>OU466861.1:35023757-36273757 GCA_911865555.2 Thlaspi arvense | reverse complement strand
GAGCCCTAGCTAGCAAGTACGTAAGCCTAGCTAAACAACAGCTGCCCGCGAACTCGGCCAGCAGCCAAGAGAAATCGAAGTCCCCGATAGACGCCTCGTTGACTCGAAACTTGAACCCTATTTTCTCCCACTCTGGGTCCTTCTTCAGGTTCTCGTCGATGAACCTTCGGTTTGACCTCGGTGACATGTAAAAAGTCCCAGGCCGGCGAGCGTTGTGTTTAACGTAGAAGAATGCTCTCAATTCTGAGAAGTGGAAACTGACGCCCTCTTCCCGGGCTCGCACGGCACATCTGACGATAGCTCGGACCAAGTTCGGGCACATCTGCGGAAAAGCCATCCGTAGATTGGTAAGCACCTCCAAAACAAACTGCGGGATCAGAAAGAACAACCTGCAGTCTCATAAATACGTCGTGTACGCACAACAAAACCCCGACTCAATGCTAGCCAGAGTCCCCGCCGACGTTAAGACCGCCAGTTCCACCCCATCGGGAATCTCGCACTCTCAACAGAAGTCATCAAGAGCCGTCTGATCGTTCAATTTTGACTGGCCCGGAACTGCGACGTTCCTCCCGGACCCTTCCCCTTTGGTTTTAACAACCGTCAACATCAGAAAAAGAAAGAAGGGAGAAGAAGACGAAGAACACTAACCCAAAAAAATCAAGAGAGAAGACCTAATTTTTTTCTAAACAAATAGAAAACTCGGGAAACGATCACTAGAGAACAAACAGAAAACTCGCGACAAACAAATGTGCAGAAAATAAATGAGAACATAGAAGAAGAAGTTACCTTTAATCGACTAGTAGATGCGGTTAAAGAAGTAGTGGTGTTGGAGCTGGATTTAGCACCCTAAAATCCGGCCCACTCAAGCGCAACAGGCAAATCCAAACTAAGCCAAATCGACTGGGCTCTGACCCTACGGCCTAGGCAATTCTCTTTCAACGGTCCAATCCTGAACAACTAAACGCTCTGGTCGACGAGGTCGAGCTCTAGCTCGACCAAATCCCGAGAAACAAGGAAGGATCTGAGCCAAGTCAGAGCATATTCTCGCCAGTTCAAACGAGTCCGAATTTTACGGAGGAAGCTGCTGCATGTGGCCAGATTTCCGGCTGAAGCTGCTGCATGTGGCCGAGATACGCGCTGGAGGTTGAAGCTCGACAAGGCGAGCTATATAAAGAAGGCCAATGGCTTAGTTTAAGGGATCAACTTTTCTGGCTTGATTTTCTTCTACATTTTTTACACATGAAAACCCTGTAACTGCTCTCAGAGCTCTTTTCAATTCATCTTTTCCATCGAAATCTTTGTAACCGTTTCATTCAACCGATTAATATCAAGTCCTTATTTCAGTTAGTGCTAGCTTATACAGTCAATCTGTTCGAGAGAATCTAAACTTTAATTCTCCTAAGTTTCTTCCCTAACAAAAACACATAAATTTCTGAGTGTGGATTTCTGTATCCACATTTGACACCGTCTGTGGGGAAGATCTATAGATTTATCTTACTCAAGAGCAGATCCTAAGCCAGCCGAACTCGAAATGGATTCAACTCAACAAACCTCGGGAAACGTCTCACCGATTCTGATCTCTCCAGATCAAGCCACTCCGACCGGTAACATCAGCTAGACAGCCGGCGCAAAAAAACCCAGGGTTACGACCCTCGTCGACACCACTGGCATGAACTCCAACGTTCCCAGCCGTGTGGAACCGATCGTGATCAGCCTCGTCACCCAACCGGGAACGACGAGTAACCAGTCATAAACAGCCGAGAGGCCTCCCTCTCGAACCTGGGTGGGATATGAGAATCCACCTACAGCTTCGGCATCTCAGAGCCGGGCAGCTCCTGTTTCTCCGCCGCTACCTGTAGCTTTTAGAAGCCCATCGGAGTCGGTAGAGATACTCCAAATGCTCACGCATCTGATCGATCGACAACGAGATCAGGAGACCAGATTAGAAAGACAGGAGAGGCGTCAAGCCGCAGCTCGATCCGCTGCGAGTCCACCTCCATGGACTCAACTTGACTTTTTATCGATCCCTGCTTCAAGTAATCCACCAGGAAAATTCGTGACACCTGTGCGTGCTCCAGGTCCACCAAACTTCGCCCCCGCGGCGAACCAGACACCAATCGCCATGGATATTCTGGCTCCAAGAATACCAGAGATGGAACCTCGTCCCGCGACGAGATATCCATCTCCACCTCTGCCAGCACCAGGAATACCCGAAATGGGACCCCGTCCCAACATGAGATATCCATCTTCACCTTTAAGACCACCTGGAACCAAGCCACCTCGACAGAGATGGCTTGGGTCCTCAGCCTTCGCCTCGAGCTCGCAGACACCACCCCAGTTCGGCCAACAACCGAACACGACCTAGAGCTCGAGACTTCCTAGCGGGATCCGCGAACAACCTATAGGGTTCGTTCACCAACAGCTCGAAACTTAGTTTCCAAATGATCCGACTTGGTCTAACCACCTCGGCGTCAGCTCAAGAAACCTAGTCGACTGCGAATCCTTTGAAAGGTTCCAGAACCAGACTGACTACGCCATTCAGCAGATGAACTCCATGTTCCATCAAGCCACGAGCTCAGCTCCCGACATCGATTGAGTAATCCGCGAGACCCAATGGACTCTGTTCACTTACACGATCATGAACACATACCTCCGAGACACTACTAAAGTGCGAGTCCCAGAGTACGCTGGAAACAGCGACCAAAAAGCTCACATCCGACTCTTCAACCTCACAGCTATCCGGGCTAACTTCTACCCAGAAGAAAAAGAAGCAGGATACTGCAGGCTCGTTGCCAAAAACTTAGTCGGACCAGCCCAGGAATGGTTCGCGATGCTGGAAGAAAATTCAATCTCGAATTTCAACGAGCTTGCAATAGCCTTCCTCAAGCAATATTCGATCTTCATCGAAAAACTAGAGACCGAAGCCGACCTCTAGAAGCTAGTTCAAGCCCTAGATGAACCACTTCGGTCATACATTGTCAAATTTAAGGCGATCAAAGCAAAAATCGCTAATCCTAATGAAGCAGTAGCCCTGCTCGTCCTCAGAACCAACCTTTGGTACCAGTCGAGGTTCGAGGCGGAGCTCACGCTTCGACCTACGGACTCAATTGACGACACACTCCACTGTGCGTCCATATTCGCTAACTTCGTGGACGAAACGGCCACCTGCTAAGCAATATACCGCAACTCACAGCTCCAACTCGCACCTTCCGGGTCGTGGAAAGCTAACGTCCCACCTCCCAAAATGGAGTCGCAAGGCAAAGGTCAGCATTCATATGCTATAGAAAGCTAGTCCCCCGAAAAGGATTCGAGCTTCGACAAAAGCAAATATTGTGAGCACCACAAAAAGAACGGACATTCCACCAAGGAATGTCGAACTCGAGCTAGAATCCTGGCAAAGAAGCTCGCCAAGGAAAAAGCCAAGAAGGCCGAGGGAAAAAGCGAAAAGCCTAAAAAGTACTCGACCAGAAACAGGGAAGATGACCCCGACAAAGCACCTCAAAAACGAGATCGTGAAGTCGAAGTAGAAGTCCAAACCCATGACTCTCCTCCATCAGCGAGAAAAAGGATCAACATGATTTTCAGAAAACCAAACCTTTGTGGTAGATCAATGAAATCAGTAATCACCCCCTCAAGCTCCTGCTCAACCAGGCTCCATAAATTCGGGGGGGGGGGGGGGGGGGGGGGGGGGGGGGGGGGGGAGCTACCCACAATGAAGCAAATTGACTTCATTTGCGGAGGCTCAATGATGTGCCGAGACTCAATCAACTCGATCAAGGCATATCATCGCAAGGTCGAGTCTGCCACCGTAAACTTACCCTCTGGATGGACCCGACCACCAAATAAGTTTTCTAGAAAGCGAAACGTGATATCTCTTGTATTTACATCATTTAGGCTTGCATTTAGTGCATGTTTTGGTTCTCTTTTGCATGTTTTCCTTATCCTTTGTCCCATTTTTTTCTCCTTTTAGACTTAGGTTGCAATTAGGATGTAGTTTGCATTTTCTTTGCATAAAAGATGTTTATAGGTACTCATTGAGCTATAAAGAGCATGGGAGATGATGGTGGGTGCAGCACAAGACATGAAAAGAGCCAAGAAGAAGGTGCACCTTGTTGAAGCGGCCAGAAACTTCACCTGAAAAAACTGGCTCGGACAAAGCATCACCAACCCGATTCAGCTTTAACAGTCTTCACCAATGTTGTAGCCCCGCGAGTTAGCTTACGTCTGGAGTTGGTTTTGGGTCATTCCCATGAGTGGTTAGAGAGTTACAGGAGTGTTTGTGAAACCGTTCAACCCTTTTTTGTCAGAGCACGGGGGACATCGATCAAGGGGTGATCGATACAAGATTTTTGGTCAAGAGCATCGATCAAGAAGTTACCAATACGAGCATATCAATCAGATGCATCGATCAAGAAGTGACCGATATGAGCATATCGATCAGATGCATCGATGAGCACTGATCGTTATAAACGCGCCAGATTAATTTCGGTCAAGTGCAACGATCAGGTGGTGACCGATATGATTTATATCGACTGAAGATAAGCTCATATGAGGTGTTTTCATTCCGATTTGGCTTCGGCGTCCTTCATCAACTTTGTAGCCA
Source organism: Thlaspi arvense (assembly GCA_911865555.2). NCBI lineage: Eukaryota > Viridiplantae > Streptophyta > Magnoliopsida > Brassicales > Brassicaceae > Thlaspi > Thlaspi arvense. The sequence continues at coordinate 36,269,154 of OU466861.1, read as the reverse complement.
CTTGAGTTAGCTTTCGTTTGGTTTTAGTTTCCAGTTATTCCCATCAGTGGTTGAAGAGTTACGGCGAATAAAGTGAGCATATGTCCATCTGGAGGTTTTACCGTTGATCTTGACCGACTTGAAGATCAGCTCAGACGAGTAGCCTCCGTCTCTATTCAGCATCTTCACTCTTTATGAAAGTTGTAGCCACGTGAGTTAGCTTTCAGGAGGACTTGGTTTCAGGTCTTTCTGATATGCCGTTCAACAGATATCGCAATTTTCGTGAAACTGCTCAACCTGCATTGACCAGCAGAAGCCCATCGATAGATTCACAACGATCAACCCTGACTGTTATAACTGATCGTTATGAATCCAGACCAAAGACCATTTATTTACTATTTTGTCATTTTCGCTTAGACTCCTATAAATACGAAAAATTCCTAATTTTTTGGAACAACTCTTTACCCAACAGTCTCTTCTTCTTTGTTTGAGCTTTTTGATTTTGTAATTTGAATATTTGTTTATTTCAACAGAAGTTTTCATTTCCCTTAATCTTTTGACTCCCTAATCATGATTAACTATCTTTTCTTCATAGATTTGATGGTTTTCACCATGATTAGTGAGTAGTTTGCTTTAGGTTTAAGATTATGGCAGATGGAGTGAATTTAGTGATTGTTTAGGTTGATTAGGGCTTAGATCTTCTCATTCCCTTTCTTATATGATTGTGCTTAATGCTTAGTACCTCTTTGTTGGAGAAGTTGATGAAATTCCTGAATGAAGTTCAATGCTTGAAAATGGTGTTTAGATAATCATGAGTCTTTGCGTCTATCATTTCTTGCTTGAATGTGCTTATTGCCTAGTACCATATTGATGAGAAATTGCCTTTAGACATTGATTATGCATGAGAATGTGAGTTGATGTTTGATATATTGTATAAGAGATTAGTAAACCTAGCCTAAGATATTAGATGTCTAGCATGCTAATTGGTTTTATGGAACTTGATTTTAATGCTTGATGATTATGTGTTTGAGTAAAGAGATTTATCTTGAATATGTGATTAGAAAATGGATTAATGCCAAGAAATTGGATTAGTCTATATTAGTGTTCTTTACCTAAGGTTGAGTGTTTAAAATTGCTTATTTTGATCACCCTAGACATGAACATGAATCACCCTATCACCATTGCCTTGATCTTGAACCATCTTTTAATCTTTGAAGTCTTGCTTTTACTTTGTTTTAGTTCAGCCTTTACTCTGTTCTTGCTCTGTTTCTCTTTGCCATTACTGCTCTTTAATTGCTTTCTTTTGCTTTCTTTTGCTTCTTTGCTTGATCATTTATGTTGTTAGACTTCATAACTATCTATGTCTGCTTGAATTAAGAGCTCTATTGCATTCTTACTGTTTCAGTCTCCCCTTTTGGATTGATAAAACCCTATGCTATACTACTACTGATTAGTACAAGCTTGAGTAATGGAATCAAGTCCCAAAAAGTCTTGTATCAATTTGGCGCCATTGCCATTAGGGGAATGCTTTATTCAATAGGATTTGTAGAGATCTTGAGATCAAGCTTTGTTATTTTTGTTTTTGGTTACTGATTTCTCTTTTGGTCTAGAATTTCTTTTGTAGGTACAACAACAGTTGCTCTTACGTGTCTACAACTACAACTGAGGTTCAAGGTCAAAGATTTGGGTTTGCAGAATCAGAATTCAGCTGTTGGAGCATGGAAGAACATCAGTATGCTGCTGGTTTTGGTTTGCAAGGTCCACAAGGTCCACAATATCTTCAAGGAAGCCAAGGCTTACAAGGACAGCAAGTCCACATGGTTTACAAGGAGCTTTGGTTCAAAGACCATTGAGACCTATAGGTGCTACATATATACCATCAAGCTATGCTTAAAGGCAAGGTATTCTTCCTGATAAACAGGTTTTTTCAGGTTTAAATCAAAGCCAAATGCACATGTTTATGATGTAGTATAGTGCAAGAGGTGTCAATCCAGCCTAGATTGATGAAAGCTACTAAGAATGCGAGAGCTAAGCAAATCTAAGTCAGATTCGGGTAAATGGATGAGAAATTCTATGAAAACTAAATGCAAGTACCAAATAACCGCGAAAACAATTTTAAAAATCCCACTGAGGGGTTAAACAACTAGCAGAAGACTTATAAGAGATTAAAATGTAAGAATACTAATTTATAAAAATCGAACACTAAAGGCAGAAAAACGGAGAATTGCTAACAACCTAGAACAATGACTTTTAAAGCTAAAGATGCGAAATTTAAACTAAAGGATGATGATTTAAAGGTTTTGAAAAGCTAAAAAGAGAATATAAGGTTGAGGGTCATTTTAAGAAGGTTCAAGATTCAAGCTTGGGTTTTGAAAACATTAGATCTACACATTTTGTGCTATCTCCAAGCCTTGAGAAGCTAAAAGAGGTTTATCCATGGTGTATGGTATAAACCCTTTCCTCAACCTCTCCTCCTAACCCATGGTGTATAGTGGAAAAAGAGGTTGAAGAACATTAAGCAAAGATCTCAAATAATGGCCTAACTAGCTCCCTAAGCATCCATGGCATTTGGGAAAAGATGAGCTAGTCTCTTGGATTTGGTTTTAAGAGATTTCTGAATCCCACCAAGGTAAAGAGATCTCTGAGATCATAAAGATCTTTCCCAAGACTCTCTAAGAATTAGGAGCCCAAATCCAAGAAGAGAATAGATTAAGAACAAGAAAAAGTCCCAAGCTTAAACCTTTTAAACACTCACAATCGCCCCAACCTTAAACCCAGAGGAGACTACTCGCTACACATGATTAAAACCGATGGAAATGCAAAGCAAAGAAAGATAAGCATGATTAAGCAAGCAAGATTAAAGAAACACTTAATGATTAAAGCAAGATTAAGAGTTTACCAAACGAAAAACTTGAAAACTGGAACAATGGCGATAAGCCTAAAGGAAAGCTCGAAACAGTCGTAGACAAAGCGTGGTGAAAGAAAGTGATAAGGTTTCATCGCCCAAAATAGGCCAACAAGAAAAATGGTCCCCTCACTAAAATCCAAAAGTGAGCTGTCCGGATAAGGTGTAGGGATCGAGATGAGTAGTCGATCTAATCACTCGATCTCCCGGATAGAACGTCTACTTTTGCTCGATCCTTGGGTCTATTCGGTTGGATGGATCAAGTACTTCAATCGATCTTCTTATCGATCCTCGGATGATCGAGTCGTGAACTCGATCTGGCTCTCGTCCTGCATGGCTTTAATCCAGGTCCGTACTCACGATCGATCACCTCGGTCGATTTTGACCTCGATCCCTTACTTGAAACGACTCGGCCTTAGTCGATCTGCTGGTCGATCTCATCTAGATCGACCTGCCTAGCTTGATCTTTCTCTCGATCTTGGTCCCTTTTCTGAATGGCTGAGTTCTCCCTAGTGTCCACCAGATCCACTTCGATCCTTAGCATGTACACGAAACCTCCATAGCTCCAGAGATTCCAAAACAACCAGAATATGATGTAAGAATGCAAGAAATATGCAAATGCTAATGCAAAGTGCACTTAGGGCCATATTGATCACATGTTGAATCTCAAATCATGACTCTCATATTCCAAACAATCCAAGAATCCTAACCTTTAACATTCATTAAGATCAAACCGTGAATCATACGTATGCATTTTTAAAACCGAATACATTTGGCTTTGGGACAAAGGTCATGAGATAAAAATGATCTCATTTAAGTGGGTATATCAAGCAATGGGTTATCTCACAAAAGGAATGAACTTATGCATAATGCTAAAGGTAAAGGCAATTGATGCATACATGACTAGACTCTCATCTACCCATATACACTAACAATGATCCTAAAACCCTCTCTCAAATTCTCTTTAAAGCTCCCCCCCCCCTACAGACTACCCATAAAGAACAAGGCAAGACGCCAAGCATTACCCAAATAAACACAAATCTCAACCTTCTTATAGATAGTGGGATGGTCTTATACATAAACTTAGCTCTTTTCTTTTTATTTTGATAACTCTCTTCTCAAATATTTTTTTGAGAAATTGGGTCGTATGACCATATTAAACTGAAAAATATACAAACTAACCATAAAAATCAATAGCTATAGTATTTTGTATATATTCTATAATATATACAAAATTATCCTCTCCTATTTTTTCTTCTTCCCTCCTTTTTCTTCTTTCTCGTCTCATTTTTTCCTCTTCACTCCTTCTTTTTCCCCTCTCTTTCCCCTCCGGTCTTCTCCCCTACCCTCACTCGTCACTTTACATTTTGTCCTCTCTCCTATACAATTCATAAGATATAAACATTTTATATATAGTATAGTATAGTAATATAAATCGATATAGTATACTATAATAAGGTATTTATAAATTTGGTTTAAAAGGCAAAATAGACAAATTTTAGGGTTTTTGGTTATTGAATTAATTATAAAATTAGTATGGTTATATTGTTTATTTTATGGTATAATGTGGTTATTTCACAAATTAACCCATATTTTTTTTTCTTTAAGCATTTGGCCTTTGGCTCTTTTCATTTTTTTTTCTTTTCTTTTTGAGAGCTATCTCTTTTTATTTTAAACTAGAGCTTTTACAAAACATTTCAAGACCACCCACTTAAAACTATGAAACCCTTTTATTTCAAACCTCAAACACCAAAAATCTTTTCAAACCGAAAACAAGTAAGCAAAAGCAATTAACACCATTGAACCCCGCCCCAAAACAAGCCTAAAACTAGCTTCAAAATGCAAAGCTAGCGATCAAATGAGAGCCTACTCATGTCGCATAAACCTAACACTTTATGCCAAGTTCAAACCGAAAATAAGGCCTCACAATGATGTCACACAAGAAAATTGGCTTGAAAGGAGGATAAGGGTCAAGGTGAGGAGTTCTATTCAGGCTTACAAGAGAGTGGTGAAAAGGGAAAATGAAAGCCTAAATATGTATATGTGATCCATGTATCCTTTTTCAAATGCACAAGTATGATAATTCAAGAAATTCAAATTAAGGTTCTCACTTGATAGAAAAGGATTCAATTCATGAATGTTCAACTTAAGCCATGAAAATCAAAACAAATGATCCAAATATGGTTAGAGCTTACTTTAAAAGTATGAACAAAGCATCAAAGAACTACTAACTAGGGCCTTAAAATAATTCATGAGCTTAAAACACTTTTCAAGAAAAACTTTTGCTCCTTATGCAAATGCAAACAACCTAAATGATTAAAATTTTAGACTCAATCCTAAAATATTTAACAATGCAAATGCAAGCTACATGATTTTTTTGAAAATTTTTTAAAAAACTTTTATGATTTGTTTTGTATTTTTCTATGCCTTAGATGATGCATGAAGACTCAAGGATGATAACTCAAAATAAGATCCAAAATAAACATGTCAAAGCACACACTCTCCTCAAACTTGAATGAAACTGTGTCGGTGGCAAACAAATTCAAGAGGAGATCAAAACACAAAGCAAAAAATGAAAAAAGATGCATGTTATTTACAAGGTTGTGTGTGGTACCTTGGAGCTAGGCATGGCTGGAGCTTGAGGATGCTCCAGTCTTCCTGCTCTTTCTAGGAGTGTCGTGGGTGATCACCTTGCCCTTCTCCGTGCTTGTTCCTTCGTGTAGAGAGAGGTGTGCAGCTTGGTTGCTTCCTTGAGGCTCACAGATCTCTATACATCTGGTTGATCTTCTTCTCTTCTCCGGTTGCTCAACCTCTTCACTTGAAGACGTCTCAGATGAGCTTCTTTGTAGGTCCTTGATCTTCTTAGCCAACTTCTTAATCATTTTCCCTTGCCATCTGTTAACTTTGCACTGGATCTCCACCATTGAAGCAAGGAACTTTTCTGCTTTTGTTCTTGGCTCATAATCAAGCTTTGGGAGGTCAAAACTCGCTGGCATCCCAGCATCTGAAGGAGGAGAATCTGAAGGTGCTCGAGGGATCTGAGGTGGTGCAGTCATGCCTCCTAGGGCTGCGAAGCCTTCCTCTTCACTCGGAAAGAACTTGATGGTTCCCAATGCTGTCAATGTTCGTCTCTTCTTGGTTGGGCAAGATGAACACCTTCTTCTCACGCTCACAGTTGTAGAACAGGTAGGCATAGAACCTTGGGGCTGGCATAGGACCTAAGGAATCCGTGTTGCGCATGTAGGTCTCGTCCATGTAGGCTCTCTCCGCGCAAGGCTCAAACTCCTGAAGAGGTACTCCGGCTTGTGTAAACAACGGTGTGAGGAAGCTTCCAATGAGTGCTGAGCTCGCCTTATACCTCAATGCCCACGCCTTGTACTTGACTAAAGAAGAGGCCAGGATACAACCATAGTTGATGTCGTCGCCTAGTTCATCCTCCATCGGCTCATCATTCTCCTCTTTGCTGCAAACGATCTTCTTAACTCCTTGGAAGAGAAAGCAGAACTCATTCTTAGTGACCGTTGGAGCCACGGATCGCCCACTGAAAGTGTTGGCTAGGAGTTTGAGGGCATATCTCAGCACGGGGTTGCGAACTTTCTTGATCTTCGCGGTTTTGGCTTTATAGTCATCATCGCAGATCAAATCCCAAAGATCATTCGCTGATTTAAGCTGAGGGAACTCCACTTGCTTGGCCGCAGCATTAAGACCGTAGGCTTGACATAGCTCGGTGATGGAGAGGTGATAAGCCTGCCTCCTGATCTTGAACGTGAGGTGACCCTTGGAGGGAGCTGGAAGGCTTGGATCTTCATAAGAGAAGTCCAAGTTTGAGAGGAAGTCTAGAGTTGCCTCGGGGTAAGTGGGGCAGTCCATCCTTGACAAGCACGCAAGGCCCATGTTCTTGAGCAGCTTGTCAAAATCTTCCAACAATCCTAGCTTCCCCAAGAGGTCTCTGCTTGTAAACTTGGTGGGTTCAAACCGGAGCCTCTCTAGCCTTTTCTTTGCCTTCTTCTCCTCCTTAGTCCATCTAACCCTCTCCTGAACCACTTGTTGAGCTTCCTCTTGAGTTGAGGTTGCCAAATCTCTGCTTCTCTTGGGTGCCATTGGTACCTGAAACACAATTTCTCAAAGAGAAGATGAGTATAGGCGGCGGTTTAAGAGAAAGAGACAAGACAAGAGAGAAAAAATCTTAGCATAAATCCTAGAATTTTAGGGATTTTCTAAAAATTATCAATAAATAGTAGAAGAAAATATCTTTAGATAAGATTAAATCAAGCAATTTTCCCTAATATTTAGATACTTTTAAAAATTTATCGTAATCCCTTAGCAACTAACATTCCACCAATTAAAAAAAAGGAAATTTTCTAAAAATTTAAACAAGTAATTCAATAAACTCGAAAATACCTTTGAAAAGGATGAATGCAAGATGCTCTTATGCCTTTGAAAGCCAAACTCACATTCTCTCTTTTCTTTTAGAAAACAGTTTCGAAGCACAATGGGAGAGAGTGTGAATGCATGTGTTTATAAGGACGAAAAATCTTGGATGCAATGCAAGTGGTTTCTGACAAAGCGGTTTCTGACAAAGCTGTGGTCAAGGCACATCTTTCATGATCAAAGATGCTTGCCTTGACCAAAATTCAAATTTAAAATGGGAGGAAAAGAGAAAAGAGGGGGAAAACTTGAACTTACCTCGGCATGAGATCGAGTCAGTTTGGTCGATCTTGACCTTGATCTCATGCCCATGTTGCTTAGGATCGAGAGGGATGATCGATTGGGAGCTCGATTCAATTTGAATCGGGCCTTAGATCGAGTGTACCCCCTCGTTCCAAGATCCTACGTTATTATGCAATACTCCTTAGATCGAGTCCCTTGATCGATTTCGAGGTCGTTTGGGCAAGGATCGAGTGAGCTGATCGAGTAAACTGATCGATCCAGTTCGAGGATCGAGTGAGGTCAGTTGATCCACACCCCGTTTGCATTTCAAGCTAAACACATGGGTGGGCTATCCTCTCACAATCGACTGACTCACTCGATTGTCTACTCGATCTCATCTAGATCGAGTGACTTCACTCGATTCACCAGCTCGATCTAGTAAAGATCGAGCTAGGATAGGTCAATCTATTACTCGATCTCTTGCCTCTACCTCTCCTTTCCTTTCCTTATTGACTCCAAGATCATGATCTCCAGCTCCCATTTCCTTTCACCTACACACTTAAACTAAAAAAAGCATAAAATTGAAACAAAATAAAGCAGAAATATGTACAATGATAGACATGGGAATGCTTCCCAAGTGCGCTTGTTTTACGTCACTAGCTTGACTTTACTTGGTTCAGGCTAGAGGTGGGTCTTGGAGAAGCAACGTGGTGCTCTCCTTGCTGCATTCGCTCGCCATGTAGGGCTTGACTCTATGCCCATTCACCGTGAAGCTCTGTCCACTCTTGCCAACCAATGTAACCGCTCTATACGGTAGCACTTCTTTGATCTCAAAAGGTCCGCTCCATCTAGACTTGAGTTTTCCAGGGAACAACTTCAGCCGTGAGTTGTAGAGCAGCACCAGACTTCCCTCCTTGAGTTCCTTAAGCACCAGCTTCTTGTCATGAACCGCCTTGGTCCTTTTTTTGTAGATCTTTGCACTCTCATAAGCATCTATCCTTAGTTCATCAAGCTCATGGAGTTGCACCAGCCTTTTCTCTTGTGCCGTCTTGAGATTGAAGTTCACTTGCTTCACGGCCCAAAGAGCTATGTGCTCTAACTCCACAGGGAGGTGACAATACTTGCCGTCAAGGAGGTTGAAAGGGGTAGTACCAATGAGAGTTTTACGCTGTTCTATACGCTCATAGAGCTTCATCAAGCTTGCTTGCCCAATCCTTTCTAGTTACCCCCGCGGTTTTCTCTAGAATAGCCTTGATTTGCCTATTAGACACCTCCACTTGGCCGCTGGTTTGAGGGTGATAGGGCGTAGCTACCTTGTGCTTAACCCCATACTTCTTCAAAAGACTTTCAAAGACCTTGTTGATAAAGTGGCTGCCCCCATCGCTGATCACTACCTTAGGAACCCCAAATCTTGGAAAGATGATAGTCTTGAAGAGCTTGATCACAACCTTTGCATCGTTAGTTGGGGAAGCTATAGCCTCAACTCACTTAGACACATAGTCTACAGCCACCAGGATATATTTGTTGCCGTAAGAAGATGGGAATGGACCCATAAAATCAACCCCCCAAGCATCAAACACATCCACCTCAAAGATTGGTACCTGCGGCATCTCATTCCTCTTTGTGATGTTCCCAGCTCTTTGACATGCTTCACACGACTTAACAAACTCATGAGCATCCTTAAAGAGTGTTGGCCACCAAAACCTGGCTTGTAGAACCTTTGTAGCTGTCATGAAAGAAGCGAAGTGTCCTCCATAAGAAAAACCTGGCTTGTAGAACCTTTGTAGCTGTCATGAAAGAAGCGAAGTGTCCTCCATAAGAAAAACCGTGGCAATGGAGAAGGATGTCCTTTGCCTCTTCTCTTGAAACACATCTTCGATATAAGCTGTCCACACCCCTCTTGTAGAGATAAGGGTCATCCCAAAAGTAGTAAGAGATGTCCCTCATGAACTTATTCTTATGGTAATGATCCAAGTGAGTAGGCTCTTTTCCACAAGCTAAGTAGTTGACAATGTTTGCATACCAAGGTAAATCTTCTTCCTTCAAGCTCAAGACACCTTCAAACTTCTCATCTAGCCTTGCACATACCACTGTTTTGACCATCATAAGCTGCTCTTCAGGGAGTGAGTCATCCAAAGGTAAGACATCATTCACCCTCATTCTTGAAAGATGATCCGCTACACCATTCTCAATCCCCTTCTTATCCTTGATCTCCATATCAAACTCTTGTAAAAGAAGGATCCATCTCAAGAGCCTCGGCTTGGTGTCTTTCTTGGAGTATATGTACCTCAAGGCGGCATGATCAGTGTACACAATGACCTTAGAACCCACCGAGTATGATCTAAACTTCTCAAAAGCAAAGACAACGGCTAGTAGCTCTTTCTCGGTGGTTGCATACTTCACTTGCGTGTCATCCAAGGTACGACTTGCATAGTAGATTACATGCAGCCTCTTATCCTTCATCTGACCCAAAACAGCACCCACGGCATAGTCACACGCGTCGCACATTATCTCAAACGGCAGGTCCCAATCAGGAGCTTGAACTATATGTGCGGTGACTAGAGCTTCTTTGATGATCTTAAAGGCTTGAAGATACTCATCATCAAACACGAACTCGGCTTCTTTACATAATAGCCTTGTAAGGGGGCATGCTATCTTGGAGAAATCCTTGATAAACCTCCTGTAGAAGCCTGCTTAACCCAAGAAACTCCTTATCCCCTTCACATTAACCGGCGGCTCTAAGCTCATCATGACCTATATCTTTGCTTTATCAACCTCAATCCCATTCTCAGAAATCTTGTGCGCGAGTACAATGCCTTCCTTCACCATGAAGTGACACTTTTCCCAATTCAGCACCAAGTTTGTCTCCTCACATCTCTTGAGAATCCTGCAAAGATTTGACAAACAACCACCAAAGGAAGCACCATACACAGAAAAATCATCCATGAAAACTTCCACCATTTCCTCTATGAGATCAGAGAAGATAGACATCATGCACCTTTGAAAGGTTGCGGGTGCATTACTGATATATCATGGTTTTTATGGTTTTTAACCATGATATAATTCCTTTTTATTGAGTCTTTTTGGTCTTTTTAGAGTCCTAGAAGAGTCTTTGCAGGTTATAGCATGTCTGGAGCATAATTGGAGATATTGGAGCCTTTTGGAGCATTTTGAGTTGAAGCCACGAAGTACCCAACTCGGGAAGAAAAGTATGCATATGGATGATGCTCGTCACCAATCTTGTGACGCTCGTCACCCACCAAGGAAGAAGGTCGTGGCTGTTTTCTAAAAGATTGGGAAGAAATTGCAGTTTTGGCCCAGAAGTTCTAATATTTGCAAAAAGGCCCCAGATCGTGTTTTAGCTTGTATATTAGGTTTTTCAGCCATTCTTTTGGAAAATATCTTGTATCTTATTATTTTGAGAGCTTTAGAGAGAGATTTGTAGCAGAGCTTTTGGAGAGACAAATCAGACTCCTTCAGAGCAGATTTTGAACTCCTTTATTTCTACTTCTTATTTCTTTTATGCAATCTATTTTTTTCATGATGTTTTCTAAAATCACCATGTCTGAGTAGTTTGTTAGTTAAGTTAGGGCTTTTCAAAGGTTGAAGAAGAGTTTGTAGAATTGCTAAAAACTTATAGGAAATTCATTGGTTCTTCATCTGTGCTTGCATTCATATCGATTTCTTAGACACATCATCTGGATTTCGAAACCCTAGGTTTTTTGATAGATGTGAGAGCATTATTAATCACCTGAACTAGTATTAGATGAGAAAAACGCCCTAGTACAAAAAGATTTGGCTTAGGAGTTTTGTGAACAATTGAACCTGATCTTTACTGCATTTTTAGGTTGTTAGGGTTTGAAAAGAGATTTGAAACTCTGTGACTTAGACATAGATAACTTCTGCAATGAGAATTGATTAGTTATATCTTTGCGATTCATGTTCAAGAAGGTTTTAATTCATTCCTAATTGCATGCATTCTACACTCTTGGATTCAACCTACGAACTGTCCTGACTTAGCGCCTTTAGCTTTCTGAACTTTAAGAACAGTCTCAAAAACGCCCACTTGCTTTTATTACTTTAGTTATTTCGCATTACATTCATTACTTATTGCTTAGCTTAATCCGAACCTGAACTCTTTAGTGTAGTTTACTTACTCCTTTGGGATTCGATAACCCCTTGTACTACAACTGCTTTGCTGTGCACTTGCAGTAGTTTTATTTGGGTAAAACCTGAGCCCTATCAAGTTTTTGGCGCCGTTGCCGGGGACTAATAGCTGCCTATCGATTTCTAGTATTATGATTTTGTCTAAGTTTTAATTTGGTTACTGACTTTCAGCTACTTTTCTTTGTTCCTGTTTCAGGTGTATGCTAATCGCAGTACCAGAAGCAACAAAGAAAAGGAGCTTGTGACTTTGAGCATTGACGAACTTGCTAGGTTGGAGAGAACTAACAGGAAAGCTAGGAAGCAATCTAAAATGGTCTCTCCACTTATCTTGGTTGAAGATGCAGAAGGTCACTTGGTTGACAGGGAAGGAAACAGGAGGAACGAAGAAGGGCAGAGAATTGATCAAGAGGGGAATGTCATTGTTGAACAGCAGGTTCAGCAAGTGGCTGAGAACGTGGGGGTCCCTGCTGCTGTCAATAACGCTGCTGGGCGTTTTGTTCAGAGGACTCTAGGTGACTACAACAGACCTGATCAGTTCTATGCCAACAGAGCTGCAATCCGACCTCCTGCCTTCCAAAGGAACGATTTTGAGGTTAAATCAGTCTACTATCAGCTGGTTGGCCAGCATCCATTCCATGGTTTACCTCATGAGCATCCTATGGATCACATAGAGAGATTTGAGGACTTGGCTTCCAGTGTCAAAGCTAATGGGGTTAGCAATGACTTTCTGTTCTGCAAGCTTTTTCCTTACTCTCTTGAAGGAGAAGCTGCATATTGGCTGAAACAACTGGAACCTGCTTCATTGACCACTTGGGAAGACACCAAGAATGCCTTTTGAATAACTTCTATGATGATGCAAGATCAGAGGACATGAGGACGAAAATTGCATCATTTACACAAGGCCCTACTGAAGCTTTTAAGGCTTCTTGGATCAGGTTTAAGTCTTATCAAAGGGACTGTCCTCATCATGGCTTCAGTCAGGTGCAATTACTTGGGATCTTCTTCAGAGGTATTGACTGGAAGTACCAAATGGCGCTGGATGCAGCAAGTGCAGGAAACTTCAACACCAACAGACCAGAAGAAGCAATCAGGTTGATTGAGAACTTGGTCTGCAGCAACAGCACCAAGAATACAGATTTTCAGAGAATGAAACAGGGTGCTTTGAATGAAGGAAACCAAATAGCTGAGGTTAAGGCTAAGTTAGACAGTATGCACAGCCTTCTGGTGGGAAAGAAGTCAGTTCAATTTGCTGCAGAAGTGGAGAGTTTCGGAAATCCTGAAGACATTGAGCAGAAAGATGTTAATTTCATCAATGGAGGTTTTCAGAACCAAAGGTTTGGAAATTAGCAGTGGAACAGAGGCTACAACAGCAATAATCAGAAGAATACCTTTCCAGGAAACCAGAATGCAACTGGTTATACTCCAACACCACAGTTCCAGAAGACTGAAGTTGAGAAACCTTACCAAAACAGCAGGAATTATGGTTCTTCTTCCTACCAAACTGCTCCTCCACAAGACAATAAAATGGAAGCTATGCTGGAGCAGGTACTTGAAGGACAGCAGAAGATGACAGTGAACTTCAATGGCAAGCTAGATTCGCTGTATCAAGACCTGAATGGAAAAATTGAGAGTCTGAACTCTCACATGAAGAAGCTTGATGTGCAGGTTGCTCAAACTGCAGGAGCTGTTCAAAGGCAAGAGGGATTCCTTCCTGGAAGGACTGATATCAATCCCAAGCATCAGGTTAATGCCATCACAATCAGGAATGAAAAGGAGCTTAAAACAGTACAGAAAAAGAGGCTGAGTGCAGAGCAGATCGTGCAACTGATGGAGTCTGAAGATGAAAAATTTTCTGTCTCAGAGGTGAGTGACGAGCGTCACCAAGGAGGAGTGACGCTCGTCACCAACCTACAAGGATATCGGGGGTTGTCACAAGTGAGTGACGAGCGTCACCCACCTGGTGACGGTCGTCACCCACCCCAGAACGAAGCTGCTTCACCTGTAACTGCAAATTATGACCAGGAACGTGTCTATAAACCCAAAACACCATTCCCTAAGCATCCTAGGAAGTGTAAACAGGAGATAGAAGAAGCCAGATGTAAAGCTATGATAGACAAGCTGATGCTTGAGATCCCACTTGTTGATGCAGTCAAGCTTTCACCAGCTCTAAGAAGGTATGTAAAGAGAATGGTTGTGAATGGTGTAAGTCCTGAGGAAGGAGCATTGCTTACCAGAGACATCAGTGCAATCCTTTTGGGTACAGTTCCAAAGAAGAAGAAGAAGGTGACTGTTTCTGAACAAGTCAATTCCATCACTCAAAGCAGAGTTACAGAGAAGCTATCTGATCTAGGGACCTTTGTGCTTGATTGCTCAATATTTTCAGGACGTTTTCCCCACTCTCTATGTGATCTAGGGTCAAGTATTAACTTGATGCCTTTCTCTGTTGCTGCTAGACTTGGAATGACTGATTTCAAGCCAGCTGGGATCTCTCTCATCTTAGCAGATCGATCCATAAGAACCCTAGAAGGCATGTTAGAGAATGTTCATGTTAACATTGAAGACTGCATAATTCCTACAGATTTTGTGGTTCTAAAATATGCTGAAGAACCTAAAGATCCTCTTATTCTGGGAAGACCATTCTTGGCTACTGCTGGAGCCATCATTGATTTTAGAAGAGGGAACATTGAGCTTGATCTTGGTGATGCTGTCATGAACTTTGACATGGATAAGTTAAGAAAGAGTTCTACCATTGATGGTCAGACCTTTTCTGTAAGAACTTCCAGAGATGAAGAGACTGTCATGGAGCATTCAGAAGACACTATTGCTGAGTGTGTCAATGAATCAGATATTAGTGGGCAAGTGAGAAAGATGGCTGTTGAAGAGCCAATATCTGAAACTTCTGCAGAAGCTGTTGGGTTTGAGGATTGCAGTGAGGATCATATTTTCATGACTACGCTTGAAAAAGAGGTTCCAATGAATACCAAGTTGCTGGAGGAAGACGTGTTTGTGATGGAGGCAAGACTTGCAGAGCTGAATTGCTGGAAAACTGCAGCAACTCGAACTGCAGGGTCAGTGATGACCGTCACTGACCTGGTGACGCTCGTCACCAACCTGAACACAAAGCAGCAACATGATTTTACAGCTACAAGTCCATCCTATGTTGCCAATCCGAAAATTCACCATTCCACAACCCAGAAACCTGCAACTAAGCAAATGTATGCACTTCCTTGAACCAGTTCCAAACCCCCTAATCTCATCAATAAGAATTTAAAAGGTGAAAAAGCTGCTTCACACTTATGCAAGCAACGAGATTCTTGTAGAATGCTTGGTGTTTCTTTTGATGATTCTGCAGGAAAAAGAAGTATCCCACCCACAGTCACGACCCACTCTGCTGATGTTCCTCACTTCCTTGGAAGTGTTCATACATCTACTGCTTACAAACCACCATGGATGAGGAGACATTCTTCTCCAAGGCATTCACTGCCACCTTCTGTTCCACCAACTGTCTGAGCAGCATTCAAAGTCGAGCTAATGACTTTAAACAAGCGCTTAGTGGGAGGCAACCCACTGGTAAGTTTTCTTTTTCATATATTAGTTTAGTTTTCTATTACATAGCTAAAAAAAAAACCCAAAAACATGAGAAAAAATCAAAAAAAAAGAGTCAGTTTGTTCAGTTTGCTTGGATGATGTCTTGTGAACTTGTTAGACCATGGATTATGCTTTGTTTGGATGTTTTGATGTGTGTTTTTAGTGCTCCTACAGTTTGACTTCGGAGTACACATGATGGCATATCATTTAAACATCCAACATGACGATTTCTGAAGTTTCAGAGTGGTGACGATCATCACCACAGCTGGGTGACGCTCGTCACCAGGTCCTTCGCGAGGTACCACTTTTCCACCTTGGTTCTACAACTTCTCATGCTTCATTTTGACCGACTCTTGGCTTAATAACACTGGGGACAGTGTTGTTTAAGTCTGGGGGAGGTGGTTACTGATGTTGTGTGCTTTGTGTCATGTTTATAGAGTCTTAAAGTTGAGTCAAAAACCTGTTTTTCTAGAGTCAAAATTTTGAAACTGTCAGTTTTTCTTGGAACTAACCATAGGACGTTTTTGCTGATAAGAACCATTGCCACAGTAGTTGATTACAAGTCTCACTAAGTTGAAAGTCATAGGTAGATCAGTCTAGCAATACAGGTTTAGGTTCTTAGAGAGTCTGAAAAATTTGCTGTTAGCTCCACCTTAATGAACTTTAAACTTCTTGTCTTGGTGATTGATTCTTATTGATCTTGATTCTCTCTTTCAGCACTGAAAATAAGGTTAAAATACAGTCTCTCTTTGATCTTCCCTGATGTAGTTTTTAAAAGTTAGGTCCAAAGAATGGTGCATTCATGACCCTGTCTCCTCACAAGGAACAACAATAGTGAACACACTCAAGAACCTGTCTCCTCACAAGGAACACAAGTATTGAGTAGCCCCATATCTTAGACTGTAAAAGTTGAGAAAAAGAAGTGAAAAATCAAAAATATGCTAAGGAAAAGATTAAGGGAAGAGAAAATAGGAGAGCTGTGTTGAGATCTATTTGTTCAGTTGTTAGTAAGGGAAAAGAATCTATAAAGTGATAAAGATGATAGAGCTTTGATGAGATTTCACACTTAGATAAAACAAATAAGGAGTTAACAGTAGAAATTTCGGATTTCTTGAAGGGATTTGGACTGGACTTGAGAGATTTGCTAAGCTTGTGATAATTAGACTGAAATTTGATCTTGTGTTGACTCTGTGGTATGTGGATTTGAAAGTTCAAACTAGTATGGTGTTCCTGATGACTGACTGATTGTTTCTTGTTTTCAAACCTCGACCTTATTCTTTGTCTGATGTTTGCTTGAGGGCAAGCAAAAGCTAAGTCTAGGGGGAGTTGATATATCATGGTTTTTATGGTTTTTAACCATGATATAATTCCTTTTTATTGAGTCTTTTTGGTATTTTTAGAGTCCTAGAAGAGTCTTTACAGGTTATAGCATGTCTGAAGCATAATTGGAGATATTGGAGCCTTTTGGAGCATTTTGAGTTGAAGCCACGAAGTACCCAACTCGGGAAGAAAAGTATGCATATGGGTGACGCTCGTCACCAATCTGGTGACGCTCGTCACCCACCAAGGAAGGAGGTCGTGGCTGTTTTCTAAAAGTTTGGGAAGAAATTGCAGTTTTGGTCCAGAAGTTCTAATATTTGCAAAAAGGCCCCAGATCGTGTTTTAGCTTGTATATTAGGTTTTTCAGCCATTCTTTTGGAAAATATCTTGTATCGGATTATTTTTGAGAGCTTTAGAGAGAGATTTGTAGCAAAGCTTTTGGAGAGACAAATCAGATTTCTTCAGAGCAGATTTTGAACTCCTTTATTTCTACTTCTTATTTCTTTTATGCAATCTATTTTTTTCATGATGTTTTCTCAAATCACCATGTCTGAGTAGTTTGATAGTTAAGTTAGGGCTTTTCAAATGTTGAAGAAGAGTTTGTAGAATTGCTAAAAACTTATAGGAAATTCATTGGTTCTTCATCTGTGCTTGCATTCATATCGATTTCTTAGACACATCATCTGGATTTCGAAACCCTAGGTTGTTTGATAGATGTGAGAGCATTATTAATCATCTGAACTAGTATTAGATGAGAAAACTCCCTAGTACAAAGAGATTTGGCTTAGGAGTTTTGTGAACAATTGAACCTGATCTTTACTGCATTTTTAGGTTGTTAGGGTTTGCAAAGAGATTTGAAACTCTGTGACTTAGACATAGATAACTTCTGCAATGAGAATTGATTAGTTATATCTTTGCGATTCATGTTCAAGACGGTTTTAATTCATTCTTGATTGCATGCATTCTACACTCTCGGATTCAACCTGCGAACTGTCCTGACTTAGCGCCTTTAGCTTTCTGAACTTTAAGAACAGTCTCAAAACGCCCACTTGCTTTTATTACTTTAGTTATTTCGCATTACATTCATTACTTATTGCTTAGCTTAATCCGAACCTGAACTCTTTAGTGTAGTTTACTTACTCCCTTGGGATTCGATAACCCCTTATACTACAACTGCTTTGCTGTGCACTTGCAGTAGTTTTATTTGGGTAAAACCTGAGCCCTATCAATTACATAACCCAAAAGGCATCCTTCGATATGCGAAGGTACCATAAAGGCATGTGAAAGTTGTCTTCTCTTGGTCATTGGGATGAATGGGAATTTGAAAGAAACCACTATAGCCATCAAGAAAACAGTAGTATGGGTGATTAGCTAATCTCTCAAGCATTTGATCAATAAAAGGAAGAGGAAAAAGATCTTTTCTAGTGGCTGAGTTAAGATTCCTATAATCAATACACATTCTATGTCCGGTTATGGTTCTTGTAGGAATTAACACATCTTTCTCATTTTTAATGACCATGATACCCCCTTTCTTTGGTACCACATGGACCGGAGAGACCCATGTGCTATCACTAAGGTATATCACGTCAGCCTCTAAAAGTTTTAAGATCTCTTTCTTCACTATTTCTTTCAATTTTGGGTTCAAACGTCTTTGATGTTCAATTGAAGAAGTGTTTTCATTCTCTAAGTGAATCCTGTGAGTACAAAGCATTGGTGAAAGGCCCTTGATGTCACTTAGAGAGTATACAATGACCTTTCTATACTTCCTCAACTCCTTAAGGAGTGAGTTTAACTCATCATCACTCAGATATTCATTCACAATGACAGGATAAGTGTCATTCGGTCCCAAGAAAGCGTACCTTAGCCCATTTGGGAGCTCCTTTAGGTCCACCTTTAGGGCTAGCAGCTCGCTCCAGTCCTCATCGGGGCTTGTGTTAACATTGCCATCCTCATTAGCCTCTTTTGAACCCAAGTCATGAGCTTTCAGACTGCCATCTTGAACCGTTGCTACCACTGAGATCGAGCTAGTCAGTCGATCTTCCTCTCGTTCCAGGCTGGATCGATTGCACTCTCTTGATTCACTTGCTCGATTTGATGTGGATTGAGCAGGAGATCGATTCACGGAGTCGTTCTCTGAACAGATCGAGTTGCCTCAGTCGATTGTCTCATCGATCTTCTTCCTGGATCGAGTAACTTGGTCGATTTCCGGGTCGATCTCTAGGCACTCGCCTTCATCTGCTCTCACAACCTTGCGAGAATCAAGGATGCGTACATACTTCTGGGTCTGTTCACTCAAGAAACCGTACTCCCCACACTCCTTTGTCAATGCCAGCTGTAGATGATCCTCTTGTGCCAACTTCTCAAGCAACTCATCAGCCAATGCATCCAAAGTTTCTATGTAGAACGCTTGTCCTTCAATGGTTGGCTTCTTCAAGACTTCATTGATGTCAAAGTTCAGCTTGATATATTTACCCAAGTGCAGAGAGATCTTGCCATTCTTAACGTCTATGATCGCTCCAGCAGTTGCTAGAAAGGGTCTACCAAGGATTAGAGGGTCCTTTGGTTCCTCATCCATTTCTAGCACTACAAAATCTGTTGGCACATTCACATTGCTGATCCTCACAGGTAGGTCTTAAAGCAAGCCCACAAGAAGCCTTATACTTCTATCAGCCAGAATGAGTGAGATTCGACAATCCTTAAACTTGGTGAAACCTAGCTTCTTGGTAATGGAATGGGGCATAAGATTAATGCTTGCACCAAGATCACATAAGCAGCTTTCAAACTTCAAAGGACCTAGTGCACAAGGTATAATGAATGACCCTGGATCTCCTAGCTTCTTTGGTGCTATCTCCTTGTGGATGATTGCACTGAATTCTTGACTCAACACCAAGACCTCGTCACTCTCTTTATCCTTCTTAGCTAGGGTATCCTTCAAAAACATTGCATACTTTGGCATCATTGCTAAGCAATCAACCAAACGCAGCTTAATCTCAACATTCCTTATGTGCTTCTCAAACAAAGCCTTATGCTTCTCAATCAGCTGCTTCTTGAAGCGTCCAGGGAAAGGAAGCTTAGGTACGTAAGGTTGAGGCACATAAGCTCCTTTCTCCTTGCTAACCTCGTCCACTTTCTTCTCTACAACCGCTTCTTTGCCTTTCGTAGGTCTAACAATCCAGACATTGTCAAAGGTGATCTCTTGATCATTTGAAAGCTTACTCCCCCCCTCTTGAACCACAATGTCCTCTTTGTATTCAAGTACAGACCTCGGTGGTAGCTCTTTTCCACTTCCCAAAGTGATAGCATTGGCATACTCTTTAGGGTTGGCTTCACACTTCCCGGGTAAGCTACCTTGACCGCTTGAACTAGCTTTTCCTTTCTCTAGATGGCGTATCTTGTTGTTGAGGTTAGTGATCTAAGTAGACACCTCAGTAAGAGAAGAGTCCAGCCTATTGTTCATATCAACAAACTTCTGATTTGTAGTTGCTTATCCCTGAAGTAACTGTTGAAACAATGCTTGAACTTGATCTTGAGGTGGCGATTGAGCTTGTTGCTGTTGAGGTACAAAACCAGGAGGAAACACAGGAGAGTAACTCTTGTTTCCTTGCTGTTGCTGACCTTGGAAGTTGCCTTGTCTCTGCCCTTGGTACCCACTATTTTGTGTAAGCCCTTTGTTGTAAGGTACAAAAGGTTTTCCTTGTTGTGGAGGGTACACTTGATCTTTAGGGTTCTTCACTTTGTTACTTCGGTAGGAGAGGTTGTTGTTGCCTTGATAGCCTTGAGAATAGCCCTGTGGCTTGTTGTAGTTCTGACCTCCAACCTAATTCGCTTCTTCTTGGCTCAGCTCTAACTCATTTAGAACATCTTCAGCTTCTCCCACAAAGTGTACATGCTTTTGATTTGCAAGTACTAACTTGTCAATCTTTTCATGGAGAGACTTCAGCTCCTTCTTGTTTTCCTCAAGATCAGAACCTCTTGGTACTCTATCATAATCTTCAGCATAGTTCCCATCACTCAAAGCAAGATTCTCAATGAGCTCCATTCCTTCTTCTACATTTTGACCAAGAAAGTTGCCTTTACTTGTCGTGTCTAGGAGCATTCGAATCTTGGGAAGAGCTCCTCTGTAGATGGTGCTCAAGAGTGTCTCCTCACTGAAGCCGTGATGAGGACAGGCTATAGTGTAGTCTTTGAACCGCTCCATTGCTTCACTAAAGGTCTCATTCTGCCTTTGTGTAAAACCGCTGATTTCACTCCTTAGCCGAGCTGTTCTTGTACTTGAGAAGAAATTTGATAGAAACGCCTTCTTGCAATCAGCCCATGAGGTGATAGTCCCCTGAGGTAAGGTCTTCTCCCAATGCCTTGCTTTATCCCCAAGTGAAAAAGGAAAAAGCTTAAGCTTGAAGTTGTCCTCTGGGATCCCATTGATCTTTATCATTCCGCAAACTTGCTCAGAGTTGTCAAGATGCTCCAAAGGGTCCTCCATTGCAAGCCCATGGAACTTATTATTCTGCACCATTGAGATGAAGCATGGCTTGATCTCGAAGTTGTTGTTTTGCACTGGTGGAGGAGTGATACCCAAGCGATTATGATGAGTGTTTGGTGCATCACCCGCACTGATGATCCTTGGTGCTCTTGGGGCGTGGTTAGGATTTCCATTGCCCCTTCCAGCAGTAGCACGGTGAGGTGGAGCCTCAGCTTGGTCTTGCTCAGCCATGACCTCAAAGTCAAGAAGATCTGGTTGTAATATCTCCTCAAAGTGTTGTTCTTGTTCTTTTGCCCTTCTTTCTCTTGCACTTCCAAGTTGATGATTGTTGTCTAGAGGTTGTAGTAGATTGTTGTCACCACTAGACCTCAAATTCATGTACCTGAGAAGACAAGTGTGAAGGTATAGAGATTAGTAACCAAAGTAAAAACAAAAACTTAGTCTCCACTAAACTCCAAATCCTAATACTTTCAACTCAAACCCAAGTTGGCAACGACACCATTTGATAAAAAGGTTTTTTCAGGTTTAAATCAAAGCCAAATGCACATGTTTATGATGTAGTATAGTGAAAGAGGTGTCAATCCAGCCTAGGTTGATAAAAGCTACTAAGAATGCAAGAGCTAAGCAAATCTAAGTTAGATTCGGGTAAATGGATGAGAAATTCTATGAAAACTAAATGCAAGTACCAAATGACCACGAAAACAATTTTAAAAATCTCACTGAGGGATTGAACAACTAGCAGAAGAATTCTAAGAGATTAAAATGCAAGACTACTAATTTATAAAAATCGAACACTAAAGGCATAAAAACGGGGAATTGCTAACAACCTAGAACAATGACTTTTAAAGCTAAAGTTGCGAACTTTAAACTAAAGAATGATGATTTAAAGGTTTTGAAAAGCTAAAAAGAGGATCTAAGGTTGAGGGTCATATTAAGAAGGTTCAAGATTCAAACTTGGATTTTGAAAACATTAGATCTACACATTTTCTGCTATCTCTAAGCCTTGAGAAGCTAAAAGAGGTTTATCCATGGTGTATGGTATAAACCCTTTCCTCAACCTCTCCTCCTAACTCATGGTGTATAGTGGAAAAAGAGTTTGAAGAACATTAAGCAAAGATCTCAAATAATGGCCTAACTAGCTCCCTAAGCATCCATGGCGTTTGAGAAAGGATGAGCTAGTCTCTTGGATGTGGTTTTAAGAGATTCCTTAATCCCGCCAAGGTAAGAAGATCTTTGAGATCATAAAGATCTTTCCCAAGACTCTCTAAGCATTAAGAGCCCAAATCCAAAAAGAGAATAGATTATAACAAGAAAAAGTCCCAAGCTTAAACCTTTTAAACCCTCTTAATCGCCCCAACCTTAAACCCAAAGGAGACTACTCGCTACACATGATTAAAACAGATGGAAGTGCAAAGCAAAGAAAGATAAGCATGATTAAGCAAGCAAGATTAAAGAAACACTTAATGATTAAAGCAAGATTAGGAGTTTACAAAACTAAAAACTTGAAAACTAGAACAATAGCGATAAGCCTAAAGGAAAGCTCGAAAAAGTCGTAGACTAAGCGTGGTAAAAGAAAGTGATAAGGTTTTATCGCCCAAAATAGGCCAACAAGAAAAATGGTCCCCTCACTAAAATCCAAAAGTGAGCTGTCCGGATAAGGTGTAGGGATCGAGCTGAGTAGTCGATCTGATCACTAGATCTCCCGGCTAAAACATCTACTTTTTCTCGATCCTTGGGTCAATTCGGTCGGATGGATCGAATACTTCAATCGATCTGCTTATCGATCCTCGGATGATCAAGTCGTGAACTCGATCTGGCTCTCGTTCTGCATGGCTTTAATCCAGGTCCGTACTCACGATCGATCACCTCGGTCGATCTTGACCTCGATCCCTTCCTTGAAACGACTCGGTCCCTTTGCTGAATGGCTGAGTTCTCCCAAGTGTCCACAAGCTCCTCTTCGATCCTTAGCATGTCCACGAAACCTCTATAGCTCCAGAGATTCCAAAACAACCTGAATATGATGCAAGAATGCAAGAAATATGCAAATGCTAATGCAAAGTGCACTTAGGGCCTAAAATGAGACAAATGATGCAAACCTAGCCTATTATGTAAGATGAATGCATGAAAACTACTCTAAATGCATGCTAAATTGCGAAATATATGAGTATATCACTTCCACCTATAGAGACTAACCACTATGAGATAAGGAGCAGCATGATTGATTTGATTCAAGAAAAGAAGTTCTTTGGAATGCCCAACCAAGATCCTCTTGAGCACTTGGATCACTTTGAGAGGATATGTGCTTTGACAAAGCTTAGTGTAGTTTCAGATGCTGGTTTGAAGCTCAGATTGTTCCCATTCTCTCTTGGTAGTAGAGCTCAAATGTGGGAAAAGTCTTTAGCACAAGCCAGCATCAACACTTGGGAGCAATGCAAAGATGCTTTCTTAACCAAGTTCTTCTCTCCTTCAAGAACTGCAAAATTCAGGAATGAGATCACAAACTTCAAACAGTGGTCTAATGAGAGCTTTGGAGACACTTGGGAAAGGTTTAGAGGCTTCACTCATCAATGCCCTCACTATGGCTTCACCAAAGAAATGCTACGCTCCACACTATACAGAGGTGTTCTCCCAACAATAAGAATCCTTCTAGATACCGCAAGCAATGGTTACTTTCTTGGTAAAGATGTTGATGAAGGATGACTTCTAGTAGAGAACATGACACTAAGTAATTGGGACTATGTTGATGAGTTTGAGCAGAATGCAAAAACAGCTGAAGAGAAGTTGGAAACAACAATACAAGAGATGAATGCTAGGCAAACAAAGGTGGATATGTTGTTAAATGAAGGCCATTACATTCAACACCATCAAAGGTCTTCTTCTCAACCACTTGGCGCCTATAACCAATAGCAAGGGAACATGATACTTCCCACTACTACTATGGAGCTTGCCTTGGCCCCACCTCAACAACAACCAAGCTCTCAGCCACCTCAAGAGTTTGACATCAAGCAGATTCTTCTTGAAATGCAACAAGTCCAAACTGCAGAACTTTAAGGAAGCATGGCTGCTGAATTCAAAGAAGTATGGCTGAAATTCAGAGAAGCATGGCTGCTGAAATTCAAAGAAGTATTGCCTCCACAAACAACAACTTCCAATCCCAAATAGACTCCTTGACTATGCAGCTGAATAAACAAGAGAACAATGCTCAGCCAATCACCTTCAAGAAGCCCTTACAGCATTGTTATGGTATCTCCTCCACGTCCCTAACTGATATTACTGAGAAAGAAAACTCTATTGCTGAGATTACTCCAAAGGTGACACCCTCTATCATCAATGTGGGCATTGAGTCTAAGTGTGGGAGAAGTTCTTTTCACTTGAGTTCAGCTAGTGATGCCAAGACTGATGAAGAAGACAAAGCCATTGAAGCTGAGGTTGTTGAAGCTGTCATGGAGGTCAAACAAGGAACTGCACCATCACCACGCTCTCAAGGAACTCTTGCAGCAGAAGAACCCTTTGAAGAAGGAGCAAACAAAGAAGAAGAAGAGTGGTGGGCGCTACATGAACTTGTTGATGATACCAAGGAATACTTGATTGAAGTTCCTGATGTTAAACAGAAGACTCAAGCTGCTATCCTTCCTGTTTATCCACCCACTATCCCTTTTCCAAGAAGATTCAAAAAGCAGCTAGTACAGAAGTATCAGACCCTCTATGCTGCTCAAATGGAAATGAGGGGTCTGAATGGTAAAGATGAGCTTGAGAAACTAAGGGTTAAAACTGGAGCATCTGAAGTTAAGGAGCAGAACATAATGAAGCTTGGTAAAACAGAAAAGTTTATAGTCTCTTGTGAGCTTGGTGAATTAGTTATGGAAGAGGCCATGTGTGACACAGGTTCAAGTATCAATGTGATGTCCCTTCACTTGGCAAAAGAACTAGGAGTCACCAAGCTGAAACCATATGATTCCACAATCACTTTTGTGGACTCTTATTCAAGAACACCTGTTGGTCTCATTGAAGACTTTTTTGTAAGGATTGGAGCATGCAAGATACCAACTGATTTTGTTGTGATGGAAATGGCTCACACTCAGAAGCCTACTCTACTACTTGGGACTCCATTTCTGAACACAACAGGCGCTGATATTGACTTCACCAAAGAGAGAGTCACCCTCAAGAAGGTGAATGGTGGAGTTAGCTATGCAATGAAGCCTCCACCTTCAAGCTTTTGTGGAAGCATCACTAATGTTGAGAAAGGAGCTGCTAAGAAGCCACCTGATGTCAAGAAAGAGCTGAGGGTATTCAAGGCTGAAGTGCTAAAAGAAGATGAAGACCCTCTTGACCATAATGATTATGATGGTGAAGCCTTTGATGGTGCTTGTCTTCTTGACTTGTTTGATGGAATCAAGGTGAAGCTCTATGGTGGTCCAAAGAAGCCAAGAAAGAGAGTCAGGAAACCTAAGGAGAAGCTCTACTGTGGACCCAACACATTGTTCAAGAAGAAAGGAGAAGGAACTCCAGTTCCACTCCATCATCCTCCATGATCTTAAGGAGCATGACACGTCATGCTTAGTGCCTCTAAACAAGCACTCTTGGGAGGTATTCCCCTGTTATCCTTGTACATAATATTGCATTTTATGTTTTATTTTCTGTTTTTCTTTAAATAAGAGGAGCAAGTGTGGTGTAAGGCAAGTTGTTCTAAGTTTGTTATAAGTCTGACAAAACCCCCTCTAAGGTATACAATCCTGCTCCTTTGCTTCTGAATACTCCTGAGTACCTTTTATTACCTTAATTTAAGCTTTTATTACACAAAGGACTGTGTAATTTAAGTGTGGGGGAGGGAGTTGCATTTAACATTGTGTTTTGTTTTCTTATTTTCACTTATACATACTTGAGTCTCATGTATTCATGCATTCATCTATGTGCACTGAAAATCCATGAAATTTTCAAATTTTTTGGAACCAAAAAGATCATTTAGTTGCATTTGCATAACTAAGATTGAGTCTAGATGCATTTTATATATGTATGCATACATTTGCATAGGGAGTAGATGATAAACACTTGTCAAGTTGTTAATGTTTGAATTGTTTTCAATGCCTTGGTTATCTGTTGTTTGATTGCATTGTCGTGAGTTTGAAGTTAAGGCTGCACCATATCTTGAATTCTTGGATTGATATTCTTGTCTTATGCTGAAGCTTGCTTTGATTTGATTACAACGCTATCATATTAGAACCATAATCCTGACTTTGAATTATCTTGTTTGTGCATTGAGAGTGATTACATGGCTACCCATATACACACTTGGATTATCTTCTTCCCTTCTTACCACTCTTGTTAATCCAAGTAGCTGATCCTCATCATTATGGGACAGTTAACCACACCCTAAACCAATCCTTCTTTCTGAACCTAAACACTATTGTGAGAGTTGTGAGGCCTTGCATTGCATCATTTTCGATTTTATCTTGGCAAAAAGTGTTAGGAATAAGGCTGGCAAGGAGAAGCTCTCTTGTAGACACCAGCTTGCATTTTGAGCTTGGTATTAGGTTAGGAGTTTTGGAAAGGGTAGTGTAAGTGGTTTAAGCTTTAATTGTTTACATCTTTGAGAAGAAGAAGAAGTATGGGATTAGTAGTATGGGGGTTAAGTTAATGAGGAAGAAAGCTCTAAGTGTTAAAGAAGAAAGGTGCCAACAACAACAAAACTTTCAGAAGGTCATTCAAAAGAAGAAATCAGACCAAGCAATCCACCAAAGGTGATGAAAATGGCGCCAATAATACAACAAAGAAAAGCAAGTTCCAAAAAGAAGTCAACCACACAAGCAAAAGAAGAAGGAGTTTCCCCTAAATATGAAGAAGGAAGAGATGAAGTGCTTTGGGAAAGGGTAGATTTAGGAATTCCACCTGGGGTTTCAGAAGTTATTAAGTTCATCTTGGATAAAAAGGGTAGAAGAGAGCTTTGACTTGCATGCATAGGTGTGCTTTTACCTTTAGCATTTTGCCTAAGATAGAATCATTTCATTGAGTGATCCTCTGAATCTTTAAACCCTTATTTGAATGAGATCATTTTCATCTCATAACCATGTCCCTTGACCAAATGTTTTCTCTTGATTTGCAAAAACATGATCCATTGGTTACTGTTTGATGAATGTTAAAGAGTTGGTTGATTTGAATGCTTGTGTAGGCTAAGCTAGAGTTCATTGTTTGCTATGATGGGTATAGCTAAATTTTTTAAAGTAGAACAATCTCTATGCATCTTAGAACCTATAACTTGGGCATTGAATCAGTTTTCCCATTGACATCTTTGGTTTTGAGCTCCCACTTTCAAACCTCACTCTCCCATTTGTTCTTATTTGCTTGAGGACAAGCAAAAGGCAAGTGTGGGGGTGTTGATATCTCTTGTATTTACATCATTTAGGCTTGCATTTAGTGCATGTTTTGGTTCTCTTTTGCATGTTTTCCTTATTCTTTGTCCTATTTTCTTCTCCTTTTAGACTTATGTTGCATTTAGGAAGTAGTTTGCATTTTCTTTGCATAAAAGATGTTTATGGGTACTCGTTGAGCTACAAGGAGCATGGGAGATGATGGTGGGTGCAGCACAAGACATGAAAAGAGCCAAGAAGAAGGAGCATCTTGTTGACGCGGCCAGAAACTTCACCTAACAAAACTGGCTCGGACAAATGATAACATGATTTTACTAATGCAAGCAGGAGGTTATCAAAACTCAAGCAACACACAGTTTTAGTAGCAAGAGGTATCAATCCACACCTAGGATGCAGGAAGAACAATGAGAATGCAAGGATGAAGCAAATCTAAGCAAATATGATAAATGATTGGTAAAATCTAGGAAAACTAAATGCAACGATCTAATGCAATGCAAAAAATTTTAAAATCCCTGGAAGAGGGTTAACTACCACGAGGAACAAGCAAAAGATGAAAAATGCGAAGCTACTAAAAACTAAAAATCGACCAGTGAATCGACCACAGGATCGAGCACTGGATCGAGCAGAATGGATCGAGCAGAATGGATCGATCTAGCAAACAACTTAAACAGAACGACTTCTAATGATCAATAATGCAAGCTAAATGACAAGCGAATGATTAACAGAGGTTTAAAACACTAAAAGAGAGGGTTCAGGGTCGAGGGTCATGTTCAAGGGTATCAAAGATTCAAGCTTTGGTTTGAAAACATTTAGATCTACTCTTTTAAGAGGTTTTTCTAAGCCTTGAAAACAAAACAAGAACCATCCATGGTGTGTGGTATGGTTCACTTCCTCAATCTCTTCTCCAAACCCATGGCGTTTGGTGGAAAAAGAGATTGAAGAGCAAGAAACACAGATTTCAAATATTGACCTAAGTAATCCCCTAAACAACCATGGCGTGTGGGAAAGGAAGGATTAGCCTCGAGGATCTGGTTTTCCAGGACATTTGAATCCTGTCAAGGTAAGACAGCCTATGGTTCATAGAGACCTTTTCCAAGGCTGTCTAGGCTTTAAGATCCCAAGATCCTAGAAGAGAAGGTATGAAGAACAAAGAAAACACAAAGCTTTAAACCCTTTAAACCCTTTCGAATCACCTCAACCCCAAAAACCAAAGAAAACTACTCACTACACATATTTAAGATCGAATCGAAAGCAATAAACGATAAGCTAAGCATGATCAACGAAAGATTAAAAGAAAAACTTGCTTAATATTAAAAGATTCAAAGGTCCAAAAACGAAAAAGCTTAAGGTCTCCAATGGCGGAATCGCCTAAGCAAGAGAGAACGAAAAAGTAAAAGACATAATGGAGGATAATGAAAGTGTTGGCTGCGGTTTGCCAAAAATGGCTAAACCATAAATGGTCCCCCCTTCGCTACGGTCCAAAGCCAGCTGGACGGATAAGGTTAGTCTGGGATCGACTCGGGTCACTCGATCTCCGGCTCGATCTTCTCTTGGATCGGATGACTTTGCTCGATCTTTGAGTCGATCCTTTGATGATCGGGTCAGGAACTCGATCTGGCTCTCGATCTGCATGGCATGGCCCATGTCCGTACACTCAATCGACCTCCTCACTCGATCGCATGCTCGATCTCCCTCTTGAATCGACTGGGGGTCACTCGATCTTCTGGTCGATCTCATCTAGATCGACCTGCCTTGCTCGATCCGCTACTCGATCTCGGGTACTTCTCATGCCGAGCTAAGTTCTCCAAGTGCCCACGAGCTACACTTTGAACCTCCTCACGTCCACATAGCCTCCACAACTCCATACTGCTCCAAACAACCTGATAATGATGCATATATGCAAGAAACATGCAAAATGCGAATGCAAAGGGACCTAAAACCTAAAATACAACAAATGGAGCAAACTATCTTATAATGCATGATGAATGCATGAAAAACTATCCTAAATGCGTGCAAAATATGCAGAATATATAGTAATATCAACTCCCCCAAATTTGCCTTTTGCTTGCCCTCAAGCAAACAAAATTCAAGAAGGAAGAGAGGTTTGAAAGTGGAAGCTCAAAACGAAAGTTGTCAATGGAGAAATCGATTCAACGCCCAAGTTATAAGTTCTAAGATGCAAAAAGGTTGTTCTACTTTAAAATATTTAGCCATACCTTTCAAAGCAAGCAATGAACCCTAGCTTAGTCTACATAAGCATTCAAATCAACCAACTCCTTAACATTCATTAAGCGTTTACCAATGGATCAAGCTGTGCTCATCAAGTGAAAGCATTTGGTCAAAGGGGTGAGGTCACAAGATGAAAATGATCTCGTTTTAAGAAGGGTTTTAAAAATCAAGGGATCACTCAATGAAAGAATCCTATCTTTGGCAAAATGCTAAAGGTAAAGGCACACCTATGCATGCAAGTTAAAGCTCCCTTCTACCCATTTTACCCAAGATAATCCTAGAAACTTCTAAAACCCAAAGTTCACCCCTAGATCTACCCTTTTCCAAAGCGCTTGATCATCTTCACTCTTCATAATGGGGGAAACTTCTCTTGGCTTTGCCGTGTGGTTGACTTCTTCTTTTTGAACTTTGCTCTTCATTGTTGGTTGTTTGGTGCCGCTTTCATCACCTTTGGTGGATAGCTTGGTTAGATTTTTCCTTTCGGTTGACCTCTTCTTAGCTTTGTTGCTGCCTGCGCTTTTCTTTTCTTTGACACTTAGAGCATTTTATCTATTTTACTTAACCACAAATAACTCGTTCCCCCTTTTGCTACTAACCCCATACTTCTTTCTTCCTTTTGAAAACATATAAACCTGAAACTCTTAGACCACTCAAATGACCCTTTCCCCAAACTCCTAACCTAGTACCAAGCTCAAAATGCAAGCTGGTGTCTACAAGGGAGCTTCTCCTTGCCAGCCCTATTCCTAACACTTTTTGCTAAGAGAGGATTGAAAATAATGCAATGAAAGGCCTCACTACTCACACAAAAGTGTTTAGGTTTAAAAGAAGGTTAGGTTTAAGGCGTGGTTAACTGTCCCATTATGATGAGGATTAGCTACTTGGATTAACAAGAGTGGTAAGAAAGGAAGAAGATAATCCAAGTATGTGTAAGGGTAAACAATGCAATCGCTTTCAATGCACAAACAAGATAATTCAATGTCAAGTTTAAGGTTCAAATAAGATGGAATTGGCATCAAATCAAAGCGAGTTTCAACATAAGACTAGAGTATCAATTGCAAGTAATCAAGATATGGTGCAGCCTTAACTTCAAACTCACTAGATGCAATCAAACAACAAACAACTTAGGCATTGAAAACAATTCAAACATTGACAACCTAACAAGTGTTTATCATTTACTCCCTATGCAAATACAGCAACTTAAATAATTTTTTAAAAATTCTAGACTCAATCCTAAAATATTCTACAATGCAAGTGCAACTATATGAATTTTTTTGAAAATTCTTAAAAATTTTACCAATTTTTTTTTGTTTTTTTCTATGCCTTAGGATGAATGCAAGACTCAAATGATGATAACAGAAAATAAGAAGAAAGAAAACATGTCAAACATACCACACACTCCCCCAAACTTGAATGACACCGTCTCGGTGGCAAACAAAGTCTAGAGAAGCTCAAAACACAAAGCAAAAACTTAAAACATGAGTGGTTTTGCTTTGTGTTTTGAACATACAAGGGACGGTTGTTGGTACCTTGGAGCTAAACTCGGCTGGAACTTGAGGATGTTCCAGCGGAGCTGCTCTTGCTATAGGAGCGTCGTGCTATACCCTTGCCTTTGTCCATGGTTGGGAGTTCATGGAGGGAGTGACGTGCTTGTTGTGTGCTGCCTTGAGGCTCACAGATGACTATCTGACCAGTCGATCTCCTCCTCTTCTCGGGCTGCTCGACTTCTACACTCATGGACTGCTTAGACTGTGCGTGTGAGTTCACTTGAAGCGCCTTGACCTTCTTGGCGAGTTTCTTGATCATCTTGCCTTGCCACTTGGTTATCTTCCGCTGCATCTCCACCACTGAAGCTAGGAACTTCTCCACTTTGGTCCTTGGCTCAAAATATATCTTTGGGAGCTCAAAGTTAGCTGGCATCACGGCGTCTGAGGGCTCACGAGCAGCTTGAGTTGGGATCATGGCTGGTCCAAGCGGTGCATAACACTCCTCTTGAGTTGGACAAAACTCAATGGTGCTTATGCTGTCCAAGTGTGTCTCATCCACATTAGGTAGGATGCATACGCTCTTCTTCTTGTCATCACTGTAGAACAGATAGGCAAAGAATCCTGGAGCTGGCATAGGTCCCAAGCTATCGGTATTGCGCATATAGGTCTCGTCCATGTATGCTCTGTCCACTCAAGGTTCGAAGCTTTGAAGAGGTACACCAGCTTGAATGAAGAGCCGTGTAAGGAAGCCTCCAATGAATGCTGAATTCGCCTTGCACCTCATGGCATACGCCTTGTACTTCACCAAAGAGGATGCCAAGATACACCCATAATTAACATCATTCCCAAGCTCATCTTGCATCGCCTCGTGGTTCTCCTCTTCGCTGCTGCAAAGCATCCTCTTGATTTCTTGGAAGAGAAAGCACAGCTTGGTCTTTGTCACTGTAGGTGCCACGGATCGCCAACTGAAGGTGTTGGCTAGTAGCTTGAGAGTATACCTCAAAACGGGGTTCCTCACTTTCTTGATCTTAGCCGTGTTGGGTTTGTAGTCTTCATCACAAAGCACATCCCATAAATCGTTGGCGGTCTTGAGATGAGGGAACTCAACTTGCTTAGCCGTGGCATTAAGACCATAAGCTTGGCAAAGCTATTCAATGGAGAGATGATAAGCTCGCCTCTTGACCTTGAAGGTGAGATGACCTTGTGAGGGAGTGGGGAGACTCGGATTTTCATAGGAAAACGCCAAGGTAGAGAAGAAGTCTAGCGTGACTTGTGGGTATGTTGGGCAATCCATCCTTGAAAGGCATGCAAACCCCATGTCTTGGAGAAGAAAATCAAAGCCTTCTAGAAGCCCCATCCTCTCCAACAGATCTCTACTAGCAAACTTAGTAGGCTCAAAGCGCAGCCTCTCTAACCTCTTCTTTGCCAACTTCTCCTCCTTTGTCCAACGAACCCTCTCTTGTACTTGTTGAGCTTCTTCTTGTTGAACCACTTGTTGCCCCTCTTGACCTTCTCCTTCTTGTTCTGTCTCTTCTCTCGTTCTCTTTGGAGCTATAGTACCTGAAACACAATTCTCAAGCAAAAGAATGAGCAAAGGCGGCGAATATGGAGAGAGAGACTAGTCAAGAAAGAAAAACTTCTAACTAAGGCCCTAGATTTTTGGGGAATTTATAAAAATTATAGCAAGATAGTAAAGAGAGAAATCTAGAGATGGGTCAAATCTAGAATTTTTCCTAATATCTAGCTAGTTTTAAAAATCTGTTAAACCTCCCTAACATCTAATAATCAAACAATGCAAAGAAAAGGAAAATTTTCTAAAAGATTTAAAACAAAGACCCGAAAATACCTTTGCAAAGTTTGAAAGAAGATGCTGTTAGCCTTTAGAAAAGAAAAATCACACTCTCTCTTGCTTTAGAAATCTCGAAACACAAATGAGAGAGAGTATGTTGTTGCTTGAAAATATAAAGGCTAACAAAAATCTAAAACTATGAGCAAAACTAGTGATTTCTGACAAAAGTGTGGTCAAGGCACATCTTTCATGGTCAAAGATTCCTGCCTTGACCACAATTCAAATTTAAAAACAGGAGGGAAAGAAAAAAAGAGGAAAAAGAAATTGTTACCTCAGCACGAGATCAAGTCCATTTGGTCGATCTAGGACTCGATCTCATGCCCATGTTGGTTAGGATCGAGAGGTTCGATCGATCAGGGACTTGATTAAAATTGCATCGAGTCTTAGATCGATTGTACCCTCTCGTTCCTTGACTTTTTGTCAACCAGGCATTGGTCCTTGGATCGAGCTACGTGATCGATTTGAGGGTTGATGTGGCTTAGATCGAGTGGGAGATTGAGTTTACTGATCGATCTATCCTTGAGGAACCTTCTTGAGAGAAATTGGATCGGTCGATCCAGATTTGGACCGATCGATCCAATCTTCAAGAATTTCCCGAGACATTTTAGATCGGTTGATCTAGATGGGATCGATCGATCCAAACTCATCTAGATCAACCTTGTCCACTTGATCTCGTATAGATTGACTGGCTCCTCTTGATTCACTAGCTCGATCTAGTAAGGATCGAGCTAGGATGAGTCGATCTAGCACTCGATCTCTAGCTTATACTTAACCCTTCTCACCTCTTTTGGACTCCAAGATCACACCTAACAATCCCTTATCCATTCCACCTACACACTTAAACATTAAAAACATAAAACTGAAGTAGATATAAAGCAAAAATATGTACAAGATAGACATGAGAATGCCTCCCAAATGCGCTTTCTTTAACGTCTTTAGCTAGACTTTACTTGGTTTAGGCCTGAGGGGGGTCTTGAAGAAGCACGGATGTGCTCTCCTTGCTGCAATCACTCGCCAGGTGGGGCTTAACCCTGTGCCCATTGACCGTGAAAGCATTGCCGCTCTTGCCCACCAATGTAACTGCTCCGTAGGGTAGAACCTCTTTGATCTCAAATGGTGCACACCACCTTGATTTGAGCTTGCTCGGGAACAGCTTCAACCTCGAGTCGTAGAGTAGCACCAGACTGCCTTCTCTTAACTCCTTGTGAACAAGCTTCTTGTCATGAACAGCCTTAGTCCGCTCCTTATAGATCTTAGCACTGTCGTATGCATCTAGCTGTAGCTCATCAAGCTCATGTAGCTGAATCAACCGCTTCTCTTGAGCTGTCTTGAGGTTGTAGTTGAGCTGCTTCACTGCCCATAGTGCTCTATTG
The DNA here is from genome assembly GCA_911865555.2 of Thlaspi arvense. Classification (NCBI taxonomy): domain Eukaryota; kingdom Viridiplantae; phylum Streptophyta; class Magnoliopsida; order Brassicales; family Brassicaceae; genus Thlaspi; species Thlaspi arvense. The sequence continues at coordinate 36,234,765 of OU466861.1, read as the reverse complement.
ATAGGGTCAGGTTTTACCCAAATAAAACTACTGCAAATGCACAGCAAAAGCAGATGTAGTATAAGGGGTATCGAAATCCCAAGAGAGTAATGCAGACTACACTATCGAATATAGATTCGGACTAAGCTAAGCAAAATATGATGTATGTAATGCGAATGAATAAATGGAAGTAAGCAAACGAATGTGTGAAGTTATCTAAGTTCAAGAAGATTAAAAGCGCTAAGCCAGGGTAATTCGCAGGTTTGAATCCAAGAATGTATGATGCAGGAAATCAGGAATAATTAAGAACCATTTTAAAAATGAATCTCTGATGCATAACTAATCAATTCTCATTGCAAAAGTTATCTATACTTAGATCACAGAGTTTCAAATCTCTTTGTAAACCCTAACAACCTAAGCATGCAGGAATGATCAGATTCAGTTGTTTACAAAACTCCTAAGCCAAATCTCTTTGTACTAAGTTGTTTTGCTCATCAAATATTAGTTCAGGTTATGAATAATGCTCTCACATATATTTAACAACCTATGATTTTCGGATTCCTAGATGATGTGTCTCAGAAATTCGATTTTAAAGTAAGCAGAGATGAAAAACCATGAGATATTCCTAACAGATAGCGATTCTACACTCTTTTCATCAACCTTTGAAAAACCCTAACTTAACTAGCAGATTACTCAGACATGATTATGAGATCACAAAACATAACTGAATAAAATTGCATTAAGAGAAAGAGTAAGAAACAAAGGGGGTTCGAAATCTTCTCAAAAGAGTACAGGATTTGTCTCCCCAAAAAGCTCTGAAATAAATCTCTCTCTAGCTCTCTGAATTCTCAAAAACTAAGATAATAGCCAACAATGGCTGAAAAACCTAATAAATAGAAGCTAAACACGATCTGGGATCTTCATGTAAATAAAGGAAACTTCTGGGCCAATTCTGTAATTCTTCTTGATACTTTTAATAAAACGCCACACTCCTTCCTTAGTGGGTGACGAGCGTCACTAAAGGGGTGACGATCGTCACCATTTGTGAATACTTTCTGCTTCGAGCTTGGTACTTCGTGGCTTCCACTCAGAATGCTCCAAAGGTTCCAAAATCTCCAATTATGCTCCAGACATGCTATAACCTGCAAAGACTCTTCTAGGACTCTAAAAAGACCAAAAAGACTCAATAAAAAGGACTTATATCATGGTTAAAAACCATAAAAACCATGATATATCACTGTCGTATGCATCTAGCCGTAGCTCATCAAGCTCATGTAGCTGAATCAACCGCTTCTCTTGAGCTGTCTTGAGGTTGTAGTTGAGCTGCTTCACTGCCCATAGTGCTCTATGCTCCAACTCAACAGGAAGATGACACGCCTTGCCGTAAAGAAGAGTGAATGGAGTAGTACCAATGGGGGTTTTGAAAGCGGTCCGGTAAGCCCACAAAGCATCGTCTAGCTTAACTGCCCAATCTTTTCTAGTAGCTCCAACTGTCTTCTCGAGTATAGCCTTGATCTGCCTGTTAGAGACCTCTACTTGCCCACTCGTTTGAGGATGATAAGGCGTAGCTACCTTGTGCTTCACACCATACTTCCTTAAGAGACTTTCAAACACCTTGTTGATGAAATGGCTTCCGCCGTCACTGATTACTACCTTGGGGACTCCAAACCGTGGGAATATAATGGTCTTGCAGAGCTTGATCACCACCCTTGCATCATTGGTCGGGGAAGCTATAGCCTCAACCCACTTAGATACATAATCAACCGTCACTAAGATGAACTTGTTGCCGTAAGAAGATGGGAATGGACCCATAAAATCTATCCCCCATGCGTCAAAGACATCAACTTCAAAGATAGGAACCTGAGGCATCTCGTTTCTCTTGGTGATGTTTCCTGCCCTTTGACACGCTTCACAACTCTTAACAAGCTCGTGAGCGTCCTTGAAGATAGATGGCCACAAGAAACCCACTTGTAACACCTTTGTAGCGGTCTTGAAAGAAGAAAAATGACCACCATATGAAGAGCTGTGACAATGTAGGAGTATGTCCTTAGCTTCTTCCCTTGTTACACACCTCCTATACAAGCTGTCCACGCCCCTCTTGTACAAGTATGGCTCGTCCCAAAAGTAATGAGAGATGTCTCTCATGAACTTTTTCTTGTGATAATGATCAAGGTGAGTAGGCTCCTCTCCACAAGCTAATTAGTTTGCTATATCAGCATACCAAGGCAAGTCTTCTTCCTTGAAACTCAAGACCTTTTCAAACTTGTCTTCAAGCTTCTCACATACCGCCGTGGTGATCAATATGAGCTTCTCTTCAGGAAGTGAATCATCTAATGGCAAAGCTTCATTGACTCTCATCCTTGATAGGTGATCAGCAACACCATTCTCTATCCCCTTCTTATCTTTTATCTCCATATCACACTCTTGTAGAAGGAGAATCCACCTTAGAAGCCTCGGTTTAGTGTCTTTCTTGGAATAGATGTACCTCAAAGCTGCGTGATCTGTACAGACAACAACCTTAGAGCCTACGAGGTATGATCTGAACTTCTCAAAAGCAAACACAACGGCCAGCAACTCCTTCTCAATGGTAGCATATCTGACTTGCGTGTCATCCAAGGTACGGATGGCATAGTAGATTACATGCAACCGCTTGTCTTTCCTCTGACCAAGAGCAGCTCCCACGGCGTAGTCGCTCGCGTCACACATGATCTCGAATGGTAGAGTCCAGTCTGGCGCTTGTACTATAGGCGCAGATTCAAGAGCTTCCTTGATGGTCACGAAAGCATGAAGACAATCCTCATCAAACACAAAGTCAGCTTCCTTAAATAACAACCGTGTGAGGGGGCTTGCTATCTTGGAGAAATCCTTTATGAATCTCCTGTAGAAGCCTGTGTGGCCTAAGAAACTCCTTACTCCTTTGACATGAACCGGTGGCTCAAGACTCATCATGACCTCAACCTTGGCTTTGTCAACCTCTATGCCTTTCTCGGATATCTTGTGGCCAAGCACGATCCCTTCCTTCACCATGAAGTGGCACTTCTCCCAGTTAAGCACAAGGTTTGTCTCTTCACAACGCTTAAGTACCTTGCAAAGATTCAACAAACAAGCAGACAAATACGCACCATATACAGAGAAGTCATCCATAAACACTTCTACCATCTCTTCTATTAGATCAGAGAAGATCGACATCATACACTGCTGAAACGTAGCCGGTGCGTTACACAACCCGAATGGCATCCTTCGATATGCGAAGGTGCCATAAGGGCATGTAAAGGTCGTCCTCTCTTGTTAGTTTGGATGGATTGGTATTTGAAAGAAACCACTATAACCATCAAAAAGCAATAGTAAGGATGATTAGCAAGTCTCTCAAGCATTTGATCAATAAAAGGTAAAGGAAAATGATCCTTTCTAGTAGCAGAATTAAGCTTCCTATAGTATATACACATACGGTGACCTGTTATAGTCCTAGTAGGAATCAATTCATCTTTATCATTCTTAATGACCGTGATCCCTCCCTTCTTAGGCACCACGTGTACAGGAGAAACCCATGTGCTGACACTTATGGGATAGATCACGTCAGCCTCTAACAGCTTAAGAATCTCTTTCTTAACTACCTCTTTCAAATTTGGGTTTAAACGCCTTTGATGTTCGATAGAGGAAGAGTTCTCATTATCTAAGTGAATCCTATGAGTGCAAAGCATTGGTGAAAGGCCCTTGATGTCACTTAGAGAGTACCCAATGGCCTTCCTATACTTTCTCAGCTCAGTAAGGAGCGAGTGCAACTCATCATTACTCAGATTCTCATTCACAATCACGGGATAAGTATAATTAAGCCCTAAGAAAGCATACCTTAGCTCTTTTGGGAGCTCCTTTAGGTCCACCTTTGGGGCTATCAGCTAGATCCAGTCCTCCTCGTGGTTCTTGTTGACGTTCCCATCCTCAGTAACCCCCTTAGAACCCGAGACATGAGCCTTTAGTCTGCCTTCTTGAACCGTTGTCCCCTCCAAGATCGAGTCATCCAGTCGATCTTCTACTCGTTCTGGTCTGGATCGAGCAACTTCACTCGATTCACCTACTCGATTTGATTGGGATCGAGTAGGAGATCGAGTCTCTGTCTCGTTCTCTGAGCTGATCGATTGACTTCTCTCGATCTTCCCATCGATTGTTTTGCTGGATCGACCAGTGTCTTCGATCTTTATATCGATTGCGTCCTGGATCAAGTGATCTTCTCGATTTCCTGATCGATCTCTAGGTTTCCGCCCTCATCTTCTATCACAACTTTTCTAGTGTCAAGGAGATTAATGTAATCCTAAGTCCTCTGATCCAAGAAACCAAACTCTCCTCTCTCCTTAGTCAATGCCAGATTCAAGTGATCCTCTTGTGCAAGCTCTTCTAGCTGTTCATCCGCCAAGGCATCCAACATTTCTATGTAGAATGCTTGACCTTCTATGGTTGGCTTCTTCAGGACCTTGTTGATATCAAAATCCAGCGTTATGTCTTTGCCAAGGTGTAAGGCTATCTTTCCATTCTTGACATCAATGATTGCTCTGGCGGTTGCAAGGAATGGTCTTCCTAGTATAGGCGGATCTTTAGGCTCTTCATCCATCTCAAGCACAACAAAGTCGGTTGGCACATTGACATCGCTTATTCTCACTGGAAGATCTTCTAGCAAACCCACTGGAAGTCTCACGCTTCTATCTGCTAACACAAGGGAGAGCCTACACTCCTTGAACCGTGTAAAACCAAGCTTCTTTGCTATAGAATGGGGCATGAGATTGATACTTGAACCCAGATCACACAAACAGCTTTTAAAATTCAATGGACCCAAAGCGCAGGGAATGGTGAAGGATCCTGGATCCCCTAGCTTCTTAGGGACAATCTCCTTGTGAATGATGGCACTACACTCTTCACTAAGCACCAAGACTTCTTTACTCTCCTTAGTCTTCTTTGTAAGGGTGTCTTTGAAGAACTTAGCACACTTCAGCATCATAGCTAGGCAATCAACAAGAGGAAGCTTGATCTCTACATCCCTTAGATGCTTCTCAAACAAGAGTCTATGCTTCTCTATAAGCTGTTTCTTGAAGCGGCCAGGAAAAGGAAGCTTAGGCACATACGGTGGAGGCATATAAGTATTCTTCTCCTTAGTAGCTTGCTCCACTTTCTTCTCTACGGCTACCTTTTTACCCTTTCTTGGTCTCTCAATCCATACATTATCAAAGTTGATCTCCTCATCAGCTGAAAGCTTACCCTCCCCCTCTTGGACTACAATTTCCTCATTGTCTTTAGGTGCAACTCTCGGCGGAAGCTCTCTACCACTCCTCAAGGTGATAGCGTTTGCATACTCTTTTGGATTCTGCTCACACTTGCCTGGTAAGCTGTTCTGACCGCTTGTACTAGCCTTTCCCTTCTCTAATTGTTTGATCTTGTTGTTCAGGTTTGTTATCTGAGTTGAGACGTCAGTGAGAGAGAGGAGTCAAGGCGGCTGTTCATCTCGGTAAACTTCTGATTAGTTGAAGCTTGACCTTGAAGAAACTGCTGAAACATTGCTTGAACCGGGTCTTGAGGAGGCTGTTGCATTTGTTGTTGTTGAGGAACGAAGCCGGGAGAAAACATAGGAGTGTAACCTTTGTTGCCTTGCTGTTGCTGCTGACCTTGAAAGTTCCCTTGCCTCTGCCCTTAAAAGCCACTATTCGCTTGAAAACCCTTGTTGTAAGGTACAAAGGGCTTTGCTTGCTGAGGGGGGTACACCTGATCTTTAGGGTTCTCTACATTCGTACTCCTGTAAGAGAGATTGTTGTTCGCTTGGTAGCCTTGTGAATAACCCTGATTCTTGTTGTAATTCTGACCAGTAATCCAGTTAGCTTCTTCTTGACTCAGCTCTAGTTCCTCGGAGACATCTTCAGCTCCTCCCACGAAGTGAACGTGCTTCTGATTAGCAAGCACAAACTTGTTTATCTTCTCTTGGAGGGACTTAAGCTCTTTCTTGTGAGACTCAAGCTCGGAACCTCGTGGTGCCCGGTCATAATCGTCGGTGTAGTTGCTGTCACTCAATGCCAAGTTCTCTATCAGCTCCATACCTCTTCCACTTCTTGACCAAGGAAGTTACCCTTGCTTGCCGTATCAAGTAGCATACGGATCTTGGGCAATGCTCTGCGGTATTTTGTGCTTAGGAGAGTCTCTTCACTGAAGCCGTGGTGATGACACTGAATGGTATAGTCTTTGAACCTCTCCATAGCTTCATTGAATGTCTCGTTCTGCCTTTGAGTGAAGCCACTGATCTCACTTCTCAACCGAGCTGTCCTGTTGCTTGAGAAAAACTTTGAGAGAAAAGCTTTCTTACATTCAGCCCAAGACGTGATTGTGCCTTGTGGAAGTGTCTTCTCCCAATGCCTAGCCTTGTCACCGAAAGAAAATGGGAAGAGCTGTAGCTTGAAGGCATCTTCCGAGATCCCATTGATCTTGATCATCCCACACACCTGCTCAATGTTATCAAGGTGCTCTAAGGGGTCTTCCATACCTAGCCCGTGGAATTTGCTATTCTGAACCATTGAGATGGATCCAGGCTTTATCTCGAAGTTGTTATTCTGGACTGGAGGAGGAGTGATCCCAAAACGATTGTGATGCGTATTAGGAGCATTTCCAGCACCTATGATCCGTGGGGGTCTAGCTGCATGGATGGGGTTTCCATTTCCCCTTCCTACACCACCGTGAGCTGGTGGAGGTCCTTCAGGATGTTCTTGCTCAGCCATTGTTGCAAAGTCTACTGAACCGGCTTAAACAATCTCCTCAAAAGCTCTTGCTTGCTCTCTTGCTCTTCTTGTTCTTGAATTTCCGAGTTGGTGAATATTGTCCAGGGGTGTTAGTAGATTGTTGTTACCCCTGGAGCGTAGGTTCATGTACCTGAAAGACACAAGTGTGAAGAGAAAGAGATTAGTAACCAAACTTGAAGTAAAGGCTTAGTCTTTACTAAAACCCAAATCTTAATGCTTCCTAGCAACCCTAAGATGGCAACGGCGCCATTTGATAACAGGATTTTACTAATGCAAGCAGGAGGTTATCAAAACTCAAGCAACACATAGTTGTAGTAGCAAGAGGTATCAATCTACACCTAGGATACATGAAGAACAATGAGAATGCAAGGATGAAGCAAATCTAAGCAAATATGATAAATGATTGGTGAAATCTAGGAAAACTAAATGGAACAATCTAATGCAATGCAAAAAATTTTAAAATCCTTGGAAGAGGGTTAACTACCACGAGGAACAAGCAAAAGATGAAAAATGCGAAGCTACTAATAACTAAAAATCGACCAGTGAATCGACCACAGGATTGAGCACTGGACCGAGCAGAGTGGATCGATCTAGCAAACAACTTAAACAGAACGACTTCTAATGATCAAGAATGCAAGCTAAATGACAAGCGAATGATTAACAGAGGTTTAAAACACTAAAAGAGAGGGTTCAGGGTCGAGGGTCATGTTCAAGGGTATCAAAGATTCAAGCTTTGGTTTGAAAACATCTAGATCTACTCTTTTAAGAGGTTTCTCTAAGCCTTGAAAACAAAACAAGAACCATCCATAGCGTGTGGTATGGTTCACTTCCTCAATCTTTTCTCCAAACCAATGGCGTTTGGTGGAAAAAGAGATTGAAGAGCAAGAAACACAGATTTCAAATATTGACCTAACTAATCTCCTAAACAACCATGGCGTGTGGGAAAGGAAAGATTAGCATCTAGGATCTGGTTTTCCAGGACATCTGGATCCTGTCAAGGTAAGGCAGCCTTTGGTTCATAGAGACCTTTTCCAAGGCTCTCTAGGCTTTAAGATCCCAAGATCCTAGAAGAGAAGGTATGAAGAACAAAGAAAACACAAAGCTTTAAACCCTTTCAACCCTTTTGAATCACCTCAACCCCAAAAACCCAAGAAGACTACTCACTACACATGTTTAAGATCGAATCAAAAGCAATAAAGGATAAGCTAAGCATGATCAACGAAAGATTAAAAGAAAACTTGCTTAATATTAAAAGATTCAAAGGTTCAAAAATGAAAAAGCTTAAGGTCTACAATGGCGGAATCGCCTAAGCAAGAGAGAACGAAAAAGTAAAAGACAGAATGGAGGATAATGAAAGTGATGGCTGCGGTTTGCCAAAAACGCTATACCGCAAATGGTCCCCCCTTCGCTACGGTCCAAAGCCAGCTGGACGGATAAGGTTAGTCTGGGATCGACTCGGGTCACTCGATCTCCGGCTCGATCTTCTCTTAGATCGGATGACTTTACTCGATCTTTGAGTCGATCTTTTGATGATCGGGTCGGGAACTCGATATGGCTCTCGATCTGCATGGCATGGCCCACGTCCGTACACTCGATCGACCTCCTTACTCGATCGCATGCTCGATCTCCCTCTTGAATCGACTGCGGGTCACTCGATCTTCTGGTCGATCTCGTCTAGATCGACCTGCCTTGCTCGATCCGCTACTTGATCTCGGGTACTTCTCATGCCGAGCTAAGTTCTCCAAGTGTCCACGAGCTCCACTTTGAACCTCCTCACGTCCACATAGCCTGTGCAACTCCTTAGTGCTCCAAACAACCTGATAATGATGCATATATGCAAGAAACATGTAAATGCGAATGCAAAGGGACCTAAAACCTAAAATGCAACAAATGGAGCAAACTATCTTATAATGTATGATGAATGCATGAAAAACTATCCTAAATGCGTGCAAAATATACAGAATATATAGTAATATCAACAAAGTATCTCCAACCCGATTCAGCTTCAACAGTCTTCACCAATGTTGTAGCTCTGTGAGTTAGCTTACGTCTGGAGTTGGTTTCAGGTCATTCCCATCAGCGGTTAGAAAGTTACAGGAGTTTTCGTGAAACCTCTCAACCCTTTTCTATCAGAGCACGGGGGACATCGATCAAGGGGTGATCGATACAAGATTTTCGGTCAAGAGCATCGATCAAGAAGTGACCTATATGAGAATATCGATCAGATGCATCAATCAACACTGATTGTTATAAACCCGCCGGATTAATTTCGGTCAAGTGCAACGATCAGGTGGTGACCGATATGATTCATATAGACTGAAGATCAGCTAAGATGAGGTGTTTACATTCCGATTTGGCTTTGGCGTCTTTCATAAACTTTGTAGCCACTTGAGTTAGCTTTCTTTTGGTTTTAGTTTCGAGCCATTCCGATCAGTGGTTAAAGAGTTACGGCGAATAAAGTGAGCACATGTCCATCTGGAGTTTTTACCGTTGATCTTGACCGACTTGAAGATCAGCTCAGCCGAGTAGCCTCCGTCTTGATTCATGATACAAGAGTTTTGAGGTTCTTGTCAATCACCCATTGTACTAGTCAGTTGTAGTATGGGTTTTAATGTCAATCCAATTGGGAACAATTGAAAACAGAAGAGTTGAGAGTGAAATCTCTAAGTCAAGCAAGCAGGAAAAGGTTTTTGTTGCCTAGGCAGCTGTTCTAACAATCTAGTATGATCAATCAAAAAAGAAAGTGAAAACAAAAGCAAACTAAGCAGATTTGAGCAAGAAAAACAGAGCAAAACAGAGCAAAACAGGGCAAATCCGAGATTCAAATAAGAGAAAGGCAAGTTCCTAGTTGTGGTTATTGACTTTGGGGAATTTCAGACACTAACTAAGGCTGTTCCAAACTACATTGATCAAGCAAGTAAGCAAGCAATGGTGATTCCTAGACATAGAGTTCACAATCAAGCAAGCTAGATCCAATCTCTTGGCAAATAGCCCTTTGCTAAACATCTTAACAAGAACTAACTCTCATTAGTGCTAAAACATCAAGCAAGCAATAGTAAACAACTCTTTTCAAGTCAAAATGCTCCTCAAACAGTCAATCTCTTGAGCCAAGGCCAGAAAATCCTCTATTAAACAAGTTCAGGATTTCATCAAACACTTGGTGGGCATAAGAGAAAGCTAACAACTTAGATAAGTTTGATCAAGACTAATCTAGCATGAATAACAGATTAATAGAGAGGAACCCATAAACTGAAGCACTTAACAAGTCCTAACCAAGTCTTAAATTCTCCTAATATACCACATCTAAAAACTCTAAGATAACTACTCACTCATACTCATGTTTAACACCAAATCACAAAGGAAAAGAATGTTAATCATGATTAGAAGAGAGAATAAAGAAAGATTAAAGGCAAATACTCAAATATATTAAACAAAGCAAAGGATTTGTCTTACAAACTTAAAGAAAATGCTTAAGAACAATATTTTTGACAAGACATGTCGAAAATCTTGAAAAGGAGGCTATTAATAGCCTAGATAAGGAAGCCCTAGAGTAATGGCAAAAGCGTAATTAAAAACAGGTTCGGGCTGGGTCAGTATCGCTCAGTTACGTCGGTCTTCAGTGATCGATATGGATCCCTATCGGTCCGGAGTGATCGACACATATGACCGAAATTAACTTGTTGTGTTTGTGTCGGTCACCCTTGACCGATACTGGTGATCGATACTGCTCCGTATCGGTCATCCTTGACCAATGTTCATCGTGCTCTGACCGAAAACTTCTGCAGAGATTCTCTGCTCCAATCCTTCTTGCTCCCTTTTGCCCAGCTAGCATCCTGGATCATCCCCAAAGCTCCTCCAAACTCCTTTTAGCTCCAAAAGCACCTAAAAACATCCAAAATGCAAAGAAATGCAAATTATACTGTAAATGCAACCTAAGTTTAAAGTAGAAGGAAATGGGACAAAAGCTAAGGGAAAACATGCAAAAGAGGACCAAAATATGTACTAAATGCAGTCCTAAATGGTGTAAATACAAGGGATATCAACACCCCTACACTTGCCTTTTGCTTGTCCTCAAGCAAATAAGAACAAATGGGAGAGTGAGGTTTGAAGGTGGGCATTCAGATTCCAAAAATGCAAAGGTAAAGAGATGGTTTCAATGCTTAAGTGCCTAGTTGTAGGATGGAAACATAATCAGCTATACTTTAAAGAACCTAGCCATGCTCATCATGTTTCATAATGATCTCAAATCTCAACTTAGGCAAATGCTCAAATCAATCAACTCTTTAACATTCAATTAAGTTCAGAACATGAATCTTGCTTATGCAAATCAAGTGAAGACATTTGGTTGAAAAGGGGTAAGGTTATGAGATAAGAATGATCTCATTTAAGCACAAGGTTTTAAAACATAAAGGATCACTCAATGAAATGACTTCATATTAGGCAAAATGCTAAAGGTAAAAGCACACTTATGCATGCAATTCAAAGCTCTCTTCTATCCTTATTTCCCAAAGATGAGTCCTAAGCATTTATAAACCCAAGAGTGAACCCTCTAAGTCTACCCTTTCCTAAACTCTACCCTTTTCTTTTCTTCATGGCTGCTGGGGAAACTCCTTCTTTTTGCTTGTGTGGTTGCTTCTTTTTGGTCAAGACTTGCTCTTCTTTGTTGAATTGGCACCTTCATCACCTTTGGTGGATTGCTCCTGGTCTGATTTTTCTTATTTGGACCCTTTCTAAGCTTTGTTGCTGGCGCCTTTCTTCTTTGTGCTTAGAGCTTTTCTTCCCTTTACTTAACCACAATTCTAGACTGTTTCCTCTTTTCTACCATTTCAGATCTTTTCCTTTTCTTTCAAAACATATTAACATGAAGTTCAAACCACTTACACTACCCCTTTAAACCCCAAAACTCCTATCCTAGAATCAAGCTCAAGAAGCAAGCTGATATCTACAAGAGAGCTAATCATTGCCAGCCTTATTCCTAACACTTTTTGCCAAGAAAAAATCAAAAATGTAATGCAAAGGCCTCACAGCTCTCACAATAGTGTTTAGGCTCAAAAGGAGGTTTTGGTTAAGGGTGAGGATGTAATTGTCCCATAATTATGAAGATCAGCTATTTGGATCAACAAGAGTGGTAGAAAGGAGAAAGATGATCCAAATATGTATATGATAGCCATGAATTCACTTTTCAATGCATAAGACATGATAATTAAAAGTCCAAGTTAAAGTTCAAGTTGATAGAGTTGATTTTCAGAGAACAAATGCTTTCAGAATGAGATGAGAAGACCAAATCTAGCAATCTAAGCATGGTTCAGCCTTAACTTCTAGCAAACATATGATGCATCAAAAAACTAAGCACTTAAAAACTGAAATCATCTCTAAACACTAAGCACTTTACAAGGAAAATTCATCATAATGCCCTATGCAAATGCAATGCAACCTATATGTCAACACTAGACTCAATCTTAGAAGAATAAAATGCAACTACATGCTTTCTTTTTGGTCTGCAAAAATGCAAAGTTTTTTGATTTTTCTTTTCTATGCCTTACATGAATGCATGATATGCATAAGAGTCAAAGTGAAAAGAAAAAGAAAAACTAAGAAAACAGAACATAAAGTCAAACCCAAATCTCTCCCCCACACTTAAATTACATAGTCCCTTGTGTAATGAAAGCAAAGGAAGAGAGAAGCAACAAAATATATTACCGAAATAAAAAGATGCAATGGTATAAAACAATGGAAAGGATGTGGTACTTGGTTTAATGGTAGGAGTTGTGGGATGATCCTGAGGTTTGAGGAGACTTGCTAGCTCTCCGCTTCCTTCTCTCATAAACTTGAGTGGAATGCTCTTATTCTTAAGGTGGTTGAACCCAGCTTGACTATAGTTGCTCAGCTTGTGAAGAAGTCCCTTGTGTGCCCCATTGCCATTTCTCCTGAACTTCAGAGGGGTTGGGGTTTATGGTCTCCCAAGCTGATGGAACATGGGCTCTTGGCTCATAGGATGAGACTCTTGGTTGTGCCCATGTACCCCATTGGTCACTTGGTTGTTCATGGAATGAGTGTCTTCCATGGGGGTTCCATACAGCTTCCTCCTCTTCAGTTGGCTCAGCTTGGTGAAGTTGCTCTTCTTGGTGAGAGTTGGGCTCATGGGTGTGGCTGGGGTGGGAAGTTTTTGCTGATGTAGCCTTGTTCTTCCTGAACTTCCCTTTCACCATCTTCATAAGCCCTTTGATGGCTTTGTCTTGCCACTTGGACCACTTCTGGAGTGTGTTGATGTGCTCATGAGCTGCTCTCAAAGAGCTTCCTTGGTTGGGTGCTTCATAGGGCTGGAAGTGGAACTGCTTTGAGCTGTAGTTCAACACTTCTTCTTCTTCAAGCTTATCTTCTTCATAGGTTCCTCCTTGGCCTTCAGTGCCAGCAGTAGCATTCCATTGTTGATCTTCTTATTCTTCTTCTCTAATCTTTTCAGTGTGCTCCTCTTCTTCTTTATTGTCTTCCTCTGCTTCTCTAGGAATAGAGCCGCCTGTGTAGAGCTCCTCCTCACTCAAGTTAAAGTTGATGTTTGTCCTTGTGGTGAAGGAGGTTAGCCTTGGGTTTGGGAGAAGGACTCTCACTTGCTCTGAGTGATTGTTGAGGAATTGGTAAACATACTTGCCTTGAACACTCTTCTCAAGAAAATGACTTCTCTTAAGATACTCCATATCTATCCAGATAGGATCTAGAGCATCTTCAGCATGCTCCTCAAGGTTCACATCACAAGCTATGAGAATTGCTGTCACAACTCCTGCAATGTGCAGCTGTGGATTCTTCTCCCTTCTTCCTTTGTTGATAACCCAGCTCTGGTATGTTTGCAGCTGCTCCATCAACAGTCTTACAAGGCATGGGAACTTTCTTGGTGGATCAAAGGACACTGCACATCTGCTGGTGCCTGGACCTGTGTACAATCCATTGTAGAGGAAGTCTCTCTCCTTGCCAGTTAGGTGTGAGGTTTCATTCCTTGCAAAGAATGTGTTTGCAAGCACCTTTTGTGCATATCTAACTGCAGGATGCTTCAAATGTTGGTTTTTTGTAACTCCAGCTCTGAATTCCCCTACTCCAATTACCTCCCAAAACCTTGTGTACTACGATTCATGGATTAAGAACTTCTTCCCTCTTTGAAAGTAAGTGCTTAGTCCCAGCGCTCTAGAGAGTTCTTGGAATGTGATTGTGAACCTGTGTTTTCCAAGCTTGAAAGAGGTCCATCCATCATGGTCAGGGAGCTCATTTTTCTCATAATAAACCACCTTGAGGGTGGAGAGGAATTGATGAGTGAAGCGCTCATAGGATGGGAGAGGCTGTAATAGCTTTGTAAGCCCCATTTGTTGAAAGGTGCAGATGCAGTCTTCATAGATTCCCAGTTCCTTCATTGTAGAGGTGCATGGGTATCTTGTTGGATTAAAGATGCATCTACTGAATCCCTCCATGAGATCCCTAGCACTGTACTTCATGGGTGGAACTTCTTCCTCAGCAGCTTTTCCCTTGCCTCTCTGCTTGAAGCTTTTATCTTTAGCTGGTATCTTTCCAGCGGCCTTAGATGAAGTCTCAGCAGCTTTGCCCTTTCCTTTTTCTTGCCTTACTGTTGGTGATGTTGGTGCTTCCTGAGGTGCTTTTCCCTTTTTTCCAGCAGCTATGTTTGTTCTTCCCATGGTACCTTCAGAAGCAAAGCTTGAAAACACGGTAAGTGAAAGAATAAAAGCTGAAGAACCAAATAGCTGAAAGCTTTGAATGGAAATATTCTTCAAGCTAAGAAAAGTCTAACAATTCCTAACAAAAAGCTTATACTTCTTCAAAGCAAGAGGAGATCAAAAGCTAGCAACTAAATAAGCTAGGATGCACAAAACATAAACAGATATGCATGACACTCTAGCAAAATGGTTTTTAGACAAAAGAGATGATGATCTTGCAAATGGATGAAGATAAACAAGCAATGAGATAAATAGACATTAAACAGAACAACAACATCTAGCTTGATATTTCAAAACAAATCCAAATTGCAAAACCATAGCACAACAATTAAAACTAAACACTGCTTGCTCTTAAAAACATCTACTAAGCGATTTTGAACATAAGCAAAAAGTAAAAGCAAATAGAGATAGTTTAGGAAGCAGACCTTTAGTGGAGCCTTTGAACACTTAGAGAAAGCAATAAAAGAGAAAGAGAACTAATAATTTCGAGCTTTAGCTGATAAGAAGAGTGAGTTTAAGTGTGAAGAGAAGTGAAGAAAATTGTTGCTTAAATGAGAGAAAAGAGAGGAAACCAAAGGAATCAAATGTTGGTGAGGGAACATAAGGAATCAAAAGTGTGGGGGACAAAAACAAAAGTGTTCAGACGCTAAGAAAGAGGTCAGAAAGAATCTCATGTGAAAATTTAAACTCCCTTGGCTCCAAACCAAAGAAGGCAAAAATTTTTGAAAGTTGAGATACTTACCTCGGTTGGAATATCGGTCACACATGACCGATATAACTGACCAAAATGGCAGTATCGGTCATGAGTGATCAATATTAGAGACTGATGTGCTTTCTGGGATTAGTATAGGTCATCACTGATCGACACACTTGACCGAAATACATCCGATGCGATTATGTCGGTCATGAGTGATCGATACTGGTGATCAATATGTTTCTAAGAATCTCATCGATCACCAGTGATCGATACACTGGACCGAAAAATCGCACGGTGAGTTTATGTCGATCAAGTCTGGTCGATGTGAATGACCGAAATGTGCCCTCCTTTCAAACTTCTTTCCATATCGATCACAAGTGACTGATATGTTGACTGGTGTAGACTGGCTCCACTGATATCGATCAAACATGATCGATACTGATGACCGAAAATCTGTGTATCGGTCTGTCATGACTGATACAAATGATTGATATCAGCCAGAATACACCTGTTCTTTGTCCCCTTCAGACTTTCTCAAACCCCAGTTCGAAATCCTGTTTCTATACACTAAAACAAAGCATAAAAGATAATCTAGAAAGCATAATATATACAAAAGGATACCATGGGACTACCTCCCAAGTGTGCTTGTTTAAAGTCACTAAGCTTGACTTTGATTACCTCTTTAGTTGAGGTAAGGAGAGGTTGATGGAGCTGGAGCTCTTACCTCTTTCTTCTTCCATACCCATGTTCCTACTGATGGTTGGTTCTGTTTGTCCCTAGTTGACATCCTATGCCTCTTCTTTTTGACACTTGGTTTGATTGAAGGCTTCACAACCTTAATGGTTAAGTTCTCATTGCACTTCAAACCTCCTTCAAGCTTCAATTCAGCATTCAGTGTCTGTCCTGGCTCAGCAGGGGAAGCATCATCCATAAACATGTTCATAGTGAAGTTCAACACATCATCTAGATTATCTGGAAGATCCCATTGTTCACCCTCTTGCTCAAGTACTCCACAGAAAATTATGGGAGGAGAGTCAATTTTGTAGATCTTGAACTCATCTACATTCTTTAGAATCACTGAGCCTCTCTTGAAATCCAACTGAGCTCCTGCTGTAGCTAAGAATGGTGTGCCTAGAAGAAGTGGCACCTCTCTGGAATATGCTTTCTCCATTACCACAAAGTCTGTTGGCACTAGGCATTCTCCATTCTTCAAAGGGTAGTCCTTCACCATGCCCAAAGGTTTTGTGGAAGTGTTGTCCACAAAAGTGATAGAAGTCCTGGATGACAGCAGTTTCTTGATCCCCAGAGTTTGGTTCAGATAGAGAGACATGACATTGACAGTTGATCCTGAATCACATAGGGCTTTGACATTGTCAAACATCTCCAGCTCACAAGTGATGAGTAACTTTCCTGGGTTTGTGATTTTTGGCAATGACTTCATCATCTTGCTTCTTTTCATGTGAGCCCCCACATTCTCAAGGATTGGTTCCACCACTTCCAGCTTGTCAAAAACCTCTTTCAGGAACCTAATTTGATGTTTCACTTCTAGCAAAGTGGTGCCATGTGGGAGTTGTATTCCAGCATCTTGTATGTTTTGCTTGAACTTTGTGTACATCTCCATTCTAGCTTTTGTGAAATACATTGTGGGGTAGGAGACTGGTGGTTTGCAGTCCTGAGCTGAAAGTTATTTACCATTTTCAGTAGTGTTTGAAGAGTTACCCACTTGATTATGGTAGAGCTCCTTAGAGTCCGGAGGAGTGTTGTGAGACAAAACCATCAAAGCATGGTGTGTCTCTAGTGCCTCTTTATCAGCATCAGTGTGCTTTGGTGTGGGGGTCTCTTCTGTAGCAGCCGGGGTTTCCTCAGCCCCCTCTTTCTGAGCAGCTTCCAGTGCTGCTCTCTCTTGTTCTTCTTCTCTGTTCAGGCTTTCATCAAGTCCATGGAGGAACTTTCCTACAACTTCCTGAGCTTCTTGATCACTAATGTGACTTCTTCTTTCTTCCCCTCTATATTCAATCCTCATTCTGTCTATATGTATCAGCATTTCTTGGATCATGATACCAAGCTCTTCCAATGATGCATCTTCATCAAGGAGTTCCTCTTCCTCTTCCTCTGCTTCTTCAGTGAGTAGATGGCAGAATTGCTGAGGGTTGTGTACAGCTTGTGTAGTAGGAGTATCCTGAAGTCTTGGTGTTGGTGCATCATCTTGGCTGTTCTCCAAGAGTTGTATCCTTGAGTCTAGGTCCTCAAATTTGGCATGAAGGTCATCATGAAGATAAGCAATCCTGTTGTGCAGCTCAACAAATCTCTTGTTCATCTCCATGTTTCCAAAGGTTTGGAGATTGATGTTGACCATGATCATGCTCCTAATGTCAGCTGATCCAGATGTAGGAATATAAGGTTGGTCTTGAGTGTGGGAAGGAGTGTAGCTCTCTTCAAAGTAGTGCATAGGTAGAGGCTATTGGAAGAAGTTGTTGTAAGTAGTGTCCTCAAAGTACAACATCTTGATGCTTGTTGTAACTCACCTGAAATGAAAACACTTGAAAACAGAGTTATTCACCAATTAAAAAGTAAAATCTTGATCTTAAATATTCTACAAACTCTAATGATTCAAACTTAGTTCCCCGGCAACGGCGCCAAATTGATACAAGAGTTTTGAGGTTCTTGTCAATCACCCATTGTACTAGTCAGTTGTAGTATGGGTTATAATGTCCATCCAATTGGGAACAGTTGAAAACAGAAGAGCTGAGAGTGAAATCTCTAAGTTAAGCAAGCAGGAAAAGGTTTTTGTTGCCTAGGCAACTGTTCTAACAACCTAGTGTGATCAATCAACAAAGAAAGTGAAAACAAAAGCAAACTAAGCAGATTTGAGCAAGAAAAACAGAGCAAAACAGAGCAAAACAAGACAAATCCGAGATTCAAATAAGAGAAAGGCAAGTTCCTAGATGTGGTTATTGACTTTGGGGAATTTCAGACACTAGCTAAGGCTGTTCTAAACTACATTGATCAAGCAAGTAAGCAAGAAATGGTGATTCCTAGACATAGAGTTCACACTCAAGCAAGCTAGATCCAATCTCTTGGCAAATAGCGCTTTGCTAAACATCTTAATAAGAACTAACTCTCATTAGTGCTAAAACATCAAGCAAGCAATAGTAAACAACTCAATTCAAGTCAAAATGCTCCTCAAACAGTCAATCTCTTGAGCCAAGGCCAGCAAATCCTCTATTAAACAAGATCAGTATTTCATCAAACACTTGGTGGGCATAAGAGAAAGCTAACAACTTAGATAAGTTTAATCAAGACTAATCTAGCATGAATAACAGATTAATAGAGAGGAACCCATAAACTGAAGTACTTAACAAGCCCTAATCAAGTCTTAAATTCCCCTAATCTACCACATCTAGAAACTCTAAGATAACTACTCACTCATACTCATGTTTAACACCAAATCACAAAAGAAAAAGATGTTAATCATGATTAGAAGAGAGAAAAAAAAGATTAAAGGCAAATACTCAAATATATTAAACAAAGCAAAGGATTTGTCTTACAAACTTAAAGAAAATGCTTAAGAACAGTATTTTAGACAAGACATGTCGAAAATCTGGAAAAAGAGGCTATTTATAGCCTAGAGAAGGAAGCCCTAGAGTAATGGCAAAAGCGTAATTAAAAACAGATTCAGGCTGGGTCAGTATCGCTCAGTTACGTCGGTCTTCAGTGATCGATATGGATCCCTATCGGTCCGGAGTGATCGACACATATGACCGAAATTAACTCGTTGTGTTTGTGTCGGTCACCCTTGACCGATACTGGTGATCGATACTGCTCTGTATCGGTCATCCTTGACAGATGTTCACCGTGATCTGACCGAAAACTTCTGCAGAGATTCTCTGCTCCAATCCTTCTTGGTCCCTTTTGCCCAGCTAGCATCCTGGATCATCCCCAAAGCTCCTCCAAACTCCTTTTAGCTCCAAAAGCACCTAAAAACATCCAAAATGCAAAGAAAATGCAAACTATACTCTAAATGCAACCTAAGTCTAAAAAGAGAAGGAAATGAGACAAAAGCTAAGAGAAAACATGCAAAAGAGGACCAAAATATGTACTAAATGCAGTCTTAAATGGTGTAAATACAAGGGATATCAATTCAGCATCCTGACTATGCATGAAAGTTGTAGCCACGTGAGTTAGCTTTCAGGAGGACTTGGTTTCAGGTCATTCTGATATGCCGCTCAATAGATATCACAATTTTCGTGAAACCGCTCAACCTGCATTGACCAGCAGAAGCCCATCGATAGGATTCACAACGATCAACCCTGACTGTTGTAACTGATCATTGTGAACCCAAACCAAAGATCATTTATTTACGATTTTGCCATTTTCGCTTAGATTCCTATAAATACGAAAAATCCCTTATTTTTTGGAATAACTCTTTACCCAGCAGTCTCTTCTTCTTTGTTTGAGCTTTTTGATTTTGTAATTTGAATCTTTGTTTATTTTAATAAAAGTTTACATTTCCCTTAGTCTTTTGTCTCCTTAATCATGATTAACTATCTATTATACATAGATTTGATGGTTTTCACCATGATTATTGAGTAGTTTGCTTTAGGTTTGAGATTAGCGCAGATGGGGTGATTTTAGTGATTGTTTAGGTTGATTAGGGCTTAGATCTTCTCATTCTCTTTCTTATATGATTGTGCTTAATGCTTAGTACCTCTTTGTTGGAGAAGTTGATTTTAGGTTTTCACATGCACACCTGAAATTCCTGAATGAAGTTCAATGCTTGAAAATAGTGTTTAGATAATCATGAGTCTTTGCATCTATCATTTCTTGCTTGAATGTGCTTATTGCCTAGTACCATATTGATGAGAAATTGCCTTTAGACATTGATTATGCATGAGAATGTGAGTTGATGTTTGATATATTGTATAAGAGATTAGTAAACCTAGCCTAAGAGATTCTAGCATGCTAATTGGTTTTATGGAACTTGATTTTAATGCTTGATGATTATGTGTTTGAGTAAAGAGATTTATCTTGAATATGTGATTAGAAAAGGGATTAATGCCAATAGATTGGATTAGTCTATATTAGTGTTTCTTTCCTAAGGTTGAGTGTTTAGAATTGCTTGTTTTGATCACCCTAGACATGAACATGAATCACCCTATCACCATTGCCTTATCTTGAACCATCTTTTAATCTTTGAAGTCTTGCTTTTACTTTGTTTTAGTTCAGCCTTTACTCTGTTCTTGCTTTGTTTCTATTTGCCATTACTGCTCTTTAATTGCTTTCTTTTACTTTCTTTTGCTTCTTTGCTTGATCATTTAGGTTGTTAGACTTCATAACTATCTATGTCTGCTTGAATTAAGAGCTCTATTGCATTCTTACTGTTTCATTCTCCCTTTTTGGATTGATAAAACCATATGCTATACTACAACTGATTAATACAAGCTTGGATAATTGAATCAAGTCCCGAAAAGTCTTGTATCAAAAAGCTATCTCTAGATAAACCACATGATGACGCACTCGTCATCCAGATCGCTGTAGGCGGTTTCGACCTCACAAGGGTCATGATTCACACTGGTAGCTCGGTAGACGTGCTGTTCTTCGACGCTTTTAGACGCATGAGATACCAAACGTCCATGCTGTCGAACGATCGAACTCCACTAACGGGCTTCGCAGGAGAAACCACCTACTCGTTAGGAACCATCCAGCTTCCAGTTAAAGCTGGCTGGATCATAAAAACAATTGACTTTGTGGTCGTAGATCACCCAGCTCCTTTCAACGCCATATTTGGCAGACCATGGCTCTACGAAATGAGAGCTGTAGCTTCCACATACCACCAATGTGTCAAGTTTCCAACACCTTGGGGAACCAAAACGATACACGACTCCCAACGAGCCTCGAGGGATTGCAACATGGGTAGCTTCTTGCAGGCCGAGAAAGCTCCCATATAGCAATTACAGAAAGAGGAAGAGACGGCAGTTTGACAACTCAAACACAATAAAGACTCTTCCGTATGCGAGCCTCAAACAGAACTAATCGAGCAAGTATGCATAGACGAGGCCAACCCCGAAAGGTGCGTTGGAATCGGGGTCGATCTCGCGAAATCAATTCGCGACGAGCTAATAGATTTTCTAAAAGAAAACACATGCACTTTCGCATGGTCCACCGCGGACATGCCGGGCATCGATACAGAGGTCGCCGCACACGAACTCAACATCGACCCAACCATCAAACCTGTCAGACAAAAACGCCACAAGCTCGGTCCAGATCGAGCTAAAGCAGTTGACGACAAGGTAGACCGACTACTCAATGTGGGATCGATCAGAGAGGTTAAATACCCCGACTAGTTAGCAAACCCCGTGGTCGTCAAAAAGAAAAACGGAAAGTGGAGAGCCTGTGTTGACTTCACCGACCTAAACAAAGCATGTCCAAAAGACAGCTTTCCACTTCTGCACATCGTCCGCTAGGTCGAGACCACAGCTGGCCATCAACTCTTATCCTTCATGGATGCCTTTTCTGGATACAATCAGATCAAGATGAATCCTGAAGACCAAGAAAAATAGCCTTCATTACCGATCGAGGTACCTACTGCTATAGAATAATGCCTTTCGGCCTGAAAAACGCAGGAGCAACCTATCAAAGGCTGGTGAACAAAATGTTTGCTAGCCAGCTCGGTAAAACTATTGAAGTCTACATAGACGACATGCTGGTCAAGTCCTCAAAGGACACCGAGCACATCGCACAACTTAGGAAATGCTTCAAAATCTTAAACCAATACGAGGTTACCCTCAACCCAGCTAAATATACCTTCAGAGTCGCCTCAGATGAATTCCTCGGTTACCTGGTAACCGAACAAGGAATCGAGCCAAACCCGAAGCAGATCACAGCTTTCCTCGAAATGCCATCTCTTATAACAACTTGGGAAGTACAACGTTTGACCGGTCGAGTTGCAGCCCTCAACCGGTTCATCTCGCGGCCAACCGACAAGTGTCTCCCATTTTACTAGCTCCTCAAAGGAAACAAAAAATTCCAGTGGGACGAAAAATGCAAGGAGGCACTAACCCAACTCAAAACTTACCTCACCGAGCCTCCTATCTTGGCTAAACCAGTAGAAGGAGAACCGTCTCTACACAGCAGTTTCTCCAGCTGCAGTTAGCAGCGTACTGGTTCGAGAGGAGCTCAACGAGCAAAAACCAATCTTTTACGTAAGTAAAATGCTTATCGACGCCGAGACTAGGTAACCAGCTATGAAAAAACTAGCACTAGCTGTAGTAATGTCAGCTTGCAAGCTCTGACCTTACTTTCAGTCGCACTCAATCGTGGTAATGACCTTACAACCTTTGCGAACTATACTCCACAGTCCCAGCCAGTCGGTACGCCTCGCGAAATGGGCCATCAAGCTCAGCGAGTACGATATCAAATGTCAGACCAGGACATGCGCCAAAGCCCAGGTCCTGGCAGACTTTATGGTCGAGCTAGCTCCAGATGCCGTCTCTGAAATCCCATCCTCCAAAACCTGGACTCTCTACGTCGACGGAGCATCTTCCAAACAAGGCTCCGGAGTTGGGATCCAGCTTACTTCCCTAACCGGAGAAGTAGTAGAACTATCTTTTGGTCTCGGATTAACTTCGTCTAACAATAAGTCCGAGTACGAAGCACTTATAGCTGGGTGCCGGCTCGCAACCGGCGTCGGTGCAAGCCAGATCAAAGCTCACAGCGACTCGAGACTTGATAGCGGCCATTACAGCGGCGAGTACGAGACAAGAGAGGAACACATGGAAGCCTACTTAACCATAGTTCGCAGCCTCACGGAACAGTTCACTCGTTTCGGGCTCGTCCACATACCCCGAGGTGAAAATACAGCAGCAGATGCTCTAGCAGCTCTAGCTTCTTGATAGGGCTCAGGTTTTACCCAAATAAAACTACTGCAAGTGCACAACTATGCAATCGTAGTATAAGGGATATCCAATCCTAAAGGAGTATGTAAACTACACTATCAATTATATGTTCAGATTAAGCTAAGCAGTAAATAACGTATGTAGTGCGAAATAACAAAATAAAAGATAGCAGGCAAAATTTGTTTGATCTAAGACTCAGAAAACTAAAAGCGCTAAGTCAAGACAATTCACAGGTTGAATCCGAGAATGTAGAATGCATGAAATCAGGAATGATTAAGAACCGTCTTAAACATGAATCGCAAATTTATAACTAATTAATTCTCATTGCAGAAGTTAACTATGTCTAAATCACAGAGTTTAAAATCTCTTTGCAAACCCTAACAATCTATACATGCAGTAATGATCAGGTTCAATTGTTCACAAAACTCCTAAGCCAAATCTCTTTGCACTAAGTTGTTTTGCTCATCTAATGCTAGATCAGGTTATCAATAATGCTCTCACATCTCTTAAATAACCTATGATTTTCAGATTTCTAAATGATGTGTCGAAGAAATCAATTTTCAAGGAAGCAGAGATGAAAAAACCAAAAGATAATCCTAACAGGTAGCGATTCTACAAACTCTTCACCAACCTTTCAAAAGCCCTAACTTAACTAGCAAATTACTCAGACATGATCATGGAATCACAAAACATAACTGAATAAAATTGCATTAAGAGAATGAAATAAAAACAAAGGGGGTTCGAAATCTTCTCCAAAAAGAGTACAGGATTTGTCTCCCCAAAAGCTCTCAACTAAAATCCTCTCTAAGCTCTCTGAATTCTCCAAAATCTCAGATGAAAGCCAAAAATGGCTGAAAACCTAATATATACAAGCTAAAACACGATCTGGGGTGTTCTTACAAATACTGGAACTTTTGGGCTAATTCTGCAAATAATCTTCAATCTTTTAATAAATCAGCCACGAGCCTTCCTCTACGGGTGACAAGCGTCACCCAAATCCACACTTTTCTTCTCGAGTTGCACACTTCGTGGCTTTATCTTGCAATGCTCCAAAAGGCTTCAATATCTCCAATTATGCTCCAGACATGCTATAACCTGCAAAGACTCTACTAGGAATCTAAAAAGACCAAAAAGACTCAATAAAAAGGACTTATACCATGGTTAAAAACCACAAAAACCATGATATATCAACTCCCCTGGACTTAGCTTTCGCTTGCCCTCAAGCAAACATCAGATAGAGAACAGGGTCGAGGTTTGAAAACAGAAACAGTCAGCTAAACATCAGGAACACCACATTAGTTAACACTTTCGAATCCACATACCACAGAGTCAACACAAGATCAAATTTCAGTCTAATCATCACAAGCTTAGCAAATCTCTCAAATCGAATCCAAATCCCTTTAAGAAATCCGAAATCTCTGCTGCTAACTCTTTATATCTATCTAAGTGTGATGTCTCATCAATGTTTTATCATCTCAATCACTTACAGATTCTTTTCACTTCCTATACAACTGAACAAAGCAATCTCAACACATCTCTCCTATTTTCTCTTCCCTGAATCTTTTCCTTTCAGATTTTTCGATTTTTCACTTCTTTTCTCATTTTGTACAGTCTAAGATATGGTGCTACTCAATAATTGTGTTCCTTGTGAGGAGACAGGTTCTTGAATGTGTTCATTATTGTTGTTCCTTGTGAGAAGACAGGGTCATGAATGCACCATTCTTTTGACTCAAACTTTTAAAAACTGCATCAGGGAAGATCAAAAAGAGTCTGCATCTAAACATACTTGTCAGTGTTGAAAGAGAGAATCAAGATCAATGTGAATCAAGCCCCAAGATAAGAAGTTTAAAGTTCATTAAGGTGGAGCTAACAGCAAATTTTCCAGATTCTCTAAGAACCTAAACCTTCATTGCTACACTGATTTACCTATGACTTTCAACTTAGTAAGACTTGTAATCAACTACTGTGGCAATGGTTCTTATAAGCATAGACGTTCTATGGTTAGTTCCAAGAAAAACTAATAATATCAGAATTTTGACTATATAAAGACAGGTTTTTGACTCAATTTTAAGACTCTAAAAATCAAACACAAAGCACACAATGTCAGTAACCACCTCCCCTATACTTAAACAACACTGTCCCCAGTGTTATGAAGCTAAGAGTTGGTCAAAATGAACCATGGGAACTTGTAGAACCGAGTCAGAAAAGTGGTACCTCGCGAAGTGATGGGTGACGAGCATCACCACGTCTGATACTCCAAAATCGACAAGTCAGATGTGTACAAACGTAATGCTATCATGTGTACTCTAAAGTCAGACTATTAGAGCACTCAAACACACATTTAATAACATCCAAACATAGCAATAGAAAGCTGGTTCAACAATCTCACAAAACATCATCAAAGTAACTGACAACTGTCTCAAAGAAAACATAAAAATGACTCAAGAGAAATAAAAGAAAAGAGAAACAGAAAAAGTAACCAGATAGTAGAGGCTCTAATCCTCATCCTCACAAGGCTTAGTAGTGTAGTGGGGGCGGACACAACCACAATTGCTAAGTGTAGTAACAGCATCCCATAATCCCTTAAAGCTGTCAAAGACATACTCCTGAAAAGCAGCCATGTCCATGGGTGTCTTTGGTCGCGGAGGGCGCCTGAAAGCAGTGGTTGCAGTGGTCTGGCGTCTGGATGGTCCTGCAGTAGCAGCAGTGGAAGCGCCAGCAGTAGTAGCTCTAGCTGGACGCTGAGGAAGAGGACGCAACAGACTCGGATCTGGCAGAAAGCGCAGCTGGCGTACAACGCCCTGAATCGTAGTGAGTGCGCTGTTTGGCAACTGTATGCCAACATACTCTCCAGCAGTGGTAGTGAATGTCCAGACAACTCTTGGCTTGAGCCAAGTAGCATTGCTCAGATGCGGCTCATCTATGAGAAATCTGTCAGTGCGAATGCTGCAAGGTGATACATCGATCTGGAAGTGCTGGAAAATCGGTGTCAGAAGGTTGCCTACACTCTCAGTCTTCTCCCCTGGACTGGTGAATGGCTTGGTCTTCAAGGAGACCAAATGCTCAGCGAAAATAGAGCCAAAGTTGGCGCGGATCATGCCCTCTATGGGTATCTCCTCAGCTAGCATATCAGCGAAACCATAGTAGAGAAGAGCCAGCTCACTAACACGCATCTTGCTTGGCGTAGACTTGCACAAAATGGTGTTGCCAAGAAGGTGCAGAATGTACCTCATAACCGGATGTCGAACATCAGTCTGTGTAGTCGTCTTGCTGTCATAGACTCCATTCCCGAACTTGGACCAGAATGTCTGCATGTGGGTCCACTGTGAGGAAAGGAGAACCCCTATAGGGTGGTTAGAGAAAACATAAATCCCGCAAAGCTCCATCAGACTGATCCTGTGACGAATCCCTCGGATCAGGAAAGTCAGTGTGCCTTCCTGCGCACGCTTAGCCATCTCATTCGCGTAGTACATGCGAGCAGTGGAGAAAAGCTGGTGAACCAAGTCTGGGTACACATCGTACTGCTGGAATGGCATAGTGCCCATCCCGATCCTCTCAAATGTCTCCAGAACCTCATCCTGAATACCCATCTTGTGCAGCACGGCGATGTCTGCGAATCTGGTGGGTATGATCTTCACCTCCTGCCACGTATTGTAGAATAGCGTGTCGTACTCATCCCATTCCTCCTGAATGTTACGGAATACACAGGTATCCTGTGCTATATCCTGCTTCGGAGTTCCTGGCCAAGCCACTCCGGAAGCGATGTTCCGATCCTCTCGCTTTGGCCATGGAGGCCTGCAAACTGGGTAACTGCTGTATGAATGTGCTACGCCTGATGTAGTGCTCGAAGACGAGCCCTGTTGCTGTCTCTTCTCCTGTCGAGGCATTTGAAAATTCAAGCCAAAATCAACCAAAACATCACCAAAATTAGCAAATTTTTGAAATTTCTAAAAAGTGATGAATCAAGGTGAAATCAGTTCAACCCAAATCACCCAAAATTTCCAGTTTTTTACAAATTTCATCATGAACTCGAAATTTCAAAAACTTGCAAATCAACCGATTAAATCACATATGGATGGTATCATTCATCTAATACAACCTAACTAACCATGATTCAATAGTTAAATCAAGCTAAGCAAGTCGAAAATTGAATTTTACCAAATCTATGGCAGACTGAAAATTGGGGATTCTGAACACGTACCTTGCAGATCTTGAAAACTTAGTGGATATTACGAAAGAGGGCCAACATCTGCACGGATTAGGCTGTTGAATCACTGAATTTGGTTAACAAAATTAAAAGTTATGATTTGAACAAATTTTTGAAGTGTTCGTTATGTTCATTGTTTTCTCGAGGACGAAGAAGAAGAAGATATAGAGTGCGTACCTGGTATGGACGGGTGACGAGCGTCACCCGTTTTTTTGTTTGGTCGTTTTTTTTTTTTTTTTAACTGAATAACTAACTAATAAATATATGAACACGAAAATAAAGCACTAAGTACAGAAAATAAAACATAGCAGTGGGTTGCCTCCCACTAAGCGCATGTTTAACGTCATTAGTTCGACTTTGATTGGCTGTTTAGACAGCTACTACATCGTCTAGAGACACAATGTGTCCTGCCGGAATCTCGGCTTGCGCCCAATAGTGCTTCACCCTCTGTCCATTGACAGTGAACTCCTCTCCTTTGGAGTTAATCAGGACAATGGCGCCATGTGGTCTAGCCTCTTTGACAGTGAAAGGACCTGACCATCGAGAACGTAGTTTATCAGGAAAAAGCTGTAAATGAGAGTTGTAAAGGAGTACCTGGTCATTGGGCTCAAAATGTTTGTAGATGATCTTCTTATCATGATATGCCTTTGTCCTCTCCTTGTATAACTTGGAGTTTTCATAGGCCATATATCTGATTTTATCCAGTTCATTGATCTGAATCAAGCGCCTCTCTGCAGCAGGCTTCAGATCGAAGTTCAGCTTCTTGATAGCCCATTCTGCTTTGAACTCTAGCTTCACAATGCATCATCCAGTTTTGCTGACTAATCTTTCCTTGTCTTCCCAACTGTTTTCTCCAGAATTTGCTTGATCTGTCTGTTGGAAACCTCAACTTGTCCATTGGTCTGGGGATGATAAGGCGTGGCCACTCTGTGCTGTATACCATACTTCTTCAGCAGCTTGTCAAAGACATTGTTGACAAAGTGAGAACCACCATCACTTATAACAATTCGCCAAACACCAAATCTGGGGAAAATAATGGTCTTAAGCAGCTTCAAAACCACTGCAGCATCATTAGTAGGAGTAGCCAACACCTCTACCCACTTAGATACATAGTTAACAGCAACCAGAATGTATCTATTCCCATAAGATGAGGGAAAAGGGCCCATGAAGTCAATACCCCAACAATCAAAGACTTCAACTTCAAGGATGAAATTCTGTGGCATCTCATGTCTTCTGCTGATCTTTCCTCATCTCTGACAAATATCACAGCTTGTAATAAATGCTTGGGCGTCCCTGAACATAGTAGGCCACCAAAAACCAGCTTGAAGAACCTTGGAGACTGTTTTGAATATGATAAAGTGTCGAGCATACTCTGAGCCATGACAGTGAAACAGGACGTCTTGGACTTCTTCTTCTGCTATGCATCTCCTGTAAATCCCATCAGTACATTGTTTGTAGAGATATGGCTCATCCCAATAGAATCTCCTAAGTTCTCTTAAGAACTTCTTCTTAGCATAACCCTTGAAATCATGTGGTTCATCCTCTGCAGCAAGATAATTGGCAATATCAGCATACCAGGGCCTCTTTGGATCATCTAAAGCATAAACTTGCTCTTAAAAAGCTGTCCCCAAGCTTGCACAAATCATAGCCAAAGTCAGTGATTGGTGATGAGTGTCACCAGTATTGGTGACGAGCGTCACCGTCTTCGTACAGAAACTGGGTCATGTTCCTTCTTTGTTGGTGACGAGGGTCACCCCCCTGGTGTCGCTCGTCATTCCCCTGCAGTTTCGTGAAAACTGCAGGTTTTCAACACTTTCTTCCTGCAATCTGGTTTCTACCAAGTAGACATTCTCTTCAGGCAAGAAATCATTTATTGGGACATTGTCTTCAACCTGAATCCTGGATAGATGATCAACAACTCCATTCTCAACTCTTTTCTTGTCCTTCACTTCAATGTCAAATTTTTGAAGAAGCAGAATCCACCTCAACAATCTTGGCTTTGAATCCTTTTTCTGCATCAGATACTTCAGTGCTGAACAGTCAGTATGGACCACGACCTTGGAGCCAACCAGATACTGCCTGAATTTTTCAATTGCAAAGACAACAGCCAACAATTCTTTCTCAATTGTTGCATAGTTCTTCTGAGCATCATCCAATGTCCTACTGGCATAGTAGATTGCGTTGAGCTTCTTATCTTTCCTCTGTCCCAGCACTGTTCTATCTGCAAAATCGCTGGCATCACACATCACTTCAAAAGGCAAGTTCCAATCTGGAGGCTGCACAACAGGAGCTGTAACCAAAGCCTGTTTGATTTGTTCAAAAGCAGACTTGCATTCTTCTGTGTACTCAAACTTCACATCTTTGGAGAGGAGAGCAGTAAGAGGGCTTGCAATCTTGTTGAAGTCTCTGATGAACCTTCTGTAGAATCCAGCATGACCCATAAAACTCCTCACTGCTTTGACTGAATCAGGTGCTTGCAGACTTGTCATCACTTCAATTTTCGCCCTATACACCTCTATACGATCTCCTGAGACCATGTGACCAAGAACAATGCCATCTTGTACCATAAAATGACACTTCTCCCAGTTCAAAACCAAGTGCTTCTCTTCACATCTATGCAGAACTGCACACAAGTTGTCCAAGCAGCTCTTGAAGGAAGACCCATAAACTGAGAAGTCATCCATGAAAACCTCCACAAACCTCTCAATCATGCCAGTGAAGATCGACATCATGCATCTCTGGAAGGTTGCAGGAGCATTACACAGTCCAAAAGGCATTCTGCAATATGCAAAGGTGCCATAAGGACATGTAAAGGTGATCTTCTCCTGATCATCTTGATGGATGGGGATCTGAAAGAAGCCTGAATAGCCATCAAGGAAGCAGTAATACTTGTGATTCACCAGTCTCTCAAGCATCTGATCAATGAAAGGTAGAGGGAAGTGATCTTTCCTTGTGGCTGCATTCAGCTTCCTGTGATCGATGCACATCTTGTGTCCTATCACAGTTCTGTTTGAAATCAGCTCATCCTTATCATTCTTCACCACTGTAACTCCTCCCTTCTTAGGGACCACGTGCACTGGACTGACCCAAGCACTGTCTGATATAGGATAGATGATCCCAGCTTGCAACAGCTTTATGATCTCCTTCTTGACCACATCCTGCATATTCGGATTCAGTCTCCTCTGGTGCTCTACTGATGATTTCGATTCATCCTCCAAGTGTATCTTATTCATGCACAAGTCTGGAGAAAGCCCTGAAATATCATCAAGAGAATAGCCAAGAGCTTTGCGAAATCTGCGCAGCTTACTTAGCAAAAGAGTGAGCTCTGCATTGTTCAATGAAGCATTAACAATAACAGGATAAGTGGAGTTTTCTCCAAAGAAGGCGTACCTTAGCCCTGGAGGGAGCTGTTTAAGCTCAACTTTTGGTGCTTTTGCTGCACTCCAGTCACCCATTGTAGCAGCTTTCGTAGATGTGGTGACAAGCTCATCCTGTGCAACCAGTTGCATCACATGTACAATAGCATCCATCATCTTTGTGTAGCCTGTTGCAGCAGCATCCAGATGATCATACTCTGATGTAGAAGTGGTCAACGCCCTCTCCAAGGGGTCTTCTGATCTCATCTCATGGAAGATCTGATCAGCAATGTTGGTAAGAACATCCACATAAAAAGTATGTCCATCTATGGTTGGCCTCTTCATCAGCTTGTCCATTTCGAATTGCATCACCAAATCACCAACATTCAGGTCTATTCTACCCTTCCTTACGTCAATGATAGCTCCTGCAGTAGCCAGGAAAGGTCTGCCAAGAATCAAAGGGTCTTTGGGTTCTTCTCCATACTCCAGAACCACAAAATCAGTAGGAATCATGCAATCTCCTACTTTGATAGGAACATCCTCTATCACACCTTCAGGAACTCTGACTGATCTATCAGCTAGCACAAGAGATATCCTTGTAGCCTTAAAATCGTTCATCCCTAAGCCCTTGGCAACAGAATGAGGCATAAGGCTCACACTAGAACCAAGATTACACAATGATCTCTCTAACCTGTCTGAAAAGATTGTGCAGTCTAAAACAAAGCTCCCAGGGTCTGAAAGCTTCTCTGGCACTCTGTTCTGAATCACTGCATTGACCTGCTCGTTGATAATAGCTCCAGCCTCTAAACTCAAGTTGTTGGTCACCATCCTCTTCACATACCTCCTTATAACATTAGTGATCCTCACAGAATCAATCAATGGAATCTCAATGACCAACTTGTCCATGATAGCTTTGCATTTACCATCTTCAAGCTCTTGTTTAGACTTCTTAGGATGCTTAGGATAGGGTATCTTGGGCTTATACATTGTCTCCTTAGCATTATTTGAAGTATCAGTCGAAACTGCAGTAGGTTGCAACGGGTGACGAGCGTCACTCGTTTTGGACAAATCGCGACTGTCTGCTCGAGCTGGGTGACAAGCGTCACCAGCTTGGTGACGGTCGTCACCAATTAGTGAAGAAAAATCATCGGAGTCGTGCTCAGTGGGTGACGAGCATCATCCGTGGATTTTCAACACAGATTTCGTCATCTTCTTACTATTCAAGTCCAACAAAATTTCTTGAGCTCAAATCCTTCTGCAACACTGGTTGCAGGTTATTTCCAATGTGATGGCATTCACATGATGTTTGAGATTAGCATCAGTCCTTCCTGGAAGGAATCCTTCTTGCCTCTGAACAGCTCTTGCAGTTTGGGTAACTTGAACATCAAGCTTCATCATATGAGAGTTCAGACTCTCAATTTTCTCATTCAAGTCTTGATAGAGCGAATCTATCTTGCCATTGAAGTCCACTGTCAGCTTCTGTTGTCCTTCTAGGATCTGTTCCAGCATAGCTTCCATCTTGTTCTCTTGTGGAGTGATGTCATTGCATTTTGCATACATTTTGCATACTCATTAGATAGTTTTTTATGTATTTGTATCATGTTTTAGGTTAGATTGCATCACTTAGGGTCCTAGAGCATTCTTGCATCAGCATGTGCATTTTCTCGGCATTTTGCATCCATTCCAGGTTGTTTCTGGTTGCTTTGGAGTCATGGAGGTTCGTGGAGGTGTGGAGGCCGATGTAGCAGTTCATGGGAGCTCGGGAATGTGCTAAGGACCAGTGATCGAGGAGTAGATCGAGCATGGCCGGTCGATCTAGGAGTTGATCGACCAGAAGATCAAGCCAACTAGTTGATCCAAGGATAATGATCGAGACGGAGATCGAGTGAAGCAATCGATCAATCGGTACGACGTAAATGACGCCATGCAGAGCGAGAGCCAGATCGAGTACACCACTCGATCCACCCGAAGATCGATACCGAGATCGGATGCAACACTCGATTCACCGATGAAGATCGAGACCCGGATCGAGCCGAAGACACGATGTCCGGATATGATCGAGAGAACAACTCGATCCAATGGTCGATCTCTGTCCTTTCAACCGTTTTTGGCTGTTAGCGAAGGGGGGACCATTGGATTGTTTGGACATTTTAGGCAAGGCGGCGAGATGTTTTTGGGACAACTTTTAGATTTCTTATCTTTTCTTTCATGTTTTCTCTCTCGTTTTTGCAAGAACACCATTATTGAACCAGTTTTCTTTTGAAGCATTTGTATCCGAATCCTTATCGTTTGATCTAGTCTTTCTTTCATGTTTATCGTTTCATTTCTTCTGCTTTGCTTGATATACTTTATGAGTAGTGAGTAGTTTACTTTGGGTTCGGGGTTGAGAGGATTGAAGGGTAGAAAAGGTTCGATCTTGGTTTGTTTTCTAAACGTTTTTAAGGCTATCTCTTCTAAGGTGTTGAAAGCTTAATGCTTGAAGACTCTCACGCCAAGAGCTTCATGATCCGAGAGTTCCCTTACCTTGACATGATCCAGGGGCCTCGGAAGATCACACCTTAGAGACTAGTTACCCCTTCCCAAAAGCCATGGAAGTTTGGGGGACTAGTTAAGCCATTACTCGACATCTGTTTTCCTTGCCTTTCAACCTCTTTTTCCACCAAAAGCCATGGGTTTGGAGGAGAGGATGAAAGAGTGATCTATACCGAAAGCCACAGATAGATCTTGTTTTGTTTTCGAGGCTTAGAGATCCTCACCAAGTGAGTCGATCTAAAGTTTCAAACCCAAGATCGATCCTTGAAACCCTTTATATGAATCTCAACCCTAAAGCCCTTTCTCTTAGCATATTTACGTCTCATTTCATCTTTTGCTAGTTACCTGACAGCATCCTGGTCTTTAGATTCATTGTTCTTACGGTTTTAGACGAGATTGATCGTTTCTGCTCGATCTAGTGGTCGATCTTGTGGTCGATCCACTAGTCGAATTTTAACAATTCGAAGCTCTTCCCTTTAATTTGTCTGTTTGTTTCTCATGGTAACTGCTTCCTTTCTAGTATTTTTAAAATAGGTTTCACTCTGTTTAGGTTGCTGCATTTAGTTTTTAGAATATTTCTCATAAACTGTCTCACTTGCTTAGATTTGTCTTAGACCTTGCATTCTCTGTGGATTCTCTATCATCTAGAAGTGGATTGACAATCTCCTGCTTGCTTTACTACAACATTGCGTGCACTAGAGTTTTGATAGCCTCTCTGCTGCATTAGAGCATAAGAAAAACAGCTTATCAAATGGCGCCGTTGCCATTCTAGGTTGCTTAGAGAACATAGAGATTTGGGTCTTAGCAAAGACTAAGTCTTTACCTTTTTCAAGTTACTAATACCTTTTCTCTAAACTGTGTGTTTTCAGGTACATGAATCTTCGTTCAAGGGGAGACAACAATCTACTACAGCCCTTAGACAACATTCATCAGCTTGGTCACTCACGGCAAAGGAGAGTCAGAGATCAAACAAGAGCCTTTGAGGCGATTGTTCAACACGGTCTGGTTAACTTTGAAGACATGGCTGAACACGAGCATCCAGAGGGACCTCCTCCAGCAGGACGGGGCAATGGAAACCCCCAACACGCGGCTAGACCTCCGAGGATCATAGGAGCCGAAGATGCTCCCAATACCCACCACAATAGGTTTGGGATCACTCCTCCTCCGGTACAAAACAATAACTTCGAGATCAAGCCGGGTTTCATCTCCATGGTGCAAAACAACAAGTTCCACGGCTTAGCAATGGAAGACCCCTTGGAGCACTTGGAAAATTTCGAGCAAGTATGTGGAATGATAAAGATCAACGGTATATCAGAAGATGCTTTCAAGCTGCGTCTCTTCCCCTTTTCACTCGGAGACAAAGCTAGACACTGGGAGAAGACCCTCCCACAAGGCACCATCACATCATGGGCTGAATGTAAGAAGGCTTTCCTCTCAAAGTTCTTCTCAAGCACCAGGACTGCTCGGTTGAGAAGCGAAATCAGCGGTTTCACTCAAAGGAACAACGAGACATTCAATGAGGCTATGGAGCGTTTCAAAGATTACACGATCCAATGCCCTCATCACGGGTTCAGTGAGGAGACTCTACTCAGTACCATATACCATGGAGCTTCACCAAAGATCCGGTTGTTGCTTGATACAGCTAGCAAAGGGAACTTCCTCGGTCAAGAGGTTGAAGAGGGTATGGAGCTGATAGAAAACCTGGCGTTGAGTGATGGAAACTATGCCGAGGATTATAACCGAGCACCAAGAGGATCAGAGTTAGAGTCTCACAAGAAGGAGCTCAAATCGTTGCATGAGAAGATTAACAAGTTGGTCTTAGCTAATCAGAAGCATGTTCACTTTGTTGGTGAAGCTGATGAAAACCAAGAGGAGTTGGAGCTAAGCCAAGAAGAAGCAAATTGGATGGCTGGACAGAACAACAACAAGTCTCAAGGCTACAACCAAGGCTACCAGAACAACAACCTCTCTTACCGGAGCACCAACGTAGCCAACCCTAAAGATCAAGTGTACCCTGCTCAACAAGCTAAACCTTTCATCCCTTACAACAAAGGTTTTCAACCGAGTAGTGGTTTCCAAGGTCAAGGGAAAGGCAACTTTCAAGGGCAAGGCAACTTCCAAGGGCAACAACAACAAAACAAGGGTTATACTCCTAACTACCCTCCGGGCTTTGCACCTCAGCAACAACAACCGATGCAACAACAAGTTGATCCGGTTCAAGCAATGTTTCAACAGCTAATACAAGGGCAAGCTTCTACCAACCAGAAGTTCGCTGAAATGAACACTCGGCTTGATTCATCTCTAACCGACTTCTCCACTCAAATCACCAACCTTAACAACAAGATCAAGCAGCTGGAGAAGGGTAAAGCAAGCACGAGTGGTCAGAACAGTCTTCCGGGAAAGTGTGAGCAAAACCCCAAGGAGTATGCCAATGCTATTACATTGAGAAGTGGCAAAGAGCTTGAACCTCCGGTCTCTACAAAGAACAACGAGGACGTTGTAATTCAAGAGGGGGAGGGTAAACTTTCGGCTGATAATGAGGAGATCAACTTTGACAACGTGTGGATTCAAGGACCGAGAAGAGGTGACAAGGCATTCGTTGAGAAGTAAGCTGGGAAAACCACCAAGGAGAAGAATGACTACGTGCCCCCACCTTATGTACCAAAGTTGCCATTTCCGGGTCGTTTCAAAAAGCAGCTAATAGAGAAGCACCGGATCCTGTTTGAGAAGCACTTGAGAGACGTGGAGATAAAGCTGCCTCTTGTAGACTGTCTCGCTATGATGCCCAAGTGCGCCAAGTTTTTCAAGGACACCCTTGTGAAGAAGAACAAAGAAAGCAAAGAGGTACTTGTGCTAAGCGAAGAGTGTAGTGCGGTTATTCATAAGGAGATAGTGCCTAAGAAACTGGGAGATCCTGGGAGCTTCACTATACCTTGTGCTTTGGGTCCTCTAGAGTTCAAGAGTTGCTTGTGTGATCTCAGAGCTAGCATAAACTTGATGCCTCACT
Source organism: Thlaspi arvense (assembly GCA_911865555.2). Classification (NCBI taxonomy): domain Eukaryota; kingdom Viridiplantae; phylum Streptophyta; class Magnoliopsida; order Brassicales; family Brassicaceae; genus Thlaspi; species Thlaspi arvense. The sequence continues at coordinate 36,198,604 of OU466861.1, read as the reverse complement.
CCGTGGCTAAGAAGCTTGGTTTTACTCGGTTTAAAGAATGTCGGATCTCATTGGTGCTGGCTGATAGGAGCGTGAGATTACCAGTTGGGTTGCTTGAAGACTTACCGGTGCGAAGCAGTGGTGTGAACGTACCTACAGACTTTGTAGTGTTGGAGATGGACGAGGAGCCGAAAGACCCACTCATCTTAGGGAGACCGTTCCTTGCAACCGCCGGAGCTATAATAGATGTGAAGAATGGGAAGATTGCCTTGCATTTGGGGAAAGAGATCAGGCTGGACTTTGACATCAACAAGGTTCTAAAGAAGCCAACCATTGAAGGACAAGCTTTCTATATTGAAACGATGGATGCTCTAGCGGATGAGTTGTTGGAAGAGCTAGCTCTAGAAGACCATTTGAAGCTAGCACTCACTAAGGAGCCAGGGGAGTTTGGCTATCTGGACCAGAGAACCCAAGAGTACGTGAACCTGGTGGATTCGAGGAGGATCATCAAGAATGAAGAAGCTTGCTGCCTAGAGATCGAATCCGAGATCGACGCTATCACTCGATCCAGGAGTCAGATCGACAAGTCAATCGAGAACCCTACTCGATCTGGTGCAACAATCGACCAACAGATCGAGAATGATGCTCGATCAGGAGAAACAATCGAGTCAACGATCGAGAAAGACCTCTCGATCATTTTGGAGTCCAATCAAGAGAAGAGAATCGAGTAAGTGAATCGAGTGAAATGGCTCGATCTAGACGACATCGAGAGGAGAATCGACCGGGGGACTCGATCACAGAAGGGATAGCGATAGAGGAAAGCAGTCTGAAGGGCCATGCCTCGAGTTCAAGGGAGAGTTCCAAGGAGGAGAACAACAACAACAGCCACGAGGATGACTGGAGTGAGCTGTTAGCCCTAAAGGTGGACCTTAAGGAGCTCCCAAAAGGGCTAAGGTATGCTTTCTTAGGACCTAATGACACCTATCCCGTGATAGTAAATGAAAACCTTAGTGATGATGAGTTGCACTCGCTCTTAACTGAGCTGAGAAAGTATAGGAAAGCCATTGGGTACTCTCTAAGTGACATCAAAGGCCTTTCACCAATGCTTTGCACTCATAGGATTCACTTGGATAATGAGAACGCCACTTCTGTAGAACATCAAAGGCGTTTGAATCCTAACTTGAAAGAGGTTGTTAAGAAGGAAATCCTTAAGCTTTTAGAGGCTGACGTGATCTATCCCATAAGTGACAGCACGTGGGTTTCCCATGTACACGTGGTGCCTAAGAAGGGAGGGATCACGGTCATAAGGAATGAAAAGGATGAACTTATCCCTACTAGGACCATTACTGGTCATAGAATGTGTATTGACTATAGAAAGCTTAACCTTGCGACTAGAAAAGACCATTTCCCTTTGCCTTTTATTGATCAAATGCTTGAGAGACTTGCAAATCACCCTTACTACTGTTTTCTCGATGGGTATAGCGGTTTCTTTCAAATACCTATTCACCCAAACGATCAGGAGAAAACGACTTTTACATGTCCCTACGGTACCTTTGCATATCGAAGGATGCCGTTTGGATTGTGTAATGCACCGGCTACCTTTCAGCGGTGTATGATGTCGATCTTCTCCGATCTTATAGAGGAGATGGTAGAGGTATTTATGGATGACTACTTTGTGTATGGTGCGTCCTTTCCTGCGTGTTTGTTGAATCTTTGCAGGGTACTTAAACGTTGTGAAGAGACAAACCTGGTGCTGAATTGGGAGAAATGCCACTTCATGGTCAAAGAAGAGATAGTGCTCGGTCACAAGATTTCGGAGAAGGGTATTGAAGTTGATCAGGCTAAGGTTGAGGTTATGATGGGTCTAGAGCCGTCAGTTAATGTTAAAGGGATCAGAAGCTTCTTGGGACACGCAGGGTTTTATAGGCGTTTCATCAAGGATTTCTCCAAGATTGCACGCCCTCTTACACGGCTGTTGTGCAAGGAAGCTGAGTTTGTATTCGATGAGGAGTGTTTGAAGGCTTTCGTGACCATCAAGGAAGCCCTCACATCAGCCCCTATAGTCCAAGCACCAGACTGGTCTCTCCCTTTTGAGATCATGTGTGATGCTAGTGACTATGCCGTAGGAGCCGTCCTTGGTCAGAAGAAAGACAAGAAGCTACATGTGATCTATTATGCTTCAAGGACCTTGGATGACACGCAATCACGATACACCACTACGGAGAAGGAGCTGCTTGCAGTAGTCTTCGCCTTTGAGAAGTTCAGATCATATCTCGTTGGCTCCAAGGCTATTGTATACATGGATCATGCTGCTCTACGATACATCTACTCGAAGAAAGACACTAAGCCTCGGCTCTTAAGATGGATTCTGTTACTCCAGGAGTTTGACATGGAAATTAAAGACAAGAAGGGGATAGAAAATGGAGTCGCCGACCACCTCTCAAGGCTAAGGATCAACGAGTCTCTCCCCTTAGATGACTCTCTTCCAGAAGAGCAGCTTATGGCGATTACTACTGCTGTTTGTGGGAAGCTAGAAGGAAGGTTTGAGGAAGTGTTGAGTTTTAAAGAGGAGGATCTACCATGGTATGCTGATGTGGTGAACTACCTAGCGTGTGGTGAGGAGCCAACACATCTCAACAGCTATCATAAGAAGAGGTTTTTGAAGGAGGCTAGTGACTACTTTTGGGATGAGCCTTACCTATACAAAAGAGGAGTAGTCAGCTTGTACCGGATATGTGTTACAAAGGAAGAAGCCAGGGACATCCTCTATCATTGCCATGGTTCTTCTTATGGAGGACACTTCGCTTCATTCAAGACTGCCACGAAAGTGTTGCAAGCCGGTTTCTGGTGGCCCTCCATTTTTAAAGATGCACACGAGTTTGTGAAGAGCTGTGAGGCATGTCAGCGAGCAGGGAACATAACTAAGAGGAATGAAATGCCTCAAGTTCCCATCTTCGAGGTTGACGTGTTCGATGCGTGGGGTATTGACTTCATGGGGCCTTTCCCTTCTTCATACGGCAACAAGTACATCTTAGTAGCTGTGGATTATGTCTCCAAATGGGTTGAGGCTGTTTCTTCCCCTACAAATGACTCTAAGGTTGTGATCAAGCTGTTCAAGAGTGTCATCTTCCCAAGGTTTGGGGTACCCAAGGTTGTTATAAGTGATGGAGGAAGCCACTTTATAAACAAGGTCTTCGAGAACCTCTTGAGAAAGTATGGGGTTAAGCATAAGGTGGCTACACCGTATCATCCTCAAACAAGCAGTCAGGTGGAAGTCTCCAACAGGCAAATCAAAGCTATTCTGGAGAAGACCGTTGGAGCAACAAGGAAGGACTGGTCATTGAAGCTAGACAATGCTCTTTGGGCCTACCGTACTGCTTTCAAGACGCCGATTGGTACAACTCCTTTCACTCTACTCTATGGCAAGGGCTGTCACCTCCCGGTTGAGCTGGAACACCGTGCATTATGGGCTGTGAAGAGGCTGAACTTTAATCTCAAGACGGCTCAGGAGAGGCGCCTTATTCAGCTACACGAACTGGACGAGTTGAGGTTGAATGCTTACGAGAGCTCTAAGATCTACAAGGAGCGGACTAAGGAAGCTCATGACAAGAAATTGGTTGCCAAGGAGCTTAAGGAAGGAGGACTGGTGTTGCTGTACAACTCGAGGCTCAAACTCTTCCCGGGCAAGCTGAAATCAAGGTGGAGCAGACCGTTCGTGATTCAAGAGGTCCTGCCGTATGGAGCTGTTACTCTGATGGGAAGAAGTGGTAGTGCATTCACCGTCAACGGACACAGAGTCAAGCCCTACTTGGCAGACAGCTTTGACAAGGAGAGTACCTCAGTGCTTCTCCAAGACCCACCATCCGCCTAGACCAAGTAAGGTCTAGCTAAAGACGTTAAAGAAAGCGCACTTGGGAGGCATTCCCATGTTTATCTTGTACATACTTTTGCTTTCATTTCTCTTTCAGTTTTATGTTTTTATGTTGCAAGTGTGTAGGAACAGGTATAAGGAGCCTAAACCTTGACTTTGAGGTCCAAAAGGGGCAATGGGGGTTAAGATAAGGCTAGAGATCGAGTGCTAGATCGACTGATCCTGGCTCGATCTTTGCTAGATCGAGTCAGTAAATCGAGAGGAGTCTGTCGATCTAGACGAGAACGAGTGACAAGATCGACCTTGACGAAAAAGGATCGATCGATCCAAATCGGATCGACCGATCTAATTTCTCTCGGGAAAATCTGTTGAAAACTGATCGATCACTCGACTCGATCCACCACTCGATCTATGCCAAATCGACCCCTAAATCGAGGACATAGATCGATCAGAGGGACTTAGCCGAGGAGCCAACATCTCAATGATCGAGAGAGCCAATTAATCCCAGACTCGATTCACCTTGAATCGAGTCTCAAATCGAGTAACCCTCTCGATCTAAGCCATTTTGGGCATGAGATCGAGTCCTAGATCGACCAAAAGGACTCGATCTCATGCTGAGGTAACAATCTTCTTTCCCTCCTTTACTCCTTTCCCTCCAATTTTTAAATTCAAAACTTGGTCAAGGCAAGCATCTTTGACCATGAAAGATGTGCTTTGACCAAGACTTTTGTCAGAAACCACCTTGACCACCCATTGTTTTGGTTTGCTAAAGTCTTTAAATATCTCAAATTATCTCTCACCCTCTCATTCCTGTTTGCTCGAAATTTTTAACAAAGAGAGTGAGAATTTTAAGTCTTTAAAGATTAGCAAAGATATCCTTAACTTCTTGCAAAGGTATTTTCAAAGATTTAATGGTTTAATTTTAAGAAAATCTCCTTAAATATCGCAAGATCTTGTTTTAGGATATAGGATCAGTTTTGATTTTTTAAAATTAGCTAAGTAAAAGGAAAAATTCTGGATTTTCAGTATCTAAAAGATTTAATTCCCTTTTATGTAGCTATGATTTTTATTTAATCCCCAAAATTCTAGGGTAGTTTTTATAAATTCTCTCCTTCTCTTCTCTCATTCTCATCAAATCGCCACTTGCTAATCATTCTCTTTAGAATTTTGTTTCAGGAACAATGGCACCAAAGAGAACAAGAGAGGAGCAAGCACAAGAAGGAGAAGGACGAGAAGTGGTGGCTCAAGAGAGGGTCTGGTGGAGCAAAGATGAAAAGAGGGATAAGAAGAGGCTTGAGAGGCTCCGGTTTGAACCTACAAAGTTTGCTGATCGAGAGCTTTTGTCCAGGCTCGGGATCCTTGGGGACTTCGACCAACTCCTCAAGAACATTGGTTTGAGATGCTTGTCGCGGATGGACTGCCCTACCATTCCCGAGGTGACGATAGATTTCCTTGCCACCTTGGAGTTCTGGTATGAGAATCCGAGTGCCCCTGTCCCTTCCCAAGGCCGTCTCTACTTCAAGGTTGGCCGTCAAGCTTACACACTATCCATCCCCGAGCTATGCCAAGCCTACGGTCTCAAGGCTGATGCATACAAGGTGGAGTTCCCAGCCTTCAAGAAAGCCGACGAGTTTTGGGACCTGATCAGCAATGAAGACTACAAAGCCAACACCGCCAAGATCAAGAGACTCAGGAGTCCGGTGCTGAGGTATACTCTGAAGCTGATTGCCAATACATTCAGTGGAAGGTCTGTTGCTCCTACCGTCACGAAGACGGAGCTGTGCTTCCTTTTCCAAGGCGTGAAGCACTTGGTGTCTGATCCGGATGCGAATGAAGAGCCCATAGAAGATGAACTCGGCGATGAAGTGAATTACGGCTGTGTGCTCGCGGCTTCTCTGGTGAAGTACAAGGCTTATGCCTTACGGTGCAAGGCAACCTCTTCCTACATTGGCGGTTTCCTTACTCCTTTGTTCGTGCAAGCCGGTGTGCCTATCCATGACTTTGCTCACGTCCCAAACAGAGCTTTCATGGATGAAGCATACATGAGAAACACTGATAGCTTGGGACGCACGCCAGCAGAAGGGTTTTATGCTTACCTCTTCATAGATGATGAAGACAAGAAGAGAGTGTGCATCCTCCCCAACAAAGATGAGACCGAGCTGCTTGGTGTTGGGAACATCGAGTTCTTACCCACGGAGGAAGAATGCTTTGCCCCTTTAGGAGGACCGCCTGCTTCAGCCATTGCCCCGCGCCAAAAGTCAGAGTCTCCAGGAACAGAGGATGAGATGCCCGAGGTTTACACACTTCCCAAGCTGGACTTTGAGCCGAGGACCAAAACCGAGAAGTTCTTAGCCTCGGTGGTGGAGATGCAGCGGAAGATCAACAAGTGGCAAGGGAAGATGCTTAAGAAGCTGGGGAAGAAGGTCAATTAACTCCAAGGAGGCCAGCCTAAGCCAGCTACAAGCCAAGATATACAACAACCCGAGAAGAGGAGACTCTCAACCGGAGGAGTTGTTATCCGCGAGACCCAAGGAGACAACATTCAGCAAGCGCGTCACTCCCTCCAAGAACCAGGCAACAAAGGAAAAGCAACAATCTCTAGCTCCTCTGGAACATCCTCAAGTTCCAGCCGAGCCTAGACAAGAGGTAACAACCTTCTTCCATTGTATATAACCACTCATGTTTGTTTCTTGCATTGTGTTTGTTTGCTCCTTCGGATGAGTTTGCCACCGGGACGGTGTCAAGCAAGTTTGGGGGAGTACTTGTGTGATTTAATCTTGTGTTCTTTGATCTTATTTTCCTTTTTGCATCCTTGAGTCTTAGTTCATGAAAAATTGGTAAAATTTTTAAAATTTTTTCAAAGATTCATGTAGTTGCATTCATCTCTTTAAAAACATGTTAGGATTGAGTCTAGAATTTCTCATATCACCTAGGTTGTTTGCATTTTGCATAAGGGGTTAGAATTTCTTAAAAAGGTGTTTTACTTATGAATCATTTCAATGCCCTAGTTAGTAGTTCTCTAATGCTTTGTTTATGCTTTGAAAGTAAGTTCTAACCATGCTTGGATCACTAGTTAGGATTTTCGTGGCTTAAATTGAACTCTCATGATTTGAAACTCATCCTACTAAGTGAAAACCTTAATTTGAAAATCTAATTATCATTCTTATGCATTTGAAAATGAACACATGGTTTTAAAATATTTAGGCTCTCTTCTTCCTTTTTACCACTCTTTGTGAACCTAAGTAAAACTCCCTCCTTGAACCTTACCCTCCTTTGAAGCCAAATGTTCTTGTGTGACATCTTTGTGAGGCCTTATTTTCGGTTTGAACTTGGCATAAAGTGTTAGGTTTAGGCGACATGATTTGGTTTTCATAATTGATTGCTAGCTTTGCATTTTGAAGCTAGGTATAGGCTTAGGATAAGTTTGGGGGATCATTGGGGTTGCTTTCTTGTATATTTGTTTTCGGTTCAAAAGAGTTTGTGTTTTAAGGAAAGAAATGAGGTTTTAAGTGAAAGGTTTGTTTTTAAAACTAAGTATGCTCTATTTCAGAAGGTAGCTCTCTCCAAATAAATAAGAAAGAAAAAAAAAAAAAAAAAAAAAAAAAAAAAATAATAAAAGAGCCTAAGTGCCAAATAAAAAAAAAAATGAAGAGAAAAATAATAATAATAAGAGAGCTACTAATAAGAAATTCCTAAGAGAAAAAATATTTTTCAAAACCTTTTCACTAGCCTAAAAAGTTTAAAAATGTCTTTATTTTGAATTGGGGATTGCTAAGTGTGAGAAAAAGGGTAGACTCTTAAGTGGTGAGTGAGGATTAAATTTCTTAAATGAGAGGGGTATAGGACTGTTTGATAGTTTACATGGGTAGATGAGAATCTAATCATGTATGCATAAATTATCTTTACCTTTAGCATTATGCATTGGTTCAAACCATTTTTGAGAGAAACCCTTTTCAAATGAGATCATTCTATGCTCATAACCATAACCCTTAGCCAAATGTGTTTTGCTTTAAGTGCATAAGTTTGATTCATGGTTCGAATGTTAATGAATATTAAAGGATGAGTTTCTTTGATTGTTAGGAATAAGAGAGTCATGATTTGAATTTCTTTGTGTGATGAGTATGGCTAAGTCCTTTGGAGTATGAGTGTAAGCTTAGCATTTTAGAACTGTTAACTAGGACATTGAGATGATCTATTCGAAAGGCACCTTTGCAAAAAGTTTAAAACCCCTTTGATTTTTCTGAAAACCTCTCTTCCTTACTTATTTTTTTGTTGCTTGAGGGCAAGCAAGAAGTAAGTTTGGGGGAGTTGATGTCATTGCATTTTGCATACATTTTGCATACTCATTAGATAGTTTTTCATGCATTTGTATCATGTTTTAGGTTAGATTGCATCACTTAGGGTCCTAGAGCATTCTTGCATCAGCATGTGCATTTTCTCGGCATTTTGCATCCATTCCAGGTTGTTTCTGGTTGCTTTGGAGTCATGGAGGTTCGTGGAGGTGTGGAGGCCGATGTAGCAGTTCATGGGAGCTCGGGAATGTGCTAAGGACCAGTGATCGAGGAGTAGATCGAGCATGGCTGGTCGATCTAGGAGTTGATCGACCAGAAGATCAAGCCAACTAGGCGATCCAAGGATAATGATCGAGACGGAGATCGAGTGAAGCAATCGATCAATCGGTACGGACGTAAATGACGCCATGCAGAGCGAGAGCCAGATCGAGTACACCACTCGATCCACCCGAAGATCGATACCGAGATCGGATGCAACACTCGATTCACCGATGAAGATCGAGACCCAGATCGAGCCGACGATGTCCGGATATGATCGAGAGAACAACTCGATCCAATGGTCGATCTCTGTCCTTTCAACCGTTTTTGGCTGTTAGCGAAGGGGGGACCATTGGATTGTTTGGACATTTTAGGCAAGGCGGCGAGATGTTTTTGGGACAACTTTTAGATTTCTTATCTTTTCTTTCATGTTTTCTCTCTCGTTTTCGCAAGAACACCATTGTTGAACCAGTTTTCTTTTGAAGCATTTGTATTCGAATACTTATCGTTTGATCTAGTCTTTCTTTCATGTTTATCGTTTCATTTCTTCTGCTTTGCTTGATTTACTTTATGAGTAGTGAGTAGTTTACTTTGGGTTCGGAGTTGAGAGGATTGAAGGGTAGAAAAGGTTCGATCTTGGTTTGTTTTCTAAACGTTTTTAAGGCTATCTCTTCTAAGGTGTTGAAAGCTTAATGCTTGAAGACACTCACGCCAAGAGCTTCATGATCCGAGAGGTCCCTTACCTTGACAGGATCCAGGGGCCTCGGAAGATCACACCTTAGAGACTAGTTACCCCTTCCCAAAAGCCATGGAAGTTTGGGGGACTAGTTAAGCCATTACTCGAAATCTGTTTTCCTTGACTTTCAACCTCTTTTTCCACCAAAAGCCATGGGTTTGGAGGAGAGGATGAAAGAGTGATCTATACTGAAAGCCACGGATAGATCTTGTTTTGTTTTCGAGGCTTAGAGATCCTCACCAAGTGAGTCGATCTAAAGTTTCAAACCCAAGATCGATCCTTGAAACCCTTTATATGAATCTCAATCCTAAAACCCTTTCTCTTAGCATATTTACGTCTCATTTCATCTTTTGCTAGTTACCTGACAGCATCCTGGTCTTTAGATTCATTGTTCTTACGATTTTAGACGAGATCGATCGTTTCTGCTCGATCTAGTGGTCGATCTTGTGGTCGATCCACTAGTCGAATTTTAACAATTCGAAGCTCTTCCCTTTAATTTGTCTGTTTGTTTCTCGTGGTAACTGCTTCCTTTCTAGTATTTTTAAAATAGGTTTCACTCTGTTTAGGTTGCTGCATTTAGTTTTTAGAATATTTCTCATAAACTGTCTCATTTGCTTAGATTTGTCTTAGACCTTGCATTCTCTGTGGATTCTCTATCATCTAGAAGTGGATTGACACTCTCCTGCTTGCTTTACTACAACATTGCGTGCACTAGAGTTTTGATAGCCTCTCTGCTGCATTAGAGCATAAGAAAAACAGCTTATCATGGAGGTGTATATTGGTAGGAAGAAGAACCATAGTTCCTGTTGAAATTGCTACTGTTCTAGTAAGATTTCTGGAACTCTGTCTTCTGAAACTGAGGCTTGGGTGTGTAACCAAGCGAGCTTTGATTTCCTGTGAAGGCACTCCTCTGATTATTGTTGTTGTGTCCTCTGTTCTACTGCTTATTCCTATACCTTTGACCCTAAAATCCTCCAACATTAATGAAATTCACATCTTCCTGCTCAATCTCTTCTGGATTTTCGAAAGTCTCCACCTCTACAGCAAAATGAACTGACTTCTTTCCCACCAAGAGGTTGTGCATACTGTCCAGCTTAGCTTTGACTTCAGCAATCTGATTTCCATTATTCAAACCAGCTTGTTTCATTCTCTGAAAATCTGCATTCTTGGTGCTGTTGCTGCAGGCTAAGTTTTCAGTCAACCTGATTGCTTCTTATGGTCTGTTGGTGTTGAAGTTTCCAGCACTAGCTGCATCCAGAGCCATCTGATACTTCCAGTCAATGCCTCTGAAGAAAATCCTAAGTAGTTGCACTTGACTGAAACCATGATGAGGACAGTCCCTTTGATAAGAATTGAATCTTAACCAAGAAGCCTTAAAAGCTTCAGTAGGACCTTGAGAGAATGATGCAATTTTCGTCCTCAGGTTCTCTGATCTAGCATCATCATATAAATTGTTCAGAAAGGCATTCTTGGTGTCCTCCCGAGTAGTCAGCGAAGCAGGCTCTAGTTGCTTCAGCCAAAATGCAGCATCTCCTCCAAGTGAGTAAGGAAATAGCTTGCAGAACAGGAAGTCATTGCTAACTCCATTAGCTTTGACACTTGAAGCTAAGTCTTCAAACCTCTTAATATGATCCATGAGATGCTCATGATGTAAGCCATGGAAATGATGCTGTCCTACCAGCTGATAATAAGCAGGCTTAAGCTCAAAATCGTTCCTCTGGAAAGCAGGAGGGCGGATTGCAGCTCTGTTGGCATAGAACTGACCAGGTCTGTTGTAGTCTCCTAAAGTCCTCTGAACAAAACGCCCAGCAGCGTTGTTAGCAGCAGCAGGGAGTCCAGCGTCTTGTGCAACTTGTTGAACCTGCTGTTCAACAATGACATTCCCATCTTGATCCAGTCTTTGCCCTTCTTCATTCCTCCTGTTTCCCTCTCTGTCAACCAAATGACCTTCTATATCTTCAACCAAGTTCAGTGGAGCAACCATTGTAGACTGTTTCTTAGTTTTCCTGATGGTCCTCTCCAACTTAGCGAGTTCGACGATGCTCAAAGTCACAAGCTCCTTCTCTTTGTTGCTTCTAGTACTGCGATTAGGCATACACCTGAAACCAGCACAAAGAAAAGTAGCAGAAAGTTAGTAAACAAATTAAAACTTAGACAAAATCCTAATACTAAAAATCGATATGCAGCTATTACTCCCCGGCACCAGCGCCAAAAACTTGATAGGGCTTATATTTTACCCAAATAAAACTACTGCAAGTGCACAGCAATGCAATCGTAGTATAAGGGGTATCGAATCCTAAAGGAGTATGTAAACTACACTATCAATTATAGGTTCAGATTAAGCTAAGCAGTAAATAGCATATGTAGTGCGAAATAAAAAAAAATAAACGATAGCAGGCGAAATTTATTTGATCTAAGTCTCAGAAAACTAAAAGCGCTAAGTCACGACAATTCGCAGGTTGAATCCGAGAATGTAGAATGCATGAAATCAGCAATGATTAAGAATCATCTTGAACATGAATCACAAATTTATAACTAATCAATTCTCATTGCAGAAGTTAACTATGTCTAAATCATAGAGTTTCAAATCTATTTGCAAACCCTAACAATCTAAACATGCAGTAATGATCAGGTTCAATTGTTCACAAAACCTTTAAGCCAAATCTCTTTGCACTAAGTTGTTTTTCTCATCTAATGCTAGATCAGGTTATCAATAATGCTCTCACATCTATTAAACAATCTATGATTTTTGGATTTCTAAATGATGTGTCTAATAAATCGATTTTCAAGCAAGTAAAGATGAAGAACCAAAAGCTAATACTAATAGGTAGCGATTCAACAAACTCTTCATCAACCTTTGAAAATCACTAACTTAACTAGCAAATTACTCATACATGATCATGGAATCACAAAACATAACTGAATAAAATTGCATTAAGAGAATGAAATAAAAACAAAGGGGGTTCGAAATCTTCTCCAAAAAGAGTACAGGATTTGTCTCCCCAAAAGCTCTCAATAAAAATCCTCTTTAAGCTCTCTGAATTCTCCAAAATCTCTGATAAAAGCCAATAATAGCTGAAAACCTAATATACAAGCTAAAATACGATATGGGGTGTTCTTGCAAATACTGGCACTTCTGGGCCAATTCTGCAAATAATCTTCAATCTTTTAATAAATCAGCCATGAGCCTTCCTCTACGAGTAACGAGCGTCACCATAGGTGGTGACGAGCGCCACTCAAATCCATATTTTTCTTCTCGAGTTGCACACTTCGTGGCTTCATATTGCAATGCTCCAAAGGCTTCAATATCTCTAATTATGCTCCAGCAAAGCTATAACCTGCAAAGACTCTACTAGGACTTTGAAAAGCCCCAAAAGACTCAATAAAAAAGACTTATACCATGGTTAAAAACCATAAAAACCATGATATATCACTTCTACCTCGGATCCTGCGGTAAAACGAATAATCCCAGTCGAAGGAATTGAGAAACCTAGCATAGACCTAGCACTCAAAACTCCGGCTGTGAGCGCATTACCACGCGACCATCAACCCGGTCACAAACGCAACAGTCCCAAGATCTGGGACCATCCAACACAGCATGCCATCCCGACGAGGATGAGCCAGCTAACTCTCCACCAGATGATGCAGAATCGAACCCGACCTTCTTACAAAATACTCATGAATCAACCATCCATACAGTACCAACTGCACTCGCAGATGAATCGACCTTCAAGGACGAATTCATCACAAGAGCAGACTAGAGCATACCCATCCTCAAGTACATCATACACGGAGTAGCTCCCCATGACAAATAGAAAGCTCGAAAGCTCAAGGTTAAAAGAGCCCGTTATAGAGTGTTTTTCAACGACAAGCTATACAAGCGAGGTCTATCCGAACCATTCCTTAAATGCGTACATGGTGAGGAAGCTTACACCGTAATGTCTGACACTCACCAAGGCCCCTGCGGAAGTCATGCTGAAGGTAGAGTGCTCGTCATTCAAATCAAGAAACTTGGCCATTTCTGGCCAACTATGATAGCGGACTTGTCAGAGACTTTCCAAGAGCTGCGACAAATGTCAGAGACACACCCCAATCATTCATTTTCCAGCAGAAAGACTGTCGTCGATCTCGGCACCTTATCCATTCATGAGGTGGTCAATGGACATAGTAGGACCCATGGTCACGTCCGGACCTAAGCAATTCAGGTACCTGCTGGTGCTCACCGATTACTTCACCAGGTGGATAGAAGCTAAAGCTTATCAGTAAACAACCGAGCTCCAGGTACGCGCCTTCATCTGGAAAAATGTGATTTGCCGTCACGGGCTTCCCTATGAAATCATAACGGACAACGGTTCGTAGTTCATATCGCAAAACTTCAAAGACTTCTGCACGAAGTGGAGGATAAAAATCTCATACTCCACCTGTTGAAGCTGGATTTATCACCATAAATCCGGCCCACTCAAGCCCAACAGGCAGATCCAAACTGAGCCAAATTGACCGGGCTTTGACCATACGGCCCAGGGATATTCACTCTCAACGATCCAATCCTGAACAACAAAACGTTCGTTCGACGAGGTCGAGCTTTAGCTCGACCAAATCCCGTGAAACAAGGAAGGACCCGAGCCAAGTCAGAGCATATTTTCGCCAGTTCAAACGAGTCCAAATTTCACGGAGGAAGCTGCTGCACGTGGCGAGATTTCTGGCTAAAGTTGCTGCACATGGCCGAGATACGCGCTGGAGGTTGAAGCTCGACTAGGCGAGCTATATAAGGGAGAAGAACGGCTTAGTTTGGGGAACCTTTCGGCTTGATCTTCTTCTACACTTTTACACACGAAAACCATGTAACTGCTCTCAGAGCTCTTTTCAGTCCGTTTCTTTCATAGAAATCTTTATAACTATTTCATTCAACCAATTGATATCAAGTCTTTATTTCAGTTAGTGCTAGCTTATATAGTCAATATGGATTTCTGTATCCACATTTTGGCACCATCTATGGGGAAGATCTATAGATTTCTCTTACTCAAGAGCGGATCCTAAGCCAGCTGAAACCAAAATGGATTCAAATCAACAAACCTCAGGAAACGTCTCACCGATTCCGATCTCTCCAGATCAAGTTACTCCGACCGGCAACACCAGCCAGACAGCCAGCAGAAACGAACCCAGAGCTACGACCCTCATCGACACCACCGGTGCGAACTCCAATGTTTCCAGCCGTGTGAAACCAATCGTGATCAACCTCGTTACCGCACCAGGAACAACGAGTAATCAGTCACAAACAGCCCAGAGACCTCCCTCTCGAACCTGGGTGTGATCTGAGAATCCACCTACAGCTTCGGCGTCTCAGAGCCGAGCAACTCTTGTTTCTCCGCCGATACCCGTAGCTTCTAGGAGCACATCGGAGTCGGCGGAGATACTCCAAATGCTCACACATCTGATCGATCGACAACGAGATCAGGAGATTGTGGATGCAGATATCCACACTCAAAGATTTGTAAAGTGTTTAGATGATATTAGGGAAAAGATGGGTAAGAATCTATATTTGAACAACTGAACTTAAAATCGAGAATAGATAAATGGACTTTATTGATTGAATCAAGAGATCATTTACAAGAGATCAATTTTGTGTGGTGCAAGAGCTCGTAGAGCGACTAATACTTTAGTTCGTGAATATCTTCCTTAAATATTCTCCCCACTTTGTTAGCTTCAGAGCGTATCTCGCGATCCGTATCCCGCACGAGCTCCGGATCTCGCGTCGCCTTTCTGAACCGTTCTCTTCTTATACTTCCTTTCTCTTGTTGGGCCTTGCATTCGGAATGTGGACATCCTTCAAGGTTGGTTTTGATGGGCCAGTTAACGGGCCGGATTTGGTGACAAATCCTGGTCCAACAGTTTCCCCCCAGCCCATCAGGCGCAGTGAGAAGCCTGATTGGCGATTCATTAATCTGTTCGGCGGGAGCTCGTCGTATTTTCTGAGCCTGCGAGATTCTTGTTGAGGGAAAAGCACAAATATCATTTCGATGATATAAATAAAATATCGTTTACCCGATTAGATTCGAATATCGGGAAGCAGAATGAATAAATTATTCGTCTTTATCAACGACAAGACGGTTGGGATTTCCAAGATGAGAGAGAGAGAGAAAATAAATCCCAAAAGATTTATTTTCAATGAACGAAATGATTACTGTATATAAATGCAGTTTTTCCATCTCGCTTCTTCGTTAACCGCACACGTCTCCACTCCTTTTCAAGGTAACTTCCTCTTTTCCTTTTTGTTCTTTTATTTAAAGAATCGTAATTGCTTGTTGTAACTTTTTCTGCTTCTACTCTTTTGCTTCTGTTTACGAAAAGAGCTCAGGCGAGATTTATAGTTTTTTTGTGTGGCCGATTTAAATCGAGTGTTATTTGTTTGTTTGCTGGCCTATTTCTTTCCTTTTTCTCTTTGATTTCCCTTCGTTATGGCTGATTCTCCTGCTAATCAAAGCGAGAAGCTAATGGCCGTCAAGAAATAAAAGGGGATCCTGCCGGCAGATCTCGGCGCGTGAAGGCATCGGCAATTCGGGGTCCTCGTATAACCACAAAGAGTGGTTCCGACGAAGTCGAGGAACTCCAGCTTGCTTACGGGGTCGAGATACTTAGGCCACGGAAGCCAGAGGTCAGAGGGTGACGAGTGGATACGGGTGCGCCTTCTGGCAATACTTTGAGTCCTGCGGGCTCACCTTCCTGATTCCGCGGTTCCTGCTGGAGTTTGCGGCCGAGATGGGGATTACGTTTCCCCAGATGCATCCGAACCTGGTTCAGACGATTATCGGGTTGTAGGTCTTATCGCGAGAGAAACGGACTTCACTTTGGAGTCAAGGAATTTCATCGTCTTTGCACATTGAAGAAGAATGCTAGCAGCGACGGCTCTTTTTACGTTTCCCCAAAATCGGGTCAGAAAATCATCGATGGTTTGCCGCCTCGGGATGACGGGTGGCAAGATAAGCCCTTCTTCTTCAAGATCGACCAATCTTCGGTTGGCGATTTCGATTTCAGTTCTCTGCCCTCCGAATGGGCCGAATCTGTTGGTTAAGAGAATCTTGTCTAGTTTTTAGGCCTTTGATAGATTCCCTGCTGCCTTCTTGTTATTTTTGCCTGTTTGATTTTCGTTTTTTTCGCGGGCCGTGCATTGACCAGGCTTTGCTTTGGTTTTGGTACAGATTCCCCTGGTCGAATTCGCTTTGACGACGCACTTAAGGACCGGGCTGATACACTCAGGAGAGGTCGTACTCGGTGTTCGTCTTTTACTAAAGACAGGATCCTTCAGGCTTATCAGCTCCCGGCTCCCGTTAGAGAAGCTTCGCCTTCCGTTCAGATTTCACCAGGTATGCGTTGATCTTGAGTTTCGTAGATTACCTGAGGTTGTTAATTAGGCTGTGGACTGTAATTCCTTTTTTTTTATATGTAGCAAGAGGTCCGCAACTTGAAGATAGCAGTTCGTCATTGGTCCCTCCTTCCCCGATCAGGAATATGTCTCACCGTCCCTTGCAACGTGAGCTCGAGAAGGCCGCAGGAAAGATGAAGGCTGATGGTGGTGAGCCTGCGAAGGCCGATGATGTGGAATCTGCGCTGCACGAGGTGATGCAAGAGATGGAGGCTAACGTCTCGACGGGGGCTCGTCCTCCAAACGTCGTATCCCCTCGTACAGACTCGCCAGGTCGTGGTAATTCAAAGCGAGCTTCTGTCGCGCATGGTTCGAAGTCCTAGAGCTCGGGGAGCAATGGCGGGTCTCACCAGCAGCCAAAACGTCAAAGGGTGGAGAGGTCGTCTGCTTGTGATAGCAGGTCTCGGGGCAGGCCCTTTCACTGGGTGTATGAGCACACTATGGATGCTCCTATTTTGGAGGATCCAGACGGGCTTGCCCATCTGCTGAGACACTGCAAGCCAGCCGGATGCACCATCCCGCTGGTAGAGAAGCTAAGAGCTCGCGAGCTTTACATCGACACAGCGCTAGCGGATGCTCGAGTAAGTTTTCATTTCGTATTGGTTTTATTCGTAATTTCCCACCTCGTGGTTGCTTGCGTGAACTGAATGCGTTTGTTTTCGGGTTTTCAGTTTATGGAGGCGAAGAATAAGCTGGTTGCTTATTATGAGGACCTGCTGCAGAATGCACCTTCCGTCGATGAGCTCGCATGGATGATGACGGTGGTTGGGGAACTGAAGGACTCATTAGGAGCGGCCAAGGTTCAGATAGCTGTCTGTGAGAAGGAGCACACTTCTTCCAGCGAGCTGAATCATCGCGTCGAGGTGCTAGAGGCTCAGATCAAAGTCGCGAGACTCGAGCAACATGTCGCGGTTAATCAGGCTGCCAAGCTCGAGGTCCAGAACAACGAGTTGAAGGACTCCAAAGAAGAAGCCGTCTGTCGTGCTTCCAGAGCTGGGAGACGCGAGATCAAGACCGGGTATGATAAGCTGCTGAAGTCGTTGAGGGAAAAGTGGGACAAACGCAAGGGTGAGATGGATTGTCGCATTTCTCTTCAGGAGGTCGTTGCTAATATCGATCTGATCATGGATATAATGGCCGGGACAGCGAAGGTTGAAGAAGAATTGACTAAGTGGACGCGCAAGGCTGACAGCTATGAAGGGAAGCTCAAGGGGCTGGTTGTTTTCGATATGACTCTGACCAAACTAGATGTTCTCCAGGTTTCTGATGATTCCGTCCGGAAGGAGGTGGATCCTGTCACCAACATGCCGATTGGCTTGGACGAATACGGGAGTAACAGCAGCAAGGGTGCTCCGGGTGATGATGGCGCAGAAGGGTCCGGAACCGGCGTTCAGGGAGAGGCCGAACTCGGGTCTGGTGCGGAGAAAGGCTGTGATGAAACTCTCCCGCCTACGGAGTAATCCCAAAGATTTCTTGCCTTCCCTCTTTTTCTTTTTGTTCTAGACTTTTGCCCGGGAGGGTTTTCATCCTTGAACTCAGTTTGTCTTTTGTTTTGTTTGTTTTCTCTTGGTCGCGAGCACTTTTGGATCGTGACGTACTCTGGTAAAAGTGCTCGTTGAATAACATCAAGAAAAGGCTCGTAGCCTAGTTTTTTAAAAAACTGATAAAAAAGGTTTGAATGTACAATGCGGTACAGAATGCAAAGGTTTGATAGATTGGGGCTGGACTCTAGGGATGAGCTGCCTACATACCCCGCCAGGGGATCAAGCCTTGTCGTAGTTCGATTTTAGGACTATTTCAAGAATAGTATCGTTTGAGGTTCATAGAATTCCATGGACGCAGTTCGGCTTTTCTCCTCTTTTGATCGAAGAGTTTGTAGACGCCAGGGCGGACTACTTCGGTGACCTTGTAGGGACCTTCCCAATTGACCCCTAGCTTTCCACCTATTCTGCATGTTTTGTCGAAGACTTTTCGAAGTACTAGATTGCCGACTTTAAACATCCGTTCTTTCACGTTTGAGTTGTAGTAGCGGGCTGCGGCCTGCTGGTAGCTTTGGATTCGGACTAAAGCTTGATCTCGTTTTTCTTTGATTAGGTCTAGTCTCTCTCTGAGCATCTCTTCGCTGAGTTCTGCGTTGATTGGACAAAGCTGTCGTCGGAGGGTTGGGACTCTGAGTTCGATTGGGATCACAGCTTCCATCCCGTAGGCCAGCGAGAAAGGTGTTTCTTTGGTTGCTTTGTGGGGCGTGGTCCTATAGGCCCATAGGACCGCATTCAGCTTGTAGGACCACATTTCCTTTCTAGCGTCTAGCCTTATCTTGATGTTATTCATTATTGTTTTATTCGTTGCTTCTGCCTGGCTGTTTCCCTGCGAGTACCTCGGTGTAGAGTAGGATATCCGTATATGCCACGTTTTGCAGAAGTCCCTGAAGGCTTTTGATATAAATTGGGGGCCGTTGTCCGTCATGATCTCGTACGGGAGGCCGTGTCTGCATATTATATCTTGCCATATGAAGTCTTGTACATTAACTTCAGTTGTTTGCTGGTAGGCTCTTGCTTCTACCCATTTGGTGAAATAGTTTGTTAGGACCAGCACGAACCTTAGCTGTTTTGGTCCCGAGGGGATCATTGGCCCTACGATATCCATAGACCATCTCATGAATGGGTATGGGGTGCTGAAAGACGAGAGGTTTTCGGTTGGTTGATGGATTGCTAGTGCGTGCTTCTGGCAGTCGTCGCATTTTACGGCGTAGCTTTCGCAGTCCGCAACCAGCATTGGCCAGAAGTAGCCATGTTTCTTGATCCTTACGGCCAAGGTTCGCCCAGTGGAGTGGCTGCCACACACATGCCGTGGATACATCTGTAGTACGGCTCTGATAAGCTGCGTTTGTATAGCTTTCTTTTGATTATACAGTAGCGGGAGCTTTTGGTTCTCAGTTTTCGGGCTTCCCACTTGTAGTCGGGCAAGGTGCCGTTTTGGATGTACTCGATGATCGGGATTCACCAGTCTGAGCGGGCGTGGAATTCTTTGTCCGTGACGAACCGTCTGTCAGTGCTAGTTGCGTTTGATGTGGTTTGCTCGTTCGCATCAGGGTCTGAACCGGGATTCGGGTTCTCCGCACCTGGTGCATCCGTTTCGTTTGTCGACGCGGGCTCGTTGGAAGGTTCGTTCGTGCTGACTGATGCCTTGTCTGATATGGCTATTGTTTTGCCGGCTGCTGCTTTAACGGCTATGTAATGCTCGGTTTTTTGATTCCTTCCACAGGTATGATCCTTTTGACCGCTGGGTCCGAGGTCGATGCCAGGGCATCTGCTGAAGTGTTCTCACCACGGGGAATCTTCGTCAGCTCAAAGATGTCGAATTGTTTCATCAGTTATGTTACCATTCGTTCGTCCTTTGTTTCGTATGTTCCATCGAACTGGTTTGTAACGAGTTGAGAATCGCTGCGGACTTCCACCTCTCGGGCTCTGATCCCGAGGGCGAGCCGTAACCCGGCGATTAAAGCCTCGTACTCGGCTTCGTTGTTTGAAGCTTCGAAGCCGAGACGGAATGATTGTTCAAATATTTCACCGGTGGGGGAGGCCAGCCTGATTCCTACCTTAGAACCTTGTTTAGAGGATGCCCCATCTACGTGGAGTGTCCATTTGCTGTTAGTTGTGGTGCCATCTGCGGCTTGTGGCGATAGTTCGATGATGAAGTCTGCTAGAACTTGTGCTTTAGCGCAGGTCCTGGTGCGATACTCTATGTCGTACTCGCTCAGTTCGATAGCCCACTTTGTTAACCGTCCTGAGTGGTTCAGGCTGTGCAAGATGGTGCGCAACGGTTGCGAGGTCATTACAACGATAGAATGAGAATGGAAGTATAGTCTTAGTTTGCGAGCTGCCATGACCAGAGCTAGTGCCAGTTTTTCTATTGCTGGGTATCTTGTTTCTGCATCTATTAAGGTCTGGCTGACTTAATAGACGGGCTTTTGCTCGTTCTGTTCCTCTCTCACTAACACCCCGCTTACCGCGGCAGGCGATACCGCGAGGTAGAGGTATAGTGGTTCTCCTTCCACTGGCTTAGCTAGTATCGGGGGCAAGCTTAGGTATGACTTGAGCTGTTGTAATGCTTCTTCGCATTTATCGTCCCACTGGAACTTTTTATTAGCTCGTAGCAGGTAATAGAATGGGAGGCATTTGTCTGTTGACCTGGAGATGAAACGGTTGAGAGCTGCTATTCGGCCTGTTAACTTTTGGGCTTCTCGAGTGGTCTTAGGCGAAGGCATCTCGAGAAAGGTTGTGATTTGTTTGGGGTTTGCATCGATTGCCCGTTTGGTTACGAGGTAACCTAGGAATTCTCCTTAAGCTACTCTGAACGAGCATTTGGCGGGGTTGAGTTTCATCCCATATTGGTTGAGGATCTTGAAGCATTCCCTGGGCTGGGCTACGTGGTTTTCTTCTCTGAAAGACTTGACGAGCATGTCGTCGATATATACTTCCATGGATTTGCCCAGCTGATCGGCGAACATTCTGTTTACTAGTCTTTGATAGGTGGCTCCGGCGTTTTTTAGTCCGAATGGCATGACTTTTTAACAGTACGTGCTGCGGTCTGTTATGAAGGAGTTTTTCTCCTGATCTTCCGGTTTCATAAGGATCTGGTTGTAGCCCGAGAAAGCGTCCATGAAGGACAATAGCTCGTGACCGGCGGTGGCCTCGATGAGCCGATCGATGTGCGGGAGTGGGAAACTGTCTTTTGGGCATGCCTTGTTGAGGTCGGTGAAGTCTATACAGACTCTCTATTTCCCATTCTTCTTTTTTACTACGACCGGGTTGGCGAGCCAATTGGGGTGTTTGACTTTTCTGATCGATCCGACTTTCAAGAGTCGGTCGACTTCGTCCTTTACTACCTGTGCTCTTTTGGGCCCCAGCTTGCGTCGTTTTTGTTTTACGGGTTTAAATGTGGGATCGACGTTCAGCTCGTGAGAGGTTACCTTTATATTGATCTCTGGCATGTCTTCTGTCGACCACGCGAACGTATGAACGTTATCTTTTAGGAAAGTAACAAGCTCGTTTTTGATCAAGCTCGCGAGCTCTGTTCCTATGTTGACTCGTCTTTCTGGGTGAGAGTCATCGATGCATATCGGTGATATGAGGTTCCTGGGAGGTCCACGCGTGGCGGGGTCCTAGCTTTTCTTTGCCTGTTGTTCGGCGAGCTCGTGCTCTTTCTGTAATTGCTATACCGGGGAGTTCGCAATTTGTTTGTAGCAATTAAGGTAACACATCCTGGCGTTCTTATGACTCCCGAAGACTGTTTGGGTTCCTTTCGGAGATGGAAACTTCACGCACTGGTGGTAAATGGAGGGTACTGCTTTCATGGCCAAAATCCAAGGGCGTCCTAGGATAGCGTTGTACGGCGCTTGGCGATCTACCACTACGAATTCAGTGTTTTTTAGCACGGACCCAGCCTTTACCTGTAGTCAGATTGTGCCGAGAGAAATGGTTGTGTCTCCGGTAAATCTGGTGAGGAGTGTGACTGTGTTGTTCAGGGCTGAGTTTGGGAAGCCCATTTTCTTGAATGCTTCATAGAAAAGGATGTCGACCGAGCTCCCGGTGTCTATCATTATTCTTGAGAGCTCAAAACCAGCTACATCGAGGCGGATGACGAGTGCGTCGTCGTGCGGCTTATCTAAGATCCAGGATCTCGCTTTCGCAGAAGCTTATGCAGTGGTCTGGACCATCTAGACTGGTTTGTGGTCGCGACTTGGATTCGGCTTTTCGCTGAAAAGCTTTAGGCTCTGATTGGTAACACTTGTGAAATGGTGGAATGATGGAAAAATCTAAAAACGCAAGAATTTTGCCAATAAAACAAACCTGCGAAAAAACGCAAAAACGCAAAATCTGCGGAATTGCGTTTTTGCTTACAGAAAATACAAAGAAATCTTCATTAAGCGAAACTCTCAAAGAAAAGAAAAAGAAAAGAAAAGAGCCAAAATGCCAAATGTTTAAAAAGAAAAGAGTAAGCAATTGGGTGGTGTGAAGCTAATAATTGTAGATTTTAGCTTCACATGAATTAAACTAGAGCTTTCATTTTAAAACAGTAAGCCTTCCACTTAAAACCATTAAAACCCTTTTATTTCAACTTCCAAATTTCAAAATCTTTAAACCGAAACAAAACAAAGCAATTCCCATGAATACCCGCCCTATCCTAAGCCTAAAACTAGCTTCAAAATGCAAAGCTAGTATCAATATGAAAGCCTAATCATGTCGCCTAAACCTAATACTTTATGCTAAGTTCAAGCAAAAAGAGGCCTCACAAAGATTCATCACACAAGAACATTGGCTTGAAAGGAGGTTAGGGTAAAGGTGGGGAAGTCTATTCAGGCTTACAAGAGAGTGGTGAAAGGAAGAAGAAAGCCTAAATATGTGTAAGTGATCCATGTATCCTTTTTCAAATGCATAAGTATGATAATTAAAAGGATTCAAATTAAGATTCTCACTTATTAGGACAGGATTCAATTCATGAATGTTCAAGTTAAGCCACGAAAATCAAAACAAATGACCTAAGTATGGTTAGAGCTTACTTTCAAAGTGTGAACAATACATCAAAGAACTACTAACTAGGGCCTTGAAACAATTCATGACATTAAAACACTTTTTAAAGAAAAACATTTGCCCCTTATGCAAAGGTAAACAACCTAAATGCTCTTAAATTCTAGACTCAATCCTAAAATGCTTAACAATTCAAATGCAACTACATGAATTTTTTTGAAAATTTTTAAAAATTTTATCATTTTTTTGGTGTTTTCTATGCCTTAAATGATGCATGATGACTCAAAGGATGATAACAGAAAATAAGATCAAAGAAAATATGTCAAACACACCACACACTCCCCGAAACTTGAATGACACAGTCTCGATGGTAAACAAATCCAAGAGGAGTCAAAACACAAAGCAAAAATCTAAAAACAATTGCATGGTATTTACAAGGATTGGTTGTTGGTACCTTAGAGCTGAGTAAGGCTGGAGCTTGTGGTTGCTCCAGACTTCTTGCTCCTCTTAGGAGTGTCTTGAGCGACCGCTTTGCCCTTCTCCTTGTTAGCTCCTTCGTGTACCGAGTGGCGTGCAGGTAGGATGTTGCTTCCTTGAGGCTCACGTAAAACGACCCCACCAGTCGATCTCCTTCTCTTCTCGGGTTGCTCAACCTCTTCGCTTGAAGGTGCATCAGGGGAGTTCGCTTTAAGCTTCTTGATCTTCTGAGTAAGCTTCTTGATCATCTTGCTCTGCCACTTGTTCACCTTCCTTTGCATCTCCACAACAGAAGCAAGGAACTTCTCTGCCTTTGTCCTCGGCTTAAAGTCAAGCTTTGGAAGGACGAAGCTCTCGGGACTCTCGGCATCTGAGGTGGGGGATTCTGACTGTGGGCGAGCAGCTTGGGTGGGAGCGGCTGTGCCTCCTAGGGGTGTGAAGCATTCCTCAATAATCGGCAAGAACTCAATGTTGCCAACTCCTAGCGGCTCGGTTTCCTCCTTATTTGGCAAGACGCATACCCTCTTCTCATTCTCACAATCGATGAACAAGTAAGCATAGAAACCATCGGCTGGTGTGCGTCCAAAGCAATCTGTGTTCCTCATATAAATCTCATCCATGTACGCCCTATCCGCGCAAGGTACAAAGTCAGCAAGGGGAACTCCGGCATGAACAAACATAGGTGTGAGGAAGCCTCCAATCAGAGCTGAACTCGCCTTGCATCGCATTGCCCATGCCTTGTATTTCACCAAAGACGCAGCCAAGATGCAACCGTAATTCTCATCATCCCCCAGCTCGTCTTCCATCGGCTCGTCATTATCATAAAGGAGGTGCTTAATGCCTTGGAACAAGAAGCAAAGCTCGTTCTTGGTGACTGTAGGCGCCACGGATCGTCCACTGAAGGTGTTGGCGATGAGCTTGAGCGTGTATCTCAGCACTGGACTCTTGATCCTCTTGATCTTAGCCGTGTTTGCCTTGTAATCATTGTTGCTGATCAGATCCCACAAGTCGTTGGCTTGAGTGAAAGAAGGAAACTCCACTTGCTTGGCATCAGCTTTCAAGCTGTAGGCTTGGCAAAGCTTTAGGATAGAGAGATGATAGGCTTGTCTCCTGATCTTGAAGGTGATGTGACCTTGAGAAGGGGTGGGGAGACTCGGATTCTCGTAAGTGAACTCCAAAGTGGCAAGGAAGTCGATGGTTGCCTCCGGATAGGTTTGGCAATCCATTCTTGACAAGACCGGAGCCCAATGTTCTTGAGAAGCTGATCAAACTCTCCCAAGATCCCCATCTTAGCCAACAATTCTCTGCTTGCGAACTTTGTGGGATCGAACCTTAGCCTCTCCAGCCGTTTCTTGGCTTGCTTCTCCTCTTTCGTCCATCTGACCCTCTCCTGAACCACTTCTTGAGCTTCTCCTTCTTGTGCTGTCTCTTCTCTGGTTCTCTTTGGAGCCATGGTACCTTTGCAAAGATTGAAAGCAGATGTTGTTAGCCTTTAGGAAAAGAAAATCACACTCTCTCTTGCTTTAGAAAACTCGAAATACAAATGAGAGAGAGTGTGTTGTTGCTTGGAAATATAAAGGCTAACAAAAGTATAAAACCATGGGCAAAACAAGTGGTTTCTGACAAAAGTGTGGTCAAAGCACATCTTTCAGGGTCAAAGATTCTAGCCTTGACCATAATTCAAAATTAAAAATAGGAGGGAAAGAAGATAAGAGGGAAAAAAATTTGTTACCTCGGCACGAGATCGAGTCCCTTTGGTCGATCTAGGACTCGATCTCATGCTCATGTTTGCTAGGATCGAGAGGGTTGATCGATTTGAGACTCGATTCGTTTTGAATCAGGTCTTGGATCGAGTGTGCCCCTCTCATTCCATGATTCTTGGCCATGATAGCGAAGTTCCTTGGATCGAGCCACGTGGTCGATTCGGGGGTCATTTTGGCTAAGATCATGTGGCAGATCGAGTAGACTAATCGATCTATCTTTGAGGATCGAGTGCGGTCAGTCGATCTACACCTCGTTTGCATTTCATGCTAAACGTATGAGTGGTTTATCCTCTCATGATCGACTGAGTCACTCTATTGTCTACTCGATCTCGTCTAAATCGACTGGTTCCTCTCGATTCACTAACTCGATCTAGTAAAGATCGAGCTAGAATATGTCGATATAGCACTCGATCTCGAGCCTATACTTCACCCTTTTCGCCTCTTTTGACTTCAAGGTCATGATCCCCAATCACCTATCCTTTCTCCTACACACTTAAATATAAAAAGCATAAAACTGAAACAGAAAAAAAGCAAAAATATGTACAAGATAGACATGGGAATGCCTCCTAAGTGCACTTTCTTTAACGTCTTTAGCTAGACTTTACTTGGTTTAGGCCTGAGGTGGGTCTTCGAGAAGCATCATGGGGCTCTCCTTGCTGCAATCACTCACCAGGTAGGGCTTGACTCTGTGCCTGTTAACTGTGAAAGCCTTTCCACTCTTGCCAACCAAAGTAACCGCTCTATAGGGCAGAACCTCCTTGATCTCAAACGGTCCACACCATCTTTATTTGAGCTTTCCAGGGAACAGCTTCAATCTCGAGTTGTAGAGTAGCAATAGACTGCCTTCCCTTAACTCCTTGTGAACCAGTTTCTTGTCATGAACCGCCTTGGTCCTTTCTTTGTAGATCTTAGCACTCTCGTAAGCTTCTAGCCGTAGCTCATCAAGTTCATGTAGCTGAATCAACCGCTTCTCCTGTGCTGTCTTGAGGCTGAAGTTCATCTGCTTCACTGCCTACAGCACTCTATGTTCCAGCTCCACAGGGAGGTGACATGCCTTGCCGTAAAGAAGAGTGAAAGGAGTAGTACTAATGGGGGTTTTGAAAGCGGTCCGGTAAGCCCATAGAGCACCATCTAGTTTAACCGCCCAATCTTTCCGAGTTACTCCCACTGTCCTCTCTAAGATAGCCTTGATCTGTCTGTTAGAGACCTACACTTTCCCACTAGTTTGTGGGTGATAAGGTGTGGCTACCTTGTGCTTCACGCCATATCTCTTCAAGAGACTTTCAAACACCTTGTTGATGAAGTGGCTACCCCCATCACTGATCACTACTTTTGGTACGCCAAACCATGGGAAGATGATGGTCTTTAAGAGTTTAACCACCACCTTTGCATCATTAGTTGGGGAAGCTGTAGCCTCAACCCACTTAGACACAGAATCAACAGCCACCATGATGAATTTGTTTCCGTAAGAGGAGGGAAACGGTCCCATGAAATCTATCCCCGAAGCGTCGAAGACATCAACTTCAAGGATTGGTACCTGAGGCATCCCGTTTCTCTTGGTGATGTTCCCTGCCCTTTGACATGCTTCACAAGCCTTAACAAACTCATGAGCGTCCTTGAACAGTGATGGCCACCAAAAGCCGGCTTGCAACACTTTGTAGCAGTCTTGAAAGAAGCAAAATGACTGCCATATGATGAGCCGTGGCAGTGAAGAAGGATGTCTTGTGCTTCCTCTCTTGAAACACATCTTCTATACAAGCTGTCCACTCCCCTCTTGTACAAGTAAGGATCATCCCAAAAATAGTAAGAGATGTCCCTCATAAACTTCTTCTTATGGTAATGGTCAAGATGAGTTGGTTCCTCCCTACAAGCCAAGAATTTCACTATATCAGCATACCAAGGCAGGTTCTCTTCTCTCAAGCTCAGCACTTCTTCAAACTGTCCCTCTAGCCGTGTACACACCACCGTGTTGATCATCATGAGCTGCTCTTCTAGAAGTGAATCATCTAATGGTAAAAATTCATTCACTCTCATCCTAGAAAGGTGATCAGCAACACCATTCTCTATCCCCTTCTTTTCTTTTATCTGCATATCAAACTCTTTTAGAAGGAGAATCCACCTCAAGAGCCTCGGCTTGGTGTCTTTCTTGGAATAGATATACCTCAGTGCCGCGTGATCAGTGTATACAACAACCTTAGAGCCAACCAAATATGATCTGAACTTCTCAAAAGCAAACACAATGGCCAGTACCTCCTTCTCGGTTGTAGCATATCTCACTTGCGTGTCATCGAAGGTATGGCTGGCATAGTAGATTACATGCAACCGCTTGTCTTTCCTCTGCCCTAGAACAGCTCCCACGGCATAGTCACTCGCGTCGCACATGATCTCGAACGGTAGGCTCCAATCTGATGCGTGTACAATAGGTGCCGTGACAAGAGCCTCCTTGATGATTTTGAAAGCATGAAGACATTCCTCATCAAAGACAAAGTCAGCTTCCTTGCATAACAGCCGTGTAAGAGAGTGAGCTATCTTGGAGAAATCCTTGATAAACCGCCTGTAGAAGCCAGCGTGTCCCAAGAAACTCATTATCCCCTTGACATTAACCGGCGGCTCAAGACTCATCATAACCTCAATCTTTGCTTTGTCAACCTCTATCCTTTGCTCAGATATCTTGTGACCAAGTACAATCCCTTCCTTCACCATGAAGTGACACTTCTCCCAGTTCAGCACCAAGTTTGTCTCCTTACACCTCTTAAGCACCTTGCAAAGATTCAACAAACAAGCAGAAAAGGACGCACCATATACAGAGAAATCATCCACAAATACTTCCACCATTTCCTCTATAAGATCAGAGAAGATAGACATCATGCACCATTGAAAGGTTGCTGGTGCATTACACAACCCAAATGGCATCCTTCGATAAGCAAAGGTACCATAGGGGCATTTAAAATTCGTCTTCTCTTGATTGTTAGGATGGATTGGCATTTGAAAGAAACCGCTATAACCATGAAGAAAGCAGTAATATGGGTGATTAGCTAATCTTTCAAGCATCTGATCAATAAAAGGAAGAGAAAAATGATCCTTTCTAGTAGCAGAATTAAACTTCTTATAGTCTATACACATACGGTGACCAGTTATAGTCCTAGTAGGAATCAATTCATCTTTTTCATTCTTAATGATTGTGATCCCCCCCCCCCCCTTCTTAGGCACCACGTGGACAGGATAAACCCACGTGCTGTCACTGATGGGGTAGATCACATCAGCCTCTAACAGTTTCAAGATCTCTTTTTTAACTACTTCTTTCAAATTCGGGTTTAAATGTCTTTGATGTTCAATAGAAGAAGAGTTTTCATTATCTAAGTGAATCCTATGAGTGCAAAGCATTGGTGACCCTTGATGTCACTTAGAGAGTACCCAATGGCCTTCCTATACTTTCTCAGCTCAGTAAGGAGCGAGTGCAACTCATCATCACTCAGATTTTCATTCACAATCACGGGATAAGTCTCATTAAGCCCTAAGAAAGCATACCTTAGCCCTTTTGGGAGCTCCTTTAGGTTCACCTTTGGGGCTAGCAGCTCGCTCCAGTCCTCCTCGTGGCTTGTGTTGACGTTGTTGTCCTTACTGCCCTCCTTAGAACCTGAGTCATGAGCCTTAAGACTGCTTTCTTGAACCGTTGTCCCCTCTAAGATCAAGTCATCCAGTCGATCTTCCACTCGTTCTGGTCCGGATCGATTGCACTCAGGTTTGATTACTTGCTCGATTTGATTGGGATCGAATAGTAGATCTATTGACTGAGTCATTCTCTGAACTGATCGATTGGCCTCTGTCAATCTTCTCATCGTTCTCTTTTCTGGATCGACCAGTCTCCTCAATCTTCATGTCGATTGCTGTCCTGGATCGAGTGAAGTCCTCGATTTCCTGATCGATCTCTAGGCAGCCGCCTTCATCTTCCTTCATATCCTTGCGAGAATCAAGGATATGAACATACTCTTGAGTCTTCTCACTCAGAAAACCGTGTTCCCCTGGCTCCTTAGTCAAAGCTAGCTGCAAGTGATCTTCCTATGCCAACTCTTCAAGCAATTCATCGGCTAGAGCATCCAAAGTCTCAATGTAGAAGGTTTAGCCACCGATTGTAGGGTTCTTCAGAACCTCATTGATATGGAAGTCTAGCTTTGTGTCCTTACCCAAGTACAGGGAGATCTTCCCGTTCTTCGCATCAATTATGGCTCTGGCTGTGCCTAAAAACGGTCTGCCTAGGATGAGCGGATCCTTTGGCTCTTCATCCATCTCTAACACAACGAAGTCGGTTGGCACATTGACTCTACTGATTCTCACTGGTAAGTCCTCAAGTAAACCCACAGGAAGCCTTATGCTTCTGTCAGCTAGCACCAGAGAGATCCTACACTCTTTAAACCTTGTGAAACCAAGCTTCTTTGCAATGGAATGGGGCATGAGGTTTATACTTGCACCAAGATCACACAAACAGCTCTGAAATGTCAAGGGACCGAGTGCACATGGTATGGTGAATGATCCTGGATCTCCAAGCTTCTTAGGAACAATCTCCTTATGAATAATAGCGCTGCACTCTTCACTTAACACCAAATTTCTTGAATTTCCTTAGCCTTCTTAGTAAGCGTATCCTTGAAGAACTTAGCACACTTAGGCATCATGGCAATACAATCCACCAAGGGCAGCTTGATCTTCACATCTTTTAAATGCTTCTCAAAGATTGCTCTATGCTTCTCAATGAGCTGTTTCTTGAACCGGCCAGGAAAAGGAAGCTTCGGCTTGTATGGTGGAGGAACAAATGCATCATTCTCTTTGCTCACCTCTTCTACCTTCTTCTCTACAACAACCTCTTTGCCTTTCCTTGGCCTCTCAATCCAGACATTATCAAAGGTGATTTCTTCATCAGCTGAAAGCTTACCCTCCCCCTCTTAGACCACAATGTCCTCATTGTCTTTAGGTGCAACTCTCAGTGGTAGCTATTTCCCACTTCTTAGTGTAATAGTGTTTGCATACTCTTTAGGATTCTGCCCACAATTGCCCGGTAAGCTGTTCTGACCGCTTGTACTAGTCTTGCCCTTCTCTAACTGCTTGATCTTGTTGTTCAGATTTCTTATCTGTGTTGAGAAGTCAGTAAGAGAGGAGTCTAGGCGGTTGTTCATCTCGGCAAACTTCTGATTAGTTGAAGCTTGACCTTGAAGCAACTGCTGAAACATTGCTTGTACCGGATCCATAGGTTGGGTTTGCATCTGTTGTTATTGTGGAACGAAGCCAGGAGGAATCATAGGAGTGAAGCCTTTGTTGCCTTGCTGTTGCTGCTGACCCTGAAAGTTCCCTTGTCTCTGCCCTTGAAAGCTACTATTCTGTTGAAAACCCTTGTTGTAAGGAACAAATGGCTTTGCTTGCTGAGTGGGGTACACCTGATCCTTTGCATTCTCAACGTTTGTACTCCTGTAAGACAGATTGTTGTTGGTTTGGTACCCTTGTGAATAACCTTGAGGCTTGTTTTAGTTCGGACCAGCAACCCAATTAGCTTCTTCTTGGCTCAGCTCTAGCTCCTCTAAAACATCTTCGGCTTTGCCAACAAAATGCACTACAATCTTATCAATCTTCTCATGCAACGACTTCATTTCTTTCTTGTGAACTTCAAGATCAGCTCCTCTTGGTGCACGGTCATAGTCCTCTAAATAGTTCCCGTCACTCAATGCCAAGTTCTCTATGAGCTTCACACCTTCTTCCACCTCTTGACCAAGGAAGTTTCCTTTGCTTGCCGTGTCAAGTAACAATCTGATCTTTGGAAGAGCTCTGCGGTATATGGTACTCAAGAGAGTATCTTCACTGAAGCCATGGTGAGGACAAGCTATAGTATAATCCTTTAAACGGTTCATAGCCTCATTAAATGTCTCATTCTGTCTTTGAGTGAAGCCACTGATCTCACTTCTCAACCTTGCTGTCCGTGTGCTTGAGAAAAACTTTGAGAGAAAAGCTTTCTTACAGTCAGCCCACGAAGTGATAGTGCCTTGTGGAAGAGTCTTCTCCCAATGTCTCGCTTTGTCACCAAGGGAGAATGGAAATAACCGCAACTTGAAGCTGTCCTCCGAGATACCATTTATCTTCAACATCCCACAAATCTGCTCAAAGTTGTCTAGATGGGCCAATGGGTCTTCCAAAGCTAGCCCATGAAATTTGTTGTTTTAAACCATCTGAACAAACCCAGGCTTGATCTCGAAGTTATTATTTTGGACTGGTGGAGGACTGATCCCAAAGCGGTTATAATAAGTGTTGGGAGCGTCACCAGCGCCAATGATTCTCGGTCTTGGTCCGTGGTTGGGGTTTCCATTACCCCTTTCACCAGCACCGTGTAGTGGTGGAGGTCCCTCAGGATGCTCCTGCTCAGCCATTCTAGCAAAATAAACTGTACCAGCTTGCACAATCTCCTCAAAGGCTTGAGCTTGCTCTCTTGCTCTTTTTGATCAAGCGTGTCCGAGTTGATGAATAATGTCCAGGAGTGTAAGTAAGTTGTTGCCACCCCTAGAACGCAAATTCATGTACCTGAAAGACACAAGTGTGAAGAGAAAGAGATTAGTAACCATATTTAAAGTAAAGGCTTAGTCTTTACCAAACACCAAATCCTAATGCTTCATATCAATCCTAAGATGGCAACGGCACCATTTGATAACTGGATTTTTAGGTGTTCAAGCAGTATCAAAGCTCAAATGAAATCCATGGATGTAATATAAAGTGCAAGAGAGTGTCAACCAAACTTAGGAAGCAGGAAGAGCAATAGGAATGCAAGGGTGAAGCAAATCTAAGCAGAATCGGTAAATAGATGGTAAAATCCCTAAAAACTAAATGCAATGACCAAATGAAATGCAAAACAATTTTAAAATCCCTGGAAGAGGGTTAACTACTACTATGAAAAAGCAGAAGATTAAAAATGCAAATCTACTAAGAACTAAAAATCGAGCACTGAATCGGGTAAAACAGATCGATCGAACAACTTAAACGAAAATGACTTCTAATGAACAAGAATGCAACTTTATGACAAGAGAATGATAAACAGAGGTTTTAAAATGATAAAAGAGGGTTTAGGGTCGAGGTTCATATTCAAGAGTGTCAAAGGTTTAAGCTTTGGTTTGAAAACATATAGATCTACTCATTTATGAGCCTTCTCTAAGCCTTGAAAACAAAACAAGAACCATCCATGGCGTGTGGTATGATTCACTTCCTCAATCTCTTCTCCAAACCCATGGCGTTTGGTGGAAAAAGAGATCGACGAGCAAGAAAAAGAGATTTCAATATATGGCCTAACTAACCTCATCTACATCCATGGCATTTGGGAGAGGGTCAATTAGTCTCTAGGATCTGGTTTTCTAGGACATCTGAATCCGGTCAGGGTAAGATAACCTTGGAATCATAGAGATCTTTTCCAAGATGCTCTAAGCCTTAAGACCCCAAGATCTTAGAAGAGAAGGAATTAAGAACAAGGAAAAACACAAAACTTAAACCTCTGATGATACTGCATATTGCATACATTTTGCATACATATTGCATACATTTTGCATACATATTAGAGTAAGGATGAGAAGAGGGACAAGAAACGGCTTGAAAGGCTTCGGTTTGAGCCTACTAAGTTTGCGGACAGGGAGCTGCTGTTCAAGCTAGGGATCCTTGGAGATTTCGACCAACTCCTCAAGAACATTGGCTTAAGATGTCTGTCACGGATGGATTTCCCAACCATTCCAGAAGTGACAATAGACTTCCTTGCAATGTTGGAGTTTCGTTACGAGAACCCTAGCGCACCCGTCCCTTCACAAGGTCGCCTCTCCTTCAAGGTTGGACGTCAAGCCTTCAGCCTCTCCATCCCCGAGCTATGTTAAGCGTATGGTCTCAACGCAGCTGCCACCAAGATCGGCTTCCCCTCCTTCAAGCGAGCAAACAATTTTTGGGACCTGATTAGCAACGAAGACTACAAAGCCAACACCGCCAAGATCAAGAGAGTGAGAAGCCCGGTGCCGAGGTACACTTTGAAGCTGATCGCCAACACATTTAGCGGAAGGTCAGTTGCTCCCACGGTCACGAAGACTGAGCTTTGCTTCATGTTCCAAGGCGTGAAGCATTTGTTGTGTGATCCGGATGAGAATGACGAGCCTATGGATGATGAGCTCGACAACGAGGTGAACTATGGATGCGTGCTTGCTGCTTCCTTGGTGAAATACAAGGCTTATGCATTGCGGTGCAAGGCAACCTCTTCTTTCATTGGCGGCTTCCTCACTCCTCTATTCTTACAAGCTGGCGTACCTATACACGACTTCGCACACGTCCCAGCTAGAGCTTTCATGGATGAGGTCTACATGAGGAATACCGACAGCTTGGGACGCACGCCAGCAGAAGGGTTCTACGCTTATCTCTTCATAGACGACAAAAACGAGAAGAGAGTGTGCATCCTGACAAACAAGGACGAGACCGAGCTGCTTGGTGTTGGGAACATCGAGTTCTTGTCAACAGAAGAAGAGTGCTTTGCTCCTCTAGGAGGACCGCCTGCCCTAGCGATTGCTCCTCGTCAAAGGTCCGAGTCTCCAGCCACGGAAGATGAGATGCCCGAAGCCTACACCCTTCCCAAGATAGACTTTGAGCCGAGAACCAAAACGGAGAAGTTCCTAGCATCTGTTGTGGAGATGCAAAGGAAAATCAACAAATGGCAAGGCAAAATGCTCAAGAAACTTGCCAAGAAGGTCAAGGCACTTCAAGGAGGCTCGCCTAAGAAAGATGCAAGTGAAGAGGTTCAACAACCCGAGAAGAGGAGGCTCTCAACCGGTGAAGTTGTCATCTGTGAGACTCAAGGCAGCAACATTCAGCCGGCGCGTCTTTCTC
Source organism: Thlaspi arvense (assembly GCA_911865555.2). Lineage (NCBI taxonomy): Eukaryota > Viridiplantae > Streptophyta > Magnoliopsida > Brassicales > Brassicaceae > Thlaspi > Thlaspi arvense. Next base: position 36,164,398 of record OU466861.1, on the reverse strand, counting down.
TCCAAGAACCAACCGACAAGGGCAAAACCATAGTCTCTAGCTCCTCTGGAACATCCTCAAGTTCCAGCCGAGACTAGACCAGAGGTAACAACCTTCTTCCATTGTACATAACCGCTCATATTTGCTTCTTTTTGCTTTGTGTATTGTTGCTCCTTTGAAAATGTTTGCCACCGGGACGGTGTTAAGCAAGTTTGGGGGAGTACATGTGTGGTTTAACATGTGTTTTCTGATCTTATTTTCCCTTTAGCATCCTTGAGTCTTTAGTACATGTGTGGTTTAACATGTGTTTTCTGATCTTATTTTCCCTTTAGCATCCTTGAGTCTTTAGATCATGAAAAATTGGTAAAATTTTTTAAAATTTTTTCAAAAATTCATGTAGTTGCATTCATCTTGTCAACACATGTTAGGATTGAGTCTAGAATTTTTCTTAGCATCTAGGTTGTTTGCATTTACATAAGGGGTTAAAGTTTTCTTAAAAAGGTGTTTTATACTCATGAATTGTTTCAATGCCCTAGTTAGTAGTTCTCTAATGCTTTGCTTATGCTTTGAAAGTAAGTTCTTATCATGCTTGGATCACTTGCTATGATTTTCGTGACTTGAATTGAACTCTCATGATCTAGAAACTTGTCCTAATAAGTGAAAACCTTAATATGAAATTTTAATTATCATCCTTATGCATTTGAAAATGAACACATGGATTTTAAAATATTTAGGCTTTCTTCTTCCTTCTACCACTCTTTGTGAGCCTAATTAGGACTCCCACCTTGACCCTTATCCTTCTTTGAAGCCAAATATTTCTTGTGTGACATCTTTGTGAGGCCTTCTTTTTCGGTTTTGAACTTAGCATAAAGTGTTAGGTTTAGGCGACATGATTGGGTTCTCATATGATTGCTAGCTTTGCATTTTGAAGCTAGGTATAGGCTTAGGATAAGTTTGGGGGATCATTGGGGTTGTTTTCATGTCTATTTGTTCTCAGTTTCAAAAGAGTTTGGTGTTTAAAAGAAAAAAATAGGTTTTAAGTAAAGGGTTGTGTTTAAAAACTATATATGCTCTAATAAATTTCAGGAGGTAGCTCTCTCAAATAAAAATAAAAAGAAAAAAAAAAAGAAAAAAAGAGCCTAAGTGCCAAATAAAAATAAAAAAAGAAAGAAAAAATAAATAAGAGAGCTACCAATAAGAAATAGTTAAAGAGCAAAATTATTTTCAACCTTTTCACTAGCCTAAAGAGTTAAAAATGTTTTCTGTTTTGAATTGGGGAATGCTAAGCTTTGAGAAAAAAAGGGTAGATTCTAAGTGGTGAGTGAGGATAAAAGTTAATAAATGAGAGGGGTTTAGGATCATTGTTAGTTTACATGGGTAGATGAGATTCTGATCATGTATGCATCAATTGCCTTCACTTTTAGCATTATGCATAAAGTTCTTGCCACTTTCGAGAGAAACCCTTGTTTTAATTGAAAACCCTTTTCAAATGAGATCATTCTATGCTCATAACCTACACCCTTAGCCAAATGTGTTTTGCTTTAAAGTGCATAAGTTTGATTCACGGTTCGGATGTTAATGAATGTTAAAGGATGAGTTTCTTTGATTGTTAGGAATAGGAGAGTCATGATCTGAATTTCTTTGTGTGATGAGTATGGCTAAGTTCTTTGGAGTATGAGTGTGTGCATAGCATTTTAGAACTGTTACCTAGGACATTGAGATTGATTCATTTGAAAGGCACCTTTGCAAGAAGCTTAAACCCCCATTGGTTTTTTTTTAAACCTCTCGTCCTTACTTATTTCCTGTTGCTTGAGGGCAAGCAAGAAGTAAGTTTGGGGGAGTTGATGTTACTGCATATTGCATACATTTTGCATACATATTAGTTAGCTTTTCATGCATTTACATCACACTTTAGACTAGATTGCATCACTTAGGGTCCTAGAGCATTCTCGCACCAGCATATGCATGTTCCTTGCATTTTGCATCACATTCAGGTTGTTTTTTGGCTACTTTGAAGCCGTGGAGGTTCGTGGACGTGCTGAAGCTGTTGTGGCGGTTCGTAGAAGGTCGGATGTTTGCTAAGAACCAGAGATCGGGTAACAGATCGAGCATGGCAGGTCGATCTAGATGAGATCGACCAGAAGATCGAGAAGACCGGGCGATCCAAAGAAAATGATCGAGATGAAGATCGAGTGAAGCAATCGATCAAACGGTACGGACGTAAATGACGCCATGCAGAGCGAGAGCCGGATCGAGTCCATCACTCGATCCAACCAAAGATCGATACCAAGATCGGATGCAACACTCGATCCGCCGAAGATGATCGAGACCCAGATCGAGTTGAAGACACGATGTCCGAAGATGATCAAGAGAGCCGCTCGATCCCGAGGTCGATCTCTGTCCTTTCAACCGCTTTTGGCCACGAACGAGGGGGGGGGGGGGGGTCCATCGAGTTGTTTTCGCCATTTTGGGAAGGCGGCGATGTCCTTTTCAACAAAACTTTTTCAATCTTATCTTTTTATGCTTTTCTCTCTGGTTTTGGACATTATCCACCATTGTCGAACTTGAAGTTTTTTTTCTTTTGTAATCGAATCGTTTGAGTTTAATCGAGTTCTTTTTCATGTTCATTGTTTCTTTCTTCATGCTTTGCTTGATTTATCTTATGTGTAGTGAGTAGTTTCATTAGGGTTCGGGTTGAGAGGATTCAAGGGGTCAAAAAGGTTTTTGATCTTGGAGTTTTCTAGTGCTTAATGGCTATCTCTTCTAGGGTGTCGAGGTCCTAAAGCTTAAAGACTCTCACGCCAAGAGCTTTATGATCCGAGAGGTCTCTTACCTTGACAGGATTCAGGGACCTCTGATAATCGCACCCTAGAGACTAGTTACCCCTTCCCAAAAGCCATGGAAGTTTGGGGGACTAGTTAAGCCATGCGTTTGAAATCTGTTTTTCATGCCCTTCAACCTCTCTTTCCACCAAAAGCCATGGGTTTGGAGGAGAGGATGAAGGAGTGATCTATACCGAAAGTCACGGATAGATCTTATTGCGTTTTCAAGGCTTAGAGATTCTCACAAAGTGAGTCGATTTAAAGCTTTCAACCCAAGTTCGGACCTTTGAAACCCCTGACCATGAATCTCAACCCTAGACCCTCTTTCTTAGCATCTTTACATCCCCTCTCGTCTTTCATTTGATCTTTGATAGCATCCTGGTCGTTAGTTTCGCTGTTCTTACATTTTTAGACGAGATCGATCGTTGTTGCTCGATCTAGTGGTCGATCCACTAGTCAAATTTTAGTAATTCGTTGCTTTGTTCTTTAATTATTCTGTTTGTTCCTCATGGTAGTTTGATCATTCCTGGTAATATTAAAATAGTTTTGCATTCCATTTAGTTGCTGCATCTAGTTTTTAGGGATTTTCTCAAAACCGATCTTTGTTCGCTTAGATTTGCAAAGCCTTTGCATTCTCTTTGCTTTTTCTATCATCCTAGGTGTGGATTGACTCTCTCTTGTATACTGTGCTACAACTTGTCTTGCATTTGAGTTTGATAGCCTCATTGCATACTCACCCTTGCAAAGAAAATAGTTATCAAATGGCACTGTTGCCATCCTAGGATTGTTTAGAAAACATAGAGATTTGGGACTTAGTAAAGACTAAGCATTTACCTTGTTTTAGTTACTAATCATTCTACTCTCAAACGTGTGTCTCTCAGGTACATGAATCTTCGTTCAAGGGGAGACAACAATCTACTTCAACCCTTGGACAACATTCATCAGCTTGGTCATTCACGGCAAACAAGAGTACGAGAACAAGCCAGAGCCTTTGAGGAGATTGTTCAGCACGGTTTGGTTGACTTTGAACCTATGGCTGAACACGAGCATCCAGAGGGACCTCCTCAAGCTCACGGGGCAGTGGGAAGGGGCAATGGAAACCCCCAACACGCGGCTAGACCCCCAAGGATCATAGGAGCCGGAGATGCTCCCAATACTCATCAAAATAGGTTTGGGATCACTCCTCCTCCTGTACAAAACAACAACTTCGAGATTAAGCCAGGTTTCAACTCCATGGTGCAAAACAACAAGTTCCACGGCTTAGCAATGGAAGATCCCTTGGAGCACCTTGACAATTTCGAGCAAGTATGTGGGATGATCAAGATAAACGGCATATCCGAAGATGCTTTCAAGCTGCGTCTCTTTCCCTTTTCACTCGGAGATAAGGCTAGGCATTGGGAGAAGACCCTCCCACAAGGCACCATCACCTCATGGGCCGAGTGTAAGAAGGCCTTTCTCTCAAAATTCTTCTCTAGCACCAGGACAGCACAGTTGAGAAGCGAAATCAGCGGCTTCACTCAACGAAACAACGAGGCATTCAACGAGGCAATGGAACGTTTCAAAGACTACAGGATCCAATGTCCTCATCACGGTTTCAGCGAGGAGACCCTACTCAGCACCATCTACCGCGGAGCTTCACCAAAGATCAGGTTGTTGCTTGACACAGCTAGTAAAGGGAACTTCCTTGGTCAGGAGGTAGAAGAGGGCATGGAGCTGATAGATAACTTGGCATTGAGTGATGGCAACTACGCTGAGGATTATGACCGTGCACCGAGAGGATCCGAGCTAGAGTCTCACAAAAAAGAGCTGAAATATTTGCATGAGAAGATAGATAAGCTGGTGTTAGCCAACCAGAAGCATGTTCACTTTGTTGGTGAAGCAGATGAGAATCAAGAGGAGCTTTAGTTGAGCCAGGAAGAAGCCAATTGGGTGGCGGGACAGAACAATTACAAACCTCAAGGCTACAACCAAGGCTACAACCAGAACAACAATCTCTCCTACCGTAGTACCAACGTTGCCAACCCTAAGGACCATGTGTACACTGCTCAGCAAGCAAAACCTTTCATCCCTTACAACAAAGGTTTTCAGCCGAGTGGTGGTTTCCAAGGTCAAGGGCAGAACAACTTCCATGGGCAACATCAAGGTAACAAGGGTTTTACGCCTAACTACCCTCCGGGCTTTGCAACTCAGCAGCAACAGCCGATGCAACAACAAGTTGATCCGGTTCAGGCCATGTTTCAGCAGCTGATACAAGGGCAAGCCTCTACAAACCAGAAGCTCGCCAAGATGAACACTCGCCTAGACTCGTCTCTTACTGAATTCTCCACTCAGATCACCAACTTAAACAACAAGATCAAGCAGCTAGAGAAGGGGAAAGCGAGTACAAGTGGTCAGAATAGCCTACCGGGCAAGTGTGAGCAGAATCCTAAGGAATATGCCAACGCCATCACGTTAAGAAGCGGCAAAGAGCTAGCACCTCCGGTTACTCCTAAGAACAACGAGGACGTTGTAATTCAAGAGGGGGAGGGTAAGCCTTCAGCTGATGATGAGATTAACTTTGACAATGTCTGGATCCAAGGGCCAAAAAGAGGAGACAAAGCAGTTGCTGAGAAGAAAGCGGAGCAGACCACTAAGGAGAAGGATGCTTATGTACCTCCACCGTATGTACCTAAGCTGCCTTTTCCTGGCCGTTTCAAGAAGCAACTCATAGAGAAGCATAGAATCCTCTTTGAGAAGCATCTTAAGGACGTGGAGATCAAGCTACCTCTCGTTGACTGCCTTGCAATGATGTCTAATTGCGCCAAATTCTTCAAAGACACTCTCGTGAAGAAGAATAAGGAAAGCAAGGAGGTGCTTGCTCTAAGAGAAGAGTGTAGTGCTGTGATACATAAGGAGATAGTCCCTAAGAAGTTGGGAGACCCTGGAAGCTTCACTATACCCTGCACTTTAGGTCCTCTGTAGTTCAAGAGTTGCCTTTGTGATCTCGGAGCTAGCATAAATCTGATGCCTCATTCTGTGGCGAAGAAGCTTGGCTTTACTCGTTTCAAAGACTGTAGGATCTCGTTGGTACTGGCTGATAGGAGTGTGAGGCTACCAGTGGGGCTGCTTGAAGATCTACCTGTGCGAATCAGCGGTGTGAACGTGCCTACGGACTTCGTCGTGTTGGAGATGGATGAAGAGCCTAAGGACCCCCTCATCCCTGGAAGGCCATTCCTTGCAACAGCCAGGGCTATCATCGACATCAAGAACGGGAAGATTGCCTTGCACTTGGGAAAGGATATAAGGCTGGACTTCGATATCAATGAGGTTCTGAAGAAGCCGACCATAGAAGGGCAAGCTTTTTACATTGAAACGATGGATGCCTTAGCGGATGAGTTGCTAGAAGAACTCGCTCAGGAGGACCATCTGAAGCTGGCACTGAAAAAGGAGCCAGGAGAGTTTGGCTATGTGGATCAGAGGACCCAGGAGTACGTCAACTTGCTGGATTCTAGGAAGATTGTTAAGAAGGATGAAAGCTGCTGCCTAGAGATCGACCCTGAGATCGACGCTATCACTCGATCTAGGAGTCAGATCGACAAGGCAATCAAGAACACAACTCGATCCGGTGCAGCAATCGACAGACAGATCGAGAGGAATGATCGATCCGAAAAAACAATCGAGTCGACGATCGAGAGGGACCTTTCGATCATTTTGGGGTCTAATCAGGAGATCGACTCAGCGTCTCGATGTCTTACTAGATCCACATCAAATCGAGTAAGTGAATCGAGCAAAACTGCTCGATCTAGACGACATCGAGAGCAAGATCGACTCGAGGACTCGATTTCAGAAGGGATAGCGGTTGAGGAAAGCAGTCTTAAGAGCCATGCCTCGGGTTCTAAGGAGGGTTCCAAGGAGGAAGACAACAACAACAGCCACGAGGATGACTGGAGCGAGCTGTTAGCGCCAAAGGTGGACCTTAAGGAGCTCCCAAAAGGGCTAAGGTATGCTTTCTTAGGGCCTAATAACACCTATCCCGTGATTGTGAATGAAAACCTAAGTGATGATGAGTTGCACTCGCTCCTGACTGAGCTGAGAAAGTATAGGATGGCCATTGGGTACTCTTTAAGTGACATCAAGGGCCTTTCACCAATGCTTTGCACTCACAGGATTCACTTGGATAATGAGAACGCCTCTTCTATAGAACATCAAAGGCGTTTGAATCCTAATTTGAAAGAGGTTGTTAAGAAAGAGAACCTTAAGCTTTTAGAAGGCTGACGTGATCTATCCCATAAGTGATAGCACGTGGGTTTCTCCTGTACACGTGGTGCCTAAGAAGGGAGGGATCACGGTCATAAGGAACGATAAAGATGAGCTTATTCCTACTGGAACCATCACTGGTCATAGGATGTGTATTGATTATAGGAAACTTAATCTTGCAACTAGGAAGGATCATTTCCCCTTACCTTTTATTGATCAAATGCTTGAGAGACTTGCTAATCACCCTTACTACTGTTTCCTCGATGGGTATACGGTTTCTTTCAGATACCAATTCACCCAAATGATCAGGAGAAGACGAACTTCACATGTCCCTACGGTACCTTCGCGTATCGAAGGATGCCGTTTGGATTGTGTAATGCACCGGCTACGTTTCAGCGGTGTATGATGTCGATCTTCTCTGATCTAATAGAAGAGATGGTAGAAGTGTTTATGGATGACTTCTCTGTCTATGGTGCGTCCTTTTCTGCGTGTTTGTTGAATCTTTGCAGGGTACTAAAGTGTTGTGAAGAGACAAACTTGGTGCTAAACTGGGAGAAATGCCACTTTATGGTTAAGGAAGGGATCGTGCTTGGTCATAAGATATCAGAGAAGGGCATTGAGGTTGATCAGGCTAAAGTGGAAGTCATGATGGGTCTTGAGGCGCCGGTTAACGTTAAGGGAGTCAGAAGTTTCTTGGGACACGCCGGGTTCTATAGGCGCTTCATCAAGGACTTCTCCAAGATTGCACGCCCTCTTACACGGTTGCTGTGCAAAGAAGCTGAGTTTAGGTTTGATGAGGAGTGTTTGCGAGCTTTCGTGACCATCAAGGAAGCCCTTACATCAGCCCCTATAGCTCAAGCACCAGACTGGACACTACCCTTTGAGATCATGTGTGATGCTAGTGACTACGCCGTAGGAGCCGTTCTTGGTCACAGGAAAGACAAGAAGCTGCACGTGATTTACTATGCTTCAAGAACCTTGGATGACACGCAAACAAGGTACACCACTACAGAGAAAGAGTTGCTTGCAGTAGTGTTTGCCTTTGAGAAGTTCCGGTCATATCTTGTTGGTTCTAAGGCTATTGACTACACAGATCACGCGGCTTTGCGATACATCTATTCGAAGAAGGACACTAAGCCTCGGCTTTTAAGGTGGATTCTCTTGGTCCAGGAGTTTGACATGGAGATTAAAGACAAGAAGGGAATAGAAAACGGAGTCCCTGACCATCTCTCATGGCTAAGGATCAACGAGTCTCTCCCCTTAGATGACTCTCTTCCAGAAGAGCAACTCATGCGATCACCACGGATGTTTGTGGAAAGCTAGAGGGGCAGTTTGAAGAGGTGTTGAGCTTCAAAGAGGAGGATCTACCATGGTACGCTGATGTCGTGAACTACTTAGCGTGTGGTGAGGAGCCAACACATCTCAACAGCTATCACAAGAAGCGGTTCATGAGAGAGGCTAGTGACTACTTTTGGGACGAGCCCTACTTATACAAGAGAGGAGTGGACAGTTTGTACCGGAGGTGTGTTACGAAGGAAGAAGCTAGAGACATCCTCTATCACTGTCATGGCTCTTCCTACGGAGGACACTTCGCTTCATTCAAGACTGCCACGAAAGTGTTGCAAGCTGGTTTCTGGTGGCCGTCCATCTTCAAAGATGCACACGATTTTGTGAAGAGCTGTGAGGCATGTCAACGAGCAGAGAGTATCACTAAGAGGAACAAGATGCCTCAGGTTCCCATCTTCGAGGTTGACGTGTTCGACGCGTGGGGCATAGACTTCATGGGGCCATTTCCTTCTTCATATGGCAACAAATACATCTTAGTAGAAGTGGATTATGTCTCTAAATGGGTTGAGGCTGTTGCTTCCCCTACAAACGATTCTAAGGTGGTGATCAAGCTGTTCAAGAGTATCATTTTCCCGAGGTTTGGGGTACCAAAGGTGGTTATAAGCGATGGAGGAAGCCACTTCATAAACAAGGTCTTTGAGAACCTCTTGAGAAAGTATGGTGTTAAGCATAAGGTGGCTACACCGTATCATCCTCAAACAAGCGGTCAAGTGGAAGTCTCCAACCGGCAAATCAAGGCTATACTGGAGAAGACTGTCGGAGCAACAAGGAACGACTGGGCAGTGAAGCTGGACGACGCTCTTTGGGCCTACCGTACCGCCTTCAATACACCGATTTGTACAACCCCTTTCACTCTGCTCTATGGCAAGGGCTGTCATCTCCCGGTTGAGCTGGAACACCGTGCATTGTGGGCTGTTAAGAGGCTGAACTTTGACCTCAAGACTGCTCAAGAGAGGCGCCTCATTCAGTTACATGAACTGGACGAATTAAGACTGAACGCTTATGAGAGCTCTCGGATATACAAGGAGCAGACTAAGGAAGCTCATGACAAGAAGTTGGTTGCCAAGGAGCTTAAGGAAGGAGGTTTAGTGTTGCTGTACAATTCAAGACTCAAACTCTTCCCGGGAAAGCTGAAATCAAGGTGGAGCGGGCCGTTTGTGATCCAAGAAGTGCTGCCTTATGGAGCTGTTACATTAATGGGAAAGAGTGGCGGTGCATTCACCGTTAACGGACACAGGGTCAAGCCTTACTTGGCTGACAGCTATGACAAGGAGAGTACCTCGGTGCTTCTCCAAGACCCACCATCCGCCTAAACCAAGTAAAGTCTAGCTAAAGATGTTAAAGAAAGCGCACTTGGGAGGCATTCCCATGTTTATCCTGTACATATTTCTGCTTTATTTCTCTTTCAGTTTTATGTTTTTATTTTGCAAGTGTGTAGGAGCAGGTATAAGGACTCTAAACCTCGATCTTGAAGTCCAAAAGAGGCGATAGGGGTTAAAAAAAGGCTAGAGATCGAGTGCTAGATCGACTGATCCTGACTCGATCTTTGCTAGATCGAGTCAGTGAATCGAGAGGAGCTAGTCGATCTAGACGAGAACAAGTGATAAGATCGATCTAGACAAAAACGGATCTATCGATCCTAAATGGATCGACCGATCTAATTTCTCTCGGGAAAATCCTTTGAAAACAGATCGATCACTCGACTCAATCCATCACTCGATCTAAGCCAAATCGACCCCCAAATCGAGGACGTAGCTCGATCACGAGGACTTAGCCGTGGAGCCAAAATCTCAACGATCGAGGGAGCCAATCGATCCGAGACTTGATTTATCATGAATCGAGTCACAAATCGAGTAACCCTCTCGATCTAAGCCATTATGGGCATGAGATCGAGTCCTAGATCGACCAAACGGACTCGATCTCATGCCGAGGTAACATTTTCTTTCCCTCCTTTATTCTTTTCCCTCCAGTTTTTAAATTCAAAATTTGGTCAAAGCAAGCATCTTAGACCATGAAAGATGTGCCTTGACCAAGACTTTGTCAGAAAACCACCTTTCCTACCCATGGTTTTGTTTCTTGCTTAGCCTTTAAATATTTTAACAACTTCTCACCCTCTCATTCTTGTTTTCTCAGAAAGTTTAGACAAAGAGAGTGAGAGTTTTCTGTTTTCAAAGGCTAGCAAGGCTCTTTAACAATCTTGCAAAAGGTATTTTCGGAGTTTAATGAAATATTTTTTGGAAAATTCCCTTTTATTTTGCAAGATATTGTTTTAGATGATAGGGCCGTTTTTGAATTTTAAAATTTAGTTAAACAAAAGGAATAATTCTGGATTTTCTAGTATCTAAAGATTTGATTCTCCTTTATTTTGCTATAATTTTTATAAATTCCCCAAAATTCTAGGGTAGTAGTTATAAGCTTTCTTCTTCCCCTCTCTTCTTCTCTCATCAAATCGCCATTTTGCTTATCAAACTTCTTGAGAAATTTGTTTCAGGTACAATGGCTCCTAAAAGAACGAGAGAAGAGACAGCACAAGAGGGAGAAGGACAAGAGGTGGCTGTTCAAGAGAGGGTCAGATGGAGAAAAGATGAGAAGAGGGACAAGAAACAGCTTGAAAGGCTTCGGTTTGAGCCTACTAAGTTTGCGGACAGGGAGCTGCTGTTCAAGCTAGGGATCCTTGGAGATTTCGACCAACTCCTCAAGAACATTGGCTTAAGATGTCTGTCACGGATGGATTGCCCAACCATTCCAGAAGTGACAATAAACTTCCTTGCCACGTTGGAGTTTCGTTACGAGAACCCTAGCGCACCCGTCCCTTCACAAGGTCGCCTCTCCTTCAAGGTTGGACGTCAAGCCTTCAGCCTCTCCATCCCCGAGCTATGTCAAGCGTATGGTCTCAACGCAGCTGCCACCAAGATCGACTTCCCCTCCTTCAAGCGAGCAAACAATTTTTGGGACCTGATTAGCAACGAAGACTACAAAGCCAACACCGCCAAGATCAAGAGAGTGAGAAGTCCGGTGCCGAGGTACACTTTGAAGCTGATCGCCAACACATTTAGCGGAAGGTCAGTTGCTCCCACGGTCACGAAGACTGAGCTTTGCTTCATGTTCCAAGGCATGAAGCATTTGTTGTGTGATCCGGATGAGAATGACGAGCCTATGGATGATGAGCTCGACAACGAGGTGAACTATGGATGCGTGCTTGCTGCTTCCTTGGTGAAATACAAGGCTTATGCATTGCGGTGCAAGGCAACCTCTTCTTTCATTGGCGGCTTCCTCACTCCTCTATTCTAACAAGCTGGCGTACCTATACACGACTTCACACACGTCCCAGCTAGAGCTTTCATGGATGAGGTCTACATGAGGAATACCGACAGCTTGGGACGCACGCCAGCAGAAGGGTTCTACGCTTATCTCTTCATAGACAACAAAAACGAGAAGAGAGTGTGCATCCTGACAAAAAAGGACGAGACCGAGCTGCTTGGTGTTGGGAACATCGAGTTCTTGCCAACAGAAGAAGAGTGCTTTGCTCCTCTAGGAGGACCGCCTGCCCCAGCGATTGCTCCTCGTCAAAGGTCCGAGTCTCCAGCCACGGAAGATGAGATGCCCGAAGCCTACACCCTTCCCAAGATAGACTTTGAGCCGAGAACCAAAACGGAGAAGTTCCTAGCATCTGTTGTGGAGATGCAAAGGAAAATCAACAAATGGCAAGGTAAAATGCTCAAGAAACTTGCCAAGAAGGTCAAGGCACTTCAAGGAGGCTCGCCTAAGAAAGATGCAAGTGAAGAGGTTCAACAACCCGAGAAGAGGAGGCTCTCAACCGGTGGAGTTGTCATCCGTGAGACTCAAGGCAGCAACATTCAGCCAGCGCGTCTTTCTCTCCAAGAACCAACCGACAAGGGCAAAACCATAGTCTCTAGCTCCTCTAGAACATCCTCAAGTTCCAGCCGAGACTAGACCAGAGGTAACAACCTTCTTCCATTGTACATAACTGCTCATATTTGCTTCTTTTTGCTTTGTGTATTGGTGCTCCTTTGAAAATGTTTGCCACCGGGAGGTGTCAAGCAAGTTTGGGGGAGTACATGTGTGGTTTAACATGTGTTTTCTGATCTTATTTTCCCTTTAGCATCCTTGAGTCTTTAGTACATGTGTGGTTTAACATGTGTTTTCTGATCTTATTTTCCCTTTAGCATCCTTGAGTCTTTAGATCATGAAAAATTGGTAAACTTTTTAAAAAATTTTCAAAAATTCATGTAGTTGCATTCATCTTGTCAAAACATGTTAGGATTGAGTCTAGAATTTTTCTTAGCATCTAGGTTGTTTGCATTTGCATAAGGGGTTAAAGTTTTCTTTAAAAGGTGTTTTATACTCATGAATTGTTTCAATGCCCTAGTTACTAGTTCTCTAATGTTTTGCTTATGCTTTGAAAGTAAGTTCTTACCATGCTTGGATCACTTGCTATGATTTTCGTGACTTGAATTAAACTCTCATGATTTGAAACTTGTCCTAATAAGTGAAAACCTTAATATGAAATTTTAATTATCATCCTTATGCATTTGAAAATGAACACATGGATTTTAAAATATTTAGGCTCTCTTCTTCCTTCTACCACTCTTTGTGAGCCTAAGTAGGACTCCCACCTTGACCCTTACCCTTCTTTGAAGCCAAATATTTCTTGTGTGACATCTTTGTGAGGCCTTCTTTTTCGGTTTTGAACTTAGCATAAAGTGTTAGGTTTAGGCGACATGATTGGGTTCTCATATGATTGCTAGCTTTGCACTTTGAAGCTAGGTATAGGCTTAGGATAAGTTTGGGGGATCATTGGGGTTGTTTTCATATCTATTTGTTCTCGGTTTCAAAAGAGTTTGGTGTTTAAAAGAAAGAAATAGGTTTTAAGTGAAGGGTTGTGTTTAAAAATTATATATGCTCTAATAAATTTCAGGAGGTAGCTCTCTCAAATAAAAATAAAAAGAAAAAAAAAGAAAAAAAGAGCTTAAGTGCCAAATAAAAATAAAAAAAAAGAAAGAAAAATAGTTTGATCATTCCTGGTAATATTAAAATAGTCGAATTTTAGTAATTCGTAGCTTTGTTCTTTAATTATTCTGTTTATTCCTCATGGTAGTTTGATCATTCCTGGTAATATTAAAATAGTTTTGCATTCCATTTAGTTGCTGCATCTAGTTTTTAGGGATTTTCTCAAAACCGATCTTTGTTCGCTTAGATTTGCAAAGCCCTTGCATTCTCTTTGCTTTTTCTATCATCCTAGGTGTGGATTGACTCTCTCTTGCATACAGTGCTACAACCTGTCTTGCATTTGAGTTTTGATAGCCTCATTGCATACTCACCCTTGCAAAGAAAGTAGTTATCAACCTCTTAAACCCTTTGAATCTCCTCAACACAAAATCCCAAAAAGAACTACTCGCTACTCATGATAGAAACCTATTGAGAAGCAATAAACAAAGAACTAAGCATGATTAGAGAATGATTAAGGAAAACTGCTTAATATTAAAAAGATTCAAGTTCAAAAACCAAAAGAAAGCTTCGATGTTCAACAATGGCTAATCGCCTCAGATAAGAACGGAAAAAGCTAAAAAGCAAAGCGTGGATGAAAAAGTGGTAGCCGCCTCCTTCCAAAAATGGCCAAACATCTCTCAATGGTCCCCTTGCTAAATGCCAAAACCAGCTGGATGGATAAGGCTCCTCAGGAATCGATCTCTGGATTGAGCAGCTCACTCGATCTTCTTGTTGGATCGCCCTCCTTTGCTCGATCTTCAAGTTGATCTGGTTGGATGGATCGAGCACCTCCCTCGATCCTTGGATGATCGAGTCATGGTCTCGATCTTGCTCTCATTTTGCATGGCGTCATTCACGTTCGTACTCCAGATCGATCTCCTCTCTCGATCTTGGTCTCGATCCTTCTTCTTGAATCGACTTGGGTAAATCGATCTTCTGGTCGATCTCGTCTAGATCGACCTGCCTTGCTCGATCCGCTACTCGATCTCGGATCCTTTGCATGCATGGTTGAGATCTCTAAGTGTCCACGAGCTTTGTTTTGATCCTCCTTACGTCCACATAACCTCCACAACTCCAGAGTGCTCCGAACAACCTAATAATGATGCAAAAGTGCAAGAAATATACAAAACGCGGATGCAAAGAGACCTAGGACCTAAAATGCAACAAATGGTACAAACTATCCTTTAATGCAAGATGAATGCATGAAAAATTATCCTAAATGCATGCAGAATATGCAAAATATATGGTAATATCATCGAGAAGGCGGCCATCATTGAGGCAAATTTAGCAAGGAGAACAAGGCAAGAGCTTCTACCTGGCCAAGTACGTCCAATAGGACCAGGTCGAGGATCAGACCAGGTCAACGATAAGACGTAATGTGTGCGCGCGGTTTGGAAGGATGCATAGTGGGGAATGCTGGAAGGCATCAAGACCCTGTGATAAGTTTGACAGTCAGGATCATGGCACCCAAAACTGTCCGAAGGTGGATAGAGGAAAAGTGACGAGTGATGAAAAAAATTCCTGCTTCCACTGCGGGAAAACAAGGCATTATGCTAAGGATTTCCCAAAGCGCCGAGTGGAAGTGCAGGTGAACGAGAGGAGAAACAGCGGGATGAGCAATCGGTCGAGCCAGAGCAGGAGGCCAGCTGTAGCACCGCGTGTCTACGAACAGGCGAAGGAAAACGGCAACGTCGGTAACTTCAGTGCGATCACTGGTACGTCACTAAGCCTATCCTAATAAGATACGAGCATTGCATGACATAGCATTGGGATTAAGAAGGGAAGGAACTTAGCATGTGTAGGGACCTTGACTATTGGCGGTATAACAACTCATACCCTATTTGATTCTGGGGCAACACATAGTTTTATAAGCCCGGAAATGATTGGGAAAGGATTATTTAAAAGAGGATCGAAGAGTGAATTCGGTATAGTCCGTGCTGCTGGTGGTCAGGCCATGTCCTCATCAGGAGTGGTTTATGACATTCCAGTCAGCATTGGAGGCATAGAGATGCCGGCTGACCTAGTCATAATCGGCCTTAAGGATCATGAGGTGATCTTAGGGATGGACTGGCTGGGAAAATACAAAGCAACCCTTGATTGCCACCGGGGGCGAGTGCGTTTTGAGAGGGAAGACCGGAAGTTAGAATTCCAAGGAATTATACCAACTTCAGGAAGCCTGGTTATCTCAGCAATCTAGGCAGAACGGATGATTGAAAGAGGATGTGAAGCGTACTTAGCGACTATCACTACTACGGATGTAGGGAAGGACGCAGAGATAAAAGATGTACCGGTTGTAAGAGACTTCGCAGATGTGTTCGAAACCTTGAAGGGTTTACCCCCAGATAGATCTGACCCATTCACGATAGAACTCGAGCCCGGGACAGCCCCACTCTCTAAGGCGCCTTATCGCATGGCTCCAGCCGAGATGGCGGAGTTAAAGAAGCAACTAAAGAATTTGTTGGAGAAAGGATTTATCAGACCGGTTTTATTCGTAAAGAAGAAGGATGGTAGCCTTCGGCTATGCATCGATTATAGAGGCTTGAACCGAGTCACGGTCAACAACAAGTACCCGTTACCGTGGATAGATGAGCTACTGGATCAGCTCAAGGGAGCAACATAGTTCTCTAAGATCGACTTAGCTTTGGGATATCATCAGATCCCTATAGCACTTATGGATGTCCGAAAGACTGCATTCAGGACGAGGTATGGCCACTATGAATTTGTGGTTATGCCATTCAGCCTGACTAATGCACCAGCGGCTTTCATAAAAATGATGAATGGGATTTTTCATGATTTGTTGGACAAGGTCGTGATCATCTTTGTAGATGACATAATCGTTTACTCAAAAGACTGAGACTCCCATAACACTCATCTAAGAGCCGTCTTGGAGCGATTGAGGGAAAAGAAGCTTTATGCTAAGCTAAGCAAATGCAACTTCTGGCAAAGGAGTATCGGATTCCTTGGACACATAGTATCGGATCAGGGAGTCTCAGTAGATCCGGAGAAGATTAAGTCGATCAAAGAATGGCCAAGACCTAGGAATGCTACCGAAGTAAGGAGTTTCCTTGGTTTGGCTGGATACTACCGGAAATTCGTGAATGGTTTTGCAAGTATGGCTCAAGCCATGACTAAGCTATCTAGGAAGAATACAAAGTTTATATGGACGGATGAATGCAAAAACAGCTTCTCGGAATTGAAGAACATGCTGATTAGCGCACCAATCTTAGCCTTGCCGGAAGAAGATGAACCTTATATGGTTTATACGAATGCATCTATAACCGGACTTGGCTGTGTTTTGATGCAGAAGGGCAAGGTAATTGCCTATGCTTCAAGGCAACTACGAAAGCACAAGAAAAATTATCCGACTCATGACTTAGAGATGGCTGCGGTGGTGTTTGCACAGAAGATATGGTGATTTTACCTTTACGGGGTGAAGTGCAAATTTTCACTGGTCATAAGAGCTTGAAATACTTATTCACCAAGCAGGAGCTGAACCTAAAACAGAGGAGATGGATGGGATTCGTAGCTGACTACGACTTAGACATTGCTTACCATCTGGGCATAGAAAACTTGGTTGCGGATGCGTTAAGTAGAAGGCGGTCAGATGTGGCTGCAAGTAAGGACGAGGAAATGTTAGTGAATATGATTGGGACATTGCATCTGAATGCTTTGTCAAGTGGATCGGAGCCCTTAGGTTTGAATGCGGCAAACCAGGCTGGTTAACTAACCCGAATCCAGATCGCTCAGGAACAGGATGAGGGATTGAAGAAGGTCTTGCAGAATGATAAGACCGAGTATCAAGTGTCTAACAATGGCACGATTGTGGTCAACGGTCGAGTCAGTGTGCCGAACAACAAGGAACTTAAGGAAGAAATCCTAAGGAAGGCGCATAGGTCCAAATTCTCTATTCACCTGGGAATGAGTAAAATGCACCAGGATCTGAAGCGGTATTATCACCGGAATGGCATGAAACGGGACATTGCAGAATGGGTGTCTAAGTGTCCAACATGTCAACTGATCAAGGCCGAACATCAAGTTCCCAGTGGACTGTTGCAAAGTCTGCCCATTCCGGAATGGAAGTGGGATCATATCACGATGGACTTTGTGACTGGGTTGCCAACAACGAGAACCAAGAAGGATGCGGTTTGGGTTGTGGTTGATAGATTGACCAAGTCCGCACACTTCATGGCCATAAAGAAGACAGATGGAGTTGAAGCAATCGCGGTTAAGTATATTGACAAGATTGTGCGATTGCATGGGGTACCAGCGAGTATAGTTTCAGATAGAGACTCACGGTTCACGTCACACTTCTAGAAGGCATTCCAAAAAGCCTTAGGCACCAGGATAAACATGAGTACTGCTTATCATCCGCAAACAGATGGGCAATCTGAACGGACAATCGAAACTCTGGAAGACATGTTGCGGGCTTGTGTACTTGAATGGGGCAGATCATGGGAGGAACATTTTCCGTTCGCCGAGTTTGCATACAACAATAGCTTCCAGAAGAGCATTGGGATGTCGCCATATGAAACCTTATATGGACGACCATGCCGTACTCCGCTATGCTGGACTCAAGTGGGAGGAAGAAGCGTGCTTGGTCCAGACATTGTGGAAGAAGCCACGGAAAAGATCAAGTTTTTGCGGATAAAAATGAAAGAAGCCCAAGATAGACAAAAAAGTTACTCAGACAAACGTCGGAAGGATATCGAGTTTGCAATGGGTGATTGGGTAAATCTCAAGATGATAACGTTTAAAGGGAGAGCAAAAATATCCAGGAAAGGAAAACTCGATTCGAGGTACATTGGGCCGTTCACTGTCCTGGAGAGAGTTGGGGCGGTTGCCTACAAGTTGGACTTATCGCCGAAGATGGCAGCGTTTCATAACGTGTTCCATGTATCCCAACTAAGGAAGTGCTTAACAGATCACGACGTGATTATCCCAGATTTACCTTCAGAGTTAAAGTAAAATTAAACTGTGGAGGCAATACCAACAAGGGTTATTGATCGGATGGAAAAGTTAACAAGAAAGAAAGTGATCAAAATGATCAAGGTCGTATGGACTTGCAACGGCTCTGAAGAGGCCATTTGGGAAACCGAGAATACGATGCAGGCTGAGTTTCCCGAATGGTTTGAAGAATTCAAAGGAGAGAGAATGCAGACTCAACTGGATTCGAGGACGAATCCCTTTCAGGGGGGGGAGACTTGTGGCATCCCTGATTCTCACTAGGATTGCAGTGACGGGCCATGGTCGGAATGGAGATAAACTTGCCGGGAAAAATCAAGTGATCCGTTCCATGGTCCGAAAATAAGAGCTAAGTCGGGAAGGAAAGGACTTAGCCGGATATTGCAAGAAATAAATAGAAAAGAACGGGAAACAGATGATTTATTAGCTCACGGATTTACAATCGAGCTGGAATGCGCTGGACGTTCGAGCTAACTACCTGGATCAGCTGAAGGGTAGCTCAACCTAGCTGAACTTAGCTCACGATAGTTGAGTCAGCTAGTCAAGTGTTCTGCTAGCTCTCTGGGGAGTGAAGCCAGCTAGCTGGACAGACGGAACATAAGTTCTCGGATAAGTCTCGAAGACTCGTGCCAAGTAAGCGAGACGGTTTTATCGAAGTAATATGACCGTTGGCGAAATGGGACGTGGCAACCATTCGTTTAATGGAGCAGTTATGGCCGAGATCTTATAAATAGATCCGCTTAGCCATTCGTGTGAGAACACACAGACTTTTCATGGGATATTTCCCATAGATTCAGAAAGATATCTGAGAGAAAGTAAAATTCATCAAGAGAAAAAGGAGAACATACAGAACGTTCATCGGCGATAGTCGGAGTATCGGAGATAACGCCGGATCGTGTGGGTCATTCTCGGGAGTAAGTTCGTCCGGAAGAAGGGCTTCGAAGGATGGAGACTTCTACGGCAATCGAACGAGAGAAACCCGCCAATTTTCAGGAACTGTTGGCGAAGGTGCGTGATTTGTTCCAGAGATAGCCGAGGGGATTCATGACTATTGGTTTTTTATCGAGAGAGTCTTCGGATCGGTTAGAAAATCCTCGGCAAAACTTCTCTTCTCTCGGGTTAAACTCTCGTTTCTGTATACTTGGCCATGAGAGATTGTTCGCGATCGATAATGTGCTTGATAGGCGTGAATATGGCCGATAGCCAGTCACGGCCAGACTAGTCTATACTCTAAGGTATTCCGGATGGTTGTAATGGTCCGCGGACAGTCGTGATTGACTTGCACCGTTTCGACTATATCCGAGAGAAATTTCCATAGGTTCGGATTAGCCGAGTAATAAAGGGGAATTTTGGGAATAAAAACTAAGGCATCGGAAACTTGCATTACTGCCTTGATCATATAGGCATGTTAAGGCGAATTTGTGCATCCATTGAGAGAATGGATTACTTACGTTTCTTTGGCTATTTCAGGGAAAGAATGTGACTGTGGGAAGGAAAAGGCTTAGGCGCACGAGACTAGGCAAGGCGGATGGGTGGTGGGACAGTCTAGATAGTTAGGATCGATCATTGTAATAGCCTATAGTACAAACCCTAACTATGTATCGAATCCTACTTGTAATATAAATAAACATTCAGTTGTTTTGTTCATCTATTGCATACTAACTCTAAAGTTTTATTAATCTCAGAATTACTTATTAAATAAACTTGATTAAAGGATAAGACCCTTAAAACGGACTGAAAGGCTTGGTTTACTTAGTATTCGGGCATGAGACAACCTGATACAAGAGTTTTGACTCTCTCCTTGTCAATCACTCATTGTACTAGTCATTGTAGCATTGGGTTTTAATGTCAATCCAAAGGGAAAGATTGAAACAGCAGGATTATAGTAGATTTCCTAATTCAAGCAGATATAAAAGGGGTTTTAGAATATCTAGCAACCTAAATGATCAAGCAGAAATGAAGCAAACACAAAACTAAGGGTAACAAGCAAGCAAAACAACCAAAATAAAGGCAAAACAGGGCAGATCTGAATTCAAGCTAAAAACAGAGAAAAGATGGGACTTGAGATGAGATTATTGGTGTTAGGGAACTCTTGACTCAACCTATGATGCTTACAAACTCAAACAATGTTATTCTTTATGCATAGGATTCATTTATATGACTAATCCAATCTCTTGGCATTAATCTCTTTGCTAATTATCAAGTCAAGAACTAATTCTCATTAGTGAAATGATAAAGAGCAAGCATTAAGACGAATCAATCAACCCTATATTGCCAAATCACTCCCTATACAGTCAATCTCTTGAGCTAGGATAAGCAAATCTCTTGCAAAGCAGTTCAGGCATTTCATAAAACACTTGGTGGGCATAAAATGAGCCTATGATCTTAATCAACTTAGGTAGGGCAAATTAAGCATTAAACACAGCAATCAAGAAAGGAAATGGAAGAATTAACACTAAGCAATCATAGATAGAGTCTCAAATTCCCTAAACCTAACCCATCTCAAATCCCTAAAAAGGACTACTCACTAAGCACCATTAAAACCATCAATCCAAAGGGAGAAAGATGAGTAATCATGATTAGAAAGCTTAAACAAGATGAACGATGCAAATTTTAATTAAAATCAAGCAAATATTCAAATTACAAAACCCAAGGGTCTAAACAAGGAAGAAAGAACTACTGGGTAAAAGCTTCTCCAAAGAAATTAGGGATATTTCGTATTTATAGGAGTCTAAGCAAAAATGGCAAAGTTGTTAATAAATGGTCTTCAGTCTGGGTTTACATCGATCAGTTACAACAGTCAGGGTTGATCCATCGGTCTGGGCAGTGATCGTTGTAGTGACCGAAATTAACTCGGGGCACTTGTACCGATCACTCCTGATCAATGCTGATGATCAATGTGCTCGTATCGGTCACTTCCTGACCGATGCTCTTGACCGAAAATCTTGCATCAATCACCCCTTTGATCGATGTTCTCCATGCTCTGACCGAAAAGCTCTGCAGAGATTGTCTGCTTTGATCCCTTTTGCTCTCTTTGGTCCAGCTAGCTTCTTGGATCATCCTCAAAGCTCCTCCAAGCTCCTTTTAGCTCTATAATTACCTAAAAACATCTATAATGCAAGAAAAAATGCAAATTATACCCTAAATACAACCTAAGTCTAAAAAGAGAAGAAAATGGGACAAAAACTAAGGGAAAACATGCAAAAGAGAACCAAAACATGTACTAAATGCATGCCTAAATGGTGTAAATACAAGGGATATCAACACCTCCACACTTGCCTTTTGCTTGTCCTCAAGAAAATAAGAACAAATGAGAGAGTGAGGTTTGAAGGTGGGCATTCAGATTCCAAAAGTGCAAAGGTAAAGAGATGGTATCAATGCTTAAGTGCCTAGTTGTAGGATGCAAACATAATCAGCTATACTTTAAAGAACCTAGCCATACTCATCATGTTTCAAAATGGTCTCAAATTTCAACTTTGGCAAATGCTCAAATCAACCAACTCTTTAACATTCAATTAAGATCATAACATGAATCATGCTTATGCAAATCAAGTGAAGACATTTGGTTGGAAAGGGTAAGTTTATGAGATAAGAATAATCTCATTTTAGCAAAGGGTTATTAAACATAAGGGATCACTCAATGAAAAAGATTTCATCTTAGGCAAAATGCTAAAGGTAAAAGCACACTTATGCATGCAAATCAAAGCTCCCTTTACCCAAATATGAGTCCTAAGTACTTCTAAACCCAAATGTGAATCCCTAAGTCTACCCTTTCCTAAACTCTACCCTTTACCCTTCTTCATGGCTGGGGAAGCTTCTTTTTTTTGCTTGTGTGGCTGCTTCTTTTTGGTTGGGACTTACTCTTCTTTATTGCATTGGCACCTTCATCATCTTTGGTGGATTGCTCCTGGTCTGATTTTTCTTCTTTGGACCTTTCTTCTTTGTACTTAGAGCTTTTTCTTCCCTTTACATAACCACAATTCTAGACTGCTTTCCCTTTTTTACCATTTCAGATCTTTTTCCTTTCTTTCAAAACATATATACATGAAGTTCAAACCACTTACACTACCCTTTTAGCCCAAAACTCCTATCCTAGAATCAAGCTCAAGGTGCAAGCTGATATCTACAAGAGAGCTAATCATTGCCAGCCTTATTCCTAACACTTTTTGCCAAGACAAAATCGAAAATGCAATGCAAAAGCCTCACAGCTCTCACAAAAGTGTTTAGGCTCAAAAGGAGGTTCTGGTTAAGGGTGTGGATTAACTGTCCCATAAGTATGAGGATCAGCTACTTAGATCAATAATAGTGGTAGAAAGGAAAAAGATGATCCAAATATGTATATGGTAGCCATGAATTCACTTTTCAATGCATAAGACATGATAATTAAAAGTCCAAATTAAAGTTCAAGTTGATAGAGTTGATTTCCAGAGAACAAGTGCTTTCAGAATAAGATGAGCAGACCAAATCTAGCAATCTAAGCATGGTTCAGCCTTAACTTCTAGCAATCATATGATGCATCAAACAACTAGCCACTTAAACACTGAAATCTTCTCTAAACACTAAGCACTTTACAAGGAAAATTCATCATTATGCCCTATGAAAATGCAATGCAACCTATGTGTCAACACTAGACTCAATCCTAGAAGAATGAAATGCAACTACATGCTTTCTTTTAGGTTTGCAAAAATGCAAAAACTTTTCAAATTTTTCGATTTTTTTTTGTGTTTTTCTATGCCTTATATGAATGCATGATATGCATGAGACTCAAAGTGAAAAGAGAATGAAAAACTAAGAAAACAAAACACAAAGTCAAATCCCAAATCTCTCCCCCACACTTAAATTACACATTCCCTTGTGTAATGAAAGCGATGAGAGAGAAAAGCATAAAATAAAATACAAAACTGAAAAAGATGCAATGGTATAAACAATGGAGAGGATGTGGTACCTTGCGTAATAGTAGGAGTGGTTTGTTGACTTATAAAAAGGTGGGTGGGAAGCCAAGGGAATCTCGGGTGGACATCGATCACAAATGATTGTTGTAACTGACCGAAAGGTCAGTATCGATCATAAGTGATCGATACTAATGATCGATGTTCTTCCTGGAGATCATATCGGTCACCACCTGATCGTTGTACTTGACCAAAATTAATCCGCTGGCTTTATATCGATCAGTGTGCGATCGTTGTGGGTGATCGATATGTTTCTGAGAATCACATCGATCATCAACTGATCATTACACTTGACCGAAATTATTTCGGCGGGTTTACAACGATCAAGCTTGATCGATGTGAATGACCGAAATGGATCTCCCTTTCAAGCTTCCTTCAATATCGATCACAAGTGATCGATATGTTGATTGGTGCAAACTGGCTCCACTGACATCGATCGAATATGATCGATATTCATGACCAAAATATCTGTATCTGTCTTGTCATGACTGATACAATTGATCGATGTCAGCCAGAAAGCACCCGTTTTTGCCTCCTTAACTCATAACAATTTGCCTTAGCTCACACTTCCTCCTATTGACTGAAAGAAAAATACAAAGGGAAACATAAATTGCAAGAATATGTACAAGGATAACAGAGGAATACCTCCCAAGTGTGCTTGTTTAATGTCCCTAGCTTGACTTTCCTTGGTTGATCACTCTGATGGAGGTTCATCAAGACTGATGTTTATTTCATCTCCAAGAGACTCACTTGCCATGTATGGCTTCAACATGTGCCCATTTACTGTGAAGTCTTCCCTATTCTTGCTAAACAAAGTTACAGCTCCATATGGCTACACTTCCTTGATCTTGAATGGCCCTGACCATCTTGACTTCAGCTTTCCAGGAAATAACTTCAACCTTGAGTTGAACAACAACACCTGATCCCTTGCCTTGAAGTCCTTATGTTTGATCCTCTTGTCATGGAAAGCTTTTCTCCTCTCCTTGTAGATCCTAGAACTCTCAAAAGCTTCAAGGCGGTTTTCCTCTAGTTCATGCAAGTTGATGAGTCTCTTTTCTTGAGCTGTCTTGATGTCGAAGTTCAGCAACTTGGTTGCCCACAAAGCCTTATGCTCTAGCTCAACAGGCAGATGGCAGGATTTCCCATAAAGGAATGAGAAAGGAGTTCTGCCAATGGGTGTCTTGAAGGCTGTCCTGTTAGCCCACAAAGCATCATCAAGCTTATTAGACCAGTCTTTTCTTGTAACACCAACTGTTTTCTCTAGGATGGCTTTGATCTCTTTGTTAGACACTCCACTTGGCCACTTGTTTGAGGATGGTAAGGAGTAGCAACCTTGTGCTTGACACCATTCTTCTTAAGCAAGCTCACAAAGACCTTGTTGATGAAATGGCTTCCACCATCACTGATCACACACCTTGGAACACCAAACCTTGGGAAGATTATTGTCTTGAAAAGCTTCAGCACAACTCTAGCATCATTTGTTGGACAGGCAATGGCTTCAACCCACTTTGACACATAATCAACAGCTACTAGAATGTACTTGTTTCCATAATAAGAAGGGAAATGTCCCAAAAAGTCAATCCCCCAGACATCAAACAGATCCACTTCAAGGATAGAGTTCAGAGGCATCTCATCTCACTTGGAGATGATTCCCTTTCTTTGGCAAGCATCACATGAGATGATGTGAGCTTGAGCGTCCTTGAAGAGACTGGGCCACCAAAAGCCTGCTTGGAGAACCTTAGAGGCTGTCTTGAATATTGCAAAATGCCCTCCTGATAACAGGATTTTTCTAAGCAGTACATGAGAGGTTATCAAAACTCAAGCAACACATGGTTGTAGTATGCAAGAGGTATCAATCCATTCCTAGGAGCAGGAAGTACACTAAGAATGCAAAGGATGAGCAAAGCTACGCAGATTATGAAAATGATTGGTAAAATCCCTAAAAACTAAATGCAAGTATCAAATGCAAAGCAAAACAATTTTAAAATCCCTGGAAGAGGGTTAACTACCACTAGGAATAAGCAGAAAGTCTAAAATGCAAAGCTATTAAAAACTAAAAATCGACTAGTGGATCGACCACTAGATCGAGCAATAACGATCGATCTCGTCTAACAACCTAGAATGATGAATAATGCGATGAACTAATGAGCAAGATGTGAACTTTATGATGACCGAATGATAAGCAGAGATATAAAACACTAAGAAAGAGGGTTTATGGTTGAGGGTCATATTCATGGGTCTCAAAGATTAAAGCTTGGTTTGAAAACTTTTAGATCTACTCACTTTGTGAGGGTCTCTAGGCCTTCAAAACAAAACAAGATTCATCCATGGCGTGTGGTATGGATCACTTCCTCAATCTCTTCTCCAAACCCATGGTGTTTGGTGGAAAAAGAGATCAAAGAGCTTGGAACACAGATTTCAAACAAGTGACCTTACTAATCCCCTAAACAACCATGGCGTGTGGGAAAGGAAGGATTAGCCTCTAGGATCTGATTTTTGAGGACATCTGAATCCTGTCAAGGTAAGACAACCTTTGGATCATAGAGATCTTGGCGTGAGACTCTCTAAGCCTTAAGTACTCAAGATCCTAGAAGAGAAGGTAATGAAGACAAGAAAACTCAAGGCTCTAACCCCTTCGACCCTTTTGAATCACCTCAACCCATCAACCCAAACGAAACTACATGCTACTCATGAGGAAAACCGAACAAAACGCAATAAACAGAAAACTAAGCATGATTAACGATTGATTAAAGCAAAAGATTCAATATTCAAAGGTTCAAATGAAAGAAAAACCTTAAAAGTTCTACAATGGCGGAATCGCCTAAGCAAGAGAAAGAAAGACCAAAAAAGATAAAAGTGAAAACGTCTGTGAAAGCAGGATCGCCGCTTTCCCAAAGTGGACAAACAGCTCGATGGTCCCCCCTTCGCTAGAAGCCAAAAACGGTTAAAGTAGCATGGGATCGAGCAGGAAGCTTGATCTGGCTCTCGATCTTCGTCTTGGATCGGATGGCTTTGGTCGATCTCTGAATCGATCTTGTGATGATCGGGTTGGAAGCTCGATCTGGTACTCGATCTGCATGGCGTCATTTACGTCCATACTTCAGATCGATCTCCTCACTCGATCTTGGTCTCGATCCATTTCCTTGCATCGACTTGGTCACTCGATCTTCTGGTTGATCTCGTCTAGATCGACCTGCCTTGCTCGATCCGCTACTCGATCTCAGGTCCCTTTGCTGAACGTCTAAGTCTTCCAAGTGTCCATGGGCTCCTCACGAGCCTCAGCACGTCCACGAATCCTCCAAGGCTCCAAAGTATCTGAAAACAACCTGAATGTGATGCATAATGCAAGAAATATGCAAATGCTAATACAAAGTGCTCTAGGACCTAAAATGGTGCAAACTAGCCTAACATGCAAGGTAAATGCATGAGAAACTATCTTATATGCATGCAAAACACACGAAATATACAGCAATATCAACTCTCCCAAACTTGCCTTTTGCTTACCCTCAAGCAAACAAAATTCAAGAAGGAAGAGAGGTTTTTAAACGGGGGTTTAAGCTTTTTGCAAAGGTGCTTTTCAAATGAATCACTACAATGGTCCTAGTTCTTAATTCTAAAATGCAATGCACACACTTATACTCCAAAGAACTTAGCCATACTCATCACACAATGAATTTCAAATCATGACTCTCCTATTCCAAACAACCAAAGAATCTTATCCTTTAACATTCATTAATAATCAAACCGTGAATCAAACTTATGCACTTTAAAGCAGAACACATTTGGCTAAGGACAAAGGCTATGAGCATAGAATATCTCATTTAAATGGGTTTAAAAATGCAACGGTTTCTCTCAAGAAGGGTATTAACTTTATGCATAATGCTAAAGGTAAATGCAATTGATGCATACATGATTAGATTCTCATCTACCCATACACACTAACAATCATCCTAAAACCCCTCTCATTTCTTTTCTTTTCAGCTTACTCACCCTCCTAGATATTACCCTTATCAACAAAGCATTAGCTTAGCAAATCCCAAATAAAAATAGAAAACATCTTTACTCTTTAGGCTAGTGGAAAGACTGAAAAGATTCTAAACTCTTTATTTTTTTCTTATTGATAGCTCTCTACTCTTTCTTTTCTTTTCTCTTCTTTTTTTTATTTGGCGCTTAGGCTCTTTTCTTTTCTTTTTTCTTTTATTTGAAAGCTATCTCCTGAAATACACTTAGAGCTTTTTCATTTTGAAAACATTGTCTTCCACTTAAAACCTCTTTATTCACTTCAATCACCAAAACCTTTTGAAACCGAAAGCAGATGAGCAAATAAACAACCCCCATGAACCCCAAACCTATTCCTAAGCCTAAAACTAGCTTCAAAATGCAAAGCTAGCAATCAAATGAGAACCTAATCATGTCGCCTAAACGTAACACGTTATGCTAAGTTCAAACCGAAAAGAGGCCTCACAATGATATCACACAAGAACATTTGGCTTGAAAGAAGGGTAAGGGCTATGGTGGGAGTTCTACTTAGGCTCACAAAAAGAGTGGTGAAAGGAGGAAGAGAGCCTAAATATGTATATGATCCATGTGTTCATTTTCAAATGCATAAGTATGATAATTAAGGATCAGATTAAGGTTTTCACTTATTAGGACAAGATTCAGTTCATGAATGTTCAAGTCAAACCACGAAAATCAAAACATATGATCCAAGTATGGTTAGAGCTTACTTTCTAAGAGTGTACAATGCATCAAAGAACTACTAACTAGGGCCTTGAAACAATTCATGAGCTTAAAACACCTTTTAAAGAAAACTTTAACCCCTTATGCAAATGTAAACAACCTAGATGCTTAAAAATTCTATACTCAATCCTAAAATGTTTAACAAAGTGAATGCAACTACATGAAATATTTTGAAAAATTTTAAAAATTTTACCAATTTTTTTGTTCTTTTCTATGCCTTAGATGCAATGAAATGTAATTGATATATCATGGTTTTTGCTGGTTTTTGACCATTGTATAAGTCTTGTTTATAGAGTCTTTTTGGTATTTTTCGAGTCATATAGAGTCTTTGCAGGTCTAGGTACAAATGGAGCATAATTGTGGATTTTGGAACCTTTTGGAGCTATACTGATGTTGATGCTGAAAGGACCAAGTCGGAGGGCATTAAGGAGCAGGGTGTCGATCGACACCCACTACTTGGTGTCGATCGACACCGGTCGTGGTCGTGAAGAAGAATAAAAATTCATTGGAAGAAATTACAACTTGGCCCAGAAGTGTCTCACTATTTGCACTTTTGCCCCAGTTCGTGTTTAGACTTGTATTTAGGTTTTCTAAGCCATTGTTAGGCAGATATTCTGATTATCATAGAGACAAAGAGAGATATTAGATTGACAGCTTTTGGGGAGACAAATCCATACTCTCTAGAGAAGAATTTTGAACCCCTTCATCTTTTACTATATTTTCTTAATGCAATTTTATTCAATCATGATTTGTGTTTCACTTGCTATGTCTAAGTAATCTTCTAGTTAGGTTTTGGGTTATTCAAAGGTTGATAATGAATTGTTAGAACTACAAAACTGGAAGGATAAATCATTTGGTTCTTCATCTAGATTGCTTTAACACTGGTTTTAAGATTGATCACCTAGAAATCAGATCTTAGGTTGTTTAATAGATGTGGAAACATTGTTAATCACCACAACTATCTTAGATGAGAAAAATAACTAGTTGCAAAGGAATTTGGATTAGTGATTTTGTGAACATATCGAATTTGATCTATAATGCATGTTTAGGTTGTTAGAATTTGCAAAGCAATTTGGAATTCTAAAATCTGATCATAGTTAATCTCTGCGACGGAAGTCGATTGGTTTTACATTAGTGTTTCGAGTTCTAGAACGGGTTTAATAAATATTCCTTTCAGTTTGTAGTCTGCGATTTATGTCAACTTGTGAATTTCCCATTGCCTAGCGTCTTGTCCTCAATGATTTTAAGAACCTACAATCTGCTCATGACATCATTGCTTTCGTTGTTATTTTAATTTTATTTCATTATTGATTGCTTAGCTTTATTTGAATCTAAAATCTGTTGAGTGATAGCCTTAAGTCCTTGTGGATTTGATCCCTAAGTACTACAGTGATCTCTTAATTTGAGAGAGTAGCTCTAAGGGTTAATTTGAGCATATCAGTAATGCAGGACTCAAAGGATGCAAACAGAAAATAAGAGCAAAGAAAACATGTCAAATAACACACACACTCCCCAAAACTGGAATGACATCGTCTCGGTGGCAAACAAATTCAAGAGAGTTCAAAACACAAAGCAAAAACAAAGAAAACATGTGCGGTATATACAAGGGAAGGTTATTGGTACCTTGGATCTAGCCTCGGCTGGAACTTGAGGATGTTCCAGACGAGCTAGAGGCTATGGCTTTTCCTTTGGACGTTGGCTCTTGGAGGGAAAGAAGCGCCGGCTGAATGTTGCTTCCTTGAGTCTCGCGGGTGACAACTCCACTGGTTGAAAGCCTCCTCTTCTCGGGCTGTTGAACCTCCTCACTTACAGCCTGCTTTAACGAAGTCCCTTGAAGCGCCTTGAATTTCTTGGCAAGCTTCTTGATGACCTTGCTTTGGCATTTGTTGATCTTCCTTTGCATCTCCACAACAGAAGCAAAGAACTTTTCTGTCTTAGTCTGCGGCTCAAATTCAATCTTAGGGAGCACAAAGCTTTCAGGAATGTCATCATCCGAGGCAGAAGACTCTGAACGTGGGCAAGAAGCTAGTGCTGGAGCAGCTGTTCCTCCTAGAGGTGCAAAGCACTCCTCTACGCTTGGGAGAAACTCGATGTTCCCAACTCCCAACAGCTCGGTTTCGTCCTTGTTAGGCAAGATACACACCCTCTTCTCATTCGCCTCATCAATGAACTGATACGCATAAAAACCCTCAGCTGGCGTGTGTCCCAAGCTATCGGTGTTCCTTAGATAAATCTCATCCATGTACGCCCTATCTGCGCAAGGTACGAAGTCAGCTAGTGGCACTCCGGCTTGAACAAACAGAAGAGTAAGAAACCTTTCAATCAAAGATGAACTCGCCTTGCACCTCATGGCGTACGCCTTATACTTCACCAATGAAGAGGCTAGGATACAGCCGAAGTTCACGTCATCTCATAGCTGGTCTTCCAACGGCTCATCATTCTCATTGGGGTCACACACAAGATGCTTAACGCCTTGGAACAAGAAGCAAAGCTCTCTCTTGGTGACTGTAGAGGCCACGGACCGTCCACTAAAGGTGTTGGCGATCAGCTTCAGCGTGTAACGCAGCACCGGGTTTCTCACTCGCTTGATCTTCGCAGTGTTCGGCTTGTAGTCGTCATTGCTTATGAGGTCCCACAGCTCGTTCGCTTGAGAGAAAGAGGGGAACTCCACTTGTCCAGCATCAGCGTTCAAACCATAAGCTTGGCAAAGCTCTTGGATCGAGAGATGATAGGCTTGACGTCTGATCTTGAAGGTGATGTGCCCTTGGGAAGGAGTAGGAAGATTTGGGTTCTCATACGTGAACTCCAAGGTTGCCAAGAAATCAATGGTTGCCTCGGGGTAAGTGGGGCAGTCCATGCATGACAAACACCGGAGCCCTATGTTCTTCAAGAGCTGATCGAAATCTCCAAAAATCCCCATCTTAGCCAACAGATCTCGGCTTGCAAACTTCGTAGGGTCGAACCTCAGCCTTTCAAGCCGCTTCATAGCTTGTTTCTCCTCTTTGGTCCATCGAACCCTCTCCTGAACCACTTGTTGAGCCTCTTGCTGAGCCTCTCCTCCTTGTGTCGTCTCTTCTCTTGTTTGTTTTGGAGCCATGGTACCTGAAACACAATTTTAAAGAAAAAGAATGAGCAAAGGCGGCGAATGTAGAGAGAAAGACTATGCAAGAGGGAAAAGCTTATAACAAATACCCTAGATTTTTGAGGAATTTATATAAATTCTAGCAAGAAAAAAGAAGAGCAAATCTAGAGATAAGAGCAAATCCAGAATTTTTTCTAATATCTAGCTAGTTTTAAAAATTCGCTTAAATTCCCTGACATCTAGTTCTCAAGAAAGTAATAAAAAGAAAATTTTCCAAAAATATTTGAACAATGATTCGGAAATACCTTAGCAAGCTTGAAAACAGATGTTGTTGATCTTTTGAACAATGAAAATCACACTCTCTCTTGTTTAAGAAACTCGAAACACAGAGTATGAGAGAGTGTGTTCTAGCTTGAAAATATAAAGACCAACAAAAATACAAAACTATGGGCAAGTAAGTGGTTTTCTGACAAAAGGTGTGGTCAAGGCACATCTTTCATGGTCAAAGATGCTTGCCTTGACCATATTTCAAATTTAAAAACTGGAGGGAAAGAAGAAAAGAGGGAAAAGAAATTGTTACCTCGGCAGGAGATCGAGTCCATTTGGTCGATCTAGGACTCAATCTCATGCCCTTAACGGCTTGGATCGATAGGATTGCTATGACTCGATTCGAATTAAATCGAGCTTTGGATTAAGTGCACCTCTCGTTCCTTGATTTTTGGCATATTGGCTAAGTCCTCTTGATCGACCCACGTCATCGATTCTGGGGTTGATTTAAGCTTAGATCGAGTGACAGATCGAGTAGACTACTCTATCTACTTTCGAGGATCGAGTGACTCGGTCGATCCACACCTCGTTTGCTTTTAAATCTGAACGCATTAGCGGGTTGTTTTCTTCATGATCGACCGTTCCACTCGATTTCCTACTCGATCTCATCTAGATCGACTGAATCCTCTCGATTCACTAGCTCGATCTAGCAAAGATCGAGCCAGGATGAGTCGATCTAGCACTCGATCTCTAGCCTATATTCGCCTCTCCTTACTCTTTTTGGATCCAAGATCATGGCCTGCTATCCCTTATACCTTTTCATACACACTTAGAAGATAAAAACATGAAACTGAAATAGAAAGAAAGCAGAAATATAGACAAGATAACCATGGGAATGCCTCCCAAGTGCGCTTTCTTTAACGTCTTTAGCTAGACTTTACTTGGTTTAGGCAGATTGTGGGTCTTGGAGAAGCATTGAAGTGCTCTCCTTGTTGAATGCACTGGCCATGTATGGCTTTACTCTGTGTCCGTTGACTGTGAATGCATTCCCACTCTTGCCGACCAAAGTGACCGCTCCATAGGGCAATACCTCCTTGATCTCAAACGGTCTGCACCACCTTGATTTGAGCTTTCCTGGAAAGAGCTTCAACCTCGAGTTGTAGAGTAATACCAAACTGCCTTCCTGAAGCTCTTTATGAACCAGCTTCTTGTCATGAGCCCCCTTAGTACGCTCCTTGTAGATCCTAGCACTTTTGTAAGCGTCCAGCCTTAGCTCATCAAGCTCATGCAGCTGAATCAAGAGCTTCTCCTGAGCTGTCTTGAGATCACAGTTCAGCCGCTTCACAGCCCACAATGCTCTATGTTCCAGCTCAACGGGGAGGTGACATCCCTTGCCGTAGAGAAGAGTGAAAGGGGTTGTTCCTATGGGCGTTTTGAAAGCGGTCCGGTAAGCCCACAAAGCGTCGTCTAGCTTAGCCGCCCAATCCTTCCTAGTAGTACCAACTGTCCGCTCGAGTATAGCTTTGATCTGCCGGTTAGAGACCTCTACTTGCGCACTCGTTTGAGGATGGTAAGGTGTAGCTACCTTGTGCTTCACGCCATACTTCCTTAGGAGGCTTTCAAATACTTTGTTGATGAAATGGCTGCCACCGTCGCTGATCACAACCTTAGGGACTCCAAACCGCGGGAATATGATGGTCTTGAAGAGCTTTATCACCACCTTAGATTCGTTTGTAGGGGAAGCAAGGGCCTCAACTCATTTGGATACATAGTCAACCGCTACTAGGATAAACTTGTTGCCGTATGAAGAAGGGAAAGGTCCTATGAAATCTATGCCCCATGTGTCAAACACGTCTACCTCAAAGATAGGAACCTGAGGCATCTCGTTCCTCTTCGTGATGTTTCCAGCTCTTTGACATGCTTCACAAGCTTTGACAAATTCATGGGCGTCTTTGAACAGAGATGGCCACCAAAAACCTGCGTGTAACACCTTTGTAGCCGTTTTGAAAGAAGCAAAGTGTCCACCGTATGATGAGCCATGACAATGTAGGGGTATGTCCTTAGCTTCTTCCCTTGTTACACACCTCCTATACAAACTGTCCACGCCTCTCTTGTACAAGTATGGCTCATCCCAAAAGTAGTAGGCAACATCTCTCATAAACTTCTTCTTGTGGTAATGATCAAGGTGAGTTGGCTCCTCTCCACATGCCAAGAAGTTTACAATGTCAGCGTACCAAGGAAGATCCTCTTCCTTGAAGCTCAAAACTTCCTCAAACTTGTCCTCAAGCGTCTCACAAACCGCCGTAGTGATCATCATGAGTTGTTCTTCTGGAAGCGAATCATCTAGAGGCAAAGCTTCATTGATCCACATCCTGGAAAGGTGATCAGCAACCCCATTCTCAATGCCCTTCTTGTCCTTTATCTACATATCAAACTCTTGTAGAAGGAGAATCCACCTTAAGAGCCTCGGCTTAGTGTCCTTCTTCGAGTAGATGTATCTCAAGGCTGCATGATCTGTGTAGACAATGACCTTGGCTCCTACCAAATACGATCTAAACTTCTCGAATGCAAAGACGACTGCCAACAGCTCCTTCTCAGTTGTTGTGTATATGGCTTGCGTGTCATCCAAGGTACGTGAAGCATAGTAGATAACGTGTAATCGCTTGTCTTTGCTCTGATTAAGAACAGCTCCAATGGCGTAGTCACTCGCGTCACACATGATCTCGAATGGTAGAGTCCAGTCCGGTGCTTGTACTATTGGCACGGATACAAGAGCTTCCTTGATGGTCACGAAAGCACGAAGACATACCTCATCCTTCCTTGCATAGCAACCGTGTAAGAGGCCTTGCTATCTTGGAGAAATCCTTTATGAATCTCCTGTAGAAGCCTGCATGGCCTATGAAACTCCTTACTCCTTTGACATTAACCGGCGGCTCAAGACTCATCATGACCTCAACTTTGGCTTTATCAACCTCTATGCCCTTCTCTGATATCTTGTGGCCAAGCACGATCCCTTCCTTAACCATGAAGTGACACTTCTCCCAGTTAAGCATAAGATTCGTCTCTTCACAACGCTTTAGTACCTTGCAAAGATTCAACAAACACGCAGAAAAAGATGCATCATATACAGAGAAGTCATCCATAAAAACTTCTACCGTCTCTTCTATTAGATCAGAGAAGATCGACATCATACACCGCTGAAACGTAGCCGGTGCGTTACACAACCCGAATGGCATCCTTCGATATGCGAAGGTGCCATAAGGGCATGTAAAGGTCGTCTTCTCTTGATCATCCGGATGGATTGGTATTTGAAAGAAACCACTATATCCATTAAGAAAGCAATAATAAGGATGATTAGCAAGCCTCTCAAGCATTTGATCAATAAAAGGTAATGGAAAATGATCATTTCTAGTAGCAAGATTAAGCTTCCTATAGTCTATACACATATGGTGACCAGTTATAGTCCTAGTAGGTATAAGCTCATCTTTATCATTATTAATGACTGTGATCCCTCCCTTCTTAGGCACCACGTGTACAGGAGAAACCCACATGTTGTCACTTATGGGATAGATCATGTCAGCCTCTAACAGCTTAAGAATCTCTTTCTTAACAACCTCCTTTAAATTAGGATTCTAACGCCTTTGGTGTTCTATAGAAGAGGCATTTTCATTATCCAAGTGAATCCTATGAGTGTAAAGCATTGGTGAAAGGCCCTTGTCACTTAGAGAGTACCAAATGACCTTCCTATACTTTCGCAGCTCATTTAGGAGCGAGTGCAACTCATCATCACTTAAGTTCTCATTCACAATCACGGGATAGGTTTCATTAAGCCCTAAGAAAGCATACCTTAGCCCTTTTGGGAGCTCCTTAAGGTCCACCTTTGGGGCTAGCAGCTCGCTCTAGTCCTCCTCGTGGCTTTTGTTGACGTTCCCATCCTCAGTAGCCTCCTTAGAACCCGTGCAATGACCCACAAGACTGCCTTCCTTAACCGCTGTCCTCTCTGAGATCAATTCATCATGTCGATCTTCAACTTGTTCTGCTCCGGATCGATCACTTTCACTCGATTCACTCACTCGATTTAAAGTGGATTGAGTGAGAGATCGAGGTGCTGAATCGTTCTCTGAAATGTACCCTGCACTGATCGGATGGCCTCTCTCGATCTTAGACTCAATTTATTTCCTGGATTGATTGCTCTCCTTGATCTGACTATTGATTCTTTCACCGGATCGAGTTGTGTTCTCGATTAGCTTGTCGATCTGCCCTCTGGATCGAGTGATCGCATCGATCTCGAGGTCAATTTCTAAGCAGCCGCCTTCATCTTCCTTGACAACCCTTCTAGAATCTAGCAGGTTGATGTACTCCTGACTCCGCTCGTCCAAGAAACCGTACTCTCCCTTCTCTTTAGTCAAAGCCAACTTCAAGTGGTCTTCTTGTGCCAACTCCTCTAGTAGTTCATCGGCTAGAGCATCCAACGTCTCTATATATAAAGCTTGTTCTTCTATGGTAGGCTTCTTCAAAACTTTGTTGATGTTGAAATCCAACTTGATTCCTTTACCAAGATGCAGGGCAATCTTCCCGTTCTTTACATCGATGATAGCACATGCGGTTGCTAGGAATGGCCTTCCAAGGATGAGCGGATCCTTAAGCTCTTCATCCATTTCTAACACAACGAATTCCGTAGGCACGTTTACGCCACTGATCCTCACTGGTAAGTCCTCAAGCAAACCCACGGGTAACCCCACACTCCTGTCAGCTAGCACCAAGGAGATTCTACATTCCTTGAATCGGATAAAACCGAGCTTCTTAGCAATATAATGTGGCATCAGATTTATGCTAGCTCCCAAATCGCACAAGCAACTCTGAAATGTCAAAGGACCGAGAGCACATGGTATAGTGAAGCTTCCTGGGTCTCCCAACTTCTGGGGGACTATCTCCTTGTGTATAATGGCGCTACACTCTTCACTAAGCACCAGCACTTCCTTGCTTTCCTTGTTCTTCTTTGCAAGCGTGTCCTTGAAAAATTTTGCACACTTAGGCATCATAGCAAGGCAATCCACGAGAGGTAGCTTGATCTCTACGTCCCTTAGATGCTTCTCAAATAGAAGTCTATGCTTTTTTATAAGTTGTTTCTTGAAGCGGCCAGGAAATGGGAGCTTAGGAACATACGGTGGAGGTATGTACTCATCCTTCTCCTCCGTTGCTGGCTCTACTTTCTACACTACAGCTGCTTCTTTACCCTTTTTTTGGCCTCTCTATCCAAACATTGTGGAAGTTGATCTCTTCATCAGCCGAAGGTTTACCCCCCTCCACTTTAGTAACAACGTCCTCGTTGTGTTTTTCTGCTGATCTAGCTGGAAGCTCCTTGCCACTTCTCAAGGTAATAGCATTGGCATACTCTTTCGGATTCTGCTCACACTTCCCCGGTAAACTGTTCTGACCACTTGTACTTGCTTTATCCTTCTCTAACTGCTTGATCTTGTTGTTTAGAGTTGTTTTCTGAGTAGATACATCAGTGAGAGAGGAGTCTAAGCGGTTGTTCATCTCAGCAAACTTCTGATTAGTGGAAGCTTGCCCTTGAAGCAACTGCTGAAACATGGCTTGTACCGGATCCTGAACTTGTTGTTGCATTGGTTGTTGTTGAGGAACAAAGCAGGGAGGGTACATAGGAGTATAACCTTTGTTTCCTTGCTGCTGCTGCTGTCCCTGAAAGTTACCTTGTCGCTGACCTTGAAAACCACCATTCGGCCGAAAACCTTTGTTATAGGGCACAAAGGTTTAGCTTGTTGAGGAGGGTACACCTGATCTTTTGGATTTTCAACGTTGGTGCTTCTATAAGACAAGTTGTTGTTGCCTTGGTAGCCTTGAGAGTAACCTTGAGATTTGTAATTGTTCTGACCAGCTACCCAATTAGCTTCTTTTTCTTGGCATTGTTCTAGCTCATCCAAGACATCTGCAGCTTCCCCAATAAAAAGTACATGCTTTTTGTATTGCAAGCATTACCTTATCGATCTTCTCGTGTAGAGACTTCAGTTCTTTCTTGTTGGCTTCATGATCAGCTCCTCTTTAAGCACGGTCGTAATCCTCTGAATAGTTCCCATCACTCAACGCCAGATTCTCAATGAGCTCCATACCTTCGTCTACTTCTTGGCCCAGGAAGTTTCCTTTGCTTGCCGTGTCAAGTAGTAATCTGATCTTTGGGAGAGCTCCGTGGTATATGGTACTCAAGAGGGTCTCTTCACTGAAGTCATGGTGAGGACAAGCTATAGTATAATCCTTGAAACGCTCCATAGCCTCATTGAATGACTCATTCTGTCTTTGAGTGAAGCCACTGATCTCACTTCTCAACCTTGCTGTCCGAGAGCTTGAGAAAAACTTTGAGAGGAAAACTTTCTTACAGTCAGCCCAAGAAGTGAGAGTTCCTTGTGGAAGAGTCTTCTCCCAATGTTGTGCCTTGTCTCCAAAGTAAAGGGAAACAAACGCAGCTTGAAGCTATCCTTCGAGATGCCATTTATCTTGAGCATTCCACAAAGCTGTTCAAAGTTATCTAGATGCGCCAATGGGTCCTCCAAAGCTAACCCACGAAATTTATTGTTTTGCACCATCTGAACAAACCATGGCTTGATCTCGAAGTTGTTGTTTTGCACTAGAGGAGGAGTGATCCCAAACCTATTATGGTGAGTATTAGGAGCATCTTCTGCTCCAATGATATGTGGGGGTCTAGCCGCGTGGTGGGGGTTTCCATTACCCCTTCCAACTGCCCCATGAGCTTGAGGAGGTCCCTCTGGATGTTCGTGCTCAGCCATTGCTTCAAAATCCACTGAATCTTGCTGAACAATCTCCTCAAAGGCTCTAGCTTGCTGTCTAACCCTTCTTGATCTTGCGTGTCCAAGCTGATGAATATTGTCCAAGGGTGTAAGTAAGTTGTTGTCACCCCTGGAACGCAGATTCATGTACCTGAAAGACACAAGTTTGAAAGTAGAGAAATCAGTAACCAACTTAAAGTAAAGGCTTAGTCTTTACTAAACCCCAAATCTTAATACTTCCTATCCCCTAAGATGGCAACGGCGCCATTTGATAACAGGATTTTTCTAAGCAGTGCAGGAGAGGTCATCAAAACTCAAGCAACACACGGTTGTAGTATGCAAGAGGTATCAATCCATTCCTAGGAGCAGGAAGTACACTAAGAATGCAAAGGATGAGCAAAGCTAAGCAGATTGTGAAAATTATTGGTAAAGTCCCTAAAAACTAAATGCAAGTATTAAATGCAAAGCAAAATAATTTTAAAATCCCTGGAAGAGGGTTAACTACCACTAGGAACAAGCAGAAAGTCTAAAATGCAAAGCTATTAAAAACTAAAAATCGACTAGGGGATCGACCACTGGATCGACCACTAGATCGAGCAATAACGATCGATCTCGTCTAACAACCTAGAATGATGAATGATGCGATGAACTAATGAGCAAGATGCGAACTTTATGATGACAGAATGATAAGCAGAGATTTAAAACACTAAGAAAGAGGGTCTAGGGTTGAGGGTCATATTCATAGGTCTCAAAGATTAAAGCTTGGTTTGAAAACTTTTAGATCTACTCACTTTGTGAGGGTCTCTAGGCCTTGAAAACAAAACAAGATCCATCCATGGCGTGTGGTATGGATCACTTCTTCAATCTCTTCTCCAAACCCATGATGTTTGGTGGAAAAAGAGATCGAAGAGCATGGAACACAGATTTTGAACAAGTGACCAAACTAATCCCCTAAACAACCATGGCGTGTGGGAAAGGAAGGATTAGCCTCTAGGATCTGATTTTCCAGGACATCTGAATCCTGTCAAGGTAAGACAACCTTTGGATCATAGAGATCTTGGCGTGAGACTCTCTAAGCCTTAAGTAATCAAGATCCTAGAAGAGAAGGTAATGAAGAACAAAAAAACTCAAGGCTTTAACCCCTTCGACCCTTTTGAATCATCTTAACCCATCAACCCAAACGCAACTACTTGCTAATCATGAGGAAAACAGAACAAAACGCAATAAACAGAAAGCTAAGCATGATTAATGATTGATTAAAGCAAAAGATTCGATATTCAAAGGTTCAAATGAAACAAAAAGCTTAAAAGTTCTACAATGGCGGAATCGCCTAAGCAAGACAAAGAAAGACCAAAAAAGATAAAAGTGAAAATGTCTGTGAAAGCAGGATCGCCGCCTTCCCAAAGTGGACAAACAGCTCGATGGTCCCCCCTTCGCTAGAAGCCAAAAACGGTTAAAGTAGCCTGGGATCGTGCAGGAAGCTCGATCTGGCTCTTGATCTTCGTCTTGGATCGGATGGCTTTGGTCGATCTCTGAGTCGATCTTATGCTGATCGGGTTGGAAGCTCATTCTGGTACTCGATCTGCATGGCTTCATTTACGTATGTACTTCAGATCGATCTCCTCACTCGATCTTGGTCTCGATCCATTTCCTTGCATCGACTTGGTCACCCGATCTTCTGGTGGATCTCGTCTAGATCGATCTGCCTTGCTTGATCCGCTACTCGATCTCAGGTCCCTTTGCTGAACGTCTAAGTCTTCCAAGTGTCCATGGGCTCCTCACGAGCCTCAGCACGTCCACGAATCCTCCAAGGCTCCAAAGTATCTGAAAACAACCTGAATGTGATGCATAATGCATGAAATATGCAAATGCTAATGCAAAAATGCTCTAGGACCTAAAATGGTGCAAACTAGCCTAACATGCAAGGTAAATGCATGAGAAACTATCTTATATGCATGCAAAACACACGAAATATACAGCAATATCACCTCCATAGGCTGAGCCATCGCAATGATGGAAAACTCCTCGAATTTCTTCTTCAGATATACACCTTCTGAACAACCCATCACTCCTTATTTTGTACAAATAAGGCTCATCCCAAAAGTAATGGGAGACATCTTTTAAGAAATTCTTATTCTGATGTGAGTTGAGGGTCTGTTGTATCTGGCCAATCACCAAGTAGTTCACAAAGTCAGCATACCAAGGCAGTTTATCCTCTTCTAGGCTTTCTACTTCAGCTTTCTTCACCCCTAAAGCATGCAGCTGTTCTTCTGGTAGAGTATCATTGATTGGGACAAAGTC
This sequence comes from Thlaspi arvense, assembly GCA_911865555.2. Lineage (NCBI taxonomy): Eukaryota > Viridiplantae > Streptophyta > Magnoliopsida > Brassicales > Brassicaceae > Thlaspi > Thlaspi arvense. The sequence goes on along the minus strand of OU466861.1, from coordinate 36,123,900 downwards.
ATCTATCCTCAGTCTTGAGAGGTGATCCGCAACTCCATTCTCAATGTCTCTCTTATCCACAATCTACATATCAAACTCTTGTAAGAGAAGAGTCTATCTAAGAAGTCTTGGCTTGGTGTCTTTCTTGGCGTAGATGTGCCTTAGTGCAGCATGATCAGTGTAAACAATCACCTTGGAGACTACTAAGTAGCTTCTAAACTTCTCAAATGCAAAGACAACTGCTAGGAGTTCCTTCTCAGTTGTAGCATAATTTGACTGAGCTTCATCCATAGTCCTGCTAGAATAGTAGATAACATGAAGTTTCTTGTCAACCCTCTGCCCTAAGACTGCTCCAACAACATAGTCACTAGCATCACACATTATCTCAAATGGCAAATCCCAGTTTGGAGCTTGGACTATTGGTGCTGACACCAGTGCATTTTTTAGGGTGAGGAAGGCCTGTAGGCAGTCTTCATCAAATACAAACTTTGTCTCCTTACACAGCAGTCTTGTCAAAGGTCTTGCAATCTTTGAGAAGTCTTTGATAAACCTCCTGTAGAAGCCAGCATGCCCCAAGAAACTTCTGATCCCCTTGACAGTGGTGGGAGGTTCCAAGTGCACCATTACATCTGTTTTAGCTTTGTCCACTTCTATCCTTTTTTCTGAGATCTTATAACCCAACAAAATTTCTTCTTGCACCATGAAGTGGCATTTCTCCCAATTCAGAACCAGTTTGTGTCTTCACACCTTTGGAGGACCTGAGAAAGGTTAGACAAGCAGACAGCAAAGGAGGATCCATAGACACTAAAGTAATCCACAAATACCTTCACCATTTCTTTAAGCAAGTCAGAAAAGATAGAAGTCATACACCTTTGAAAAGTAGCAGGAGCATTGCATAAACCAAAAGGCATTCTCCTATAAGCAAAAGTTTCATATGGGCAAGTAAAAGTAGTTTTCTCTTGATCATTAGGATGTATAGGGATCTGAAAGAACCCACTATATCCATCTAAGAAGCAGTAATACTTATGATTCGCTAGTCTTTCTAACATTTGGTCTATAAATGGCAAAGTGAAGTGATCTTTTCTAGAAGCAAAGTTAAGTTTTCTGTAATTTATGCACATCCTATGACCAGTAATTGTTCTAGTTGGTATTAGCTCATCATTTTAATTTTTAACAACAGTGATCCCTCCCTTCTTAGGTACCACATGGACTGGTGAGACCCATGTGCTATCTGAGATGGGATAGATCACTCCTGCTTCAAGCAACTTCAAGATTTCCTTCTTAACTACTTCTTTTAGATTAGGATTCAATCTTCTCTGAGGTTCAATAGAAGTTTTTGTCTCATCCTCTAGATGGATCATATGAGTGCAGAGGTTAGGGGAAATGCATTGGATATCATCTAGTGAAGATCCAATAGCTCTCATAAATCTCTTTAACACCTTGACAAGAGCCAGGTTCTCATCATCATTGAGGTTATCATTGACTATAACAGGGTAAGTGGACTTAGGACCTAAGAAGACATACATTAGCCCTTGAGGAAGTGGTTTGAGCTCCACTTTGGGTGCTTTGAGCTCACTCCAGTCCTCATCTAAGCTGCTTTGCTTCTTGGCGTCAGCTTCCTTGCTTGGGGAACCAGTCTCTTGAGCTGAGAAGACTTCCTTTCTTGTGTACTCCAACTTTTCAAATGACTCTTCCTCTTCAAAGAACCTGTGAGAGCCCAATCTCAGCTGATAACCCAAGCTTTCCTTATCCAAGTACCCATCATCCACATGCTCACTAGTCAAAGCTACTTGAAGCTTGTCTCCACAACACAACTCCTCTTGGAGTTCATCATGCAGTTTTTCTAAAATATCAATCTGGAACACTTGGCCTTTAATAGTAGGCTGCTGTATAATCTGCTTGATGTCAAATTTTAGAGACATGTCCTGACCCAATTGTAGCTCAATCTTCCCTTTTTTGACATCAATAACAGCTCATGTTGTGGCTAGGAAGGGTCTTCCAAGAATGAGAGGATCTTTAGGTTCCACATCCATATCTAAAACCACAAAATCAATGGGTATCTCCACACTCCCAAATCTGAGTGGTACATCTTCAAGCAAGCCCTTGGGAAGTCTCACTGATCTGTCAGCCAACACCAAAGAGATTCTACAGTCCTTGAACTTGGTGAAGCCTAAGCATTGTGCTACAGAGTAGGGCATCAAGCTGACACTAGCTCCTAGATCACACAAACATTTATCAAACAGAAGTGGACCTATGAGCAAGGTAGAGTAAAGCTTCATGGATCTCCTAGCTTGCTTGGTGTAACTTTCTTATGTTGGATAATAGCACTACACTCATGTGTGAGGATCACCATCCCTTGTAGGTCCTTGGTTCTTTCTGAAACAGCATCCTTTAGGAATTTTTGATAAGGAGGAACTAGGACAAAAGCATCTAGTAGTGGCATAGTGAGCTGGATCTTCTTCATATGTTCATCAAAAAGCCCTTTATATTTAGCAACCAGCTGCTTCTTGAACCTTCCAGGAAAAGGTAATGTAGGCTGATAAGGAGGAGCGATGAACTTTGGTTCTTTGGTTAAGTCCTTAGAAGCTTCATTTGCTTTGCCCTTAGCCACTTCCTTGTCTTTAGCTTTTTCTGGAGTTTTTTCAGCTTCAATCATCTCATCTTCTGGAGTGTTTTCATTTTCTTTAGCCTTCACCCCCTCTTTTTTTGCCTCAATGTCCTTATTGGGTGTAGAGGGCGCCACTCTTGGGGGAAGTTGCTTCCCACTTCTTAAAGTGACAGCTTTCACACATTCTTGTGTTAGTGAAGAGGTGGATGGTGGAGCCATGCTCTCTAGTTTGTTGATCTTCATAGTCTTAGGACCTATGTCTGACTGTAGTCTTGAGTCGATGCCTTTGTGTATTTCATCTGTCATACTTCTTTGAACATCAGAAAACTCTTTTGGATCTCAACATCCATCATCTTTTGGAGTCCACCATTAGTAAGTTGTTGTAGTTGCAGGAGCATCTCTTTATAGTCCAGATCAGGTGAAGGTGGAGAGGTGTTGATGCCAACTGGTTGAGAAGAGTAACCTTGATGTTGTTGATGATGAGTATTGATATCCTCATAATTTACCATGTTTTAGCTTGCATTTAGTTTAGTTTTTGGTCTCTTTCATGCATTCATTCATCATATTTTGTCACATTTGCATTCATATTAGACATAATAGGTTTTAGGTTAGACATTTGCATGTTTTGCATTGTTTGGAGTCTTTTTCAGGTCTAAATGGAGCAAGAAAGACATTTGGAGAATGGTGAATGATGAGAAAATGAAGAACCAAGAATAATAGCCAAGATGACGGGTTTTAGGCTGCACCAAAGTCTTGTATCGACCAAAGCTGGCAGAAATCTATCTGATAAACAGATCGATATGAAATGTATGGGTCAAAACGAAGGTCTTCCGGTGCAATTCAGCCTCCATATCCTTCATATAAGTTGTAGAGGATCGAATAAGCTTTCCAACGGAGGTTGAATCATGTCAATCCGATCCGTAGTACAAAAGATACGGTGGTTCAAGCATCATTGTCTGCAACCAGAAGTTCCTATCGATCACCACATCGATCTCCAACCTCCTTCCTTCAGATCGATAGCTTTTGATCCGAGAACCATCTTTGACCATCTTTGACTTTTTTATTTTTGCTTCCTAAGGCTATTTTGGGGATGTTCCCTACAAATAACTAAACCTAGATCTATTTTCTATTATCCTTTCTCTTCCCCAAAGCTTTGCTTTGGTTTTTCATCGAAGAAGAACAAACACTTTGTGGGTTGAGATTGGATCACTGTATATATTTTTTATTTATGTCTTTCATCTTTTAATCTTAAGTATTTCATCTTCTAGTCTTGCTTTTTTATTTATTATGCCTTAGTATTTTCGAATTTCTATCCTTGAGTTTTGAGATTATTGGTTTTTGAAGAACAAAAGTGTTTCTAGTGATTGTTTAAGGTATTAGAATGTTGGATCATTGATTATCTCTTCTTGTGTGACTGTTCTTCATGCTTAATACCTCTTTGTAGGATAAGTTGATCTTAGGCTTTTTAGTATTGCACTTAAGGTGTTTGCTGAAATGCTTGAATGAAGTTATGATTGATGTCATGTCTTGCATAGCTTGTGCTTAAGTACTTAACACCACATTGATGAGAAATTATTCTTTAGACATTGATTATGCATGATAGTGTGTGTTAATGTTAGTTCTATTGCATAATAGATTAGTAAACCTAGCATAGGAAACTAGATGTCTAGCATGCTTTTTGGCTCTATGGACTTTGACCTTAATGCTTGATGATTATGTGTTTGAGTAAAAAGATTTATCTTGAATATGTGATTAGAAAAAGGATTAATGCCAAGAGATTAGATTAGTCTATATCAGTAGTCCTCGCCTAGAGATTAATGCATTGATTATTTCTTTCACCTTGATCATGTTTTTAGATTCACCTTGTTATTCATTAGTCTTGAATCTCTGTTTTCTAGTTTGCATTTCTTTTTAGGGATTTGAGATGGGTTAGGTTTAGGGAATTTGAGACTCTATCTATGATTGCTTAGTGTTAATTCTTCCATTTCTTTTCTTGATTGCTGTGTTTAATACTTAAGTAGCCCTAGCTAAGTTGATTAAGATCTTAGGCTCATTTTATGCCCACCAAGTGTTTGATGAAATGTCTGAACTGCTTTGCAAGAGAATTGCTTATCCTAGCTCAAGAGATTGACTGTCTAGGGAGTGATTTGGAAATAAAGGGTTGATAGATTTGTCTTAATGCTTGCTTTTTATCATTTTACTAATGAGAATTAGTTCTTGACTTGGTAATTAGCAAAGAGATTAGTGCCAAGAGATTGGATTAGTCATATAAATGAATCATATGCATAAGGAATAGCATTGTGTGAGTTTGTAAGCATCATAGGCTGAGTCAAGAGTTCCCTATTACCAATTATCTCATCTCAAGTCCCATCTTTTCTCTGTTTTAAGCTCTGTTCTGAATTTGCTCTGTTTTTCCTTTATTTTGGTTGCTTTGCTTGATTTTCACCTTTTGTGTTTTGTTTTCTTCTTGTTCATCCTTAGGTTGTTAGATTTCCTTCTTGTTCATCTTAGGTTGTTAGAGTTCAATTCCCTCTCTTTATTTGACCTAGCTTAGCAAGTTTTCTGCATCTCATATGTTCCTTAGCCTTTGGATTGGATTGACACCTCAAGTACTACAATGACATATGTGTTTGAGGATTGAGTTAAGACTTAAAAACCTAAACATCAATTGGCGCCGTTGCCAGTTCATTGTGTCTAAGGCATTTGAGTTTGATTACTTGCTTAGACTAGGTTATTTTCTTTATGTTTTTTTGTGTTTTGATGATTGGAGAAGGAACATTAGTTCCATTGCACTCTCATCTTTGAGTTTCACTTGCTAAGAGTCAAGCTTAGTGGCTATAAACAAGCACACTTGGAAGGTAGTTACATGTTTATCCCTTGTCTATATATGCTCTTTTTGCTTTTTATTTCTTTTGTTTAGTGTTTCAGGGTTCTAAGATGGATCAAATGGTTCAGCACAAGGTGGACAATGCCAAGGAGGTACAACAGCTTATTCATTGAGCTAGTGCACTGATTATGGCCAAGAAAAATTGGTAGGCAACATACTGAGTACAAACCAGAAATTTCTGCTCAGTCTTATTGCCTTTCTATGCACCAAGATACTCTCACAATGGCGATTACACCAAGAACCAAGGAGAAGGTGCACCTTGTTGAAGCGGCCAGAAACTTCACCTGACAAAACCGGCTCGGAAAAAGCATCTACACTCCGATTCAGCTTCAACAATCTGCATCAATGTTGTAGACCTGTGAATTAGCTTGCGTCTGGAGTTGGTTTCAGGTCATTCCCATAAGAGGTTCGAAAGTTACAGAAATTTTCGTGAAACCGCTCAACCCCTTTCGGGCAGGCTATCGGTCAAGGGGTGACCGATACCAGATTTTCGGTCACCAGCATCGATCATCAGGTGACCGATACGAACACATCTATCACCAGCATCGGTCAGAAGTGATCGACATAAACCCAGCGGATGAATTTCGGTCACCACATCGGTCACTGCCCAGACTGATGGGATTTACATCGATCAACCCTGACTGTTGTAACTGACCGATGGGAATCACCCGAAGGACCATATTGACTGAAGATCAGCTCAGATGAGGTGTTTCCATTCCGATTTGGCCTCGGCGATCTTCATCAACATTGTAGCCCCGTGAGTTAGCTTTCTATTGATGTTGGTTTCGAGCCATTCTCATCGGTTACTAAAGAGTTACGGCGAATAGAGTGAGCACATATCCATCTGGTGTTTTGACCAATCATCTTGACCGACTTGAAGATTAGCCTGGACGAAGGGTTTTCGTCTCGATTCAGCCTCGACTTTCTTCATGAGAGTGATAGATAATTGAGCTAGGTTTCGTATGCAGCTGGTTTCGTGTCATTTGGTGCAGTGGATCAAGAAATACTGCGATTTTGGCAAAGGCGCTGCAAGAACCCCAAAAGCTACATCAAGCTGGATATCAGATGTTTTGGTCGATATGACTCTTTGATCTTGCTCAATATGGTGCACACTTCTGGTTTCAAGGTAGTAAAGGCTTTATTCTTCACCATTCACCATTCCAAGCCATTCTTTCAAACACCTCCACTACTCCTCCATTACAAGATCTTGAGGTATACTCCAAAACTTTTGCATTTTTCTTCTTCTCTTCTTCTCTTATTTTTTTGAATTTTTGTTGGATATTGGCTCCTCTTTCACTTTCATTACACAGTGGATTACACAGGGATTATGTAATTTAAGTGTGGGGGAGGGTGATACTAACAGTTCTCTTTTAATTTTTGGCATTCATCTCTTGCATATCTCTCATACTTGCAAAAATGTGAAAATTTTGAAAATTTTTCTAAATTTTTACAAAAGTTTTGAGTGATCATCTAGTTCCATCTTGCATTTTAGGATTGCATCTAGTTGCATTTGCATTGAGGTTTCATCAATTCGAAATTTTGAGCATGATGTTTGCCTTTGAGAGATGTTAATTTTTAAAATCACTTCATTGCCTAAGTTGTTAGTTCTTTGATGTTATGGTCTAGTTTGAATTGAAGTTTGAACCACACTTGGAATTCTTTGCATGATATTCTTGTCTTGATGAAGCTTGCATGATCTGAATTCAGTCTCTATTTACTATAACCATAATTTGAATATTGCATTATCATGTCTTATGCATTGAAAGTGTTTTCATGGATACCATACACATACTTGGGCTTTCTTTTTCCATTCTTTGTCTTCTTTTTCCCTTCAAGGATACACATACACATACTGAATTCAGTCTTTCTTTTTCCCATTGTGGATGTTGTTGCTGCGTACAGCTAGGATCGAAAGGGAGAAGGAGGCTTGGTTTGTGGTGAATGGCGTTCCCATTCGATATGGGTTACGAGAGCATGTTATGATCTCAGGACTCAATTGCAGCAACTACCCTCTCTATTGGAATAATAGAGGCAACTCTTACTTGAAGCGAAAGTATCTTCCTGACAAAAAGAAGGTTTTAAGGGAGGATGTGAAGAAAAAGCTTGAGGAGATGGGCCCGGATGATAGTGGAGATAGGCTCAGGATGGTGGTTTTGTATTTCTTGAGCAGCATCATCTACTCTCCCATCAAAACCGGAGACAATGCAAAACCCGTGCTTAATGTATTTTTAAAATACGCTGATGATTTGGATAAGTGTAAGACATTTCCTTGGGGTGTATTGTCTTTTGATCGCATCTTAGAGTCCATTTCGGATACGATGAAGCACTTTGTTGAGAAGGGGTTGGGCAGTGCATGGTCGTTTCCTGGTTTTTGCATTCCACTTGAGGTAAAAGATTGTCTTTTGCATTGTTTTCCTTTTCATTTTAAGATTGTCTATTGCAGGTAAGTCTAATTATATGCGTATGTTTGTAGCTTTTGGCGATGGAGGCCATTATGCCACTGAGACAGAGCTTCCGAGAAGTTGTACCAAATCCTAGCGTCGATTGTCCGAGGATGTGCAGGTCCAAGTGGAAGAAATGCGACTTGAGAGGCTGGCCACTTCAGACTGTGTATCAAAAGCTCGAACGCGAGAACAAGGTTAGTAGTCATTGCAGATTTGAAAAAAAAACAATGAAACTTGTTAACATTGGTTGTTTAAATGTGTTTAACTTGACAGGACATTGACAGTTTGCTGATAGCTTCGGAGGAGGAGAATGCGATGTTGGATTTGATAATGGAAATGGAGGACGATGTTGATGAGCACGATCCTGTTGTGGAAAGTTGGGAAAAACGTATTGATAATGGATTGACGGTTGTGTTTGAAGACATGAAGGAGGAAGATGTGAAAGGGCGAGAAAAAGTGGTGGAGGAAAGAGCAAGGAAAAAACCCCGAGCTAAGAAAATGTCTTTGGAGGATGTCGTTAGCGCGATGGGTTTGCTCAACGACACCATGACAGAGCAATTGGGTTTGCTCAACAACATCATCCATAAAATTGATGACAGGATAAAGCCACATGAAGACTATGTGAAAGCGAGAAAGGATTCAGGCTCTTGAACAAGATAAATCATCTACTTTGTTTTTATATTTGGTTGAAGTTTCTTTTGATTTCGAACTAGTACTTTGTCTTTATTTGGAACTAGTACTTTATTTTTATTTGGAACTAGTACTTTATTTTTATTTAGAATTTGTACTTTGTTTTATTTTCGATCTCGGATGAACTATGTTTTTAATTTGAATTATTGAATTCCTGTATTATTAGGTAAAACTAGTCGTAGTAAGTGTTGCTAGAAAAATAAATACTAAGAAAAGTTAGTAATACTTGGTGATACTAACATTAGTAATACTAATTAAAATATCATTGATAACTTAAGAAAATACAAGCAAAATGGAAACGTTAGTCTTGAACAACAACTAAAAACAACAATTAAAGGAACAATTAAAACAACAATTAAAGGAAATTACAGATTCGTCAAGTCCTGAGCTTGGCTATCTCTTCGGCTTGGATCTGAATCTGTTTTCGCATTTCTTCAATCGTCTTGCTCTGCTCTTCAACTTTCATAACTAGCTTCTCAATCTCTTGTTCGACTCCAAAAACCCATGGCTGACGAAAGTGGAGTCCATCATCCTAGCAAAAAAACAAAAAAACGAGCAACATCCATTATATTTATACCTAGTATTCCAAGTTTTACACCCGAAGAACATCTAAATAGTTTAATATAGTTTTACTAGTTTTACCCAGAAAAAAACCCAGATCTGAAATTATAGAGATTATACTTTAAATTTGGTGCAGGTGAAGTACCTACTGCCTGGTTGAGTTTCGAAATCGTGTTTAAATTTTAGAGAAGGAGATACATCGTGCTTGATAGATCCACCACATGGACATCTTCTCGGAATCCCATATTGGCTGTCGGCGACGAATCCAACTATGCCCCAATGCTGCTTCATCTTCTCCATTTCCTTGCGGCGCATCTTCTCTTCCTTCAACTCGTCCTCGTATGGGTCGATGAGGAAATTGTCCGTGTAGTGATAGCTACAATCTGTATCCATTTGTAGAGAGAGATGAGAGATCAAATTTAAGAGAGAGAGAGAGATCGATTTTAAGAGACAAAGAGAGGTTCGAGAGTTTGTAATGAAACTCTGAATTTTAGATTATATCAAAATTTTTGGAAAAGTACACTCTCCTATGAAAAAATTAAATTTCCCGCCGAAAAAATTCAATTTCACGCCGAAAAAATACACATAGTAATACCAGATTGTCAGTTATACAGAATCTTGAAATAATACTACACCACCTAAAACTTATATTACATCACCTAAAACTTATATTTTCTAGTATTACAGTTTAATTATATGGTTTTACATATGAATATCATTGTCCTATGCAACAATAAGTTTGAATATGGTATTTTTGTACCATTCACTTTGCAAGTTGGTTCTCCATAAGAAAGTGTTTCTTAAAGTATAAGGGAATGTTAAAGATCGATATTAGAACTCTGGTGCAACAATAAGTTTGAACTCGTATTTTGTTAATTCTTAGGTTTGTATGACATATAAGTTGTAGTTCTAACAAAATTAACTAATTTAGGTGATTAGTTTTAGTTTTTAAATAACAATACATAATTATTTTGAAAAGTCACCAATCATGCATAGTTATACCAGTATTACACAGAAATCATAACATAGTAGAAAGCGAAAACGAATTACACATAACAAAAGCTTAAAACTTTTACATCATGCAAAGTCTTCTCCATATAGTAACCCTGCTAGTGTCCTTCCCCGCTTGAGTTTGTTCTGTGTCATTCCCCTTCGGCGCCTTTCTCCCGTTGATGGAAATCTTTTTTCTTTTGGACGACCCTTTTTCTTGACGCGATCCGGAGGTATTATGTCCTTCTCCATGATGTAATCTGGTACAATCCACGCAGACATATCGGGCACCACATAGATCGATCTGCTATAAGCCAATATCCACATCTCCACGAAATAGTATTTCGAACACAAGTCATAATATTCTATGCGGATATCACGCCTTCTATTATTCTTGAAGGAGATGAAAGCGGCTAATGCGTGGATACAAGGATACCTATGAATATCGAAGAACCTGCAACTGCAGGTTTTATTGGCCAAGTCCACCAAATAAAAATTTCCCTCTTCTGACATGACTTCGTATTCAAGGTCACAACCGTTTACCTCCCTCACATCTAATTTCTCCGCTATATGCCAATTGTCGTGCAAGAAGTTCTCAACGAAAGGAACCAGTTTCTGAGCACTCGTTCCTGCCACGGACTCGTTCCTATGCTAGTTAAACTAATCAGAAAACGTTCGAACTATCGTATCAAGCATGGGTATTAAGGAGTACTTCCTTGCATCCCTAAAAGTTTTGTTTAGAGATGCCACGGAGTTGCTTGTGTCGAGGTTGTATCTAGCAACCGGAGAAACACATCTTGCCCACTTTTGTGGCACGGTGGTCTCCTCCACATACTTCGCCGCTGAAGGAAATCTCTGCTTAAACGCCTCATAAAGCATATTGAACTCAGCCACCGTTTGAGCCTTACAGCACTCTTGGAATTTTTTGGCGACAACGGCTCTACTTGCGCTTGGAGCATGACCTTTCACGTTTTGAGCCAAATGCCATAAGCAAAACCCATGATGAGCTTGTCGATAGACGTTAGCTACAGCGTTGATGAGGCTGGTATTTCTGTCACTCATAAATACCAACTCCAAAGAATCGTCTACAACAGTTTTCAGCTTCTCGAAAAACCAGCCCCAACTAGCATTGTTCTCGCCGCCGAGTACACCGAATGCTATGGGATAAATGTGACGATTTGGATCCTGAGCTGCGCCGAAAACAAGTACACCACCAAATCCGGCCTTGAGAAAAGTTGCATCCACCACAATCACTTTCCTCATGAACTGAAACCCATCAATGGAAGCTCCCAAAGCTATGAATAAATACTTGAATTTTCCCGCTATATCCAGTTCCACAGCTGTTTTTGTACCCTCATTCAGCTCCTCTAACACGTACAAATAACGATACAACATCCTGTAGTTATCTTCCGGAGTACCACGCATATCATAAATAGCTTGATTCTTCCCTCTCAAAGCCGTGGAGTATGATACCTCTACACCAACTTTCCTCTTCACAAGTGTCATGATTTCTCTAGGAGTTGGAGTCTCGAGTTTCCCGGGATAATGCTCACTCACAATAGCTGCAACTAGTCGTACTGATCCTCTCCTCTTCACGCTGCCTTCTTCACTCTGACTAGCACGGTTACATGTGTGCATATTCCTGTAAGTTCTAATAGAAAAAGCATCTGATTTTGCTATCTTTGCTGCTCCTACGTGCCACGTACAACTTTGTTGCGCGCATTTTACCACCCATCGCTGAGTATCAGAATTTTTTATAGCATACCCGAAAGATTTAAAAAATGCGCCTCTATGAACCACTTCTACAACAGCATTCTTACTAGGAAATTCTTGATCAATACTCAAATCCAAACCGTCTTCCCATGGCTCTAAACTCTGACTGCATTCAACAACAGGTGGTGCCTCAACATAATAATCACGTCTATCCGATGATTCCACACCGTTACCCCCACCATCATCGTCGTCATCATCATCATCATCATCATCATCATCATCATCATCATCATCATCATCATCATCATCATCATCATCATCATCATCATCATCATCATCATCATAATCATAATCATCATCCTCTTCTTCTTCTTCTTCTTCATTTCTTTCTCTGTTGTCAACATGCAACGTTATGGCATTGGGTCCTATTGGTCCTATTTCTCCGCTTTCATCATCAATGCGCTGCGAATCTTCATAATTCATACCATAAGAGCTTATCCCCACTCTCGATTGTTGCACATACAGTTCCGGTGTACTCATCAACTCCACAATCAAAACACATCTACGGTTCTCATTATCAACATGCGATAGATATACCAACAGATCCTCATCATCACAAATATATGACTTTTCCTTACGTCCAACCAATCTAGCAATGTAACTCAATTGCAATTTAATCTTACTTTCATCTAACCCAAGCTTCTTGTATAACCTAGCTTTTATCATCGGTATTGTTATCTCCTCAATTGATGTCTTCAACACTAGACCATAGATGCGACCTTCGCATTTATAATGTATGGTGACGTAGTTGCTCATTTTAACCTGCCAATAAAATCCCAAAACAACTCATTCAGTACTGTTTTTTTGTTCCCAGTTATACTAGTTTTACTAGTTATAAATCATTTCCCAGTATTTCTAGTATTACTAGTTATACTATTATAGCATGACCAAGATCCAGTTCTCAGATCGAACTATTCTCAGATACAGTCGGTTTAGAGATTTCAAAAACTTACAATTCACTACGATTCAGCCACTGTAATGCATTTGTAGCCAATATAGAGTCATGTTCAACCCAGAAATATTCGTTAACCACCAATGTGCATGAAATCCAATTCAATCTATCATTTCTCTTAATTTCCAATTCCTAAAACCAAAAATTTCCCAAAAATTAATACCAATGATTCATTGCAACCAAACGGACCTCAATTTCGGACCTCAATGAAGCTCCGGCGGTGCAACGGCAGCGAACGGAGGTCGACGGAGGTGGAGGCAGTCGTCGTCGACCGTCTCTTGTCGGGAGGGAGAGAGAGACAAAGAATGAGAATGGGTCAATGGTCAACTCGAAATGGTCAACTCGAGACTCGGTCAACAATAATCTCGGTTAATGGTCAGATCATTAATGGTAAAATGGTCATTCTACATTATGAAGAGCATTGTGGATCACACGAGAATGATAGAGATCAATTCATTTCTCATAAGAGTATATGAGACGATGACTCGAAGAGAAGAAGAGAGTGACGGGTTAGTGAGGGATTAGGTATTTGGTTTTTGAGAATTTTGGTTTAGGCATAAATTTAGGTTTTGGTTTTGGTTTTAGGAGGAAACCAAATTTTGATGAAATTTGGGTTTGGAAAATCTAATTTTGGTTTTAAATTTTGGTTTTGGTTTTAGAGGGAAACCAAATTTTGATCAAATTTGGGTTTGGGTAAATCTGATTTTGGTTTTAAAATTTGGTTTTGGTTAAGAAAAATAGTTTTCAAATGAAGTTTGATATTTAATTTTCAAAAACTTGGTTATTAATATATAGAAGTATAAATAGATTTGCTAAAATTTTAATTTCGTTTAAGCTTTGGTTATAATATAGTTTTGAATAATTTTGATTTTTGTTTTAAATTTTGATGTTGGTTTTCAAACACTTAATAAAATTTTTGATTTTTGTTTAGAATAAAGTATTAAATCTTAAAATTTTACAAAGTTAAAATATTTATTACACAAAGTGATAGCAAAATTAGTAAATTTCGTCTTCACTATCATCATCATCAGATGACGATTCATTACATTGAAATTCATCTTCATTTTCTGCATCTCCAATATTGTAATCGAGATCTATTGGGTTCACCTCTTGTACCAAATTTCCGACTTCAATATTATCAATTGTAGTCAAAAGTACAGCATCATCATTTTCTTGTTGCAAAACAATTGGTTCCTTAGTTTTGTATTCTCCTGAAATATTTTTCCTCGGATTCACCTTTACAACATTGAGCCACAAGTGCTTTGGTTTCATTGTATATGGGTACGGGACGTAACAAACTTGATCCGCTTGAGAAGCTGTGCAATATCAATATATAGAAATATAAATACATATATATATATTGACATTTATGTATACGTACCTAGAATAAATGGTTCGTATTTATTGTATTTTTTTGATGAACGAACGTCAATTCCACCATTGCTCCTCCGAGTGCCTCTACCAATAACAGGATCATACCATGTACACTTAAAAAGTGTGATTTTCAAACCAACTATCCCCTCATATTCAAGTTGTATGATATCAGTTAAGGTCCCGTAGAAATCAGCTTCATCGTATGCATTAGTATAATTCTCTGCTTTAACACATACGCCATAGTTACATTTTTTTCGTCCCTCGCCGTGATTCTGCGTATGAAACAAATATCCTCTTGTGAAATAGATAGGCCAGGTTTTGGCCTTATTCACGGGTTCATGCACTATCTCTTTAACCTAAGCAGGAAATGAATTTGTGGTGCTCCAGTAATTGACCTGCATATAACTATTCATTATCAATATATAGAAGTATAAATACATACAAATATATAATATATACATGGATATGAATATTATTTAGACATACATAATCTTTCACCCATGCACTATATTCGTCAGCTCTTTTCGCAGAGAGTTCTTTTTCAGAGAGTTCTGGATATTTTGCAGAAATATAAGCTTCGAACATACTGTATAAGACCAACACATATGAAAAATCATCATAGTGGATTATAGTAAAACGTAAGTGAAAACATGTGAAATTATACCTCTCAAATGGCTGAAAATAATCACAATTTCGCAATGCATGTGCGCATCGATAGTCGTTCTCTGAAAGCCATATTTCATGCATTTCCCCACTTGGTCGACCTATGTGAGAAAATATATCAGGTACTCCAGGGATATGATATACGGGAACTTCACCTTTGTCGAATCTTGTTAGCCTAACCAAATGTGTGAAAAGTAATTCACATTAGAATATATACCACATGTGTCTTGAAATTTGATTAATTTAAAGATTTACCTTGATTTCGTTTGTATATGTGCGGCAAAGTAGTGCTCTGAGAAATAAGCTACTTCGTCATTGATATATGATTCAACAATCGATCCTGCTGCATATCTTTTGTTTTTTGCTTTCCCTTTCAACTTCTTGAAAAACCTTTCAAAAGGATACATCCACCTATATTGCACAGGCCCTCCTAGTTCAGCTTCGTAGGGGAGATGTATAGGCAAGTGCTCCATCACGTCGAAGAATGATGGTGGAAAGATATTTTCCAAATTGCATATGATTAAAACTATATTCTGTTTTAGAAGTTGGACGTGGCTTTTTTGCTAAGTTCTTGAACATAAGTCACGGAAAAATCCTCCAACTCCTACATTATATATTCAAACAGCAAGTTAATAAGTTAGTGGTTACTTTAATATGATATGAGGTATATTTAAATGTTGTATCTTTCATAGAGCTATAAGTAATTGGTACTTGATAATGCAAGGTGGACGTTCTGGTCTAGGAGTTCTGCAAAGATAAATGGTAGTAGACGCTCCATAAAAACATGGCAATCATGGCTCTTCATGCCTGAAAACTTTCTGTTAACCATATCAGCACAACTAGCTAAGTCTGATGCATAACCATCTGGGAATTTAACCACATGTTTCACACACTCCAATAAACTTGTTCTGGCTTCTTCTGTCAATGTGAATGCATAGAAAGGAGCTTTACCATCACTATCAATATGTAAGTCTGGTCGAGAACAGAATCGTTCTATATCCCTTCGTGACATGATGGTGTCTTTTGATTTACCTTTCACACTCATAAGAGTATTCATGATGTTGTCAAAAACATTCTTCTCTAGATGCATCACATCAAGGTTATGTCGAAGATTGAGGTCCTTCCAGTACGGCAGCTCCCAGAATATACTTTCCTTATGCCAGTTATACCAATTCCCATAGCCAGTCTTCTTCTTTTCATGACCATTTCCACCACAGTTTTTTGTCTTTGGTGGATTAACCCCATTTAACCGCTCGTAGTAAACTTGCTCACCTGTCAAAGACTGAGGTGGATCCTTATTCAAAGCGTGTTTTCCTTTCAAGAAATCCTTTTTATTCTTCCTCAGTGGATGATCTTGAGGAAGAAATCTCCGATGACAATCAAACCAACACGTCTTCCTTCCATTAGGGAAATAAAATGACTCTGTATCTTCCATGCAAATTGGACAAGACAATTTACCATGAGTCGTCCATCCTGATAACATGCCATAAGCCGGAAAGTCACTTATCGTCCACATAAGCACTGCTTTCAAGTTAAAATTTTGATTCAAGGATACATCGTATGCATCGACTCCAGTATACCATAATTCTTTTAACTCGCCAATAAGAGGTCGGAGGAAGATATCCAGACTAGCTCGCGGATGATTTGGCCCAGAGTTCAGAATTGTTAGAAACAAATACTTTGTATTCATGCACATACCAGGGGTAAATAACACGGAGTCAAGATCACAGGTCATAATGAATGATTACGAGACATGCCAAAAGGATTGAATCCATCTGTACATAATCCAAGATAAACATTACAGGGTTCTTCGGCAAACTGGAGATGTAGGTCTTGAAAATATTTCCACTCTGCTGCATCAGACGGATGACAAATTTCTCCCTCCTTTGCTTTGTGCTCAGCATGTCATCTCATAGCCGCTGCGGTCTTCTTGCTCTGATACATTCTTTTCAATCTATCAGTAATTGGTAGATACCACATACGACTAAATGGAACTTTGGTTCTCTGTCGTCCGTTGTTTGGCTTCCATCTTGGTGCATCACAGAACTGACACTTATCCATATCCTCTTTCCAGAAAGATCATACAATTATTAATACAAACATCAATTGTATAATATGATAGGCCTAAATTGCGCATCAATTTTTCTGTCTCGTAATGTGAACCGGTTGACTGGTTTCCATCTGGTAAATACTCTGTCAACATATCACTAATTGAATCCACACACTTTTCACTCATGTTATAATCTGTCTTATTTTGCATGACTCGAGCAGCTAAGGATAACTGTGAGTGACCTTCGTGACAACCATTGTATAATAGATTTTTTGCTCCTTCTAACAAGTCGTAGAATTTTTGGGAATGGTTATGTATCAGTTCTTCTACATTTTGATAATTATCATACTGATGATAGTTATCAAAATGCTCGGTATCACGAAATGCATCATTCACCATATCTACATATCTATCCTCTACTACATTACCCACTTCTTCACTCCCACTTATTTCGGTTGTATTAACATAACTCGTTCCTAAATCCATATTGATTTCTTCTCCATGTTTATACTAAATATAATAATCTGGCATAAATCATCTACTATACAGATGATTCCAAATTTTTCCCCTAGATAAATTTGTTGTTTTTGCAACCACTACAAGGACAGTAAAACTTACCCCTATTGCTCTGTACTAAAGGCTGGTTATTTGCAAATGCCATAAATTGATCGAACCCCATTTCGAACTCTACCGAAAAGTTTCCCGTCTCTTCATCTATCCTTTTATACATCCACTCCCGACCATTATGATAATTGTAATTATCTGACATTATATAAAAAATAAAAAAACTTTATTACTTTTTTTTTGACAAATCACTCTTATACAGATAATAAAAATTAATCTCTCTTGATTTTTTTTATCAAACATTCTCTTTTTTTTTTCTACTAAAAATATAAATATATACTCGCTTTCCCACTTTTTTATATCAAACACATTCTGAATAGTTTCTATGCAATGAGAACGGTGGATGGTACATATATATAGAAATTTGTATGACTACAATGCGACTATATTTCGACCACAAGGCAAGTCACATCCACCACATAACGCAGAAAACGTGTTTTACCGGTTTTTATGTCGGCAAAGGGTACGACTATTTTATGACTATATTGCGACCACATAACGAGTTAGTCGCAAATTAGTCGCAACCTCTGCCGACATACCATGTAGTCATAAATTAGTCGCTACTCAGTCATAAATCTACGACTATTTTACTACTACATTACGTAGTCTCTAATTAGCGACTATGTTGAGACTATATGTTTATAATCGCAATATTTGTTGCTAAATAGTCGTGAAGTAGTCGTGTATTTTTGTAACTATCGTTTTAGTTGCACCTTGTAGTCGCAAACTGACTGTTTTCTTGTAGTGTAAGTTGAATAAGATCTTAGGCTTATTTTATGCCCACCAAGTGTTTGATGAAATGTCTGAACTGCTTTGCAAGAGAATTGCTTATCCTAGCTCAAGAGATTAACTGTCTAGGGAGTAATTTGGCAATATAGGGTTGATAGATTTGTCTTAATGCTTGCTCTTTATCATTTCACTAATGAGAATTAGTTCTTGACTTGATAATTAGCAAAGAGATTAGTGCCAAGAGATTGGATTAGTCATATAAATGAATCTTATGCATAAAGAATACTATTGTGTGAGTTTGTAAGCATCATAGGCTGAGTCAAGAGCTCCCTATTACCAATTATCTCATCTCAAGTCCCATCTTTTCTCTGTTTTAAGCTATGTTCTGAATTTGCTCTGTTTTTCCTTTATTTTGATTGCTTTGCTTGATTTTCACCTTTTGTGTTTTGCTTTCTTCTTGTTCATCCTTAGATTGTTAGATTTCCTTCTTGTTCATCTTAGGTTGTTAGAGTTCAATTCTCTCTCTTTATTTGGCCTAGCTTAGCAAGTTTTCTGCATCTCATCTGTTCCTTAGCCTTTGGATTGGATTGACACCTCAAGTACTACAATGACATGTGTGTTTGAGGATTGAGTTAAGGCTTAAAAACCTAAACATCAAGTATCTCCATTGGACTGGTGGACACAAACGGCATGGTCTTGATGCATTACTGGTGCCCTTTGTTGTTGGATGGCTTGGACCTGATATTCTTTGTAGTGGTTTGGTGGGACAGCCCTAGGAAGGAGTTTAGTGGTTTCATTGAGTAGTAAGTCAACTCTCATCTGTAAGGCTTTCATCTCTTGCAATGCTGTCTCTAGTTTTTCTTCAGTGGCTTTGGACTGTTGTTCCTTATCATCAACAAAGTCCCAATTGCTGAGTGTCATGTTCTCTACTAGTATCCAACCTTCATCAACATCTTTGCCAAGGAAGTAAACATTACTAGTTGTGTCTAGGAGGATTCTTATCTTTGGGAGAACACCTCTGTAGAGTGTGTATAGTAGCATTTCCTTGGTAAAGCCATGGTAAGGGCATTGATGAGTGAAACCTCTAAACCTTTCCCATGTGTCTCCAAAACTTTCATTAGACCACTGCTTGAAGTTTGTAATCTCATTTCTGAAGTGTGCAGTTCTGGAAGGGGAGAAGAACTTGGTTAAGAAAGCACATTTACATTGTTCCCAAGTAGTGATGCTGTCTTGTGCTAGAGATTTCTCCCATAGTCTAGCTCTATCACCAAGAGAAAATGGGAATAACTTGAGCTTCAAACCATCATTTGAGACTCCACTAAGCTTTGTCAAAGTGCATATCCTTTCAAAGTGATCCAAGTGCTCAAGAGGGTCTTGGTTTGGCAATCTAAAGAACTGTCTCTCTTGGATCATGGTAACGAGACTGCTCTTGATCTGATACTGTTGAGTCTCCATAGGTGGAAGGATACCTTGTCTTAAACCATAGTTAGATGGTATATCAGCAGCACCAATAGGTCTTCTTGGTGTTTGAACTCTCATTCCCCAATCTCCTTGTAGACCAGCTTGACCTTGTTCACCTTGCAAGCCTTGAATCCCTTGAGGACCTTGCAAACCTTGTGGACCTTGCAACTCAAAATCAGCAGCATATTGATGTTCTTTTATGCTGCAACAGCTGAATTCTGACTTAGAAAACCCAAAATCTTTGACTTTGAACCTCAGTTGTAGTTGTAGACACTTAAGAGCAAGTGTTGTGGTACCTACAAAAAAAATTCTAGACCAAAAGAGAAATTAGTAACCAAAAACGAAAAATAACAGAGCTTGATCTCAAGACCTCTACAAATCCTACTGAACAAAGCATTCTCCTAATGGCAACGGCGCCAAATTGATACAAGAGTTTTGACTCTCTTGGTCAATCACCCATTGTACTAGTCATTGTAGCATTGGGTTTTAATGTCAATCCAAAGGGGAAGATTGAAACAGCAGGATTATAGTAGATTTCTTAATTCAAGCAGATATAAAAGGGGTTTTAGAGTATCTAGCAACCTAAAGGATCAAGCAGAAATGAAGCAAACACAAAACTAAGGGTAACAAGCAAGCAAAACAACCAAAATAAAGGCAAAACAGAGCAGAACCGAATTCAAGCTAAAAACAGAGAAAAGATGGGACTTGAGATGAGATTATTGGTGTTAGGAAACTCTTGACTCAACCTTTGATTCTTACAAACTCACACAATGCTATTCCTTATGCATAGGATTCATTTATATGACTAATCCAATCTCGCATTAATCTCTTTACTAATTACCAAGTCAAGAACTAATTCTCATTAGTGAAATGATAAAGAGCAAGCATTAAGACAAATATATCAACCCTATATTGCCAAATCACTCCCTAGACAGTCAATCTCTTGAGCTATGATAAGCAGTTCTCTTGCAAAGCAGTTCATGCATTTCATCAAACACTTGGTAGGCATAAAATAAGCCTAAGATCTTAATCAACTTAGCTAGGGCTAATTAACCATTAAACACAGCAATCAAGAAAGAAAATGGAAGAATTAATACTAAGCAATCATAGATAGAGTCTCAAATTCCCTAAACCAAACCCATCTCAATTCCCTAAAAATGACTACTCACTAAGCACCATTAAAAACCATCAGTCCAAAGGGAGAAAGATGAGTAATCATGATTAGAAAGCTTAAACAAAATGAAAGATGCAAACTTTAATTAGATCAAACAAAGATTAAAATTACAAAACCCAAGGGTCTAAGCAAGGAAGAAAGAACTACTGGGTAAAAGCTTCTCCTAAGAAATTAGGGATTTTTCGTATTTATAGGAGTCTAAGCAAAAATGGCAAAGTTGTAAATAAATGTTCTTCAGTCTGGGTTTACATCGATCAGTTACAACAGTCAGGGTTGATCGATATAGAGTTACATCAGTCTGGGCAGTGATCGTTGTAGTGACCAAAATTAACTCGAAGCGATTGTACCGATCACTCCTGATCGATGCTGATGATCGATGTGCTCATATTGGTCACTTCCTGATCGATGCTCTTGACCGAAAATCTTGCATCAATCACCCCTTATCGATATTCTCTGTGCTCCGACCGAAAAGCTCTGCAGAGATTGTCTGCTTTGATCTCTTTTGCTCCATTTGGTCCAGCTAGCTTCCTGTATCATCCTCAAAGCTCCTCCAAGCTCCTTTTAGCTCCATAAGTACCTTAAAACATTCATAATGCAAGAAAATATGCAAATTATACCCTAAATGCAATCTAGGTCTAAATGAAAAGAAAATGGGACAAAAACTAAGGGAAAACATACAAAAAAAAACCAAAACATGTACTAAATGCATGCTTAAATGGTGTAAATACAAGAAATATCACAACCTCTCGGACTTAGTAGCCAAGATGGGATGTTTTAATGTTCATCTAACTGTTGAACCTTAAATATTTGAAAAAATATGACATAACCCCACCATTAGTTACCATGACATGAGATGTAGTAGTTATGCATGTCACCAATTTTTTACTATTAGGGGGCTAGTAACTGAACAACGGTCGAACGCCATTACTTTTCTATTCAGTTGTACTTTTTGCAATTTGATGCCATTTTGCATGGAAATAACACTAGACCTCTTATCATTGTCGATCAAGTAATTCCACTTCCTATCCACAATACACCTGCACTCGCCATATATAACAAGACAATGCTCTTCCATTGCTCAACGCTTAAAATATAGGCCACAAAATGGAGTTACAAAATTCTTATCACTTTTCTCCTCAACCAATCTTTCAAGTCTCGTTACTACAACCGCACAATCCTTGTTTCATTAATTACACTTCAATTGCATGGCTTAAAATAATATGATATCAATTTCAACACCACCTACTTAAGCCATCTCGTAAAAAGTGCAACCAGCCCAATTTCAACCACGCCAATAACACCCATCTATACCCCTTTACACATATTGCTTCCAGTACTTCTCCCATCGTCCCATCCACCAGATACCGTAAAAAATTTTAATTGGCATTAATAAACAAACACGGCGAAAGAGCATAGAAACTCACACGACCACCCTTTCAACCAAATCACAATCCCAGAGTTATTGGATCTAATTAATAACAGACAAAAACTTCTCCATAACTTCTACTGTAGTAATCACCAAGGAAAATTCGCAACAATTATCGATCGCTGAACACATAGTTCGCAATGTAATCAACGAGTGATAAAAAGAGACTGTCGTAAAAGGAATGATACTTCAGACTACCTCAATAACTTCTACTCTTTAAATCATCTTAAAATCAAAATGTTTGTCTCTACCTTGTTGTAGAGAAAGTTCAGCAAAGCAATAAAGACAGACAAAAATTTATGAGAATACAATTTAACAAACCAGAGTCGCCGTTTCAACAAAGAAACTGAGACAAATACTTTCCAACCGAAAACATAGATGTATTTGATAAATTCCAAAATCAGGTATAATCAATATGTGTCAACCTTTGGGTATCTATATTCTTCTCACGCCAAAGAAAAGAGATAAGAGTATTATCCGCAACTCACAGGATAAAGCCTCGCAGAAATTTGTAGAGGAAGCTAATGAGCGATACAAAATAGATTCAACAAAGATGGAGAATACAAGATTTTGTCCTACCCACTTCCATTATCATCTTCACTATCGTCGCTGTCATCGCTGCAAATGTAAAATATTGTACATAAGTGAGTCCATACAAACTTTACCCATAACAAGAAAGGTGTAAATGAAGTATATCTCTAAAGATGAAGGAGAAGCCATATCTTGAATCGTTTTATGGCCGGATTACAGATGCAGGACTAAAAAGTAAAATTGATTTTAGTATGCAAAGAAAATGAAGTACCTTTGTTCAGGTGATTTGGATAACCGTCGGGCATCCAATCCTGTTATATATTTTTGAGCTGCTTGAACATTTTCAGTACCTAAAGAGACCAACCAAAGCAAATTAGTAAAATATGTCACTGTTGCGGCAGTTTTCAGAAAGACGGCAAGAAACAGAAACATGCATCTGCAACCAAAATTTTGGCCTGACATATTGAGCATAGATGGCTAAAACAAACAAAATTTGAGATGAGTTTCAAGAGAATAATTATGCAGACAGATGCAATACCTTTTGTTAATTGGAACACGTGCAAAGCACATCTTTCTGCAGCAAGTCTCACTGGCGTGCTTCCATCCTTCAAACATTCAGCAAGAGGAGGCCCAATAATACTCACATTGGCCATGGTTGCTGTCGGGTTATCCTGAAAGAAAACATCTTATACTACCGTTGCACGTATCACTAACGAATGAATCAACTCGAAAGGAATAAATCTTACACTTACTTTTGCAAAAGCTTTAAGTGCAGAGAGCGCTCTTCTTCGGACCTCACTCGAATCATCATGCAAAGCTGAGACTATCGATGAAAGGATATCGATGACCACTCTTGCATTGGAAGGATCCGTTGCAAGTTGATGTAGCAAAAGCCTTCCCAAGGCTTTTGTCGAGGTTTCCCGTAATGGAAACTATTCGGAAGAAGATGTCAGTAAAAGTTTATAAAGAAAACGGGGGAAAGCTAATACCACACAAAGTTTACCTTCTCGTCCTTTAAAGAGCTCTTAAGAGAATTTAACATTGAGGAAAATAGTGAAGATGTCATAATGGTTGAAGGGTTGTGCTTAAGCAAAGATGCAATACAGAGAACTGAGCCATGCCTAGCACTCCATTTTGGCGAAGCAGATAAATCTCTGACTTCCTGAAGTAGAACACTGAGTTGTGCAGCTTCCAAGTACTGCAAAAATAGGAAAGTTAGAATCATAGGCTTCATCAAAGCATACTAATCATCAATTGTTAAACACACCCTAATTCTATTTCCAACAAAAATAATTAAAAACAAAAGGTAAGATCGAGAGATACAAACTCGCAGTATAATAGCATCACACGAAGGTGTATTATATAGGATTTCGTCTGTAATGTGAACCATAGAGCTAAGACGAAAAGGTCCCTACGCATATACGAAGCAGTACCTGTGATAAAACACCCAGCATGCTTGTGGCAGAAATTCGAACTTGGTCGTCATCATTGTGCATTAGATCCTTTAGGAGATCAAAAATGCGTATTCTAACAGCAGGCCCAATGCTCTTCCCCGCATGCTTTATGACACCTCTCATGGCAGATAGAATGGCCTCACGTACCCCAGAATCTACAGCCTGATACATATAACCAATTCCATAACCAAATAAGAACTAGATGGGCAGATTAAGAATTTATGCATTTGTTGCTAAAAGACGATGCAACAAGTACCTGGAAGCTTGTCATCAAGTCCCCAACTAATGGGTCAATCCTCGTGCTTAATGCACTAAGCTTTCCTAGGGCAAGCGCAGCACTAGAACGGATGGTCCTGCAGTGTAAAGGTGTTAGCTCAAGGACTCGAATACGATAATGACAATGGAACATAACCATTAGATGACATGGAACAACATTTTTTAGGTAACATGTTCCACAGACATTTTTAGTCTCAGGTAATATCAACAATACATTACTTTACTAGGAAAAAGGTAGAAATGTAGAAGAGCTGACTAAAAACTTTAAGTTGAAGAGTTGAGTACAAATCTAGTACAGTAGCGTAGGCGTATCCTTGTCCTAATTGGAAACAGTGGAATTTACAAATAAATCTCACCACACAAGTATCAGATCAGGATTCGGTCACACCTGCCTAAAATTTTGCGGATTTAGTGATGTATCTGCTAATTTTTATTCATTGCTCTTCCACTAAATCCAAACTGTTGTAGAGACAGTCGTTTGCCTATCATTATATATTATTAACTTCACTATCATTCAAGTTGAGATATCAAGGACTAACCTTGTAGAGTCTTGTAGACACTTGACAAATGTTGTTTGAAGTTGAGGGAGGAATGGCTTAAGCGCCATCCGACCCCTTTGTATTAGGATGATTAATGTAGCCAAGATAGCGCTTTTGACCTGCCATGGAAACCGATCTCCTATGATTCGAATAAGAGGCCTGAAATAACAAGAAAACGTATCTCAGCAGACAGTGGTACTATATAAAATTTGATTGTATTTTTCTGTGACATTCTACCATCATTAGAGCTAGCTCTGCACTCGGATAGCACATATGCATCAAACATCATTTTAGCCAAGCACATACGCAATAAACATCAATTTATCCAGATTGACCGTAACTACCCAGGCAAAGTAAGAAATACAACAAATGGATAGTATCTGAAGAAGCATCAACACAAGAAACAAAGGTTCAAACACTGCATACCCTGTTATTGGTATGACGAACTCCTTCAATGCTTGCTCGCTAGTAACTTCAATAAGCTCACCAAGACCAAGTGCAGCTTGCTCTCTTAATTCGGCAGATCCACTTAGTAGACCCTGGAAATCACAGCAAAAAGATAACACTGCATGATTGCTCCTGTACGTGCAAGCAAAAAAGGGGAACAGTTTTTGCATTTTTAAACTGAGCTTCATCTCGACTTTTTTACAAAATAAAAAAAAAAAGCTAAAACACAGAAATTACTATACACGATTTAAAATATATGATCAAGGTGGTCTTCAGCACTAAAAAGAAAAGTTATAAAGAATACCTGAAGAAATACTGGAAGTAACGGCTTAAGGGATTTAGGGAGGCATAAACCAGGTATAACAACATATCCTCCCTGCAATTCATGTAACACAATATACTCTACAGATATTAGTTTACAGAAAACATTGTTGCTTCATCAGTAACATAACACAAAGGTCACCTTTCGCTTTCGACGCTCTTTGTCCCTAGCTGTAGATACAGCATCACGTACAAGTTTTATATATGAAGGGAGTACTTCCTTTGGAACTGAACCAATAACCCTAGCCAAAGCTTCCCAGCAAACCTGTTTAAAAGGGAGCAAGTTAGAAAAGACGTGCTCACTTTAACTCTTTTCATTCGAGCCAAGTAGCGTACCGCAACAGTTGTTGAATCAGAATCACTGAGCATAACAATCAAGGTAGATATCATGTTTGGAGCTTCATCAATCAAGTAAAGCTTGCTACTCTTGAAGAAGTAACCAATCAGATAGGCAGAACTTCTTCTAACTGAAGGCTGAAAATAAACAATTTAGAAGCCTGAATTACTTGCATGCCAAAAATAAAATACTTAATTACAATTTGGAAACCTAAATTACTTACATGCCAAATAAAATACTTATTAAAAAACATAACAAACGAACCTGACTATCAGAAACTCCTTTGAGAAGTTCTGATAATAGAGTCTCAACTCCTTCTTCATCAATAACAAGTACCACCCTCTCTGCTGCCTCTTTTGCCAATTCTTGGACTTCCTGAGACAAGCAAGAGAATCTTAATGTTAGATAGCAATTGCTATCACAGAAATTGAATGGTGAAGATAATTCTTTTTTACCTTGTTTTCATCTCCCATTGCAGAGAGCAAAGCAGGTAGTATGGTTCCAAGATGAGTGTTAAAACCAGCACCAGCAACTTCAGCTAAGGCTCCAATAGCATGTGCATTTAAGGCACTAGACACAGCAATTTAAACGTTAAAACCACCAAAAAGTAAGTTACCACGGTTAGTGGTGCATATTTACAGAAGTGATCAAAAGGAATACATACGAGAGAGGAAGATGGACAAGCTTGGGTAAGATATGTGGAAGAACAGCTGCCGTCCTAACACTGAAATACCGAAAGTAAATTCAGCATCCAGAGAACTTTGAAATGGGAAGGCAAACAAGAGCCAGAGGAAACAGTATCAGAAAACCTTATAATTTGTTTCAGCCCATCCAGGGCAGTAGTAGACATATCATCATCCTCTAATGCTTCCAAAAGAGTTGGGATAATCTCATCCATTGCTTGCAATCCAGCGCTCTACATGTCAAAAAGAACGAAGGATAAATATAGATTGAATGGAAGAAAAATCTGATAAGCAACACAAGTCAGCACAGGTACCTTGTACAGAGTGCTGAATGCTAGTCCAGCAGATTCACGAACCTCAAGAGCACTATAGACGATAGGTGTAGAAGTTCAGAATGTTAATTCTTCTAATAGCATAAAGAAGCATGCTGAATCAGAAGCTGATTCATGAAGAATGAAGCAAACCTATCACAAAGAGCTGTCCGAATAGTGGGAATGAGCTGATCCATAAAACTCAGCAACTGACTCCTCCCAGCACTTGCCATTACTTCATTCAGGCCAATGCATACACCCTGTTAATCATGTATTTATATATTAAGTCAAGGAGTTGAGCGATGAATAACATGTGCCTGATAACACTGCATATGCTTAGCAATCAATCCTACGCTTAGCATCAGTTGGTCAATATGATACACTTAAGTATTACATGTGGACATATAACCATGAATCAGGTCCCAAGTTCAATTAAATCAATCATATTTCTGGTACATAGCCTATTTAATAGATAAATTAAATACATGTCACAGTAATTAGAACACAGAGAAAGTGTCAACTCTACTCTGATAAAAATAACACTGACAAATTCACAGTTCATGGTTTGCGAGGTCACAACAATAATTTCTACCAAAACAGTTCCTTAACAAGTTTCTTGAAAAAGAGAGATTGTTGCTGTGACATGAAGCTTACTTGTCTTTTGTCAACATCTGGATCCTTCAGTCCTTTAGCTAAAATTGGAATGATAAGAGGAAGCACCCTTTCACCAAGCTTCCTAACCAACTCTCCAAGTGATCTTCCTGCCACCTACACAGTATAATAGACTTATACAGCGGCGGGCTAACAGTTTAAGAAAAGAAACAAAAGAAAAGTAGGATCCAAACCTGCCGCCTCTCAGAGGATGGTGATGCTAAAGAAGAGATTAAGGTACTCATCAATATTGGCATTATTTCCTTCAACGTCTTTGGTGTGTTTGCTACAATGGTTTTCCATACATGTAGTGCCGCCTGGAAGGCAAAACCTTTTTACTCTCATCTTAAATATTAAGTACACTCAAACAGAATACGTATAAAGCATTAACAGCATTACCTGACGAACAGACAAACTAACATCAGTTCGGACCATATATAACGCAGCAAGAACTTCATTACGCTTGTCCATTCCTAAAATATCAATAATTGCACGACCCTGCGCTTCAGTACTTGCACCTTCATCATCACTTCCACCCTCCAGCAGAGCTTTACCGGATGTACCAGCAACCTAGTACAAAAGCTCCAAAGATCAAATATTAAGGCAAGCTTGGACCTATTTACACAAAAACTTTCATGGTGATGGCTTCAGTTTTAGTAAGGATAATAGTACATTATTTTATTACCAATACACACTAAAAATCAGTCATTGCAACATCTATAACAGGCTATGAGGATGACAACATTGGTTACCAAATAAATACTGGGCTACAGGTTTTAGTGCTAGGATAAACAGCAAGAAAACCACACAAAAAATGCTGTTAACCTTGAACAATAAATCCCCAAGCAGTTCAACAGAACTTTGACGGATTCGCCAATTATCATTAAAAATGCCATCCTCCACAGCTGGAAGAAGAAGAGGCAGAGACCTGCAGAACCAACGACGCTACTTTAGACCTGAGATGTAAAAATAATAAAAGAAGCTTTTCGAATATTAACAATCAATAAAAATAGAATCATCAATTTAATTTATCACAAACTACTCCCAATAATGAACTACAACTTATACAAGAGGAAGAACAGAGGTAACTAATAATACCATTAATGGACTAATTAATTGAGTTGAAAAATCTAATTAATCTACGGATCTCGTAAGTCAAAATTAAATAAAGTATATCAAAGAGAAACAGATATAGTGTAAAGTCGCACGTTGTTGCATGGTGCTCCACCAATACATGGCCAGCCCCCAGGGCTGCATCACGAACAGATTCATTCTCATCGGCAAGACCTAAAGCATTAGCGCACCATCAGTTTCGTGAATAAGTCAAAAGCTAGAGAGAATTTAAAAGTTCGCTAAAACTGATTGGTTCACCATCTAGAATGGCCGGTAACACAAGCTGCAAGTAGTTCTGGAATTGAGCACCCAAAGACCTTGGTAAGAACTGCGATTAACAAGCAAAAGCTTTTAGAAAAATCGTACAAAAGTGATCTTTGAGGAATATCTGAAGAGTGACAGAATTCACCTTGAACAGCGTAAGGTATCCATCCCGGACCGATGCTTTTTGATGAGAACAATGACGAATGAGATCAGGAAGTACATCCTCAAAGTACTCTGTCCCAAGAGCTGCTAAAACCTGAACAAAAATATGTGGAGAAAAAAATACTAACAGATGCAGCTACAATTTGTCGGAAACAATTCTTTATCAGAAGCTGAGATTAATGATTTTGCAACTTTGTCTATTTCCAAATATGCTATACACCCTATCAGGTTTTTATGTACATTATACAAGATGATACCAGATGAATCGAAGACAACAGAATATTTACAGAGAAACGTCTTCGTCTCATTTACTTTGGTGTAGATTATTAGAATTTATCTACATAAACTTGAATAATAAAATCTTAAAACTCCTGCAAAGATGTACTGCATAGTGGATATACTGGAAAAGTGCTAAAACAAACAGATAACTTAGTGAATTTCTACGACATCAAACTAGGTGTTTTGACTAAAAGAAACAAAGCCACCAAATATACATCTTATTCTACATACCTCGCTTAATCCCTGAGCAGCTCCAGACCTTTCAACATTGCTTGTATCAGATTTTAGAGTTTCAAATAGCCATGGAACAAGATCTGGGAAATTCTCCTCTCCCATTCCTCTGATAAGTGATCCAACAGCCCTTGCTGCCACAGCACGTACCTCGGGAATTGGATCCACGAGAACCTGACAACTCCAGTGTCCAATTACATAAAACATCTTATGCAAGAGACAACTCATTCTATATGAAAGGAAAATTACCTTTTTAACTTCAGGAAGCAGCAATCCTATGTAAGGAATCATATCCTTTGGCTCGGTCACCAAAGAACACATATTACCGACAATTTGAGAAGCTTTCTTTTTTGTTTCAGAACTCCTTTCTCTCAATCCTCTATGCACTATTGGTACCAATAGTGCAAGTGAAGGGGCATCAACAGAATTGACGAATGTTGTCTGTTATAAGAGGCGTAAGAGTTGGAACAAATAAGCAACAGAAGAGAAGTATAAACAGCAGGCCGTTAGACACGAAATCCTTACTTGAAGAAGGATGTCAAGAGAATGTCGTGTGTAATCATTGGGATCTGTTAAGGCCAATAGAAGAGTGGGGACAAGAGAGGATATCTCTGGGTTCTTTATGACACTTCCTACCTAAATAGTGGTGAGCGGAAACTCTAGTCAGTAAAATTCACGAAATTTTGAATTTGTCCTGCTATAGAATTCCAACCTGTTGAAGTGCCAACTGCCCAGCGGACTGAACTTTTGGATGTGTATCCGTTAAAACCTGAATAATTTTTATGTCATGGAATCAGACAAGATCAAATAACTAACGCACGGAAAATTTACCAAGCCTTACAGTTAAGAAGCAACTGAAATCTACTTGCATTACACACCTCTGTAAGTTTTGGCACGACCCTAGGAAGGCATTGAGACAGTTGCTGAGGATTACAAAATGCCATAGCTCCGAGGAGCTGTACACTGCTTTGCTTTGTTCTCCATGCTTTATCTTCAAGGCCCTACCAGAAAGAACGTAATAAACAGAAAAGTACACATCCTGTAAGATTAAAGAATAAATGCACCGAGGAATAGCAAGTGTAATAGCTGAACCTTATTTCTAAGGTGCAGCCCTCAAATAGGGTAGAGAACTAGAGGGAAACGGAGTGAAAATCAAAATACAATCATACAAGCATCCATAAATTTTCCATCCATTCTAGTCCAGCACAAAGCATATAATACTGGGAAAAAAAAACATGATCACGAGCAGAGCACATGGCAATGCACAAAACTTCCGTTATAGAACATTAAACTTAAATATCTTCATACTAATATAGACTATCACCTTGAGTAGAGAAGGAAGGACAAGTTTCACACCATATGCCGATAGATGAGACATCATAGCTCGTGCAGCACATTCTGCTGCTTCACGGACTGCCCCGACTTGGTCAGAGAAGGACACCAGAAGTAAGGGTAACATCTTGATAACATATCTAAATCAAGAGAATAATATAAGCGATTACTAGCAAGTTGCAACATTAGCTTTTGGCATGATAATCATTAAGTGATTTCACTTACGGTTCAAATAATTTTCCAAGCTTCTCACAGAGGCATTCAAATGCAAGTAGAGCCCCTTCACGCCGTTTTGCAGAATTTCTGCAGCAAAAATACAAACCAACTTAGCGGGAGTGAAGAAACGTAATTACATATGATAAAAAAATATAGCACTATAAGAATAAAGCAGCAGTTAACCCACAACAGTGGAATATTGAATTACGAGGCAGCCTTTTCATGTGAAAAATAATGGTTGTCTCTACAATGTATTACTAATGATAACAACCAGTAGAACTAATTCATCAAAATCGACTATTGACTCAATACGCCACAGTGGCATAGTGAACAGCTTCACAGCCAACATAAATTCCAAAAGCAGAACATAAACAATAACTTTCAAACATCATATATATAAATTAAAAACAAAAAAAGGACGCAGTTAGAAAATACCTGTCGATAAGAGCTTCTTGCAAAGTGACTACAAGTCCATATTTCTTCAAGCTAGAAATTCCAAAACCCATTACCACTCCCGCAAGACCAAAAGCTGCTCCTCTTCGCTCACCATATTTATCACTGTTCATTAGCTTATCCAAGAGTCTCGAAAAAAGGGCAGGGGCATCCTCCTAAAAAAAATGAGAGAAACGATGAGAGACCTTACACTTCATCAATCAAACTGATTTAGTCCGTAGTTGCTACTAGAAAACTAAGTAATAGCAAAATTTCTTTCGGTAAGAACTCGAATTTGTAGGATACGTACTTTCTTTGATAGTACAAGTGGTGAAAGGCATGTTGAGACTGCACGCTGAACAGATTCTGACGGTGTATTCAACACCTCCAACAGCTTTTCCACGACAGTATGGACTTTAGGATCATCCTGTCATCATTAGTGATCATATAAGATAGAGAAGAAAATCATGTGCATTGTGACAAGAGTTAAACTAATGGTAGAGTTATCACTTTGGCTAAGTGCTTTGCTAATGCTCCAGTGAATATAACAACACCCTCACGAACAAGGTCATATTCTTCTTCATCGGATGCCTACATGATAAAAGATAAGATGAAATTTAGAAACAACTCTTAATCATAAGGAAACAAACGATGTATCCAAAAGTTCAGTTGGTTGTAGAACAGACCTCTTTATTTAAATAATTTTCGAAGATGGGGAACAACAATGATACGTTTTCTTTGCCATGCTTATCAATAATCATAATACCAGCATTGATCATCCTTCCACGAACATCTGTGTTGGGATCAGCCTGCAGTTGGATAAAACACTCGGTTAATATAACTTTTTGAGCAGATGTCAAAAGCTTGCTACAGTTCCAAAAAATAAAAAAAATTGGTGGGTTTCTAGGTGATAACACTGCAAAACCCAAATCTTTTGCAACATGGCAGAGAGTGGGAAATTATTTTCATTTAATAAGCATTCATCTGACAGGGTGAGAAGAAATACCAGAGCCCGGGATATCAAAAAAGTCATAACAGCAGGAAGGTCCTTTGTTGTCAACACATCGGCAGAAGATTGCAGTGCCAAGGCAATTCCTTGCCTGCCTATCCAACCAGCATCGAAGAAATCCTCACAAGATGTAGCATCACGGATATACAGGGAAAATAAAGTGGATAGAGATAGCTGCAAAAGTAATTAATCTTTAATAAACATTCTTATTGTAATAAAAAGCAGAGATTCAATAAATTCAGTAACCTGGATTGATGTCGGACTTTCATGTAAAGCAGCAGCCAATGCTTCTGCTGCAGCTAATCGGACATTGAGATTTATATGAGAAAGTGCTTTAAAGATTCCTGAATAATCGGTCCCCAAATCATAACCATAACGGGCCCATATATCATCTGCTGTTTCAGCCACTGACTGCAAGCAATTCACAGAGCATCAGATGTTGTAACAACAAGAACGATAAGAGGATAAACACTTCGTTAGTACTTGCAGCAAAGAACAACAATTCAACAGTTAAGACACAGCAAACATTTATATAAGCACCGTTTATGTACAATACAAAAAGAACCTAGTAACAACCAACAGCAAACATAACTCGATATTACACCAAATTATGAAGGTTTACCTTCTCAGGATCATGTACAGCTATCCAAATGTTTGTTGCTATATCAACATTCTGTGGAAGGGAGTATTTGGAAACAGCTGGAATGCACTTTACTGCGTTTAAGCAGGCCATTCTGACATGAACGTCTTTTGAATAAACTCCATAGAGCGCCTGTAAACATAAAATGATATATAACTCTCTAGAACCTGAAATTTTGCATGCAAGGAACAAGAAAAATAAATACATTTGCGACATCCTCTGCTTGCAATCCAAGACACAATTCATTCAGCGCAGGTCCGATTGATGCTTGGAATGCAGGAACAACACCTAGCACATGATAAAGAACCTGAAAAAATATAGTTCAGCTGTTAGTTACATTCAAAAACAGTAAAACTGGTTGCATTCAAAACATCACTTGTCAGACAAAACAAATGGAAAGAAATGAGCACAATGAAATATACACTAAATTCAACAAAAGCTATCAGTGGAAAACAGTAAGGGTTTAAGTCACCAAACTGATATCATCCGGAGTCTTGGAAGTGGCAGCATCGGATCTAGATGCATGTATAGAATACGAAGCACATCATCATGAAGTGTTGTCCGCTTTGATGACAGTAAAATACGCTCCAGTATCTGGTAAGACAAAAATCATAGCTCCTTCAATGGGAGGAAATACAAGTTAAAATAATGTCAACAAAAATGGTAAGAAACAAACCGGGAAGATGAACGTGAAGGTATCCACAGGAAGTGGTCCTGATTTGCAAGACACGGATAACCCGCTAACAATCGTCACAAAAAGACACTCATCTGTTTTCCCAGCCTTGTCAACAGATGGACGAAAATCAGATGAAGCATCAACTTCATCAATCGCGATCAAACGCAGAGCAGTTGCAATTTCTAAAGCCCAATTACACAGTGGCTGAACTGTACACTTTGCCAGCTTCACCACGTTCTCAAAGGCTGTAGCACCTACAATTGGTGATCGCAGCAAAGGATCCAAAAACCTAGCCTGGTAGAGAGATATAGCAAGTATAAGAGCTCAATCCTATAATTATAGGAGCCTGATATGCCAAACCGTGGACATAAACATAAGGTGTGGCAGAGAAATGAGAAAATAATTGTTACGGAACTAAGCACCAAGGCTTTTACATACCAAAGAAGGTAACTGACTGTGACAAAACACAGGATTAGCAAGACTCATTTCCCCAAGAGCATGAAGCACTAGCGAAAGACTTTTTTGTATCCTGTGAACCTTTTCCCGTGTTGAGGCCTCCTCTTTGAGCATCAGTTCACGTGCCTCTTCCTTTGGCGTTTTTCCTTTGTCTGCAATTGTTATGTAGTTGAAGAACATATGTGCTGGGGGCATATTATTAAATAGAGTGCTTTGATATAGGTGTACCAGTTTTCTTCGTCAACTTTGAAGGGTCCCTTCTGCCCGAATTTGCAGCATCTCTACTAGCAAATCCTTTCTTTATAGAATGATTAGAACTCTGCAACAAGCAACAAGAAGAAAATGTTATTAGATCCAATATGTTAAAAGTGGAACGATGTAGCAAATAGAAAACAGAAAATATAGAGTACACCAATGTAAGTACCGGCTCCTGCTTTGTGTATTTGGCACCTATCGTCTCAGCAACATAAACACCTTGCTCACTTGACAGCATCCCCTCAGGGGTCTGGAAGATCTGAATAAAAACATTTTTTTTAAAAAAAAAACTTAATAACTACTCAAAACTTAAAGTAGACAGTACTCACTGGACTCTGTCTAAAATGGTGCAGATGGATTTTAGAGACAGCAAGCGACAACAAAGAGAGTAAAGAAATCCGAACTCCATAATGTAATATAGACACAGAAAAGGTGAGAAGATTCACCTTAATGTCAGTCACTGAAAGCATATCATGAGAGAGCCGATCTGGAAGTTCTTGCAGATGCTAGAAAAAATATATAAATAAAAAAACATCAGCAAACAAATAAAAGGGTACAACTTCATTGATTAGTAAACAAAATTTACTTAAAATGCAATACCATCTTAAACACTGTAAACGTATCTTCTGGTGCCAGAAACATCAATGTGGACAGGGAATTTACTGCAGCTTGCTGCTCAGGAGATTTTGAACTCATTAAACCCATTGGTCCAAGCAGGCTCTGAAACATTCATTCAAATCAATGGTTGATCAATAGTGACAAGTAACAAACGACAACCACAAATTTTGGTGACGTAAGAAGTCACTGACAATCATTAGATTACCTTGCAAACACTTTCTCCATTGGTAGACAAATAAGTAGCAACATCAAAACCACAAGTTTTAATACACTTTTGCAGTCTCTGTATAAATCAAAAGGTGAAAATCACATTGTTTTTAAAAAAGCAAATAAAAGAAACATGAGTAAGTAGAATCAACCAAGATGAATGACTAACGTAAATACTACCTTCCAAACAGCATCTCTTTTTCCAGTACCAACTATGCTTAGATGATGCGAGCAAAATATTGCGCGATCAATCCATGAGCTTGGAGGTCCAGCAACTGCTGCCGACGAAATAACAATTAAAGCCTTCACTAACACCTCTACAGAAGGGACGAGAGGAGCTTGATGATCCACGGAATTATCTGCGTCACTACAGAGGAGTGAAGTTAGTTCCCAACATGAATAAGTCACTAATGGTAATATGTCAAATGTCTTATTACACGGAAAGCCAGGATCAGGGAATAATAGTAGATAACATCAGAGGCAGCAGTCGGCCTAGTGGCTGGGTTGGTGAAAAAAAAAATAAAAAAAACCCCAAAAATAGTTTGTACCTGGTTCTGGAAGAGGCGATTTTGTCACCAGTTAGGGAAAGGAAATCTGAGAACTCGTCTAAGAGGATAGTCGCAAGCTGTGAAGTTGCGTGAAAGATCTTTGGAACAGAATTGTAAGCAGATTTACGGACATTCCAGCTTGGATGGCAGAGTAGAAAGAGAAGCAACTGCATAAAATAAGATGATACATTAAATCCAAAACAGGAAGAAACCGCTTAGCAAACATTAACTCACTAAGGTTACCTGTGATAGTGGTTTCATTGAAAATGCTTCCAAAACCCTGAAATCAGGCCGTAGAGATAATTAAAACATCTTCAAACAGTCAAAAAACGAATCTCCAGTATTAGTCAGCACATTTACCTGGACGAGTGTTCCACGAGGAGCACCTCAAGAAGGTCGGCACATACAACACAATCATCACATGATAGTTTTGAGGCCTTTCAGTTGTGACATACAAAGATAACAAAGGAAAAAGCAGAGCAAAAAAATAAGTACCGTGTCATGGCAATAGCAGATCACATGATAATTACCAAAAGAATTATATAGAAAAGATTACCAAGTTAATTTGCACAAGTGAAGGCTCATTTTGAGACATTAAAGTCCATAATTTCTCCTTCACCATTGTATCCTCTGAAGTACACAAAGAAGATAAACACGATTGAAGATAAACCAATGCAGGACCTTCAGATTCTAATGAAACAAAGGAATGTGACACGTCAGCTCCTGGTACCTGCTTTGATGTCACAGGCAGCAATCTTGGAAACGATCAGCAGAGCATATATCCCATCGAGACGTTGTACTGCCTTTGTAAATCCCGTCTTTACAAGTTGGATTAAAGGGGATAGCAGGTCTGATATCTGTCGTATATATTCAGTAGCACACTTAGCTAATGATATGGTTGAGAATATAGAAGGCAGAGAAGATGCTTGCAAGGAAACCTGCGATATGGTATCAGGATTTCTGCATATGATCCGTATACAGCGGAGATGCCCCCTCCTTAGAGCCTCTTTCTCCTTAAGACCGGCAGCAATGAAAGAAACTACGTTTGGTTGGATAGCATCAGAAGATCGTGACGCCCAGGATGCTACGGCAGACAAAATTGAAAGTTTTACGTCGTCA
Organism: Thlaspi arvense; assembly: GCA_911865555.2. NCBI lineage: Eukaryota > Viridiplantae > Streptophyta > Magnoliopsida > Brassicales > Brassicaceae > Thlaspi > Thlaspi arvense. The sequence goes on along the minus strand of OU466861.1, from coordinate 36,086,408 downwards.
TTTCCTATAAAGAAAACAGTAGTCAGTTAGCAGCCGACAATAAGGAAAAAGTGTTGAAAGGTGAAGGCCAGGGACGATGCTTGAAGAAACTAACATATACACAACACTGGAAAAATATTGACTTTTGGTTCACTGAACCAGGTTCAGTCAACGAAGTTTCAACAACAATCAATATTTTACCTTCATCCTTGTAGCAGGCTATGAGAAAGCTGCATACTGTCCTCGACATACTACCAATATACTTTCCTTCAGGAGCACTTGCCAGTTCTTGCACTGCGTTCAGCATTCCAATCCTTTGATGTGGAGATTGAAGTCTTCCTTCCGAACCTTAACACAAAAGCCCGCATTTCATCATATAATAGAGACGGAATCAGGCTCACAGATACATCTAAATGAGGAAATCATTGAATAATCAGTAACAGTGATCTTTATAAAAATATGAACAAGTAGGCATAAAGACTAACCTCCAATTACGGCTTTAACTGACGCAAACATTGCATCTATAATATCAGGATTACTTGATTTTTCACTTAAGCACCTAACCATTGACAAAGCTGCACGACGCCTGTCTTCATCCATATGCCGAGCTTGCGGTAATACAACTGGTAGCAGTTCCAGGGCATACTTACTCAAATCAATGTTTACATTTGCTAATAAAAATCCAACTGATTCAAGGACAATTTCAGGGTTGCGTTTCAACATTTTGACTGCTGCTGGAAGGATGATAGTTTGGAATTCTTCATGCGACAATCGCAGAAGAAGAGGTCGAAAACATTTACTAAGATTAGGTTTCAGCTTTTCTCTGGAGTTCAGGACATCTTTAACATAGATATCAACAAATATGGCCTGCCAACGAGAAACAAACAGATAAATGATTATTTTTTAGAAAAAAAAAAACTTTTGTAAGCAAATTTATGTTTAAGAAGTACAGCGAAATAAATGTTGATTATCTTACCTTTGACTGATCAAATAGAGCAGGGGAAGAACTAGAGAACTCAAGAAGTAAGCCTAATAACTCCGGGGCATCGTTATATGGAATCCGGGAATTTTTAGTTTCGTCCATATATGAATTGTAGATAGCTTGTGACTACAAAACAACAACCGAAAGATCTTAAGAGATACAGTTCATACAACGAGTTAACTCATCGAATTTGGTAAAATGAGCGGCAAAGCCAGGGACAAAGCCAGACCTGAGAGAACAAATGGAACATATATCTTTTACAAGCTCTCCGCATGCGGAAAGAGCCTTCCATAACGATACGAAGTAATGAAGCCTGTGTTGATGCTACTCTAACAAATGCATTCTTCGAAACAGTTGCAAATTGACTTTTCCCCAGAAGAAGACATGACCAAGTTAGTAGTCTGTAACAGACGGTATCAAAACAAAATTTCAACTCCTTTTCCATAACTTGTACAAGTATGGCCGCAAATTTTTTCATAAAAGTTATATTTTCCAAGCCCTTTACAATCAAATCGTCGACAGCTTTCCGTGAGCCACGGTCATCATACAAGGCCAATGTTTGGAATATTATGTCAACCAAAACAGGCGCAATATCAGACGTCATATCTGCAAATAAATAATTCGGATAACTTGAAATTAGAACGATGTACAGGGTGAAATTCCTAAAGATCAGGAAACTAGAGGAGAAGAGATATTTCTATGTGTAGACCAATATGAGTGTAATAACATAGTATCCAAATAACTACAGCTACACTGGCAATGGAAAAGGGCACGAGCAGTGGTTACCTAACTATATTAGATACAGTATCAAGATTTTTGTCGAATATAAAATACAAAACTTCTAAAACAGCATGTTTGTTTACTCCAATCAGTCTGCCATGTGAGAGGAAGAACAAAAATAGGATATGTAGTCTCATGAAATGGTCCAACTGACGAGACATTTTCCAAGAACAACCCAGCTCAATGTGATAATGATTTTACCATACTTCCACTAGCAATTAATTTCAGCTAAAGTTTCTAGGGCCTAAATCAATTCACAATCAACTTTACCAAAAGACAAATATTAGCCTGAAATAATTAAACAAAGGGAACTGATGAAAAAATAGTTACTTTTGAGGATAGGGTATCTTCACAACAATCAAATTATAAACAAGATCAATTTGCTATTCAGTGATCAAAAGAAGAAACCAATGTTTGTCCCCTCGGACTGATAAGTCGTAAATGCTCACCAGAATTCTGGAGAATCTCCGGGATTTCATGGCGGAAGATCCGGAGCCTGTCTAAAGTGGAGCTTGTAGAGACTGAGCCAGAAATGGAGAGAAGAGACTCCAGCGGAGTAGCCATTTCTTTCCACGGAAAAGAGCGCAGGGACTGACCGGAGCCAGGTAGATAGATCAGAGAATCGAAAGGCAAAAGGGTAAACGAATGAAAGGCTTCTCCTTCTCTGTGGCTAACTAGGGTTTAGGCAGGTGATGCTAAGCCGCTGCGTTTGAAGAAGATGAGACGTAAATTGAACCTGAAAGTTCGTTTCTGGGCTTTGATTTAAAGTTTGGTTAAATCATTCGGGCTTTTAAGTCCCCGGATTGATTGATTTGGGGCTACTACTTTAAAATATCTGACAATTTAAAAACAAATATATATATTTTCTTTATCTTTTCTTTATTTTTTCTTTCTAGTTATTTTTATCTGTTAGATACAACTTTTATATTACATATAAGACTAATTACAATGGTTTCAACTTTCAACATCCTACTTTTGGCATTTTAACATCCACATCATCTTCTTTTTCTTCCGCCTAATCATTCAACATTCATTTAAATTTTAACTTTATAATAGTTTTATTTAATAAAATTCAACATCATATCCTACTATTTTTATTTTATTTTTTATTTATATTTTAATACTTTTTTATATATCCAAATCAAATAAAACAAGTTTATATTTATAGAGTATCCAAAATGATAAATTTTGATATAAAACATATATAAGATAATTGATTTCAAATATTTAGAATGACAAAAAATAACAAAATTTTCAACAACTAATGATAATGTGTCAGATGTCAATGTCTCTTTCCTTCTTTTTATGTTTCAACATGTTGAAAAAATTCACCATGGTTAAATCCATATCATATTAAACATCATTTTGAACACCTTCATTGTATCAGTTCAATAGTTGAATTTTGTTTTCATCACCCTCATTGTACATAGTCTAAGATTAGGATCCATATATACACGAATTTGAAAATTATTTGAAAACTTATAAATAATAAATCATCTACATATTAATTGAAAAATATAGTTTAATGAAAATTACTGATTTTTTTAATTTGATTGGTTAATATGTTTAGTTTGAGCAATTTTAATGTGAATTGACATGCACCGTGTGCAGGCTATAAAATATTTTATATGTTCAATTATGATTAATATAGTATCGAAGATGTTTTATTTGTATATGGTTACTTATGTATAAATAATAAAATAATAAACATTTGATATTAAAAATAACGATAAACTAAATAAAAATATTATATATTTCAATAGAAAATAAAGATAAAAAAATATTAACTAAAAATTTAAAATATTTCTTTCGATAAGAAATGTAAATATAGTAACTAAATAAACAGGGGAACATTAAAATATATAATAATTTATTTAATTTTTATTTTTGGTCCGTATGCATGTGCAAGTATAATTTTCTTATAGACATAATTAGTTCTAATATTTAAGTATTAATTATTTTTTTAATATATTATGTAAATGTTATGTTTCTATACATATACAATTTTAGTGTTTAACAGCAATCACACAAATATTTCATTGTTTTTTGTCTTTTGAGAACTTTTTATATTTCCTAGCGTTTACAGTAATATATAATTACAAATATAAAAATTATATTAAATAATAATTAAATTCTTATAATATATTTTGAATATTATCTATATAATACTTTCTTTTCTTTTTACATAATATAATCTTGCCAATATATATATATATATATATAAATATTTTAAGTATACATTTTTTCTTGACATATTGCTAATTAAATCTATATTTATTTATCCTAAGAGCGGGTAGATGATTGGTCCACACATTCTATCTTTTTGTATTTAATCAAAGTTTCTTATTTTTCAGAGTTTGATGATATATGGTTTCTCAATAAAATATAATAACAATTTATTATAAAATTTACGAAATCATATTTTATAAAATTCTCTGGTATCTCTCTGTTAATCTCTTTGTCAAATTTTTTATAATCTACAATCGCTCGCTTCCACAAACTCTCTGTTACCGAATCGTTTAAACCAATCGGATCTAGACTTATCTGTGTATGATTTAAGGTGTAAAATAATATATTTAATATTTTATTTTTATTAAAATTAATAGTTATCTGTTCCTAACTTTAATATATTTGTTAAGGTAAAATATAATGGATCACAACATATACAAAATTTGTTTTATGAAATAATGTTTTAATATGTTAGAAAAAATATATGCATTAAAGAGTTAATATGTGTAAGATAATATTTTTAAATATTTCAAATAAAAACTTAAAATCTATCAAAATTATTTTTATTTATTTTTTATCTTCGTTGACTCATACTTTTTAACATTTAATAATATATTAAATATTAAGATCATCTCCAATGTATTTTTCTATTTTTCCTTTAAAATATAAGTGAACTTCTCTCCAACATATTTGTATTTTACAGGAAAAAAAATGTTATTTTTTCTCTATAATTGGAGGTAAAAATAACAACATTTATTTTTCCACTAAATTAGAAAATTTATAATAAAGGTGGGTTGAAGATGCTTTAAACAAAAAATATAGCCTGAGATTTTTACATAAAACCAAAGTCGTAAAGATTCATTTTACGTTTACTTCTACTTTTTATTCATATATACAGTATTATAATAAAAAAAGTTAGCTAACAGAATACTTATAATTTATTTTCTATCTGTTTATTTTTTGTTTCGTTTATAATTTTTAACTCTTACTATATAATGAGAATTCGTACATATATGATATAATTTTTTTTTATTTAAAAATAAAATTTATTTAATTTTAACTTAACCAATCAAAACATTTCATTTATTTTAGGAAATTTGTCATGTCACACTTATGAGGTGGCATTGTTTTGTACTAACTTTTGCTAAGGTGATGACAAAATTTTTTTTCATTAAACATGCTTCTCAAATAATAGTTAAGATGGAAATGATGATGTGTAATGATGATGTAATTGTGACATGTCAGTTTTTAGTACACATGGCTGGTGACATGGTATTATTTAATTTATAAATAAAATTTAATGTTAAAAATTTTGATACGAAATTTAAGTACTTTAGAAAAATTATATTTTAGTCAAATAGATTTGAAATCATAATTCGCCAAAAAAAATTGTCAGAGAAGTTTACGGATTTAAAGTATTTAGCAGAAAATTTGATAAATTATTTTAGGATCATATTTTAATGTAATTTCTTTTGGTGTGAAAGTTACTTATCCATGTTTTTGGTAGAAAATTTGCAAAATCTGTTCTTTAATTGAAATTTTTGGAATCTTAATTTAAATAAGTTTTTTTAGCAAAATATTTACAAGTTCAAATGTTTGTGTGAAATTTGCAGAATCAGATTTTTAGAAGGAGAATTTAATCACTTTTATTATCATCTTATCTTGTCTCAATATAAATATAGAACAAAAGTTTAGATTATATGTGAATGTATTCCAATTATGTAACGAGAATTACAAATCATAAATGGGACGAAAGGTGACGAAATGAGATAAAAAACTATAAAAATATAAAATATGAATAAAAAATAGAAATCAAAGAATAACGAATAATTATTTTATTTTACTGTTTTTAAAGTATTTTAAGTTTTGTATATATTTTATTTATACTACATACAATTTCTCAAACCTATTAAATTATTTTTTCACAAACTAAACTCTTTTTAAATATATTACTTAACAGACCAATCACTTATTTATTATAATTGATGTATAATTGTATCAATTAATTTTTATTAAATTTTTATCACCTAGCTAACAATAAAAATAAATAATTTTAATTATATTATTAATTGAGAAGCAAGTTGAGCTATGGTTGAGACTTACGATGGTTGATTACCTTTTGTCCCTTATGTGAATTTACTTTAATTACCTTTAATAAAATTAATAAATTAATATAATCTAAATTTTAATTGATTTTTCGTTTTCCTAAATCTAGATTTCTATTTTGGATTGCTATTTTTTGGTCATTTTGGATTGCTATTTTTTAGTCATTTTGGATTACTCTAGATATCTAAATTTTCTTGTTTATTTTTTGGTTTTGGTCATTTTGGATTGCTATTTTTTTTTTACGCAAACTTTGAATTTGATTAATCTTAATCTAGCAATTTACATCAAAAGAAGAGAATTATTTATCATGTTTGATAAATGCAAAAAAACAATAAAGCATACATATAAGTTTTTATCAGATAATATAAAAGATATTAGATAATAAGATATAAATATTATATTTTGCTTTGTCACAAAAAATAATTATTAATAAAAATTATATTTTTTCAAATATATTAAGTTTGGTTTTGAATCATTATAAAATCTATTTTTTATATAAATAAACTAATGTTATACTTTTAAAAAATTTAATCGAACCCCACACAAGGTGCGGGGAAAAACCTAGTTATATTTATTTTTATATTCATATTTGACTTTTTAATTATAATATTTAATACATATGGTAAAATTTGACTAATTAACTTATATACATTTTAGTCATTTTAACTTAAACTGTAATATTTATATATACCGGTTTGTATTAACTCACATAATCTATTAAAAAGAAGGTGAACATGAAAAAGTAAAAAAAAAAAAGAAATTAAATTATTTTGAACATTAAAAGTAAGATTAAGAACATTTTTGCAAAACCATCTATAATAGAAATGACTAAAAAAACTGACTTTCTCCTTTATTGTGCTCAAATTGTTGAAAGTGCGTAATTTATAATGAAAATGTTAAAAATGCTTCTAGCAGTTATTGAGTTTACTAGGTGATGATCCGCGTATACACGCGGATTTATATTTTATTATGTATTTTTAGATGTATATCTATGTATAATATTTGTAAAGATAATAATGAAAGAATTATGTAATTGCAAACTATGTTAATATGTAAATATTGTTTGAATTAACCTATATTTTTTTTTATTTTTACTGTTATTTTTATTTATTAATTAATTTTTTGTACTAAATATTTTCAGAAATTGTTTTGTAAAACTTATAGAGAACAAGAAATTTTTTATAGTTTTTAAACACTTTAAATTTACTTTAAAAACATTAAATGTTTATGATAATTTTATATTATTTTATGTGTATCTTTTAACAAGTTATAGTATTAATTTTATATGTATTAGTAAATAATGAGAATTGAAAAGATTGATTAAAAAACTATTATATGTTAAATAAAAATTGATAATAATTTACTATATGTGTTTATCGAAATTGACTTATGCTTTCAAAAATTGTGTTTATCGAAATAAATGTCCCATCATGAATACACATATTAAAAATCGTATTCTTCATCTTGACTTTTTCATCAGTTTTCTTTTAATACACTGAATTAAAAATTCAAACCAATAAATATTATTCTTTCCACAGTTACACTTCCAAAGATTTTGAAAAATGTACTGTTACTTTAAGAATTTCACTCTCTTCCGACAAAGCTTCTCTCAACGAAGTCTGAGTCATCATCATTAAGCTGCTGCTACCACCATCTTCGGAGGTCATGGTGCTCAAAGACGTCGTCGTGACTTAGGGTGAAAAGTTTGTGTTGCTTGTTTGATCCTGATTTGATAGCACTCATCAAATCAGTGCTCATTTGCTTCAAAGAATCTATCTTCAGCAGATTACTGAACCGGTCTTTACACATCTGAAGTTCTAACCACTCGTTATACGTGTGAAGCGTCACTATTATTATTTTCATAAGCTGCGGTTCTTTTATCCCGAGCCTATTACTAACAGAAACCTTAAAAAAAAAACATCAATTGCTTGTTGTGCTTTCATCAGAAAAAAGACACATCCAAAAAAAAAAAAAAAAAAACATCAACTGCTTCTTGTTACCTGTAACAAAAAAGAGGGCGAATAATATAACTGCCTAGAGGTTGATCACCGACCTGAATCCACAATATCCATGTATATGCAGTACTCCTTAACAAGTTCATCAAGAACCAAAACATCTAATTGCATCCTGCACAATTCATTCTGCAATAAGTAGAAGAAAAAATTAGGCCGCAGAACAAACATATACAATGACACAACAATAATAAATAGTAAGTAACATGTGGTAAAATATACCGCTTAAGCCCTAAAATAAACTAAGGTGTTTGCAAGAGATACCATTTAAACCAGCGTAGAGATGGTGAGGAGTGATAAGAATTGAGAATAAAGCAGAAAAAGTATTAAGAAAAACTAAGCAAGGCAGAACAAAGGATTTGAAACATGGAATGCCCAGAAAAGGTCACCTTTAGTAAATTTCATGCTATCGGCGACACCTTGTCTAGTAAGCTCAACCGCATGAGCAAGAGCCTGTACATAATCACATTTCATTTACAAGATGACCAAGTAGCTAACTGCCACATTACCTCATCAAACTCTAGCCAACGGGACAAAACTACTTTTCAAAGAATTCTTCGTCCATCTAGAGGAATTAGTGCTTCATATATGCTTTCTAGAGGAGTGGCTGGTGCATCACATTCCTCCAGGAGCAATCTATGGGTGAGATCAGAAACTGCGGAGGATATTCCTTGGTGAAAGCAAAATCCTTTATGTATGCTGGTAAAAGGTAGAAGAACAAAAGTTTAACCCGAGTAAGTGAAAAAGGACAGAACGGATAATAACAGTGTTAAAAACGGAAAAATAGCCTTACCTTATCAGACATCTTAGTGTCATTGAAACTACAAGATCATACGCTTGTAAAGAAGCTCTCAAAATAGATGACATCAGTCCAGCCATTTCATACCTTCTTTTCTATGCCCACTGTAGAACACAAAGTGAATTCCTTATAATCCAAAAATACAAATTCTGCAGTTGAAAACAAAACAAAAAGCTTATAGGACGTTTTGTGTCCGTAAGGTTAAAGAACATCGCAGAAAGAAAATCGCATAAACGTGAAATACCTTGTTTGCTACTGGAGAGGTTTAATCATTTTTTTTATCATAAATGAATGCAAGAAGGACACGCTTGAATTCCTCATAAGCTTCCTTATATATATGCAGATATCAGAGCTTCATAGACAAAGAACCAGCAAATAGTGGCTTATTGATAACTCATAATAGAAAACAATACCCCTCGATGATGAATCAATTGAAAATGAGAAATCCCAGTAGGATAGATTAACAAGAAGGTACTACCTAATATGCTTTATGACGACAATAAATGTGGAGCCAAAAACATATAGAGACAGAGCAACAATCTAACTAAACATAAAGTTATAGATCAGTGTAGTAAGTCATAAGGAAGAAGGGGACGGAATATTCCAGTACCGAGTAGGCATCAAGAGTACATGGAGCAACAGAAGTCCTCAAGCAACTAATTGCAGCAACACGATCTTCATGCGTTCCTTTTCTCAGCATCTCAATAATTTCCTTCATAGAAACAAAGAGAAGACAACAATATTCGGTTTGAGTCAGATGAAATCGATAGATAAATCAAATTTCCAGCAGCCCTAAGAAACCAATACAGATTTAATACATGGAGCGATTTCAAGCGGTTTGAGTCAGATATGGCCGACGAAGATATGGATATAACGCCATGCTCACAGATGATGTTGAAACCAATGGGAACATCTTGGCCGACTCCGTGGACAAAACCCGCTTGAAATCGCGCCAGAGCATAATTCTCCTCAACCTCGCCATCGAGAAATGGCGTTCTAATTAGATTCATCTCCTTCCGAGTCTCAAAACCATAATAGTAATTTATATTTGATGGCTTATTGGAATCGGTGTAGATGGAATATTGAAGGGTTTCGCCATTAAAGAGTGAAAGGGAGAACACAAAAGATTTGGAAAAGATCAAAATTTGTTAAAAAAAAGAAAAAGAAAATTGAAAACTGATGTGGTAAGGAGGGGAGTGCTGAGGTGTCAGGTTCTTGTGAGACACAATCCAGTCTTTATATAATAGACTAGGTATATAATTCGTGCTATGCGTGAGTCTGTATTAATAGTTTGATTTAATTCTTTTTTAGCTACTATCTTTAAAATTATTAAAAATATAATATATTTATAGAAATTTTTATTTATATAAGAGAATTTAATAAATGTGTAATATTACCATATTTTTATTTATAAAATTTTGAAAATTATTAGATAAAATAATAACAATGACACATATCGAATTATCCAACTATGACGTACATATACATTTAATTTAGAGAAAAAATTTCTTGCTAAGATATTGATATTTTTTCTGTTTACCAGAGAATTTATATAGTTTTTTTTCTTAAAAGTTTATGTGTTCAAATATGTAGTTCTTTATTGAAAGTCTTATTGATATTGTGTATCACTGCATATATAATCCATGATTTATGTTGATTCGCATTTAATTTTGCTAGGAAGTTGCAATGATCACATAAAACCATTTCTTCCCTCTCCACCATGTCTTCTAAGAGTTTTGGTTTATACTTTTATTCAATTTTCATAGATATCTTTTTTTTACAGTCTAATATTTTATAATTTTAGTTTTCTAACTTGTAGGATCGGTGGTGTAGAGTTTTTACATCACTGTTTTATCTTTTGTGTGCAATATGCATGCTTTGAATATTTTATCTACATATATCAATTTAAGTTTTTAGTTTTTTTTAACATAATTTTCTTTCCTATTTGTTACTTAAGCTTTTTTTTTTATTTTGATTTTTCCATCTATAAAATGAAATCAATGTTTCCCTTTTCTTGTCAATTAATTTAGAAGTTAGAATTTTCCTAATTTATATTATAAGTTTGAACTTTTATGCTATCGGTTTTTTTTATTATTTTAACTCTTTTGACAACAAATTTATTTTTATTTTTAACCTAATTTTCTTTTCTATTTGTTATTTAAATTTTTTATTTAATTTTTCCATTTTTAAAACGAAATCAAGGTTTTAATCATACTTAACATTTTTTTGTTTAATGAATATGCTAATGTGGACCAATCAGATCGAGTTTTTTTAATCCCATGTGGACGTCTTCAATGCACTATGCCATCAATTTTTATATTACTAGGCTTTTAACTCGCGCTACGCGCGAGTATGTATTAATAATTTGGTTTAATTTTTTGGCTAATATCTTTTAAATTTATCAAAACTCTAATATATTTATAGAAATTTTCTTTTATATAAAAAATTAAAACATAACATGTAGTATTTCCTATTTTTGTTTATAAAATTATAAATCTTATTAAGTAAAATCATAGTAATGACACTTAACGAATTATCCAACTTTGATGTGCATATGTTTGATTTAAAAAATAATTTTCTTACTAAATTTTTGGTGTTGTGTTTTGTATCCTTTGGATTTCTATGGTTCTTTTTTCTAAAAGGTTTATATGTTTAAATATTTAGTTTTTTACTAAATGTCTCACTAATATTATGTACATATACATATATAATATATGATATATGTTGCTTCAGATTTACTTTTGTTAGTAAGCTACATTAATCGTGTAAAGCTGCTTTTTGTTTCTCCACCGGATTTTTTACGAATTTTAGGTTATATTTCTATTCAGTTTATAAGATCTGTTTTATTTTCAGTACCATTTGCTAATATTTGTTTTTAAACATGTAAGATGATGTTGAGACTTCACATGTCACTGTTTTTTATATCTTGCTTTTTTATTTGAATATTTTATATCATATATTCTCATTTGAATTTGATTCATAAATTTGTCATATTATATTATTTAAATAAAAATTTTGAGGATGTTGCTCATGTGTTGTTCATGTTAACTAAGTTATAAGCAGTAAATATGTATACAAATCAGACTTTATTACTTATCATATTTTGAATGTAAAGTTACTTGTGTAGTATTTCATTTTATTATTTTTCAACCAGATGCAACCAATGTATTAATCTTTGTAAATTTATATAATATGTTTGATTTAGAAACTTGTATAACCTATTAAAATTTTATATGGTTATTTATAGTCAAAACCAATATTTTAGAAATCATGAACGTTTTTGGAATTATATTTCAAACTAATTTTCTTCTTAGATCTTTGTTTTTGTTATTTTAAATATCTTCGATGGTAATTTTATATTTTATTTTAATTATTTAATTTTCTGCAGGTTTGATATACCTAAAATATATATATTTTTAGTTAATCTCTTTTGTTATTGATTTTTTAAATAAGGAGCATATTTTTTATTCTAATATTTTTACATAAATACTTTTTCTTTGTTAAATTTACTTTTTAAATTAATTAAAATGCTATTTTGACATGCTATAACTCGTTATTCTAAATTTTAAGTGAACTTCTCTCAAAAGCTTATACTATCATTTGTTTTTTTTAGTTAATATTTGTTTGGTATTTAGCCTAAATATCAAGCTAATTTTACTTTATAAGACTTTTTCCTTTGATAATTTACCTCTCTTGATATTAATTTTTATTTTATTTTAACACACCATTGTTTTTAAAATATTAATATTTTGAAGACATAAATTTTTTGTTAGTTAAATATTTTTATATGATTTTTTTAAGTAGTTAGTCAGATATCAAGTCAATATATTTTTAAGTATTTTTTTAAAAAATAATATTCTGTAAAACTTAATTTTCGATTTACTGTTTTAGTTAATTAATTTCTTAATATTAATTTCTTAATTAATTAGCTTAAATATTTATATTATTTTTGTTAGTTAAGTTTTTTAGTATTATTTAAGTTTTTTTATTCTCTTACTTATTCTGTTTATATTGATTTTGTTAAATAAATAACATAGATATTAAGTTAATATCCTCTTTTTGTTAATTTAACTTTCCTGATATGGACTTTCATTTTAATTGTATTGACATGTTGTAAGAAGTATTTTATGTTTTGCTTTTTGTTAGTTAAACATTTTTTTTATATTGCTTTCTTCAGTAATTAGCATAAAGTATCATTTTTGGTTTGTTAAAATTTTTGTGTTAACTTTTTAAATATTTCCCAAAAAATTATAAGTTTTAGATGATTTTCTTTTTTCAAAATTTAAGATGAATGTTTTTTTTTGTAGTATTGATATTTTTAAATAAAAATTTTATATGTTTATATGAAAATTTAATTTTAATATTTTTTCTAAATAAATTAATCATTTAAAATATATATATGCTAATTTTTTTTTAATTTGACTTTTTTATTATTGATTTACATATTTGCTTTTGTTAGTTTAGTTTTTGTGACAATAAGTTTCCATTTTATTTTCACAATAGATTTAGACTTTCGACATAAATTTTTTTTATTTAATTAAAAACTTATCTTAATTTTTCATTCTATTGTGATAATTATATATTTTTGTATGTTTTAGTTTATTTAAATTATTAATTATATTTTTTATTTTTTCTTATTTTTAATAAAAAATGCTGATATAAACTAATCAGATTGAGTATATATGTCATATGTGGACGTTCTCATTGGCCTAAGACATCAACACAGACCACAATTAATATATTTTAATTTAGCAGTTAAGATTATAATTTTTGTCGTGATTAAAATTTTAAAATAATTTAATTATAATTTTAAATACAGTTTTTAATAATTTTGTTCAATATATATGATTTTTCTTTCATAAAATATTTATATGTTAATTTACCTTTTTATTGTTAATAGATAAATAAGATCTTTTGGAAACTCTTTTTTATTAATAACTAACTTCAAATTTAAAAAAATTTCTAATAACAACAAAAATAAAATTAATTAAAATTTAGAAATTTTCCTTATAATAATTAAAACGAATTAGTTAATTTTAATATACAATATATAACTAACTAAAAATAATGATGATGTGTACTAATAGAATTGAACTTTTAAATCATATGTGAACACCCTTAGAGGCATTTAACATCAACTTTTATTAGTAATAGATATGATTACATTGAAATGTACTTTTTAGAGTTTTCTTTACACTCAAAAGAACTTAAGAAGAAATGTATACTTTTGACCATATGAAAAGACTGAACAATCATCATAACTAAATTAACCTTCTCGTCTTAGCTTTCGTCTTCTAGTGTAATAAAATTCAATTGACAAAGATTTTCTTCAATAAAAACACCAAACAGCGTAACCTTAAATCATCTTCTCCGGCAACTCCTCATCTAGTGACTACTCCATTGACGGCTACAATATATTGTATTTCAATCGGCAAAGATTAGAGACCACACTACTTTGGTGAATCGATAAAGTATTTGAAGTCTCAAATATCGGCCGTCAATCAAATCGCGGTGATTCCTAATTTAGAGGCACCTATTAAGAAGAATCGCCTTTGAACCACTTTTATGGCCACCGTAAATGTCTTGGACCTCATCATAGAAGGTAAGGACCTTATACAACAAAACTATGGACAGTGATGAGTGGAATCAGAAGATTGTGTCAAGGGGAGTGTTCTTTGATTGTGTCCATGTTGTTATGTCCATTAGACTGTTCCATGGATTGTGTCCTCGTAATTTTGTTAAGTGGTTTTTTCCATTTCTATGTGCTTTGTATAAAAGATATTGTGTTTATATGTTCTGTCCATGGCTATCCGTCCGTCAGTGTTTGTCCATCACAGTTTATCCATGAGCATCCGTCCATGAGTGTTTGTCCATCATAGTGTGTCTATTTATATGTGCTTCATCCATACGAGAACGAAATCTTGCCTTTTGTCTCCAGTTTGGTCAAATAGAAGAGATAGACATAGAAAAACGAACACACTCTCATGATACACCATTTGTATACAGACATTTGTGTACATCCTATACATGGATACATATGATTGCATTGTCCATGAGAGTATGTCCATGAAATGATGGGCAAATTATATTCTTTATTAACCTTAGCAGAGCTTGGATTGCTTGATTCCGCCTCAAGGTGGTTACAACAAATCTGTGGCCACAAAAAAGAGACAAGCTGAACTTTGTAGTATATGTAATCGTATGTCCATATTTAGCATCGATGCTGTTGGGTTATAAATCTAGGATTTAAATACACGTTGTTTTGGATAAATCTGTACAATACAAAAAAGCAACAGAAACATTCGCTTGTGTTCTCCATACAAAGTTTTGGTCGTTTAATAAGATGATTGGCAAACATAGACTACAAACGAGTTTGTCCCAGTTTCTCATTACGTTTTGCGTTGTCTGGACACCATTATATATATATACACAAGATGTTTCATGTTCTAATGATATGGATCAATCAGAATCCAAAATCCAGTACCAAATAATTATTTATAAGCTTAACAAGTAGTAAGTACTCCACATGTTGAAAATAAGCATATGAAAATTGGAAACACAACATCAAGTGACCATACTACACATGTTGTACTTTAAAGGCTCTAGACAAAACTTTGAAATGAGAAAATGTAATAAAAATATAAAAAAACGCTGAATTGGAATTCAACACAAGAACAGAGGCGGATCAAGCTTAGTGACTACGGGGGCATGTTAATACTTCTCATAATTGCATCATATAAGCTTGCATTTAGTTCATGTTTTAGTCATCTTTTGCATGTTTTCCTTTGCTTTTGTCCCATTCTTCCTTGTTTGTAGACTTAGCTTGCATTTAGGTTGTAGTTTGCGTTTCTCTTGCATAAGGGATGTTTTTAGGTACTTAAGGAGCCATTTAAGACAAGGAGGAAGTGTGAGAGTGATCCAAGGAGTTCTCCCAATCAAAGAGGAGCAAGAGGAGTCAAGAAAATAGAGATTTGGCCTAGCATAGATCAATGCACATTGATCATCAACTGATTGGTGTCGAGAACCAAATGAGCACATCGACCAGCTACATCGAGCAAGCCTGATCGATGTCCTTCACATCGATCACCCAAATCGACGACGGATGATCGATGTTGACCCAGACTGAAGACAAATTATTTACAATTTTGCCACTCTGCTTAGACTCCTATAAATACTTAAAATCCCTAATTTTTGGGATCATCTTATTATCTAGTAGTTCTTTCCTCTTTTGTTCTTGTTTCGATTTTGTAGTTTGAATCTTTGTTCCATTTCAATATAAGTTTGCATTTATCTTCTTGTTTAATCTCTCTAATCATGATTTGCTATCCTTTTTCTCTTTGAATTGATGGTTTTGATGGTGATTAGTGAGTAGTGACTTGGGGATTTGAGATGGGTTAGGTCTAGGGGATTTGATGCTTAATCTATGATGTCTTAGTGCTAATACTTCCATTTCCTTTCTTGATTTCTATGTTTAATGCTTGATTAGCTTTAGCTAAGTTGATTAGGATCTTAGGCTCATTTTATGCCCACCAAGTGTTTGATGAAATGTTTGATCTACTTTGCAAGAGAATTGCATGTCCTAGCTCAAGAGACTGACTGTCTAGGGAGTGATTTGGCAATATAAAATTGATAGATTGTCTTAATGCTTGCTGTTTATCATTTCACTGATGAGAATTAGTTCTTGACTTGGTAATTAGTAAAGAGATTACTGCCAAGAGATTGGATTAGTCTTATATATGAATTTTATGCATAAAGAATAGCATTGTGTGGGTTTGTAAGCATCATAGGTTGAGATTAGAGTTCCCTAGCACCAATTACCCCATCTCAAGTCTTGTCTTTCCTCTGTTTTTAGTCTATTTCGAATTTGCTCTGTTTTTTTCCTTTATCCTAGTTGATTTGCTTGCTGTTCACTCTCAGTTTGGTATTTGTTTCATTTCTATTTGATCTTTTAGGTTGTTAGACATCTAAACTCTCTCTCTACATCTGCTTGAATTAGGAAATCCACTGCATTATTACTGTTTCAATCTTCTCCTTTTGGATTGACAAAAAATCCTTACTACAATGACTAGTACAAAGGGTGATTGAGAAAGAGACTCAAAACTCTTGTATCAATTTGGTGCCGTTGCCATTAGGGGAATGCTTTGTTCAGTAGGATTTGTAGAGATCTTGAGATCAAGCTTTGTTATTTTCGTTTTTAGTTACTGGTTTCTCTTTTGGTCTAGAATTTCTTTTTTTAGGTACCAAAACACTTGCTCTTAATTGTCTATAACTACAACTGAGGTTCAAGGTCAAGTACTTTGGGTTTACTGCATCAGCAATCAGTTGTTGAAGCATGGAGGAATATCAGTATGCTGCTGGTTTTGGGTTGAAAGGTCCACAAGGTCCAGAAGGTCTTCAAGGGCTCCAAGGCTTACAAGGACAGCAAGGTTCACATGGCTTACAAGGAGCTTGGGTTCAAAGACCATTGAGACCTATATGTGCTGCAGATATACCATCAAGCTATGCTTGAAGGCAAGATATTCTTCCACCTATGGAAACTCACCATTATGAGATAAAGAGCAGCTTGGTTGATATGGTTCAAGAAGGAAGTTCTTTGGACTGTCTAACCAAGACCCTCTTGAGTACTTGGATCAGGATTTGTACTTTGACAAAGCTTAGTGGAGTTTCTGATGATGGTTTGAAGCTCATATTATTCCCATTCTCTCTTGGTGAAAGAGCTCAGATGTGGGAAAAGTCTTTAGCATAATGCAGAATCAGCACTTGGGAACAATGCAAATATGCTTTCTTAACCAAGTTCTTCTCTTCCTCAAGAACTGCACAATTCAGAAATGAGATCACAAACTTCAAACAGTGGTCTCATGAGAGCTTTGGAGACACTTGGGAAAGGTTTAGAGGCTTCACTCATCAATGCCCTCACCATGGCTTCACCAAAGAAATGCTTCTATCCACACTCTATAAAGGTGTTCTCCCATACATTAAAATCCTACTAGATACAGCAAGCAATGGCTATTTCCTTGGAAAAGATGTTGATAAAGGATGGTTACTAGTGGAGAACATGGCGCTTAGTAATTGGGATTATGTGGATAATAAAGAGCAACATGCAAAGGAAACTGAAGAGAAACTACAAGAAAACAGTTAATTTGCGTCGAAAATTTGTGACAGCGAGGTGTAGTCGCAATTTTGTGACGGCTTTGCCGGAAACACAAAATATGTCGCAACTCCGTCGTAAATTACGACATCGATGGTCATCGCAAATTCAATGCAACTTTGCGACGACATTGCGACGAAGCTGCAACCGAAAGGGGCAATTGTGACGAACAAAATTAGTCGTCGCAAAATATGTCGCAAATTGCGACGCGGTAGTGAGGCAGCTTTGCCGTTACAATGTTGCGACTAACTTGCGATGTATGTGCGTAGATACGCGAAGTAGGTGAACCATATTTTACTCAATTCCTACCGACCTAAGTAATTAGTTACAATGTCGCAAATCAGTCGGTTCTCTGTAACAATTCCGTCGCAAATGGCTCGCAATATTTTATGTTGTCGCAAATCGGTTGCAGTTTTCCGTTGCGAGGCCGTCGCAAAATTTCTGAAAGTCTATAAATAGCCTTCGTGAGTTAGTGAAAGAATCACAACAGAATGAAATAAAGAAAGAAAGAAAGAAAGAAAGAAAAGGAGATTGTAGTGTTAAAAAAAAATTCTAAGGGATAGATTTGAAAAAAGGAGAGAAAAAGAGAAGTGATAAAAAGATATTAAGAGAATGTCTTTAGAGCATAATATATATGCGTTACGATCGTGGATGTACAATTACCAAGATCCGGAGACCGGCGAGGTGATGAAAGAATTTTGGGATAGGTTTCGAGGATTCTTATACCAAGGAACAAACCAATCATTTTGAAAGGAAAACGGTAAAATATTCTTCCCATGTAAGAAGTGCAAGAATGTGCCATATTTAGAAATTGATACCGTGAAAAAGCATGTACATAATAGAGGATTTATGCCGAACTATTACGTATGGTTTTTGCTTGGGGAATATAGTAGTGTTGCTATGGGCGGAAGTAGTAGTATGAGTCAGGATTTAGAACAGCCCAATTATAATGCTAATTATAAATATTATAGGCAGAATATGTTTGGAAATGTAGATCAAAGGTAAGGGAATAGGTTTCATGATATGGTTGTAGATGCAATACATGAAGCTCTAACAACCTCATTTGTTTATAATATTAGGAAAGAACCCAACATAGATGCAAAAATATTTTATGATATGTTAAATGTTGCTAATCTGCCTATCTACGATGAATATAGAGAAGGACAGTCTAAATTGTCATTAGCATCTAGGATGATGACAATTAAAACTGATAATAATCTCTCTCAGGTTTGCATGGATTCTTGGGCTGAACTTTTCAAAGAGTACCTACCGGCTGATAATCTTTCTGCTGAGAATTATTATAAAATACAGAGGTTGATTGCGGGTCTTGGCTTACCATCAGAAATGATTGATGTATGCATTGACAATTGCATGATATTCTGGATAGACGATGACAAGCTGCAGGAATGTCGATTTTGTGGGAAGTCGAGATATCAAGAAACTACTGGAAGAACTCGGGTTCCATACCAACGTATGTGGTACCTACCAATCACTGAAAGACTGAAGCGGTTATACCACTCAGAAAGGATGTGGTCGGCAATGAGATGGCATGCAGAACATTCCACAGAGGATGGAGAGGTTACACATCCTTCAGATGCAAAGGCGTGGAAGCACTTTCAGACAGTATTCAGACTTTGCTAGTGAGGTTAGAAATGTCTATCTTGGTTTATGTACTGATGGATTTACTCCATTTAGTATGTCTGGTGATGTTAAGGTTTTCGAATCCTTTTGATCAAACCTCAAACACACATGTCATTGTAGTACTTGAGGTGTCAATCCACTTGAGATGTAGAGAACTATGCTAAACTAAGCTAATATAGAAGGGGTTTTGATTCTAACAACCTAAGTGATCAAGCAAAAAAGCAAACGAAAGCAAGCAAAGAGCAATAAAAGCAATAAGAAATACAGAGTAAAAACTAGACTTCAAAGATTAAAAGATGGTTCAAGATCGAGGCAATGGTGATAGGGTGATTCATGTTCATGTCTAGAGTGATCAAAACAAGCAATTCTAAACACTCAACCTTAGGTAAGGAACACTAATAAAGACTAATCCAATCTCTTGGCACTAATCCCTTTACTAGATCACATTTCAAATCCACTTTTGGTGGTGTATCTATGACAAGCAAACATTAAATTCAAGTTCCATAAAACCAATTAGCATGCTAAACATCTAATCCCTTAGGCTAGATTTACTAATCTCTTATATAATAGATTAAACATCAACTCACATTCTCATGCATAATCAACATTTAAAGACAATTTCCCATCAATGTGGTTCTAGGCAATAAGCACATTCAAGCAAAAAATGATAGATGCAAAGACTCATGATTATCTAAACACCATTTTCAAGCAATGAACTTCATTCAGGCATTTCATCAAACACTTAGCGTGCAAGTGAAAACCTAAGATCAACTTCTCCAAAAGAGAGGTACTAAACATTAAGAACCATTATATAAGAAAGGGAATGAGAAGATCTAAGCCCTAATCACCCTAAACAATCACTAAAATCACTCTATCTGCCCTAATCTCAAACCTAAAGCAAACTACTCACTAATCATGGTGAAAACCATCAAATCTATGAAGAAAAAATGGATAATCATGATTAGAAAGACAAAAAAATTAGGGAAATGCAAACTATTATTGAAATAAACCACAATTCAAATACAATTATTCAAAATCTAGAGAAGAAAAGAAAAATTGATGGATAAAGAGTTATTTCCAAAAATTAGGGATCACCCACATCGACCACAAATGATCAATGTTGACCCAGATTGAAGACAACTTATTTACAATTTTACCACTCCGCTTAGACTCCTATGAATACTTAAAATCCCTAATTTTTGGGAGCATCTTATTATCTAGCAGTTCTTTCCTCTTTTGTTCTTGTTTTGATTTTGTAGTTTGAATCTTTGTTCTATTTCAATATAAGTTTGCATTTATCTTCTTGTTTAATCTCTCTAATCATGATTTGCTATTCTTTTTCTCTTTGAATTGATGGTTTTGATGGTGATTAGTGAGTAGTGACTTAGAGATTTGAGATGGGCTAGGTCTAGGGGATTTGATGCTTATTATATGATGTCTTAGTGCTAATACTTCCATTTCCTTTCTTGATTGTTGTGTTTAATTCCTGATTAGCATTGGCTAAGTTGATTAGGATCTTATGCTCATTTTATGCCCATCAAGTGTTTGATGAAATGCCTGATCTACTTTGCAAGAGAATTACTTGTCCTAGCTCAAAAGATTGACTGTCTAGGGAGTGATTTAGCAATATAAGATTGATAGATTGTCTTATTGCTTGTTGTTTAGCATTTCACTGATGAGAACTAGTTCTTGACTTGGTAATTAGTAAAGAGATTACTGCCAAGAGATTGGATTGGTCTTATATATGAATTCTATGCATAAAAAATAGCATTATGTGGGGTTTGTCAGCATCATAGGTTGAGTTGAGAGTTTCCTAGCACCAATTACCCCATCTCAAGTCTTGTCCTTCCCCCGTGTTTGGTCTATTTCGAATTTGCTCTGTTTTTTCTTTTATCCTAGTTGATTTGCTTGCTGTTCACTCTCAGTTTGGTGTTTTCTTCATTTCTATTTAATCCTTTAGGTTGTTAGACATCTAAACTCTCTCTCTACATCTGCTTGAATTAGGAAATCCACTGCATTACTGCTGTTTCAATCGTCTCCTTTTGGATTGACATAAAATCCTTACTACAATGACTAGTACAAAAGGTGATTGAAAAAGAGACTCAAAACTCTTGTATCAATTTGGCGCCATTGCCATCAGGGGAATGCTTTGTTCAGTAGGATTTGTAGAGATCTTGAGATCAAGCTTTGTTATTTTTGTTTTTAGTTACTGGTTTCTCTTTTGGTCTAGAATTTCTTTTTTAGGTACCAAAACACTTGCTCTTAATTGTCTATAACTACAACTGAGGTTCAAGGTCAAGGACTTTGGGTTTACAGCATCAGCAATCAGTTGTTGAAGCATGGAAGAACATCAGTATGCTGCTGGTTTTGGGTTGAAAGGTCTACAAGGTCCAGAAGGTCTTCAAAGGCTCCAAGGCTTACAAGGACAGCAAGGTTCACATGGCTTACAAGGAGCTTGGGTTCAAAGACCATTGATACCTATATGTGCTGCAGATATACCATCAAGCTATGCTTCAAAGCAAGGTATTCTTCCACCTATGGAGACTATCCATTATGAGATAAAGAGCAGCTTGGTTGATATGGTTCAAGAAGGAAGTTCTTTGGACGGTCTAACCAAGACCCTCTTGAGCACTTAGATCACTTTGAGAGGATTTGTGCTTTGACAAAGCTTAGTGGAGTTTCTGATGATGGTTTGATGCTCAGATTATTCCCATTCTCTCTTGGTGATAGAGCTCAGATGTGGGAAAAGTCTTTAGCACAATGCTGCATCACCACTTGGGTACAATGCAAATATGCTTTCTTAACCAAGTTCTTCTCTTCCTCAAGAACTGCACAATCCAGAAATGAGATCACAAACTTCAAACAGTGGTCTAATGAGAGCTTTGGAGACACTTGGGAAAGGTTTAGAGGCTTCACTCATCAATGCCCTCACCATGGCTTCACCAAAGAAATGCTTCTATCCACACTCTATAGAGGTGTTCTCCTAAACATTAGAATCCTTCTACATACAGCAAGCAATGGCTATTTCCTTGGCAAAGAAGTTGATGAAGGATGGCTACTAGTAGAGAACATGGCGCTCAATAATTGGGATTATGTGGATAATAAAGAGCAACATGCAAAGGCAACTGAAGGGAACTTACAAGAAAACAGCCGATTTGCGTCAGAAATTTGCGACAGCGAGGTGTAGTCGCAATTTTGCGATGCCTTTGCGACGGCTTTGCCGGAAACACAAAATATATCGTAACTCTGTCGCAAATTGCGACATTGATGGTCATCGCAAATTCAATGCAACTTTGCGACGACATTGCGACGAAGCTGCAACCGAAAGGGGCAATTGTGACGAACAAAATTAGTTGTCGTAAAATATGTCGCAAATTGCGACGCGGTAGTGAGGCAGCTTTGCTGTTACAATGTTGCGACTAACTTGCGATGTATGTGCGTGGATACGCGAAGTAGGTGAACCATATTTTACTCAATTCCTACCGACCTAAGTAATTAGTTACACTGTCGCAAAGCAGTCGGGTCTCTGTAACAATTCCGTCACAAATGGCTTGCAATATTTTATGTTGTCGCAAATCAGTTGCAGTTTTCCATCGCGAGGCTGTCGCAAAATTTCTGAAAGTCTATAAATAGCCTTCGTGAGTTAGTGAAAGAATCACATCATAAAGAAAGAAAGAAAGAAAGAAAGAAAAAGAGATCGTAGTATTAAAAAAAAAATCTAAGGGATAGATTTGAAAAAAAAAGAGTGAAAAAGAGACGTGATAAAGGGATATTAAGAGAATGTTTTCAGAGCATAGTATATACGCGTAACGATTGTGGATGTACAATCACCGAGATCTGGAGACCGGCGAGGTGATGAAAGAATTTTGGGATAGGTTTCGAGGATTCTTATACCGGGGGACAAACAAATCATTTGTAAAGAAAAACGGTAAAATATTCTTTCCATGTAGGAAGTGCAAGAATGTGCCATATTTAGAAATTGATACCGTGAAAAAGCATGTATATAATAGAGAATTTATGCCGAACTATTACATATAGTTTTTGCATGGGGAAGATAGTAGTGTTGCTACGGGCGGAAGTAGTAGTATGGGACAGGATTTAGAACAGCCCATTTATAATGCTAATTATGAACATTATAGGCAGAATATGTTTGGAAATGTAGATCAAGGGTACGGGAATAGGTTTCATGATATGGTTGTAGATGCAATACATGAAGCTCTAGCAACCTCATTTGTTTATAATATTAGGGAAGAACCCAACATAGATGCAAAAATGTTTTATAATATGTTAGATGTTGCTAATCAGCCTATCTACGATGAATGTAAAGAAGGACTGTCTAAATTGTCATTAGCTTCTAGGATGATGACAATTAAAACTGATAATAATCTCTCTCAGGTTTGCATGGATTCGTTGGCTGATGTTTTGAAAGAGTACCTACCGGCTGATAATCTTTATGCTGAGAATTATTATAAAATACAGAGTTTGGTTGCGAGTCTTGGCTTACCATCAAAAATGATTGTTGTTTGCATTGACAATTGCATGATATTCTGGAAAGACGATGACAAGCTGCAGGAATGTCGATTTTGTGGGAAGCCGAGATATCAAGAAACTACTGGAAGAACTTGGGTTCCATACCAACGTATGTGGTACCTGCCAATCACTGAAAGACTGAAGCGGTTATACCACTCAGAAAGGACGGGGTCGGCAATGAGATGGCATGCAAAACATTTCACAGAGGATGGAGAGGTTACACATCCTTCAGATGCAAAGGCGTGGAAGCACTTTCAGACAGTATATTTAGACTTTGCTAGTGAGGTTAGAAATGTCTATCTTGGTTTATGTACTGATGGATTTACTCCATTTAGTATGTCTGGTGATGTTAAGGTTTTTGAATCCTTTTGATCAATCCTCAAACACACATGTCATTGCAGTACTTGAGGTGTCATTCCACTTGGGAAGTTAATGAAACTTGAGATGTAGAGAACTATGCTAAGCTAATAAAGAAGGGGTTTTGATTCTAACAACCTAAGTGATCAAGCAAAGAAGCAAAAGAAAGCAAGCAAAGAGCAATAAAAGCAATAAGAAATACAGAGTAAAAGCTAGACTTTAAAGATTAAAAGATGGTTCAAGATCAAGGCAATGGTGATAGGGTGATTCTTGTTCATGTCTAGGGTGATCAAAACAAGCAATTCTAAACACTCAACCTTAGGTAAGGAACACTAATAAAGACTAATCCAATCTCTTGGCACTAATCCCTTTACTAGGTCACATTTCAAATCTACTTTTGGTGGTGTATGTATGACAAGCAAGCATTAAAATCAAGTTCCATAAAACCAATTAGCATGTTAGACATCTAATCCCTTAGGCTAGGTTTACTAATCTCTTATATAATAGATTAAACATCAACTCACATTCTCATGCATAATCAACATTTAAAGACAATTTCTCATCAATGTGGTACTAGGCAATAAGCACATTCAAGCAAGAAATAATAGATGCAAAGACTCATGATTATCCAAACACCATTTTCAAGCAATGAACTTCATTCAGGCATTTCATCAAACACTTAGCATGCAAGTGAAAACCTAAAATCAACTTCTCCAAAAGAGAGGTACTAAGAATTAAGAACCATTATATAAGAAAGGGAATGAGAAGATCTAAGCCCTAATCACCCTAAATAATTACTAAAATCACTCAATCTGCCCTAATTTCAAACCTAAAGCAAACTACTCACTAATCATGGTGAAAACCATCAAATCTATGAAAAAGATGGATAATCATGATTAGAAAGACAAAAGATTAAGGAAATGCAAACTATTATTGAAATAAACCACAATTCAAATATAATTATTCTAAATCTAGAGATGAATAGAAGAACTGATAGATAAAGAGTTATTTCCAAAAATTAGGGATTTTTCGTATTTATATGGGTCTAGGCGAAAATAGCAAAATTGTAAATAAAAGGTCTTCAGTCTGGGATCCCATTGATCACTTCCTGACTGATGGTCCTGAGGAATGTGATCGATGGTATACTCGCTGGGATCCCATCAATCACTTCCTGACTGATGGTCCTGAGGAAAGTGATCGATGGTATACTCGTTGGGATCCCATCAACCAGGAAGTGATTGATGGTATACTCTCTGTATTCCCATCAGTCACTCCATTGATTGATGGTCTTCAAGTCTTAATCGATGGTATACTCGTTGGGTTCCCATCGGTCACTTCTTGATCGATGATGAAGACTTGATCGATGGATGTTGAGCGGTTTCACTTTCTAACCGCTGATGGAAATGATCTGAAACCAACTCCAGACGCAAGTTAACTCACGGGGCTACAACGATGATGAATACTGCTGAAGCTGAATCGGGTTGGAGATGCTGTGTACGAGTCGGTTTTGTCAGGTGAAGTTTATGGCCGCTTCAACAAGGTGCTCCTTCTTCTTGGCTCTTTTGATGTCTTGTGCTGCACCCACCATCATCTCCCATGCTCCTTTTAGTCTCAAAACTCTCCAAACATACCTGCCAAAGTCCTCAAATGCACATATTATGCAATGCACACCCTAAATCTACACTAAGTCCTAATTAGATGCAAATGGGACAAAAGCAAGCAAAAATTGAATGTTACTACAAACAATGCAAAATGTATGATAAAATGGTGTAAATAAAGAGTATATCAACACTCTCACACTTGCCTTTTGCTTGTCCTCAAGCAAACAAGAACAAATGAGAGAATGAGGTTTGAAAGTGGGAGCTCAAAACTAAAGATGTTAATGGAAAAATTGATTCAATGCCCAAGTTATAGGTTCTAAGATGCATAGAGATTGTTATACTTCAAAATCTTTAGCCATACCTATCATAGCAAACAATGAACTCTAGCTTAGCTTACACAAGCATTCAAATAAACCAACTCGTTAATTTTCATTAATCAGTAACCAATGGATCATGTTTGTGCAAATCAAGAGAAAACATTTGGTCAAAGGACATGGTTATGAGATGAAAATGATCTCATTCAAATAAGGGTTCAAAGATTCAGGGGATCACTCAATGAAATGATTTTATCTTAGGCAAAATGCTAAAGATAAAAGCACACCTATGCATGCAAGTCAAAGCTCTCTTCTATCTTTTTTACCCAAGATGAACCTAATAACTTGTAAAACCCCAAGTGAAACCTCTAAATCTACTCTTTTTCAAAGCACTTGATCTTTTCCTTCTTCATATATAGGGAAACTCCTTCTTCTTTTGCTTGTGTGGTTGACTTCTTTTTGGAACTTGCTCTTCTTTGTTGTATGATTGACGCCATTTTCATCACCTTTGGTGGATTGCTTGGTCTGATTTCTCCTTTTGGATGACCTTTTGTAAGCTTTGTTGTTGTTGGCACCTTTCTTCTTTAACACTTAGAGCTTTCGTCCTAATTAACTTAACCACACAATAAACTGTTCCCCTATACTACCAACCCCATACTTCTTATTCTTCTCAAAAGATGTAAACATTTAAAGCTCAAACCACTTACACTAGCCTTTCCCAAACTCCTAACCTAATACCAAGCTCAAAATGCAAGCTGGTGTCTACAAGAGAGCTTCTCCTTGCCAGCCTTATTCCTAACACTTTTTGCAAAGATAAAATAAAAAATGACGCAATGCAAGGCCTCACAACTCTCACAATAGTGTTTAGGTTCAGAAAGAAGGATTGGTTTAGGGTGTGGTTAACTGTCCCATAATGATGAGGATCAGCTACTTGGATTAACAAGAGTGGTAAGAAGGGAAGAAGATAATCCAAATATGTATATGGGTAGCCATGTAATCACTCTTAATGCACAAACAAGATAATTCAAAGTCAGGATTATAGTTTTAATAAGATAGAGTTGAGATCAAATCAAAGTAAGCTTGACCATAAGATAAAATATCAATATAAGAATTCAAGATATAGTGCAGCTTTAACTTCAAACTCACTACAATGCAATCAAACAACAGATAACCAAGGCATTGAAAACAATTCAAACATTAACATATTGACAAAGTTTATCATCTACTCCCTATGAAAATGTATGCAAACCTACATGAAATGCATCTAGAATCAATCTTATTTATGCAAATGCAACTAAATGATTCTTTTTTGGTTCCAAATTTTTTGAAAATTAATGGATTTTTGGTGCATATAGATGAATGCATGAATGTACGAGACTCAAGTATGCAAAAGAGAAAATAAGAAAACAAAACACAATGTCAAATGCAATGCCCTCCCCCACACTTAAATTACACAGTCCCTTGTGTAATAGAAGCTTGAAGGAGGTGAATAAAACAAACTAAAAATGATTGCAAAAGGATGCATAAAGAAAGAAGAGGAGTTAGGTACCTTAGAAAAAGTTTTGGCAGAAACGAGGTTTTGGCACTAATTCAACTATCCACTTGCTTTGAACTCCACTTGCTCCTAGGATCAAAGGAAAACACAAACACAAACTTAAAAGGCAAAAATATATACACGGATAACATGGGAATACCTCCCAAGAGTGCTTGTTTAGAGTCACCAAGCTTGACTTTTCTTGCTCCTTAAGATCATGGAGAGGATGGGGTGGAACTGAAGTTCCTTCTCCTTTCTTATTGAACAATGTATTGGCTCCACAGTAGAGCTTGATACAAGTCTTTTTGTGACTTGGCTCAATCACCTAAGCTTGTACTAGTCAATTGTAGTATAACATAGGGTTTTATATCAATCCAAATAGGTTTGTTGAAAGCAGAAGAGTTGTGAGAAGAAATCAATAAGTCGAGCAAATCACAAGAAGTTTTGTTGCCTAAGCAACTTATCTAACAACCTATAATGATCAATCACCAAAGAGAATTCAAAAGAAGACAGTTTAGCAATGATCAAGGAGTAAAACAGAGTAAAATAAACAGAGTACTTAAGCAAATTATGAATTAAATAAAAGAGAAAGCAAATTCCTAGATGTGGTTATTGATTTTGGAGAATCTAGAGACCAACTAAGGTTGTTTCAAACAGCATTGATCAAGCAAACAAGCTATCAATGGTGGTTCCTAGACATAGAGTTCATAATCAAGCAATCTAAGTCCAATCTCTTGTAAAATAGCCCTTTGCTAAACACCTTAACAAGAAATAACTCTCATTGGTGCTAAAACATTTAACAAGCAATAATAACCAACTCTATTAATGTCAAAATGCTCCTCAAACAGTCAATCTCTTGAACCAAGGCCAACAAATCCTCTATTAAACAAGATCAGCATTTCATCAAACACTTAGTGGGCATAAGAGAAAGCCTAAATCCTAGATAAGTGTGATCAAGACAAATCTAGCTTAAACACAGATTAATAGAGAGGAACCCATCAAATGAAACGCTAAACAAACCTTAACCAATCCCTAAATCCCCTTAATCTACCACATCTAAGAACCCTAAGCAAACTACTCACTAATACTCATGTTTAACACCAAATCACAAGATGAAAAGATTTTAATCATGATTAAAAGAGAGATTAGAGAAAGATTAATGGCAAAAACAAACTCGAATTAAATAAAGCAAGAAATTTGTTTATAAACCCAGAAAATAAACTCAAGAACAGTGTTATGAGGTGACTTGTCGAAAATCCCAGAAAAAGAGGCATTTATACATAAGAGAAGGAAGCCCTAAAGTAATGACAAAAGTGTAAATAAAAACAGGCTTAGACTAGATTTCTATCGGTCAGTTGTGACCGATAGGAATGATCAATAGGGATCCTATCGGTCTGGAAGATGACCAATAGGGTGACCGAAATATAACCGGTGCATTGCTATTGGTCACTTCACTGACCGATAGGCCTGGTCGATAGGAAACCTATCGGTCACTCCTTGACTGATAGGCCTTGTGCCTTGATCGATAGGCTCAACAGAGATCGTCTGCCTTGGTCCCTTTTACTCCTCTTGGTCCAGCTAGCTTCCTGGATCATCCCCAAAGCTCCTCCAATGCTCCTCTTAGCTCATAAGTACCTAAAAACATCCATAATACACAGAGAAATGCAAACTATATCCTAAATGCAACCTAAGTCTAAAAGGAGAAGAAAGTGGAACAAAAGAGAACCAAAACATGCAAAAGAGAACCAAAACATGAACTAAATGCAAGCTTAAATGGTGTAAATACAAGAGATATCAATACCCCCACACTTGCCTTTTGCTTGTCCTCAAGCAAATAAGAACAAATGAGAGAGTGAGGTTTGAAGGTGGGCATTCAAATCCAAAAGTGCAAAGGTAAAGAGATGGTATCAATGCTTAAGTGCCTAGTTGTAGGATGCAAACATAATCAACTATACTTTAAAGAATCTAGCCATGCTCATCATGTTTCAAAATGACCTCAAATCTCAACTTAGGCAAATGCTCAGATCAATCAACTCTTTAACATTCAATTAAGCTCAAAACCATGAATCATGCTTATGCAAATCAAGTGAAGACATTTGGTTCAAAGGGTAAGATTATGAGATAAAAATGATATCATTCAAGCAAAGGGTTTTCAAACATAAGGGATCACTCAATGAGAAAGATTCCATCTTAGGCAAAATGCTAAAGGTAAAAGCACACTTAAGCATGCAATTTAAAGCTCCCTTCTAAACCCAAAAAGTGACCTTTTCAAAGCTTTGCTGTTGGCGCTTTCTTTCATTGAACACTTAGAGCTTTTTCTTCCCCTTACTTAACCACAATGCCAACTGTTTCCCATACTACCATACCATACTTTTCGTTCTTCTTTTAAGGCATATAAACATGAAGTTCAAACCACTTAACTCTACCCTTTTATCCCAAAACTCCTATCCTAGAATCAAGATTAAAATGCAAGCTGATATCAACAAGAGAGCTTAACATTGCCAACCTTAATCCTAACACTTTTTTTCAAGAAAAAATTCAAAAATGATATGCAGAGGCCTCACAACTCTCAGGATAGTGTTTAGGTTCAGAAAGAAGGATTGGTTTAGGGTGTGGTTAACTGTCCCATTATGATGAGGATCAGCTACTTGGATTAACAAGAGTGGTAAGAAGGGAAGAAGATAATCCAAGTATGTATATGGGTAGCCATGTAATCACTCTGAATGCACAAACAAGATAATTCAAAGTCAGGATTATGGTTCTAATAAGATAAAGTTGGAATCAAATCAAAGCAAGCTTTAGCATAAGACAAGAATATCAGTGTAAGTAGTCAAGATATGGTGCAGCCTTAACTTCAAATTCACTACAATGCAATCAAACAACAGATAACCAAGGCATTAAAAACAATTCAGACATCAACATCTTGACAAATGTTTATCATCTACTCCCTATGCAAATGTATGCAAACCTATATGAAATGCATCTAGACTCAATCTTAGTTATGTAAATGCAACTAAATGATTTTTTTGGTTCCAAAAAATTTGGAAATTTCATGGATTTTCAGTGCATATTGATGAATGCATGAATGCATGAAACTCAAGCATGTAAAAGAGAATATAAGAAAAAAAAACACAATATCAAATGCAATGCCCTCCCCCACACTGGATTACACAGGCCATTGTGTAATAGAAGCTTGAAGGAGGGTAGTAAAGGGTACTCAGAATTATTCAGAAGCAAAGGAGTGGGGTTGTGTACCTTAGAATGAGTTTTGGCAGACTGGAAGGGTGTATCAGTCTCTCCCAAACCGATAGGCTGACCGATAGAGTGCTATGGATCACCTGGAGGCCGATGGCCTGACCGATGGCTTTCCTACTAAATCCTATCGGTCATAGTCTTGACCAATAGAGTGACCAAAATACATCCGATTGTTTTCCATCGGTCACATTCTTGACCAGAGTGACCGAAATACAACTGATGCCTTTCCATCGGTTACTCCTTGACTGATAGCATGACCGATATGATCTGCACTTTGCATTCCCTTTCCCCTATCGGTCATAACTGACCGATATGTTGACCGATGCATCTTTGGCTCCACAACCATCGATCACTTTATGACCGATAGTCAGACCGATAGGTCTGTATCGATCTGGTCTTGACCGATACGGCAACCGATAGTAGCCAAGATGCATCTGTTCTTGTTTCCCAAACTTTCAACAACTTGCCTTAAATCCCACTTGCTCCTGTTATTGAAATAAAACACAAATACAAGCATAAAATGCAATAATATATACAAGGATTACAAGGGAATACATCCTAAGTGTGCTTGTTTAACGTCCTTAGCTTGACTTTCCTTGGTTGATCACTCTTGTGGAGGGTCCTCAAGGTTTATGTCCATATCATCTCCAAGAGTCTCACTTGCCATGTATGGCTTCAGTCTATGTCCATTTACTGTGAAGCCTTCTCCATCCTTGCCAAACAAAGTCACAGCTCCATATGGTAACACTTCTTTGATCTTGAATGGACCTGACCATCTTGATTTCAGCTTTCCAGGAAACTACTTCAGTCTTAAGTTGAATAACAGCACCTGATCTCCTGCTTTGAAGTCCTTCTGTTTGATCCTCTTGTCATGAAAAGCTTTTGTCCTCTCATTATAGATCCTAGAACTCTCAAAAGCTTCAAGGTGGTTTTTTTCTAACTCATGCAAGTTGATGAGTCTCTTTTCTTGAGCTGTCTTGATGTCAAAATTCAGAAGCTTTGTTGCTCAAAGGGCTTTATATTCGAGCTCAACAGATATATGACAAGCCTTGCCATAAAGGAGTGAGAAAGGAGTACTACCAATGGGAGTCTTGAAAGTTGTTCTGTAAGCCCACAGAGCATCATCAAGCTTATTAGACCAATCCTTTCTTGTAACACCAACTGTTTTCTCCAGAATGGCCTTGATCTTTCTGTTAGACACCTCTACTTGACCACTTATTTGAGGATGGTAAGGAGTGGCAACCTTGTGCTTAACATCATTCTTCTCCAGCAAACTCTCAAAGACCTTGTTGATGAAGTGACTCCCACCATCACTGATCACACACCTTGGAACACCAAACCTTGGGAAGATTATTGTCTTGAAGAGCTTCAGCACGACCCTAGCATCATTTGTTGGACTCGCAATGGCTTCCACCCACTTTGACACATAATCAAATGCTACAAGGATGTACTTGTTCCCATAAGAGGAAGGGAAAGGTCCCATAAATTCAATCCCCCACACATCAAACAGATCCACTTCAAGAATAGAATTCAGAGGCATCTCATCTCTTTTAGAAATGTTTCCATTCCTTTGTCATGCATCACATGAGGAGATGTGAGCCTGGGCGTCCTTGAACAAACTAGGCCACCAAAAACCAGCTTGAAGTACCTTTGAGGTTGTCTTGAAGGTTGCAAAGTGACCTCCATAAGCTGAACCATGGCAATGATGCAGAATCCTTTGAACTTCTTCCTCAGCTATGCATCTTTGAACAGTCCATCATTCCCTCTCTTGGAGCGATAAGGCTCATCCCAAAAGTAGTGAGATAAATCTCTTAAGAAGTTCTACTTCTGGTGTGAGTTGAGGGTAAGAGGTACCTGGCCAGTAACCAAATAGTTCACAAAGTCAGCATACCACGACAGTTTGTTCTCATCTAAGCTTTGCACTTCAGCTGCCTTTATTCCTAAAGCATGCAGCTGCTCTTCTGGCAGAGTATCATTGATCGGGACAAAATCATCTATTCTTAGTCTTGAAAGGTGATCAGCAACACCATTTTCAATGCCTATCTTGTCCACAATCTCCATGTCAAACTCTTGCAAGAGGAGGATCCATCTAAGAAGTCTTGGCTTAGTGTCTTTTTTGGCATATACGTGCCTTAAAGCAGCATGGTCTGTGTAAACTATGACTTTGGATCCAACCAAGTAGCTTCTGAACTTCTCAAATGCAAAGACAACTGCTAGGAGCTCCTTCTCAGTTGTTGCATATTTTGATTGAGCTTCATCCATTGTTCTGCTAGCATAATAGATAACATGAAGCTTCTTGTCTACTCTTTGACCCAAGACTGCTCCAACAGCATAGTCACTAGCATCACACATGATTTCAAATGGCAAATCCGAGTTTGGAGCTTGAACTATTGGCGGAGACACTAAAGCTTGTTTGAGAGTGAGGAAGGCTTGCAAGCAGTCTTCATCAAACACAAACTCTGTCTCCTTACACAACAGTCTTGTCAAGGGTCTTGCTATCTTTGAAAAGTCCTTGATGAACCTTCTGTAGAGATCAGCATGCCCCAAGAAGCTTCTGATTCCCTTGACTGAATTTGGAGGATCTAAGTGCAGCATCACATCAATCTTTGCCTTGTCCACTTCAATCCCCTTCTCTGAAATCTTGTGACCCAACACAATGCCTTCTTGAACTATGAAATGGCATTTCTCCCGATTCAGAACCAGTTTAGTGTCTTCACATCTCTATATAACCTGAGAAAGATTGGACAAGCAGACACCAAAAGAGGATCCATAGACACTAAAGTCATCCATGAATACCTCCACCATCTCTTCAAGCAAGCTAGAGAATATTAAGGTCAGACACCTCTGAAAATTTGCAGAAGTATTACATAAACCAAAATGCATTCTCCTATAAATAAATGTTCCATATGGGCAAGTAAAAGTAGTTTTGACTTGATCATTAGTTAGGATATGGATCTGAGGAATCCACTATAACCATCTAAGAAGCAGTAATACTTATGGTTTGCTAATCTTTCTAGCATCTGATCTATGAATGGCAAAGGGAAGTGATCTTTCCTAGAAGCAGCATTAAGTTTTCTGTAATCTATGTACATCCTATGACCAGTAATTGTTCTAGTTGGTATTAGCTCATCATTTTCGTTTTTTACAACAGTAATCCCTCCTTTCTTAGGAACCACATGGACTGGTGAGACCCATGTGCTGTCTAAGATAGGATAGATCACTCCTGCTTCAAGCAACTTCAACATTTCCTTTTTTACTACCTCTTTCAAGTTAGGATTCAATCTCCTTTGAGGTTCAACATAAGTTCTTGTCTTATCCTCTAGATGGATTCTATGAGTGCAAAGGTTCGGAGAAATGCCTTGGATGTCATCAAGTGAATATCCAATGGCTCTCCTAAAACTTTTTAACACTTTGACAAGAGAAAGGATCTGATCATCACTGAGGTTATCATTGACAATTACAGGATAAGTAGAGTTTGAGCCTAAGAAGACATACCTTAGCCCTTTAGGAAGAGGTTTGAGCTCCACTTTGGGTGCCTTGAGGTCACTCCAGTCCTCCTCCAAGCTGCTCTGCTCCTTGGCGCCAGCTTTATTGCTTGGGGAACCAGCTTCTTGAACTGAGAACACCTCTTACTCTGTGTAGTCCAGCTTCTCAAATGGCTCCTCTTCTTCCAAGACTTTGTGAGAGTCTAACCTCAACTTATAACCCAAACTTTCCTTATCTAAGTAACCATCTTCCCCATGCTCCTTTGTCAAAACCACTTGGAGTTTATCTTCACAACACAACTCCTCTTGAAGCTCATCATGCAGCTTTTACAAAATCTCAATTTGAAACATTTGACCTTCGATGGTAGGTTGCTGCATATTTTGCTTGATATCAAATTTCAGAGACATGTCCCTACCCAATTGCAGCTCAATTTTCCCTTTCTTAACATCAATGACAGCTCCTGTTGTGGCTAGGAAAGGTCTCCCAAGGATGAGAGGGTCCCTAGGTTCCTCATCCATATCCAAAACCATAAAATCAGTAGGTATCTCTACACTCCCAATCCTAAGTGGTACATCTTCAAGCAATCCCTTGGGGAGCCTTACTGACCTGTCAGCTAGCACTAGAGATATCCTACAGTCCTTGAACTGAGTAAAGCCTAGGCGCTGTGCTACAGAATAGGGCATCAAGTGACACTATCCCCTAGATCACACAAACATTTCTCAAACAGAAGTGGACCTATAGAGCAAGGCAAGGTAAAAGTTCATGGATCACCTAGCTTGTTGGGAGTCACTCTCTCCTGTTGAATAATGGCGCTGCACTCATGTGTTAGTACCACAATCCCTTGTAAGTCCTTTGTTCTTTCAGCAACAGCATCTTTCAAAAACTTATGATAAGGTGGGACTAAGACAAAAGCATCAAGCAGTGGCATGGTGAGCTGACTCTTCTTCATTTGCTCTTCAAAGAGACCTTTGTACTTGGCAATGAGCTGCTTCTTAAGCCTTCTAGGAAATGGTATTGTAGGTTGATATGATGGAGGAATGTATCTTGGCTCGTTGACCAACTCCTTAGGTTCTTCTCTTGATTTTTCTTTAACCACCTCTTTGGCTTTAGTGTTCTTTGGATCCTTTTCAGCTTCAACCACTTCATCCTCTGTAGTTTCTTCAGCATCTTTGGCCACCACCCCTTCTTCTTGTTCCTCAATGTCCTCATTGTGTGTAGAAGGCGCCACACTTGGTGGGAGTTGCTTCCCAGTTCTTAAGGTGACAGCTTTGACACACTGTTGTGCATGTGAGAAGGTAGTGGATGAGCAATGCTTTCTAGTTTGCTGATTTGTAAATTCAAAGAGCCAAGTTGAGATTGCAAGCTGGAGTCAATGCCTCTTTTTATTTCAACAGCCATGCTCTTCTAAATGTCAGTCATGCTCTTTTGTATTTCAACAGCCATGCTCTTCTAAAGTGTTGCAGTTTGAAGATGATGCATTTGCAGGAACATTTCCTTAAGGTCCAAAGTTTCAGAGGGTTGGGAGGTGCTGGCACCAATTGTTGGGGAAAAAGAAGCAGAATGTTTTGGAAAGTATGGGTCTCCATGGGACCCTTGTGGACAAACATCATGGTCTTGTTGCATGGTTGGCGCCTCTTGTAGTTTAAAAGCTTTGACTTGATGCTCTTTGTAGTGATTTGGTAAAGCAACACTAGGAAGAGGTTTGGTGGTCTCATTGAGCAGCAAGTAAACTTTCTTCTGTAAGGCTTTTATTTCATACAATGCTGTCTTTAGCTTCTCTTTAGTGGCTTTGGAATGTTGGTCCTTGTCATCCACATAGTCCTAATTGCTGAGTGCCATGTTCTCCACTAGTAGCCATCCATCATCAACATCTTTACCAAGAAATTAGTCATTGCTTGCTGTATCTAGAAGGATTCTTATGGTTGGGAGAACACCTCTGAATAGTGTGGATAGCAGCATCTCTTTGGTGAAGCCATGGTGAGGGCATTGGTGAGTGAAGCTTCTGCACATTTCCCAAGTGTCCCCAAAGCTTTCATTAGACCACTGTTTGAAGTTTGTGATCTCATTCCAGAAATGTGCAGTTCTTGAGGGAGAGAAGAACTTGATCAAGAAAGCACATTTGCATTGATCCCAAGAAGTGATGCTTCCTTGTTGTAATGACTTCCCCCACATTTTAGCTCTATCACCAAGAGAGAATGAAAATAATCTGAGCTTCAAAGCATCATCTGAAACTCCACTAAGCTTTGTCAAAGCACATATCCTCTCAAAGTGATCCAAGTGCTCAAGAGGATCTTGGTTGGGCAGTCCAAAGAATTTCCTCTCTTGAACCATAGTGATCATGCTGCTTTTGATCTGATAGTGATGAGTCTCCATATGTGGGAGAATACCTTGTCTTGAAGCATAACCTGAAGGTATATCAGCAGCACCAATTGGTCTCAATGGTCATGAACCCAAGCTCCTTGCAAACCATGTGGACCTTGTTGTCCTTGTAAGCCTTGGATCCCTTGAAGACCTTGTGGACCTTGTGGACCATGCAACCCAAAACCAGCAGCATACTGTTGTTCTTCCATGCTTCAACAGCTGAGTTCTGATGCTGGAAACCCAAATTCTTTGACCTTGAACCTTTGTTGTAGTTGTAGACACTTAAGAACAAGTGTTGAGGTACCTACAAGAGAAATTCTAGACCAAAAGAGAAATCAGTAACCAAAAATGAAAATAACAAAGCTTGATCTCAAAACCTCTACAAATCCTACTGAACAAAGCATTCCCCTAATGGCAACGGCGCCAAATTGATACAAGACTTTTTAGGACTTGATTCAATCGCCAAAGCTTATACTAATCAGTTATAGTATAGCATAGGGTTTTATAAATCCAAAAGGGGAGAATGAAGCATTAAGAAAGCAATAGAGCTCTTAATTCTAGCAAACATAGAAAGTTTAGATGTCTACCAACCTAAATGATCAGACAGAAGTGAAGAGAACATCAAACAAAGAGTAAAAAGAAAGCAAAGCAACTAAAACAAAGGCAAAACAGAATGATTTCGAATTCAAGCTAAAAACATAGAATAGATGGGAATTAAGATGAGATAATTGGTATTAGGGAACTCTTGACTCAACCTCTGATGCTTACAAACTCACACAATGCTATTCCTTATGCATATGATTCATTTATATGACTAATCCAATCTCTTGGCACTAATCTTTTTGCTAATCATCAAGTCAAGAACTAATTCTCATTAGTAAAATGACAAACAACAAGCATTAAGACAAATATTCAATCCTATACTGCCAAATTACTCCCTAGACAGTCAATCTCTTGAGCTAGGACAAGCAATTCTCTTACAATGCAATTCAGGCATGTCATCAAACACTTGGTGGGTATAAAATAAGCCTAAGATCCTAATAAACTTAGATAAAGCTAATCAGGCATTAAACACATCATTTAAGAAAGGAAATAGAAGAATGAACACTAAGCAATCATAGAAAGAGTCTTAAATTTTCTAAACTTAATCCATCTCAATTCCCTAAAAAGACTACTCCCTAATCACCATCAAAACCATCAATCAAAAAGAAAGAGATAGCTAATCATGATTAAGAAGATTAAACAAGAAGATAATTACAAACTTATATTGAAATGGAACAAAGATTCAATCTACAAAATCAAATCCAAAAACATAAGAGGAAAGAACTGTTGGATAAAGAGATTTCCCCAAAAATTAGGGATTTTTCATATTTATAGGAGTCTAAGCGAAAATGGCAAAATTGTAAATAAGTGGTCTTCAGTTTGCATTCCTATCAGCCACTCCTTGACCGATAGGCTGATCGATAGGATCCTATCAGTCCTGTAGGTGACCGATAGGGTGACCGGAATACATCCGATGCATTCCTATCGGTCTTGAGGGTGATCGATAGGGTGACCAGAATATTCTCTTGGCTTCCATCGGTCTTGAAGGTGATCGATAGGGTGACCGGAATACATCTGATGCATTCCAATCGGTCACTCCTTGATGGATAGCTTGACCGATAGGCCCCTAGAAAATGTCTTCGTTGGCTCCTCTTGCTCCCTCTCTTAGCTTGGCTAGCTTTCTGGTTCATTCCCACAACTCCTCCTAGCTTCTTAAGTACCTAGAAACATCTTTAATGCATGAAAAATTCAAACTACAACCTAAATGCAACCTAAGTCTAAAAGAAAAAGAAAATATGACTAAAGAGAAGGAAAACATGCAAAAGAGAACCAAAACATGAACTAAATACAAGCCTAAATGATGTAAATGCATGAGATATCAATGGTGTACTCGTTGGGTTCCCATCGGTCACTTCTTGATCGATGGCTTTGAAGATTTGATCGATGGAAGTTTAGCGGTTTAACAAAAACTTCTGTAATATTCTAACCGCTGAAGGGAATGACCTGAAACAAACTCCGGAAGTAAGCTAACTCACGGGACTACAACATTGATGAAGACTCTCGAAGCTGAATCGGATAAGAGATGCTTTGTCCGAGCCGGTTGTTGTCAGGTGAAGTTTCTGGCTGCTTCAACAAGGTGCACCTTCTTCTTGGCTCTTTTGACATTTTGTGCTGCACCCACCATCATCTTCCATGCTCCTTGTAGTCTTAAAACTCTCTAAACATACCTGCCAAACTCCTCAAATGCATAGAACATGCAATGCACACCCTAAATCTACACAAAGTCCTAATTGAATGCAAATAGGACAAAAGCAAGCAAAAATGAATGTTTAAAGACTATAAAACAATGCAAAGTATATTCTAAAATGGTGTAAATAATGAGTATATTATCTGGCAGACAATATTCTCTATGGCCTGTCATCTTGACACCATACAATCTTCCTCTGAATATGTGCATGCAAAGAGAATTTTTGTTCATGAGTATTCTAGTTCCTGGTCTTAAGCAACCAAAGCGCACACTTGATGTATTTTTACAGCCTCTGATTCATGAGTTGAAACAGTTATGGCATTCGGGTGTTTGCACATTTGACAACTCGCAGCAACGGAACTTCAACATGCGTGCAGTGTTATTGTGGACTATCAGTGACTTTCAGCGTATGGAATGTTGTTCTGGTATGTATGACTCAACGGAAGAAATCTACGATGACATTGACTGAGGTGGGCATCGTCCAACTACAAGAGAATATCGCTGTGTTGCTTTGTAACCTAGAAAAGGTTTTTCCCTCCTTCATTTTTTGATGTCATGGAACATCACCCAATCCATCTACCATATGAAGCAGCGCTTGGAGGGCCTGTGCAATTCCGATGGATGTACCCGTTTGAGCGATTCATGGGACATCTTAAAAAGAAGGCTAAAAATCTTGCTAAGGTGGAGGGATCGATTGTTGCTGGAAGTTTGACCGAGGAAACTTCTCACTTCACCTCATACTACTTCAGTCCAGCGGTGCAGACGAAAAAGACTGCCACTAAGTTATATCATGATGGAGGAGAAGCACCGACTTATCATGTTGACGTGCCAGATATGTTTGCCCAGATAGGCAGACTTGCTGGAAAAGTTAAGGAAGTTTGGTGGGAGGATATTGATCACTGTTGTGCGGCTCACAATTATATATTGCGGAACTGTGAGTATATACAGCCATTTGAAAGGTGTAACTTAATAAATACATTCTTTATATAATATTACAATTTGCTCGAACTGACTTGTGAGTACAATTTAGGTTATTGGACTCTCAGGTTCGAGAACACTATCGTGGCTTAGAAGAGAAAGAGTACAAGAAGTTGAACGAACATGATTTTGCTGGGTGGTTTAAATACTTTGTACGTAAGATCGACACACATATGTATATATATATATATATGTTTTATTTACACTAATATGTTAATTAATTTGTCCAGGTTAAGCATTGTTCGACTGAGCCTTCCCCACTAAGGTTGCACAAACTTGTAAAGGAACCTATAACAAGAATCGTTTGTGCTCCTATGTACTTTACCCATGGATACATATAAACATGGATCAAAGAGGTCAACCGCCAATTATGGAATCCACGTCAAATGTGAAACTGACTTCTATGGCATATTACAAGACATAATTGAAGTCAAATATCCAGGAACCATCAATTTGAGATGCATATTATTCAAATGTGAGTGGTATGATCCGAGTGCTCGAGGGGTCCGTGCGAACAAGTTAGGAGTGATCAACGTAAATGCAAACAGACGTAATTCAAAGTTCGAACCCTTTTGTCTAGCCTCGCAAGCGGAGCAAGAGTGTTTTATTCCTTACGCTCGGATTCAAGTCAAACGCGAAAGATGATTTATCAGTGATAAAAGTGAATCCGCGTGGCCGTATTGTCGCGCAATCTGATGATGTCCCAATGCAAACTGAAAGAGTATAATCAATCTCTATCCCACTCGCAACCACATAACAGATCATACATGTTGATCCACAAAGCAGAGAGATTGAGGAAATCGTCGACGATTCAGCAAAAGGCATAGGATCAGACGAGTTCGATGACACCGACGAAGCAGAAGACAGTGATGAAGATGATTCCAAAGACGATCAATCTGAATAAACTTCGTTTCATATAATTGTATTTTTAATATTTTATAATTTTTTTAGAATAACTAATTAATTTTGCGACGGCCTTGCGACAGAGCCGTCGCAAAGTTGTCGCAAAAAAAGAAATTGTGAGGGCTTTGCGACGGTTCTGTTGCAAGGCCGTATCAATATGACTTAGTTATTCTAAAAACAATTTCAAATTACTAAAATTATAATTATATGAAACATAGGTTATTCAGATTGATCGTTCTCTTCGAACTCCGTCTGATCCTATTACTTTACTCGTTCATATATTAGTTTTTTCAATTCTTATAACTTTTTTTAGTATCACTAAAGGGTTTTGGTTAATTAAAGTTAGGCTTAGGGTTAGAATTAGAATTAGGGTTAGGGTTTAGACTTCTCGCAACAAAACTTTTAAACATACTATTGCATCTAAAAGAACAATTCATTCTTAAACTCCAATTCATATAGTAGTAATTTTATTTTTTAAATTTTTTTTAAGAATCACTAATAATTTTACGACGGAGCCGTAACAGATATATGTATATGTGTGCATATATATATTGAAATTAAATATATATATATATATATATATATATATATATATATATATATATATATATATATAGTTGATTGATCAAAGATATACTTTTGAAATTAAATATTTATATCTATATATATCCATTATTTCAAAAATATGCTAAGTACATATATTTTACAATGTTGTGATGGATTTGCGATGGATAAGACCTTTAATGTCGCTAAGTCGTCACAATGTTTAATTTTTTTGCAAAAATTCACGAAGTTTGAAAATATTCAGACCCAAAATTTAAAATATTCCCAACGTTGCGATGGGCTTGCGATGGATCCATCGCAAAGTCGCCGCAAAAGGATGCATGAAATTGATTGGACCGCCCCCTTTGCGACAGATCCTAGTTTTGTTTCTAAAAACTCATCTTCTTCCCGTCGACTCCACACTTACAGAAAAATCGATCACTGCTCTTCCTCTCTCCGATGCTCTGCCACTCTGCTGGTATCTCTCCGCTGATCCGTCTCTCTCCTGCTCATCGCCGCTCTAGATCTGCTCGCCGCGATTGCTATTCTCTCTCCTCGCCGCAGTCCATTGCCATCTTCTTATCTTGCCGCCGCAGTGTCTCGCCGCCGCCGTGTCTTGCCGTCGCCTCCTCACCGCTGGATCTACCAATGTAAGAATCTCTCTTACTTAGATTCATACATTTTGTTTTAGGTTTGGAGTTAGAAATTGTTAGATTCACACATTTTGTTTTAGGTTTGAAATTAGAAATTGTTAGATTTTTTATTTGATTGAAAGATTGGAATTGAAAATAATTAGCTTTGTATTTGACTTTTAAATATTAAAATTATTAGTTTTGTATTTGATTTACAAATTAGAATTGGAATTTATTAGGTTTTGTATTTTATTTTTAGAGATTGAAACTGTTAGATTTAGGTTATTTTGTTGCCAATTTTCATATATGATTATTGAAAAATTTAAATATAATATTTCTAATTTTAGTTTATGATATTTGTAATTTTAATATATGAATTTGTAATTTTATTATATCACATTTGCAATTTCAATATATTATTTTTGCAAATTTTAATATATGATTTTGTAATTTTATTTTATAATTTTTGATATCTATAAATTTTCAAAGATTATTTTGAGATAGTTTTATGTTCTTACAATTAAATTTAGAATTTATATAAATCATATTTTGTAAATTTTTATATTTAGATGTATTTGTTGACAATTTTTTTTTTGTTTGATTTGTTACTAATTTTTATTTTATTTTTGCAATTTCAGATGTCTGGAAGTGCATATTCTCAGTATGCTTTTCGGTTTACTCTTGACGGTGCTAGTTCGCAGCTGACTCCTACTGCTATTCCCGAGATCCAACCCCCTCCACCTCCACTGGTAGGACGTTCTGCCGCGGATATTGCTTATGATTTGGCGAACCGCACTCTTTTGGAGAGTCCTGATCATGACAGACTAATGCACCTTGTACCAGAACGTCCTCATGGTACATTATGGTAAAATATGTTTCTCCTTTAAATTTTTACTTATAATATAATTTATTTTGTTTCGTTTTATATAATATGTACTTTTTGCAGGTTTACTGATAGTTGATTGGGTACTTCTATCCGTGAGATATTTTCGAGAGATCTCAAAAGTACAACTCCTAATGTTACTCTCAATTCGGAGGCCACCATTCAACGGTGGTATGAGCAATTTACGGTAAATTTTATAAAATTCTGATTTTTTATATATAAAGTTTTTTTTAAAATTTATATAGATTTTTTACTTATTCTAATTAATATATCACATTAAAATTATTTTTTTTTGGCAGCAAAAATACCGTTGGGATTGGAGCATCAATGAAAGAGTGAACGGCAAGTTCAAAGCAAAACTGAGGAAACGGATGACTGATCACATTGGCCGGTGGAAGGCGAGCTGGAAGGTTGAAGTAGATGATGCAAGGCCTGATTGGCTAGATCCAGAAGTCTGCGAGGGTCTTGTCCAATATTTGTTAGATCCGGCAAACGAGAAGAAGAGTAGCAATTGCCGCATGACTCGATACAGTGATCCCGACGGATATGGGATTTCTAAGCATTGCTCTGGTCAGACATCATTCACTGCTCGAGCTAGAAATATTGTAAGTTTTTTAAAACTTATTTTATTTTCGTTCTTATTACATATTATTTAATCTTTTTAACAATACTTATTGTTATTTTTTACTCTTAACAGCCCATAGTAGATATTCTAGATTTGCTAGCTGTCCTCGAGGACACAAAATGCAAGCCGGATGGATCTTTTGTCGATGGATATTCGGAAAAGATCTACAAAGACGTCACTTCGAAGATGGCGGAGATGAGTCAGGCAGATCCGGATGATCCCAAGGGTACAACATCTGGCAGAGTGTCTGTAGCTGATAAGAACAAGATCTTTATTGAGGTAATTGTTTTATTAATTTTTATATTTTATAAATTTACATATTTATATTTCTTAACATTTTGTTTTATTTTTTAAGGTTGCTCCCCGTAAAAAGGGAAGAATATATGGAGTCGGTTCTTTGCAGACTCAGATTGAATCTTCAGCTGTATTTGCTTCTTCTTCATCTCATCCCGACACGGAGGCCATAAAGACTATTATCGAGACTCAGACTCATCAGCTTGCGACTCAATCTGAGAAGATTGAGACCCAAGCTGAGAAAATGAAGAGTTACGATATTCTCTTCGACTACTTGACAGACAAAGATCCACAGTTTGCACAATTGCGAGCTAATATAGCGGGTTCTTCGACCAATCCATCACAGCCGAAGCGGGATCTTTAGTTTAGTTGTTTTTTTTGTCTTTTATTTACATTTGTTTTTGTAATGAC
The DNA here is from genome assembly GCA_911865555.2 of Thlaspi arvense. Lineage (NCBI taxonomy): Eukaryota > Viridiplantae > Streptophyta > Magnoliopsida > Brassicales > Brassicaceae > Thlaspi > Thlaspi arvense. The sequence continues at coordinate 36,041,735 of OU466861.1, read as the reverse complement.
TTAAATTTTCAATTTCAGTTTTAATTATATTTTCAGTTTCATTTATAATTTATATTTTAACTTTAATTTTATTTGTATTTTAATTATATTAATTTGATTTTTTAATATAATAGAAAATTCGTACTAATTATACTGACACTACTTTGTGACTGCACCACTAATAAATTTGCGACGGCTTTGCGACTGTCCTGCCAATAATTTTGCGATACATTTGCGACGGACATAAAAAATTTGCGACACCCTTGCGACAGACTGCTAAAAGGATTTGCGACACATTTGCGACATTGCTCCTCAGAAATTCGGTTTGTATGTTTAGCAAGGTAGGTCGCGAAGCCGTCGCAAAATTTGCAACTTAGCAACGGATTGTTCCACGCAACAATGTCGCAAATTTTGCGTCCAATTTGCGACAAACCCCTCTTACGTCGTCCTTTGCGATGTTTTGTCTTCCTCGTAATACTTGCGACGTACCCTGTTCGTCGCAAAGTTTGTGACGGCCTTACGTTGTCTTTGGTTCGTCGCAAAATTTACGATGGCTTTTCGACGTTTTCGGATTTGTGGCTAATGATTTGCGATGTTTTTGGCTCAGTCGCAATTCCGCCGGTAAAAGTCTTTTGCGACTGACTTGCGACATATTATGCTGACGCAAATCGGCTGTTTTCTTGTAGTGAGAAGCTAGAAAAAGCACTGTATGAGATGAAGGCCTTGCAGGAAAATGTGGATATGTTGCTCAATGGCGCCACCAAACCACTTTCTAATGTTGCTCCACATAGCCACTATAAAGAGCATCAAGTCAAATCTGTTCAGATCCAAGAGGAGCCAGCAATGAAGCAAGGCTATGTTGTTTGTCAACAACAGTCCAATGGAGGCACTTACATTCAACAACATCAAGATTCTTCTTCTCAAACAGTTGGCACCAACAATTCTCAGCTACCAAAAATTTGGATATAAAGCAACTTCTGCTTCAAATGCAAGAACTTGAATCTGCAGAACTGCAAACAAGTATGGCTGCCATTAACACCAACATAACTTAAGTTAAGAAAAGCATGACTGCTGACATCCAAAAGAGTCTTGAATCTGTCAATCAGAGACTGAGTAAACAAGAGACTTGCATAATCATCTTCATCTTCACTTATACAAGAGTGTGTCAAAGCTGTTACCTTAAGAAGTGGGAGGCAACTCCCTCTGAGATTGGCATCTTCTACACCCAATGGACATTGAGGAACAAGAAGAGGGGATAGTGATCAAAGATGCTAAAGAAGCTGAAGAGGATGAAGTGGTTGAAGCTGAAAAGGGTTCAAAGAACACCAAAGCCAAATAGGTGGTTAATGAGAAACCAAGAGAAGCACCTAAGGAGTTAGTCAAAGAACCAAGATACATTCCTCCACTATATCAGCCTACAATACCATTTCCTGGAAGGTTTAAGAAGCAACTCATTGCTAAGTATAAAGGTCTCTTTGATGAGCAGATGAGAAAGATTCAGCTCACTATGCCATTACTAGATGCTTTTGTCTTAGTTCAACCTTACCAGAAGTTTTTGAAGGATGCTGTGGTTAAGAGGACAAATGATCTGTAAGGGATGGTGGTACTAACACATGAGTGCAGCGCCATCATTCAACAACAAAGGATAGCTCTTAACAAGCTTAGTGACCCATGAAGTTTTATTTTGCCTTGCTCTATAGGACCAGTACTATTTGAGAAATGCTTGTGTGAATTAGGAGCAAGTGTGAGCTTAATGCCCTACTCTACAGCCAGGCGCCTTGGTTTCACTGAATTTAAGGATTGTAGAATCTCTTTGGTGTTGGCTGATAGATCAGTAAGACTTCCCAAGGGACTACTTGAGGATGTGCCAATCAGAATAGGGAATGTGGAGATCCCAACTGACTCTGTGGTTTTAGAGATGGATGAGGAGCCTAAAGACCCTCTCATACTAGGAGGGCCCTTCCTAGCCATAACAGGTGCTGTTATAGATGTCAAGAAAGGGAAGATTGAGTTACAATTGGGGAAAGACATGTCTCTGAAATTTGACATCAAGCAGATTATGCAACAGCCAATAATAGAAGGTCAAGTGTTCAAGATAGAGATCTTAGATATGCTGCATGATGAGCTTCAAGAGGAGTTGTGTTGTGATGACAAACTCCAAGTGGCTTTGACAAAGAAAGGAGGAATCACTGTGGTAAAAAACAAAAATGATGAGCTAATACCCACTAGAACAATAACTGGTCATAGGATGTACATAGACTACAGAAAACTAAATTCTACTTCTGGGAAAGATCACTTCCCTTTGCCATTCATATACCAAATGTTAGAAAGATTAGCAAATCATAAGTATTATTGCTTCTTGGATGGCTATAGTGGTTTCTTCCAGATCCCAATTCACCCAAATGATCAGGAGAAAACTACATTCATATGTCTTTATGGCACTTTTTCTTATAGAAGAATGCCATTTGGATTGTGCAATGCCCCCAACAATTTTTAGAGGTGTATGACCTCCATATATTCTGACTTGCTTGAAGAGATGGTGGAGGTATTCCTGGATGACTTTAGTGTCTATGGATCCTCCTTTGGCGTCTGCTTGTCCAATCTTTCTCAGGTTTTGCAGAGATGTGAAGACCCTAAGCTGGTTCTGAATTGGGAGAAATGCTATTTCATGGTTCAAGAAGGCATTGTGTTAGGTTACAAGATTTTAGAGAAGGGGATAGAAGTGGACAAAGCCAAAATAGATGTGATGCTGCACTTAGAGCCTCCAAATTCAGTCAAGGGAATAAGAAGCTTCTTGGGGCATACTGGTTTCTATAGGAGGTTCATCAATGACTTCTCAAAGATAGCAAGACCATTGAAAATGCTTATATGCAAGGAGACAGAATTTGTCTTTGATGAAGATTACTTGCAAGCTTTCCTTACCCTCAAAGAAGCCTTAGTGAGTGCGCCAATAGTACAAGCACCAAACTGGGATCTCTCTTTTAAGATCATGTGTGATGCAAGCAACTATGCTGTTGCAGCAGTTTTGAGTTAAAGGGTAGACAAGAAGCTTCATGTTATCTACTATGCCAGCAGAACAATGGATGAAGCTCAAACAAGATATGCTACAGCAGAAAAGGAGCTCCTAGCATTTGTCTTTTCATTTGAGAAATTCAGAAGCTACTTAGTGGGGCCTAAGGTGATAGTCTATAATGATCATGCTGCACTAAGGCACATCTATGCCAAGAAAGATAGCAAGCCAAGACTCCTTAGATGGATCCTCCTCTTGCAAGAGTTTGACATGGAGATTGTGGATAAGAGAGGCATTGAGAATGGTGTAGCTGATCACCTTTCACGACTAAGGATAGATGATTTTATCCCAATCAATGATACTCTGCCAGAAGAGCAGCTGTATGCTTTAGGAGTGAAGACAGTTGAAGTGATGAGATTAGAAGAGAACAAACTGCCTTGGTATGCTGACTTTGTGAACTATTTGGTTATTGGTCAGATACCATTGAACCTTAACTCACATCAGAAGAAGAAGTTTTTAAGAGATGTCTCTCACTACTACTGGGATGAACCTTATCTCTACAAGAGAGGGAATAATAGATTGTTCAGAAGGTGCATAGCTGAGGAAGAAGTTCAAGGAATTCTACATCATTGCCATGGTTCACCCTATGGGGGTCACTTTGCAACCTTCAAGACAGCCTTAAAGGTTCTTCAAGCTAATTTTTGGTGGCCTAGTTTGTTCAAGGACGCCCAGGCTCATATCTCCTCATGTGATGCATGCCAAAGGAAGGGAATCATCTCCAAGAGAGATGAGATGCCTCTAAACTCTATTCTTGAATTGGATGTGTTTGATGTGTAGGGGATTGACTTCATGGGACCTTTCCCTTCATCCTATGAGAATAAATACATCCTTGTTGTTGTAGACTATGTCTCAAACTGGGTTGAAGCTATTGGCAGTACAACAAATGATGCTAGCGTTGTGATGAAGCTTTAAAGACAATCATCTTCCCAAGGTTTGGTGTTCCAAGATGTGTTATAAGTGATGAAGAGATTCACTTCGGTCTTTGAGAGTTTGCTAAAGAAGAATGATGTTAAGCATAAGGTTGCCACTCCTTACCATCCTCAAACAAGTGGTCAAGTGGAGGTGTCCAACAGGGAGATCAAGGCCATCTTAGAGAAGACAGTTGGTGCTACAAGAAAGGATTGGTCTAATAAGCTTGATGAGCTTTATGGGCATACATGACAGCCTTCAAGACACCCATTGGTAGGACTCCCTTCTCACTCCTTTATCGCAAGGCTTGTCATCTTCCTGTTGAGCTGGAATACAAAGCCTTGTGGGCAACAAAGCTGTTGAATTTTGACATCAAGATAACTTAAGAGAAGAGACTCATCAACTTGCATGAGTTAGAAGAAAACCGCCTTGAAGCTTTTAAGAGTTCTAGGATCTATAAGGAGAGGACACAAGCTTTTCATGACAAGAGGATAAAACCAAAAGACTTCAAGGCAGGAGATCAGGTGCTGTTGTTCAACTCAAGGCTAAAGTTGTTTCCTGGAAAGCTGAAGTCAAGGTGGTCAGGACCATTCAAGATCAAGGATGTGTTGCCATATGGAGCTGTAACTTTGTTTGACAAGAATGGAGGAGATTTCACAGTGAATGGGCACAAGCTGAAGTCATACATGCCAAGTGAGTCCCTTGGAGATGATGTAGACATCAACCTTGAAGATCCTTCACAAGAGTGATCAACCACGGAAAGTCAAGCTAAGGACGTTAAACGAGCACACTTGGGAGGTATTCCCATGTTATCCTTGTACATATTATTGCATTTTATGTTTGTGTTTGTGTTTTTCTTTTGATCCTAGGAGCAAGTGGAGTTTTAGGCAAGTGGTTATCTGACTTGGTGCAAGTCTTAGCCAGCATCGATCAGGAGCATCGAGCAGTGGAGATCGATGTCAACTAAGCATGTCAACATCGGTCACTTACATCGATCAGGAGTGATTGATGTAATCAAACCGAGAGTCAGGCGACCAACATCGGTCAGTAGCATCGATCAAGGGTTATCCGAGGTGGACCACATCAATCACTCACATCGGTCAAGAGTGATCGATGTAAACCAACCGAGAATTTGGGGATCTACATCGAGCAGCAGCATCGATGTGCCTACATCGATCACCATCATCGATCATGGGTGATCGATGTAATGGGCATGAGGTTTTGAAGATCACATCATCAGCAGCATCGATCATGGCTGACCGATGTGAGGGGGACCAGAAAACCAAGTCTAACATCGATCACCTACATCGATCATGGGCGATCGGTGTGAATCTCTTCTCTGCCAAAACCTCTTTCAAGGCACACAACTCCACTCCTTTCTTTATGAATCCTTCTGTATTCATTCTGAGTATCCCTTATTACCCTCCTTCAGGCTTCTATCACACAAAGGACTGTGTAATCTAAGTGTGGGAGAGGGTATAGCATTTGACATTGTGTTTTGTTTTCTTGTTTTCTCTTTTGCATACTTGAGTCTCATGCATTCATGCATTCATTTAATTGCACTGAAAATCCATTAAATTTTCAAAAATTTTGAAACCAAAAAGATCATTTAGTTGCATTTGCATAACTAATATCGAGTCTAGATGCAATTCATGTTTGCCTACATTTGCATAGGGAGTAGATGATAAACACTTGTCAAGATGTTAATGTTTGAGTTGTTTTCAACGCTTTGGTTATCTGTTGTTTGATTGCATTGTAGTAAATTTGAAGTTAAGGCTGCACCATATCTTGACTACTTGCATTGATATTCTTGTCTTATGCTGAAGCTTGCTTTGATTTGATGCCATCTCTGTTTATTTGAACCATAATCTTGTCATTTAATTATCATGTTTATGCATTGAGAGTGATCACATGGCTACCCATATTCATGCTTGAGTTATCTTCTTCCTTTCTTACCACTCTTGTTAACCCAAATAGCTGATCTTCATCATTATGAGACAGTTAAGAGAGTTGTGAGGCCTTGCGTTGCATTATTTTTTATTATATCTTGGCAAAAAGTGTTAGAAATAAGGCTGGCAAGGAGAAGCTCTCTTGTAGACTACCAGCCTTCATCTTGAGCTTGGTTTTAGGTTATGAGTTTGAGAAAAGGGTAGTATAAGTGGTTTGAGTTTTGCTGTTTATATCTTTTGAAAGAAGATGAAGAAGTATGGGGATGGTAGTATAGGGAAACATGTTAAGTTTGTGGTTAAGTGTAAGGAAGAAAAAGCTCTAAGTGTTAAAGCTAAAGAAGGTGCCAACAACAACAACAAAGCTTACAAAGGTCATCCCAAAAGGAGAATTCAGACCAAGCAATCTACCAAAGGTGAAGAAAAATGGCGCCAATTTTACAACAAAGAAGAGCAAGTTCCAACAAAAAATCAACCACACAAGAAAAAAGAAGAAGGAGTTTCCCCCAAACATGAAAGAAGAAGATATCAAGTTCTTTGGGAAAGGGTAGGTTCATCTTAGGGTAAAAAGGGGTAGAAAAGAGCTTTTACTTGCATGCATAGGTGTGCTTTTACCTTTAGCATTTTTCCAAAGATAGAGTCATTTCATTGAGTGATCCCTTGTGTCTTTGAACCTTTATCTGAATGAAATCATTTTCATCTCATGATCATGCCCCTTTTAACCAAATGTGCTCACTTGATTTGAATAAACTTGGTATGTTGGTTACCATTAATGAATGTTAAAGAGTTGGCTGATTTGAATGCTAGTGTAGGCTAACCTAAAGTGCATTGTTTGCTATGTTAGGTATGGCTAAAGCTTTTGAAGTAGAACAATCTCTTTGCACCTTAGAACTAGACTGATCGATGTCGAGCCACATGACACCTGCATCGATCACTCACATCGGTCAAGACTGGTCGATGTAAACAAGCAGGAGCTACAAGACCTTAGCATCGATCAAGCACATCGATCATCAACTAAGCGATGTCGAGAACCAGAGGAGCACATCGACCAGATACATCGAGCAAGCATGATCGATGTCCTTCACATTGATCACCCACATCGACCACAAATGATCGATGTTGACCCAGACTAAAGAAAACTTATTTACAATTTTGCCACTCCACTTAGACTCCTATTAGTATTTAAAATTCCTAAATTTTGGGATCATCTTATTATTCAGCAGTTCTTTCCTGTTTTGTTCTTGTTTTGATTTTGTTGTTTGAATCTTTGTTCCATTTCAATATAAGTTTGCATTTATCTTCTTGTTTAATCTCTCTAATCATGATTTGCTATTTTTCTCTTTGAATTTATGGTTTTGATGGTAATTAGTGAGTAGTGACTTAGGAATTTGAGATGGGTTAGGTCTAGGGGATTTGAGGCTTAATCTATGATGTCTTAGTGCTAATACTTTCATTTCCTTTCTTGATTGCTGTGTTTAATGTCTGATAGACCTTAGCTAAGTTGATTAGGATCTTAGGCTCATTTTATGTCCACCAAGTGTTTGATGAAATGCCTGATCTGCTATGCAAGAGCATTGCTTGTCCTAACTCAAGAGATTGACTGTTTATGGAGTGATTTGGCAATATATGATTGATATATTGTCTTAATGCTTGCTGTTTATCATTTCACTAATGAGAATTAGTTTTTGACTTGGTAATTAGTAAAGAGATTAGTGCCAAGAGATTGGATTAGTCATATAAATGAATTCTATGCATAAAAAATAGCATTGTGTGAGTTTGTAAGCATCATAGGTTAAGTTGAGAGTTCCCTAACACCAATTATCCCATCTCAAGTCTTGTCCTTCCTCTGTTTTTAGTTCATTTCGAATTTGCTATGTTTTTACTTTTATCCTAGTTGATTTGCTTGCTGTTCACTCTTAGTTTGGTGTTTGCTTCATTTCTGTTTGATCCTTTAGGTTGTTAGACATCTAAACTCTCTCTATATATCTGCTTGAATTAGGAAATCCACTACATTCCTGCTGTTTCAATCTTTCCCTTTTGGATTGACATAAAACACTTACTACAATGACTAGTACAAAGAGTGATTGAGAAAGAGACTCAAAAATCTTGTATCACATGTGCCCCCGGTTAATTATTGAATTTTTTGTATTATATAGGTATAGTTATCGACTAATAGTTAGTCACGTTGAACAAATTTGTTTTTGATGCCCCCAGTGAACAAGAGAATTTGGTTTATGCCTCTAACTCTCTAAGATTTCTTTCCTTAATTGTTTTTTTCTCTCTCAATCATATATTTTATTTCTGTTTATATCTTTTACCATTGTATTATATTATGTTTTACATGATTTATTTTAAAAAATGATTGTGCCCCCGGTAAAAAACAGTTCTAGATCCGATATACGATAGTGGTGAGTGATAAACAAAAATTTTGGAGATTACTAGAAAAAGAGAGATGGGTTTGCTCTTCCAATATACGATAGTTCAAGATTTTGGAGATTACTAGAAAAAGAGAGATGGGTTTGCTCTTCCAATATATGATAGTGGTGAGTGATAAACAAAAATCATTTGGAAAGTAATTGAAAATCAACAAAGAGCTTTGTTTTCTCTTATAACCTGTCAATTTTGTTTGGATTCTAACGATTCATCTGATGAGGTTACTGTTTTGACGATGATGAAATTATGATAGTAGATTACGTAGAGATTTTCTGGCGAAAGATTGTTCGTGGTGCCTCAAATCTAATTTGCAGGATTTGTGGTGAAAGATTGTTAAATCTCATCTCTCTTATCTTTTCTATGGAAAGCAGACAACTACAGTGATAAACATTGTTTACTTTCATTAAGGGTAATATAGGTTTTTAGATAGAAAAAGAGAAGGTAAAGTCACCTAGTAGCCAAAAATGTCTTCTTTTATTAATTTATAATTCATAAGTGCTTTCTAGTGTAATTGACTCATAAATAACTTCTTCAAAATTCTACCTTTTTTTTTCTGCCGCCTTCTCCTCCCTTCTTCACACAGCATCCTCTTTTTCTGTTTTTTTCTTTCATCTCCTCTCATTTCTCAAGATTTTTTTAACTTAGCATTATAATTAGATAAAAACTCACAACTACCCTGCAGAACATATATAATAAAAATAAGTTTGATATAATTTATACTTTGAAATGATCTCATAAGATTGTTTTTATTTAAATAAATAACTACAGTACAAAGATCTATAAGAAAATAGATTTTGATATATTTTATTCGATTACCAAATATTGATTTTGTCAACAATAATAAAATTATTAAAATATATAAAAATCTACTTATTTCAAAATTGTGGTACTTAAATAGATGAAAAAATAAACAAATGCCATGAGAAATTGATTACAAAATTGATTAACAGCAGAGATTTGCTAAAACAAAGAACTAAAAAAAACAAAAACATATAGTAAGAATATCAAACACTTACATTTTCTCCATAGATTGTGTCTTGAAGCCATTGAGCCTGTCCTGTTACATTCTCTTTTATTCTTCAAAATATGTTATTATTGATAAGTGGTGTGCTTTGATTTATTAATCTATTGTAAATTATGAGAACTGTTACATCGATGATTCTACAATAGTCAATTCTACCATCTTATGAAGATCCACGACTAATGGATCTACCTGCACCCTTCATCCTGCATCACGCTTACCATCATCATATGGAGATCTACACCTGATGATTCTTCTTGCACCACGCTGAAGATCATATGAAGATCTACGTCTGACGATTCTGCTTGCACCACGCTGAAGATCTCTTATAAGCTTGTCTCCATAAATTTGCATCATTCTTTAATTAATCTACATAATTAAGACTATCGTGCTCTCTGGGATTTGAAACCCAGACCTTTTGATGTAAAATTATTAATAAACCTTTATTAAACTATTGGACTAAGGGTGCTTCCACAAAAAAAATATTTTTATTAAAAGTTGTTAATGAGGTAAGGAGGATTCAAACTTTCCATCTTTAGTTTATGTAAAGATGCACACGATCATCTTAGCTAGAGGGTTCGAACTTTCCACCTTTACTTTATATTCTATTCTATTCAAATTTTTTTTTCTCGTGATACTTCACTCTTTAGCTCTTTTTTACTTAAGAAATCTCTTGAAAAAAATATAATATAAACAAAATCCATGTTCAACTATATATCATGACCGAACACCGAACCAAGTAAAATTTTTCTTGTAAATAAACAAAATACAATATGAAACAGGTATTTAACAACGACGATTTCGATAGTACATCATTGTTTCTTAAAGATAATTTGTGATTTGGTTTGGAGCATACTTTTAGGCTTTGTTTGTAGCCTTCTTTGGTTCATTGATCTTGATGATTATCAAAATAGAAATAACTTTAATGTAGTTGCCAATATCTTATACGAATCTAAATAAAATCTAAATATTTTCATATATTTACCAAAACTTATATTTATTGTTTCAATTTAGGTCCTGGCCCATAAGGTATCATCGGTTGTCATGTGACCCTAATCGTTTCTATATATATAGTTCAATATTTTAGCTTCGGTAAATATTATCGATTTGTTTTTTTGTGTTCTTTGTGTTTGTTAGATTTCTTCATACGCATATCTTATGAATTTTTTCATATGCATGCAGGTCATGTGGCTTTGATGACCTTCTCTATGTATTGATCTGATTTAGACGGTATGTTCCCTATATATATCATTTTTCAATATTGTGTTTCTAATTCTATCTAATGAACATATAGATGTATTTCGTTCTTTTGTTGTTTTGTATTTCGTTTAACCTTCTGTTTGTGTTTCCATTAATAACTAGGGATTCGATGATGTCTTCAATTTCGTGAAGTATTATCGAGTCTTTTTTCATTCTTAGTAGTTGTCCAACTGATTATATATTTTTATTTTATATTTAATGAATATTTTCATATGTGTGCAGGTAACATGTGTTTGTTTTCAGTCTGATGCATTGATCTGATTTAGGCGGTATATTGTGCAGGTGTACTCTCTTTGATGATTCCCTTAACTGAGTCTTAATTGGGGAATATATAGAAGTTTATGTTCGTTTGGTATTTTTTGTAATATTTATTAAAATTTTGTTTTGTTTTTGGACAGCTATGAATTCTTCACTTTGTATTGAGTATTGATAGATGTAACATGATTATATTCTCGGGTATATTGTCAGTATATTTCTTATTCTCTTCGACAAGTTTGTGCAGCTACGAATCTTTCTATTGTCCTATTTCAGAACTTATGTATAGTTTCCTCAGGTGATGTGTATAGTCTCTTGAAACGGTTAATTTGTATTTGATGTTTTTCTATATGCATATATAATGAGTTTTATCGTAATGTATATGTTTGTGGTGTGATAGGGTTCCCGAAAATAAGGAGATGGAGATTCTTGTATATATTTTCTTTGATCACTGATATTGGTCGTATCATGCAGACTTTGATGAGGAATGCATGACTACATCTCTTATTCTGTGGAATTTATTGTTTTTTTTATTGTATTTAGTTTATTTATGTTGTGTATTTTAAACTGTGTACGAATTTGTACCGATATTGTGTTCACATAATAAAATTATTTATTTTATTTTATTTGGGTGTTCCATCTTGAAAGTTATGATATCGTGCAATTTGTCTTTTTCGAATGGTATGTCCTTTACATTATCATCAAAATAATTGAGTTTTGATAGTAGATGGTATCGTGGTCGAGGTTTAGAATAACTTAGGTTATATTATCATTGTTTGTTTTTTTATGAAGAAGACTTGAAAGGGAAAGTTATGATAAAAAAAAGCCCTTTTTATAAAAAAAAAAAAGAAAGTTATGATATCGTGTATTTTGTCTTTTTCGAATGGTATGTCTTTTATGTGATCAACAAAATAGTAGAGTTTTGTTAGTAGATGGTATCCTGATCGAGGTTTAGAATAGGTCATGATATATTAACATCGTTGGTATTATGTGAGTTCTTTGCATGTATATTGTTTGTTAGGAGAAATAATAATTGGTATTTAAGTTAGAATAATATCATTGGATTCCTGTTGCTATAACTGAACAATGTGAGCATTCAATATACCAAGTGTGAAATGGGATATTTATATAGATATTAATATATATATATATAATACATATATATATATATTTTTATTTTAATATTATCGATATGTTTGAAAAAGTTGTCAGGTTTGATATTTTTTGCATGTATATCATTTGTTAAAGAAATAAAAGCTCTGGTAGTTGATTTAGTTTTGAAATAATATCGTATGTGTTTTATCCAAAGGGAAATATCTATATATATATATATGTCTGTACATATCTAGAAGTAGAATGGGATATTTTATATAATTGTATCCTTAGAATTTCAAATATCGATTTATTTGTATAGAATTTTTATATTATTGACATCCTATAAAACAAAAAAGATCAAATGTGTTTTTTCAATATCCAAATCTTATCCAATTGAGAACTTCAACGTTTGTTCATATACTGTTTGTAAAATGTAAATTACACGGGATAACCATATTGTTCAATTTTGGATGTTTTTCCTTTTAGTTGTCTTAATGATTAGGTTAGATGCCGTTATACTTTATTTATCGATGTCTTTAATTTTGTTGTATATTTAAATAATTAATTTTATTGGTTTAGTTGGGCCCAATTTGTATCGACACGAGCTCGAAGTGGATAAGGAATGGGAAAGTGAATGGTTTTCAGTATTACTAAAAGAGTATTTGTCTCCAAAGTGGAAGATTCAGTGGCGTCTCTCGTAGTCTTATATATACGGTCTTTTACGGTAGAATGCATAAAAATATTACTATGCGAGAGTTTTTTCTTTTTCGAATACAATCCAGAAAAGGAGAGGTTACCATTGTCGTTATGTCTAGTCATTTGTATCAGCAGTTTCTAATAGATGTTTATACAATGACCGAGTCGAATTGATTGTGATATATTTTCTTCAATCAGAAAAAATTGCAATGCGAAAAATTTGACAAAATTATTGAATCAGCAAAAAAAGGCGAGTGTGATTTAGCTGATCATGGAAAAAGGATATTAATAGCATCTTCTTTTACTGGAGAGAAGCATTTCATGATGCAGCATTATTTAGATGCCATGGCAGTGTGCAAGTTCTATGGATTTCCGAATTTGTTTATCACCATCACATGTAATCCGAACTGGCCTGAGATAACAAGGTATCTACGCAAGCATCAATTAAAGGTGGAGGATAGACCCGATATTTGTTGTCGAATTTTTAAAATGAAACTCGATAATCTTATCCATGATATAACCAAAGGCGAGATATTTGGCCGCGCTAATTCGTGTATGTTATTTAAGTACTTGTATTACCTACGTCCATTTCTCAATTGTCATTTTTCATATCATTTACTAATAACCTTTTGTGATATAAGTCTTTTAGCTATGTATACTATCGGGTTTTAGAAGAGGGGGCTGCCGCATGCTCACATGGTATTGTTCTTGAATCCGGATTCAAAACTACCTACTGGTGATGATAATTATAAGATTATCTCAGCCGAGATTCCTGGTAGAGAGTTAGAACCGCATATGTATAAGGTTGTAGGAGATCTAATGATCCATGGTCCTTTTGGGGAAGCCAATAGAAGTAATGTATGTATGCTCAATGAGAAATGTACAAAATACTTTCCAAGGGTTTTCAATGAAGTGACACGGGTTGACAAGGGTGGATTCCTTATATATAAACGTCGTATCGATGGTCGCAATATTCAGAAAAAAGGTTTTGATTGTGATAATAGATATGTTGTACCTTATAACAACAAGTTATCCAAGCGTTATCGTGCACATAAAAATCTCGAATTGTGCAACCAGATAAGATCTGTGAAAGATCTCTTTAAATATATACACAAGGGTCCTGACTATGTCAGTGCGGCCATTGAGAGTGATGGTGCTAATAAGGGATTCTTGCATGACGACAAGATTAAAAAATATTATAGCTGTCGTGCGTGTTTATTGGTAAGGTTTTGTTTCTATTTTATTCTTTTCGAATTTTGTGAGAATATATTATAATTTTGATTTTCGTGTTATGGACTGAAGGTACATATCGGCTTGCGAGTCTACATGGAGAATTCGTGCGTTTCCGACGCAGTTTAGAGCAACTGCAGGTGTTCAAGCTTTCTTTTCATTTACCAGGTCAATTTTTTGTTGTTGTTTAACGAGGATGATCCGATTGATGAGAAATGAGCAGGAAAGAGTTTACTTCGACGAACTTTTTAGCTTGGATGGACTGCAATAGAAAGTTTTCCGATGCAAAGGAATTGACTTATTCAGACTTCCCAACTAAGTTTGTTTGGCGCAAACATAGCAATTCATGGGAGCCAAGGCAACGTAGTTTCGCGATTGGTAGGATCACATATGTTCCACCTACTTATAGAAAAGTGTACTATCTAAGAGTGTTGCTCAATATCGTAAAAGGTGCACGAAGTTTTAAAGAGATCAAAACAGTAGATTGGGTTATTCATGCAAGTTTTGGGGATGCATGTTATGCCTTGGGTTTTCTTGATGATGATAAAGAATACATTGTGGCGATTAGAGAGGCGATTCGGTGGGAAACTGGGTGTTTCTTACGCAGGCTTTTCGTAATCATACTTCTTTCAAAATGCATAGCTGAACCCAAAATAGTTTGGGAAGCAACTTGGGAGATTTTATCTGAAGATATGTTGTATATTCAAAGAAAAAAGCGTCGAGATCCAGGTATCGTATGTAGTATCTGATTGTTTGATTTCTTTATTTATTTATGTAAAGAAATTTAACTTATTCAGGTATATTCGCTTCTGTTTTGTGAAAGGTTTGACATTGCCGGAAGATCATATTAAGAATCTTGCTTTGGCAGATATCAAACGGATTTCACAAATTAACGGCAGTTCCTTAGAGCTTATTAATGGAATACCTTGCGTTGATGTTAGTCTGATGGGGAAATATAAAAATCATCTACTTGCAGATGAGTTGAGTTATAATTGTGATGAGCGCAGGTTACTACATACACGGTTGTTGGATACAATAACATCAGAACAAAAGGTGATATACAACGAAATTTTGGATGTTGTACGTCGTGATGTAGGATGAATGTTTTTTTGTTAGTGGTTTTGGAGGATCCGGAAAAATGTTTACGTGGAGTATTTTGGGTGCTGCTATTCGTTCAGAGGGAAATATTGTTTTGAATGTAGCATCGAGTGGTATTGCTGCTTTATTGGTACAAGGTGGAAGGACAGCTCATTCACGTTTTGGTATACCGCTCGCTGTAACCGAGTTTACAACTTGCACAATGACAAAATGATTTCATCTAGCAGAGCTTATTAAGGAGGCTATGATGATTGTTAGGATGATTGTATAGGATGAGGCTCCAATGATGAACAAGAATTGTTTCGAGGCATTGGATATGAGTATGCATGATGTACTTCGGTGTGATGAACCATTTGGTGCTAAGGTGATTGTTTTTGGTGGAGACTTTAGGCAAATTTTACTTGTCATCACGAATGGGACTAGGGCAGAGGCTGTTTTAGCAACTTTAAACTATTCCATTCTTTGGAAGCACTGTAATGTTCGTAATCTGACAACTAACATGAGACTGAGAATAACAAGTAGTGTGAAAGATGCTATTGAGCTTGATTCATTCTCGAGGTGGATTCTGGACATAGGTGATGGAAAACTTGGTGCATCGATTGAAGGAGATAAGGAACTCGAGATTTCCGATGATTTGTTAGTGTTGGGTTATGATAAACCTATCGAGGGAATTGTGATGGAAGTGTATGGGGAATCATATATAACTATTTGTGATCCAATGTATTTCCAGGAGAGAGCTATATTGAGTCCAACTAATCAGGAGGTCGAGATGATTAACAAATTCATGATGTCAAACATAAAAAGTAAATATCTTTTTTTTTTGTTTTTTTTTTATGTGCGAGTTTTGCTTCCAACTGTTGTGTCTTACTAACTATTTGTGTCTTTTTTGTTCGAGTAGGTGATGAAAAGGTGTACTTCAGTTCCGATTCGATCGGTACTTCCGATACATGTAAGCTGGATAATATTGCTTACTCGCAAGAATTTTTGAATAGCATCAAGTTGTCTGGTTTGCCGAATCATTGTTTACGATTAAAGATTGGTTCTACGATAATGCTTCTTAGAAATATCGATCCGAAAAATGGCTTATGCAATGGGACAAGATTGTTGATCACACAAATGGCTGATCACGTTCTCGAGGCTGAGCTTATAACGGGTGATTCGGTCAGACATAAAATGTTGATACCTTGAATGTTTCTCAGTCTAACTGATTGGATATTCCCTTTTAGGATGAGAAGGAAACAATTCCCAATTTGTGTAGCTTACACAATGACAATCAATAAAAGTCACGGGCAGAGTCTACAAAAGGTTGGTGTATATCTTCCTAAACCGGTATTCTCTCATGTGCAACTATATAGCCGTTTCTAGGGTTATTACTCGCAAGGGTTTGAAGATTATGATCATCGATGCAGATGGTAAAGCATTGCAAAAAACAAAAAATGTTGTCTACACGGAAGTATTTGATAGGATCTGATTCGGAATCCATGTTACTGGATATGTGTAGATGGCAATACTAATTATGTTGTTCTTGCACTCTCATAATCCGCATTATGAGTTCATGTGTAATCCACTCGATTAAGCTTATAACTCTATGTTTTTGTTTTTAAAGGTGCAACTTTATATAAAACAAGTGCAGCTTATCGGCATCAAGATTGCATTTAGTTATTATATATAATATGTCGTATAATTAATATTCGCCCATTTATACTTTTAAGTGAATAATGATATGGGGTTTGAATTAATTATCTGTATCTTAAATTGTTTTCAACTTGCATCGGTACGATCCTGATACTGACAGATAAAAGGAATATGAAAGGTTGTCGGTTTTTTATTAAAGATAAAGAGTAGTTCTAATAAATAAAAAGGTACGATTGTCTTCTGGTCCTTATATATATATATATATATTCTCGTTTAGGGTTTTTGGAAGTCACTCGTTTCTCCTTTCGTTGCTGTTCAGATATCGTTTAGTATATTAGTGAAAAAACGATCTCTTCTCAACTCCGCCATTGATTCTCTTCTTGGTTTGGAAAATGAATTTGTCGATCGGTCGGTCTGTATCAAGGTTCTTCGTCTGTGGAAGCAACACAATTACTTTGGTCGCACTTTGGAAGTTATAGCTTGTGATAATCGGGTATTTATTTTCAAAAATCTGGCTAACTATTCTTCGTGCTTCGCATGCAGATCTGTCTATTTAGTTTTTTTTTTAATTTCTTAAATTTTTTGGCCTGGAAACTCAGATCTTGGTGACGGTCATGCCGGAGGAGTTTCTAATCTTTGGAAATTACGTTGAGCCTGATTCTTTGTATGAGATTTCTAATTTTTCTGTGAAGCCTGAAAACGGCTGTGTGATATTGTCTGATTACGGTCAATGGATTCAGTTTAATCGTTCGACAAGAGCCAAGAGATATGAAAACATACCTCTTGGACTATTCCTTCATTGTCGCCAAATGTTTGATATTCACACTAGAGCGTTCGAAAGTAAAACTTTAGGCGGTAGTTCTTTAGAAATTCATGATTTTATACAGTTTTTCCTTATCGAATTACTGTAATTGGATGTTTTTTAAAATTGTTTGATTCAGATGTTCCAGGGACGGTTGTGAGGATGGGTACACTTCAAGATGTTAGCAATGGTGCTATGAAGATGATCTCTGCCATGTTCATTTTGATCTTTCTGATGCAAGGTAAAAAAAAACTTAAAGTGTCTCTTTTTATTATATATTCAATGTTATAGTTTGACTATTCATAAATGATTTTGTTATACTAGGAGGGAGGATATGGTTACCTGTATTGCCATTGGATCTCTTGCTAGGGATTTTGTTAAGGCGTATGGACAAAATGAATATGAATCGGTTGTTTAAGTTTTGAGGTTTTGGAGAGTATCAGAGGGTAGAGGTGAGGAATTTGTTTGTGTATTTTATTGAAAGAAAAATATACTACTGTATTTAATTTTCAAAAATAACTCATCGCCTTTTGATATTGTTGTAGGTGTTGATGCTAATGGTGTTGTTCTACGATCTCATTACCCGTGTTCTGAGTTTATGTTCAATCCTATCGCTGATACTGTCCGTGAATTTCAAGAAATGTTAATTTTTGCTGTTTTTTTGTTATATGGTTTCTATTTATGATTTTGATTAATAATATATTGGATCTATATTGGACCAAGCGTAGTGTTGTTGGTAGTCGGGCTATGGAAGGATGACTCCACGGTTATAGGTGGATCTTCTCATGATGGTGGCATCGTCTCAGATTTTCGGAAACCTCCGTTTCTCGTATGTTTTATTTCTGAACAATAATGGTTTCTCTATTTATTCTACTATTAAGTGGGATTGGTGTATATGCTAATATTTTAAGTGTTTGTCCTCTTTTACATATGTTCTAATGAACAAAAGCAGTTCGTATAATATTAAGTTTCTTATTATGTTTTATTACTGTTATTTCTAATTAGATACTATCCGATGTGATTTAGTGCATTACTCTGTGTATGGTCATCCATCGTGCCGTATCAGTCTATAAAGTAAGCATTTGCGTTGATATTGCAGTATTTTATTGTTTTAGGAAGTCTTTTGGAATGTAATTATTATTTTGTTGTATATACTACATCCGCATCAAGATTTTATTTAGTTTTTATTTATAATCCGCAAGATCCGGTTATGATACTGTCGAATTACACTGCAAGATCCGGTTATCGTTTGTATTACGATTCTATCCGATAATATTGACGATGATAAAATAGCAAACCCGAATAATTTTATAATTTTAATATCAACATTCCCAATATTTATCCTGTTCGTCCATGTTAGATTTTATATGTGTTATAAAAATATCATGTATTAATAAATAGGTTAACTGGACTAAAGCAAATTGAGCCGTGGAAACTATATAAAATGGATGTCCTTTTAGATTGAGAATAAAGTCTTGCCTTCATTAGCTCTCTTCTGTTTCTCACCTCTGAAAGGTTTAGTTTCTAATAGTTCTACACTTTATTTTGCTGTATTTGATATTTAAATAATATATTTTTGTCCCTATTATGATTAGATCTTTTGTTGTTCTTTGGTGGTCATTGTATGTGTAGTTCTACGATGCCTTCAGAGTTGATACATGGTTAGTGTTCGGATGTGGTTTTTTTATTATCTTTATCGGTTCTGCTCTTATATGGTTACTTTTTATTGTGTTATATATATATGTTTGGTAGATATAGATGACCTACAGTTTCATCTCCCTCATCAGTCAAACGGATTGGTCCAATCAAAGTTTATGAGCTGGATGGAATGTGTGATAACTCAAATTCGATCTAAAGATTGAACAAGAATTAGTAGGTTTAAAAAGAGATCTTTATTAGATTGAAGCCGGAGCTTGAGAGATACAAGGTGGTTTAGGTCGTCGAAATAAGAACGCCAGCCTAAACTATGAATGAAGGAAAGCTCGAGAACTAAGAACAATAAGTTTGCTAGTTTGCCCTAGTTCTCGAGAGAGGAATTTTTGGATGGATCTGAGAAGCTGATAGCTTCTATATTTATACTCGATCAGCTCGGTCTTCTGGGGATAACTTCGTATCTCCAAAATAGGAAAACGTTTTTTGCCGATAAGGTGAATCTTCCAACTTTTCCGGATTTAAACGATAAATGGAGAGTTTCCATTTATGTGGCCGACCTGAATATTATTTGGGTTGCCAAAATGGGCCGACCAAAGTTCATATCGGGTTTTTAGAGATGGTACAAATCTCATCTCTAACAGTAAGTTGATATCTCATATATTTACATCATTTAGGCTTGCATTTAGTGCATATTTTGGTTCTCTTTTGCATGTCTTCCTTATCCTTTGTCCAATTTTCTTCTCCTTTTAGACTTATGTTGCATTTAGGATATAGTGTGCATTTTCTTGGCATAAAGGATGTTTTTAGGTGCTTATGGTGATATGAGGAGCAACAAGGAGCTTTGGGAATGAACCAGGAAGCTTGCTGAGCTTGGATGAAGTATGAGGAATCAATGCAGACGATTTGTACAAGCCCTATCGGTCAAGACACGAAGGCTATCAGTCAAGGAGTGATCGATAGAGAAGCTATCGATCAGGCTATCGGTCAAAGAAGTGACCGATAGAAATATACCGTATGTATTCTTATCACCCTATCGGTCACCTTCCAGACCAATATAAAGTCTATCGATCACCCTATCGGTCACATGTAGACCGATAGGATCCCAGTCCGAAGCTGCTTTTATTTACCATTCTGCCATTATTTTTAGGGCTTTTCTCTTTATGTATAAATACTCTATTTCTGGGGATTTTTGACAAGTCTTGTCAATCTACTGTTCTTGAGTGATTTCTTTGAGTTTGTAAGAAAAAATTCTTGCTTTTTTTTTTTAATATAAGTTTGTATTTGCCTTTAATCTTTTTCTTAATCTCTCTTTTAATCATGATTATCATCTTTTCCTCTTGTGATTTGGTGTTAAACATGACTATTAGTGAGTAATTTGCTTAGAGTTCTTAAATGTGGTAGATTAGGGGGATTTAGAAGCTTATTTAAGGTTTGTTAGTGCTAATAACATGGGTTCCTCTCTATTATTCTGTTCTTAAGATAGATTTAACTTGATCACTTGAATCTAGATTTAGGCTTTTTCTTATGCCCACCAAGTGTTTGATGAAATGCTGATCTTGCTTAATAGAGGATTTACTAGCCTTAGCTCAAGAGATTGACTGTTTGAGGAGTATTTTGATATGAATAGAGTTGATTCTTAATGCTTGTTGAATTTTTTAGCACTAATGAGAGCTAGTTCTTGTTAAAGTATTTAGCAAAGGGCTATTTATCAAGAAATTGAACTTAGCTTGCTTGTTTATGAACTCTATGTCTAGGAACCAGCATTGATAGCTTGTTTGCTTGATCAATGATGTTTGTAACAGCCTTACTTAGCTTTTGAACTCCCCCAAAATCAATAACCACATCTAGGAACTTGTCTTCCCTTGTCTGAATTTCGAATTTGCCTTACTCTGTTTATTTGCTCTCTTTTGCTTCTTTGATCATTACTAAATTGTCTCTTCTTGAGTTCTCTTTGGTGTATCACTTTAGGTTGTTAGTTCAGTTGCTTAAGCAACAAAAACCTTTCTGTTTCACTTGACTTAAGAATTTCTGCTTGAAACTCTTCTGTTATTCAACTAAACCCCATTGGATTCATAAAAACCCTTATACTACAACTAATTAGAACAATGGGTGATTGACATAAGGACAAAAACTCTTGTATCAATTTGGCGCCGTTGCCATTGGGGTTTTTTGTTTGAATCGTTAGAGTTTGTAGAATCTTTAAGATCAAATTTTCTTTGAATTTAGTTACTAATTTAGGTCTAAAGGCACTGAGAATCTGCAACCTTATCAGAACAACTTCTTGCAACTTGAAAGAGAGCTGAGAGCAAGAAGACAGAGAGAAAGATCACAGCACTGTGAGAGACTTGGAATGAACAATCAGGAACCTATTATGGATGACATCAGATTCCAGGGTCCTCAAGGAGCTGCTGGCGCTCAGGGTCTACAAGGTCTGCAAGGTGTTCAGGGCTTGCATGGTGAGCAGGGACCAAGAGGCGCAGCACAAGCTCCAAGAGCAGCAAGACCCATAGGCGCTGGTGATGCACCAAATGCCTATAATAACAGAACTGAGATCATTCCACCAGCAGGGCAAAATAACAACTTTGAAATCAAGTCTAGATTGATTTCAATGGTTCAGAGCAGTAAGTTCCCTGGTTTGCCACTTGAAGACCCTTTGGATCATCTGGATAATTTTGACAGACTTTTCTCCCTTACAAAGATAAATGGAGTGAGTGAAGATGGCTTCAAGCTGAGGTTGTTCCCATTCTCTCTTGGGGACAAAGCACACCAGTGGGAGAAAAACTTACCCCAAGGAAGCATCACTAGTTGGGATGAGTGCAAGAGAGCCTTCTTAGCAAAGTTCTTTTCTACTTCAAGAACTGCAAAAATAAGGAATGACATCTCAGGTTGTGCACAGAGGAACAATGAAAGTTTTGGTGAAGCTTGGGAAAGATTCATGGGCTACACACTGTGGAGTAAGAGGTCCCATACAAGGAGCCAAGGGCTAGAGAACTCATGGAGGCCTTCAGCAAATGCACTTTCAAAGCTACAAGGTACCCTTGTGCTAACACCATGAAAGCACTTATCTATAGCGATTGCAAGAGCATCTTTGAGCACATGGTGTTAGAATTATTTGCGGAATTTAGATTAAAGGAGAGTAAAAACATGAAGAACAAGAGAGAGTGGTTTAAGGAGGATTATATTTCCTTAACTTAACTATTACAAATGTTGATAAGAGTCTATTTATAGATATAGACCTTGTGTATAACGGCTACAAGGGAAAGGGACACAAAGAATAAACAATTGGTGATGGTCCTCACGGTGAAAGTGACAGCTCATAGGGATCCCCAACGTTCATAAGCTTAAACCAGACATGTGATCTTATCTTCCTTGCTTCCTTAGACATGTGACCGTTGGTGTTTATTGCATGTATTCTTCTTGTATTTGACCGTTGCTTCCTTGTACACCACTCTTGCCTTCTTAGTGTAATACCCTTCCTTGTATGCCACGATTCTCATCTGTACGGACACTTCCTCTAGACTGATCATTTTGACACATGGGGCTTGGTGAGTTTATGGAGATGGCACTTCCCTCCTACCAGCAGCTCACTTATCAATTCCTCTCCACTCTCAAGGTGGTTAGCTATGATGAGAGTGAGCATTCCAACCAAAATGGGGGGATATCTTTCAAGCTTGGCAAGCAAAGGTTCACCACAACCTTCTTTGAGCTCTCTCAAGCGCTTGGTCTGATGTCTTATGCCCACAAAGGGAACAAGTTCATAATCGCCCAAAAGCAGCACAAGATGCTGTGGGGCGTGATTGGGGCTGGGAAGTTCTTAGCTGGAGCCACAAGGAATCAACATCTAAAGCATCCTGCAGTGAGATATGCTCACTAGGTGCTTGCAAACACATTGTTTTGCATGGAAGGGAACAACAAACCTCACTGGAAAGGAGAGAGACTTTATTTACAATGGGATGCATGCACTTGTGGTCATCAGCAAAGATGGAACACCTCTAGAGCCGCCAAGAAGGTTCCTATACTTTGTGACCATGCTGATGGAGCAGCTCCTAACCTACAGGAGCTGGGTCTTAAGCAAAGGGAGGAGGGAGAAGAACCCACAGCTCCACATTGGAGGAGTTGTGACAACTGTTCTAATGGCAAGTGGTGTAGACCTTGAGGAACATGAAGAGGATGCTCTGGAGCTATTGTGGATAGATATGGACTATCTTAGGAGGAGCCATTACATTGAGAAGAGCATTCAAGACAAGCATGTCTACAAGTTCCTCAATGACTTTGAAGAGCCAACAAGAATCCTCCTTCCTAATCTACAGCATACATCCATCACATGAGGAGCAATATCACTTTCTGCCCAAGTGAAGATAAGCTTTACCATGGAGGTCCTATCCCTGAAGAGAGAAAAGAAGATAGTGAGGAAGTAGTGATATATCGCTTGGGAAGAAAACTGATGTTGCTCCTCATGTTGATGAATGTATGCTGTGGATTAGGAAGGAAGATTCTTCACTGGGATGCATGCACTTGTGGTCACCAGCAAAGATGGAACACCTCTAGAGCCGCCAAGCAGGTTCCTATGCTTTGTGACCATGCTGATGGAGCAGCTCCTAACCTACAGGAGCTGGGTTTTAAGCAATGGGAGGAGGGAGAAGAACCCACAGCTCCACATTGGAGGAGTTGTGACAGCTGTTCTAATGGCAAGTGGTGTAGACCATGAGGAATATGAAGAGGATACTCTAGAGCCATTGTGGATAGATATGGACTATCTTAAGAGGAGCCATTACATTGAGAAGAGCATTCAAGACAAGCATGTCTACAAGTTCCTCAATGATTTTGAAGAGCCAACAAGAATCCTCCTTCCTAATCCACAACATACATCCATCACCATGAGGAGCAACATCAGTTTCTTCCCAAGTGAAGATCAGCTTTACCATGGAGTGCCTGTCCTTGAAGAGAGAAAAGAAGATAACGAGGAAGTAGTGATATATCATGGTTTTTACTGGTTTTTGACAATGATATAAGTCTTGTTTATAGAGTCTTTTTGGTATTTTTTGAGTCCTTTAAAGTTTTTGCAGGTCTAGGTATGTTTGGAGCATAATTGTGAGTTTTGGTGCCTTTTGGAGCTATGTTGAAGCTCATGCTGAAATGACCAAGTCGGAGAGCATTCTGGAGCATGGTGTCGATCGACACCAGCCACTCGGTGTCGATCGACACCGATCGTGGACGCGCAAAGGAGCCTTAAAAACTCTTTTTGAAGAATCGCAACTTGGCCGAGAAGTTTCCTACTATTTGAAAACTTTCCCCAGTCGTGTTTAGAGTTGTATTTAGGTTTTGAAAGCCATTGTTAGGAATCATATTGTTTTCATTGAGACTAAGAGAGAGATTAGATTCAGAGATTTTGAGGAGACAAATCCGTACTTTGTTAGAGAAGAATTTCGAACCCCCTTTGTCTTTACTCTATCGTTTAATGCAATATTATTCAGTCATGATTTGTGTTTCAATTCCTATGTCTGAGTAATCTGCTAGTAGGGTTGTGGGATTATTCAAAGGTTGATAATGAATTGTTAGAACTGCAAATCTGGAAGGATAAATCATTTGGTTCTTCATCTAGATTCCTTTAACACTGGTTTTGAGATTGATCACCTAGAAATCAGATCTTAGATTGTTTAATAGATGTGGAAACATTGTTAATCACCAGAACTATCTTAGATGAGCGAAATAACTAGTTGCAAAAGAATTTGGATTAGTGATTTCGTGAATATATCGAACATGAACCCTAATGCTAGGTTGTTAGAATTTGCAAAGGAATTTGAAATTCTAGAATCTGTTCATATATAATCTCTGCGATGGAAGTCGATTGGTTTTACATTCGTGTTTTCGAGTTCTAGAACAGTTTTACTAAATAATCCTTTCAGTCTGTAGTCTAAGATTTATGTCAACCCGCGAATTTCCCAGTGCCTAGCGCCTTGTCTCATTGATCTTAAGAACTTATAATCTGCTCTTGCTCCTGTTACTTTTATTTATTAATTCGTTTTACTTGTTATTGACTGCTTAGCTTTATTTGAATATAGAATCTGTTGAGTAATAGTCTTAAGTCCTTGTGGATTCGATCCCTAAGTACTACAGTGGTCTCTTAATTTGAGAGAGTAGCTCTAAGGGTTAATTTGAGCATATTAAATTTTGGCGCTGTTGGTGGGGACTTAGTTATTATTTTAAGATTTTTAGTTTTAGAATTTTGACTAAGCTTTTATATTATTTTCGATAACTTTCTGCTACTTCTCTGCTGTCTGTTTTAGGTGTATGCATAATCGCAGTACCAGAAGAAACAAAGACAAAGAGCTTATGACATTATGCATTGATGAACTCGCCAAGTTGGAAAGAACCATCAGAAAAGCCAAGAAGCAGACTAAGATGGTTGGACCAATAGTTTTAAGGACAGATGCTGAAGGTCATTTAGTTGATAGAAAGGGAAACAGAAGAAAGGAGGGTGGACAAAAGGTAGATGAAGATGGCATTGTAATTGAGGAACATGTTGTACCACCAGTTGAGCAGAATGTGCAACAACAAGCTGCTGGAAATGCTGCTGGGCGTTTTCCACAGAGGACCCTGGGAGATTACAATAGGCCAGATCAGTTCTATGTAAATAGAGCTGTAATCCGCCCTCCTGCCTTCCAGAGAAATGAATTTGAACTCAAGCCTGCCTACTACCAGCTTGTGGGTCCGCACCCTTTCCATGGGCTTCCACATGAGCACCCTATGGACCACATAGAGAGGTTTGAGGATCTGGCCACAAGTGTTAAAGCCAATGGAGTCAGCAATGATTTCTTATTCTGCAATCTTTTCCCTTACTCTTTGGGAGGAGATGCAGCTCACTGGCTGAAACAATTAGAGCCTGGCTTCTTGACCACTTGGGAGAGCACCAAAGCGCTTTTCTCAACAACTTTTATGATGATGCAAGATCAGAAGAGTTGAGGACGAAAATTGCTTCCTTCTCCCAAGGTCCAACTGAAGCTTTCAAGGCAGCATGGCTGAGGTTCAAGTTATATCAGAGAGACTGCCCACATCATGGCTACAATAAGGTGCAGTTGTTGGGTATCTTCTTCAGAGGGATTGATTGGAGGTACCAGATGGCTTTGGATGCTGCAAGCAATGAGAATTTCAACACTAGAGTCCCAACTGATGCCATCATATTGATAGAGAACCTGGCTTCCAGAAACGCCACAAAAAATGCTGATTATGAGAGACAGAAAATCGCTCGGAATGCTGGGAGAAATCAGTTTGATGCTGAGATAAAGGCTAAGCTGGATTCTGTTCATAACCTTTTGGTGGGTAGGAAGTCTGTTCTGTTTGCTGCTGAGGTTGAGACATTTGAGCCAGCTGAGGAGTTTGAAGAAGAAGATGTCAACTACATCAATGGGGCTGGTTTTCAGGGTCAAAGGTAGAACAATCAGCAGGGAGCAGAGGATTCAGTGGGATTAATCAGAGGAGAAACTTCACAGGAAACCAGAGTTCTTTTGGTTACATTCCCAAGCCTTAGTTTCAGAAGACTGAATACCAGAAGCCTTACCAGAACAACAACTTCAGCAGGAATTATGGTTCCTCTTCTTATCAGCCACCACCTGCACCATCAGCTTCAAGTAAGATGGATGCTATGCTTGAACAGCTGCTAGAGGGTCAGTAAAAGATCACAGTTGACTTCAATGAGAAGATTGATGCTCTATATCAGGATTTGAATGGCAAATTCGAAGCCCTGAACACCCATGTCAAAACTCTTGACACTCAAGTTGCTCAAACTACTGGAGCTATGAAAATACAAGATCAACTTGTTCCAAGAAGAACATATACCAACCCAAGACACTCTGACAACGCCATCACGGTGACGAGTGGAAAGAACCTGTAACCAGTGCAGAAGAAGGGTCTTAGTGCAGGAGATTTCGGGCAACTTCAAGAGTTTGAAGAGGATGATTTCGCCAATTCTGAAGGGTGTCGATCGACACCCACCACTCGGTGTCGATCGACACCAGAGGAGTCTCACGATTTTTCGACTCGAGGCGAAGAGATATCGACCAAGGTCAACAAGCAGCATAGTGAACCGTCGACACCACATACACAGAAGAGTGTCGATCGACACTTGATAAGCACGTTTTGAGCAAGGGTTAAATTGCAGTGAGGTTATCAAACTCAAATGCAAGACATGTTGTAGTACAGCAAGCAAGAGAGAGTCAATCCATGATGCAAGACATGTTGTAGTACAGCAAGCAAGAGAGAGTCAATCCATGCCTAGGATGATCGAGAATGCACAGAGAATACAAGGACTAATGCAAATCTAAGCGAAATGAGATGATTTATGAGAAAATCTCTAAAAACTAGATGCAGCAAGTTAAATGGAATGAAACCTATTTTAAAAATACTAGAAAGGAAGAAACCACCACGAGAAACAAACAGAATAATTAAAGGAGAAAGCTTCAAATTATTAAAATTCGACTAGTGGATCGACCATGAGATCGACCACTAGATCGAGCAGTAACAATCGATCTCGTCTAAAAATGCAAGAACAGTAAAACTAAGGACCAAGATGCTATCAGAGATCAAGCGAAAGACGAGATAAGATGTAAAGATGCTAAGAGAAAGGGCCTAGGGTTGAGATTCATGGTCAGGGGTTTCAAAGGTTCGACCTTGGGTTTAAAACTTTAAATCGACTCACTTGGTGAGGATCTCTAAGCCTTGAAAACTAAGCAAGATCTATCCGTGGCTTTCGGTATAGATCACTCCTTCATCCTCTCCTCCAAACCCATGGCTTTTGGTGGAAAGAGAGGTCGAAGGGCAAGGAAAACAGATTTAAAATGAATGGCTTAACTAATCCCCCAAACTTCCATGGCTTTTGGGAAGGGGTAACTAGTCTCTAAGGTGTGATCTTCCGAGGCTCCTGAATCCTGTCAAGGTAAGGAACCTCTCGGATCATGAAGCTCTTGGCGTGAGAATCTTCAAGCATTGAGATCTCAACACCTTAGAAGAGATAGCCATTGAAAACGTTTAGAAAAACCCCAAGATCGAAACCCTTTAGACCCCTTAATCCTCTCAACCCCGAACCCAAATAAACTACTCGTTACACATAGAGTAAATCAAGCAAAGCATGTAAAGCG
Source organism: Thlaspi arvense (assembly GCA_911865555.2). NCBI lineage: Eukaryota > Viridiplantae > Streptophyta > Magnoliopsida > Brassicales > Brassicaceae > Thlaspi > Thlaspi arvense. The sequence goes on along the minus strand of OU466861.1, from coordinate 36,013,519 downwards.
AGACGATGAACATGAAAAGAAAACTAGATTGGAACGGAAATGATTCGATTACAAAGCTTAAGAAAAACGCGAGTTCAACAATGGTGTTCTTCACGAAAACGAGAGAGAAAACATAAAGAAAAAGATAAGGATCTAAAGTTGTTGTGGGAAAAGGACGTCGCCGCCTTCCCAAAATGCCGAAACAAGCTGATGCCACCCCCCCCCCCCCCCCCCCCCCCCCCCCCCCCCCCGCGGCTAGCAGCCGAAAACGGTTGAAAGGACAGAGATCGATTCCAAGATCGAGCGGTTCTCTCGATCATATCCGGACATCGTATCTTTGGCTCGATCTGGGTCTCGATCATCATCGGTGAATCGAGTGTTGCATCCGATCTCAGTATCGATCTTCGGCTGGATCGAATGGTGTACTCGATCTGACTCTCGCTCTGCATGGTGTCATTTACGTCCGTACCGTTTGATCGATTGCTTCACTCGATCCTTGTCTCGATCATTCTCCTTGGATCGCCTGGTTGGCTCGATCTTCTGGTCGATCAACTCCTAGATTGACTGGCCATGCTCGATCTGCTCCTCGATCTCTGATCCTTAGCATATATCCGAGCTCCCCCGAACTGCTACATCAGCCTCAACATGTCCACAAACCTCCACGACTCCAAAGCAGCCAGAAACAACCTGAATATGATGCAAAATGCAAGGAAAATGCGTATGCTGATGCAAGAATGCTCTATGACCCTAAGTGATGCAATCTAACCTAAAACGTGATACAAATGCATGAAAAAATAACTAATGAGTATGCAAAATGTATGCAATATGCAATAACATCAACTCCCCCAAACTTACTTCTTGCTTGCCCTGAAGCAACAGAAAATAAGTAAGGAAGAGAGGTTTTCCAAAAAATGAAAGGGGGTTTAAACTTTTTGCAAAGGTGCCTTTCAAATGAATCAATCTCAATGTCCTAGTTAACAGTTCTAAAATGCTATGCTTACACTCATACTCCAAAGAACTTAGCCATACTCATCACACAAAGAAATTTAAATCATGACTCTCATATTCCTAACAATCAAAGAAACTCATCCTTTAACATTCATTAACATTCGAACCATGAATCAAACTTATGCACTTTAAAGCAAAACACATTTGGCTACGGGTGAAGGTTATGAGCATTGAATGATCTCATTTGAAAAGGGTTTATAATTAGAACAAGGGTTTCTCTCAAAAATGGCTGAACTTGTGCATAATGCTAAAGGTAATGACAATTTATGCATACATGATTAGATTCTCATCTACCCATGTAAACTATCAAACGATCCTATACCCCTCTCATTTAACAAATTTATCCTCACTCACCACTTAAGAGTCTACCCTTTTTCTTCACAAAACTTGCAACCCCCAATCCGAAACAAGAACATTTTTAAACTTTTTAGGCTAGTGAAAAGGTTTTGAAAATAATTTTGCTCTTTAGACATTTCTTATTGGTAGCTCTCTTATTTTTTTCTTTTTTTTTTCTTTTTATTTTTATTTGGCACTTAGACTCTTTTATTTCTTTTTCTTTTCTTTTTCTCTTTTTTTTTTATTATGGGAGAGCTACCTCTTGAAATTTATCAGAGCATACTTAGTTTTTAAACACAACCTTTCACTTAAAACCCATTTCTTTCTTTAAAACACAAAGCTCTTTGAAACCGAGAACAAATAGAAAAAGAAACAACCCCAATGATCCCCCAAACTTATCCTAAGCCTATACCTAGCTTCAAAATGCAAAGCTAGCAATCATATGAAAACCAAATCATGTCGCCTAAACCTAACACTTTATGCCAAGTTCAAACCGAAAGGAAGGCCTCACAAAGATGTCACACATGAACATTTGGCTTTAAAGAAGGATAAGGTTCAAGGAGGGAGTTCTACTTAGGCTCACAAAGAGTGGTAAAAAGGAAGAAGAGAGCCTAAATATTTTAAAACCATGTGTTTATTTTCAAATGCATAAGGATGATAATTAGAATTTCAAATTAAGGTTCTCACTTATTAGGATGAGTTTCAAATCATGAGAGTTCAATTCAAGCCACAAAAATCCTAACAAGTGATCCAAGCATGGTAAGAACTTACTTTCAAAGCATAGACAAATCATTAGAGAACTACTAACTAGGGCATTGAAACAATTCATAAGTATAAACACCTTTTTAAGAAATTCTAACCCCTTATGCAAAATGCAAACAACCTAGATGCTATGAGAAACTCTAGACTCAATCCTAACATGTTTTAAAAAGATGAATGCAACTACATGAATCTTTGAAAAAAATTTAAAAATTTTACCAATTTTTCATGAACTAAAGACTCAAGGATGCTAAAGGAAAATAAGATCACAAAACACAAGTCAAATCACACATGTACTCCCCCAAACTTGCTTGACACCGTTCCGGTGGCAAACTCATTCGAAGGAGCATCAAAGCACAAAGCAAAAGGAAGCAAATATGAGCGGTTATGTACAATGGAAGAAGGTTGTTACCTCTGGTCTAGTCTCGGCTGGAACTTGAGGATGTTCCAGAGGAGCTAGAGATTGTTGCTTTGCCCTTGTCGGCTGGTTCTTGGAGATAGTGGCGCGCCGGCTGGATGGTGGTTCCTTGGGTCTCGCGGATGAAAACTCCACCGGTTGAGATCCTTCTCTTCTTGGGTTGTTACACCTCTTGACTTGCAGCTTTCTTAGGCGAGCCTCCCTGAAGTGCCTTGACTTTCTTTCCAAGCTTCTTGAGCATCTTGCCTTGCCACTTGTTGATCTTCCTTTGCATCTCCACAACTGATGCTAGGAACTTCTCGGTTTTTGTCCTCGGCTCGAAGTATAGCTTGGGAAGTGTGTAGGCCTCGGGCATCTCATCTTCCGTGGCTGGAGACTCGGACCTTTGACGAGGGGCAATCACTGAAGCATGTGGTCCTCCTAAAGGGGCAAAGCATTCCTCCTCTGTGGGCAAGAACTCGATGTTCCCAACACCAAGCAGCTCGGTTTCATCTTTGTTGGGCATGATGCACACTCTCTTCTTATCTTCGTCGTCTATGAAGAGGTAGGCGTAGAACCCTTCCGCTGGCGTGCGTCCCAAGCTGTCAGTATTACTCATGTATGCCTCGTCCATGAAAGCTCTGGTTGGGACGTGAGCAAAGTCGTGAATGGGCACACCAGCTTGCACGAACAGAGGAGTAAGGAAACCGCCAATGTAAGAGGAAGTTGCCTTGCACCGCAAGGCATAAGCCTTGTATTTCACCAAGGAACCTGCGAGCACACACCCGTAGTTCACTTCATCGCCGAGTTCATCCTCCATGGGCTCGTCATTTGCATCCGGATCACACACCAAGTGCTTCACACCTTGGAACAGGAATCACAGCTCTGTCTTTGTGACCGTGGGAGCAACAGATCTTCTACTAAATGTGTTGGCAATCAGCTTCAGAGTGTACCTCAGCACCGGGCTCCTTACTCGCTTGATCTTGGCGGTGTTGGCTTTGTAGTCTTCATTGCTGATCAGGTCCTAAAAGTCGTCGGCTTTCTTGAAGGCGGGGAACTCGACCTTGTAGGCATCCGCGTTGAGACCATAAGCTTGGCATAGGTCAGGGATGGAGAGTGTATAGGCTTGACGTCCAACCTTGAAGTAGAGGCGACCTTGAGAAGGGACCGGTGTGTTAGGATTCTCGTAACGGAACTCCAAGGTGGCAAGGAAGTCTATTGTCACTTCAGGAATGGTTGGGCAATCCATCCGTGACAGACATCTTAAGCCAATGTTCTTGAGGAGTTGGTCGAAATCCCCAAGAATCCCTAGCTTAGACAACAGCTCTCGATCAGCAAACTTGGTAGGCTCAAACCGGAGCCGTTCCAGCCGTTTCTTGTCCCTCTTCTCATCCTTACTCCATCTGACCCTCTCTTGAACTGCCACTTCTTGTCCTTCTCCTTCTTGTGCTGTCGCTTCTCTTGTTCTCTCTGGGGCCATTGTTCCTGAAACAAGTTTCTAAAGAAATTTGATCAGCAAACGGCGGTTTTGATGAGAATGAGAGAAGAGAAGGAGAGAACTTATAAAAACTACCCTAGAATTTTGGGGAATAAATAAAAATCATAGCTAAATAAAGGAGAATCATATCTTTAAATACTAAAAAATCTAGAATTATTCCTTTTACTTAGCTAGTTTTTAAAAATCAAAACCGACCCTATATTCTAGAACAAGATCTTGCGAATTTAAAGGAAATTTTCTAAAATTAAATCATTAAATTTTTGAAAATACCTTTGCAAGAAATGCAGAATATCTTTGCTAGCTTTTGAAAACCGAAACTCTCACTCTCTTTGTTTAAAATTTTCGAGAAAAACAGGAATGAAAGGGTGAGAGGTTGTTGAAATATTTAAAGGCTAGCAAAAATCAAAACAATGGGTAGTAAAAGTGGTTTTTCTGACAAAGTCTTGGTCAAGGCACATCTTTCATGGTCAAAGATGCTTGCCTTGACCAAGTTTTGAATTCAAAAGTTGGAGGGAAAAGAGTAAAGGAGGGAAAGAAAATGTTACCTCGGCATGAGATCAAGTCCATTTGGTCGATCTAGGACTCGATCTCATGCCTATAATGGCTTAGATCGAGAGGGTTACTCGATTTGAGACTCGATTCATGATGAATCGAGTCTTGGATCGATTGGCTCTCTCGATCATTGAGATGTTGGCTCCATGGCTAAGTCCTCATGATCGAGCTATGTCCTCGATTTAGGGGTCGATTTGGCATAGAACGAGTGATGGATCGAGTCGAGCGATCGATTTATTTTCAACAGATTTTCCCGAGAGAAATTAGATCGGTCGATCCGTTTTGGATCGATCGATCCGTTTTGGATCGATCGATCCTTTTTCGTCAAGGTCGATCTTGTCACTCGTTCTCGTCTAGATCGACTGGCTCCTCTCGATTCACTGACTCGATCTAGCAAAGATCGAGCCAGGATCAGTTGATCTAGCACTCGATCTCTAGCCTTATCTTAACCCTTATCCTCTCTTTTAGACTTCAAGATCAATGTTTAGACTCCTTATACCTATTCCTACACACTTGCAGAATAAAAACATAAAACTGAAAGGGAAATAAAGCAGAAATATGTACAAGATAAACATGGGAATGCCTCCCAAGTGCGCTTTCTTTAACGTCTTTAGCTAGACCTTACTTGGTTTAAGCGATGGTGGGTCTTGGAGAAGCACCGAGGTACTCTCCTTGTCATAGCCGTCTGCCAAGTAAGGCTTGACTCTGTGTCCGTTGACGGTGAATGCACTGCCACTTTTTCCCATCAGAGTAACAGCTCCATAAGGCAACACTTCTTGAATCACGAATGGTCCGCTCCACTTTGATTTCAGCTTGCCCGGTAAGAGTTTGAGCCTCGAGTTGTACAGCAACACTAGCCCTCCTTCCTTAAGCTCCTTGGCAACCAACTTCTTGTCATGAGTCTCCTTAGTCTGCTCCTTGTATATCCGAGAGCTCTCGTAAGCGTTCAGCCTCAACTCATCCAGTTCGTGTAGCTGAATAAGGCGCCTCTCCTGAGCAGTCTTGAGGTCAAAGTTCAGCCTCTTCACAGCCCACAACGCACGGTGTTCCAGCTTAACCGGGAAGTGACAGCCCTTGACATAGAGTAGAGTGAAAGGAGTTGTACCAATCGGCGTTTTGAAGGCAGTACGGTAGGCCCAAAGAGCGTCGTCCAGCTTCACTGCCCAGTCTTTCCTTGTTGCTCCGACGGTCTTCTCTAGTATAGCCTTGATTTGCCTGTTGGAGACTTCCACTTGACCGCTTGTTTGAGGATGATACGGTGTAGCCACCTTATGCTTAACTCCATACTTTCTCAAGAGGTTCTCGAAGACCTTGTTTATGAAGTGGTTTCCTCCATCGCTTATAACAACCTTGGGTACCCCAAACCTCGGGAAGATGATACTCTTGAACAGCTTGATTACCACCTTAGAGTCATTTGTAGGGGAAGCAACAGCCTCAACCCATTTAGAGACATAATCCACTGCCACTAAGATGTATTTGTTGCCATATGAAGAAGGAAATGGCCCCATGAAGTCTATCCCCCACGCGTCGAACACGTCAACCTCGAAGATGGGAACTTGAGGCATTTCGTTCCTCTTAGTGATATTCCCTGCTCGTTGACATGCCTCACAGCTCTTCACAAACTCGTGTGCATCTTTAAAAATGGACGGCCACCAGAAACCGGCTTGCAACACTTTCGTGGCAGTCTTGAATGAGGCGAAGTGTCCTCCGTAGGAAGAGCCATGGCAATGATAGAGAATGTCCCTGGCTTCTTCCTTTGTAACACATCTCCGGTACAAACTGTCTACTCCTCTCTTGTATAAGTAGGGCTCGTCCCAAAAGTAGTCACTAGCCTCTCTCATAAACCACTTCTTGTGATAGCTGTTAAGATGTGTTGGCTCCTCACCACACGCTAGATAGTTCACCACATCAGCATACCACGGTAGATCCTCTTCTTTGAAATTCAACACCTCCTCAAACCTCCCTTCTAGCTTTCCACAAACAGCCGTGGTAATCGCCATACGCTGCTCTTCTGGAAGAGAGTCATCTAAGGGAAGAGACTCGTTGATCCTTAGCCGTGAGAGATGGTCAGCGACTCCGTTTTCTATTCCTTTCTTGTCTTTAATCTCCATGTCAAACTCCTGGAGTAAGAGAATCCATCTTAAGAGCCGAGGCTTAGTGTCTTTCTTCGAGTAGATGTATCGCAAGGCAGCGTGATCCGTGTATACAATAGCCTTGGAACCAACAAGATACGATCTGAACTTCTCAAAGGCGAAGACTACTGCAAGCAACTCCTTCTCCGTAGTGGTGTATCTTGTTTGCGTGTCATCCAAGGTTCTTGAAGCATAGTAGATCATGTGTAGCTTCTAAATCTTTCTTCTGACCAAGAACGGCTCCTACGGCGTAGTCACTAGCATCACACATGATCTCAAAGGGAAGAGACCAGTCTGGTGCTTGGACTATATGAGCTGATGTAAGGGCTTCCTTGATGGTCACGAAAGCTTTCAAACACTCCTCATCAAACACAAACTCAGCTTCCTTGCACAACAGCCGTGTAAGAGGGCGTGCAATCTTGGAGAAATCCTTGATGAAGCGCCTATAGAACCCTGCGTGTCCCAAGAAGCTTCTGACTCCCCTAACATTAACCGGCGGCTCAAGACCCATCATGACCTCCACCTTAGCCTGATCAACCTCAATGCCCTTCTCTGATATTTTATGACCAAGCACGATCCCTTCCTTAACCATAAAGTGGCATTTCTCCCAGTTCAGCACCAAGTTTGTCTCTTCACAACGTTTTAGTACCCTGCAAAGATTCAACAAACACGCAGGAAAGGACGCACCATAGACAGAGAAGTCATCCATGAACACCTCTACCATCTCCTCTATAAGATCGGAGAAGATCGACATCATACACCGCTGAAACGTAGCCGGTGCATTACACAATCCAAACAGCATCCTTCGATATGCAAAGGTACCGTAGGGACATGTGAAGGTCGTCTTCTCCTGATCATTTGGGTGAATTGGTATTTGAAAGAAACCGCTATACCCATCGAGAAAACAGTAGTAAGGGTGATTAGCAAGTCTCTCAAGCATTTGATCAATAAAAGGCAAAGGGAAATGGTCTTTCCTAGTCACAAGGTTAAGTTTCCTGTAATCAATACACATCCTATGGCCAGTGATGGTTCTAGTAGGAATAAGCTCATCCTTTTCATTCCTTATGACCGTGATCCCTCCCTTCTTAGGCACCACATGTACAGGAGAAACCCACGTGCTGTCACTTATGGGATAGATCACGTCAGCCTCTAAAAGCTTAAGGATTTCTTTCTTAACAACCTCTTTCAAATTAGGATTCAAATGCCTTTGATGTTATATAGAAGAGGCGTTCTCATTATCCAAGTGAATCCTATGAGTGCAAAACATTGGTGAAAGGCCCTTGATGTCACTTAGAGAGTACCCAATGGACTTCCTATACTTTCTCAGCTCAGTCAGGAGCGAGTGCAACTCATCATCACTAAGGTTTTCATTCACAATCACGGGATAAGTGTTATTAGGCCCTAAGAAAGCATACCTTAGCCCTTTTGGGAGCTCCTTAAGGTCCACCTTTGGGGCTAACAGCTCACTCCAGTCATCCTCGTGGCTGTTGTTGTTGCTTTCCTCCTTGGAGCTCTCTTTTGAACCCGAGGCATGGCCTTTCAGACTGCCTTCCTCCATCGCTATCCCTCCTGAGATCGAGTCCTCCGGTCGATTCTCCTCTCGATGTCGTCTAGATCGAGCCATTTCGCTCGATTCACTTACTCGATTTGATGTGGATCGAGTAAGGGATCGAGTGGAGTCGATCTCTTGATTGGATCCCAAAATGATCGGGAGGTCTCCCTCGATCGCCGACTCGATTGTTTTTCCTGATCGAGCATTCTTCTCGATCTGTCCGTCGATTGTTGCACCGGATCGAGTTGTGTTCTCGGTTTCCTTGTCGATCTGACTCCTAGATCGAGTGATAGCGTCGATCTCGGGGTCGATCTCTAGGCAGCAACTTTCATCCTTCTTGACAATCTTCCTAGAATCCAGCAGGTTGACGTACTCCTGGGTCCTCTGGTCCACATAGCCAAACTTCCCAGGCTCCTTAGTCAGTGCTAGCTTCAGATAGTCTTCTAGAGCCAGCTCTTCCTACAACTCATCCGCTAAAGCATCCATCATTTCAATATAGAAAGCTTGCCCTTCAATGGTCGGCTTCTTCAGAACCTCATTGATGTCGAAGTCAAACCTTATCTCCTTTCCCAAATGCAAGGCAATCTTCCCATTCTTCACATCTATGATAGCCCCGGCGGTTGCAAGGAATGGTCTCCCTAAGATGAGTGGATCCTTTGGCTCTTCATCCATCTCCAACATGACAAAGTCCGTAGGCACGTTCACACAACTGATTCGCACCGGTAAATCTTCAAGCAGCCCCACTGGTAGCCTCACACTCCTATCAGCCAGTACCAACGAGATCCGACAGTCTTTGAAACGAGTAAAACCAAGCTTCTTAGCCACGGAGTGAGGCATCAGGTTTATGCTAGCTCCGAGATCACATAAGCAACTCTTGAACTCTAGAGGGCCTAAAGCGCAGGGTATAGTGAAGCTTCCAGGGTCTCCCAACTTCTTAGGGACTATCTCCTTATGTATTACAGCACTACACTCTTCACTTAGAACAAGTACCTCCTTGCTTTCCTTATTCTTCTTCACGAGAGTGTCTTTGAAGAATTTGGCGCATTTAGGCATCATTGCAAGGCAGTCAACGAGAGGTAGCTTGATCTTCACGTCCTTAAGATGCTTCTCAAAGAGGATTCTATGCTTCTCTATGAGTTGCTTCTTGAAGCGGCCAGGAAAAGGCAGCTTAGGTACATAAGGTGGAGGCACATAAGCATTCTTCTCCTTAGTGGTTTGCTCAGCTTTCTTCTCAGCAACTGCTTTGTCTCCTCTTCTTGGCCCTTGGATCCAAACGTTGTCAAAGTGAATCTCATCATCATCAGCTGAAGGTTTACCCTCCCCCTCTTGAATTACAACGTCCTCGTTGTTCTTTGTAGAGACCGGAGGTTCGAGCTCTTTGACGCTTCTCAACGTTATGGCATTAGCATACTCCTTGGGATTCTGCTCACACTTTCCCGGAAGACTATTCTGACCACTCGTACTCGCTTTCTCTTTCTCCAACTGCTTGATCTTGTTGTTTAAGTTGGTGATCTGAGTGGAGAAGTCAGTGAGAGACGAGTCTAGAAGAGTGTTCATCTCGGCGAACTTCTGGTTTGTAGAGGCTTGCCCTTGTATTAGCTGTTGAAACATTGCTTGAACCGGATAAACTTGTTGTTGCATCGGTTGTTGCTGCTGAGGTGCAAAGCCCAGAGGGTAGTTAGGTGTATAACCCTTGTTATTTTGATGTTGCCCTTGGAAGTTGTTCTGCCCTTGACCTTGGAAACCACCACTCGGTTGAAAACCTTTGTTGTAAGGGATGAAAGGTTTTGCTTGCTGAGCAGGGTACACTTGATTTTTAGGGTTGGCTACGTTGGTGCTTCAGTAAGAGAGGTTGTTGTTCTGGTAGCCTTGGTTGTAGCCTTGAGATTTGTAGTTGTTCTGTCCCGCCACCCAATTGGCTTCTTCTTGGCTCAACTCTAACTCCTCTTGGTTCTCATCAGCTTCACCAACAAAGTGAACATGCTTCTGATTGGCTAACACCAGCTTATCTATCTTCTCATGCAAAGATTTGAGCTCCTTCTTGTGAGACTCTAACTCTGATCCTCTCGGTGCACGGTCATAATCCTCAGCGTAATTGCCATCACTCAATGCCAAGTTTTCTTTCAGCTCCATACCCTCTTCTACCTCCTGACCGAGGAAGTTCCCTTTGCTAGCTGTGTCAAGCAAAACCTGATCTTTGGTGAAGCTCCACAGTATATGGTACTGCGTAGTGTCTCCTCGCTGAACCCGTGATGCGGACATTGGATCGTGTAGTCTTTGAAACGTTCCATTGCCTCGTTGAATGTCTCATTGTACCTTTGAGTGAAACCGCTGATTTCGCTTCTCAACCGTGCTGTCCTGGTGCTTGAGAAGAACTTTGAGAGAAAGGCCTTCTTACACTACACTCGGCCCATGATGTGATGGTGCCTTCTGGGAGGGTCTTCTCCCAATGTCTGGCTTTGTCTCCGAGTGAAAAGGGGAAGAGACGCAGCTTGAAAGCATCTTCGGATATGCCATTGATCTTTATCATCCCACATACTTGCTCGAAGTTGTCTAGGTGCTCCAAGGGGTCTTCCATTGCTAAGCCGTGGAACTTGTTGTTTTGCACCATTGAGATGAAACCTGGTTTGATCTCGAAGTTGTTGTTTTGTACAGGAGGAGGAGTGATCCCAAACCTATTGTGGTGAGTATTGGGAGCATCTCCGGCTCCTATGATCCTTGGGGGTCTAGCCGCGTGTTGGGGGTTTCCATTGCCCCTTCCTGCTGCCCCGTGAGCTGGAGGAGGTCCTTCTGGATGCTCGTGTTCAGCCATAGCTTCAAAGTCAACCAAACCGTGCTGAACAATCTCCTCAAAGGCTCTTGTTTGTTCTCTGACTCACCTTTGCCGTGAGTGACCAAGTTGATGAATGTTGTCTAAGGGTTGTAGTAGATTGTTGTCTCCCCTTGAACAAAGATTCATGTACCTGAAAACACATGTTTGAGAGTAGAAGGATTAGTAACTTGAAAAGGTAAAGAGTTAGTCTTTGCTAAGTCCCAAATCTCTATGTTCTCTAAACAGTCCTAGGATGGCAACGGCGCCATTTGATAAGCACTTTTTGAGCAAGGGTTAAATTGCAGTGAGGTTATCAAACTCAAATGCAAGACATGTTGTAGTACAGCAAGCAAGAGAGAGTCAATCCATGCCTAGGATGATAGAGAATGCACAGAGAATACAAGGACTAATGCAAATCTAAGCGAAATGAGATGATTTATGAGAAAATCTCTAAAAACTAGATGCAGCAACTTAAATGGAATGAAACCTATTTTAAAAATACTAGAAAGGAAGAAACTACCACGAGAAACAAACAGAATAATTAAAGGAGAAAGCTTCGAATTATTAAAATTCGACTAGTGGATCGACCATGAGATCGACCACTAGATCGAGCAGTAACAATCGATCTCGTCTAAAAATGCAAGAACAGTAAAACTAAGGACCATGATGCTATCAGAGATCAAGCGAAAGACGAGATAAGATGTAAAGATGCTAAGAGAAAGGGCCTAGGGTTGAGATTCATGGTCAGGGGTTTCAAAGGTTCGACCTTGGGTTTAAAACTTTAAATCGACTCACTTGGTGAGGATCTCTAAGCCTTGAAAACTAAGCAAGATCTATCTGTGGCTTTCGGTATAGATCACTCCTTCATCCTCTCCTCCAAACCCATGGCTTTTGGTGGAAAGAGAGGTCGAAGGGCAAGGAAAACAGATTTAAAATGAATGGCTTAACTAATCCCCCAAACTTCCATGGCTTTTGGGAAGGGGTAACTAGTCTCTAAGGTGTGATCTTCCGAGGCTCCTGAATCCTGTCAAGGTAAGGAACCTCTCGGATCATGAAGCTCTTGGCGTGAGAGTCTTCAAGCATTGAGATCTCAACACCTTAGAAGAGATAGCCATTGAAAACGTTTAGAAAAACCCCAAGATCAAAACCCTTTAGACCCCTTAATCCTCTCAACCTCGAACCCAAATAAACTACTCGCTACACATAGAGTAAATCAAGCAAAGCATGTAAAGCGAGACGATGAACATGAAAAGAAAACTAGATTGGAACGGAAATGATTCGATTACAAAGCTTAAGAAAAACGCGAGTTCAACAATGGTGTTCTTCACGAAAACGAGAGAGAAAACATAAGGAAAAAGATAAGGATCTAAAGTTGTTGTGGGAAAAGGACGTCGCCGCCTTCCCAAAATGCCGAAACAAGCTGGAACCCCCCCCCCCCCCCCCCTCGCTAGCGGCCAAAAACGGTTGAAAGGACAGAGATCGATTCCAAGATCGAGCGGTTCTCTCGATCATATCCGGACATCGTGTCTTTGGCTTGATCTGGGTCTCGATCATCATTGGCGAATCGAGTGTTGCATCCGATCTCGGTATCGATCTTCGGCTGGATCGAGTGGTGTACTCGATCTGACTCTCGCTCTGCATGGCGTCATTTACGTCTGTACCGTTTGATCGATTGCTTCACTCGATCCTTGTCTCGATCAATCTCCTTGGATCGCCTGGTTGGCTCGATCTTCTGGTCGATCAACTCCTAGATCGACCGGCCATGCTCGATCTGCTCCTCGATCTCTGATCCTTAGCATATATCCGAGCTCCCCCGAACTGCTACATCAGCCTTAACATGTCCATGAACCTCCACGACTCCAAAGCAGCCAGAAACAACCTGAATATGATGCAAAATGCAAGGAAAATGCGTATGCTGATGCAAGAATGCTCTAGGACCCTAAGTGATGCAATCTAACCTAAAACGTGATACAAATGCATGAAAAACTAACTAATGAGTATGCAAAATATATGCAATATGCAATAACATCAACACACCACCCCTGGTGTCGATCGACACCCCCTACAGAAGCAGACTGTGCTTTTTCAGACTCCAGAAAACGCAGAAGAAAGGGTTTACAAGCCAAAGGTGCCATACCCAAAGAACCAGAAGAAGTCTAAACAAGAGCTGGAGGATGCTATGATCAAAGCTATCATGGATAAGCTTGTGGTGGAGATTCCTCTGATTGATGCTATAAGGACTACTCCTGTGATCAAGAGATATGTGAAAAGGATGATGACCAAGAATTTGGGGCTTGAGCAAGGGACAATGCTGATTTCAGAACAAGTTAGTGAAATGATACAGAACAATATACCAGAGAAGTTGACAGATCCTGGAAGCTTGGTCCTAGAGTGCACAATCGTTTTTGAGAGGTTTGAGAGGTCTTTTGTGACTTGAGATCAAGTGTTAATCTGATGCCTCACTCAGTTGCTGTAAGCTTGGGTATGACAGATTTTCAGCCAACTAGGATCTCTCTTATCCTAGCAGATCGATCTGTAAGGATCCCTGAAGGCATTTTGGAGGATGTACCAGTTAAGGTGGGAGATTGCATGATCCTTACAGACTTTGTGGTTCTAGCCTATGGGGAAGAACCAAAAGACCCCTTAATCTTGGGGAGACCATTCCTAGCCACTACAGGCGCCATCACAGATGTCACGAAGGGAAGCATAGCCCTTAATGTGGGCAATTTGGTGATGACTTTTGACATGGACAAGCTGATGAAGAGACCAACAATTGATGGTCACACATTCTATGTGGACTCCCTTACCAGCCTTGCAGAAGAGATCTTCCAAGAGATGCATCCCACAGACCCTTTGGAGAGAGCATTGACAGCTTATGTAGAAGAGACAAAACATCTAGATGACATTACAGCTGGGTATATCAAGATGCTGGATGCAAGTGAACAAGTCATGCAGCTGGTAGCACAGAAATAACTGGTTGGAACCTTTGTAAAGGCTGCAAAACTTGGCAATTAGAGTGAAGAAAAAGCTCCAAAAATCGAACTCAAACAGCTCTCTGCAAGTCTAAGGTATACTTTTCTGGGACCTAACTCCACATACCCTGTTATAGTTAATGCTTCCTTAAACAATGCAGAGCTCATTTTACTGCTAAGCAAGCTGCGCACATTTTGCAAGGCTCTTGGCTATTCTCTTGATGACATTTCAGGTATCTCTCCGGAGTTGTGCATGCACAGGATACACCTAGAGGATGAGTCGAAGTCATCAATTGAGAACCATAAGAGGCTGAATCCGAATTTGCAGGATGTGGTTAAGAGGGAAATAATGAAGCTTCTAGCTGCTGGGTTCATCTATCCTATTTCAGACAGCACTTAGGTCAGTCAAGTACATGTGGTTCCAAAGAAAGGAGGAGTCACAGTGGTAAAAAATGAGAAGAATGAGCTGATTCCTACAATGACCATCACTGGGCACAGGATGTGCATTGACTACATGAAGCTCAACGCTGCAACAAGGAAGGATCACTTCCCATTGCCATTCATCGATCAGATGCTGGAGAGGTTGGCAAATCACTCATACTACTGCTTCCTGGATGGTTACTCTGGCTTCTTTCAAATCCCCATTCACCCTGATCACCGATATGAAAGCTGCCAAAGAGGCTGAACAAGCTCGAAAGAAGGCCGAGCTGGAGGGACGCATGAGCGACGGTGCTCAGGAAAGGGAGTTTGAAGCAGACAACAATAGCGAGAGAGGCGGTCCCGTTAACTCGAACAAAAGAGGTCTTGGGGAAATGTCCAAAGATTCTCAACGGTCGAAGAGGTCACGTGTCCAGCGGGAACTTCATACATTCGGGTTCTCTTTCGATTATCGCGGGGATAAGCCGTTGGTGAACGACTCCATGTCCAGTCTTGACTTCTTCCTTCGAATGAGGGACAACCCGGCTGGTCTCCCGACAGACCCCCGCAGCTTCATCCGTAGTGATGCGATTGCTCGCTATGTGGTCGATCAAGCCAAGGTAAAATTTCGACTGACTTTCCCTGTTTCACTTGATTAAGAGATGATCTGAAAAATGAAACTTTGCGTATGCAGGCCTTAAGCACGGCGTTGACTGTGATGCACGATTATGATCGTGATGCAAAAAGATGCTTGGTCGATCAGGTCGAGAGAGAAGCTGTTAAGGAAGCTCTTGAAACCGAGAGGAAGAAGAACACTGAGATGGTTGCTGCGCTTCAAGGATCCTCGGATGAGCTTGCAAAAGCTCACACCGATAATGCCGAGAAGATCAAGCTTCTCAGTAGGGCTGCGAGGCAGATTACAAAGGAGAGAGCCGCCGCCGAGCAAAAGCTTAAGGCCGAGAAGAAAGCGGCTGAAAAGGAGAAAATAGGTTTTGACCAAGAGAGGGCTAAATACGCGGCCGCTAAGGTGAATGGCCACTATGACACCTTAGTTGGCAAAGTCAAAGAGTCCCTGGCCTGCAAGGAGAAGGCTGAAGAACTGATCTCAACCGCGGCACAATGGGTTGGCGCGCAGAGGGCACTCAACATTGTCCGAAGGCAAGGCTACGACTTCCCGAACATTATTGACGAGAATATGGCAAAGAAGATCGCCGAAATTAAGGCCGAGCAGGAAGCGTTTGAAGAAGTTTGCTTCTCAGCCAACGATCTTGAGCTTCCTGAACTAGAGTTTTTCCTGGTAGTCTCGAGCGAGCGTGGCAATGAGAGGTCTGAAGCGGTCGTCGACAAAGGAGCCGAACAGGCAAATGAGAAAGGGGTCGACAACGGAGATGGTCAGGATGCCGATCAGCCTAAGAGCCAAGAAGCCGAAGCTAGAGAAGAAGGGGAAATTCAGGAAGAGGGAGCCCAAGAGGCCGAGACTGTCGGTTTGGAGGAATATATTCCTCTTTTTTTTTAAGTAGCTTTGTATGTTTGAACTTATGTAATTTGTCTTCCGTTCTGGCGTTTATTAATGAAAAGACGTATTTTTTGAAGAATCTTTGAACATAAAACAGTGATGCGGATTGGCTTTAAATTGTTTATGCGATTAAATTTCTAAGTATGAGTAGAATATGCGAGTGAGGTCGGCCCGTAATTCAATACTTAGAAATTTTTCCTAAGTCGAATGCAAGGTCCAACCAGGTCTGCTTAATAATTTTGCATCACTTAAGAAAGGCTCGGCTTATGATTGTTCGTACCACTTATCTTTTAAGTGTGAATACTCGATGTGCGATTCAGGTCGGCGTCATTTCATCGGTACCACTTAGAAGTATCCGAGTCGAATGTGGGTGCAAGACTGACTTGGCTGATAATTACGCATGACTTGGATCGATTGAAACAGGTTGAACTGTATTATGCATGACAGACTTGGCTTTTAAGTTACCGAGCTAAAGTGGATCAGACTTTAGCTTTTGGCAAACCGAGCATCTGGCCAGGAAGCCGATGTGAAATTGATAGTAAAAGAGGTAAAAAGTTATGATTCTTTATTGAATAAGGGAAAAAGTGAAGACTTACAAACCCAAATAGCTTGAAAAGGTAAAATTATGTGAAGTCCCCCCACCCCTCCAATTTAGGAGGGGGAGCACTTGCGGCATCCAAAGATAAACTGCCTACGTACCTCTTTCAGAGATCAAACCGCTTCGTAGTTCATAGGTATTATTCCCTTCCTTTTTAATTTTGACCTGAGGAAGATGCCGATCTAGCTGTAGTACCATTTAGGGTTTAAAGAATTCCAAGCTCGTGGAATTAATTCACTGTCCATTGCTTCGAGCCGATAGACACCCGGCTTGACTATGCTCTTGATGATGTAAGGACCTTCCCAGTTAGATCCGAGTTTTCCTACATTGTCTTCCTTGTTGTTTTTGTAGACTTTTTGAAGGACGAGGTCGCCCTAATGTCTGTTCTGCACCTTCTTGTTGTAGTACCGAGCTGCCTGGTTCTGATAATTCTGCATTCTGAGCAAGACCTGGTTGTGTGTTTTTTCGAACGCTTCAAGGTTGTCGACCAGCATTGCAGCGTTCACGGCGGGGAGGTCCGGGAGTATTCTGCATCGTAGGCTGCCGACGTTGATCTGCGCACATGGCTTCACATCCATATGCAAGCAAGAAAGGATTCTTCTCGGTAGATGTTCGTGGAGTTGTGCGATGAGACCAGAGCACGCCGTCCAGCTTGTCGGCACAGAAACCCATTTTGGCATTGAGACCCTTCTTGATGCCGTCCAGGATAATTTTGTTCATAGCTTCAGCTTGTCCGTTCTCCTGCGGATGACGGATCTTCCATTTGGCGCAGAAATCTTTGAATTTCTTCAATATGAATTGAGAACCGTTGTCAGTGACAATCTCGTAAGGGAGACCGTGTCGGCATATAATGTACCTCCAGACGATGTTTTGCACTTCGGTAGCAGTAACATCGGCAAACGCCTTGGCTTTAACCCATTTAGTAAAGTAGTCGGTCATTATGAGCAAGTACTTGCGCAGACGAGAAGAAATCATAGGTCCGACGATATCCATTGCCCAGCGCATGAAAGGGTATGGAAGGATCGCCAAAGTTAAAAACTCTGTCGGTTGATGGTTCATCGGAGCGTGACGCTGGCAGTATTCACACTTCTGAACATATTTGATGCAATCTTCCTGCATGGTTGGCCAGAAAGAACCATGATTCTTTATTTTAAGAGCGAGAGCTCATCCGCTAGAGTGATTTCCTCCTGCACCGTCGTGAGTATCTTTGATACATCGCTGTACCTCATCGCCATGTAAACATGTGAGCAATACACCCGAATCGGTCCAACGGCACAGGACGCCTTCGATGATTGCATACTTAGCACTGCATGCGCGAATCCATTGAGCTGCCCACTTCCCAGCTGGTAAATCGCCAGTTTCCAGAAAGCGTTGGATCTCGATCCGCCAGTCTGCTGCTGGCTGTTCGGTAGTGTATGCGGCAGAAACGGTTTCGTCTTCATCGGTTGTAATCTGGAAAAATTCCTGGGTCGAGACTATGCTGGGTTGGGACATCCCTTGAACTGGGACGGTTCTGCGGAGGGCTGAGTCTCTGTTCGACGCTATAGCAGCTAAAGCGTCGGCCCCTATGTTGGCAAATCGGTTAATTTGATGTAACACAAAGGTTGCAAATTCCGCAGCCAAATGCTTCACTAACTTTAGGTAGGTATCCATCCGATCATATTTGGCATCGTATTCTCCACTGAACTACTTGGCGACGAGCTGTGAGTCGCTGAATGCTCGGATATGTTGGACATTCATTCCCCGAGCTAGACGGAGACCTTCGATGAGCGCTTCGTATTCGGCTTCGTTGTTGGATGTGTTTAATTCTAAGCATAAGCATTGCTCGAGAAGTTCTCCAGTGTGGGATTCCAACAGGATGCCGATCCCGACTCCTAAGCAAGATGACGCTCCGTCGACGTGCGTGGTCCACGTATCCGAATTCGTCGGGTCGGCATTCAGGAGTTCGGGTGATAGTTCGGTCAGAAAGTCTACCAAAACTTGAAATTTCGCAAAAGTTTGTGTCCAGTATTCGATGTCAAACTCAGATAGTTCGATCGCCCACTTCGCTATGCGCCTGGACTGTGTCGGACTATGTAAGATCGGTCGAAGAGGCTGACTGGTCAAGACGGCGATGGAATGCGACTGGAAGTAGGGACGCATTTTTCCTTGATGCGATGACGACTGCGAGAGCTAGCTTTTCTATGGTTGGATAACGAGTTTCAGCGCCATCCAAAGTTTTGCTGAAGTAGAAGATTGGCTTCTACTATCCTCGGTCCTCCTAAAATAGAACGCCGCTGACTGCCGCACTAGAAATTGTGATGTAGAGTAGCAAGGTGTCAACGTGCTCAGGTTCGGCCAGGATCAGAGGTGTTGATAGATATGTCTTGAGTTGCAGGAACGCTTCTTCACACTTCTTATCCATTTAAATCTCTTGTTGTCGCGGAGAAGTTGGTAGAAAGGCAAGCATTTGTCGATTAATCGCGATATTAATCCATTCAGCGCTGCTACTCTTCAGGTCAAACGTTGAAATTCACGACTGTTCACCGGTGAAGGTAATTCCAAGATCGCGGAGATCTGTTTGGGGTTGGCTTCAATCCCGCGTTTAGTGACCAAATATCCTAATAATTCTCCCGATGTGACTCCGAAGGTGCATTTTGCAGGGTTGAGCTTCATACCATACTTGTTGAGTATTATAAACCATTCACGGAGATGAACGATGTAGTCGGCTGCCTTAGGTGACTTGACGAGCATATCATCTATATAGATTTCCAGCGTCTTGCCCAGCTGATCGGTGAACATCTTATTCACAAGGCGTTGATAGGTGGCTCTAGCTTTTTGAGACCAAAAGGCATGAGCTTGTAGCAATAAGTCCTCTGATCCATGATGAATACGGTCTTTTCACTATTGTCCGGGTTCATGAGAATGCATCCATTAAGGAGAGGAGCTCGTTGCCAGCGGTTGCCTCGACTAGCTGGTCCATACGAGGGAGAGGGAAGTTGTTTTTGTGAAATCTACACAGACTTGCCATTTTCTGTTCTTCTTCTTGACTACCACTAGGTTGGCCAGCCACTCCAGATAATTCACCTTGGCGATCCATCCAGCCTTGAGTAGTTTGTCCACCTCGTCATGTACGGCCTATGCTTGCTCAGGTCCCAGCTTTCGTCGCTTCTGTTTTATTAGTTTAAAGGTGGGATCGACATGCAATTTGTGATCGGTAATCTGAGAGCTGATGCCTTTCATATCGGTCATCGACTATGCAAATTTTCCAACATTCTCTTGAAGAAAAGTGATCAGCTCGTCCTGCATACTCGGCAGGAGCTCCGTGCCGATCCCGACACAACGCTCGGGATGAGCGTTATCGATGCTGACCTGAGTAATGAGATCGCTTTTCGACTTCTCATGATGCATTATTCGTGGATCAAAATTATTGCCGATGACGAACGTAGATCCGTTACGAACACGCTGCTTGTCGATGTAGCAATGCTGAGATGCGGTCTGGTCACCACAGATGGTGAAGATTCGGCCTCCGACCTGCATCTTAATGCACTGGTGATAGGGGGATGAGATGTCGTGCATGGTGTTTTACCAAGGCGTTCCCAGGATAGCATTGTATATTGTTGGGCGGTCAATAACTTTGAACTCAACCATCACAGACTTTCCTCCGATGGTAACGGGCATAATGATCGTGCCGATCGTCGATATCAAATCGCCAGCAAAACCCGTGAGTGGTGATGGTGCGATCTTGATGTCTCCTTTGGTGATGCTCATCTTCCGCAGAGTATCCATAAAGATCAGGTCGACTAGGATCTTTGAGACGTCGTCTTCTCCAAGTCGAATTGAGATGACGAGGGGATTGTTGTGCGATCGATATATATTCTGCGCATAATGCTCAGTGAATGTGATCGGATCATCCTTAAACAAAGGTGGGACATCTTGTGGTGGATTAGTGGCCTTTTGCTCATGCCGTTTGATCGAGTTGATGGAGTGAGTGCACGAAAGGAGTCCTCCCATTATCAGGTTGATCCTTCGTCTGGGTAAGGTCGGAGGAGTGTGGTCGTTCTCCCGATCGCGCTTTGCTTCTTTCCCTTCACGCTTAGCGGATGGTCGATCAGCATCGGATCGTCTGTCTTGATTATTGTCAGATCGTCTATCCTAGTTGTTTTCAGATCGTCGCGCTAGAATACGGGGTTCAGGTAGGCTGCACTCGCCATCTTCCCATACTTTTCTCAAAAGGGCCGTGAGAGTCTGGTAGTCAATTGTATGGTGCCCGTGTGCTTTATGGTATTTGCAGTACCGCTTCTTACTTTCTGGGTCCTTTGCGCTCTGGCGATCCCAGGTGTTCCAGCTTGACTATCGGGGACCGGCGTTGATGTTCTTGCGACTTCTATCGTCTTTATCGTAGTGCTGTCGAGGCTCATGATGACTATCCTGATTCGACAATTGGTTTTTCCTATCGTGGGTAGATTTCTCGTCGGCCAACTTGGTTTTAGCCGCTTTGTCTTCCTCGAGTCTGATGTAACTGTTTGCTTTATGCAATGCGTCCTCCAGGGTTTTGGTCTTCCCTGTCTTCAATCTTTCGCAGTATGACTGGTTGTCTCTCAAATTTCTGGTCAGAATGTTGAGAGAGAGTTCGTCCGATAAATTACATTGAGAGACTATGGATCATAACCGGTTGATGTAGTCGCGTAGTGGTTTTGTGTCGCCCTGGACGCAGGCCCATAAATCGAGCGCTGTAGATTCCGTGTTGATGTAGATCGAGTAGTGTTTAAGGAAGCAGCTCGTGAGATCCTTGTAACTGTCGATGGAGTTCGGAGAGAGCTATGAAAACCAAGTGAGGGCACTCCCAGAGAGCGACTCGATGAAATATTTGCAGATACAGGCGTCTCGCTCTTCGTTTGTAAAGCAGGCTCGTCCCATAACTGCATTAAATGTGGTCAGATGTCGCTTCGGGTCGGTCGTTCCAGTATAACTGAGAGGTAGCTTCATCCGTCCGATATCCTTGAGAGGAGCTTTGGTGATGGCCGATATGAACGGTGTCTGCTGCGTCTGCTGGAGTATCTTATTCAACTCAGGGACTGAGGTCGTCGCCTTGTGGACCTTGGAATTTATGTCGTCAAGGCTTTGATGGAGGAGATCGAGCTCGGAGGCTGTCGTCAGATCGGCTCCCGTGGTGTTTTGCGACGAACGGGCACTGGAGCCTTCCACCTGTGCCCTCTGTAGCTCGTCTGTCGGTGTGGTGCCGAACAGGTTATTGATCAGCCTCGAGGTTTCTGGTTTCCCCTGCTCTCGGATCGGCTGGTGACGAGGCGTTGTGAGGTCGGCCTGTTCCTAAGTGTGAGGCCTGGCGTTGAGGAGCCAATCTAGGTCCGCTCGGTAAGCGATCTGTTCGGCGCAGAGTCACTCGAACTGAGCATCCATGCCTTGCTGAAGCTGAGTCACGACCGATCTGATGAGGCTGGCCATGTCGATGGGAGGCGGCTGTGGTAGGTCAGTCTGGTTTACCCTAGCAGTCTCGCAGACCTGGTCCACCTCAAGGGTTTTCCCTGCAGCAGTTGCATCGTCTGTTTGCAGGTTGGTCTGGTCGACCACTGGGAGTCCGGTGATTGGGTCGACCACTGGGAGTCTGGTGATTGGGTCGACTATCGGGCCCTGGGTATTACTTCCGGTGAGTTCGGTGGCTCCTCCGGTGGGAGCGGTGATGTTATCGGGATCGGTGGGTGTCTTAACCATCTTCAAGCTCCATTTTTCTTGTAAAGACGTAGTCTCTTATTCCCCACAGACGGCGCCAACTGTGATAACTCAAATTCGATCTAAAGATTGAACATGACTTAGTGGGTTTATAGAGAGATTTTTATTAGATTGAAGCCGGAGCGTGAGAGATACAAGGTGGTTTAGGTCGTTGGAATAAGAACGCCGAGAATTAAGAACAATAATTTTGCTAGTTTGCCCTAGGTCTCGAGAGAGGATTTTTTCGTATGGATTTGAGAAGCTGATATCTTCTATATTTATACTCGATCATGTCGGTCTTCTGGGGATAACTTTGTATCTCTGAAATAGGAAAACTTCCTTTGCCGATAAGAAGAATCTTTCGACTTTACCAGATTCAAACGATAAATGGATAATTTCCATTTATGTGGCCGACCTGAATATTCTTTGGGTTGCCAAATTGGGCCGACCAGAGTTCATGTCATGCAATCGAAATTCCCCAGAAGCAAGAACCTTGACCTATTCGGATTTTCCTTCAAAGTGGGAGTGAGATCGTATCATGAACACTGGAGACATTGCTGTCAGAATTCACCTCGACATAGTCGATTTATGTATTATCCTGAAACATCCGGAGAGCTCTATTACCTTCGACTTTTGCTGCATATAGTCAAGGCTCCATGTTCTTTTGAGGATATTATGACTGTTCGTGGTGTTGTCCATCCTACGTTCGTAGACGCATAGTGTAGCATCCGTATCCGAGAAAATCTGGAAAGTCTGAGGCCGGACAGGAGGTTGTCGAAAGGAACGTGAGTTCAGTAAAGTGAAAAAATCCAAATAGTTGGGAGGTTCATACTATAGTTGAGGGATAACTGGGAAATAGTCGAAAGACGGCTGGGTTGGCCGAGCATGATAGACCATATCCGAGAGAAAATAGTTCAGTCCGAGAGAAAGTGGACTATGTCCGAGAGAGAAGGATTTTAAACGAGTGAAAATGGGCTGGGCCTGTAGGTCGTGAGTTTGGTCGGATTAAAACTAGTTCTCGCGTAGATGGTCAAGCGGTTTAGGCGATAGCCGAGGGAACTTAAAGCTAATCAGGAAAAACCTGACTGGAACCGAGTGACGCCGGCTATAACTAGGTTATCTAGGGTTTTACGAGTATAAAAGTGAATTTCTGTGACTTTTCTCGAGAGAGCTGCACTTTTTAGGAGAAAAAGAGTGAGAGAGAGAGAGAGATTAGTCGAGAGAGACTGAGAGAGAGATTAGTCGAGAGATTATCTGAGAGATTCTAATTATCCCGAGAGTTAGCCGAGAGAGATTGAAGTTTCACCGGTGATTTTGACTATCACCGAGAGATCGAGTGTTCTGTCCGAGTTTCTGTTTATCTGATACGGCCATTCACTCTGAATTGAGGGTTTTCTGAGGGAATAACCAAGTTCATTCGTGGAGTCCTGAGCAGATCGTGAGATATCCGAGAGCACTTCGATTCTTCTGAGAGAATCTGGTAAGTGTTCGGATATTCTGATTAGTGTCGAGTTTTTGTCGGGTAACGTCGGACTAATAGCTTTGTTTTGTACTGTTTCCGAGTGAATACAGATTCTTGCCCAAGGAAAAGTGACCGGGTTAAGAGATAGCCGAGAGGTGTTGAGATTTTGCCGGACCAGTCTGAGCGATAGCCGAGAAATCGCAATTATGTCTGACTATCTCTGCTTCTGATCAAGTAATCGCTGAGTTTTATCCGACTGAAACGTTTGTCTCTGTGTCTAAGGTGAGTGCGTAACTGTGGTCTGTATCTAGAATCGTTTGATTTTAGGTTATATGATTTTCATTAATTGCATGTGTAAGTTAGTGAAATATGCTTAGCAAGGTCAATGTTTCTGTGATTGTGAATGGTTAAGTGTGAACCGGGGTCAATACATGGCGTCTAACTAGCTGTGTCAATGTACGGATCGAGTTACTAGCTCAAGGGGATGTGTGATTCTCGCTTGGAGTAAAACCGATGCCTTGTGAGGCTTCACAAGTAATTGAGATGATCATAGGACCGTCCTATTGTCTGTGTCTCCTTGCTAAGTGATAATGTCAATTGTATAGCTGATAGTATGATGCGTTTTCTGGTACTGGCTAAGGTGTTACGGGATGACCGTATTCATGATACAAGAGTTTTGAGTCTCTTTCTCAATCACCCTTTGTACTAGTCATTGTAGAAAGGGTTTTATGTCAATCCAAAAGGGGAAGATCGAAACAGCAAGAATGCAATAGAGCTCCTAATTCAAGTAGATATAGAGAGAGTTTATATGTCTAACAACCTAAAGGATCAAACAGAAATGAAGCAAACACCAAACTAAGAGTGAACAGAAAGTAAAAAACAACTAAAACATAAGAAAAAACAGGGCAAATTCGAAATGAACTAAAAACAGAGGAAGAACAAGACTTGAGATGTGATAATTGGTGCTAGGGAACTCTCAACTCAACCTATAATGCTTACAAACTCACACAATGCTATTCCTTATGTATATAATTCATTTATATGACTAATCCAATCTCTTGGCACTATTCTATTTGCTAATCATCAAGTAAAGAACTAATTCTCATTAGTGAAATGATAAACAACAAGCATTAAGACAATATATCAATCCTATATTGCCAAATTACTCCCTAGATAGTCAATCTCTTGAGCTAGGACACGCAATTCTCTTGCAAAGCAGATCAGACATTTCATCAAACACTTGGTGGGCATATAATGAGCCTAAGATCCTAATCAACTTAACTAAGGCTAATCAGACATTAAACACAGCAATCGAGAAAGGAAATGGAAGTATTAGCACTAAGACATCATACATTAAGCATCAAATTTCCTAGACCTAACCCATCTCAAATTTCCAAGTTACTACTCACTAATCACCATCAAAACCATCAATTCAAAGAGAAAAGGATAGCAAATCATGATAAGAGAGATTAAACAAGAAGATAAATGCAAACTTATATTGAAATGGAACAAAGATTAAAACTACAAAATCAAAATAAGAACAAAAGAGGAAAGAACTGCTGGATAATAGTATGTTTCCAAAAATTAGGGATTTTAAGTATTTATAGGAGTCTAAGCAGAATGACAAAATTGTAAATAAGTTGTCTTCAGTA
Source organism: Thlaspi arvense (assembly GCA_911865555.2). Classification (NCBI taxonomy): domain Eukaryota; kingdom Viridiplantae; phylum Streptophyta; class Magnoliopsida; order Brassicales; family Brassicaceae; genus Thlaspi; species Thlaspi arvense. Next base: position 35,988,168 of record OU466861.1, on the reverse strand, counting down.
TGGGTCAACATCGATCATCCGTGGTCGATGTGGGTGATCGATGCAAGTGTCCCATGGCTCGACATCGATCAGTCTTGACCGATGTAAGTGATCGATGTGAACTCTGTCCCATGGCTCGACATCGATCACTCCTGATCGATGCGGTTTGTGCCTTGATTGATGCTAGGCCAAATCTCCATTTTCTTGACTCCTCTTGCTCCTCTTTGATTGGGGGAACTCCTTGGATCACTCCCACACTTCCTCCTTGTCTTAAATGGCTCCTTAAGTACCTAGAAACATCCCTTATGCAAGAGAAATGCAACCTACAACCTAAATGCAAGCCTAGTCTAAAAACAAGGAAGAATGGAATTATGAGAGATATCAACATCCCCACACTTGTCTTTTGCTTGTACTCAAGCAAATAAGAACAAATTGGAGAGTGAGGTTTGAAAGTGGGAGCTCAAAACTAAAGATGCCAATTGAGAAACTGAATCAATGCTCAAGTTATAGGTTCTAAGGTGCAAAAAGATTGTTCTGCTTCAAAAGCTTTAGCCATACCAATCATAACAAACAATGCACTATAGCGTAGCCTACACAAGCATTCAAATCAGCCAACTCTTTAACATTCATTAATTGTAACCAATGGATCAAGTTCATGCAAGTCAAGTGAGTACATTTGGTTAAAAGGGACATGGTTATGAGATGAAAATGATCTCATTCAGATAAAGGTTCAAAGACAAAAGGGATCACTCATTGAAATGACTATATCTTAGGCAAAATGCTATAGGTAAAAGCACACCTATGCATGCAATTCTAGCCTTTTTTACCCCAAGATGAACCTCTTATCTCCTAGACCCAAAGTGAAACCCCTAGATCTACCATTTCCCAAAGAATTTGATCTCTTCTTCTTTTATGTTTGGGGGAAACTCCTTCTTCTTATTGCTTGTGTGGTTGATTCTTGGTTGGAGCTTGCTCTTCTTTGTTGTATAATTGGCGACATTTTTCTTCACCTTTGGTGGGTTGCTTGGTCTGAATTCTCCTTTTGGGATGACCTTTTGATACACAGAGTTTTAACCCTATAGAACTACTGCAAGTGCACAGCAAATGATGTAGTAAAGTAGGGATCGAATCCACAAGGACCAAGTGTCACACTGAAAATCTTAATGAAAGAAACTAAGCTAAGACAAGAGTATGAGTTGTTGAATGTAATATAAAACGAAAATAGCAAATAAAAGCAGTTTAAAGACAGTAAAAGAAAGCGCTAGGTCTAAGTATTTCGCAGGAATTCAGAGATCAATAACCAGACAATTATTCAGGGCAGATTATAGAACAATCTAGAACTCAAACATAAATGTATAATTAATCCACTTTCATGGCATCAAAGACTTTGTCTAGCAACTTAAGTATCTAAACTTTCGTTTGAACTTAAAATTCAAAAACAAGCATTAATGAACAGGCTTTATTTGTTCACATATTGCCTTAACATCAGCTTTCGTTGGCTAAGGACAATCTGCTCACCTATGTTCTATCAAGCAATCTAAAACACTTTCATGAATAGATTAAACACTAAATCAGAGATTAAATGATCAAATTAATCTAACCAATGAGAACAACAATACACGAAGACAACAGATGAATAACCCTAATTATGTCTAGTTCACTGATTCATGAATCCTTTGAAAACCCTAAACCTAACTATGAAACTACTCAGACATGAAAGCAGAGAAACAAAAAGGAAAGTAAGAGAAATTCATAATCAATAAATAAGAAATCCAAAGGGGTTCAGAAATCTTAGTAAAAGGTGTAGAGATTCTTTTCCTCAAACTTACAAAGCACAAAACCTAAAAGTATGAATGTAAAAGAAGAGGGTTGCCTAAACAATGGTTGAAAAACAAGTATTTATAGGTCTAGGAACGAATTGGATGAGAAATTGTCGAAAACCAAGTTGGAATAGCAAAAACCCGAAGTTTCCTTATTTCTGCACGACCAAACCGGCTGGTTAAGACATCGGATCGATCGATCCTGACATGGATCGATCGATCTAAATCCTCTCGGGAAACCATGGCCTCTCGGATCAATCGATCTCTCCTGGATCGATCGATCTAAAATGTCTCAGGTAATTTTTGAACTTCGGATCGATCGATCGAAATCTAGATCGATCAATCTAATTTCTCTCGGGAAGTTCTTCGGCCTTCTGCGCGCGCTAGACTAGACTGCTTTCACGAAAACTGGCATAACTTTTGATCGCACCGTTGGATTGACTTCAAACCACTTCCAAATGAAATCTAACTCAATGATATAGCTTGTGTCCAAATTTCAGCTCGATATATCGGTGGGAAGTACTTCAACGAATGCCAAACTTGGGACGTTCATGTATAGTTCTGCATCCACATATGTTCATTTGCACCCAAAATGGCTCCTTTTCTCCCAAACGATCTAAAACCTGAAAAACTTGATAAAAAGACTAAAAGACCCTAAAATAACACTTTGACTCAAAAAACCGTTGAAAACCTTAGGCTAGAAAGCCTCAAAAACCCAATATAACACCTTTGTAAGCTTTGTTGTTGCTGTTGGCACCTTCTTTAGCTTTAACACTTAGAGCTTATTCTTCCTTACACTTAACCACAAACTTAACCTATTTTCCCATACTACCATCCCCATACATCTTCTTCTTCTTTTAAAATATATAAACAGTAAAACTCAAACCACTTATACTACCCTTTCCCAAACTCCTAGCCTAAAACCATGCAAGCTGGTGGTCTACAAGAGAGCTTCTCCTTGCCAGCCTTATTCCTATCACTTTTTGCCAAAGATATAATCGAAAATAATGCAATGCAAGGCTTCAAAACTCTCACAACAGTGTTTAAGTTCAGAAAGAAGGATTGGGTTAGGGTGTGGTTAACTGTCCTATAATGATGAGGATCATCTACTTGGGTTAACAAGAGTGGTAAGAAAGGAAGAAGATAACCCAGGTATGTATATGGGTAGCCATGTGATCACTGTCAATGCATAAACATGATAATTAAATGTCAAGATTATGGTTATAATAAACTGAGATGGCATCAAATCAAAGCAAGCTTCAGCACAAGACAAGAATATCAATGCAAGTGGTCAAGATATGGTGCAGCCTTAACTTCAAACTCACTACAATGCAATCAAACAACAGATAACCAAAGCTTTGAAAATAGCTCAAACATTAACATCTTGGCAAGTGTTTATCATCTACTCCCTATGAAAATATATGCAAAACTATATGAAATGCATCTAGACTCAATCTTAGTTATGTAAATGCAACTAAATGATCTTTTGGTTCTAAAAGTTTGAAAATTTAATGGATTTTCAGTGCAAATAGATGAATGCATGAATGCATGAGACTCAAGTATGCAAAAGAGAAAATAAGAAAAAAAAAACAATATCAAATGCCCTCCCCCACACTTAGATTACACAGTCCTCTGTGTTATAAAAGCTTAAAGGAGGGTGATAAGGGATACTCATGATATGATCATGGAGGACAATGACGAGCTTGTAGCTGAGGAGAAACAAGAACAAGGCAAGCATGCAGCTGATGAAGCTCTTGAAGTTCAAGGTGGTCCAATGACGCGTTCAAAGACTAAGGCATTTCATAATGCCTTAGAGGTTCTACTCAATCAAGTCAAGATCAATGACGACAAGGCTATACTTACCACTCTGGTTTGTATTCAAGCCGATTAGTTTATGGGTTAGTAATGCAATGTGATTTTTTTCCCTTAGTGAGTTTTGTCGCATTGGGTATTCTCACGAAGGTTTTTAACGAGGCCATTGCATTGCTTTGTCATTGCCCATGAAACTAATCAGAAGACCAAAGCCCATTTCACCTCCTTTCAGTCGGTTTTAAAGATCAAAGATGTTTCTAGTTCCTTTTTAAATAAGACGCTCCCCCTCTCTATTATATTTGTTGTTACGAGATGGTCTTCAGTGCTTGTACCAATGCTGATCTCTTTATATTGCTTTGTTGTTCCACAAAACATTTTCATCTATCTTTATTATTAAAATATTTTAAGAATAGATCATCCTTTAGTGTGTCATATCCGAAGAACTCTTGTTGTTTTCCTGGTGCGTCATATCCTTGAAAACTTCAAGTTGTTTATTAAAATCCTTTCACATCTCTTGCTAAACTCCACTCTCTACCATCGTCCCACCTTCTCGATAAATCATTCATATTCATCACAACCATTCGTCATTTCACCACGGAGCAGCATCTTTGTTCACTACAGATCATTCACTCGTTTACAACGATTCACACCATCATCATCTTAGCTTTCAAAGTCAGGATCTTTGGGAAATCATATTACGTGGTATTAGAGAAAGCTTTGAAGAGCTAAGTATTTTGATCCGATCATTCTTATTTTTGACGTTTTATATTTTGTCTTTTCATCTACTTTCAATTACGGATTGGTTTCATTCGATCCATACAAGTTTGATTGTGATTTATTAATCTATTTCATTTCAAAAAAAAAAATCTTTGAGAATTTTAAATTTTTTCTCATTACAAATCTAGTTGTTTACTTTTCTTAAAATATTTTTAAAAATAGTTTAGGATTTTTATTAATTCTATTCTATCAAAGAACTACTTACTGCGAGTTGTTCACTATTTTTCAGGTACCATGGCCGGAGAAGATGATCCAGAGAGTCAAATGGGAAGAAGTCAGAGGATACTGATCGAGGCCCTCACGACCAACTTGAAAAAGATGTTACACACAGAAGTAGAGAAGATCAGACAGGATTTTGAACAAAGAGAACCAATCAATAGGCGCCCGGGCAAAGAAACTGCAAGAGAAGATGACCAAGAGGATCAAGCCAGTGGACATCACACAGACCAATACTACACAAGCAGTAGTTCTTCAAGGAGTGGCCGGAGAAGCTCTAGACAAGGCAGAGACCGAGTGCAGGACAACTTAGCCGAGATTAAGTTGAAGATTCCCTCTTTCCATGGCAAGTGTGATCCGGATGCTTACCTTGAATGGGAAAAGAAGATAGAACTTGTCTTCAACGTGCAGCAATATACGGAGGAGAACAGAGTTAAGGTTGCCGCCACGGAGTTCTATGACTACGCTTTGAGTTGGTGGGATCAGCTTGTCATTGATAGACAGGATTTTTGAAAGCAAGAATATCAAAGCTTAAGCAACCTATTATGATGTAGTATAGTGTGCAAGAGAGTATCAATCCAGCCTGGGTGAAGAAAGAACACAAGGAATGCAAGAGCAAAGCAAATCTAAGTAGAATCGGGTAAATGGATGGTAAATTCGATAAAAACTAAATGCAAAGACCAAACTACTATGAAAACTATTTTAAACTCCCTGGAAGAGGATTAACAACTACTACCAGAAAACAGGGGATCAAAAATGCAAGGCTACTAATTACTAAAAATCAAGAACTAAAGCGGGTAAAACAGGAAATTTCTAACAACTTAGATGAATGAATTCTAGTGATTAAAGATGCAAGCTTTAAGACTAGAAAATAATAAACTTGAGTTTTAAAATGCTAAAATGAGGGTTCAAGGTCGATGGTCATGTTCAAGAGAGTTCAAAGGTTCAAGCTTTGGTTTGAAAACACATAGATCTACTCATTTGATGAGCTTTCCCTCAGCCTTGAGAAACTTAAACTACGATCATCCATGGCGTGTGGTATGAACCCTTTCTTCGACCCTTCCTCCAAACCTATGGCATGTGGTGGAAAGATGGGTCAAAGAGCATTGAGAAAAGATCCAAAATATTGGCTTAACTAACCCCCTCTTCAACCATAGCGTTTGGGAGAGGATAGATTAGTCTCTAGGATTTGGCTTTCAAGGATCTCTGAATCCGGTCAAGGTAAGAAAGCCCTGGAATCATAGAGATCTTTTCCAAGACTCTCTAAGCTTTAAGACCCCAAATCCTAGAAGAGAATGAGTTAAGAACAAGAAAAACTCCCAAAAGCTTAAACCCTTAAACCCTTGAATCGCTCCAACCTTTAACCCAAAGAAATCTACTCACTACACATAGTTAAAACCAATTCAAATGCAAGGAATGAAACGCTAAACATGATAAAAGAAAGTGATTAAGGAAAAACACTTAATGATTAACAAGATTCAAAAGTTTTCAACAAGAAAAGCTTCAAAGTTTTACAATGGCCGAAAATCGCCTAAGAAAAAGCTAAAAAAGATAAGACTAAAATGTTTTTAATGAAAGTGATGGGATAATTTGCCCAAAATAGCTAAACCAACAAACTAGTCCCCTCACTACGCTCCAAAAATGAGCTGGCCGGATAAGGTCCCAGAGATCGACTTGGATGATCGATCTCTGGCTCGATCTTCTTCATGGATCGTCGTCCTTTGCTCGATCTTCAAGTCGATTCGGTTGGATGGATCGAGCACTTCCTTCGATCTTCTACTCGATCCTTGGGTGATCGGGTTGTGGTCTCGATCTGGCTCTCGTTCTGCATGGCGTAATCTACGTCCGTACTCACGATCGATCTCCTCTTTCGATCTTGGTCTCGATCCTCCTCCTTGGAACGACTTGAGTCACTCGATCTTCTGGTCGATCTCGTTTAGATCGACCTGCCTAGCTCGATCTGCGCCTCGATCCCGGCTCCTTTTCTGAATGGCTAAGTTCTCCAAGTGTCCACAAGCTTCCTCTCGATCCTATGCACGTCCACGCAACCTCCACAACTCCAGTGTGTCCCAAACAACCTGAATATGATGCAAGAATGCAAGAAATATGCAAAATTCGAATGCAAAGTGATCTAGGACCTAAAATGCATCAAATGGTAGAAACTAGCGTATAATGCGAGATGAATACATGAGAACTATCCTAAATACATGCTAAATATGCAAAATATATGGGAGTATCAACTACCCCAAACTTGCCTTTTGCTTGCCCTCAAGCAAACATAATTCAAGAAAGGAAGAGAAGTTTGAAAACAGGAGTTCAAAACTAAAGATGTCAATGGAAAAACTGATTCAATGCCCAAGTTATAAGTTCTAAGATGCAAAGAGGTTGTTCTACTTTAAAAGCATTAGCCATACCCATCAATGCAAACAATGAACTCTAGCTTAGCCTAGACAAGCATTCAAATCAACCAACTCTTTAACATTCATGAATCGGTAACCAATGGATCACGTTTGTGCACATCAAGAGAAAGCATTTGGTCAAGGGAGATGGTCGTGAGATGAAGATGATCTCATTCAAATAGGGTTTTAAAAATTCAGGGGATCACTCAATGAAAGAATCCTATCCTTGGCAAAATGTTAAAGGTAAAAGCACACTTATGCATGCAAGTTAAAGCTCCCTTCTACCCTTTTAACCCAAGATGATCCTAAAAACTACTAAAACCCCAAGTGTAACCCCTAAATCTACCCTTCCCAAGCGCTTGATCTCTTCAGCCTTCACATTTGGGGGAAACTCCTTTTCTTCTATCCGTGTGGTTGACTTCTTTTTGTTTGAACTTGCTCTCCTTTGTTGTATGCTTGGCGCCGTTTTCATCACCTTTGGTGGATAGCTTGGTCTGATTTCTCCTTTTGGATAAACTTTTGTAAGCTTTGTTGCTGCTGGCGCCTTTTTCTTTAACACTTAGAGCAATCTTTTTCTACTTTACTTAACCACAAATGTTCCCCATTTGCTACCAATCCCATTCTTTCTCTTCTTTTGTAAAGATGTAAACAGAAAAACGCTCAAAACACTCAAACAACCCTTTTCCCAAACTCATAACCTAATACCAAGGTCAAGATGCAAGCTGGTGTCTACAAGGGAGCTTCTCCTTGCCAGGCTTATTCCTAACACTTTTTGCTAAGATAGGATAGAAAATGATGCAATGTAAGGCCTCACAACTCACGCAAAAGTGTTTTGGTCAGAAAGAAGGTTTGGTTTAGGACTTGGTTAACTGTCCCATGATGATGAAGATCAGCTACTTGGATTAACAAGAGTGGTAAGAAGGGAAGAAGATAATCTAAGTATGTATATAGGTAAGCCATGCAATCAATTTCAATGCACAAACAAGATAATTCAATGTCAAGATTATGGTTCTACTAAGATGGAGTTGGCATCAAATCAAAGCACGTTTTAGCATAAGACTAGAGTATCAAATGCAAGTAATCAAGGTATGGTGCAGCCTTAACTTCAAACTCACTAGATGCAATGAAACAACAAACAACCAAGGCATTGAAAACAGTTTGAACATTAACATCTTAACAAGTGTTTATCATTCACTCCCTATGCAAATGCAACAACCTAAATGATTTTAAAAATTCTATATTCAATCCTAAAATATTTAACAATGCAAATGCTAACTAAATAAATATTTTTGAAATTTTTATTAAAAATTTTATGATTTTTTTCTTTTTTTTGGTATTTTCTATGCCTTAGATGATGCAATGCAAGACTCAAGGATGATAACTCAAAATAAGATCAAAGAAAACATGTCAAATAACACACATACTCCCCCAAACTTGAATGACACTGTCTCGGTGGCAAACAAAGTCTAGAGGAGTCAAAACAAAAAGCAAAAATTAAAAGGATGCATGGTATTTACAAGGGTTTGGTTGTTGGTACCTTTGAGCTAGGCACGGCTGGAGCTTGAGGTTGCTCCAGACTTCCTGCTCTTCTTAGAAGTGTCGTGGGTGACCGCTTTGTCTTTCTCCTTGCTTGTGCCTTCATGTACAGAGTGGCGTGCAGCTTGGTTGTCGCTTTGAGGCTCAAGGATCACAATCCCACCGGTTGATCTCCTTCTCTTCTCGGGCTGCTCGACCTCCTCACTTGAAGATGCACCAGATGAGTTTCTTTGGAGCCCCTTGATCTTCTCAGCAAGCTTCTCAATCATCTTGCTCTGCCACTTGTTCACCTTCCGCTGCATTTCCACAACAGAAGCAAGAAACTTCTCCGCCTTTGTCCTTGGCTCGTAGTCAAGCTTGGGAAGGTCGAAGCTCGCAGGCATCTCAGCATCGGAGGGAGGAGACTCCGACCGTGGATGAGCAACTTGTGGTGGCGCGGCTGTGTCTCCTAGAGGTGCAAAACATTCCTCATTGCTTGGCAGAAACTCTATGTTGCCAACGCCTAGCAGCTCCGTTTGCTCTTTGTTTGGCAAGATGCACACCCTCTTCTCATTATCACAATCGTAGAACAAGTAGGCAAAGAAGCTTTCGGCTGGCGTGCGTCACAAGGAGTCTGTGTTGCGCATGTATGTCTCATCCATGTAAGCTCTGTCCGCACAAGGAACAAAGTCTGGAAGAGGTACCCCAGCCTGAACAAACATCGGTATGAGGAAGCCTCCTATGAGCGTTGAGCTTGCCTTGCACCTCATTGCCCATGCCTTGTACTTGAGCAAGGAGGAAGCCAAAATGCATCCATAGTTCACATAATCTCCAAGCTCATCTTCCATAGGCTCGTCATTCTCCTTAGGATCGCATAGGACCTTCTTAACGCCTTGGAATAGAAAGCACAACTCATTCTTGGTTACCGTTGGAGCCACGGATCTCCCACTGAAGGTGTTGGCTAAGAGCTTGAGAGTGTATCTCAGCACGGGGTTGCAGAATCTCTTGATCTTAGCCGTGTTTGTGTTGTAGTCATCGTGATATGATCCCGGCTAATGATCGATCCTTTCAAGCTAAGTTACGAACTACTTGACGTGAGTTGGTGGAATGATCCGAACGGTGGTAAGACGTTGTTTTAATTGAATGGGAAAAGTGGGAAAAGAAGTGAAGATGGAATGTAGCAAGAGAGATGGAAGGCTCTTGATACAAAACTACTAGAACCCAAGGATATGACGCACCTAGGGTTCTAAGTAGGACTTCTCAAGGATATGACGCACCAAGAGAGATGATATATTTTGCAAAGGAAATTTTATTCAATGATAGATGAAATAACAAAAACAACTAACACACGGTTTTAAGGAGAGAAGAGAGAGAGGAAGGAGAACAGACAACAAGAGAGCAATAAGTTGGTCTTGGGACAAACCCCCTTGACTATCCATGCATGACTCTTGTTCAAAATATCACAAACTACAAGGAAAGAAACAACTAAAAACAATGAAATGAACCTAGACACATCCAAGCCACATATGGTAGAAAGAAGTGGGCTTGGAACAAGGCTAAGTTGAATGGGCAATGACATTGTGGGAACACTTGCCTCGTTAAAAAACTTAGTGAGAAAACCCAATGGGACAAAACTCACTAAGGGAAAAAGAGCACAAAATGTCCCACAAACCCACTAGCTTAGTCCCTGGCTACAATGCAGACCAATGTGGAACGTGTAGCCTCCTTAGTACTTGATTCATACTTAAACTGATTAAGTAGAACCTCTAAGGCATTTTGAAATGCCTTAGTCTTAGCTCGGGTCATTGGACCTCCTTGCACTTTAAGAACTTCTTCAACCTCCTTCTGGTCTTGATCTTGTTTTCCAACGGTTACATGCTCATCTTCTAGGTTAGATGTCCCCATGCTCATATCATCCCCTCCTTCTTGAAAAGGATTTGAACTCAAATCCGACTCATCTGCAACATAAGGAAGTAAATCAGTAATGTTAAAACTTGAGCTAATAGGATACTTACCTTGGAGGTTAAGTTGATAGGCATTGTCGTTGATCTTCTTTGTAACTGTAAAAGGGCCATCAATCCGTGGCATCAACTTGGATTTTCTTTCTGCTGCGAAGCGCTCTTTTCTTAGATGTACCCAAACTTGATCACCAGCTTCAAAAACCACCTTGTCTCTTCCTTTATTCGCATGTTTGGCATAGAGCTTAGTCTTCTCTTCTAAGTTCTTCTTAGCATCCGAATGTATTAGTTTGACCAAGTCGGCTTTTTTCTTTCCGTCCATACTTATCCTTTCACTCAAAGGTAAAGGCATTAAATCCAAAGGAGAAGTGGGGTTGAACCCATAAACAATCTGAAAAGGTGAATACTTAGAAGCAGAATGCACACCATGGTTATATGCAAACTCTATATGCGGCAAACAATCCTCCCAAGACTTAAAGTTCTTTTTAATTAAAGCTCTCAACAATGTACCTAAAGTCCTATTTACTACCTCGGTCTGACCATCAGTTTGCGGATGACAAGTAGTAGAAAACATAAGCTTAGTTCCTAGCTTAGACCATAAGGTTTTCCAAAAGAAGCTAAGGAACTTAGTGTCTCTATCCGAAACAATAGACTTAGGCATACCATGAATGCAAACTATTTCCTTAAAAAAAAGATTGGCTATATGCAAAGCATCATCTGTTTTATGACAAGCAATAAAATGAGCCATCTTAGAGAATCTATCCACTACAACAAAAATAGAGTCCTTACCTGTCTTTGTTCTAGGCAAGCCTAAAACAAAGTCCATGGAAACATCATTCCACGGATGAGAGGGTATGGGTAAGGGTGAGTACAAACCGTGATTTTGGACCTTGGACTTGGCTTGTTTACAAGTATTGCATCTCCCACAAATTCTCTCAACATCCCGTCTCATGTGTGGCCAATAGAAATGATCTTTCATTACTTCTAAGGTTTTTGCTACGCCAAAGTGATCCATTAAACCACCACCGTGTGCTTCCCTGATAAACAAATCTCTCATAGATAGGTACACAAAGACGGTTCTCATAAAAGAGAAACCCATCTTGTTTAAAGAATTTACTCGAAGGAGATTTGAAACAAGAAGCAAAAGTTTCTGAAAATCATCATCATCTTTATATAGCTCTTTAAGCTGATCAAATCCAAGCAACTTAGCTTCTAAAGTAGTGGGAAGAGTGTACCTTCTTGATAATGCATCGGCAACCACATTGTCTTTACCTTGTTTGTATTTTATGACATATGGGAAGGTTTCTACGAATTCAACCCACATTGCGTGCCTTTTGTTGAGCTTTTGCTGACCTTTGAGGTGTTTGAGGGACTCATGGTCCGTGTGAATAACAAATTCTTTAGGCCAGATGTAGTGTTGCCATGTTTGTAAGGCTCTCACCAAGGCGTACAACTCCTTATCATATGTCGGATAGTTGAGCATGGCTCCTCCAAGCTTCTCACTAAAAAATGCTATGGGTTGCTTGTCTTGCATTAGAACAGCGCCAATACCTATTCCTGATGCATCACACTCAATCTCAAAAGTCTTTAAGAAATTAGGCAATATAAGAACAGTGGCGTTAATAAGCTTCTCTTTTAGGCTGTGGAAAGCCTCTTCTTGAGCCGTTTCCCACTTGAACCCAACTTCTTTTTTGATGACTTCGGTGAGTGGGGCAGCTATAGTACTAAAGTCCCTCACAAATCTCCTATAAAAGCCGGCTAGGCCATGGAAACTCCTTACTTCTCCTACGGTCTTAGGACTTAGCCAGTCACGGATGGCCTTCACTTTTTCCTCAATCCACTTTGACTCCTTCTGAGCTTACTACAAAACCAAGAAAAACAAGACTAGAAGTGCAGAAAGTACACTTCTTAAGGTTAGCATATAGTTTTTCTTTTCTGAGCAAATCAAGCACTAGTCTAATGTGTTCTACATGCTCTTCTAGACCTTTGCTATAAACAAGGATGTCATCAAAATAAACCACCACAAAGATGCCTATATACGCCCTAAGAACATGATTCATTAAACGCATAAAAGTGCTAGGGGCATTAGTCAATCCGAATGGCATAACCAGCCATTCATATAAACCATGTTTGGTTTTGAATGCGGTTTTCCATTCATCCCCCTCTTTCATTCTGATCTGGTGGTAACCACGTTTTAAATCAATTTTGGAGAAAATGTTAGAACCATGCAATTCATCTAACATGTCATCTAGCCTAGGAATGGGATGGCGATACTTCACCGTGATATTGTTGATTGCACGGCAGTCAACACACATCCTCCAGCTATTGTCTTTCTTTGGAACTAAAAGTACTGGTACCACACAAGGGCTCATGCTTTCATGGATATGTCCCTTGGCCATCAGTTCATCCACCTGCTTCTGTAGTTCTTTGGTCTCCACGGGGTTGGTACGGTAGGCGGGATGGTTTGGCAATGATGCCCCGGGAATGAAGTTTATTTGGTGTTCTATACCCCATATGGGAGGTAGTCCCGTTGGTGTCTCTTCTGGAAAGACATCTTCATAATCCTGCAAAAGAGCTTGCATTTAACTCGGATACACCGGTGTAAGATCAGCCATGGTGGTTAATGTTTCTTTATAAACAAATAACAGCATAGGTGTTTCGGAGTATAAAGCTTTCTTATCCTGTCCAGCCTTAGCAAAGAAGTTTAAATGTTTGGCTGACCTCAAGGTGTGTTTCTGATCGTTGTAGACTTCTTGAGGAGTCATGGGAATCAAAGTATTCTTCTTACCCTTAAACTCAAAGGAGTGCTGGTTGGAAAATCCATCATGTATCACCCGGCGGTCAGATTGCCACGGCCTCCCTAGCAGGATATGACTTGCTTCCATAGGTAGCACATCACAAAGTATATCATCTTTATACTCACCTATGGCCAGTGGTACTAAGACTTGTTCGGTGACTTTCATTTCTCCTTTATCGTTCAACCAATGTAGCTTATACAGGCTGGGGTGAGGAGTAGCTTGCAAACTCAGCTTCTTCACCACGATACTGCTTGCCACATTAGCGCAACTCCCACCATCTATGATCAAACTGCAAACCTTTCCCTGAACCAAACAACGAGTGTGAAACAGATTCTCACGCTGGTCTTGTTCCTCTGGCTTGCTTTGCAAGGTCAATGTCCTTCTTGCTACAAGCAATTCTCCTTGTACTGGCAATAACTCATGTTCCTCCTCTGTTTCTTCTTGTTTCTCATCCTCTGATTCTATGTCACCGTTTTCTAGTAATACCATAACACGTTTGTTGATGCACTCATTGGCGTAATGTCCACGGCCTTGGCATTTGAAATATTTTACATCACGAGCCTTGGTATTAGCCTCCTTAGGTTTCCCATATGGTTGGACAGTTTCGGATTTGGAACTGATAGGCTTATCCTCTCTCGGCTGATTCTGCGGGTATGCTGACCGGTACGAGTTTCTGTCGTCCCGCGGATAAACTATCCGACTGTTTGGTCCGGTACTAGAACCCGAACGGGACGACCCTTTTCTCTTGACTTGCTGCTCAAACAACACTGCTTTGTGAAGCATTTCTTCTAAGTCGACATAATGTTGTGTCTCTAGGCGGTCCTGAATCTCTCGGTTAAGGCCTCCGAGGAACCTAGCCATCATAGCTTCCCTGTCCTCCAAGATATCTGCACGAAGCATCAGTGTTTCCATTTCCTGAAAATATTCCTCCACAGAACGGTTGCCTTGCGTCAATCTCCGAAGCCTCTGATGTAGCTCGCGATGGTAATGGCTCAGAACAAACCGTTTCCTCATCAAGTTTCTCATCTCGTTCCAAGTTGTAATCGGATACTCTTGGTTTCTCCTTTTGGTTGTGACGAGTTAATCCCACCAGCTTAGGGCATAGTCGTAGAACTCCGTGGCCGCCACTTTAACATGGTTCTCCTCAGTGTAATGTTGAACGTTGAATACCAGTTCTATCTTCTTTTCCCACTCAAGGTAGGCATCCGGATCACACTTGCCATGAAAAAGGGGAATCTTCAACTTTAGACCAGCCAAGTTGTCTTGCACACGTTCTCTGCCTTGTCTAGAACTTCTACGACCACTTTTAGAGGAGCTACTGCTTTTGTAGTATTGATCAGTCTGATGTCCACTAGCCTGTCCTTCTTGGTCATCTTCTCTTGCGGTTTCTTTGCCTTGGCGTCTCTGAGCCGTTTCTCTCTGTTCATAGCTTTGTCTGATCTTTTCTACCTCAACTTGTAACATTTTTTTCATCTCAGCCGTGAGGGCTTCGACCAAAATCCTCTTAGCACGTACGGCTGAAGGTTCCGGGTCATCTTCCCCGGCCATTGCTCCTGAAAAACAAAATTTCTCTCGCAGTAAGTAGTTCTTAGGTAGATTAGAATTTATTAAAAAATTCTAAATTATTTTAAAAATAATTTTATGAAATACAAGAGATCAAAACCGTGATGAACAATAATTTTAAAAAATATTTTCGACAGTAGATGAAGAGTCAAAAATATTGAAACGATGAATAAAGACAGATCGGATCAGAAAACTTAGCTTTGGAAGGTTTGCTCTAATACCACTTGATATGATCCCGACTAATGATCGATCCTTTCAAGCTAAGTTACGAACTACTTGACGTGAGTTGGTGGAATGATCCGAACGGTGGTAAGAGGTTGTTTTAATTGAATGGGAAAAGTGGGGAAAGAAGTGAAGATGGTATGTAGCAAGAGAGATGGAAGGCTCTTGATACAAAACTACTAGAACACAAGGATATGACGCACCTAGGGTTCTAAGTAGGATTTCTCAAGGATATGACGTACCAAGAGAGATGATCTATTTTGCAAAGGAAATTTTATTCAAAGATAGATGAAACAACAAAAACAACTAACACACAGTTTTAAGGAGAGAAGAGAGAGAGAGGAAGGAGAATGGACAACAAGAGAGAAATAAGTTGGTCTTGGGACAAACCCCCTTGACTAACCATGTATGACTCTTGTTCAAAATATCACAAACTACAAGGAAAGAAACAACTAAAAACAATGAAATGAACCTAGACACATCCAAGCCACGGATGGTAGAAAGAAGTGGGCTTGGAACAAGGCTAAGCTTAATGGGCAATGACATTGTGGGAACACTTGCCTCGTTAAAAACCTTAGTGAGAAAACCCAATGGGACAAAAATCACTAAGGGAAAAAGAGCACAAAATGTCCCACAAACCCACTAGCTTAGTCCCTGGCTACAATGCAGACCAATGTGGAACGTGTAGCCTCCTTAGTACTTGATTCATACTTAAACTGATTAAGTAGAACCTCTAAGGCATTTTGAAATGCCTTAGTCTTAGCTCGGGTCATTGGACCTCCTTGCACTTTAAGAACTTCTTCAACCTCCTTCTGGTCTTGATCTTGTTTTCCAACGGTTACATGCTCATCTTCTAGGTTAGATGTCCCCATGCTCATATCACATCGTTGCTGATCAAGTCCCATAGATCGTTGGCTTGAGTGAAAGGAGGAAATGCTACGAGCTTGGCATTAGCTTTCAGACCGTAGGCTTAAAATAGCTCGGGGATGGAGAGGTGGTAAGCTTGCCTCCTTATCTTGAATGTGAGGTGACCTTGCGATGGAGTGGGGAGGCTTGCATTCTCATAAGAGAACTCCAAGGTGGCAAGGAAGTCTAGGGTTGCCTCGGTATAGGTAGGGCAATCCATTCGTGACAAGCACGCAAGCCCCATATTCTTGAGAAGCTCATCAAAATCTCCCAACAGCCCCATCTTTGCCAATAGATCCCTGCTCGGGAACTCTGTAGGGTTAAACCAGAGCCTCTCCAACTTTTTCTTAGCTTGCTTCTCCTCTTTAGTCCATCTAACCCTCTCCTGAACCACTTCTTCAGTACCTTCTCCTTGTTTTGTCTCATCTCTATTTCTCTTGGGTGCCATTGGTACCTGAAACACAAATCTCAAAGAGGAGAATGAGTTTAGGCGGCAAATTCAAAGAGAAAGACAAGGTAGGAGAGAAAAACTTATAACAATAATCTTAGTTTTTTAGGCAATTTATAAAAATTATAGCTAAATACTAGAGGAGAATATCTAGAGATATGACCAGATCTAGCAATTTTTCTAATATTTAGCTATTTTTAAAAATTACCCTAACTTCCTAACAACTAACAATCATCCTAAGCAAAACAAAAGGCAATTTTCCAAAAAATTAAACAAGCAAATCAAAAAACCAAAAATACCTTTTGAAAAGGAAGAATGCAGATGCTCTTAGCCTTAAAACAAAGTTCACACTCTCTCTTTACTTTTAGAAAACAGCTCGAAACAGAAATGAGAGAGAGTGTGGATGCATGCGAATTTAAAGACTAAGAAAACTATGGATTATGCAAGTGGTTTTCTGACAAAGTTGGTCAAGGCACATCTTTCATGGTCAAAGATGCTTACCTTGACCAAGATTTGATTTTAAAATAGGAGGGAAAGAGAAAAGAGAGGGAAAACTCAAACTTACCTCGGCATGAGATCGAGTCAATTTGGTCGATCATGCCCATGTTGGCTGGGATCGAGAGGGTTGATCGATTGAGGACTCGATTTGAATTGGATCGAGTCCTAGATCGAGTGTGCCCCCTCGTTCCATGATTCTACGTCATTGTGGCTAAGCTCCTTGGATCGAGCCACATGATCGATTCAGGGGTCGTTTTGGCAAGAATTGAGTGGCAGACCGAGTAGACTGATCGATCTATCTGCAAGGATCAAGTGAGGTCGGTCGATCCACTCCCCATTTGCATTTCAAGCTAAACGCATGGGTGGTTTATCCTCTCATGATCGACTGACTCACTCGATTATTTACTCGATCTCATCTAGATCGAATGACTTCACTCGATTCACTAGCTCGATCTAGTAAAGATCGAGCCAGGGTAAGTCAATCTAGCACTCGATCTCTTGCTTATGCTTCTCCTTTCCTTGCTCCTTTTGACTCCAAGATCATGATCTCCAATCCCTTATCCTTTCACCTACACACTTAAACATAAAAAGCATAAAACTGAAATAGAAAGAAAGCAAAAGTATGTACAAGATAGACATGGGAATGCCTCCCAAGTGCACTTTCTTTAACGTCTTTAGCTAGACTTTACTTGGTTCAGGCCAGAGGTGGGTCTTGGAGAAGCAGTGTAGTGCTCTCCTTGCTGCATTCACTCGCCATGTAGGGCTTGACTCTGTGCCCATTGACCATGAAAGCCTTTCCACTCTTGCCAACCAAAGTAACCGCTCCATAGGGTAGAACTTCCTTGATCTCAAAAGGTCCACACCACCTTGACTTTAGCTTCCCTGGGAATAGCTTCAAGCGTGAGTTGTAAAGCAAGACTAGACTTCCCTCCTTAAGTTCCTTGAGTACCAGTTTCTTGTCATGAACCACCTTTGTCCTTTCCTTGTAGATTTTGGCACTCTCATAAGCGTCCAACCTTAGCTCATCAAGCTCATGGAGTTGGATCAACCTCTTCTCCTGTGCCGTCTTGAGACTGAAGTTCATCTGCTTCACGGCCCACAGTGCTCTATGCTCTAGCTCCACAGGGAGGTGACATGCCTTGCCGTAGAGGAGAGTGAAGGGAGTGGTGCCTATAGGGGTCTTGAAGGCGGTTCTATACGCCCAAAAGGCATCATCTAGCTTACTTGCCCAATCCTTCCGAGTTATCCCCACGATCCTCTCTAAGATAGCCTTGATCTGTCTATTTGAAACTTCTACTTGCCCACTAGTTTGTGGGTGATAAGGTGTGGCTACCTTGTGCTTCACTCCATACTTCTTCAAGAGGCCCTCAAACACTTTGTTGATGAAGTGGCTACACCCATCACTGATCACTACTTTTGGAACTCCCAACTGTGGGAAGATGATAGTCTTGAAGAGCTTAACCACCACCTTTGAGTCATTAGTTGGGGAAGCTATAGCCTCAAACCACTTAGACACGTAATCAACCGCCACCAAGTTGTATTTGTTGCCGTAAGAAGATGGAAACGGCCCCATGAAATCTATTCCCCAAGCATCAAAAACATCAACTTCAAAGATTGGCACCTGAGGCATCTCATTTCTCTTGGTGATGATTCCAGCTCTTTGGCAAGCATCACACGCCTTTACAAACTCGTGAGCGTCTTTGAACAATGTTGGCCACCAAAACCCGGCTTGTAGCACCTTTGTAGCCGTCTTGAACGAAGCAAAACTCCCTCCATAAGACAACATGTGGCAATGTAGAAGGATGTCCTGCGCCTCCTCTCTTGAAACACATCTTCTGTACAAGCTATCTACTCCCCTCTTGTACAAGTAAGGCTCGTCCCAAAAATAATAAGAGATGTCTCTCATGAACTTCTTCTTGTGGTAGTGGTCAAGATGAGTGGGCTCCTCTCCACAAGCTAAGAAGTTGACTATATCCGCATACCAAGGCAGGTTCTCTTCCTTGAAACTCAAAACTTCTTCAAATTGATCCTCTAGCCGTGCACATACAGCAGTGTTGACCACCATGAGCTTCTCCTCAGGAAGTGAATCGTTCATAGGTAAGGCTTCACTCACTCTCATTCTTGAAAGATGATCAGCAACACCATTTTTTAAGCCCTTCTTATCCTTCATTTCCATATCAAACTCTTGTAGAAGAAGAATCTACCTTAAGAGCCTCAGCTTGGTATCTTTTTTGGAGTATATATACCTCAACGCCGTGTGATCAGTGTATACAACAACCTTAGAGCCCACCAAGTATGATCTGAACTTCTCAAAAGCGAATACCACAGCTAGTAGCTCCTTCTCGGTGGTAGCATATCTCACTTGCGTGTCGTCCAAGGTTCGGCTGGCGTAGTAGATAACGTGCAACCTCTTGTATTTCCTATGACCTAGAACAACTCCCACGGCTTAGTCACTCGCGTAGCACATGATCTCGAAGGGTAAGTTCCAGTCCGGTGCTTGCACTATAGGTGCGGTAACAAGAGCCTCCTTGATGGTCTTGAAAGCGTGAAGACACTCCTCATCAAAGGTAAAGTCAGCTTCCTTGCATAACAGCCGTGTAAGAGAGCGTGCTATTTTGGAGAAATCCTTGATAAACCGCCTGTAGAAGCCTGCGTGACCCAAGAAACTCCTTATCCCCTTCACATTAGTCGGAGGCTCTAGGCTCATCATCACCTCAATCTTTGCTTTATCAACCTCTATCCATTGCTCGGAAATCTTGTGACCGAGTACAATCCCTTCCTTCACCATGAAGTGACACTTCTCCCAGTTCAGCACCAAGTTTGTCTCCTCACATCTCTTGAGTACCCTGCAAAGATTAGACAAACAAGCACTAAAAGAAGCACCATACACAGAAACGTCATCCATAAAGACCTCTACCAGCTCCTCTATAAGATCAGAGAACATAGACATCATGCACATTTGAAAGGTTGCTGGTGCATTACATAACCCAAAAGGCATCCTTCGATATACGAAGGTACCATAAGGGCATGTGAAAGTTGTCTTTTCTTGGTCATTGGGATGAATAGGAATTTGAAAGAAACTGCTGTATCCATCTAAGTAGCAATAGTATGGATGATTAGCAAGTCTCTCTAACATTTGATCAATAAAGGGAAGAGGAAAATGATATTTTCTAGTTGTCGAGTTGAGCTTCCTATAATCTATACACATTCGATGTCCAGTTATGGTTCTAGTAGGAATCAACTCATCTCTTTCATTTTTAATGACCGTGATACCCCCTTTCTTTGGTACCACATGGACCAGAGAGACCCATGTGCTATCACTGATAGGGTATATCATGTCAGCCTCTTATAGTTTCAAGATCTCTTTCTTAACTACTTCTTTCAAGTTTGGGTTTAAACGTCTTTGATGTTCAATAGAAGAAGTGTTTTCATTCTCTAAGTGAATTTTATGAGTACAAAGCATTAGTGAAAGGCCCTTGATGTCACTTAGAGAGTACCCAATGGCCCTTCTATACTTTCTCAACTCCTTAAGGAGTGAGTTTAACTCATCATCAGTCAGATTTTCATTCTCAATGACAGGATAAGTGTCATTGGATCCTAAGAAAGCTTACCGTAGCCCTTTCGGGAGCTCTTTTAGGTCCACTTTTGGGGTTAGCAGCTCGCTCCAGTCCTCCTTGTGGCTTGTGTTGATGTTGCCATCCTCATTATCCTCCTTAGAACCTGAGTCATGAGCTTTCAGGCTGCCATCTTGAACCGTTGTTCCCTCAGAGATCGAGTCATCCAGTCGATCTTTCCCTCGTTCTGGTCTGGATCGATTGCACTCACATCGATCACTTACTCGATTTGGTATGGATCGAGTAGTAGATCAATTTGCTGAGTCGTTCCCTGAACTGATCGAGTTGTCCCTCTCGATCTTTTCCTCGATTTCTTTTCTGGATCGACCAACCTCCTCGATCTTCTTGTCGATCTCCGCATTCATGGCATGGCTAAGTCCATTGTCTCTGATAGGGATGCTAAGTTTCTAAGTTTCTTTTGGAAGACATTATGGTCTAAGTTAGGCACTAAGCTCATGTTCTCCACTACTTGCCACCCTCAAACGGATGGACCTGAAGTAGTCAATAGAAATTTAGGTACTCTTTTGCGTGCATTAATCAAAAAGAATGCTTGCCACATATAGAATTTGCATATAATCATGTCGTGCATTCATCATCTAAGTACTCCCCTTTTCAAATTGTTTATGGGTTTAATCCCATACCTCCTTTAGATTTAATGCCATTACCTTTGAGTGAAAGAGCTAGCATGGATGGCAAGAAGAAAGCAGAGCTGGTACAACAGATTCATTTAGATGCAAAGAAGAACTTGGAAGAAAAGACAAAACTATATGTTAAACATGCCAACAAGGGACGCCATGAAAAGATTTTTGAGGTTGGAGATCAAGTTTGGGTACATTAGACGAAAGAGAGGTTCCTGGCTGAAAGAAAGTCTAAGTTGATGCCACAGATAGATGGCCCATTCAAAATCACTAAGAGGATTAACAACAACGCCTATCAGCTTGACCTCCAAGGTAAGTATGCTATATGCTCTAGTTTTAACATTACTGACCTGGTTCCTTATTTTGCAGATGATTCGGATTTGAGGTCAAATCATTTTCAAGACAGAGGAGATGATTTGATTATGGAGGACAATGACGAGCTTGTAGCCGAGAAGAAACAAGAACAAGGCAAGCATGCAGCTGATGAATCTTTTGAAGTTCAAGGTGGTCCAAAGACGCGTTCAAAAACTAAGGCATTTCATAATGCCTAAGAGGTTCTACTCAATCAAGTCAAGATCAATGACGACAAGGCTATACTTACCACTCTGGTTTGTATTCAAGCCGATTAGTTTATGGGTTAGTAATGCAATGTGTGCTCTTTTTCCCTTAGTGAGTTTTGTCCCATTGAGTTTTCTCACTAAGGTTTTTAACGAGGCCATTGCATTGCTTTGTCATTTTCCATGAAACTAATCCGAAGACCCAAGCCCATTTCACCTCCTTTCACTCGGTTTTGAAGATCAAAGATGTTTTTAGTTCCTTTTCAAATAAGACACTCCCCCTCTTTATTATCTTTGTTGTTACGATATGGTCTTCGGTGCTTATAACAAGGCTGATCTCTTTATATTGCTTTGTTGTTCTACAAAACATTTTCATCTAACTTTTTTTTTATCAAAACTCTTTTAAGAATAGATCATGCTTTGATGTGTCATATCCAAAGAACCCTTGTTGTTTTTGTGGTGCATCGTATCCTTGAAGACCTCAAGTTGTTTATCAAGAGCCTTTCACATCTCTTGCTAAACTCCTCTCTCTACCATCGTCCCACCTTCTCGACAAATCATTCATATTCATCACAACCATTTATCATTTCACCATGGAGCACCATCTTTGTTCACTACAGATCATTCACTCGTTTACAAGGATTCACACCATTATCATCTTAGCTTTCAAAGTCAGGATCTTTGGGAGACCATATTAACTCATAATGAATACATGAGGATTTATAAAGAAAGGAGTGGAGTTGTGTACCTTAAAAGAGGTTTTGGTAGAGAAGAGGTTCACATCAATCACCCATGATCGATGTAGGTGATCGATGTTGGACTTGATTTTCTGGCCCCCTTCACATCGGTCAGCCATGATCGATGCTGCTGATCAATGTAATCTTCAAAAGCTCCTCCCCATTTACATCGATCACCCATGATCGATGCTGGTGATCAATGTAGGCACATCGAGCAAGCCTTGATCGATGCTGCTCCTCGATTTATATCCCCAAACTCTCGGTCAGTTTACATCGATTACTCCTGATCGATGTGAGTGATCAATGTGATCCACATCGGTCAACCCTTGATCGATGTTACTGACCGATATTGGTTGCCTGACTCTCGAGTTGGTTACATTGATCACTCCTGATCGATTTAAGTGTCCGATGTTGTCCTGCTCAGTTGACATCGATCTCTACTGCTCGATTCTCTTGATCAATGCTGGCCAGGCCATGCACCAATTCAGCTAAACACTTGCCTAAAACTCCACTTGCTCCTGGGATCAAAAGAAAAACATAAACACAATCATAAAATGCAATAATATGTACAAGGATAACATGGGAATACCTCCCAAGTGTGCTTGTTTAATGTCCTTAGCTTGACTTTTCTTGGTTGATCACTCTTGTGGAGGATCTTCATGGTTGATGTCTACATCATCTCCCAGGGACTCACTTGCCATGTATGACTTCAGCCTGTGCCCATTCACTGTGAAGTCTCCTCCATATTTATCAAACAAATTCACAGCTCCATATAGCAGCACCTCCTTGATCTTGAATGGTCCTGACCACCTTGACTTCAGCTTTCCAGGAAACAATTTCAGCCTTGAGTTGAACAGCAGCACCTGATCTCATGCCTTGAAGTCTTTGGGTTTTATTCTCTTGTTATGAAAAGCTTTTGTCCTCTCCTTATAGATCCTAAAACTCTCAAAAGCTTCAAGGTGGTTTTCTTCTAACTCATGCAAGTTAATGAGTCTCTTCTCTTGAGTTGTCTTGATGTCAAAATTCAACAACTTTGTTGCCCACAAGGCTTTGTATTCCATCTCAACAGGCAGATGACAAGTCTTGCCATAAAGGAATGAGAAGGGAGTCCTACCAACAGGCAGATGACAAGTGTTGAAGGCTGTCCTGTATGCCCACAAAGTATCATCAAGCTTATTAGACCAATCCTTTCTTGTAACACCAACTGTCTTCTCTAAGATGGCTTTGATCTCCCTGTTGGACACCTCCACTTGATCACTTGTTTGAGGAAGGTAAGGAGTGGCAACCTTATGCTTAACACCATTGACACACGCCAACAAGCAAGTAACCGTGTATGGTGATGGGATTAGACCGCTGGTTGTTCAACTCTCTCGGCTTACAATCGTTGGATGGGCTATAGAAGGAAGTGGATCGAGATGGGGACCAAACAAAGAGCCGTACAACTCTATTTGCAAGATCTAGTAAGTGAGATGGATAGAGCAATGGAATGATAGTCGCCACAAGGTTCTATGGGAGGGAAACCTTGATAAGACAAAGAACTCTTCAAGCAATGAATCGCACAAAGCTTTAGAGAACAAGAGATTGGTACTTAGCCAAGAAGTTCGTTCTTTATTGATATGATGAAAATAATACACGGCTATGAGGGGACTTTATAAACAGTCCGAACAGCTTTGCCCTTCTAGGGGACTTGAAACAGATTACAAAACCCTTATGTTAAACTACTTGGCTAACAATGCCTTAAAACGAAAATGTAAATAAAATGTGGCCAACATGCCTTATACTAAAGTTTAAATGAAATAAAAGCTGAACCAAAACAACCAAAGAAAGAGTTTTATTCGTTGAATAAACCATATTGAAATAAGAACTTGGACTTACCTCGGTTTAGGTTGTCTAGAAGCATTCTCACTTAAGTAGCATAATGCTATATAAGGAAACTCCTTTGCTAGCATGATTCATTGGCCATCTGTGTGTATAAGCTATGCTTTTGATGTGAGGACCGTTGATGATGTTTAAACCGTCTTCTTGCTCGTTGGGAAGGTCTTCCTTGTTTTGGGAATCTTCTTGCTCGTTGGGAATGCCTTCCTTATTTAGGGAGTCTTCTTGCTTGTTGGGAATGCCTTCCTCGATTAGGCGTGCCCACACCATTGCTGCTTCTTTGGTGATGCTCAGTTGGCTAAGTTGAGTAGTGACATCTTCTAAGTGTTGGGAAGTGATCAGCGTCTCTACTGCTTGGTTAAAGCTCTCAGCTAAGTCTTTAGTTCCTGATCTTGTTCTTGGAGCTTGTCTCAAGGTAGGAACGTCTGCTTCAGCTCCTAAGTTTGTATCATCCTGATAGGGTCAGGTTTTACACAAATAAAAACTACTGCAAGTGCACAGCAAAGCAGTTGTAGTACAAGGAGTTATCGAATCCCAAGGGAGTAAGTAAACTACACTATCGAGTTCAGGTTCAGATTAAGCTAAGCGATAAATAATGAATGTAATGCAAAACAGTAAAATAAATGCAAGAGGGCGTTTTTATGCTTGTTCTTAAAGTTCAGAAGGCTAAAGGCGCTAAGTCAGGACAGTTCGCAGGTTGAATCTGAGAGTGTAGAATGCATGCAATCAGTAATGAATTAAAACCGTCTTGAACATGAATCGCAAAGATATAACTAATCAATTCTCATTGCAGAAGTTATCTATGTCTAAATCACAGAGTTTCAAATCTCTTTGCAAACCCTAACAACCTAAACATGCAGTAATGATCAGGTTCAATTGTTCACAAAACTCCTAAGCCAAATCTCTTTGTACTAGGGCATTTTGCTCATCTAATACTAGTTCAGGTGATTAATAATGCTCTCACATCTATCAAAAACCTAGGGTTTCGAAATCCAGATGATGTGTCTAAGAAATCGATATGAATGCAAGCACAGATGAAGAACCAATGAATTTTCTATAAGTTTTTAGCAATTCTACAAACTCTTCTTCAACCTTTGAAAAGCCCTAACTTAACTAACAAACTACTCAGATATGGTGATTTGAGAAAACATCATGAAAAGAATAGATTGCATAAAAGAAATAAGAAGTAGAAATAAAGGAGTTCAAAATCTGCTCTGAAGGAGTCTGATTTGTCTCTCCAAAAGCTCTTCTACAAATCTCTCTCTAAAGCTCTCAAAAATAATAAGATACAAGATATCTGCCAAAAGAATGGCTGAAAAACCTAATATACAAGCTAAAACACGATCTGGGGCCTTTTTGCAAAAACTAGAACTTCTGGGCCAAAACTGCAATTTCTTCCTAATCTTTTAAAAACAGGCCACGACCTCCTTCCTTGGTGGGTGACGAGCGTCACCAGCTTGGTGACGAGCGTCACCATATGGCATACTTTCTTCTTCGAGCTAGGTACTTCGTGGCTTCAACTCAGAATGCTCCAAAAGGTTCCAAAATCTCCAATTATGCTCCAGACATGCTATAACCTGCAAAGACTCTTCTAGGACTCTAAAAAAACCAAAAAGACTCAATAAAAAGAACTTATATCATTGTTAAAAACCATAAAAACCATGATATATCAACTCCCCCAGACTTAGCTTTTGCTTGCCCTCAAGCAAACATTAGACAAAGAATAAGGTCGAGGTTTGAAAACAAGAAACAGTCAGTCAGTCATCAGAAACACCATACTAGTTAGAGCTTTCGAATCCACATACCACATAGTCAACACAAGATCAAATTTCAGCTTAATCATCACAAGCTTAGCAAATCTCTCAAGTCCAGTCTAAATCCCTTCAAGAAATCCGAAATTTCTACTGTCAACTCCCTATTTTTTATCTAAGTGTGAAGTCTCATCAAAGCTCTATCATCTTAATCACTTTACAGATTCTTTTCCCTTCCTAACAACTGAACAAATCAATCTCAACACAGCTCTCCTATTTTCTCTTCCCTTAATATTTTTCCTTAGGATATTTTTGATTTTTCACTTCTTTTTCTCAACTTTTTCAGTCTAAGAAATGGTACTACTCAATACTTGTGTTCCTTGTGAGGAGACAGGTTCTTGAGTGTGTTCACTACTGTTGTTCCTTGTGAGGAGACATGGTCATGAATGCACCATTCTTTGGACTTAATCTTTTAAAAACTACATCAGGGAAGATCAAAGAGAGACTGTATCTTAACCTTATTGTCAGTGCTTAAAGAGAGAATCAAGATCAATAAGAATCAATCACCAAGACAAGAGGTTTAAAGTTCATTAAGGTGGAGCTAACAGCAAATTTTCCAGATTCTCTAAGAACCTAAACCTTCATTGCTAGACTGATCTACCTATGACTTTCAACTTAGTAAGACTTGTAATCTACTACTATGGCAATGGTTCTTATCAGCAAAAACGTCCTATGGTTAGTTCCAAGAAAAACTGACAATTTCAAATTTTTGAATCTGGAAAAACAGGTTTTTGACTCAACTTTAAGACTCTATAAACATGACACAAAGCACACAACGTCAGTAACCACCTCCCCCAGACTTAAACAACACTGTCCCCAGTGTTATTAAGCCAAGAGTTGGTCAAAATGAAGCATGAGAACGTGTAAAACCAAGGTGGAAAAGTGGTACCTCGCAAAGGACCTGGTGACGAGCGTCACCAGATTGGTGACGAGCGTCACCACTCTGAAACTTCAGAAATCGTCATGTTGGATGTTTAAATGCTATGCCATCATGTGTAGTCCGAAGTCAAACTGTAAGAGCACTCAAAACACACATCAAAACATCCAAACAAAGCATAATCCATGGTCCAACAAGTTCACAAGACATCATCTAAGCAAACTGAACAAAGTGACTCTTTTTTTTTTTTTCGATTTTTTTCTCATGTTTTTGGGTTTTTTTAGCTATGTAATAGAAAACTAAACTAATATATGAAAAAGAAAACTTACTAGTGGGTTGCCTCCCACTAAGCGCTTGTTAAAGTCATTAGCTCGACTTTGAATGCTGCTCAGACAGCTGGTGGAACAGAAGGTGGCAGTGAATGCCTTGGAGAAGAATGTCTCCTCATCCATGGTGGTTTGTAAGCAGTAGATGTATGAACACTTCCAAGGAAGTGAGGAACATCAGCAGGGTGGGTCGTGAGTGTGGGTGGGACATTTCGTTTTCCTGCAGAATCATCAAAAGAAACACCAAGCATTCTACGAAAATCTCGTTGCTTGCATAAGTGTGAAGCAGCTTTTTCACCTTTTAAATTCTTATTGATTAGATTAGGAGGTTTAGATTTGGTTCCAAGAAGTGCATACCTTTGCCTAGTTGCAGGTTTCTGGGTTGTGGAATGGTGAATTTTCGGTTTGGCAACATAAGATGGACTTGTAGAGAAAATATCACGTCTCTCTTTAGTGTCCAGGTTGGTGACGAGCGTCACTAGGTCAGTGACGGTCGTCACTGACTCTGCAGTTCGAGTTTCTGCAGTTTTCCTGCAATTCAGCTCTGCAAGTGTTGCTTCCATCACATACACGTCTTCCTCCAGCAACTTGGCATTCATTAGAACCTCTTTTTCAAGCCTAGTCATGAAGATATGATCCTCACTGCAATCCTCAAACCCAACAGCTTCTGCAGAAGTTTCAGATATTGGCTCTTCAACAGCCATCTTGCTCACTTGCCCACTTATATCTGATTCATTGACACACTCAGCAATAGTGTCTTCTGAATGCTCCATGACAGTCTCTTCATCTCTAGAAGTTCTTACAGAAAAGGTCTGACCATCAATGGTAGAACTCCCTCTTAACTTATCCATGTCAAAGTTCATGACAACATCACCAAGATCAAGCTCAATGTTCCCCCTTCTAACATCAATGATGGCTCCAG
This sequence comes from Thlaspi arvense, assembly GCA_911865555.2. Classification (NCBI taxonomy): domain Eukaryota; kingdom Viridiplantae; phylum Streptophyta; class Magnoliopsida; order Brassicales; family Brassicaceae; genus Thlaspi; species Thlaspi arvense. The sequence goes on along the minus strand of OU466861.1, from coordinate 35,959,900 downwards.
CAGTAGCCAATAATGGTCTTCCCAGAATAAGAGGATCTTTAGGTTCTTCAGCATATTTCAGAACCACAAAATCTGTAGGAATTATGCAGCCTTTAATGTTAACATGAACATTCTCTAACATGCCTTCTGGGGTCCTTATGGATCGATCTGCTAGGATGAGAGAGATCCCAGCTGGCTTGAAATCAGTCATTCCAAGTCTAGCAGCAACAGAGAAAGGCATCAAGTTAATACTTGACCCTAGATCACATAGAGAGTGGGGAAAACGTCCTGCAGATATTGAGCAATCAAGCACAAAGGTCCCTGGATCAGATAGCTTCTCTGGAACTCTGCTTTGAGTGATGGTATTGACTTGTTCAGAAACAGTCACCTTCTTCTTCTTCTTTGGAACTGTGCCTAAGAGAATTGCACTGATGTCTCTGGTAAGCAATGCTCCTTCCTCAGGACTTACACCATTCACAACCATTCTCTTTACATACCTTCTTAGAGCTGGTGAAAGCTTGACTGCATCAACAAGTGGGATCTCAAGCATCAGCTTGTCTATCATAGCTTTACATCTGGCTTCTTCTATCTCCTGTTTAGACTTCCTAGGATGCTTGGGGAATGGTGTTTTGGGTTTATAGACACGTTCCTGGTCATAATTTGCAGTTACAGGCGAAGCAGCTTCGTTCTGGGGTGGGTGACGACCGTCACCAGGGGGGTGACGCTCGTCACTCACTTGTGACAACCCCGATTCTCTTCTATGTTGGTGACGAGCTTCACTCCTCCTTGGTGACGCTCGTCACTCACCTCTGAGACAGAAAAATTTTCATCTTCAGACTCCATGAGTTGCACGATCTGTTCTGCACTCAACCTCTTTTTCTGCACTGTTTTAAGCTCCTTTTCATTCCTGACTGTGATGGCATTAACCTGATGCTTGGGATTGATATCAGTCCTTCCAGGAAGGAATCCCTCTTGCCTTTGAACAGCTCCTGCTGTTTGAGCAACCTGCACATCAAGCTTCTTCATGTGAGAGTTCAGACTCTCAATTTTTCCATTCAGGTCTTGATACAGCGAATCTAGCTTGCCATTGAAGTTCACTGTCATCTTCTGCTGTCCTTCAAGTACCTGCTCCAGCATAGCTTCCATTTTATTGTCTTGTGGAGGTGCAGTTTGGTAGGAAGAAGAACCATAATTCCTGCTGTTTTGGTAAGGTTTCTCAACTTCAGTCTTCTGGAATGGGGGCTTAGGAGTGTAACCAGGCGTGCTCTGTCCTCCTGTAAAGGTACTCTGCTGATTATTGCTGTTGTAGCCTCTGATCCATTGCTGATTTCCAAACCTTTGGCTCTGAAAACCCCCTCCATTGATGAAATTAACATCTTTCTGCTCAAATTCTTCAGGATTTTCGAAACTCTCCACTTCTGCAGCGAATTGGACTAACTTCTTTCCCACCAAAAGGCTGTGCATGCTGTCTAACTTAGCCTTAACTTCAGCTATTTGGTTTCCATCATTCAAACCAGCCTGCTGCTTTCTCTGAAAATCTGCATTTTTAGTGCTGTTACTGCAGGCCAAGTTTTCAATCAATCTTACAGCTTCTTCTAGTCTGTTGGTGTTGAAGTTTCCTGCACTTGCTGCATCCAGCGCCATCTGATATTTCCAGTCAATGCCTCTGAAGAAGATCCCAAGTAATTGCACCTGACTGAAACCATGATGAGGACAGTCCCTTTGATAAGACTTGAACCTGATCCAAGAAGCCTTAAAAGCTTCAGTAGGGCCTTGTGTAAAGGAAGCAATTTTCGTCCTCATGTCCTCTGACCTTGAATCATCATAGAAGTTATTCAGAAAGGCGTTCTTAGTGTCTTCCCAAGTGGTCAATGAAGCAGGTTCCAGTTGCTTCAGCCAATATGCAGCTTCTCCTCCAAGAGAGTAAGGAAAAAGCTTGCAGGACAGGAAATCATTGCTGACTCCAGTAGCTTTGACACTTGAAGCCAAGTCCTCAAATCTCTCTATGTGATCCATAGGATGCTCATGAGGTAAACCATGGAATGGATGCTGGCCAACCAGCTGATAGTAGACTGGTTTAACCTCAAAATCGTTCCTCTGGAAGGCAGGAGGTCGGATTGCAGCTCTGTTGGCATAGAACTGATCAGGTCTGTTGTAATCACCTAGAGTCCTCTGAACAAAACGCCCAGCAGCGTTATTGACAGCAGCAGGGACTCCCACGTTCTCAGCCACTTGCTGAACCTGCTGTTCAACAATGACATTCCCCTCTTGATCAATTCTCTGCCCCTCTTCGTTCCTCCTATTTCCTTCCCTGTCAACCAAGTGACCTTCTGCATCTTCAACCAAGATAAGTGGAGCGACCATTGTAGATTGCTTCTTAGCTTTCCTGTTAGTTCTCTCCAACCTAGCAAGCTCGTCGATGCTCAAAGTCACAAGCTCCTTCTCTTTGTTGCTTCTGGTTCTGCGATTAGGCATACACCTGAAACAGGAACAAAGAAAAAGTAGCTGAAAATCAGTAAACAAATAAAAACTTAGACAAAATCCTAATACTAAAATTCGATAGGCAGCTATTACTCCCCCGGCAACGGCGCCAAAAACTTGATAGGGTCAGGTTTTACCCAAATAAAAACTACTGCAAGTGCACAGCAAAGCAGTTGTAGTACAAGGGGTTATCGAATCCCAAGAGAGTAAGTAAACTACACTATCGAGTTCAGGTTCAGATTAAGCTAAGCGATAAATAATGAATGTAATGCAAAACAGTAAAATAAATGCAAGAGGGCGTTTTTATGCTTGTTCTTAAAGTTCAGAAGGCTGAAGGCGCTAAGTCAGGACAGTTCGCAGGTTGAATCTGAGAGTGTAGAATGCATGCAATCAGGAATGAATTAAAACCGTCTTGAACATGAATCGCAAAGATATAACTAATCAATTCTCATTGCAGAAGTTATCTATGTCTAAATCACAGAGTTTCAAATCTCTTTGCAAACCCTAACAACCTAAACATGTAGTAATGATCAGGTTCAATTGTTCACAAAACTCCTAAGCCAAATCTCTTTGTACTAGGGCGTTTTGCTCATCTAATACTAGTTCAGGTGATTAATAATGCTCTCACATCTATCAAAAACCTAGGGTTTCGAAATCCAGATGATGTGTCTAAGAAATCGATATGAATGCAAGCACAGATGAAGAACCAATGAATTTCCTATAAGTTTTTAGCAATTCTACAAACTCTTCTTCAACCTTTGAAAAGCCCTAACTTAACTAACAAACTACTCAGACATGGTGATTTGAGAAAACATCATGAAAAGAATAGATTGCATAAAAGAAATAAGAAGTAGAAATAAAGGAGTTCAAAATCTGCTCTGAAGGAGTCTGATTTGTCTCTCCAAAAGCTCTTCTACAAATCTCTCTCTAAAGCTCTCAAAAATAATAAGATACAAGATATCTGCCAAAAGAATGGCTGAAAAACCTAATATACAAGCTAAAACACGATCTGGGGCCTTTTTGCAAAAACTAGAACTTATGGGCCAAAACTGCAATTTCTTCCCAATCTTTTAAAAACAGGCCACGACCTCCTTCCTTGGTGGGTGACGAGCGTCACCAGCTTGGTGACGAGCGTCACCATATGGCATACTTTCTTCTTCGAGCTAGGTACTTCGTGGCTTCAACTCAGAATGCTCCAAAAGGTTCCAAAATCTCCAATTATGCTCCAGACATGCTATAACCTGCAAAGACTCTTCTAGGACTCTAAAAAAACCAAAAAGACTCAATAAAAAGAACTTATATCATTGTTAAAAACCATAAAAACCATGATATATCAACTCCCCCAGACTTAGCTTTTGCTTGCCCTCAAGCAAACATTAGACAAAGAATAAGGTCGAGGTTTGAAAACAAGAAACAGTCAGTCAGTCATCAGAAACACCATACTAGTTAGAGCTTTCGAATCCACATACCACATAGTCAACACAAGATCAAATTTCAGCTTAATCATCACAAGCTTAGCAAATCTCTCAAGTCCAGTCTAAATCCCTTCAAGAAATCCGAAATTTCTACTGTCAACTCCCTATTTTTTATCTAAGTGTGAAGTCTCATCAAAGCTCTATCATCTTAATCACTTTACAGATTCTTTTCCCTTCCTAACAACTGAACAAATCAATCTCAACACAGCTCTCCTATTTTCTCTTCCCTTAATATTTTTCCTTAGGATATTTTTGATTTTTCACTTCTTTTTCTCAACTTTTTCAGTCTAAGAAATGGTACTACTCAATACTTGTGTTCCTTGTGAGGAGACAGGTTCTTGAGTGTGTTCACTACTGTTGTTCCTTGTGAGGAGACATGGTCATGAATGCACCATTCTTTGGACTTAATCTTTTAAAAACTACATCAGGGAAGATCAAAGAGAGACTGTATCTTAACCTTATTGTCAGTGCTTAAAGAGAGAATCAAGATCAATAAGAATCAATCACCAAGACAAGAGGTTTAAAGTTCATTAAGGTGGAGCTAACAGCAAATTTTCCAGATTCTCTAAGAACCTAAACCTTCATTGCTAGACTGATCTACCTATGACTTTCAACTTAGTAAGACTTGTAATCTACTACTATGGCAATGGTTCTTATCAGCAAAAACGTCCTATGGTTAGTTCCAAGAAAAACTGACAATTTCAAATTTTTGAATCTGGAAAAACAGGTTTTTGACTCAACTTTAAGACTCTATAAACATGACACAAAGCACACAACGTCAGTAACCACCTCCCCCAGACTTAAACAACACTGTCCGTAGTGTTATTAAGCCAAGAGTTGGTCAAAATGAAGCATGAGAACGTGTAAAACCAAGGTGGAAAAGTGGTACCTCGCAAAGGACCTGGTGACGAGCGTCACCAGATTGGTGACGAGCGTCACCACTCTGAAACTTCAGAAATCGTCATGTTGGATGTTTAAATGCTATGCCATCATGTGTAGTCCGAAGTCAAACTGTAAGAGCACTCAAAACACACATCAAAACATCCAAACAAAGCATAATCCATGGTCCAACAAGTTCACAAGACATCATCCAAGCAAACTGAACAAAGTGACTCTTTTTTTTTTTTCGATTTTTTTCTCATGTTTTTGGGTTTTTTTAGCTATGTAATAGAAAACTAAACTAATATATGAAAAAGAAAACTTACTAGTGGGTTGCCTCCCACTAAGCGCTTGTTAAAGTCATTAGCTCGACTTTGAATGCTGCTCAGACAGCTGGTGGCAGTGAATGCCTTGGAGAAGAATGTCTCCTCATCCATGGTGGTTTGTAAGCAGTAGATGTATGAACACTTCCAAGGAAGTGAGGAACATCAGCAGGGTGGGTCGTGAGTGTGGGTGGGACATTTCGTTTTCCTGCAGAATCATCAAAAGAAACACCAAGCATTCTACGAAAATCTCGTTGCTTGCATAAGTGTGAAGCAGCTTTTTCACCTTTTAAATTCTTATTGATTAGATTAGGAGGTTTAGATTTGGTTCCAAGAAGTGCATACCTTTGCCTAGTTGCAGGTTTCTGGGTTGTGGAATGGTGAATTTTCGGTTTGGCAACATAAGATGGACTTGTAGAGAAAATATCACGTCTCTCTTTAGTGTCCAGGTTGGTGACGAGCGTCACTAGGTCAGTGACGGTCGTCACTGACTCTGCAGTTCGAGTTTCTGCAGTTTTCCTGCAATTCAGCTCTGCAAGTGTTGCTTCCATCACATACACGTCTTCCTCCAGCAACTTGGCATTCATTAGAACCTCTTTTTCAAGCCTAGTCATGAAGATATGATCCTCACTGCAATCCTCAAACCCAACAGCTTCTGCAGAAGTTTCAGATATTGGCTCTTCAACAGCCATCTTGCTCACTTGCCCACTTATATCTGATTCATTGACACACTCAGCAATAGTGTCTTCTGAATGCTCCATGACAGTCTCTTCATCTCTAGAAGTTCTTACAGAAAAGGTCTGACCATCAATGGTAGAACTCCCTCTTAACTTATCCATGTCAAAGTTCATGACAACATCACCAAGATCAAGCTCAATGTTCCCCCTTCTAACATCAATGATGGCTCCAGCAGTAGCCAATAATGGTCTTCCCAGAATAAGAGGATCTTTAGGTTCTTCAGCATATTTCAGAACCACAAAATCTGTAGGAATTATGCAGCCTTTAATGTTAACATGAACATTCTCTAACATGCCTTCTGGGGTCCTTATGGATCGATCTGCTAGGATGAGAGAGATCCCAGCTGGCTTGAAATCAGTCATTCCAAGTCTAGCAGCAACAGAGAAAGGCATCAAGTTAATACTTGACCCTAGATCACATAGAGAGTGGGGAAAACGTCCTGCAGATATTGAGCAATCAAGCACAAAGGTCCCTGGATCAGATAGCTTCTCTGGAACTCTGCTTTGAGTGATGGTATTGACTTGTTCAGAAACAGTCACCTTCTTCTTCTTCTTTGGAACTGTGCCTAAGAGAATTGCACTGATGTCTCTGGTAAGCAATGCTCCTTCCTCAGGACTTACACCATTCACAACCATTCTCTTTACATACCTTCTTAGAGCTGGTGAAAGCTTGACTGCATCAACAAGTGGGATCTCAAGCATCAGCTTGTCTATCATAGCTTTACATCTGGCTTCTTCTATCTCCTGTTTAGACTTCCTAGGATGCTTGGGGAATGGTGTTTTGGGTTTATAGACACGTTCCTGGTCATAATTTGCAGTTACAGGCGAAGCAGCTTCGTTCTGGGGTGGGTGACGACCGTCACCAGGGGGGTGACGCTCGTCACTCACTTGTGACAACCCCGATTCTCTTCTATGTTGGTGACGAGCTTCACTCCTCCTTGGTGACGCTCGTCACTCACCTCTGAGACAGAAAAATTTTCATCTTCAGACTCCATGAGTTGCACGATCTGTTCTGCACTCAACCTCTTTTTCTGCACTGTTTTAAGCTCCTTTTCATTCCTGACTGTGATGGCATTAACCTGATGCTTGGGATTGATATCAGTCCTTCCAGGAAGGAATCCCTCTTGCCTTTGAACAGCTCCTGCTGTTTGAGCAACCTGCACATCAAGCTTCTTCATGTGAGAGTTCAGACTCTCAATTTTTCCATTCAGGTCTTGATACAGCGAATCTAGCTTGCCATTGAAGTTCACTGTCATCTTCTGCTGTCCTTCAAGTACCTGCTCCAGCATAGCTTCCATTTTATTGTCTTGTGGAGGTGCAGTTTGGTAGGAAGAAGAACCATAATTCCTGCTGTTTTGGTAAGGTTTCTCAACTTCAGTCTTCTGGAATGGGGGCTTAGGAGTGTAACCAGGCGTGCTCTGTCCTCCTGTAAAGGTACTCTGCTGATTATTGCTGTTGTAGCCTCTGATCCATTGCTGATTTCCAAACCTTTGGCTCTGAAAACCCCCTCCATTGATGAAATTAACATCTTTCTGCTCAAATTCTTCAGGATTTTCGAAACTCTCCACTTCTGCAGCGAATTGGACTAACTTCTTTCCCACCAAAAGGCTGTGCATGCTGTCTAACTTAGCCTTAACTTCAGCTATTTGGTTTCCATCATTCAAACCAGCCTGCTGCTTTCTCTGAAAATCTGCATTTTTAGTGCTGTTACTGCAGGCCAAGTTTTCAATCAATCTTACAGCTTCTTCTAGTCTGTTGGTGTTGAAGTTTCCTGCACTTGCTGCATCCAGCGCCATCTGATATTTCCAGTCAATGCCTCTGAAGAAGATCCCAAGTAATTGCACCTGACTGAAACCATGATGAGGACAGTCCCTTTGATAAGACTTGAACCTGATCCAAGAAGCCTTAAAAGCTTCAGTAGGGCCTTGTGTAAAGGAAGCAATTTTCGTCCTCATGTCCTCTGACCTTGAATCATCATAGAAGTTATTCAGAAAGGCGTTCTTAGTGTCTTCCCAAGTGGTCAATGAAGCAGGTTCCAGTTGCTTCAGCCAATATGCAGCTTCTCCTCCAAGAGAGTAAGGAAAAAGCTTGCAGGACAGGAAATCATTGCTGACTCCAGTAGCTTTGACACTTGAAGCCAAGTCCTCAAATCTCTCTATGTGATCCATAGGATGCTCATGAGGTAAACCATGGAATGGATGCTGGCCAACCAGCTGATAGTAGACTGGTTTAACCTCAAAATCGTTCCTCTGGAAGGCAGGAGGTCGGATTGCAGCTCTGTTGGCATAGAACTGATCAGGTCTGTTGTAATCACCTAGAGTCCTCTGAACAAAACGCCCAGCAGCGTTATTGACAGCAGCAGGGACTCCCACGTTCTCAGCCACTTGCTGAACCTGCTGTTCAACAATGACATTCCCCTCTTGATCAATTCTCTGCCCCTCTTCGTTCCTCCTATTTCCTTCCCTGTCAACCAAGTGACCTTCTGCATCTTCAACCAAGATAAGTGGAGCGACCATTGTAGATTGCTTCTTAGCTTTCCTGTTAGTTCTCTCCAACCTAGCAAGCTCGTCGATGCTCAAAGTCACAAGCTCCTTCTCTTTGTTGCTTCTGGTTCTGCGATTAGGCATACACCTGAAACAGGAACAAAGAAAAGTAGCTGAAAATCAGTAAACAAATAAAAACTTAGACAAAATCCTAATACTAAAATTCGATAGGCAGCTATTACTCCCCGGCAACGGCGCCAAAAACTTGATAGGGTCAGGTTTTACCCAAATAAAAACTACTGCAAGTGCACAGCAAAGCAGTTGTAGTACAAGGGGTTATCGAATCCCAAGAGAGTAAGTAAACTACACTATCGAGTTCAGGTTCAGATTAAGCTAAGCGATAAATAATGAATGTAATGCAAAACAGTAAAATAAGTGCAAGAGGGCGTTTTTATGCTTGTTCTTAAAGTTCAGAAGGCTAAAGGCGCTAAGTCAGGACAGTTCGCAGGTTGAATCTGAGAGTGTAGAATGCATGCAATCAGGAATGAATTAAAACCGTCTTGAACATGAATCGCAAAGATATAACTAATCAATTCTCATTGCAGAAGTTATCTATGTCTAAATCACAGAGTTTCAAATCTCTTTGCAAACCCTAACAACCTAAACATGTAGTAATGATCAGGTTTAATTGTTCACAAAACTCCTAAGCCAAATCTCTTTGTACTAGGGCGTTTTGCTCATCTAATACTAGTTCAGGTGATTAATAATGCTCTCACATCTATCAAAAACCTAGGGTTTCGAAATCCAGATGATGTGTCTAAGAAATCGATATGAATGCAAGCACAGATGAAGAACCAATGAATTTCCTATAAGTTTTTAGCAATTCTACAAACTCTTCTTCAACCTTTGAAAAGCCCTAACTTAACTAACAAACTACTCAGACATGGTGATTTGAGAAAACATCATGAAAAGAATAGATTGCATAAAAGAAATAAGAAGTAGAAATAAAGGAGTTCAAAATCTGCTCTGAAGGAGTCTGATTTGTCTCTCCAAAAGCTCTTCTACAAATCTCTCTCTAAAGCTCTCAAAAATAATAAGATACAAGATATCTGCCAAAAGAATGGCTGAAAAACCTAATATACAAGCTAAAACACGATCTGGGGCCTTTTTGCAAAAACTAGAACTTCTGGGCCAAAACTGCAATTTCTTCCTAATCTTTTAAAAACAGGCCACGACCTCCTTCCTTGGTGGGTGACGAGCGTCACCAGCTTGGTGACGAGCGTCACCATATGGCATACTTTCTTCTTCGAGCTAGGTACTTCGTGGCTTCAACTCAGAATGCTCCAAAAGGTTCCAAAATCTCCAATTATGCTCCAGACATGCTATAACCTGCAAAGACTCTTCTAGGACTCTAAAAAAACCAAAAAGACTCAATAAAAAGAACTTATATCATTGTTAAAAAACCATAAAAAACCATGATATATCAACTCCCCGAGACTTAGCTTTTGCTTGCCCTCAAGCAAACATTAGACAAAGAATAAGGTCGAGGTTTGAAAACAAGAAACAGTCAGTCAGTCATCAGAAACACCATACTAGTTAGAGCTTTCGAATCCACATACCACATAGTCAACACAAGATCAAATTTCAGCTTAATCATCACAAGCTTAGCAAATCTCTCAAGTCCAGTCTAAATCCCTTCAAGAAATCCGAAATTTCTACTGTCAACTCCCTATTTTTTATCTAAGTGTGAAGTCTCATCAAAGCTCTATCATCTTAATCACTTTACAGATTCTTTTCCCTTCCTAACAACTGAACAAATCAATCTCAACACAGCTCTCCTATTTTCTCTTCCCTTAATATTTTTCCTTAGGATATTTTTGATTTTTCACTTCTTTTTTTCAACTTTTTCAGTCTAAGAAATGGTACTACTCAATACTTGTGTTCCTTGTGAGGAGACAGGTTCTTGAGTGTGTTCACTACTGTTGTTCCTTGTGAGGAGACATGGTCATGAATGCACCATTCTTTGGACTTAATCTTTTAAAAACTACATCAGGGAAGATCAAAGAGAGACTGTATCTTAACCTTATTGTCAGTGCTTAAAGAGAGAATCAAGATCAATAAGAATCAATCACCAAGACAAGAGGTTTAAAGTTCATTAAGGTGGAGCTAACAGCAAATTTTCCAGATTCTCTAAGAACCTAAACCTTCATTGCTAGACTGATCTACCTATGACTTTCAACTTAGTAAGACTTGTAATCTACTACTATGGCAATGGTTCTTATCAGCAAAAACGTCCTATGGTTAGTTCCAAGAAAAACTGACAATTTCAAATTTTTTAATCTGGAAAAACAGGTTTTTGACTCAACTTTAAGACTCTATAAACATGACACAAAGCACACAACGTCAGTAACCACCTCCCCCAGACTTAAACAACACTGTCCCCAGTGTTATTAAGCCAAGAGTTGGTCAAAATGAAGCATGAGAACGTGTAAAACCAAGGTGGAAAAGTGGTACCTCGCAAAGGACCTGGTGACGAGCGTCACCAGATTGGTGACGAGCGTCACCACTCTGAAACTTCAGAAATCGTCATGTTGGATGTTTAAATGCTATGCCATCATGTGTAGTCCGAAGTCAAACTGTAAGAGCACTCAAAACACACATCAAAACATCCAAACAAAGCATAATCCATGGTCCAACAAGTTCACAAGACATCATCCAAGCAAACTGAACAAAGTGACTCTTTTTTTTTTTTTTCGATTTTTTTTCTCATGTTTTTGGGTTTTTTTAGCTATGTAATAGAAAACTAAACTAATATATGAAAAAGAAAACTTACTAGTGGGTTGCCTCCCACTAAGCGCTTGTTAAAGTCATTAGCTCGACTTTGAATGCTGCTCAGACAGCTGGTGGCAGTGAATGCCTTGGAGAAGAATGTCTCCTCATCCATGGTGGTTTGTAAGCAGTAGATGTATGAACACTTCCAAGGAAGTGAGGAACATCAGCAGGGTGGGTCGTGAGTGTGGGTGGGACATTTCGTTTTCCTGCAGAATCATCAAAAGAAACACCAAGCATTCTACGAAAATCTCGTTGCTTGCATAAGTGTGAAGCAGCTTTTTCACCTTTTAAATTCTTATTGATTAGATTAGGAGGTTTAGATTTGGTTCCAAGAAGTGCATACCTTTGCCTAGTTGCAGGTTTCTGGGTTGTGGAATGGTGAATTTTCGGTTTGGCAACATAAGATGGACTTGTAGAGAAAATATCACGTCTCTCTTTAGTGTCCAGGTTGGTGACGAGCGTCACTAGGTCAGTGACGGTCGTCACTGACTCTGCAGTTCGAGTTTCTGCAGTTTTCCTGCAATTCAGCTCTGCAAGTGTTGCTTCCATCACATACACGTCTTCCTCCAGCAACTTGGCATTCATTAGAACCTCTTTTTCAAGCCTAGTCATGAAGATATGATCCTCACTGCAATCCTCAAACCCAACAGCTTCTGCAGAAGTTTCAGATATTGGCTCTTCAACAGCCATCTTGCTCACTTGCCCACTTATATCTGATTCATTGACACACTCAGCAATAGTGTCTTCTGAATGCTCCATGACAGTCTCTTCATCTCTAGAAGTTCTTACAGAAAAGGTCTGACCATCAATGGTAGAACTCCCTCTTAACTTATCCATGTCAAAGTTCATGACAACATCACCAAGATCAAGCTCAATGTTCCCCCTTCTAACATCAATGATGGCTCCAGCAGTAGCCAATAATGGTCTTCCCAGAATAAGAGGATCTTTAGGTTCTTCAGCATATTTCAGAACCACAAAATCTGTAGGAATTATGCAGCCTTTAATGTTAACATGAACATTCTCTAACATGCCTTCTGGGGTCCTTATGGATCGATCTGCTAGGATGAGAGAGATCCCAGCTGGCTTGAAATCAGTCATTCCAAGTCTAGCAGCAACAGAGAAAGGCATCAAGTTAATACTTGACCCTAGATCACATAGAGAGTGGGGAAAACGTCCTGCAGATATTGAGCAATCAAGCACAAAGGTCCCTGGATCAGATAGCTTCTCTGGAACTCTGCTTTGAGTGATGGTATTGACTTGTTCAGAAACAGTCACCTTCTTCTTCTTCTTTGGAACTGTGCCTAAGAGAATTGCACTGATGTCTCTGGTAAGCAATGCTCCTTCCTCAGGACTTACACCATTCACAACCATTCTCTTTACATACCTTCTTAGAGCTGGTGAAAGCTTGACTGCATCAACAAGTGGGATCTCAAGCATCAGCTTGTCTATCATAGCTTTACATCTGGCTTCTTCTATCTCCTGTTTAGACTTCCTAGGATGCTTGGGGAATGGTGTTTTGGGTTTATAGACACGTTCCTGGTCATAATTTGCAGTTACAGGCGAAGCAGCTTCGTTCTGGGGTGGGTGACGACCGTCACCAGGGGGGTGACGCTCGTCACTCACTTGTGACAACCCCGATTCTCTTCTATGTTGGTGACGAGCTTCACTCCTCCTTGGTGACGCTCGTCACTCACCTCTGAGACAGAAAAATTTTCATCTTCAGACTCCATGAGTTGCACGATCTGTTCTGCACTCAACCTCTTTTTCTGCACTGTTTTAAGCTCCTTTTCATTCCTGACTGTGATGGCATTAACCTGATGCTTGGGATTGATATCAGTCCTTCCAGGAAGGAATCCCTCTTGCCTTTGAACAGCTCCTGCTGTTTGAGCAACCTGCACATCAAGCTTCTTCATGTGAGAGTTCAGACTCTCAATTTTTCCATTCAGGTCTTGATACAGCGAATCTAGCTTGCCATTGAAGTTCACTGTCATCTTCTGCTGTCCTTCAAGTACCTGCTCCAGCATAGCTTCCATTTTATTGTCTTGTGGAGGTGCAGTTTGGTAGGAAGAAGAACCATAATTCCTGCTGTTTTGGTAAGGTTTCTCAACTTCAGTCTTCTGGAATGGGGGCTTAGGAGTGTAACCAGGCGTGCTCTGTCCTCCTGTAAAGGTACTCTGCTGATTATTGCTGTTGTAGCCTCTGATCCATTGCTGATTTCCAAACCTTTGGCTCTGAAAACCCCCTCCATTGATGAAATTAACATCTTTCTTTCTGCTCAAATTCTTCAGGATTTTCGAAACTCTCCACTTCTGCAGCGAATTGGACTAACTTCTTTCCCACCAAAAGGCTGTGCATGCTGTCTAACTTAGCCTTAACTTCAGCTATTTGGTTTCCATCATTCAAACCAGCCTGCTGCTTTCTCTGAAAATCTGCATTTTTAGTGCTGTTACTGCAGGCCAAGTTTTCAATCAATCTTACAGCTTCTTCTAGTCTGTTGGTGTTGAAGTTTCCTGCACTTGCTGCATCCAGCGCCATCTGATATTTCCAGTCAATGCCTCTGAAGAAGATCCCAAGTAATTGCACCTGACTGAAACCATGATGAGGACAGTCCCTTTGATAAGACTTGAACCTGATCCAAGAAGCCTTAAAAGCTTCAGTAGGGCCTTGTGTAAAGGAAGCAATTTTCGTCCTCATGTCCTCTGACCTTGAATCATCATAGAAGTTATTCAGAAAGGCGTTCTTAGTGTCTTCCCAAGTGGTCAATGAAGCAGGTTCCAGTTGCTTCAGCCAATATGCAGCTTCTCCTCCAAGAGAGTAAGGAAAAAGCTTGCAGGACAGGAAATCATTGCTGACTCCAGTAGCTTTGACACTTGAAGCCAAGTCCTCAAATCTCTCTATGTGATCCATAGGATGCTCATGAGGTAAACCATGGAATGGATGCTGGCCAACCAGCTGATAGTAGACTGGTTTAACCTCAAAATCGTTCCTCTGGAAGGCAGGAGGTCGGATTGCAGCTCTGTTGGCATAGAACTGATCAGGTCTGTTGTAATCACCTAGAGTCCTCTGAACAAAACCCAGCAGCGTTATTGACAGCAGCAGGGACTCCCACGTTCTCAGCCACTTGCTGAACCTGCTGTTCAACAATGACATTCCCCTCTTGATCAATTCTCTGCCCCTCTTCGTTTCTCCTATTTCCTTCCCTGTCAACCAAGTGACCTTCTGCATCTTCAACCAAGATAAGTGGAGCGACCATTGTAGATTGCTTCTTAGCTTTCCTGTTAGTTCTCTCCAACCTAGCAAGCTCGTCGATGCTCAAAGTCACAAGCTCCTTCTCTTTGTTGCTTCTGGTTCTGCGATTAGGCATACACCTGAAACAGGAACAAAGAAAAGTAGCTGAAAATCAGTAAACAAATAAAAACTTAGACAAAATCCTAATACTAAAATTCGATAGGCAGCTATTACTCCCCGGCAACGGCGCCAAAAACTTGATAGGGTCAGGTTTTACCCAAATAAAAACTACTGCAAGTGCACAGCAAAGCAGTTGTAGTACAAGGGGTTATCGAATCCCAAGAGAGTAAGTAAACTACACTATCGAGTTCAGGTTCAGATTAAGCTAAGCGATAAATAATGAATGTAATGCAAAACAGTAAAATAAATGCAAGAGGGCGTTTTTATGCTTGTTCTTAAAGTTCAGAAGGCTAAAGGCGCTAAGTCAGGACAGTTCGCAGGTTGAATCTGAGAGTGTAGAATGCATGCAATCAGGAATGAATTAAAACCGTCTTGAACATGAATCGCAAAGATATAACTAATCAATTCTCATTGCAGAAGTTATCTATGTCTAAATCACAGAGTTTCAAATCTCTTTGCAAACCCTAACAACCTAAACATGTAGTAATGATCAGGTTCAATTGTTCACAAAACTCCTAAGCCAAATCTCTTTGTACTAGGGCGTTTTGCTCATCTAATACTAGTTCAGGTGATTAATAATGCTCTCACATCTATCAAAAACCTAGGGTTTCGAAATCCAGATGATGTGTCTAAGAAATCGATATGAATGCAAGCACAGATGAAGAACCAATGAATTTCCTATAAGTTTTTAGCAATTCTACAAACTCTTCTTCAACCTTTGAAAAGCCCTAACTTAACTAACAAACTACTCAGACATGGTGATTTGAGAAAACATCATGAAAAGAATAGATTGCATAAAAGAAATAAGAAGTAGAAATAAAGGAGTTCAAAATCTGCTCTGAAGGAGTCTGATTTGTCTCTCCAAAAGCTCTTCTACAAATCTCTCTCTAAAGCTCTCAAAAATAATAAGATACAAGATATCTGCCAAAAGAATGGCTGAAAAACCTAATATACAAGCTAAAACACGATCTGGGGCCTTTTTGCAAAAACTAGAACTTCTGGGCCAAAACTGCAATTTCTTCCCAATCTTTTAAAAACAGGCCACGACCTCCTTCCTTGGTGGGTGACGAGCGTCACCAGCTTGGTGACGAGCGTCACCATATGGCATACTTTCTTCTTCGAGCTAGGTACTTCGTGGCTTCAACTCAGAATGCTCCAAAAGGTTCCAAAATCTCCAATTATGCTCCATACATGCTATAACCTGCAAAGACTCTTCTAGGACTCTAAAAAAACCAAAAAGACTCAATAAAAAGAACTTATATCATGGTTAAAAACCATAAAAACAATGATATATCACATCCTCTCCCCCTTGGAAAGGTTCTGTCCTCAGAACTTATTCGCCTACATCAAACGGTAGCAAGTCAGATACATTGAAAGTATTGGAGATGTTAAACTCACCTGGAAGTTCAATCTGATATGCGTTGTCATTGATCTTCTTGAGGACTTTGAACGGGCCATCTCCAGGCAGTAAGAGCTTGGACTTCCTCTGAACTGGAAACCTCTCGGTTCTCATGTGCAGCCAGACCCAATCGCTAGGCTCAAAGGTAACTTCTCGGCATCCCTTGTCAGCATTCTTCTTGTAATGCTCGTTCCTCTTCTCTATGTTCTCCTTGACCTTCTTGAACATAGTCTTCATCAGCTCGGCCTTACTAACTCCATCTTGACTCACTTGTTGCACCGGCGGTAAAGGAGTAAGATCTAAAGGAGCAATGGGTCTAAAACCATAGACAATCTCAAAGGGTGAAAGCTTAGTAGCCGAGTGGGGTACTCTATTGTAAGCAAACTCAATGAAAGGTAAACAGTCTAGCTAATTCTTTATATTTTTACCAACCCTAGCCCTTAAGAGGGTGGAGAGTGTACGGTTGAATGCTTCAGTCTGTCTATCGGTTTGTGGGTGGCAAGTTGTTGAGAATAGAAGCTTAGTTCTGAGCTTTCTCCAAACGGTTCTCCAAAAGTGGCTCAAGAACTTGGTGTCTCGGTCAGAAACAATGATTCTTGGAAGGCTATGAATCCTCACCACCTCTTTAAAGAACAAACCAGCAATCTGAGTACTGTCATTAGTCTTGGCACATGGAATGAAATGCGCTATTTTAGAGAAACGGTCCACCATTAGAAAGATTGAATCCTTGTTTCTGATCTTGGGTAAGCCTAAAACAAAATCCATAGAAATGTCTACCCATGTTAGGTCAGGTATAGGTAAAGGAATGTATAAACCGTGGGGATGCAATCTGGATTTTGCCTTTAAGCAAGTGATGCACTTGGAGCAGAACCTCTCAACGTCAGGTCTAAGATGGGGCCAAAAGAAATGTTCCCTGACGATACAAAGTGTTTTGTCCATCCCGAAGTGTCCCATGAGGCCTCCACTGTGTGCATCCCTCATGATGAGTTCTCTGACTGAACTTTGAGGTAAGCATAGCCGGCGGTCTTTGAAGAGAAAGTCATCATGCCTGTAAAAAAAACCAAAAACTCCTCGGCTATATTGGTTATAAAGCTCTTTAAAGTAAGGATCCTCTCCATAGAGTAGCTTGAGATGCTCAAATCCCATGATCTTAGCCTCCATTGTTGTGATGAGGGCATGTCTCCTTGATAAAGCATCCGCTACAATATTCTCCTTTCCCTTCTTGTATTTGATTACATAGGGAAATGTCTCTACGAACTCAAGCCATCTAGCATGCCTCTTTTTCAAAGAAGTTTGTCCTCTCAAGTACTTGAGGGTCTCATGATCTGTATGAATAATAAACTCTTTAGATAATAGGTAATGCTGCCAAAGTTTCAAGATACCTTACTAGAGCATATAGTTCTTTGTCATAGGTAGGGTAGTTAAGGGCGGCTCCATTGAGTTTCTCACTAAAGAAAGCCACGGGTTTCCCTCCTTGAGTAAGAACAGCTCCGATTCCTGTTCCTGAAGCATCACATTCAACTTCAAACATTTGGTTAAAGTTAGGTAATGCCAAAACAGGCGCATGTGTAAGGCTATCCTTAAGCCTTTGAAACGCTAGCTCCTGCTCTTTCCCCCATGAGAATGCAATATTCTTCTTAATCACTGAGGTTAAGGGGACGGCAATGGTGCTAAAATCTTTCACAAATCTCCTATAGAAGCTCGCCAAGCTGTGGAAGCTCCTAACATGCCCAATGGTAGATGGAGTTAGCCATTCCTGAATCACCTTAATCTTCTCCTCATCCACTTTAAGCCCCTGTGAACTTACTACAAAACCTAAAAACACTAACTGATCAGTGCAAAAGGTACATTTCTTTAGGTTTGCATATACGCCCTCTAGCCTTAACGTTTCCAGCACATGCTTAATTTGTTTAAGATGATCATATATGCTAGAGCTATAGATCAGAATGTCATCAAAATACACAACTACTGACTTACAGATGTATGCTAGCAGTACATGATTCATGAGCCTCATGAATGTACTCGGTGCATTGGTGAGACCGAAGGGCATGACTAACCACTCGTATAGCCCTCTCTTGGTCTTGAAGGCTGTCTTCTACTCGTCGCCCTCTTTCATCCTAACTTGGTGGTAGCC
Source organism: Thlaspi arvense (assembly GCA_911865555.2). Classification (NCBI taxonomy): domain Eukaryota; kingdom Viridiplantae; phylum Streptophyta; class Magnoliopsida; order Brassicales; family Brassicaceae; genus Thlaspi; species Thlaspi arvense. The sequence goes on along the minus strand of OU466861.1, from coordinate 35,941,770 downwards.
ACTCTTGAGATCAACGTTTGAAAATATTGTAGCTCCACTCAACTCATCTAACATATCGTTTAGCCGGGGAACGGGGTGCCTATACTTGATGCTGATGTTGTTTATAGCTCGGCAGTCTACACACATCCTCCATGACCTGTCCTTCTTTGGCACTAACAAGACCCATACAGCACAAGGACTCAGGCTCTCTTGGATGTAACCTTTAGACATAAGGTCTTGAACTTGTGCTTCTAGCTCCTTTGCTTCCTCCGGGTTAACTCTATAAGCTGGCCGGTTGGGTAAAGGTGCTCCGGGTATAAGATCTATCTGGTGGTCAATACCTCGGGTGGGTGGTAAACCGGCTGGTATCTCATCAGGGAAGACATCTTTGAACTTCTCCAAAAGCTCATTCATCTCGGCGGGTAAAGTATTCTCCTCTTGATCTGAAAATAACCCTTCTCTAAAGATCATGAGTAGTACCTGTGTTTTGGATTCTAAAGCCTTTAAAACATTACTAGGAGTAACGTAGAGGCTAGTCTTACTTACCTTAGCTCCTTTGTCCGTAGCCTTTTGGAGGGTAAAGACTTCTTGAGGGGTAAGTGGAGCAAGGCTATGCTTCTTCTTGTTGTGAGAGAAGCTGTAGAAGTTGGTTCTGCCGTGGTGTAGTGTCTCCTTATCAAACTGCCACGGCCTACCAAGTAGAATGTGGCCGGCTTGCATAGGAACAACATCGCATAGAACCTGATCTTCATAAGTGCCAATGCTGAAAGGTACAAGTACTTGCTCTCCTATCTTCAGCTCAGTCTTGTCATTCAGCCATTTGAGTCTATAGGGCCTCGGGTGCTTTGTCTTCTTGAGCCCTAGCTTATCTACAAGATACTTACTAGCCACGTTAGTACACGAACAACCATCTATCATCAGACTACATACCTTGGTGTTTACGGTGCAACGTGTGTGGAAGATGTTCTCCCGTTGAAGGGTTTCTGAATCAAACAAGGTGCTGAGTACTCTTCTAGTAACTAGTATTTCCCCCTCGTCAGGATAGTCGGTCACTTCTTCTTCGGTTTCAGCAAGTGTAACCTCAGCCTCATCCTGCAATTCATACTCACCATCCTCCTTAAGTAACATTACTCGCTGGTTGGGGCATTCTCTTGCATAGTGGCCTCTCCCTTGGCACTTGAAACATGTAACATCTCTAGCTCGCTGGTTTTGGGGCTTGCATGATTCGCTAATAGCTGCTTTAGATGTTTCTACCACCGGTTTCTTGTACTTTGAAACTGCTTCTGCTGCTTTGCCTTTATCAAAGGCCTTTGGTTGTGAATTCCAAGCAGGCTTAGCTCTAGCAGTAGAGGCTGACTTCCTCTTGACGTGCTGCTCGGCTTGTACAGCCAGGTGTAGGAGCTCATCAAGGTCTCGGTAAGTAGTCCTCTCCACCTTTCTCGCTATCTGGTCGTGTAACCCATCAATGAATTGGGCCATGAGTGTTTCCTCCGTCTCGTTGGTCTCCAAGCGATTCTTGAGTAGCTTGATCTCCTCAAAATACTCCTCAACTGATCTAGTACCTTTTGTAAGCTTTCTGAACTTCTTCTGTAGCTCACGGTGATAGTAGAAAGGAACATATAACTTCCTCAAGTGATATCTCATTTCCGTCCAAGTGGTGATTTGGTCATGTCAATGCCTCCTCCTCTCCGAATCTTCTCTGTCCCACCAGGAAAAAGCATTCTCGGTGAGCTGTGCAGCAGCTAGGGAGACCTTCTTGGCGTCGTTGTACTGGTAGTAGTCAAAGATATACTCCGTTCTTCTCTCCCAATCGACATATGCCTCGAGGTTGACTCTTCTGGCGAATGTAGGTGCTGTAAGCTTGATATCCTTTCCTCCAAGCCACAATTGATCATCTTCTCGGTCTCTCCCTCTTCTATGACGATCATGGTACCTCCTTTGCCTCGGGTTAGGATCATCTTCCTCCAAACTCGGCATGTTATCGTCAGTTTCACTTTCTCCTTGCGGTACAGTAGTCCTTTCTCGGTTTCTAGGACCATTAGGGGCTCCAGCAGGGGGCAGTGCTGGCATTCGCTGCTCTAGTTGAGTCACCCTCGCACTGATGCCTTGAATGAACTCGAGCATCTGCCTCATAACGTAAGCTTGATCTGCTTCTCCCATCGTACACTTACAAAACTCTTAAAGAACAAGTGTTGAATGGGTCCTTAAGATTTTCAACTAAATGCGCCAACAATAGCTTATAGGCTATAGTTTTGATATTTAGCTATATTAAACTGTTTTACACAAGTAAATAAGCCACAGGGTATGAATATGCAAGTAAAATGTCGTTGAAACACAATAGGCAAGCAATACTCGATATATGATTATTATGGAAAGTATTCTTTAAAACCGAATATGCAACTTTAAGAGCTGAATAATTTTTATGATTTTTTTTTTGTAAAAATGAATCAAACACGAAATATGCAATAATGAAAACTTCTTTTGGGGTTTTATGGTTTTAAAAATCGATTCAAAACAGTAAAAACAATTAAAACTTTTTAGGTTTTTTTTTTTGAAAAGATGAATGAAACTAATGAACCAAACGAAAACTAGGAAGAAAAGATGCAAAAAGGGATAGAGTACACCTGTTTATGGAGCCTTTCGGCTCTGATACCAGATGACACACGCCTACAAGCAAGTAACCGTGTATGGTGATGGGAATGGGCCACTGGTTGTTCAACTTTCTCGGCTTGGATGGGCTATTGAAGGAAGTGGATCGAGATGGGGACCAAACAAAGAGCCGTACAACTCTATTTGCAAGATCTAGTAAGTGAGATGGATAGAGCAATGGAATGATAGTCGCCACAAGGTTCTATGGGAGGGAAACCTTGATATGAAAAAGAACTCTTCAAGCAATGAATCGCACAAAGCTTTAGAAAACAAGAGATTGGTACTTAGCCAAGAAGTTCGTTATTTATTGATATGATGCAAATAATACACGGCTGTGAGGGGACTTTATAAACAGTCCGAACAGCTTTGTCCTTCTAGGGGGCTTGAAACAGATTACAAAACCCTTAGGTTAAACTACTTGGCTAACAATGCCTTACAACGAAAATGTAAATAAAATATGGCCAACATGCCTTATACTAAAGTTTAAATGAAATAAAAGCTGAACCAAAACAACCAAAGAAAGAGTTTTATTAGTTGAACAAACCATATTGAAATAAGAACTCGGACTTACCTCGGTTTCGGTGGTTTAGAAGCATTTTCATCTCTCTTGGAGATGCATCCCTTCCTTTGGTATACATCACATGAGGAGATGTGAGCATGGGCGTCCTTGAACAAACTAGGCCACCAAAAACCAGCTTGAAGTACCTTTGAGGCCGTCTTGAAGGTTGGAAAGTGAATCCAATAGGTTGAACAATGGCAATGATGTAGAATTCCTTGAACTTCTTCCTCAACTATGCACCTTCTGAACAATCGATCATTCCTTCTCTTGTAGAGATAAGGTTCATCCCAATAGTAGTGAGAGACATCTCTTAAGAACTTCTTCTTCTGATGTCAGTTAAGGTTCAATGGTATCTGGCCAATAACCAAATAGTTCTTAAAGTCAGCATACCAAGGCACTATGTTCTCTTCTAATCTCATCACTTCAGCTGTCTTCACTCCTAAAGCATGCAGCTGCTCCTCTGGTAGACTATCATTGAATGGGAAAAAATCATCTATCCTTAGTCTTAAAAGGTGATCAGTTACACCATTTTCAATGCCTCTCTTATCCACAATCTCCATGTCAAACTCTTGCAAGAGGAGGATCCATCTAAGGAGTCTTGGCTTGGTGTCTTTCTTGGCATAGATGTGCCTTAGTGCTGCATGATCAGTGTAGACTATCACCTTAGACCCCACTAAGCAGCTTCTGAATTTCTCAAATGCAAAGACAACTTCTAGGAGCTCCTTTTCTGTTGTAGCATATCTTGTTTAAGCTTCATCCATTGTTCGGCTAGCATTGTAGATAACATGAAGCTTCTTGTCTACCCTTTGATCCAAAACTGCTCCAACAGCATAGTCACTTGCATCACACATGATCTCAAAGGCGAGATCCCAGTTTGGTGCTTGTACTATGGGCGCACTCACTAAGGCTTCTTTGAGGGTGAGAAAAGCTTGCAAGCAATCTTTATCAAAGACTAATTCTGTCTCCTTGCATAAAAGCCTTGTCAATGGTCTTGCTATCATTGAGAAGTCCTTGATGAACCTCCAATAGAATCCAGCATGCCCCAATAAGCTTCTGATTCCCTTGACTGAATTTGGAGGCTCAAAGTGCAACATCACATCTATCTTGACTTTATCCACTTCTATCCCCTTCTCTGAAATCTTGTGACCCAACACAATGCCTTCTTGAACCATGAAATAACATATCTCCCGATTCAGAACCAGCTTAGTGTCTTCACATCTCTGTAAAACCTGAGAAAGATTGGACAAGCAGACGCCAAAGGAGGATCCATATACACTAAAGTCATCCATGAATACCTCCACCATCTCTTCAAGCAAGTCAGAAAATATGGAGGTTATACACCTCTGAAAAGTTGTTGGGGCATTACACAGTCCAAATGGCATTCTTCTATAAGCAAAAGTGCCATAAAGATATGTGATGTAGTTTTTTCTGATCATTTGGATGAATTGGGATTTGTAAGAAACCACTATAGCCGTCCAAGAAGCAATAATACTTATGATTTGGTCTATGAATGGCAAAGGGAAGTGATTTTTTCTAGAAGCATAATTCAGTATTCTGCTAATCTATGCACATCCTATGACCAGTTATTGTTCTAGTAGGTATTAGCTCATCATTTTCGTTTTTTACCACAGTGATTCCTCCTTTCTTAGGTACCAAATGAACTGGTGAGACCCATGTGCTGCCTGAGATAGGATAAATCACTCGAGCTTCAAACAACTTCAAGATTTCTTTTTTAACTACTTCCTTCATATTAGGATTCAATCTCCTTTGAAGTTCAATAGAAGTTCTTGTCTCATCCTCTAGATGGATCCTATGAGTGCATAGGTTAGGAGAAATGCCTTGGATATCATCTAGTGAATATTCAATGGCTCTCTTAAACCTCTTTAACACTTTGACAAGAGCAAGGATCTCATCATCACTGAGGTTATCATTGACAATTACATGATAAGTACAGTTAGAGCATAAGCATACATACCTTAGCACGTTAGGAAGAGGTTTGAGCTCCACCTTGGGTGCCTTGAGCTCACTCCAGTCCTCTCCTAAGCTGCTTTGCTCCTTGGCATCAACTTCATTGCTTGGAGAACCAGCTTCTTGAACTGAGAGAACTTCTTTCTTTATGTATTCCAGCTTCTTAAATGGTTCCTCTTCTTCCAAGACCATGTAAGAGTCTAGCCTTAGCTCATAGACCAAGCTTTCCTTATCAAAGTAACCATCTTCCCCATGCTCCTTTGTCAACGCCACTTGGAGTTTGTCATCACAAAACAACTCCTCTTGAAGCTCATCATGCAGCCTCACTAAGATGTCTATCTTGAACACTTGACCTTCTATTGTGGGCTGTTGCATAATCTGCTTGATGTCAAACTTCAGAGACATGTCTTTACCCAATTGCAACTCAATCTTCTCTTTCTTGACATCTATAACAGCTCCTGTTGTGGCTAAGAAGGGTCTTCCTAGTCTTAGAGGATCTCTACGCTCCTCATCCATCTCTAGGACTACAAAGTCAGTTGGGATCTCCACATTCCCTATTATGATTGGCACATCCTCAAGCAGACCCTTCGAGAGTCTCACTGATCTATCAGCCAACACCAAAGATATTCTGCAGTCCTTGAACTTAGTGAACCCAAGGCGTCTAGCTATAGAGTAAGGCATTAGGCTTACACTTGTTCCTAAGTCACACAAACATTTCTCAAACAGTAGTGGACCTATAGAGCAGGGCAAAGTAAAGCTTCCTGAGTCACTGAGCTTGTTAGGAGTCACCTTTTGTTGTTGAATGATGGCGCTGCACTTATGTGTTAGTACCACCATCCCTTGCAGATCCTTTGTTCTCTCAACCACATCATCTTTCAAGAACTTCTGGTAAGGGGGAACCAAGGCAAAAACATCTAGTAATGGCATAGCGGGCTGCATATTCTTCATCTGCTAATTAAAGATACCTTTGTACTTAGCAATGAGCTGCTTCTTGAACCTTCCAGGAAATGGTATTATAGGCTGATATGGTGGAGAAATGTATCTTGGTTCTTTGGCTAACACCTTAGGTGCTTCTCTTGGTTTCTCCTTAACCACTTCTTTGGCCTTGGTGTTCTTTGAACCCTTTTCAACTTCAGCCACTTCATCCTCTTTAGCTTCTTCAGCATCTTTGACCACCACCCCTTCATCTTGTTCCTTATTGTCCACATTGGGTGTAGAAGGTGCCACTCTTGGAGGGAGTTGCTTCCCACTTCTTAAGGTGATAGCTTTGACACACCCTTGTACAAGTGAAGAGGAAGATGATTGTGTACGAGTCTCTTGTTTACTCAGTCTCTGATTGAAAGATTCAAGACTCTTTTGGATGTCAGCAGTCATGTTTTTCTTAACTTATGTTATGTTGGTGTTAATGGCAGCTATACTGTTTTGAAGTTCTGCAGATTGGAGTTGTTGCATTTGAAGCAAAAGCTGCTTTATGTACAAATCTTATGAAAGCTGAGAGTTGTTGGCGCCAACTGTTTGAGAAGAAGAACCTTGATGTTGTTGAATGTAAGTGCTTCCATTGGACTGTTGTTGACAAATATTATAGCCTTGTTTCATTGCTGGCTTCTCTTGGATCTGAACAGATTTGACTTGATGCTCTTTATAGTGCCTATGTGGAGTAACATTAAGAAGTGGTTTGGTGGCGCCATTGAGTAACATATCCACCTTTTCCTGCAAGGCCTTCATCTCATGTAGTGCTGTCTCTAGCTTCTCTTCAGTTGCCTTTGCATGTTGCTCTTTATCATCCACATAATCCCAATTAATGAGTGCCATGTTCTCCACTAGTAGCCATCCTTCATCAACATCTTTACTACGGAAATAGTCATTGCTTGCTGTATCTAGAAGGAATCTGATGTTTGTGAGAATACCTCTATAGAGTGTGGATAGAAGCATTTCTTTGGTGAAGCCATGTTGAGGGCATTGATGAGTGAAGCCTCTAAACCTTTCCCAAGTGTCTCCAAAGCTCTCATTAGACAACTGTTTGAAGTTTGTGATCTCATTTATTAATTGTGCAGTTCTTGAGGGAGAGAAGAACTTGGTTATGAAAGCACCTTTGGATTGTTCCCAAGTGGTGATGCTGCCTTGTGGTAAAGACTTTTTCCACATCTGAGCTCTATCACCAAGAGAGAATGAGAATAATCTGAGCTTCAAACCATCATCTGAAACTCCACTAAGCTTTGTCAAAGCACAAATCCTCTCAAATTGATCCAAGTGCTCAAAAGGGTCTTAGTTAGGCAATCCGAAGAACTTCCTTTCTTGAACCATAGCAATCAAGCTGCTCTTTATCTCATAATGGTGAGTCTCCATAGGTGGAAGAATACATTGCCTTGAAGCATAGCTTGATGGTATATCTGCAGCACCTATAGGTCTCAATGGTCTTTAAACCCAAGCTCCTTGTAAGCCATGTGGACCTTGTTGTCCTTGTAAGCCTTGGTTCCCTTGAAGACCTTGTGGACCTTGCAACCCATAACCAGCAGAATACTGATGTTCCTCCATGCTTCAACAACTGATTTCTGAAGCTGCAAACCCAAAGTCCTTGACCTTGAACCTCAGTTGTAGTTGTAAACACTTAAGAGCAAGTGCTGTGGTACCTACAAAAGAAATTCTAGACCAGAAGAGAAATCATTAACCAAAAACGAAAATAACAAAGCTTGATCTCATGATCTCTACAAATCCCACTGAACAAAGCATTCCCCTAATGGCAACGGCGCCAAATTGATACAAGAGTTTTGAGTCTCTTTCACAATCACCCTTTGTACTAGTCATTGTAGTATGGGTTTTATGTCAATCCAAAAGGGGAAAATTAAAACAGTAGGAATGCAATAGAGCTCCTAATTCAAGTAGATATAGAGAGAGTTTAGATGTCTAACAACTTAAAAGATCAAACATAAATGAAGCAAACACCAAACTAAGAGTGAACAGTAAGCAAAATCAGGGGAAATTCGAAATGAACTAAAAACAGAGGAAGGACAAGACTTGAGATGGGGTAATTGGTGCTAGGAAACTCTCAATTCAACCTATGATGCTTACAAACTCACGCAATGCTATTCCTTATGCATAGAATTCATTTATATGACTAATCCAATCTCTTGGCACTAATCTCTTTGCTAATCATCAAGTCAAGAACTAATTCTCACTAGTAAAATGACAAACATCAATCATTAAGATAATCTATAAATCTTATACTGCCAAATCACTCTCTAGAAAATCATTCTCTTGAGCTAGGATAAGCAATTCTCATGCAAAGCAGATCAGACATTTCATCAAACACTTGGTGGGCATAAAATGAGCCTAAGATCCTAATCAACTTAGCTAAGGCTAACCAGACATTAAATACAGCAATCAAGAAAGTAAATGGAAGAATTAACACTAAACAATCATAGATCAAGCATCAAATTCCCGAAACCTAACCCATCTCAAATCCCTAAGTCACTACTCAATAATCACCATCAAAACCATCAATTCAAAGAGAAAAGGATAGCAAATCATGATTAGAGAGATTAAACAAGAAGATAAATGCAAACTTATATTTAAATGGAACAAAGATTCAAACTACAAAATCAAAACAAGAACAAAAGAGGATGAACTGCTGGATAATAGGATATTCCCAAAAATTAGAGATTTTAAGTATTTATAGGAGTCTGAGCGGAATGGTAAAATTATAAATAAGTTGTACAGTCTGGGTCAACATCGACCATATGTGGTCGATGTGGATGATCGATGCAAGTGTCATGAGGCTCAACATCGATTAGTCTTGACCGATAAGAGTGATCGATGTGAACTCTGTTTCTTTCTGCTACTTTACATCGATTAGTCCTGATCGATGCGGTTTGTGCCTTTATTAATGCTAGGCTAAATCTCCATTTTCTTGACTCCTCTTGTTCCTCTTTGATTAGGGGAACTCCTTGGATCACTCCCACACTTTCCTCCTTGTCTCAAATAGCTCCTTAAGTACCTAGAAAGATTCCTTATGCAAGAGAAATGCAAACTACAATCTAAATGCAAGCCTAGTATAAAAACAAGGAAGAATGGAACAAAAGCAAAGGAGAACATGCAAAAGAGGACTAAAACATGAACTAAATGCAAGCTTATATGATGTAATTATGAGAGATATCAATTCACTAAGTATTTATTAAATACTTATACCTTTCTGTTTGAGTGTGCATGTAAATATAAGGTCCAGAGCGAGTAGCTCTGAAGGCGGACTGGAAGGCTGTGAAGAGAAGGGGTGGATTAGGACTGGGTTTGGGGATTTATGTTCTGAGCTTTCTGTTTTATGGCTTTGGTGTTAGCATTTCTGAATTAAACTGAATCTGATAAGTTTAGTTTTCTGTTATTTAATCTGAATTCTGCTAAGTGTTTCTGGAATAATTATGCAATGAGAATGAATGTCTTTTGATGAATCGAACTTGTTTAAGTTTAAAAAAAGTTTCTAAAATATGCGTATCTTTATATTCTGGCCGAGAGAAGACTCGGTGAGGTTCGGGCTGGACTAGTGATAGACGGTTGGGTCCTCACACATACCGTGCGTTTGGTGTGGATGACAATGACCGAGAGTATGTTAATGCAATTTTTGAAGCAAGTGAATGGTCCAGTGTTTATTCATTGCGTAAATTGTTTATTGCTTTAGTTCATACTGGTTCTTTGATTAATCTCATACGTTTTCTAGAATTTGTCTTTAGGGTTCTGTTTCCTTGATTGGTGTTGTTATACTCAATATCCTTTAGTTCTTTTCTTCCTTTTTTTGTGACCAGGGTTTACACAGGTCTTTCATCTGGATTACTAAAATTAAATATTCTCATGTGATTTGGTTTAGTGTATTTGATATTAAAATAATACATACTAGAGCATTACAAGGCCATATATATTTCTCAATTGCAAGGTTCCACTTTTGCGAACTCGAAGGAATCTTATGGTATAGCATTGTATGTATATTTGATATCTATTGCCCCTAAGTAAGAACTGGATTTTTGTATGTTGATGCATATTCGAGAATGATTTATTAGACGTATTATGAATAATATGTAGAACGAATGAACTTAATCCTAATGTTCAGGATTAAAGAGCATACTCAGAAATAACAATACATAAAACCCTGCTCATTATCGGAATAGGGTTTTAGTCAGTCTGTATGTTTTACTTTTTGCATGGTCCATCTTTTAACTTTTTATACTTTATTCTATATAATTTAAATTTTATTTTTTGAGTTCTCATTGTAGATAAATATGAACATATATATGTACGTATATTCGATAGATGTGAATATTATAATTTTATATATAAGTCTTCTATTTAAGGTAATCTACATGTTATAAATTGTTAATCAATTTTGAATTTTCAAATTATTGAAGATCGTATCTATTTACATATGATTTAATACGAAATATTTATTTATATTCTTGACTGTAGATACTCATAATATTTAGCTGTTTCAATTCATTCTACTCTATTGTCTCTATAATAGACATATAATATTTTCTAGCTTTTTTTGCATGGAGCTTACGCAAAAATCATACACGTGAACCAACCTTCTTTTGATGTTTTACAGTTGAGTCATGGTTTTGTTGAGACAACTGTTTTGGTGAAGGTTCTACGAGTGTGGACTAATTCGTTTGATCCATCTGATGTAAGATTTGAATTGTGATGGCAAGGTTTGTGTTATGTTGTTGAGTTTTTAAACTCTGTTGTGTGGTTTACATACATTGTTATTTCATTATTAGTACATTGTTATGATGCAGGGCGTGGATATATGTGATACCGTTTACGCTAATGATTACGATCGTTTCTTGCTTCAGTTACATAAAAGTGTTTGAGTTACAATTAAAAAATTAGTTATTGTTAATATGGACCACCCATTTAGGATTACATCCCATAGTATTCACTTGCTTATCGTCAGTCCGGCTGTTGTTGATGTGTAAGATTATCCGTGTGAACGAAATGTCTTCAAATTCATTGACTTTTAGCAGGTTCTCAGTATGATTCCTATCGGGACTTTTTCAGTTGGTATGTTAATGAACTGACCATGTATTCGCTTGCGGTAAATTTCGACATTAATATAATTTGTGTTAAATATTGATTGTGTTAATTGTGGGTATATTAGATTTGATTGGAGAAGTTTTCGATATTGGAAAGATGGAAATCACAACCAGACAATGTGTTCATAAAGGATTTGGTGGATGTGTAATGATAGCATTCAAACTGAGGAGTTTAAGGTATGTTGTTGTAACTAAAAATTTATTTCTTGGAATTTTAATTGTTGACATTTGATATGCCATACTTATTTGCATTAATGCAGCAACGTTTGTATGAAATGTAAGATGTTTGACAGTGATGCTCGCACGTTCCATGCTGATTGGCTTAGATGTGCTGATGTGCGGGGATTTTTGTTGCAATATGGGCAATCGTTGATATCTATGAAGGTTTGCAATATTTGTTATTTATTTGATGTCGTCTAAAATGTGTCAGTTTTAAAGATTTTGGTTACCTATATTTAGGTATTGTTGTTATATCTTCGGCGCCTCCTACTAAGATCATGGTGAATCCACCTTGCTGAAGTAACCGAATTCAGATCTATGTAAGTTTATCGATTAAATTTGAATTTTCTCTCTTCATTGTATTATTTATTAGTTGTTTTTAAATGTTTTACAGGTTACCAAGAAAACACTCGAGAATAGATGTCATTTTGAAATCTGATAACACCTGAAGCAAAGATTTAAGTTTTAGTTATAGTGTATTTTCTATTTTGGTCTATGTAATACTTTTAGATTCTAATTATTAAAAAAATAGAAAAGGAAACTTTGTTTATGTTTTTATATTCTATGTATGATAACTTCAAAACCGATATTGTTAATTCCATTATTTGAATTAATATCTCTATAATATTATTTGAGAAGTTATTTTTTGAGATACTCTAGAAAACACTTTATTTACAATCTATGCCACTAAGTTAATGAGTTAAATGTGTTTGGCAACATGTTTATCTAGGGACAAAACAGGCGAGTCAAGGCGAGTCAACTGAGTTAACTCAGTTTTAAGGCATTACCCGAGATACTTGAAAAAACCCAACCCATCCTCAACTCTTCAAAACATGCGGATCTTGAAATTCATTTAAATCAAACCGGATCTTCAATTAGATAGTTTCATTGGCCTCAGTTTACAACTTCTTCTATTCACCTGTTTCAGAAACGGAAAACTCAATATCAATTGGAAATGATATCACAGAGAATATCATAAGTAAGCGAAAATGAAAATATGTTATTCATCATCGCAAATCAGAAATCTTTGACTGAAATCTCGGACTAACTGCTTAGTCATAACAAACATACAGTATTAATATTTAAAGAGCTAATCAAGAATCTTTCCTAATAAGATTATGCATATCATTAAAAATCTTAAACAATTACCAAATAATTTGAGATCTTTAAGTAAAATCATTCACCGTCAATCTTTTTAAACCTACCGTAATCTTTCTGAAATACTATAAAAACCATTATCATAATAGAAAACATACCTTAAAGCAACTTATCTTTAAGCATCCTAGAGTTTTGCAAATCGAAAAAATTGGTGCACTTCTTCCCATTCTCTATTTAAGAGAGTTTGAAGCCTTTCAAAATGGCTTGGAGCATTCTACCTCATGTCCTGCAATCATAGAAGAAGAAAGGTAAGAGTCTATTCTATATTAACGCCATCACTGCTTTTATAGTATTCTCTATTCTGTATTAAATTTTGCAATGTCTACAGATTGACAAGATTCAGTGACTGATACTTTGTCACACGAATGAAAATCAGGCCGAATAAGTTTAGAAATTGATGGAGTTAATTCTCTATGATTCAAAGGTTAGTTCTAGATTTCTGTTACTAAATCTTACCATTCTATGTTGTTTCGGTTATATATTTCATGTTTACTAATCACATTTCTAAAATTTTAATCCTTGATGTTTTCATTTTGTATTGGTTATATTCATTGTAGGTGAAATCATCACTGGTATTGAAACCAAAAGCTCATCTTTAAATTACAAAATCCAAGTTTGAACAAAATTTCTACTTTATATTTTTACAAAATAAGATACTAACCTTATGTGTATTCATAGAGAACTCAAGAGCAGCTTTTGTTTCAGTAGGTCCAGACTGCAGCAGGCAAATGCAATTTGATCAGACGAACCAGCCCATAAAACAAAAATGTGGATCTGCAGTACTAAATTGTGTACCTCATATGTAGGTACTAGATTTGCAATGTTACGAACAGTGAATGCTTCACCTGGTTGGAGGGGGAAGGACAAACAATCACCAGAAACTGTTGCTTAAAGTGTTAGCAACAGTTAGTTTCCTTCTCCATATCAACGATTGCTTTTGGAGATTAAAGAGAGACATTGAAGTAAGATTATGGGAGATAAAGTAGACTTTGACACAATTTCAGTACTCGACCGGAATCAACTGATATGTTCAAATTAACCCTTAGAACTACTCTCTCAAATTAAGAGATCACTGTAGTACTTAGGGATCGAATCCACAAGGACTTAAGGCTATCACTCAACAGATTTTAGATTCAAATAAAGCTAAGCAGTCAATAATAAAATAAAACTAAAATAGCAACGAAAGCAATGAAATCAGGGGCAGATTGTAGGTTCTTAAAATCAATAGAGACAAGACGCTAGGCAATGGGAAATTCGCAAGTTGATATAAATTGCATACTACGAACTGAAAGGAATATTTAATAAAACCGTTCTAAAACTTAAAATACTAATGTAAAACCAATCGACTTCCATCGCAGAGACTAAATATTATCAGATTCTAGAATTCGAAATTCCTTTGCAAATTCTAACAACCTAAACATGCATTATAGATCAGGTTCGATATGTTGACAAAATCACTAATCCAAATTCCTTTGCAATTAGTTATTTTGCTCATCTAAGATAGTTCTGGTGATTAACAATGTTTCCACATCTATTAAACAACCTAAGATCTGATTTCTAGTTGATCAATCTTAATACCAGTGTTAAAGCAATCTAGATGAAGAAGCAATTGATTTATCCTTCCAGTTTTGTACTTCTAACAATTCATTATCAACCTTTGAATAACCTAAAACCTAACTAGCAGATTACTCAGACATAGCAAGTGAAACACAATCATGGCTGAATAAAATTGCATTAAGAAATAGAGTAAAAGATGAAAAGGGTTCGAAATTCTTCTCTACAGAGTATGGATTTGTCTCTCCAAAATCTCTCAATCTAATCACTCTCTTAGTCTCAATGAAAACAAGATAAATAGCCTAACAATAGCTTAGAAAACCTAAATACAAGTCTAAACACAAACTAGGGCAAAAGTGCAAATAGTGGGAAACTTATGGGCCAACAGAGTTTTAAAGACTCTTTTCGCGACCACGACCGGTGTCGATCGACACCAAGTGGTGGGTGGCGATCGACACCCTGCTCCATAATGCCCTCCGACTTGGTCCTTTCAGAATCAGCTTCAACATAGCTCCAAAAGGCTCCAAAATCTACAGTTATGCTCCATTCGTACCTAGACCTGCAAAGACTCTATAGGACTCGAAAAATACCAAAAAGACTCTATAAACAAGACTTATATCATGGTCAAAAACCAGCAAAAACCATGATATATCAACTCCCCCAGACTTATATTTTGCTTGCCCTCAAGCAAACATCAGACAAGGCCTAGAGTAGAGGTTTAAAAACGCGGGAACTTACCTTCTCATAGATCATTGCTTTGACTGTTCATCTTGTAATCCACACACCGCATTTCTTAAACCAAATCAAACCACCATGTACTTCTCCTTAGACATTCACAACATCCCAGATTCAACACATAAATTCGCATTTTCCAATAACTATCATTGCTAAACTTCATCAGCAGCCTGAATGTTCAAGAACCTTCTAGGTTCATTCCCATACTATACCAAAATAAACATCTATTGCAATCTATCAACCTTTGGTACTTTTTCTCTCCCCCAGACTTATTCTTTTCTTTATGTTTCATTATATTATTCAGGTGTAGGTAAATAATGGTATCACAGGATAATCTTAACTTTACTTCCACCTGTGATCATCTCATTAAAATGAAATAGTGGGATCATTGGAAATTTTCCTACCCTTCACTCAAAGAGAATCATCTCAAATTTTCAAAATTTATCACATTATTTATTTCTTTTTCTTTAACTATCAAGGGAGGGGAGTACATCATTTTTCAAACATTGCAGGCAATTTATCATGTATGAATGGGAAATCAAGCTCTATGAATATCAGACATACTAACTTAGTCTTTTTGAAGCTCAAGTTAAGTGGACTTGCTGCAACTATGGATGTTTCTAGTTAACTGGTCAGCCTAAGGATTTTTCATTAGTCAGAAACTGGTATTAATCATGCAGCAATGGTCACCCAGATGAAACAATCAGCATAAACAATCAAGAGAAAGATCCTAGTTCCCAACTAGTTTTGACTCAATAAAACAAATTTTGGACTAACTCAAAACTGACTCTCAAAAACAAACACAACATCAGCAACTACCTCCCCCAGACTTAAACAACACTATCCCCAGTGTTATCAAGCCTGAAGTAGGTGAAAAGAAGAATCAGAACTCAGTGAACAGAGGATTTCGAGAAACATACCTTGTAGGTCAGATGAATAAGTGATATAATGTGAAAGAGCACAAAAATCCAACCAGTTTAGGCTTTTGAATCACTCAGAAAGCTCAAGAAATGCAAAAGTTATGGATGATTGAACTTTTGGAATTGCAGTCCCGTCAACGTGTCGATCAACACCAGTAGGTGGGTGTCGATCGACATTGTTCACTGTTGACCAAGGTGTCGATCTCGGTCGATATCCATCCGTCTCGAGTCAAATTTTTTTTAAAATTTTTTTTTGGCTAAATAACACGAAAATAAGTTAGTAAAAATCAAAAATTAGACTAAGTATGTACACTTACCAGTGGGTTGCCTCCCACCAAGCGCTCGTTTAACGTCATTAGCTTGACTGTCCTCAGGATCAGGTTATGAGTGCATCTGCCAAAGGTACAATCTGGCCTTCTGGAATCGCGGCTTGTGCCTAGTAATGTTTCACCCTTTGCCCATTGACAACAAACTCCATGCCCTCTGGAGTTGATAGAACAACTGCACCATATGGTCTGACTTCCTTGACTGTGGAAGGACCTGACCAACGAGAACGCAATTTTCCAGGAAATAATTGTAAACGTGAGTTATACAAAAGTACATGGTCATTTGGTTCAAAGTATCTGGCAAGGATCTTTTTGTCATGGTAAACTTTAGTCCTCTCCTTGTACAGCTTTGAGTTCTTATATGCATGATGCCTGGTTTCATCTAACTCATTGAGCTGTATCTGGCGCCTCTCTGCTGCAGATTTCTAGTCAAAGTTCATCTTCTTGACAATCCAATTTGCCTTATAGTCAAGCTCCACTGGAAGGTGACATGCTTTCCCATAAAGCAAGTGGAATGGGGTGGCGCTAAGTGGTGTCTTGAATGGTGTCCTGTAGGCCCAAAGTGCATCATCTAACTTGGCAGACCAGTTGTTTCATGTTTTTCCCACTGTTTTCTCTAGGATTTCTTTGATATGCATGTTGGAAACTTCAACCTGACCACTTATCTGAGGGTGATAAGGTGTAGCATCCTTGTGAGGAACTCCATACTTCTGCAGGAGCTTCTCAAACACTCTATTAATAAAATGTTTTCCACCATCACTAATCACAATCCGTGGTACTCCAAACCTGGGGAAAATGATGGTTTTGAACAGCTTCAGGACCACTACAGCATCATTGTGTGGACTGGCAATCGCTTCCACCCATTTGGAGACATAGTCCACTGCATCCAGGATGTACTAGTTCCCATAGGATGAAGGAAAGAGTCCCATGAAATCGATGCCCCAGCAGTCAAAGACTTCAACTTCAAGTATTAAGTTTTGTGGCATCTCATGTCTTTTACTGACCTTCCCTCTCCTTTGGCAGACATCACATTGTGAGATGAATGTCTAAGCATCCTTGAACATTGTAGGCCACCAGAAACCTGCTTGTAGAACCTTGGAGACAGTCTTGAAGGTAGCAAAGTGTCCTGCATACTCAGAGCCATGACAGTGGAAAAGCACATTCTGAGCTTCAGCTTCTGCAAGGCATCTTCTGTAGATTCCATCTGAACAGTGCTTGTACAAGTAAGGCTCATCCCAATAGTATCTCCTAAGTTCTCTCATGAACTTCTTCTTCTCATATCCTTTGAGAGTGTCAGGGACCTCATATGCAGCTAGGTAGTTAGCAATATCAGTATACCAAGGTCTAGAGGAGGCTACTACTGCGAATATAGGCTGAGAGAAGACATCACGCAAGATTTTCTGAAGCAGATTGCAGTTCGCGACTGGTGTCGATCAACACCAGATGGGGTGTGTTGATCGACACCAAGTCTATGTCAACTTGGTGACGAGGGTGATGTCGATCCTGCTCAATTATGGCTCGCGTCAAGGTTCGTGTCGATCGACACCCTGTCTGCAGTTCGAGAAAACCACGGTTCTTCCACATCTGAAGGCTGCAATCTTGCTTCAATGAGGAATATATTCTCCTCTGGCAGGAAATCATCAATGGGGACGCTGTCTTCAATCCTGATTCTCGAAAGATGGTCTGCTACTCCATTCTCAATCCCTTTCTTGTCCCTTATCTCAATGTCAAACTCTTGGAGTAGCAAAATCCATCTCAACAGTCTTGGTTTTGCATCCTTCTTCTGCATCAAGAACTTGAGAGCAGAATGATCAGTATGCACAATTACCTTAGCTCCAACCAAGTACTGTCTGAACTTCTCAAATGCAGATACTACAGCCAACAATTCCTTCTCTGTAGTTGCATAATTCTTCTGAGCATCATCCAAAGTTCTGCTTGCATAGTTGATTGCATGAAGCTTCTTCTCCTTCCTCTGACCCAATACACGCCCACTGCAAAGTCTGAAGCATCACACATCACCTCATATGGTAGATCCCAATCGGGAGGCTGCACAATGGGGGCGCTCACTAAGGCCTGCTTGATTTGCTGGAAGGCTGAATGACACTCTTCAGTAAATTCAAACTTCACATCCTTGCAAAGCAGAGCTGCGAGTGGGCTTGCAATCTCACTGAAATCCTTAATGATTCTTCTGTAGAATCCAACATGTCCTAGAAACCTCCTTACTGACTTCACACAATCTGGTGGCTGCAGACTTGTCATAACTTTGATTTTTGCCTTGTCCACTTCAATGCCTTCACCAGAAACTCTATGCCCAAGTACAATCCCATCTCTGACCATAAAGTGGCATTTCTCCCAGTTCAGCACTAGATGCTTCACTTCACATCTTGCAAGCACTTGACAGAGGTTGTCAAAGCTGTCTTTGAAAGAGGAACCATATACTGAGAAGTCATCCATGAAGACCTCCATGTACTTCTCAATCATGTATGTAAAGATGGATAGCATGCACCTCTGAAATGTTGCAGGAGCATTACAAAGTCCAAATGGCATTCTGCGATATGCAAATGTACCATAAGGACAAGTAAATATGGTCTTCTCCTGGTCATCTGGGTGAATGGGGATCTGAAAGAAGCCAGAATAGCCATCCATGAAGCAGTAGTAGGAGTGATTCGCCAACCTCTCCAGCATCTGATCAATGAATGGCAGTGGGAAGTGATCCTTCCTTGTTGCAGCGTTGAACTTCCTGTAGTCAATACACATCCTGTGCCCAGTGATGGTCCTTGTGGGAATCAGCTCATTCTTCTCATTTTTCGCCACTGTGACTTCTCCTTTCTTGGGAACCACATGCACTGGACTGACTCAAGTGCTGTCTGAAATCGGATAAATAATCCCATCAGCCAGAAGCTTCATGATTTCATTCTTCACTACATCCTGCAAGTTCGGATTCAGTCTCCTCTGATTCTCAATTGACGACTTTGACTCATCCTCAAGGTGTATTCTGTGCATGCACAAGTCTGGAGAGATACCTGAAATGTCATCAAGAGAGTAGCCAAGAGCTTTGCGTAAAGTGTGCAGCTTGCTTAGCAGTAAAGTGAGCTCTGCATTGTTTAAGGTAGCACTAACTATAACAGGATATGTAGAGTTAGGTCCCAGAAAAGCATACCTTAGACCTACCGGGAGCTGTTTGAGTTTGATTTTTGGAGCTTTTTCTTCACTCCAATCGTCTAGATTTGCAGCTGTTACAGATGTCCCAACCAGCTCTTGTTGTGCAACCAGCTGCATGACCTGCTCACTTGCATCCATCATCCTGACATAGCCAGCAGCAATGTTGTCTAGATGCTATGTTGCTTCTGCAGAAACTGTCAATGCCCTCTCCAAAGGGTCTGTAGGATGCATCTCTTGGAAGATCTCTTCTGCAAGACTGGTGAGGGAGTCTACATAGAATGTGGCCATCTATTGTTGGTCTCTGCATCAACTTGTCCATGTCAAAATGCATCATCAAATCGCCCACATTCAAAGCATGTTCCCTTTTCTGACATCAATAATGACGCTTGCAGTAGCCAGAAATGGCCTTCCCAAAATCAAAGAATCATTTGGTTCTTCACCATAAGCCAGAACCACAAAGATTGTGGGAATCACACAATCTCCCACTTTGACTGGTACATCTTCTAAAATGCTTTCAGGAATATTTACAGACCTATCTGCTAAGAGCATGAGTAATGGTGATACTCTGATGAAGTTCTTAAACATATTATATTATTAAATTTATTATTAATTTAAGTTAAGAGTTTTATTAGGTTTTTTTTAATTTTGACATCTGCAATGGAGAAACTCTTTATAGAGTTCTAATGAGAAGTTGGAAACGAGAAAGTTATAATGTTAACCTGTGCATAAGCAAGAGTGTTGGGATTGAACTTGCGGGATTTTCGTTCAAGATTCTTCTTAGTCATAACGACTTTGTCAAATCCTTCAGCTCTTCTCTTATTAAAGTGGAAAGCAGAAGACCTGATACCATTATTGACTTTCTTATTGTCCATTGGAGACAAAGAAGAGAAAAAATCGTAGAGAAAAAGGTCTGAGAGAGAGAGGGAAAGAAGAAAAATGTTAGTGATTAGCTTAGTGAGATGCACATTCCGAGAATAGCAAAAGAGCTTGGCAACACATACACGCACAAAAGAAATGTGACAAAAGGATTCAGCAAACAGATATTCAATCATTGACTACATACATTTTTGTCAGGCACATTCCACTAATGCATCATCTAGTGTTCCTTTAAGAGAGATTCAGCAAACAGACTATCTAAAGGACATTGCAAAAACCATAATAGTCAACCTAGATCCAACACTAATTAATGAACAATCAGACATTCAAAATGAGGAGAATGATAGTGTCTGAAGTCGAATTTACTCTTTATAAAATGCTAACCAGATTGTGAAAACAAACCCTATAGCTAATAGGCAGAGAGATTCAGCTCTGTGAAAGCATCTCTGCATAATCAGAGGTAAATGGACACAAAATTAAAAAAGAAAGCATATGGCAAAGAGTACAACCTCGTTTAGATAAAATAGATTTGCAGTCTCCTTGAATAGATTGTCCGGAACTGATGATGGAATCAAACATCAAATCACATGAAAGACAAAAAAAAAGAACAGGATTGATCTGATCATATGATCCATGCCGTACCGTTGAGGTGTTCCCGAACAGACTTGAACGATTTACAGTGCTTCAGGCAAACCTAATACGAATGTGTATTGTTTCCGATTTCGTCACGGCCAGGATTAGTATCAGTCAGGTTTAGCAGCTTGAGAGCTCTCCGGTAATCCTCAAGCAGATTATGTGCGTTGTAATTGAGAAGAAATTTGATCCCTTCGCTGGATCTTCGCCTGATCGAGAAGAATGAGAGATCGAAGAGAAGATGAATGAAAATTGATGATCAACAAAAAAAACTAGAGAGAAAGAAAAAAGAAAAATCCACCAATCGACATGTGGGGTTTTAAGACCGATTCTATAATCCCTTCTAGTAGAGTCGATTTTACACAAAATCTTCGCCACGTCATTATTTTTTTCTTTTTTTCTTTTTCTTTTATGTTAAGAGTCTCTTCAAAATTCTGCATTGTGGATGCTCTAAGATAAGAGATATTCTGGTTGGTTGGAAATCTGTCATACCCAAGCTGACAGTAACTGAATGAGGTATCAGGTTGACACTTGACTCCAAATAACATAATGACCTCTCAAACCTCTCAGAAAAGATTGTGCAGTCTAGAACAAAGCTCCTAGGATCAGTCAGCTTCTCTGGTATCTTGTTTTGAATCACTGCACTCACTTGCTCTGAAATCAGCATTGTCCCTTGCTCGAGTCCCAGATTCTTGGTCATCATTCTTTTCACATACCTCTTTATCACAGGAGTAGTCCTTAAAGCATCTATTAAAGGAATCTCCACCACAAGCTTATCCAGGATAGCTTTGATACTAGCATCCTCCAGTTCTTGTTTAGTCTTCATCTGGTTCCTTGGATAAGGTACCTTTGGCTTATAGACCCTTTCTTCTCCACTTTATGGAGTTTGGAAATTCGCAGCTTGGTTCTGTGGTGGGCGTCGATCCACACCAGGGTGTGGGTGTCGATCGACACTAGCTCCTGGAAGTGGTGTCGATCGGGTGTCGAGCTGCTTGTTGACCCTAGTCGATATCTGTTCACCTCGATTCAAAGAATGTCGAATTTCCTCTAGTGTCGATGGACACTGAGGGGTTGGTGTCGATCGACACTCTTCAAAATTTTCGAAATCCTCATCTTCAAACTCCTGCAGTTGCTCGAAATCTTCTGTACTAAGGCCATTTTTCTGCACTGGTTACATATCCTTTCCACTCCTCAGCGTGATGGCATTAACAGAGTGTCTTGGGTTGGTGTATGTCATTCCTGGAAGGAATCCATCTTGCTTTTTCATAACCCCAGCAGTTTGAGCCACTTGAGTATCCAAAGTTTTAACATGAGTGTTCAGAACTTCAATTTTCCCATTCAAATCTTGATACAGGCCGTCAATCTTGCCATTAAAGTCAACTGTAATCTTCTACTGACCTTCTAACAACTGCTCAAGCATGGCTTCCATCTTGCTTGAAGCTGATGGTGCTGGTGCAGGCTGATAAGATGAGGAACCATAGTTCCTGTTGAAGTTATTATTCTGGTAAGGCTTCTGGTATTCAGGCTTCTGAAACTGAGGTTTGCGGGTGTAACCAGAAGAACTCTGGTTCCCTGTGAAGCTGCTTCTCTGCATGTTCCCACTGAATCCTCTATTACCTTGCTGATTGTTGTACCTCTGACCTTGAAAACCAGCTCCATTGATGTAGTTGACATCTTCTTCTTCAAACTCCTCAGCTGGCTCAAATGTCTCAACTTCAGCAGCAAACTGAATAGACTTCTTCCCCACCAGGAGATTATGCACATAATCCAGCTTAGCATTCATCTCAGCAACAAACTGATTGCTTCCTGCACCCCCAGCGTTTTTCTGTCTCTCAAAATCAGCATTTTTTGTGCTATTGCTGGAAGCTAGGTTCTCTATCAGCTTGATGGCGTCAGCTGGGACTCTAGTGTTGAAATTTCCATTGCTTGCTACCTCCAGAGCCATCTGGTACTTCCAATCAACACCTCTGAAGAAGATACCCAGCAGCTGTACTTCATTAAACCCATGGTGTGGACAGTCCCTTTGGTACATGATGTTACTACATATTACATACATTTTGCATACTCATTAGTTAGCTTTTCATGCATCTGTATCACATTTTAGGTTAGATTGCATCACTTAGAGTCCTAGAGCATTCTTGCACCAGCATACGCATGTTCCTTGCATTTTGCATCACATTTAGGTTGTTTCTGGCTGCTTTGGAGTCGTGGAGGTTCGTGGACATGTTGAGGCTGTTGTAGCAATTCGTGGAAGCTCGGATATTTGCTAAGGATCAGAGATCGAGGAGCAGATCGAGCATGGCCGGTCGATCTAGGATGTGATCGACTAGAAGATCGAGCCAACCAGGCGATCCAAGGAGAATGATCGAGATGAGGATCGAGTGAAGCAGTCGATCAAACGGTACGGACGTGAATGATGCCATGCAGAGCGAGAGCCAGATCGAGTACACCACTCGATCCAACCGAAGATCGATACCGAGATCGGATGCAACACTCGATTCGCCGATGATGATCGAGACCCAGATCGAGCTGAAGATATGATGCCCGGATATGATCGAGAGAACCGCTCGATCCTGGAGTCGATCTCTGTCCTTTCAACCACTTTTGGCCGCTAGCGAGGGGGGGGGACCATCAGCTTGTTTTGGCCATTTTGGGAAGGCGGCGACGTCCTTGTCCCGGACAACTTTCAATCCTTATCTTTTTATGTACGTTTTCTCTCTGGTTTTGCAAAAGAACACCATTGTCGAACTTAGAGTTTTCTTGTGCATGTAATCGAATCGTTTTCATCTTAATCTATTTTTCTTTTCATGTTCATCGTTTCCTTTTACATGCCTTGCTTGATTTACCTTATGTGTAGTGAGTAGTTTATTTGGGTTCGGGGTTGAGAGGATTAAGGGGTCTAAAGGGTTTCGATATTGGGGTTTTCTAACTGTTTTCAACGGCTATCTCTTCTAGGGTGTTGAGATCTCAATGCTTGAAGACTCTCACGCCAAGAGCTTCATGATCCGAGAGGTTGCTTACCTTGACAGGATTCAGGAGCCTCGGAAGATCACACCCTAGAGACTAGTTACCCCTTCCCAAAAGCCATGGAAGTTTGGGGGACTAGTTAAGCCACTCATTTGAAATCTGTTTTCCATGCCCTTCGACCTCTCTTTCCACCAAAAGCCATGGGTTTGGAGGAGAGGATGAAGGAGTGATCTATACCGAAAGCCACAGATAGATCTTGCTTAGTTTTCAAGGCTTAGAGATCCTCACAAAGTGAGTCGATTTAATGTTTTCAACCCAAGGTCGAACCTTTGAAACCCCTGACCATGAATCTCAACCCTAGGCCCTTTCTTTTAGCATCTTTACATCTTATCTCGTCATTCGCTTGATCTTTGATAGCATCTTGATCGTTAGTTTTCCTGTTCTTGCATTTTTAGATGATATCGATTGTTATTGCTCGATCTAGTGGTCGATCTCATGGTCGATCCACTAGTTGAATTTTAGTAATTTGAAGCTTTGTCCTTTAATTATTATGTTTGTTCCTCGTGGTAGTTTCATCATTCCTAGTAATTTTAAAATATGTTGCATTCCATTTAAGTTGCTGCATCTAGTTTTTAGGGATTTTCTAATAACTCATCTTGTTTCGCTTAGATTTGCATTAGTCCTTGTATTCTCTTTGCATTCTCTATCATCCTAGGTGTGGATTGACTCTCTCTTGCTTGTTGTACTACAACCTGTCTTGCATTTGAGTTTGATAACCTCATTGCATTCTCACCCGTGCAAATAAAGTGTCTATCAAATGGCGTCGTTGCCATCCTAGGACTGTTTACAGAACATAGAGATTTGGGACTTAGCAAAGACTAAGTCTTTACCTTTTTCAAGTTACTAATCATTCTACTCTCAAACGTGTGTTTTCAGGTATATGAGTCTTCGTTCACGGGGAGATAACAATCTACTTCCACCTTTGGACAATATTCATCAGCTTGGTCACTCACGGCAAAGAAGAGTCAGAGAACAAGCCAGAGCCTTTGAGGAGATTGTTCAGCACGGTTTGGTTGACTTTGAAGCTATGGCTGAACACGAGCATCCAGAAGGACCTCCTCCAGCTCACGGGGCAGTAGGAAGGGGCAATGGAAACCCCCAACACGCGGCTAGACCCCCAAGAATCATAGGAGCCGGAGATGCTCCCAGCACTCATCACAATAGGTGTGGGATCACTCCTCCTCCTGTACAAAACAACAACTTCGAGATCAAGCCAGGTTTCATCTCCATGGTTGCAAAACAACAAGTTCCACGGCTTAGCAATGGAAGATCCCTTGGAGCACCTTGACAACTTCGAGCAAGTATGTGGGATGATAAAGATCAATGGCATATCCGAAGATGCTTTCAAGCTGCGTCTCTTCCTCTTTTCACTCGGAGACAAAGCTAGGCATTGGGAGAAGACCCTCCCACAAGGCACCATCACCTCATGGGCCGAGTGTAAGAAGGCCTTTCTCTCAAAGTTCTTCTCTAGCACCAGGACAGCACGGTTGAGAAGCGAAATCAGCGGCTTCACTCAACGGAACAATGAGACATTCAACGAGACAATGAAGCGTTTCAAAGACTACACGATCCAATGTCCTCATCACGGGTTCAGCGAGGAGACACTACTCAGTACCATATACCGTGGAGCTTCACCAAAGATCAGGTTGTTGCTTGACACATCTAGCAAAGGGAACTTCCTTGGTCAGGAGGTAGAAGAGGGTATGGAGCTGATAGAAAACTTGGCATTGAGTGATGGCAACTACGCTGAGGACTATGACCGCGCACCGAGAGGATCAGAGCTAGAGTCTCACAAAAAGGAGCTGAAATCTTGCATGAGAAGATAGATAAGCTGGTGTTAGCCAATCAGAAGCATGTTCACTTTGTTGGTGAAGCTGATGAGAATCAAGAGGAGTTAGAGTTGAGCCAAGAAGAAGCCAATTGGGTGGCGGGACAGAACAACTACAAACCTCAAGGCTACAACCAAGGCTACCAGAACAACAACCTCTCCTACCGAAGCACCAACGTAGCCAACCCTAAATATCAAGTGTACCCTGCTCAGCAAGCAAAACCTTTCATCCCTTAGAACAAAGGTTTTCAACCGAGTGGTGGTTTCCAAAGTCAAGGGCAGAACAACTTCCAAGGGCAACATCAAAGTAACAAGGGTTATACGCCTAACTACCCTCCGGGCTTTGCACCTCAGCAGCAACAACCGATGCAACAACAAGTTGATCCGGTTCAAGCAATGTTTCAACAGCTGATACAAGGGCAAGCCTCCACAAACCAGAAGTTCGCCGAGATGAACACTCGTCTAGACTCGTCTCTCACTGACTTCTCCACTCAGATCACCAACTTAAACAACAAGATCAAGCAACTAGAGAAAGGGAAAGCGAGTACGAGTGGTCAGAATAGTCTTCCGAGAAATTAAGAGCAGAATCCTAAGGAGTATGCTAACGCCATGACGTTGAGAAGCGGCAAAGAGCTCGAACCTCCGGTCTCTAGCAAGAACAACGAGGACGTTGCAATTCAAGAGGGGGAAGGTAAACCTTCAGCTGATGATGATGAGATTAACTTTGACAACATTTGGATCCAAGGGCCAAGAAAAGGAGACAAAGCAGTTGCTGAGAAGAAAGCTGAGCAAACTACTAAGGAGAAGAATGCTTATGTGCCTCCACCGTATGTACCTAAGCTGCCTTTTCCTGGCCGTTTCAAGAAGCAACTCATAGAGAAGCATAGAATCCTCTTTGAGAAGCATCTTAAGGACGTGGAGATCAAGCTACCTCTCGTTGACTGCCTTGCAATGATGCCTAGATGCGCCAAATTCTTCAAAGACACTCTCGTGAAGAAGAATAAGGAAAGCAAGGAGGTACTTGTTCTAAGTGAAGAGTGTAGTGCTGTGATACATAAGGAGATAGTCCCTAAGAAGTTGGGAGACCCTGGAAGCTTCACTATACCCTGCGCTTTAGGTCCTCTAGAGTTCAAGAGTTGCCTATGTGATGTCGGAGCTAGCATAAACCTGATGCCTCACTCCGTGGCTAAGAAGCTTGGCTTTACTCGTTTCAAAGACTGTCGGATCTCGTTGGTACTGGCTGATAGGAGTGTGAGGCTATCAGTGGGGCTGTTTGAAGATCTACCGGTGCGAATCAGTGGTGTGAACGTGCCTACGGACTTCGTCGTGTTGGAGATGGATGAAGAGCCTAAAGATCCACTGATCTTAGGGAGACCATCCCTTGCAACCGCCGGGGCTATTATAGATGTCAAGAATGGGAAGATTGCCTTGCACTTGGGAAAGGAGATAAGGCTGGACTTCGATATCAATGAGGTTCTGAAGAAGCCGACCATAGAAGGGCAAGCTTTCTACATTGAAATGATGGATGCCTTAGCGGATGAGTTGCTGGAAGAGCTGGCTTTAGAAGACCATCTGAAGCTAGCACTGACTAAGGAGCCAGGGGAGTTTGGTTATGTGGATCAGAGGACCCAGGAGTACGTCAACCTGCTGGATTCTAGGACGATTGTTAAGAATGATGAAAGTTGCTACCTAGAGATCGACCCCGAGATCGACGCTATCACTCGATCCAGGAGTTAGATCGACAAGGCAATCGAGAACACAACTCGATCCGGTGCAACAATCAACGAACAGATCGAGAGGAATGCTCGATCAGGAAAAACAATCGAGTCGACGATCGAGAGAGACATCCCGATCATTTTGGGGTCCAATCAGGAGATCGACTCAGCGTCTCGATCCCTTACTCGATCCACATCAAATCGAGTAAGTGAATCGAGCGAAATGGCTCGATCTAGACGACATCGAGAGGAGAATCGACTGGAGGACTCTATTTCAGAAGGGATAGCGATGGAGGAAAGCAGTCTTAAGGGCCATGCCTCGGGGTCTAAGGAGGGTTCCAAGGAGGAAAGCAACAACAACAGCCACGAGGATGACTGGAGTGCGCTGTTAGCCCCAAAGGTGGACCTTAAGGAGCTCCCAAAATGGCTAAGGTATGCTTTCTTAGGGCCTAATAACACCTATCCCGTGATTGTGAATGAAACCTAAGTGATGATGAGTTGCACTCGCTCCTGACTGAGCTGAGAGCGTATAGGAAGGTCATTGGGTCCTCTTTAAGTGACATCAAGGGCTTTTCACCAATGCTTTTCCCTCATAGGATTCATTTGAATAATGAGAACGCCTCTTCTATAGAACATCAAAGGCGTTTGAATCCTAATTTGAAAGAGGTTGTTAAGAAAGAGATCCTTAAGCTTTTAGAGGCTGACGTGATCTATCCCATTAGTGACAGCACGTGGGTTTCTCCTGTACACATGGTGCCTAAGAAGGGAGGGATCACGGTCATAAGGAATGAAAAGGATGAGCTTATTCCTACTAGAACCATCACTGGTGATAGGATGTGTATTGATTATAGAAAACTTAACCTTGCGACTAGGAAAGACCATTTCCCTTTGCCTTTTAATGATCAAATGCTTGACAGACTTGCTAATCACCCTTACTACTGTTTCCTCGATGGGTATAGCGGTTTCTTTCAGATACCAATTCACCCAAATGATCAAGAGAAGACGACATTCACATGTCCCTACGGTACCTTCGCATATCGAAGGATGCCGTTTGGATTGTGTAATGCACCGGCTACATTTCAGCGGTGTATGATGTCGATCTTCTCCGATCTAATAGAGGAGATGGTAGAGGTGTTCATGGATGACTTCTCTGTCTATGGTGCGTCCTTTTCTGCGTGTTTGTTGAATCTTTGCAGGGTACTAAAACGTTGTGAAGAGACAAACTTGGTGCTGAACTGGGAGAAATGCCACTATATGGTTAAGGAAGGGATCGTGCTTGGTCATAAGATATCAGAGAAGGGCATTGAGGTTTATCAGGCTAAAGTGGAAGTCATGATGGGTCTTGAGCCGCCGGTTAACGTCAAGGGAGTCAGAAGCTTCTTGGGATACGCAGGGTTCTATAGGCGCTTCATCAAAGATTTCTCCAAGATTGCACGCCCTCTTACACGGTTGTTGTGCAAGGAAGCTGAGTTTGTGTTTGATGAGGAGTGTTTGAGAGCTTTCGTGACCATCAAGGAAGCCCTTACATCAGCTCCTATAGTCCAAGCACCAGACTGGTCTCTTCCCTTTAAGATCATGTGTGATGCTAGTGACTACGCCGTGGGAGCCGTTCTTGGTCAGAAGAAAGACAAGAAACTACACGTGATCTACTATGCTTCAAGAACCTTGGATGACACGCAAACAAGGTACACCACTACAGAGAAGGAGTTGCTTGCAGTAGTGTTCGCCTTTGAGAAGTTCAGATCATATCTCGTTGGTTCCAAGGCTATTGTATACACGGATCACACTGCCTTGCGATACATCTATTCGAAGAAAGACACTAAGCCTCGGCTCTTAAGGTGGATTCTCTTGCTCCAGGAGTTTGACATGGAGATTAAAGACAAGAAGGGAATAGAAAACGGAGTCGCTGACCATCTCTCACGGCTAAGGATCAATGAGTCTCTCCCCTTAGATGACTCTCTTCCAGAAGAGCAGCTCATGGCGATTACCGCGACTGTTTGTGGAAAGCTAGAAGGGAGGTTTGAAGAGGTGTTGAGTTTCAAAGAAGAGGATTTACCGTGGTATGCTCATGTAGTGAACTATCTAGCGTGTGGTGAGGAGCCAACACATCTCAACAGTTATCACAAGAAGCGATTTATGAGAGAGGCTAGTGATTACTTTTGGGACGAGCCCTACTTATACAAGAGAGGAGTAGACAGTTTGTACCGGAGATGTGTTACAAAGGAAGAAGCTAGGGACATCCTCTATCATTGCCATGGCTCTTCCTACGGAGGACACTTCGCCTCATTCAAGACTGCCACGAAAGTGTTGCAAGCCGGTTTCTGGTGGCCGTCCATTTTTAAAGATGCACACGAGTTTGTGAAGAGCTGTGAGGCATGTCAACGAGCAGGGAATATCACTAAGAGGAACGAAATGCCTCAGGTTCCCATCTTCGAGGTTGACGTGTTCGACGCGTGGGGCATAGACTTCATGGGGCCATTTCCTTCTTCATATGGCAACAAATACATCTTAGTAGCAGTGGATTATGTCACTAAATGGGTTGAGGCGTTTGCTTCCCCTACAAATAACTCTGAGGTGGTAATCAAGCTGTTCAAGAGTATCATCTTCCCGAGGTTTGGGGTACCTAAGGTGGTTATAAGCGATGGAAGAAGCCACTTCATAAACAAGGTCTTTGAGAACCTCTTGAGAAGGTATGGAGTTAAGCATAAGGTGGCTACACCGTATCATCCTCAAACAAGCGGTCAAGTGGAAGTCTCCAACCGGCAAATCAAGGCTATACTAGAGAAGACTGTCGGAGCAACAAGGAAAGACTGGGCAGTAAAGCTGGACGACGCTCTTTGGGCCTACCGTACTGCCTTAAAAACGCCGATTGGTACAACCCCTTTCACTCTACTCTATGGCAAGGGCTGTCATCTCCCGGTTGAGCTAGAACACCGTGCGTTGTGGGCTGTGAAGAGGCTGAATTTTGACCTCAAGACTGCTCAGGAGAGGCGCCTTATTCAGCTACACGAACTGGTTGAGTTAAGACTGAACGCTTATGAGAGCTCTCAGATATACAAGGAGCGGACTAAGGAGACTCATGACAAGAAGTTGGTTGCCAAGGAGCTTAAGGAAGGAGGGTTAGTGTTGCTGTACGACTCAAGGCTCAAACTCTTCCCGGGAAAGCTGAAGTCAAGGTGGAGCAGATCGTTCGTGATTCAAGAAGTGTTGCCTTATGGAGCTGTTACTCTGATGGGAAAAAGTGGCAATGACTCACCGTCAACGGACACAGAGTCAAGCCTTACTTGGCAGACAGCTATGACAAGGAGAGTACCTCGGTGCTTCTCCAAGACCCACCATCCGCTTAAACCAAGTAAAGTCTAGCTAAAGACGTTAAAGAAAGCGCACTTGGGAGGCATTCCCATGTTTATCTTGTACATATTTCTGCTTTATTTCTCTTTCAATTTTATGTTTTTATTCTGCACGTGTGTAGGAACATGTATGAGGAGTCTAAACCTTGATCTTGAAGTCCAAAAGAAGCAATAAGGGTTAAGAAAAGGCTAGAGATCGAGTGCTAGATCGATTGATCCTGACTCGATCTTTGCTAGATCGAGTCAGTGAATCGAGAGGAGTCAGACGATCTAGACGAGAACGAGTGATAAGATCGACCTTGATGAAAAAGGATCAATCGATCCAAAACGGATCGACCGATCTAATTTCTCTCGGGAAAATCTGTTGAAAACAGATCGATCACTCGACTCGATCTATCACTCGATATGTGCCAAATCGACCCCTAAATCGAGGACATAGCTCGATCATGAGGACATAGCCGTGGAGCCAACATCTCAATGATCGAGGGAGCCAATCGATTCATGATGAATCGAGTCTCAAATCGAGTAACCCTCTCGATCTAAGCCATTATGGGCATGAGATCGAGTCCTAGATAGACCAAATGGACTCGATCTCATGCCGAGGTAACATTTTCTTTCCCTCCTTTACTCTTTTCCCTCCAATTTTTAAATTCAAAACTTGGTCAAGGCAAGCATCTTTGACCATGAAAGATGTGCCTTGACCAAGACTTTGTCAGAAAAACCACATTTACTACCTATGGTTTTGCTCTTTGCTAGACTTTAAATGTTTCAACAACCTCTCACCCTCTCATTCCTGTTTTTCTCGAGAATTTTAAACAAAGAGAGTGAGAGTTTCGGTTTTCAGAAGCTAGCAAAGATCTCTTACATTTCTTGCAAAGGTATTTTTAAAATTTAATGATTTATCTTTAGGAAAATTTCCTTTAAATTCGCAAGATATTGTTCTAGAATATAGGGTCAGTTTTGATTTTTAAAAATTAGCAAAGTAAAAGGAATAATTCTAGATTTTTTAGTATCTAAATATCTGATTCTCCTTTATTTAGCTATGATTTTTATTAATTCCCCAAAATTCTAGGGTAGTATTTATAAGTTTTCTCCTTCTCCTCTCTCATTCTCATCAAACTGCTGTTTTGCTTATCAAGCTTCTTGAGAAACTTGTTTCAGGTACAATGGCCCCAAAAAGAACAAGAGAAGAGACAGCACAAGAGGGAGAAGGACAAGAGGTGGCAGTTCAAGAGAGGGTCAGATGGACTAAGGATGAGAAGAGGGACAAGAAACGGCTGGAAAGGCTTCGGTTTGAGCCTACCAAGTTTGCTGATCGAGAGCTGCTGTCTAGGCTAGGTATTCTTGGGGATTTCGACCAACTCCTCAAGAACATTGACCTAAGGTGTCTGTCACGGATGGATTGCCCAACCATTCCAGAAGTGACAATAGACTTCCTTGCCACGATGGAGTTCCGTTAAGAGAATCTTAGCACACCCGTCCTTCACAAGGTCGCCTCTACTTCAAGGTTGGCCGTCAAGCCTACACCCTCTCTATACCTGAGCTATGCCAAACTTATGGTCTCAACTCGGATACGAACAAGGTCGAGTTCCCCGCCTTCAAGAAAGCCAACGACTTTTGGGACCTGATTAGCAATGAGGACTACAAAGCCAACACCGCCAAGATCAAGCGAGTGAGAAGCCCAGTGCTGAGGTACACTCTGAAGCTGATTGCCAACATGTTTAGTGGAAGATCTGTTGCTCCCACGGTCACAAAGACCGAGCTGTGCTTCCTGTTCCAAGGCGTGAAGCACTTGGTGTGTGATCCGGATGCAAATGATGAGCCTATGGAGGATGAACTCGGCGATGAGGTGAACTACGGATGTGTGCTTGCTGCTTCTTTGGTGAAATACAAGGCTTATGCCTTGCGGTGCAAGGCAACTTCTTCTTACATTGGCGGCTTCCTCACTCCTCTATTCTTGCAAGCTGGTGTGCCTATCCACGACTTCGCCCATGTACCAGCCAGAGCTTTCATGGATGAGGCGTACATGAGGAATACCGATAGCTTGGGACGCACGCCAGCAGAAGCGTTCTACGCCTACCTCTTCATAGACGACGAAGACAAGAAGAGAGTGTGCATCCTGCCAAACAAAGATGAAACCGAGCTGCTTGGTGTTGGGAACATAGAGTTCTTGCCCACAGAGGAAGAGTGCTTTGCTCCTCTAGGAGGACCACCTGCTTCAGCGATTGCTCCTCGTCAAAGGTCCGAGTCTCCAGCCACGGAAGATGAGATGTCCGAGGCCTACACACTTCCCAAGTTAGACTTTGAGCCGAGGACAAAAACCGAGAAGTTCCTAGCATCTGTTGTGGAGATGCAAAGGAAGATCAATAAGTGGCAAGGCAAAATGCTCAAGAAACTTGGAAAGAAAGTCAAGGCACTTCAAGGAGGCTCGCCTAAGAAGGATGCAAGTAAGGAGGCTCAACAACCCGAGAAGAGAAGGCTCTCAACCGGTGGAGTTGTCATCCGCGAGGCACAAAGCAGCACCATTCAGCCAGCGCGCCATTCTCTCCAAGAACCAGCCGACAAGGGCAAAGCAACAATCTCTAGCTCCTCTGGAACATCCTCAAGTTCCAGCCGAGACTAGACCAGAGGTAACAACGTTCTTCCATTGTACATAACCGCTCATATTTGGTTCTTTCTGCTTTGTGTTTTGTTACTCCTTCAAATGAGTTTGCCACCGGGACAGTATCAAGCAAGTTTGGGGGAGTACATGTGTGATTTGACATGTGTTTTGTGATGTTATTTTCCTTTAGCATCCTTGAGTCTTTAGTTCATGAAAAATTGGTAAAATTTTTAAAAAAATTTCAAAGATTCATGTAGTTGCATTCATCTTGTCAAAACATGTTAGGATTAAGTCTAGAGTTTCTCATAGCATCTAGGTTGTTTGCATTTTGCATAAGGGGTTAGAGTTTCTTCAAAAGGTGTTTTTACTTATGAATTGTTTCAATGCCCTAGTTAGTAGTTCTCTAATGCCTTGTCTATGCTTTGAAAGTAAGTTCTTACCATGCGTGGATCACTTGTTAGGATTTTCGTGGCTTGAATTGAACTCTCATGATTTGAAACTTATCCTAATAAGCGAGAACCTTAATTTGAAATTCTAATTATCATCCTTATGCATTTGAAAATGAACGCATGGTTTTAAAATATTTAGGCTCTCTTCTTCCTTTTTACCACTCTTTGTGAGCCTAAGTAGAACTCCCACCTTGAACCTTACCCTTCTTTGAAGCCAAATGTTCTTGTGTGACAATATTGTGAGGCCTTCCTTTCGGTTTGAACTTGGCATAAAGTGTTAGGTTTAGGCGACATGATTTGGTTCTCATATGATTGCTAGCTTTGCATTTTGAAGCTAGGTATAGGCTTAGGATAAGTTTGGGGGATCATTGAGGTTGTTTTCATTTCTATTTGTTCTCGGTTTCAAGGAGTTTGGTGTTTTAAAGAAAGAAATGGGTTTTAAGTGAAAAGTTGTGTTTAAAAAACTAAGTATACGCTCTAATAAATTTCAGGAGGTAGCTCTCCCAATAATAAAAAAAGAAAAATAAATAAATAAAAGAAAAAGAAAAAGAAATAAAAGAGCCTAAGTGCCAAATAAAAATAAAAAGAAAAAAAAAAGAGAAAAGAAAAAAATAATAAGAGAGCTACCAATAAGAAATATTTAAAGAGCAAAGTTATTTTCAAAACCTTTTCACTAGCCTTAAGAGTTTAAAAATGTTTTTGTTTCGAATTGGGGATTGCTAAGTTTTGTGAAGAAAAAAGGTAGACTCTAAGTGGTGAGTGAGGATAAAAGTTGTTGAATGAGAGGGGTTTAGGATTATTTGTTAGTTTACATGGGTAGATGAGAATCTAATCATGTATGCATCAATTGTCTTTACCTTTAGCATTATGCATAAGTTCAACCATTTTTGAGAAAAACCCTTGTTCTAATTATAAATCCTTTTCAAATGAGATCATTCAATGCTCATAACCTTCACCTTTAGCCAAATGTGTTTTGCTTTAAAGTGCATAAGTTTGATTCATGGTTCTAATGTTAATGAATGTTAAAGGATGAGTTTCTTTGATTGTTAGGAATAGGAGAGTCATGATTTGAATTTCTTTGTGTGATGAGTATGGCTAAGTTCTTTGGAGTATGAGTGTAAGCATAGCATTTTAGAACTGTTAACTAGGATATTGAGATTGATTCATTTGAAAGGCACTTTTGCAAGAAGTTTAAACCCCCATTCGTTTTTCTGAAAACCTCTCTTCCTTACTTATTTTCTGTTGCTTGAGGGCAAGCAAGAAGTAAGTTTGGGGGAGTTGATGTTACTGCATATTACATACATTTTGCATACTCATTAGTTAGCTTTTCATGCATTTGTATCACATTTTAGGTTAGATTGCATCACTTAGAGTCCTAGAGCATTCTTGCACCAGCATACGCATGTTCCTTGCATTTTGCATCACATTTAGGTTGTTTCTGGCTGCTTTGGAGTCGTGGAGGTTCGTGGACATGTTGAGGCTGTTGTAGCAGTTTGTGGAAGCTCAGATATTTGCTAAGGATCAGAGATCGAGGAGCAGATCGAGCATGGCCGGTCGATCTAGGATGTAATCGACCAGAAGATCGAGCCAACCAGGCGATCCAAGGAGAATGATCGAGACGAGGATCGAGTGAAGCAGTCGATCAAACGATACAGACGTGAATGACGCCATGCAGAGCGAGAGCCAGATCGAGAACACCACTCGATCCAACCGAAGATCGATACCGATATCGGATGCAACACTCGATTCGCCGATGATGATCGAGACCTAGATCGAGCTGAAGACACGATGCCCGAATATGATCGAGAGAACCGCTCGATCCTGGAGTCGATCTCTGTCCTTTCAACCACTTTTGGCCGCTAGCGAGGGGGGGACCATCAGCTTGTTTTAGCCATTTTGAGAAGACGGCAACGTCCTTATCCCGGACAACTTTCAATCCTTATCGTTTTATGTATGTTTTCTCTCTGGTTTTGCAAAAGAACACCATTGTCGAACTTAGAGTTTTCTTAAGCTTGTAATTGAATCGTTTTCATCTTAATCTAGTTTTCTTTTCATGTTCATCGTTTCCTTTTACATGCCTTGCTTGATTTACCTTATGTGTAGTGAGTAGTTTATTTGGGTTCGGGGTTGAGAGGATTAAGGGGTCTAAAGGGTTTCGATCTTGGGGTTTTTCTAAGTGTTTTCAACGGCTATCTCTTCTAAGGTGTTGAGATCTCAATGCTTGAAGACTCTCACGCCAAGAGCTTCATGATCCGAGAGGTTCCTTACCTTGACAGGATTCAGGAGCCTCCGAAAATCACACCCTAGAGACTAGTTACCCCTTCCCAAAAGCCATGGAAGTTTGGGGGGACTAGTTAAGCCACTCATTTGAAATCTGTTTTCCATGCCCTTCGACCTCTCTTTCCACCAAAATCCATGGGTTTGGAGGAGGGGATGAAGGAGTGATCTATACCGAAAGCCACAGATAGATCTTGCTTAGTTTTCAAGGCTTAGAGATCCTCACAAAGTGAGTCGATTTAAAGTTTTCAACCCAAGGTCGAACGTTTGAAACCCCTGACCATGAATCTCAACCCTAGGCCCTTTCTTTTAGCATCTTTACATCTTATCTCGTCATTCGCTTGATCTTTGATAGCATCCTGGTCGTTAGTTTTCCTGTTCTTGCATTTTTAGACGAGATCGATTGTTATTGCTCGATCTAGTGGTCGATCTCATGGTCGATCCACTAGTCGAATTTTAGTAATTCGAAGCTTTGTCCTTTAATTATTCTGTTTGTTCCTCGTGGTAGTTTCATCATTCATAGTAATTTTAAAATAGGTTGCATTCCATTTAAGTTGCTGCATCTAGTTTTTAGGGATTTTCTAATAACTCATCTTGTTTCGCTTAGATTTGCATTAGTCCTTGTATTCTCTTTGCATTCTCTATCATCCTAAGTGTGGATTGACTCTCTCTTGCTTGCTGTACTACAACATGTCTTGCATTTGAGTTTGATAACCTCATTGCATTCTCACCCTTGCAAATAAAGTGTCTATCAGTACAGCTTGAATCTCACCCATGCTGCTTTGAAAGCTTCTGTTGGCCCTTGGGAGAATGTGGCGATATTTCTCCTCAACTCTTCTGACCTTGCATCATCATAAAAGTTGTTGAGGAAAGCAGATTTGGTATCCTCCCATGTAGTCGAAGAACCAGGTTCCATCTGTTTGAGCCAATGTGCTGCATCTCCTTCCAAAGAATGAGGGAAGAGCTTGCAGAATAGGAAATCATTAGTGACTCCATTGGCTTTAACACTTGTAGCCAGGTCTTCAAACTTCTCTATATTGTCCATTGGGTGTTCATGTGGAAGCCCATGGAAAGGATGCTGACCTACAAGCTGATAGTAACTGGGTTTCAGCTCAAAGTCATTCCTCTGAAAATCAGGTGGGCGGATTGCAGCTCTATTTGCATAGAACTGATCAGGCCTGTTGTAATCTCCCAGAGTCCTCTGTTGATGACGCCCAGCATCATCTCCAGCAGCTTGTTGTTGGACGTTCTGCTCCTTAATCACAACGCCATTATCATCTATCCTCTACCCATCCTCATTCCTTCTGTTCCCTTCTCTGTCAACTAAATAACCCTCATCATCTGTCCTCTGAACAAGTGGTCCAACCATTTTAGTCTGCTTTTTGGCTTTCATGATGGTTCTCTCTAGCTTGGCGAGTTCGTCGATGCCTAAAGTCACAAGTTCTTTGTCTTTGTTGCTCCTAATACTGCGATTATGCATGCATCTGAAACAGACAAAAGATAAGTGAAATAAGTTAGTAAACAGAAAATAAAAGCTTAGTCAAAATTGTAAAACTAAAAATCTGAAAGTAATATCTCAGTCCCCGACAACGGCGCCAAAATTAGATATGCTCAAATTAACCTTTAGAGCTACTCTCTAAAATTAAGAGATCACTGTAGTACTTAGGAATCGAATCCACAAGGACTTAAGGCTATCACTCAACAGATTTTAGATTCAAATAAAGCTAAGCAGTTAATAATAAAATAAAACTAAAATAGCAACGAAAGCAATGAAATCAGGGGCGGATTGTAGGTTTCTAAAATCAATAGAGACAAGACGCTAGGCAATGGGAAATTCGCAGATTGACATAAATCGCAGACTACAGACTGAAAGGAATATTTATTAAAACCGTTCTAGAACTCGAAATACTATTGTAAAACCAATCGACTTCCATCACAGAGATTAACTATGATCAGATTCTAGACTTCCAAATTCCTTTGCAAATTCTAAGAACCTAAACATGCATTATAGATCAGGTTCGATATGTTCACAAAATTACTAATCCAAATTCCTTTGCAATTAGTTATTTTTCTCATCTAAGATAGTTCTGGTGATTAACAATGTTTCCACATCTATTAAACAACCTAAGATCTGATTTCTAGTTGATTAATCTTAAAACCAGTGTTAAAGCAATCTAGATAAAGAAACAATGATTTATCCTTCCAGTTTTGTAATTCTAACAATTCATTATCAACCATTGAATAACCCAAAACCTAACTAGCAGATTACTCAGACATAGCAAGTGAAACACAAATCATGGCTGAATAAAATTGCATTAAGAAATAGAGTAAAAGATGAAAGGGGTTCGAAATTCATCTCTACAAAGTATGGATTTATCTCCCTAAAAGCTCTTAATCTAATCTCTCTCTTAGTCTCAATGAAAACAAGATAAATAACCTAACGATGGCTTAGAAAACCTACATACAAGTCTAAACACGAACTGGGATAAAAGTACAAATAGTGGAAAACTTCTGGGCCAAGTTGCAATTTTTCAACAGAGTTTTAAAGACTCTTTTCGCGACCACTTGGTGTCGATCGACACCCTGCTCCATAATGCCCTCTGACTTGGTCCTTTCAGCATCAGCTTCAACATAGCTCCAAAAGGCTCCAAAATCCACAATTATGCTCTATTCGTACCTAGACCTGCAAAGACTCTATAAGATTCGAAAAATACCAAAAAGACTCTATAAACAAGACTTATATCATGGTCAAAAACTAGCAAAAACCATAATATATCATCAACGACGGAGATGGCGAAGAGAGAATGCTAGAGCAGGCCTAGACGTCGGTATAATTCTGGATCTGAGAGGTGACAGAGTAAGTCGAGAGTGATTTGAAGAGGTGACGGAGGAGAATCTGGGGTCGGAGAAGAGAGAAGAGACAGTGAGACGGTTGAAGAAGAAGAAGAAGATAGAACCCTCTCTCTCTCACTCATCTCTTTAGAGTAGGC
Source organism: Thlaspi arvense (assembly GCA_911865555.2). Lineage (NCBI taxonomy): Eukaryota > Viridiplantae > Streptophyta > Magnoliopsida > Brassicales > Brassicaceae > Thlaspi > Thlaspi arvense. Next base: position 35,902,720 of record OU466861.1, on the reverse strand, counting down.
AATTAGACTTCTTCCTCTTTTGTTGTTTCATTTGATACCCAATGGCTTCGTCTGCGCCACAGGGATCTATTGATCCTCTCACCGGGAAAGATCCGGTAAAGGCGTTAACCGCTGTAGCATCTGGATTCTTCGATAATGTGAAGAAAAACAAGCAAAGCTTTTTCAAGTTCTTCCCCATGACTGGGATTTTGCTTCTAAGCTTCTGATCGGTGAGTCAGAAATACCGGATTCACGATCTGGAAGAAGACACGGATGTTCCCAAAAAGGAGAGAGATTCTTTGACGGATCGTATTAGTAAAATCAAGAGCGATCTTCTGCATCAAGCGTCGATTGACTCTACGGACGTCTTTGTCTCTCGACTCGTACCTTTAGGTGAAGATAAAAAGTGATTCAGAGATTGAGGGCAGAGATTTTTTTTCTTTTCTTTTGTTCTATTTATTTTTTCCCACTTTTAATTAATAAAATTGTATTTTTTAATCAATATCATTGTGTCATTTTCACTTTTAAAATCTGATTATATAAAACAAAAATAAATGTAACATTAGCCTACAAAATTATTACTAAAATCATATAAGAATATTTAAATATGAATATATCTATATAATTAATGATTTTCAATATGATGCAGGATATAGTATTGTTAGCTTTTGGAAAAAAAAAAATTAGAATTTTGATTTGGATCCACCATTAAAAACATAGTACAATGCAGGTTAGATTTTCTTACAATCAAAACATAAAACAACCTATACCAACATAATTATAAACCATACCTAAACAATAAATTAATCACACAAAAAAATAAACAACATACAAATAAATAATAAAATCATATATTGTAAGAGCATTTACAAATATATTTTCTTTCTCTTTTTTTTTTATAAATAGTGGATTGATAATATAATATTATATTTTTCTCATTTTTCATCACCTTAAACAAAAAAGAAAGACAAATGTCAAAAATTTTAGTGCGTATATAAATTATATAATACCATCATCAATACAAAAATAAAACTATCAATACAACAATATATTTTAATGCACTACATCACGGGTTGCATAAATTTTCAAAAAAAAAATGTAATTTTAGAAATAGAAAATAGAGCTATCAATAACAAAATAAAACTATCAGTACATCTCCACAATTTTACGAATCAAACATTAAATATTTCAATACTGTATGTGACAGGTTGTATAGGATTTTTTTAAAAAGAATTAGAATTATCATTTCGATCCAACAAACCTACTCAGCTAATATAGTATTATATGTAAGAAAAACTATATTTTTTACAATCAAAATATATAAGAAACCCCAACATAATTATAAACCATACCTAAATATTAAATTAATCATACAAAAAAATTTAAACAATATACAAACAAATAATAAATCCATATAAGGTATACTCTAAATATTGTAAAAGTCCTTAAAAAATATTTTCTTTCTCAATTTTCATAAAAGGTGGATTGATAATATGGAGTTAAAATAAAACTTAGGTTTCTATATTATTAACAAAATACAATACATCTATAGCAAAATAAACATTTCATACAAAAATTTATTTTGATTGAAAATCTAAATTTAAAATCAGTAATTAGAATGTAATAGGAAAATGTTGACTATCAGAGAAAACAATTTGGTAAAAAAAATACCTAACCTCTATTCATAAACCTGTAACTAAAATATATCAAAATTTCTGGGTTGTATAGATTCATTATACAAATCATTTACATCTCAAATATAGCTGTATTTATGGATTGTATGGATACATTATACAGAGCAAAAATATAGTAATCTCATACAGAAATGCATTTCTATATGAAATCAAAATTCAAGATCAGAAATAGGACATAATGGGATAATTTTAATGAGATAAAATTTTGATAAAAATAACTATGTTCATAAACCTAACTAATTCAAATATAGTAGGACTTTCATGTTGAATTAATAATATAAAAATGAAATTTGTTTTTTAAAAATAGTAACCCTTCTTCATGGTAGGTTAAAATTTAGTAATGTATATTATACGTAAATACCAAAAATAAATCTTAATGGTTTCTATATTATTAACAAAAATACAATACATCTATAAAAAACATAAACATTTCATAAATTGTTTTTTTTTTATAGGAAACGAATTTAAGATCCGAAGTGGAATGTAATAGGACGATTTTGATGGGATAAAATTTTGGTTAAAAAGTTACTTAACCTCTATTCATAAATCTGTAACAAAAATATATCAAGATTTTCGGGTTGCATAGATACATTATACAAATCATTTACATCCATCAACTATATTTTTTGATTTTTTTATATTTCTTCCATAATTTCTTATTTTCTAACAACAACTAACAATAATTTGAATTTCATATTTATTTTATGTAATCAAATTATTAATATTTGTTTTTTATCTTTATAAATCTATCCAACAAACTCTCAACTATAACACAAATATATAATCAAAAAACATTACAATAATTATAAATATAAAACTACTATCTTAAAACAAATATCATACACAAACGAAACCGAAATACCATTCACAACCAATACAATATTTTCATTCCAACAAACAATTAAATCACACAACAAACATACTCAAGCAATGTATTTATGGGTTGTATAGATATATTATACAAAACAAAAATATAGTAAATCTATTACAGAAATATATTTCTATACGAAATCAAAATTCAAGATCAGAAATAGAACATAATGGGATAATTTTGACGATGTATGAAATTTTGATAAAAATAACTATATTCATGAACCTAACTAACTCAAATATAGCAGGACTTTCGGGTTGAATTAATAATATAAAAATAAAAAATAAATTAAAAAATAGTAATCCATCTTCATAGTAGGTTAATATTTAGTAATATATGTAATACATAAATACCCAAAAAATCTTAATGGTTTCTATATTTTTTTTCTCATCAGCTTTAAATTATTTAAGAAATCGAGTTTACATAGTCTTGGTACAAAGAAATAGAAATTAAACAGAGCATTATGTGGGATTGTTTGCTTTGCCAATTTATCTGCTATTTGGTTGTATGATCGACCAATCCAACAAAATTGAATTCCTTGAGAACGTTGACTCCAAGCTCGTGTTTCCCGGATCCAATTATATGCTCCAAAATTAAAACTCTGTCCATTAACTTGATTGATGACCTTTTTATTATCTCCTTCAAAGATAACCTTTTTATAACCACGACTCCAGCTATGTTGCATTGCTATAACCAAACCTTGAAATTCTCTCTCTTGAGCGTTGTTGAGAGCTAAACCGTGAGACTGTCCTGATCCCCTATATACTCCCATTTCATCTCTGAATACCCAGCCGGCTCGAGAATCAATACTGTTATTCTTAAAAGCCCCATCAAAATTGCATTTGATCCATCCAGTACAGGGGCGTCTCTAAGGAGTTCGGATACTTGTTGTACACGTTGAGGGTCTATTTGTTCCAGTCTGAACTAAGTGAGTTTCCAGATTCATCCACTCCTTTGCATCTGACTTCGCCATGTGAATAATATTTATCCATTGAAGATGGTTGTGTTGAAATACAATACATTTATAGCAAAATAAACATTTCATACAAAAAATTATTTTTTCATAGGAAATCAAATTTAAGATCAGAAGTAGAATGTAATAGGACAATGTTGACGAGATAAAATTTTGGTAAAAAAAAATACTTAACCTCTATTCATAAACATGTAACTAAAATATATCAAGATTTCCAGATTCCATTGATACATATACAAATCATTTATATCCATCAACTATATTTGTTGAATTTTTTTATTTCTTAAATAATTTCTTATTTTCTAACAACAAATGACAATAATTTGAATTTCATATTTATTTTATTTAATAAACTTATCAATAAAATTATCAATAATTTGAATCTCAACTATAACAAAAATATATAATCGACAAACGATACAATAATTATATATACAAAACTACTAATTTAAAACAAATATCATACACAAACGAAACCAAAATTCTATTCACAAACAATACAACATTCTCATTCCAACAAACAATTAACATACAACAAACATACTCAACCAATATATTAATAATATAGATAAGAAAAACTAAATTTTTAAATAGAACTTAAATTCAATAAGGTAAAAAATATTACCCCGCACGTAGAGAGGGCTAAATCATAGTATCTTTATCGTTTGCCATGCATTATTCATGTTATTATAATAATTCGTAAATTTTAGTAATTTCTCTACACATATGGGATTGCATTCACTTTCGAAAAAGGAATATTATACATAGATCAAATTATCGTAATATTGTTTCCAATTTTATCTTAAAAATTGTCATACAACGCAAAGGAAAAATACTCAAAATATATATAAAAAATATTATGGATAAATGTTAACCGACTATAATCCAAAAAAATTATATATATTATAAATATATTATATTAGTATAGATATATATGTATAATATATGCTTACCTAATAGTATTATAACCATATTGGATATTTACTGTTTTCTTCTTATATACTAATCCTTGGTTATTAACCGAATACACTTCAATATTATTAACGTTTGGAAATCAAAGAATCTCATGACTCACTTACACTCAACAAGTATTTATCAAAAGTTTGATAAGGTTCTCTACAAAGTGTCTGAATTGGATCCGCTCAACCACAGGTGGAGTACTAGAGTGAAGATTCTCTGTATATTCAAACACTTGGTCGGTGTTAGAAAGTTTTTTAATCTGATATTGGTTGATGACAAATTAAGTAATTATTTTCTCACGTAGTTATTTTATATGTTCATGTGGTTACCTGGAGATGATTAATAAAAAAAATGTTTATCGTGTTTTTGGAGGGTGATAAAATTCATGTAGTATTATGCAAAGATATAGCATGTATATTCGTGGTGCAGATTTGTGAGGGTGATTGGATTCTGTTGTTTTATTTCGAACTCATGCCTGTTGTTGGAGAGTTTCGACCGAGTATGCACAATTTTTTGATCAATTGTCAGCCATGTACGGTATTTGTTAAAATTCCTCCCGCTGACATTAATCGTTTTTCTTTTGTGGATATCAAAGCCATTAGAGATGGAAGTATGGATCCTAATGTCTGTGTTGGTGAGTTTTCTTGGTTATATTTAGCTTTGATCAGTTAAATTAAACTAATCATATAGTGTTTATATTTCAGATATAATCCGTCAAGTTGTTAATGTTGGGAATTTTAGAGGACATCGTGCACTTGATTTTCATAAGCGAACTGACATATCTTTTGAACTTGTGGATGAACGGTATATTTTTCTAATTTGAATTGGTACATGTTGATATGATGCATTTAATACCCTTGGGTGATAATGAGTCACGGATCTATTACATTGATAATAGTGGTTTGCGAGTTCTAGTACTTTTGAAAAAATGAATATTCAGAGCATTTCTCGAAGCTTGGTCGTCATGCAATCAGCAGCTCCCTATTTGTACAATGAAGTTTGTATTGATTGTTCGAAGAAATGGTGATTGGAGAGTAGAAACCGCTTTCAAATGTGCATAAGTTTTCTTGGATCCTCCATTTGCAGAAGGAAACAATCTTCGTGACTTAATGGCTAATAATAATATTTAGTTGTTAGTTTTACTAATATATTTGTGACTGATAACAACTACCAAAATTATAATAACGTTTTTGTTTTTCTGTTTCTGGATATTGTTAATTATTCTTAATCTATCTACTAGATTTTTTTGTGAAAGTTTACGGCCCGCACAGACTGTGCAGATAAACCACCTAGTAATCTATTAAAAAAGAAACTGAATATGATAAAGTAAAAAATAATTAGATAATTTTGAACATTAAAAAGTAAGATTAAAAATATTTTCGCAAAATCACTTATTATAAATGATTAAAAACTGGTTTTTTCTTTTATTGTGCTCAAATTATTGAAAGTACCTAATTTATAAATGAAAATGTTAAAAATTCTTCTGCCAACAAATAACTCCTACATAAATCTACCTTTTTTTTGTGCCGCCTTCTCCTCCCTTCTTTACACAACATCCTCTTTTTCTGTTTTTCTCTTTCATCTGCTCTCATTTCTCAAGGTTTTTTAATTTTATAATTATAATTAGATAAAAACCCACAACTATATTGCAGAACATAAATAATAAAAATAAGTTTGATATAATTTTAAATTTGAAATGATCTTATAATATTTATTTATTTAAATAAATAACTGCAGTACAAAGATCTATGAAAATTAGTTTTTGATATATTTTATTCGATTACCAAATTTTGGTTTTTTCAATAATAATAAAATTATTATACTATAAAAATATCTACTTATTGAAAAATTGTCTTACTTAAATAGATAAAAAAAGTAAACAAATATCATGAGAAATTTATTACAAAATAGATTAACAGCTGTTTGAGAGCAAATTTCGGGATGCCACGTGGGGGTGTGATTCGTCTGGGAGATGGAGCTGTGTCTCTGAGTTTCGTCCTCTGTGGGGAAAGGAGATGAGTCGTTCCGGGGCGGAAGCCTGTGCATGTCTTGGTGACGGGGTGGTTGTCGTGTCTTGGTAACACTCAAAGTGAGGTCAATCGGGCCTCCGGGAAGACCAAAAGGGGTTTTCCTCCCGAAGGTTCTATAACGTCCAAGTAAGTGGACATCCTACCGGGAACAAATACTCACGAGGGTGAATCTACGAGTTCAGGGTGAGAAGTCTCGTCCGGGGATCGAGACATTTATATGTTTAAATGTGTTTCAAAGGGGTTTCTACATAATAGGGAGAAGACGAAACGAGTATAAAGGCATGGTTCCAGGTTAAGAAGGACTTATCCTGGAAAGCATTCTCCGGAGCTGGCTGGTTCGGTCACAAGTGGTCACCACCTCTTCCAGAGGGGTTTTTTCTCAGATCCGACCAGTCTCCTCTTCTGTGTGGTGATCTCCTCCATTTTATACTCAAGGTCTTCATGTCCTCTCTTTTCCATCCGGCGCGCAAGAGAAATAGGTAATGGTGGTGATTCTGGCGTGTTAGGAGAAGCCTGCCATCTGCTCTGAATAATGCCTGGGAGTCGTTCGCTGAGCTAGTCTAGTGCATGTTAGTGTCTAGGGCAGTTTGCCATCCACGTGTCGAGCCCGTATTCGGACATGGTAAAATCGGTCCCAATAGTTGCCCCCAACTTCTCGACTCATTGGGAAATGAGTCGGGGAGTCTCTCGTCTTGACATCATGTGCATAGAACATATGTTATACAATCCCCTAAATGGTTTGCCGCTAAAAGGCTAAATAGACGCGGCGACCATGCCCCGTATCGCAAGAGATACAGTACTGGTCTGGGCGAAGCTAGGTTCTTAGGTGATAACGATGATTTAAGGACTCGTCTGAGCCATGCCACACATCTTGATAGAGTGCAGTAATAGCTAGACGGTCCGGACTTCCGGAGAAGTAGAATGAGGTATCAACTCTGACCCTGGCACGTATCACGAAAGGATATGACATTGGTCGAAGGAGCAGTCCAAAGGGGACTCTCAACCCCGACCTTATTTGCATATCCTGCAGGAGTACGTTATCGGTCGAGGGAATTATACCTCCGGGGAAGCGATCCGCGGGGCAGCTCTTATAGGTGTCAAATGTGACCTTATTCGCATCTGAGGGAGTGCATTATTGGTCGAATGAATTACCCTTCCAAGGGAAACGAAATGTGAGACGGTCAGACTAGGTATACATATGCTTATAGTCTCACCCTGTCTACGCTACGCATCCGGAGGAGTACGCCATTTGGCCAGGGGAGTTACACTTTTAGGGAAGCGTGCCGCAGAGCAGCCTTTATAGGTGTCAACTTCGACCTTATTCACATCCGAGGGAGTGTGTTATTGGTCGAAGGAATTACACTTCTGGAGGAAACAAACCGTGAGACGGTCAGACAAAATACATATATAGAGACTTGCCTAGTCTATCCTTACTGGGGCGTGCATACGGGGGAGTATGGCATTTGCTCAAGATAGGAAGATAGGCGTTCACGGAGGGAACTGATAGCTTGACCACTGGTGGACATCTCCCCGGAGGGATTTTACTTCTTGCTTTGTGAGGAACTAGACAAGAAGCCATCTTGCCCCCGCTCATCGGGTCATGAGCAAGGTTATAGCCTTATGTGACCATGGGGATCGGCATAAGACAGCAACGAGGGTTAAGACACCGGCCCAAAGGCTAGAGGTGGCGCCATTGGATGGGTGAATAGATATTCCCTGCGTTGCGAGGCGCTAACGCAAGGGGGAGTTGCTACTCGAATGCAGCTGGTGCGGAGTAGGGCGTTTCCAAGGGCGTTACCTCGACTCCCTTACTGCCTGGACAGTCTTTGCATTGTGCTTACACGGAAGTTTTTGGGTTTTAAGAACGTGCTTGTATTTAGGCTTGCATTTAGTTCATGTTTTGGTCTTCTTTTGCATGTTTTCATTCTCTTTAGTCATATTTTCTTCTCATTTTAGACTTCGGTTGCATTTAGGATGTAGTTTGCATTTCCTTTGCATCAAGGATGTTTTTAGGTACTTATGGAGCTATGAGGAGCAATGAGGAGCTTTGGGAATGAACCAGGAGGCTAGCTAAGCTAAGATGGAGCAAGAGGAGCCAAGGCAGACGATTTTTGCAAGCCCTATCGGTCAAGGCACGAAGGTTATCGGTCAAGGAGCGACCGATAGAAGAGCTATCGATCAAGCTATCGGCCAAAGAAGTGACCGATAGAAATATATCGGACGTATTTTGGTCACCCTATCGGTCACCAAAATACTCTATCTGAATGGATTTTCGAAATGTCTTGTCAGTTTACTGTTATTGAGTGATTTTTTTGAATTTGTAAGATAAATTTCTTGCTTTATTTAATATAAGTTTATATTTGCCTTTAATCTTTTCTTAATCTCTCTTTTAATCATGATTATTATCTTTTTTCTTTGTGATTTGGTGTTAAACATGGCTATTAGTAAGTAGTTTTCTTATGGTTTTTAGATGTGGTAGATTAGGAGAATTTAAGGATTGATTAAGGTTTGTTTTGTGCTTAATAACATGGGTGTCTCTCTATAATCTGTTCTTAAGCTAGATTTGTCTTGATCTCATGAATCTGGAATTTAGGCTTTCTCTTATGCCCACCAAGTGTTTGATGAAATGCTGATCTTGTTTAATAGAGGATTTACTGGCCTTAGCTCAAGAGATTGGCTGTTTGAGGAATATTTTGACATGAATAGAGTTGGTTTGTAATGCGTGTTGAATGTTTTAGTACTAATGAGAGTTAGTTCTTGTTAAAGTGTTTAACAAAGGGCTATTTGTCAAGAGATTGAACTTAGCTTGCTTATTTGTGAACTCTATGTCTAGGAACCAGCATTGCTAGCTTGTTTGCTTGATCAATGATGTTTGAAAAAACCTTAGTTAGTTTTTAAATTCTCCAAAATCAATAACCTCATATAGGTACTTGTCTTCTCTTTACTGAATTTCGAATACCTTCATTGCTCTACTTATTTACTATGTGTTGCTTCTTTGATCATTGCTAAACTGTCTCTTCTTGAGTTCTCTTTGGTGTATGATCACTTTAGGTTGTTAGTTCAGTTGCTTAAGCAACAAAAACCTCTCTGTTTCACTTGACTTAAGGATTTCTGCTTGCAACTCTTTTGTCATTCAACAACTCCGCTTGGATTGACATTAAAACCCATATGCTACAACTGATTAAGTACAATGGGTGATTGATATAAAGGACTCAAAAAACATGTATCAATTTGGCGTCGTTGCCATTGGGGTTTTCTGTTTAAATCATTAGAATTTGTAGAATCTTTAAGATCAGGTTTCTTTTGTTTTTGGTTACTAATCTCCCTTGACTCCCATTGCTCTTTTTCAGGTTTATGAACTTAAGATCCAAAGGTTTAAGCAATCTTGTAGACTTCACAGACAGCATCAATCAGTTGGACAGAGGCCAGAGAGCAAGAAGACAGCAGGAAAGGCAGCAACACTTGCAGAGACTAAGGATGAACAATCAAGGACTGCTAGGATCAGAAATGAGATTTCAGGGTTTGCACAGAGGAACAATGAAAGCTTTGGTGAAGCTTGGGAAAGATTCAAGGGCTACACACTGCAATGCCATCACTATGGCTTCTCACAAGCCTCTCTGCTCTCTACTCTCTACAGGGGTGCCCTCCCAAAGATCAGAATGCTTCTGAACACTGCATCTAATGGTAATTTCTTATCTAAAGATGTTGATGAGGGATTGGAGCTTGTTGAGAAATAAGCACAGTCTGATTGGAATTATAATGAGGGGTTTGATAGAACTCCAAGGAGTGCTAAAGATGAACTGGAGTCTAGCAAGAAAGAGATCAAAGCTCTGCATGAAAAGATTGATCTACTGCAAAGGGAAAGGAAAGAAGTTCACTTTGTTGGAGATATGGTTCACCTTGATGGTCAAGAGACTTGCCAAGTTGAGGAGATGAACTATCTTGGTAACCAAGGAGGCTACAATGGGTATGGCAACTACATACCAAACCCTAACTTATCATACAAAAGCAACAATGTTGCAAATCCTCAAGACCAAGTGTACCCACCTCAACAACAACAACAATCTACTCCAAGACCTTTTGTTTCCTACAACAACAATCAAGGTTTTCAACAGAGGAACAACAACTTCCAGCCAAGAGCGCCCTATAACCCTCCAGGATTCAATGCTCTAGCACCAGCTCTAGCTTCCTCCAGCTCCCAAGATCCCGAACTCAAGAGTATGATGCAACAAGTGCTTCAGAATCAGGTCAACACAACCTTAGATATGAACAAGAAGTTTGTTGAAGTTCATAACAAGATTGATTATGTGCATGTGGAGTTAACCAACAAATTTGATGGCTTAGCTGCAAGGGTGAAAACCTTAGAAGACAACAAAGGAGTTGCAACAGCACCACGCCCTCAAAGTAGTCTTCCTGGAAAATGTGAGAACAATCCAAAAGAATACTGCCAAGCTGTTGACTCCCTTGATGCTTTCACTTCTACGGAAGAATCTATTATAGATGAATTTCTGTTCATGATCAGTGAGGACATTGATGAGAAAAGCTAGGGGGAGGATCTTTTTCAAGTTTCTGATGTTAAGAAGGAAACTCAAGGTGTTGTTATCCCTATCTACCAGCCTGATATCCCATTTCCTGGAAGATTCAAGGAACAGCTAGTCAAGAAGTATAAGACTCTTTATGCTGCTCAAATGGAATTGAGAGGTCTGAATGGTCAAGAGGAGCTTGCGAAACAGAGAGCTAAAGCTGGAGCATTTGAGGTTAAGGAATTGAGCATCAAGAAGCTCGGAGATCCAGGTTGTTTCACTTTCCCATGTGAGCTTAAAGGCAAGACCATCAAGAGCTGTTTGTATGATCTAGGAGCCAGCATCAATCTGTTACCAGCTTCTACTGCTAAGGAGTTAGGCTACACTAAGTTCCAGCAAAGCAATGTCTCTCTTACCATTGCTGATGGGACTGTGAAGATGCCTTTAGGAGCCCTCAAAGATGTTCCTATGCAGATTGAAGGAGTAACCATCCCTACTGACTTCTTAGTGCTGGATGTGGAAGGAAAGATTAAGAATTGTATCATTCTTGGAAGGCCATTTCTTGCTTCAGCTGGCCCTGTATTTGATGCTAGAGAGTGCACAACAGAGCTGAGGCTTACAAAGAACAAGGTCTTGAGCTTTGACAGCAAAGGCAACAAGCTGGAACATGATCATGCTTTCTCTATGGACCTTAACAAGGTGAAGGGGATTGACAATAAGTGGCCAGAGTTTGAGGACTATTAAGGAGAGAGTTTTGATGGCTGTTGCTTGGCCGAGTTGTTTGAATACACCACTGAAAAGGAGGTCTTTAAAGTGGTTGGTTACAAGAATTTGAATGATATTAAGCTGGTTACTAAGAAAGGAGAGGTGCTTTTGCAACCAAGTGGCTCAAGGATGGGTGAGGTTTGCTTCAAGATTCAGAAAGAGGGGAAGACCATGCCTTTTGCTAAGATCAAACTGAATGGAGTCATGATAGGGCTCAGGTTTTACCAAAATAAAACTACTGCAAGTGCACAGCAAAAGCAGTTGTAGTACAAGGGGTCTCGAATCGCAAGAGAGTAATGCAAACTACACTATCGAATGTAGGTTCGGATTAAGCTAAGCAGAGTATAATGTATGTAATCCGAATGATAAATAAAAGTAAGCAAACGAATTTGTTATGTGATCTAAGTTTCAGAAGACTAAAAGCGCTAAGTCAGGACAGTTCGCAGGTTGAATCCAAGAATGTAGAATGCATGAAATCAAGAATGATTAAGAACCGTTTTACACATGAATCACTGATGTATAACGAATCAATTCTCATTGCAGAAGTTATATATGCCTAAATCACAGAGTTTCAAATCTCTTTGCAAACCCTAACAATCTAAACATGTAGTAATGATCAGGTTCAATTGTTTACAAAACCCCTAAGCCAAATCTCTTTCCATTAAGTTGTTTTGCTCATCAAATACTAGTTCAGGTTATCAATAATGCTCTCAAATATATTTAACAACCTATGATTTTCGAAATTCTAGATGATGTGTCTCTGAAATTCGATTTTAAAGCAAGCAGAGATGAAAAACCATAAGAAATTCCTAACAGGTAGTGATTCTACAATCTCTTCATCAACCCTTGAAAAACCCTAACTTAACTAGCAGATTACTCAGACATGATCATGGAATCACAAAACATAACTGAATAAAATTGCATTAAGAGAAAGAGTAAAAGAATAAGGAGGTTCGAAATCTTCTCAAAAGAGTACAGGATCTGTCTCCCCAAAAAGCTCCTGAATAAATCTCTCTCTAGCTCTCTCTGAATTCTAAAATCTAAGATAAAAACCAACAATGGCTGAAAAACCTAATAAATTGAGGCTAAACATGATCTGGGATCTTCTTGCAAATAATGAAACTTCTGGGCCAATTCTGTAAATAATGCTCCATCTTTTAATAAACAGCCACGACCTCCTTCCTTGGTGGGTGACGAGCATCACTAAAGGTGGTGACGAGCGTCACCCATATGGATACTTTTCTTCCCGAGTTGGATATTTCGTGGCTTCAACTTGCAATGCTTCAAAAAGCTTCAATATCTCCAATTATGCTCCAGACATGCAATAACCTGCAAAGACTATTCTAGGAGTCTAAAAAGACCAAAAAGACTCAATAAAAAGGACTTATATATCATGGTTAAAAACCATAAAAACCATGATATAGCAACTCTCCCAGACTTAGCTTTTGCTTGCCCTCAAGCAAACATCAGAAAAAGAATAAAGTCGAGGTTTGAAAACAAGAAACAGTCAGTCAATCATCAGGAACACCACACTGGTTTGAACTTTCGAATCCACATACCACATAGTCAACACAAGATCAAATTTTCAGTCTAATCATCACAAGCTTAGCAAATCTCTCAAGTCCAGTCCAAATCCCTTCAAGAAATCCAAAATTTCTACTGCTAACTCCTTATTTTTTATCTAAGAGTGAAGTCTCATCAAGGTTTTATCATCTCAATCACTTATAGATTCATTTTCCTAAAGACTGAACAAATCAATCTCAACACAGCTCTCCTATTTTCTCTTTCCTTATTCTTTTTCCTTTGAATATTTTCGATTTTTCACTTCTTTTTTCTTATTTTTACAGTCTAAGATATGGTGCTACTCAATAATTGTGTTCCTTGTGAGGAGACAGGTTCTTGAGTGTGTTCACTACTGTTGTTCCTTGTGAGGAGACAGGGTCATGAATGCACAATTCTTTTGACTCAAAATTTTAAAACTACATCAGGGAAAATCAAAGAGAGACTGTATCTTAACCTTATTGTCAGTGCTGAAAGAGAGAATTAAGATCAATAAGAATCAAGCCCCAAGACAAGAAGTTTAAAGTTCATTAAGGTGGAGCTAACAGCAAATTTTTCAGATTCTCTAAGAACCTAAACTTTCATTGCTAAATTGATCTACCTATGGCTTTCAACTTAGTAAGACTTGTAATCAACTATTGTGGCAATGGTTCTTATAAGTGATAGGGCTCAGGTTTTATCCAAATAAAACTACTGCAAGTGCACAGCAAAAGCAGTTGTAGTACAAGGGGTATCGAAATCCCAAGAGAGTAATGCAGACTACACTATCGAATGTAGCTTCGGATTAAGCTAAGCAAAATATGATGTATGTAATGCGAATGATTGAATAAAAGTAAGCAACGATTGTGTGATATGATCTAAATTCAAGAAGACTAAAAGCGCTAAGTCAGGATAATTCGCAGGTTTGAATCCAAGAATGTATGATGCAGGAAATCAGGAATGATTAAGAACCGTTTTAAACATGAATCTCTAATGCATAACTAATCAATTCTCATTGTAAAAGTTATCTATGCCTAAATCACAGAGTTTCAAATCTCTTTGCAAACCCTAACATCCTAAGCATGCAGGAATGATCAGATTCAATTGTTTACAAAACTCCTAAGCCAAATCTCTTTGCACTAAGTTGCTTTGCTCATCAAATACTAGTTCAGGTTATGAATAATGCTCTCACATATATTTAACAACCTATAATTTTCGGATTCCTAGATGATGTGTCTCAGAAATTCGATTTTAATGCAAGCAGAGATGAAAAACCATGAGATATTCCTAACAGATAGCGATTCTACACTCTTTTCATCAACCTTTGAAAAACCCTAACTTAACTAGCAGATTACTCAGACATGATTATGAGATCACAAAACATAACTGAATAAAATTGCATTAAGAGAAAGAGTAAGAAATAAAGAGGGTTCGAAATCTTCTCAAAAGAGTACAGGATTTGTCTCCCCAAAAAGCTCTGAATAAATCTCTCTCTAAGCTCTCTGAATTCTCAAAAACTAAGATAATTGCCAACAATGGCTGAAAAACCTAATAAATAGAAGCTAAACACGATCTGGGGTCTTCATGTAAATAAAGGAAACTTCTGGGCCAATTCTGCAAATCTTCTTGATACTTTTAATAAAACAGCCATGCTCCTTCCTTAATGGGTGACGAGTGTCACCAGTCTGGTGACGAGCGTCACCATATGCGATACTTTTCTGCTTCGAGCTTGGTACTTCGTGGCTTCCACTCAGAATGCTCCAAAAGGTTCCAAAATCTCCAATTATGCTCCAGACATGCTATAACCTGTAAAGACTCTCCTAGGAATCTAAAAAGACCAAAAAGACTCAATAAAAAGGACTTATATCAAAAACCATAAAAACCATGATATATCAATTCCCCCAGACTTAGCTTTTGCTTGCCCTCAAGCAAACATTAGACAAAGAATAAGGTCGAAGTTTGAAAACAAGAAACAGTCAGTGAGTCATCGGGAACACCACACTAGTTAGAGCTTTCGAATCCACATACCACATAGTCAACACAAGGTCAAATTTCAGTCTAATTATCACAAGCTTAGCAAATCTTTCAAGTCCAGTCCAAACCCCTTCAAGAAATCCGAAATTTCTACTGTTAACTCCTTATTTTTTATCTAAGTGTGAAATCTCATCAAGGCTCTATCATCTCAATCACTTTACAGATTCTTTTCTCTTCCTAACAACTGAACAAATCAATCTCAACACAGCTCTCCTATTTTTTCTTCCCTTAATCTTTTTCCTTAGGATATTTTCGATTTTCACTTCTTTTTCTCAACTTTTTCAGCCTAAGAAATGGTGCTACTCAATACTTGTGTTCCTTGTGAGGAGACAGGTTCTTGAGTGTGTTCACTACTGTTGTTCCTTGTGAGGAGACAGGGTCATGAATGCACCATTCTTTGGACTTAATCTTTTAAAAACTACATCAGGGAAGATCAAATAGAGACTGTATTTTAACCTTATTTTCAGTGCTGAAAGAGAGAATCAAGATCAATAAGAATCAATCACCAAGACAAGAAGTTTAAAGTTCATTAAGGTGGAGGTAACTGTAAATTTTCCAGATTCTCTAAGAACCTAAACCTTCATTGCTAGAATGATCTACCTATGACTTTCAACTTAGTAAGACTTGTAATCAACTACTGTGGCAATGGCTCTTATCAGCAAAAACGTCCTATGGTTAGTTCCAAGAAAAACTGACAGTTTCAAAAATTTTGACTCTAGAAAAACAGGTTTTTGACTCAACTTTAAGACTCTATAAACATGACACAAAGCACACAATGTCAGTAACCACCTCCCCCAGACTTGAACAACACTGTCCCCAGTGTTATTAAGCCAAGAGTTGGTCAGAAAAATGAATGAGAAGTCGAAAAACCAAGTCAGAAAAGTGGTACCTCGCGTGGGGTCGGGTGACGAGCGTCACCTGTCTAGTGACGAGCGTCACCACGACCTGTATTGCCCAAATCTTATTTCAGATGTTAATTAACGAAGTGTTTGCATGTGTACTCGAAAGGTAGACTTTTTGAGCATTCAGACACATAATTAACAACATCCAAACATAGCAAAAATAACCTGGTTCAACAATCTCACAAAACATCATCAAAGAAACTGACAACTGACTCAAAGTAAACATAAAAATGACTCAAGAGAAAGAAAACAATATAAAAGGGAAAAAGGAACAAGTAACCAGATAGTGAAGCCTCAATCCTCATCCTCGCAAGGCTCAGTGGTGTAGTGGGGGCGGACACAACCACAGTTGCTAAGTGTAGCAACAACATCCCATAGTCCCTCAAAGCTATCAATGACATACTCCTGAAAAGCAGCCATATCCATGGGCGTCTGTGGTCGTGGAGGACGCCTGAAAGCAGCAGAAGAACCACTCTGGCGTGTAGAAGGTCCAGCATCAGCAGCAGCAGCAGTAGAAGCAGAGGGGCCAGCTGTAGCAGCTCTAGCAGGGCGCAGAGTCAAGGGGCGCAGAAAAGTCTGTGCTGGCATGAAGAATAGCTGGCGTGGATCTCCCTGAATAGTAGTGAGGGCTCTCTGTGGCAACTTAATGCCAACATACTCTCCAAAAGTGGTAGTGAACGTCCAGACAACTCCAATCTTCATCCAAGTGACATGGCGCAGATACTGGTCATCCATAAGTGATCTGTCACTGCGCAGACTGCAAGGAGTAATATCGATCTGGAAATGATGGAAGATCGGTGTCAACAAGCTGCCCACACTCTCAGTCTTCTCCCCTGGACTGGTGAATGGCTTGGTCTTCAAGGAGACCAGATGCTCAGCGAAAACAGCGCCCAAGTTGGCACGAACCATACTATCAACAGGTATTGAATCATCCAGCATCTCATAAAGTCCGTAGTAGAGGAGAAACAGCTCACTAACTCGAGTCTTGCTGGGCGCAGACTTGCACAGAATGGTATGACCAAAGAGGCGCAGAATGTACCTCAAAACCGGATGTCTAACCTCTGTCTGCGTGCTGGTCTTGCTATCATAGACTCCATTCCCGAACTTGGACCAGAATGTCCTCATATGGGTCCACTGAGAGGGAAGGAGAACGCCCGTGGGATGGTCAGAGAAGCCATAGATCCAACAAAGCTCCATCAGACTGATCCGGTATCGAACTCCTCGGATCAGAAATGTCATAGTGCCTTCCTGCGCACGCTTCGCCAGCTCATTCGCGTAGTAGACGCGAACTGTAGAGAGAAACTGGCGGACCAAATCTGGGTACAGATCGTACTGCTGGAATGGCATAGTCCCCATCCCTATGCGCTCCAGAATCTGAACAACCTCCTCAAAGATCGCCATCTTCTGCAGAACTGCAGGATCCGCGAACAGAGTGGGGATAATCTTAACTCCCAGCCACGCTTTGTAGAACAGCGTGTCATACTCATCCCACTCTTCCTGAATATCACGGAATACACAGGTATCCCGGGACACTTCTTGCTTCGGATTCCCTGCCCAAGCCACTCCTGAGGCTATTTTCCTATCCTCTCGTTTGGGCCATGGGGGCCTGCAAACCGGGTGCTGACTGAAGGAATCTGTAGACCCTGTTGCAGTGCTGGAAGACGAGCTTTGTCTTGGTCGTTTCTCCTGTCGAGGCATCTGAAAATTGAAGAACAAAATCGACCAAAAATATCTCAAAAATTAGCAAATTTTTCAAAATTCGAAAAATCAACCAAACAAGATGAAATAGCTGATGGCGATTAACTACTGCACTACCAGGAACACAATTCAATTATCAGTTCAACCTAAATCAACCAAAATTTACAGATTTTTGCAACTTTCATCATGAACTCGAAAATTCAAAACAGTGCAAATTAACCGATAAAAGCTCACAAAGATGGTTCCATTCCTCTAATACAACCTAACTAACCATGATTCAACAGTTAAATCAAGCCAATAAAGTCAAAAATCGGATTTTACCAAACCTAAGATGGACTGAAAATTGGGGATTCCGAACACATACCTTGCGGATCGTAAAAACTGAGTGGATATTCAGAAAGAGGAGCAAAATCCACACGGATTAGACTCTTGAATCACTCAATTTGGTTAAGAAAATCAGAAGTTATGAAATTCTCTACTTTGCTAAGTGTTCGGTTTTTTTTTTAAAAAAAAACAGGTGTGTTCGACGAAAAAGAAGAGAGAAGCGTTAATACCCGTGCTCGATCCTGACGGGTGACGAGCGTCACCATAAGGATGACGATCGTCACCACTTTTTTTTTTTTTTTTTTTTTAACTGAATAAAATTTTAATTACTAATCCTAAGCACGAAAATAATAACTAAGTATTATATCTACAACTTACCAGTGGGTTGTCTCCCACTAAGCGCTTTTTTAAAGTCATTAGCTTGACTTTGGCTGGCTGTTTAGATAGCTGGTGCCTGATCCAGAGACACAATGTGTCCTGCTGGAATCTCTGCTTGTGCCCAGTAATGTTTTACCCTTTGTCCATTGACAGTGAACTCCTCTCCTTTGGAGTTAATCAGGACAATTGCACCATGTGGGCGAGCTTCTTTGACAGTGAAAGGACCTGACCATCGAGAGCGCAATTTACCAGGAAAAAGCTGTAAACGGGAGTTGTAGAGCAATACCTGGTCATTGGGCTCGAAATGCCTGGAGATGATCTTCTTATCATGATATGCCTTTGTCCTCTCCTTGTATAACTTGGAGTTTTCATAGGCTAGATATCTGATCTCATCCAGTTCATTGAGCTGAACCAAACGCCTTTCTGCAGCAGGTTTAAGATCAAAATTCAGCTTCTTGATGGCCCATTCTGCTTTGAACTCCAGCTCCACTGGTAGATGGCACGCCTTGCCATAGAGAAGGTGGAATGGAGTAGTCCCAAGTGGCGTTTTGTATGCAGTCCTGTAGGCCCATAATGCATCATCCAGCTTTGCAGACCAATCTTTCCTTGTCTTCCCAACTGTCTTTTCCATAATCTGCTTGATCTGCCTGTTGGAAACCTCAACCTGTCCACTTGTTTGGGGGTGATAGGGCGTGGCCACTCTGTGCTGTACACCATACTTCTTCAACAGCTTGTCAAAAACCTTGTTGACAAAGTGAGAACCACCATCACTTATGACAATTCGCGGGACACCAAATCTGGGGAAGATAATGGTCTTAAACAGCTTCAAAACCACTGCAGCATCATTAGTAGGAGTAGCCAACGCCTCTACCCACTTAGATACATAATCTACAGCAACCAGAATGTATCTATTCCCATAAGAAGAGGGAAAAGGTCCCATGAAGTCAATACCTCAACAATCGAAAACTTCAACTTCCAGAATGAAGTTCTGTGGCATCTCATGTCTCCTGCTGATTTTTCCTCTTCTCTGACAAGTATCACAGCTTGTGATGAAGGCTTGGGCGTCTCTGAACATGGTAGGCCACCAAAATCCAGCCTGCAAAACCTTAGAGACAGTCTTGAATGTAGCAAAGTGTCCAGCATAGTCTGATCCACGACAGTGAAAGAGCACGTCCTGAACTTCTTCTTCTGCTAAGCATCTTCTGTAAATACCATCAGCACAATGCTTGTAGAGGTATGGCTCATCCCAATAGAATCTCCTAAGTTCTCTCAAGAACTTCTTCTTAGCATAGCCTTTAAAATCATGTGGTTCATCCTCTGCAGCAAGATAATTTGCAATATCAGCATACCAGGGTCTCTTTGGATCATGTAAAGCATAAACAGGCTCTTCAAAAGCCTTCCCCAAGCTTGCACAAATCGCAGATAAGTGTTGAGATTGGTGACGAGCGTCACCAATGTTGGTGACGAGCGTCACCTCTCTCGTATACTTTGGTCGCGACTGTTCTCGGTTGGTGACGAGCGTCACCCTCCTGGTGTGAGTAAATACTTTCTTCCTGTTCTCTGGTTTCCACTAAGTAAACATTCTCTTCAGGCAAGAAGTCATTGATTGGAACACTGTCTTCGACCTGAATCCTTGATAAATGGTCAGCAACTCCATTCTCAACCCCTTTCTTGTCCTTCACTTCAATATCAAATTCCTGAAGAAGCAGGATCCATCTTAACAGCCTTGGTTTTGCATCTTTCTTCTGCATTAGGTACTTCAGTGCTGAATGGTCAGTATGAACCACGACCTTGGAGCCAACAAGATACTGCCTGAACTTCTCAAAAGCAAACACAACAGCTAACAATTCCTTCTCAGTTGTTGCATAATTCTTCTGAGCATCATCCAAAGTCCTACTTGCATAGTAGATGGCGTGGAGTTTCTTGTCTTTCCTCTGTCCCAGCACTGCTCCAACTGCAAAATCGCTGGCATCACACATTACCTCAAAAGGTAAGTTCCAATCTGGAGGCTGCACAACAGGGGCTGTAACCAAAGCCTGTTTGATCTGTTTAAAAACGGATTTGCACTCTTCTGTGAACTCAAACATCACATCCTTGCAGAGGAGAGCAGTAAGTGGGCGTGCTATCTTGCTAAAATCCTTGATGAATCTTCTGTAGAAGCCTGCATGACCCAGAAAACTCCTCACTGCTTTGACTGAATCAGGTGCTTGCAGACTTGTCATCACCTCAATTTTCGCCCTATCTACCTCTATACCGTCTCCTGAGACTCTGTGGCCAAGTACAATACCATCCTGCACCATAAAATGACACTTCTCCCAGTTTAAAACCAAGTGCTTCTCTTCACATCTTTGCAGAACTGCACACAGATTATCCAAACAGTTCTTGAAAGAGGACCCATAAACAGAGAAGTCATCCATGAACACCTCCATAAACTTCTCTATCATGTCTGTGAAAATTGACATCATGCATCTCTGGAAGGTCGCAGGAGCATTACACAGCCCAAAAGGCATTCTGCGATATGCAAAAGTGCCATAGGGACAGGTAAAAGTGGTCTTCTCCTGATCATCTGGATGGATGGGGATCTGAAAGAAGCCTGAATGCCCATCAAGGAAGCAGTAATACTTGTGATTTGCCAGCCTCTCTAGCATCTGATCGATGAAAGGTAGAGGAAAATGATCCTTCCTTGTTGCTGCATTCAGTTTCCTGTAGTCTATACACATCTTGTGTCCTGTCACAGTCCTGGTTGGAATCAGCTCATCCTTGTCATTCTTTACCACTGTGACATCTCCTTTCTTAGGCACCACGTGCACTGGACTCACCCAAGCACTGTCTGATATAGGATAGATGATACCAGCCTGCAACAACTTCATGATCTCTTTCTTGACCACATCCTGCAAATTCGGATTCAGCCTCCTCTGGTGCTCAACTGATGATTTCGACTCATCCTCCAAGTGTATTCTATGCATGCACAAGTCTGGGGAGATACCTGAAATGTCATCAAGAGAATAGCCAAGAGCTTTGCAAAATTTTCGCAGCTTACTTAGCAAAAGGGTGAGCTCTGCATTGTTCAATGAAGCATTAACAATAACAGGATAGGTAGAGTTTTCTCCCAGAAATGCGTACCTTAGCCCTGCAGGGAGCTGTTTAAGCTCAACTTTTGGTGCTTTTGCTGCAGACCAATCACTCATTGTGGCAGCTTTCGCAGATGTGGAGACAAGCTCATCCTGTGCAACCAGTTGCATCACTTGTGCAGTAGCATCCATCATCTTTGTGTAGCCTGTTGCAGCAGCATCTAAATGCTCATACTCAGCTGTAGAAGTGGTCATCGCCCTTTCCAAGGGATCCTCTGAACTCATCTTATGGAAGATCTGATCAGCAATGTTTGTGAGAACATCAACATAAAAAGTCTGTCCATCTATGGTTGGCCTCTTCATCAGCTTGTCCATTTCGAATTTCATCACTAAATCGCCAACATTCAGCTCTATTCTACCCTTCCTGACATCAATAATAGCTCCTGCAGTGGCTAAGAAGGGTCTGCCAAGAATCAAGGGGTCTTTGGGCTCTTCTCCATATTCTAGAACCACAAAATCAGTAGGGATCATACAATCTCCTATTTTGATAGGAACATCCTCTATCATTCCTTCAGGGACTCTAACTGATCTATCAGCTAGGACAAGAGATATCCTTGTAGCTTTAAAATCGGTCATCCCCAAACTCTTGGCAACAGAATGAGGCATGAGGTTCACACTAGAACCAAGATCACACAATGACCTCTCAAACTTGTCATTGAAGATGGTGTAGTCTAAAACAAAGCTTCCTGGGTCTGAAAGCTTCTCTGGAACTCTGTTCTGAATCACTGCACTGACTTGAACGTTGATCATCATAGCTCCAACCTCAAGGCTCAAGTTATTGGTCACCATTCTCTTCACATACCTCCTTATAACAGGAGTGATCCTTACATCATCAATCAATGGGATCTCTATTACCAACTTGTCCATGATAGCCTTGCATCTTGCATCTTCAAGCTCTTGCTTAGACTTCTTAGGATGCTTAGGATAGGGTATCTTGGATTTATACACGGTCTCCTTAGCATTATCTGAAGTCTTAGGCGAAACTGAAGCATGTGGTGTCTGGTGACGAGCGTCACTGGATTGGTGGCGAGCGTCACTCACTTTGGACGAGTCGGGGTCGATTACTGGATATGGGTGACGACCGTCACCCCCTTGGTGACGGTCGTCACTAATATGTGAAGAGTCGGGGTCGGGGTTGTGCTCGATGGGTGACGAGCGACACCCATTATTGGTGACAAGCGTCACCAAAGGTTCTTCAGCAAAATTTTCTTCATCTTCATACTCTTCCATACCCACGAAATTCCTTGAGGTTAAATCCTTCTGCAACACTGGTTGCAGGTTCTTTCCACTCCTCAATGTGATGGCATTCACATGGTGTTTGGGATTAGCATCAGTTCTTCCTGGAAGAAATCCTTCTTGCCTCTGAACAGCTCCTGCAGTTTGGGCAACTTGAACAGCAAGCTTCTTCATATGAGAATTCAGACTCTCAATTTTTCCATTCAAGTCCTGATAGAGCGAATCTATCTTGCCATTAAAGTTCACAGTAAGGTTCTGCTGTCCTTCCAAGATCTGTTCTAACATTGCTTCCATTTTGTTCTCTTGTGGAGGTGCTGGTTGATAGGAAGTAGAACCATAGTTTCTGTAATTTCCACTGTTCTGGAATGGTTTATGATATTCTGTCTTCTGGAATGGGGGTCTAGGAGTGAAACCAGGCGTGCTCTGTCCTCCTGTAAGGGCGTTTTTCTGATTGTTGTTGCTGTATCCTCTGTTCCACTACTGATTCCCATACCTTTGTCCCTGAAAACCACCAGAATTGATGAAATTTACATCTTCCTGCTCAACTTCCTCTGGAGCTTCGAAAGTTTCCACTTCTGCAGCAAAGTGAACTGACTTCTTCCCTACCAAAAGGCTGTGCATATCATCCAACTTAGCCTTAACTTCAGCAATCTGATTTCCATCAGCTACACCAGCTTGTTTCATTCTCTGAAAGTCTGCGTTTTTAGTGCTGTTGCTGCAGACCAAGTTCTCAATCAGTCTTATCGCCTCTTCTGGTCTATTGGTGTTGAAGTTCCCTGCACTTGCTGCATCCAGCGCCATCTGATATTTCCAATCAATGCCTCTGAAGAAGATCCCAAGTAATTGCACCTGACTGAAACCATGATGAAGACAATCCCTTTGATAAGACTTGAACCTGATCCAAGAGGCCTTGAAAGCTTCAGTAGGGCCTTGTGTAAATGATGCAATTTTCGTCCTCATGTCTTCTGATCTGGCATCATCATAGAAATTATTCAGAAAGGCATTCTTGGTGTCCTCCCAAGTAGTTAATGAAGCAGGCTCCAGTTGCTTCAACCAATATGCAGCTTCTCCTTCAAGAGAGTAAGGAAACAGCTTGCAGAACAGAAAGTCATTGCTAACCCCATTAGCTTTGACACTGGAAGCCAAGTCCTCAAATCTCTCTATGTGATCCATAGGATGCTCATGAGGTAAACCATGGAAGGGATGCTGACCAACCAGCTGATAGTAGAGAGGTTTGACCTCAAAATCGTTCCTCTGGAAGACAGGAGGTCGGATTGCAGCTCTGTTGGCATAGAACTGATCAGGTCTGTTGTAGTCGCCTAGAGTCTTCTGAACAAAACGCCCAGCAGCGTTATTGACAGCAGCAGGGACTCCCACGTTCTCAGCCACTTGCTGAACATGCTGTTCAACAATGACATTCCCCTCTTGATCAATTCTCTGCCCCTCTTCGTTCCTCCTGTTTCCTTCCCTGTCAACCAAGTGACCTTCTGCATCTTCAACCAAGATAAGTGGAGCGACCATTGTAGATTGCTTGTTAGCTTTCCTGTTAGTTCTCTCCAACCTAGCAAGCTCGTCGATGCTCAAAGTCACAAGCTCTTTCTCTTTGTTGCTTCTGGTTCTGCGATTAGGCATACACCTGAAACAGGAACAAGGAAAAGTAGCTGAAAATCAGTAAACAAATAAAAACTTAGACAAAATCCTAATACTAAAAATCGATAGGCAGCTATTACTCCCCGGCAACGGCGCCAAAAACTTGATAGGGCTCAGGTTTTACCCAAATAAAACTACTGTAAGTGCACAGCAAAAGCAGTTGTAGTACAAGGGGTATCGAAATCCCAAGAGAGTAATGCAGACTACACTATCGAATGTAGATTCAGATTAAGCTAAGCAAAATATGATGTATGTAATGCGAATGAATGAATAAAAGTAAGCAACGATTGTGTGATATGATCTAAATTCAAGAAGACTAAAAGCGCTAAGTCAGGATAATTCGCAGGTTTGAATCCAAGAATGTATGATGCAGGAAATCAGGAATGATTAAGAACCGTTTTAAACATGAATCTCTAATGCATAACTAATCAATTCTCATTGTAAAAGTTATCTATGCCTAAATAACAGAGTTTTAAATCTCTTTGCAAACCCTAACAACCTAGCATGCAGGAATGATCAGATTCAATTGTTTACAAAACTCCTAAGCCAAATCTCTTTGCACTAAGTTGCTTTGCTCATCAAATACTAGTTCAGGTTATGAATAATGCTCTCACATATATTTAACAACCTATAATTTTCGGATTCCTAGATGATGTGTCTCAGAAATTCGATTTTAAAGCAAGCAGAGATGAAAAACCATGAGATATTCCTAACAGATAACGATTCTACACTCTTTTCATCAACCTTTGAAAAACCCTAACTTAACTAGCAGATTACTCAGAGATGACTATGAGATCACAAAACATAACTGAATAAAATTGCATTAAGAGAAAGAGTAAGAAATAAAGGGGGTTCGAAATCTTCTCAAAAGAGTACAGGATTTGTCTCCCCAAAAAGCTCTGAATAAATCTCTCTCTAAGCTCTCTGAATTCTCAAAAACTAAGATAATTACCAACAATGGCTGAAAAACCTAATAAATAGAAGCTAAACACGATCTGGGGTCTTCATGTAAATAAAGGAAACTTCTGGGCCAATTCTGCAAATCTTCTTGATACTTTTAATAAAACAGCCACGCTCCTTCCTTAATTGGTGACGAGCGTCACCAGTCTGGTGACGAGCGTCACCATATGCGATACTTTTCTGCTTCGAGCTTGGTACTTCGTGGCTTCCACTCAGAATGCTCCAAAAGGTTCCAAAATCTCCAATTATGCTCCAGACATGCTATAACCTGTAAAGACTCTTCTA
Source organism: Thlaspi arvense (assembly GCA_911865555.2). Classification (NCBI taxonomy): domain Eukaryota; kingdom Viridiplantae; phylum Streptophyta; class Magnoliopsida; order Brassicales; family Brassicaceae; genus Thlaspi; species Thlaspi arvense. The sequence continues at coordinate 35,876,788 of OU466861.1, read as the reverse complement.
AGACTCTAAAAAGACCAAAAAGACTCAATAAAAAGGACTTATATCATGGTTAAAAACCATAAAAACCATGATATATCAACTCCCCCAGACTTAGCTTTTGCTTGTCCTCAAGCAAACATTAGACAAAGAATAAGGTCGAGGTTTGAAAACAAGAAACAGTCAGTCAGTCATCAGGAACACCACACTAGTTAGAGCTTTCGAATCCACATACCACATAGTCAACACAAGGTCAAATTTCAGTCTAATTATCACAAGCTTAGCAAATCTTTCAAGTCCAGTCCAAACCCCTTCAAGAAATCTGAAATTTTTACTGTTAACTCCTTATTTTTTATCTAAGTGTGAAATCTCATCAAAGCTTTATCATCTCAATCACTTTACAGATTCTTTTCTCTTCCTAACAACTGAACAAATCAATCTCAACACAGCTCTCCTATTTTCTCTTCCCTTAATCTTTTTCCTTAGGATATTTTTGATTTTCACTTCTTTTTCTCAACTTTTTCAGCCTAAGAAATAGTGCTACTCAATACTTGTGTTCCTTGTGAGGAGACAGGTTCTTGAGTGTGTTCACTACTGTTGTTCCTTGTGAGGAGACAGGGTCATGAATGCACCATTCTTTGGACTTAATCTTTTAAAAACTACATCAGGGAAGATCAAAGAGAGACTGTATTTTAACCTTATTTTCAGTGCTGAAAGAGAGAATCAAGATCAATAAGAATCAATCACCAAGACAAGAAGTTTAAAGTTCATTAAGGTGGAGGTAACAGTAAATTTTCCAGATTCTCTAAGAACCTAAACCTTCATTGCTAGACTGATCTACCTATGACTTTCAACTTAGTAAGACTTGTAATCAACTACTGTGGCAATGGTTCTTATCAGCAAAAACGTCTTATGGTTAGTTCCAAGAAAAATTGACAGTTTCAAAAATTTTGACTCTAGAAAAACAGGTTTTTGACTCAACTTTAAGACTCTATAAACATGACACAAAGCACACAACGTCAGTAACCACATAGAGCACCATGAGGGTCTGACCTTGAGGCACACAAGAAGGAGCTGAAATCACTTCATGACAAGATTGACAAGCTAATACTTGCTAATGAGAAGCATGTACACTTTGTGGGCGAAGCTGCAGATGTTCTAGATGTGCTAGAGCAAAGCCAAGAGGATGTGAATTGGGTAGGCGGGAACAACTACAACAAGCCACAGGGCTATGCTCAAGGTTATCAAGGCTACAACAACTTATCATACCGCAGCACCAATGTGGAGAACCCTAAAGATCAAGTGTACCCTCCACAACAAGGCAAACCTTTTGTACCTCACAACAAAGGGTTTACACAAAACAGTGGGTATCAAGGGCAGATACAAGGCAACTTCCAAGGTCAGCAACAGAGAGGAACCAAGAGGTACTCTCCTGCGTTTCCTCCTGGTTTCGTTCCACAGCAGCAACAAGCTCAACCGCCACCTCAAGATCCGGTTCAGGCCATGTTTCAACAGTTGCTTCAAGGGCAAGCATCTACAAAATAGAAGTTTGTTGATATGAACAACAGGCTGGACTTTTCTCTCACTGAGGTCTCTACACAGATCACTAACCTGAACAATAAGATACGCCAGCTAGAGAAGGGAAAAGCCAGTTCAAGCAGCCAAGGTAGCTTACCCAGGAAGTGTGAGCAAAACCCTAAGGAGTATGCAAAGGCTATTACTTTGAGAAGTGGAAAAGAGCTACCACCACGGTCTGTTCCAGAAGACAATGAGGACATTGTGGTTCAAGAAGGGGGGGGGGGGGGGGGAGTAAGCTTTGAAATTATGAAGGGATCACATTTGACAATGTCTGGATTGAAAGGCCAAGGAATGGCAAAAAAGCAGTTTTAGAGAAGAAAGTGGAGGAGGTTAGCAAGGTGAAAGAAGCTTTTGTACCTCCACCCTACAAACCGAAGCTTCCTTTCCCTGGACGGTTCAATAAACAGCTGATTGAGAAGCATAAGGCACTGTTTGAAAAGCACATAAGGGACGTTGAGATCAAACTGCCTTTGGTTGATTGTTTGGCAATGATGCAAAAAGTATGCAAATTTTTTGAAGGATACGCTTGCTAAAAAGGAGAAAGAAAGTGATGAGGTCCTGGCTTTGAGTCAAGAATCTGTAATCATCCACAAAGAGATAGCACCAAAAAATCTAGGAGATCCAGGGTCATTCACCATCCCTTGTGCACTTGGTCCTTTGAAGTTTGAAAGCTGCTTATGTGATCTAGGAGCAAACATAAACCTCATGCCCCATTCCATTGCCAAGAATCCAGGTTTCACCAAGTTTAAGGAATGTAGGATCTCTCTCATTCTGGCTGACCGAAGTATAAGACTCCATGTGGGCTTACTTGAAGACTTACCCGTGAGGATCAGCAATGTGAACGTGCCAACAGATTTTGTGGTGCTAGAAATGGATGAGGAACCAAAGGATCCTCTAATCCTTGGTAGACCGTTTCTAGCAACTGCTGGAGCCATCATCGACGTGAAGAATGGCAAGATCTCTCTGCACTTGGGTAAGGACATCAAGCTGGATTTTGACATCAATGAGGTCTTGAAGAAGCCAACGATTGGTGGGCAAGCTTTCTACATTGAAACTTTGGATGAGTTGGCTGATGAGCTGCTTGAGGAGTTGGCACAAGAGGATCATCTACAGCTAGCTTTGACAAGGGAGTGTAGAGAGTATGGTTTCCTGCACGAGTAAACCAAGGAGTACGTTCATATCCTTGATTCTCGCAAGGTTGTGAAAGAAGATGAAGGTGAGTGCCTAGAGATCGACCTGAAGATCGATCAGATCACTCGATCCAGGGCGACAATCGACAAGAAAATCGAGGAAGTTGCTCGATCCAGAAAACAAATCGATGAGAAAATCGGGAGAGACGACTCGATAAGTTCAGAGAACGACTCGGTGAATCGATCTCCTGCTCGATCCACATCAAATCGAGCAAGTGAATCGAGAGAGTGCAGTCGATCCAGCCTAGAACGAGGGGACGATCGACTGGATGACTCGATCTTAGTGGAAGGAATGGTTTAAGATGGCAGCCTGAAAGCTCATGACTCGGGTTCAAAGGAGGCTAATGAGGATGGCAACGTCAGCACAAGCCACAAGGAGGACTGGAGCGAGCTGCTAGCCCCAAAGGTGGACCTAAAGGAGCTCCCGAACGGGCTAAGGTACGCGTTCTTGGGACCTAATAAGACTTACCCGGTCATTGTGAATGAAAATCTGAGTGATGATGAGTTAAACACACTCCTTAAGGAGTTAAGGAAGTATAGAAGAGCCATTGGGTACTCTCTAAGTGACATCAAGGGCCTTTCACCCATGCTCTGTACTCATAGGATTCACTTAGATGATGAAAACACTTCTTCTATTGAACATCAAAGGCGCTTAAACCCGAATTTGAAAGAAGTAGTTAAGAAAGAGATCTTAAAACTTTTAGAAGCTGACGTGATATACCCTATCAGTGATAGCACATGGGTCTTACCAGTCCATAGGGTACCAAAGAAAGGAGGTATTACGGTCATTAAAAATGAAAAAGATGAGTTGATTCCTACAAGAACAATAACTGGACATAGGATGTGTATTGATTATAGAAAGCTTAACTCAGCCACTAGAAAAGATCATTTTCCTCTTCCTTTCATTGATCAAATTCTAGAGAGACTTGCTAATCACCCTATACTATTGTTTCCTAGATGGGTATAACGGTTTCTTTCAAATTCCCATTGATCCCAATGACCAAGAGAAGACAACATTCACATTCCCCCATGGTACCTTTGCTTATCTAAGGATGCCATTTGGGTTATGTAATGCACCAGCAACCTTTCAAAGGTGCATGATGTCTATCTTCTCTGATCTTATAGAGGAAATGGTTGAGGTTTTTATGGATGATTTTTCTGTATACGGTGCTTCCTTTGGTACTTGCTTGTCAAACCTGTGCAGGGTTCTTAAGAGGTGTGAGGAGACGAACCTGGTGCTGAACTGGGAGAAGTGTCACTTCATGGTGAATGAAGGCATTGTACTTGGGCACAAGATTTCTGAGCAGGGCATTGAGGTTGACAAAGCAAAGATAGAGGTCATAATGCATCTTGAGCCACCGGTTAATGTGAAAGGGATAAGGAGCTTCTTGGGGCACGCTGGATTTTACAGGAGATTTATCAAGGATTTCTCCAAGGTAGCACGCCCTCTCACAAGGCTACTGTGCAAAGAAGCCGAATTCATCTTTGATGAAGAATGTCTTCAAGCCTTTAAGACCATCAAGGAAGCTCTAGTCACCGCTCCTATAGTTCAAGCTCCGGATTGGGACCTGCCCTTTGAGATTATGTGCGACGCGAGTGACTACATCGTGGGTGCTGTGTAGGGTCAGAGGAAGGATAACAGGCTGCACGTGATCTACTATGCCAGCCGAACCTTGGATGACACGTAAGTCAAGTATGCTACCACCGAGAAGGAGTTACTAGCCGTGGTCTTGGTTTTGAGAAGTTCAGATCATAATTGGTGGGTTCTAAGGTCATTGTATACACTGATCCTGCCGCCTTGAGGTACATCTACTCCAAGAAAGACACTAAGCCGAGACTGCTAAGGTGGATCCTTCTCTTGCAAGAGTTTGATATGGAGATCAAAGACAAGAAGGGGATTGAGAATGGTGTAGCGGATCATCTCTCAAGGATGAGAGTGAATGAAGTCTTGCCTTTAGATGACTCACTCCCTGAGGAGCAGCTTATGATGGTCAACAAAGTGGTATGTGCAAGGATAGAGGAGAAGCTTGAAGATGTCTTGAGCTTGAAGGAAGAAGATTTACCTTGGTATGCGGACATTGTCAACTACTTAGCTTGTGGAGAGGAGCCTACTCACCTTGACTATTATCATAAGAAGAAGTTCATGAGGGACATCTCCCTGTGGAGCTAGAGCATAGAGAACTTTGGGCCGTGAAGCAGCTGAACTTCAATCTCAAGACAGCCCAAGAGAAAAGAATGGTGCAACTCCATGAGCTAGATGAGCTAAGGCTGGACGCTTATGAGAGCGCCAAGATCTATAAGGAAAGGACCAAGGCGGTTCATGACAAGAATCTGGTGCTCAAGGAGCTTAAGGAGGGTAGTCTGGTCCTGCTTTACAACTCACGGCTGAAGTTGTTCCTTGGAAAGCTCAAGTCTAGATGGAGCGGACCTTTTGAGATAAAGGAAGTTCTACCATATGGAGCGGTTACTTTGGTTGGCAAGAGTGGAAAGGCTTTCACGGTGAATGGGCATAGAGTCAAGCCCTACATGTAGAGTGAATGCAGCAAGGAGAGCACTACATTGCTTCTCCAAGACCCACCTCTAGCCTGAACCAAGTAAAGTCAAGCTAAGGACGTTAAACAAGCGCACTTGGGAGGCATTCCCATGTCTATCTTTGTACATAATTTTGCTTTCTTTTTGTTTTAATTTTATAATTTTTAGTTTAAGTGTGTAGGTGCAATGAGATGGAAACCGGAGGTTATGATCTTGAAGTCAAAAAGGGCAAGGAAGGAGGTAGTAGAGGCAAGGAATCGAGTGGTAGATCGACCTATCCTGGCTCGATCTTTACTAGATCGAGCTAGTGAATCGAGTGAAGTCACTCGATCTAGATGAGATCGAGTAGACAATCAAGTGAGTCAGTCGATTGTGAGAGAATGACCCACCCACATGAGTTGCTTGAAATGCAAACGGGGTGTGGATCGACGGACCTCACTCGATCCTCGAACTGGATCGATTAGTTCACTCGATCAGGACACTCGATCCTTACCAAATTGATTCGATCTCATGCCAAGGTTAGTTAAAATTTTCCCTCCTCTTTCTCTTTCCCTCCTATTTTAAATTTGAATTGTGGTCAAGACAAGCATCTTTGACCATGAAAGATGTACCTTGACCAAACTTTTTAAGAAAACCACTTGTATAGTCCATATTTTTTTTAGTCTTTATAATCACATGCATACACACTCTCTCTCATTTTTGTTTCGAAACTGTTTTCTAAAGTAAAGAGAGAGTGTGAGTTTAATTTTAAGGCCAAGAGCATCTTGCATTCATCCTTTTCAAAGGTATTTTCGGTTTATTGAATTGCTTGTTTAAATTTTTAGAAATTTTCCTTTTATTGGCTTAGGATGAATGTTAGTTGTTAAGGGATTAGGATAATTTTTAGAAGTATCTAAATATTAGAGAAAATTGCTTGATTTGGTTTTATCTAAATATATTTTCCTCTACTATTTAGTGATAATTTTTATAAAATCTCTAAAAATCAAAGATTATTGTTATGAGTTTTTCTTTCTTGCCCTATCATTTTGTTTAAATCGCAGCCTATACTCACTCTTTTCCATGAGAATTTGAATTTCAGGCACTATGGCACCCAAGAGAAGCAGAGATGTGGAAGGACAAGGAGAAGAAGCTCAACAAGTGGTTAGATGGACTTAGGAGGAGAAGAAGGCAAAGAAAAGGCTCGAGAGGCTCCAGTTTGAACCCACTAAGTTTGCAAGCCGAGACCTCTTGGAGAAGCTCGGATTGCTGAAGGATTTCGACCAGCTGCTCAAGGACATGGGGCTTGCATGCTTGTCAAGAATGGACTGCCCCACTTACCCCGAAGCAACGCTGGACTCCCTCTTAACCCTGGAGTTCTCCTATGAACACCCGAGCCTCCCCACTCCATCACAAGGTCACCTCACATTCAAAATCAGGAGGCAAGCTTACAACCTGTCCATTGCCGAGCTTTCCCAAGCCTACGGCCTTAATGCAGCTGCCAAGCAAGTGGAGTTCCCTCAGCTCAAATCAGCCAACAACCTTTGGGACTTGATCTACGATGATGACTACAAAGCCAACACCGCCAAGATCAAGATGGTCCGCAATCCCGTGCTGAGATATGCCCTTAAACTCCTAGCCAACACCTTCAGTGGGCGATCTGTGGCTCCAACGGTGACAAGGAATGAATTGTGCTTCCTCTTTCAAGGCGTTAAGAAGATAGTATGCAACCGAGAGCTGAATGATGAGCCGATGGAGGATGAACTTGGCGACGACGTCAACAATGGTTGTATCTTGGCCTCTTCTTTGGTCAAGTACAAGGCGTGGGCATTGAGGTGTAAGGCGAGCTCAGGACTGATTGGAGGCTTCCTCACACAGCTGTTCACACAAGCCGGAGTCCTACTTCAGGAGTTTGAGCCTTGCGCGGAGAGAGCCTACATGGATGAGCAGTACATGCGCAACACTGACTCTTTGGGTCCTACGCCAGCTCCAGGATTCTACGCTTACCTGTTCTACAACTGGGAGCGTGGGAAGAAGGTGTGCATCTTTCCCAACCAAGAAGAGACGGCCCTTGACAGCGTTGGCACCATAGAGTTCTTACCGAGTGATGAGGAATGTTTCGCACCTCTTGGACCAGCAGCAGCTCCACCTCAGCTTGCTTGTGAACCTTATGTGTCACCTACATCAGATGCTGAGATAACAGCTAGCTTTGACATCCCTAAGCTTGATTTTGAGCCGAGAAGCAAAGCTGAGAAGTTTCTTGCTTCGGTTGTGGAGATTCAGCGAAAAGTCAATAAGTGGCAGAGCAAGATGATTAAGAAGCTGGCTAAGAAGATCAAGGACCTACAAAGGAGATCATCTAAGGCGTCCTCAAGCGAAGAGGTTGAGCAACCTGAGAAGAGAAGGAGATCAACCAGAGGGATAGTAATCTGTGAGCCTCAAGGAAGCAAACAAGCTGCACGCCACTCTGTTCACGAAAGCACAAGAAAGGAGAAAGGCAAGGCGATCACCCACGAGACTCCTAGAAAGAGCAGGAGGTCTGGAGAATCCTCAAGCTCCAGCTGTGCCTAGCTCCAAGGTACCAACACACAACCTTGTAAATAACATGCATTTTTCTTGTTTTTGCTTTGAGTTTTTGAACTCCTCTTGACTTTGTTTGCCACCGAGACAGTGTCATTCAAGTTTTGGGGAGTGTGTGTTTTGACATGTTTTATTTGGTTCTTATTTTTTGTTATCATCCTTGAGTCTTGCATTGCATTTACTTAAGTACATAGAAAATCTAAAAAAAAATCAGAAAAGTTTTCAAAAATTTCAAAAAAAAAATTCATATAGTTTGCATTTGCATTGTTAAAAATTGTAGGATTGAGACTCGATTTTTAATCATTTAGGCTGTTTGCATTTGCATAGGGAGCAATGATATGAAAAATTTCCTTGTAAAGTGTTTTAAGTTCATGAATTGTTTCAAGGCCCTAGTTAGTAGTTTTTTGATGCTTTGTTCAAACTTTAAAAGTAAGCTCTAACCATATTTGGATCATTTGTTTTGATTTTCATGGCTTAAGTTGAACATACATGAATTGAATCATTTCCTACTAAGTGAGAACCTTAATCTGAATTTGAATTATCACTCTTATGCATTTGAAAAAGGATACATGGATCACTTATACATATTTAGGATTTCTTTTCCCTTTCACCACTCTCTTGTAAGCCTAAGTAGAACTCTTCACCTTGACCCTTACCCTCCTTTCAAGCCAAAGATTTTCTTGTGTGATTTGTGAGGCCTTATTTTCGGTTTGAACTTGGCATAAAGTGTTTGGTTTAGGCGACATGATTAGGCCTCTCATATTGATGCTAGCTTTGCATTTTGAAGCTAGTTTTAGGATTGATTTGGGGCGGGGATTCATGGGAGTTGTTTTGCTTTGGTTTCGGTTTGAAAAGATTTTGTGTTTGGGGTTTGAACAAAAGGGAAATGAATGGTTTTAAGGGGTGGCCTTGTTCTATTTTTAAATTAATAGCTTAGTTTTAAAAGAAAGAAGGTAGCTCTCAAAAAGAAAAAAAAAATCAGAAAAAAAAAGAGCCAAAAAAAGTCAAGTTTAAAAAGAAAAAATAAATAAGAGAGGAGAGCTACCAAAAGTATTGAAAAGAGCTAAGTAAGTTTATGGCCTTACCACTAGCCAAAAGGGTTTTAAAATGATGTTTTTATTTTCGTTTTTGCTAGGCCTCTTGCCTTGTTGATGTGGGTAGTCTTTAGGAGGGTGAGTGAGCTTAAAAAGAATAAAATAAAAGGGGGATTAGGATCATTGTTAGTGTATATGGGTAGATGAGAGTCTAGTCATGTATGCATCAATTGTCTTTACTTTTAGCATTATGCATAAGTTCAACCTTCTTTGAGAGAACCCATTGCTTGAATTACCCTAATAAATGACATCATTTTTGTCCCTTAACCTGTCCCTAGCCAAGTGTATTCGGTTTTAGATGCATAATTGTGATTCACGGTTTGATCATTAATTGAATGTTAAGGGTTAGGATTCTTGGATTGTTTGGAATATGAGAGTCATGGTCTGAAATTCAACATGTGATGAATATTGCTAAGTTCTTTGGATTAGAGGTTTGTGCACTGCATCTTAGAATTGAGAACTAGTACCATTGAATTGATTCATATGCTGAAACACTTTTGGAAATTTGAGCTCCCACTTTTAAACCTCTCTTCCTTTCTTGAATTCGGTTTGCTTGAGGGCAAGCAAAAGGCAAGTTTGGGGGAGTTGATATACTCATATATTTCGCATATTTAGCATGCATTTAGAATGGCTTTTCATACATACATCTCTCATTTTAGGCTAGTTTGCATCATATGTCTCATTTTAGGTCCTAAGTGCACTTTGTATCAGCATTTGCATATTTCTTGCATTCTTGTATCACATTCAGGTTGCTTTGGACACACTGGAGCTGTGGAGGTTGTGTGGACATGCTAAGGATCGAACAGGAGCTTGTGGACACTTGGGAGAACTCGGCCATGTAGCAGAGGAGCTGAGATCGAGGTGCGAATCGAGCTTGGCAGGTCGATCTATATGAGATCGACCAGAAGATTGAGTGACTCAAGTCGTTTCAAGAAGGAGGATCGAGACCAAGATCGACCAAGGTGATCGATCGTGAGTACAGACGTGGACTAAGCCATGCAGAACGAGTATTAGATCAAGACCACGACCCGATCATGCGAGGATCGACCAGAAGATCGAGAGAAGCACTCAATCCACCCAACCGAATCGACCCGAAGATCGAGCAGAGGAGGACGATCCATGAAGAAGATCAAGCTAGAGATCGATCACCCAACTCGATCTCTAGAACCTTATCCGGTCAGTTCACTTTTGGACTTTAGTAAGGGGACAATTTCTCTTGTTGGCCTATTTTGGGCAAATTTGTGGGAACCATTCATTTTGTCTCACACTACTTTGAGCTTTTCTTAGTTTTGAAGGCTTATCGCCATTGTTATCTCCTTTTCAAGTTTTTCATGTTTTGAACTTTTGAATCTTGTTAATCATTGAGTATTTGCTTATTCTATCTTCTTTAATCATGCTTAGCTTCCTTTTCTGTACATTTCTATCGGTTTTAATCATGAGTAACGAGTAGTTTTTCTTTGGGTTTAAGGTTGGGGTTATTTAAGGGGTTCAAAGGTTTAAGCTTTGGTCTTTTTCTTGTTCTTAATCTATTCTCTTCTTGGATTTGGGGTCTTAATGCTTAGAGAGTCTTGGGAAAGATCTCTATGATTCCAGGGCTTTCTTACCTTGACCGGATTCAGAAATTCTTTAAAGCCAAATCAAAGAGACTAGCTCATCCTTTCAAACGCCATGGATGCTTAGGGAGCTAGTTAGGCCATTGTTTGAGATCTTTGATGAATGTTCTTCGACCCATCATTCCACTGCACGCCATAGGTTAGGAGGAAGGGTTGAGGAAAGGGATTATACCACACGCCATGGATAATCCTAGCTTAAGTTTCTCAAGGCTTAGAGATAGCTCATCAAATGAGTAGATCTATGTTTTTGATAACTAGCTTTTTTCGTGTGTATGTGTGTGTTGTGAAGATGATGCGAGAATGTTATCAAACTCAAGCACCTATATGTTGTAGTATAGAATGCAAGAGAGTATGAATCCATACTTAGGAGCTAGAAAGTGCAATGAGAATGCAAAGGTTATGCAAAGCTAAGCAAATGACAAATGAACTGTAAAATCCCTAAAAATTAGATGCAATGAACTAATGCAAAGCAAAACAATTTTAAAAATACTAGAAACGAGTTAACTACCACGAGGAACAAGCGAAATGATTAAAATGCAAAGTTATGAATTAATAAAAATCGACTAGTGGATCGACCACTAGATCGAGCAACAACGGTCGATCTACTAACAGTTTGAACAGAAATGAATCTAACGACCAAGATGCGAACATATAGCAAGCGAATGATTATCAGAGATGAGAAAATACTAAGAAAGAGGGTCCAGGGTTCAGGATCATGTTCAAGGGTTTCAAAGGTTCAAGCTTGGTTTGAAAACTTTAGATCTACTCACTTTGTGAGATTCTCTAGGCCTTGAAAACAAAACAAGATCCTTCCATGGCGTGTGGTATGGATCACTCCTTCATTCTCTTCTCCAAACCCATGGCGTTTGGTGGAAAAAGAGATTGAAGGGCATAAAACATAGATTTCAAACACACGGCCTAACTAATCCCCTAAACTACTATGGAGTTTGGGAAAGGTAGACTAGCTTATAGGATTCGACTTTCAAGGACATTTGGATCCTGTCAAGGCAAGACATCCCTCGGATAATAGAGATCTTGGCGTAAGAGTCTCTAAGCCTTAAGCACTCGATATCCTAAACGAGAAACCCATGAAGAACAAGAAAACACCAAGCTTTAAACCTTTTCAACCCCTTTGAATCCTCTCAACCCTAAAAACCCGATGAAACTACTCACCACTCATAAAGTAAACTGAACAAAACACGATAGATGATAGACTAAACATGAAAACGGTAGATTAAAAGCAAAGACTTAATTTTCAAAACGCCTCCTAACTCGTAAAAGCAAGAAAACTCAAGGTTCTATAATGGCGGAGATAATCGCCTCCTAACTAGAGAGAAGATAATAAAAAGATAAAGTGAAAACACGCCCCTCCAAAAGCAGGATCACCGCCTTCCCAAAATGGGCCAACAGCTCGATGGTCCCCCCTCGCTAGAAGCCAAAAACGGTTAAAGTAGTCTGGGATCGAGCAGGAGGCTCGATCTGGCCCTCGATCCTTGTCTTGGATCGGGTGACATTTGTTGATCCCTGAGTCGATCTTGTGCTGATCGGGTTGAAAGCTCGATCCGGTCCTCGATCTGCATGACATCATTTACGTCCGTGCTCCAGATCGATCTCTTTCCTCGATCTTGATCTCGATCCCTTCATTCGCATCGACTGGTGTCACTCGATCTTCTGGTCAATCTCATCTAGATCGACCTGCCTTGCTTGATCTTCTACTCGATCTCAGGTCCTTAGCATGCAATCCTGATCTCATTAAGTGTCCACAAACTTCCTCACGAGCCTTAGCACGTCCACGAATCCTCCATAGCTCCAAAGTAACAGAAAACAACCTGAATGCGATGCAAAATGCAAGAAACATGCAAATGCTGGTGCAAAGGCGCTCTAGGACGTAAAGTGATGCAAACTATCCTAATATGCAAGGGAAATGCATGAGAAACTATCTTATATGTATGCAAAACACATGAAATATGCAGCAATATCAGTTTCAAACCCAAAGCTTGAATCTTAAACCCTCTTAATCATGACCCTCAACCTTGGATCCTCTCTTTAGCATTTTAAAACTCTAGTTTATCATTTCTTAGTCATAAAGTTTGCATCTTTAGTCTTTAAAAGTCATTGTTCTAAGTTGCTAGAAATTCTCTGTTTATCTACCTGTAGAGTTCGATTTTTATAAATTAGTAGTCTTGCATTTTAAATTCTTAGATTTCGTCCAGTAGTTGTTAACCCTTAAGAGGGATTTTTAAAATATTTTTCATAGTCATTTGGTACTTGCATTTAGTTTTTGCAAAATTTGTCATCCATTTACCCGAATCTGCTTAGCTTTGCACTGCTCTTGCATTCTTAGTGTCTTTCTTCAATCTAGGCTGGATTGATACCTCTTGCACACTGTACTAAAACTATACAATGCTTTAGGCTTTGATTTAAACCTGCTAAAAACCTGTTTATCAAACACTTGGCCCATGGCCCAATTCTCTTCCCTCTCGGATAAACCACCCTTATCCGAGTTATTTCCATTTTTCACCCAGATATTCCTTTTTCTCTCGGACAACTCGTCCCACCTCAGCTAATCCTTTTTTTTCCCTCGGAGGTTTTCCTTTTTTCTTCAGAGACAGTCCACTGTCACTCGGACTAACCTCACTATCACTCGGATAAATCCCATTTTCTCACGGACTAGACCATATGGTCCATCCAGCTCGACTATCCCAGCCATCTATCCGACTATTTCCCAGTCATTACCCAACCATAGTCCAAACCTCCCAGTTCCCAGCCAATATCCTTCCTGGGCTCGATCATTCCTAGGACAATGCCATGTCCACCTCGATCATTCTGAATTTTCTCGGATACATATGCTACAATATCTGTCTTGGTAGAGGAGTGAAGTGTAGAACTATCATCACCAGATAGAAGGCTCTCCAACTCAGCAAGTTTAGCAGTAGAGTCAGCAGTGCAAGGTAAAGCTTCATAAGAGATGGCATTGCAGAATACCCTTGGATTAGCTTCAATTTTTCCTGGAAGCTGACCTTGTTGTTCTCCAAAGCCTTGACTCTAGAGTTCAAACACTCAATCTTGATAGAGAACTCAGTGTATTAGTTGTCCATCGTGTTGTGGACTTGTGTAAACTTCTTAGAAAGCTCTGTAGTTGTTGGAGCTTGACCTTGGAGAAGTTGATGTAGTATAATTTTATTTCAGAATCAGGGGCAGTAGAAGTAGAAGCTTGTCCTTGTGGGGCAAATCCAGGAGTTGAAAAGGCTGGTCTTTGTTGAAATTTTTTCTCTTGGAAGTTGTTTCCTTGGAGTCTTGGGGCAAAATCTTGCTGTTGAGGGAAGTTGCCAAAGGGCTTATGTGGCAAAGCTGCCCTTGAGGTGGGTAGACCTGGTCTTGGGGATAAGCAACATTGTTGCTCCTGTAGAACAAGTTTGGGTTCTTGAAATTGTTGTAGCCATTGCAGCCACCTTGATCACCCAAATAGTTAACCTCGTCAAACTGGACTTCCTCTTCTTCTTGGTTCTGTATAAACTCTCTCACATAGTGAACCTTCTTTTGAGTGCCTTGAAAAATATTATCCAGCTTCTCATTTAATGCATTTATCTCCTTCCTACTGTTCTCTAACTCATCTTTGTAGTTCCTTGGGGTTATCTCAAAATCTTCTCCATATTGTCCATCACTTTGGGCCATATTTTCTACCAGCTCCATACTTTCTTTTACCTACTTCGCTATGAAGTTTCCATTGCTAGCAGTGTCAAGCAACATCCTTATTTTAGGTAGGATGCCCCTGTATAGAGTAGACAGCAGAGATTCACTTGAGAAACCATGATGAGGGCATTGAAGAATATACCCTTTGAAGATTTCCCATGCTTCAGAGAAGCTCTCCTGTGATCCTTGAACAACCCCTGAAATGAGGTTCTTCAATCTTGCAGTTCTTGAATTAGAGAAGAACTTAGCCAGGAATGCCTGCTTGCAGTGGTCCCAAGAGGTAACAGAACCTTGAGGAAGAGTCTTCTCCAACAAATGAGCCTTGTCTCCGACAGAAAATGTGAAGAGCCTTAGCTCGAACCCATCTTCTAATACACCATTAATCTTGGTCATGGAGCATATCAAACTGATCAAGATGCCCCAAAGGATCTTCCAAAGGTAGGCCATGGAATTTGTTACCTTGTACCATGGAAATCAGATTTTCTTTTATCTCAAAATTATTGTTGGCAAGGAATAATACCAAGTCTTATAGCACGTGTGTTAGGGGCATCTCTTGTGCCAATCACCCTTGCTTGTCTTGGAGGGTGGACAGGTACTCTTCATAGTGGTCCTGCAGCACCAACCATTGTGGTCCTTGGACTCCTTGCAGACCTTGTGCACCTTGGTTACCTTGTTCATTTTGATTTCCTTTTGCACCTTGAGCACTCATGGCTGCATATGGATCAGTCATGATGATGTTCCTTGCTCTGTTCCTTCTCCCAACTCTATCAATGTTGTCCAACAGAGGTACTAGAAGATCAGAACCTTGAGACCTCAAGTGCATACACCTGAAAGACTGATATCTCTTGCATTTACATCATTTAGGCTTGCATTTAGTTCATGTTTTGGTTTCCTTTTGCATTTTTTCCTTCTCTTTAGTCCCACTTTTCTTTGCTTTTAGACTTAGGTTGCATTTAGGTTGTACTTTGCATTCTCTATACATTAAGGATGTTTTTAGGTACCAAATGAGCTGTTTGGAGCAAGGATGAAGCATGGGGATGATTCAAGGAGTTGCCTAAGCGAAGGAGGAGCAAAAAGATCCAAGGAAGATGGTTTTTGGTGCAGCATCGATCAAGAGCAAAACAACTAGGATCAAGGCCGAAGATCTACATCGATCACATATGGCAATGTAAAGCAGTAGAGAAGATAGAGGTCCACATCGATCACTTGTGATCAATGTGAAGAGACAGGACACTCACATCAATCAGCAGCATTGATTAAGACTGATCGATGTAAATGGGCAGGGACTTCAGGACATCCACATTGATCAAGTACATCGATTATCATCTGATTGATGTTAAGCACCAGAGCAGCATCGATCATCCACATTGATCACTTGTGATCGATGTTGGCCTTATCCGAACACTTTTATTTACAAGTCGGCCACTCTTTTAGGGTTTTTGGCTTTTAGTATAAATAGCCATGAACCAAAGGTTTTTAGTATGTTCTTAGTACTTGCTAAACTTTTATCTGCTTTTCTATCTTTGTAAAAACAAATTTCATTGTTTCAGTTAAAGTTTTGTATTTGCATTATTAAATCTTCTCTTCTTTACCTTAGCATTTTTGGATTTGAGTGTTCACCTTTAAACCTCATCCTCCATTTGTCTTAGTTTGATTGCTTGAGGGCAAGCAAAAGGCAAGTGTAAGGGTGTTGATATCTCTTGAATTTACATCATTTAGGCTTGCATTTAATTCATGTTTTGGTTTCCTTTTGCATGTTTTCCTTCTCTTTAGTCCCATTTTTCTTTTCTTTTAGACTTAGGTTGTAGTTTGCATTCTCTATGCATTAAGGATGTTTTTAGGTACTAAAGGAGCTGTTTGGAGCAAGGAGGAAACATGGGGATGATTCAAGGAGTTGCCTAAGCTACGGAGGAGCAAAACGAGCCAAGGAAGATGGTTTTTGGTGCAGCATCGATCAAGAGCAAGACTACATCGATCTTCACATCGATCAAGCCCGAAGATCCACATCGATCACATCTGGTCGATGTAAAGCAGCAGAAAAGATGGATGTTCACATCGATCATCCACATCGATCCCTTGTGATTGATGTGAAGAGACAGGACACTCACATCGATCAGCAACATCGATCAAGACTGATCGATGTAAATGGGCAGGGACTTCAGGACATCCACATCGATTAAGTACATTGATCATCAGCTAATCGATGTCAAGCACCAACGAGCAGCATCAATCATCCACATCGATCACTTGTGATCGATGTTGGCCTTATCCTAACACCTTTTATTTACAAGTGTGGCACTCTTTTAGGGTTTTTGGCTTTTAGTATAAATAGTCATGAACCAAAGGTTTTTAGTATGTTCTAAGTTCTTGCTAAACTTTTATTTGCTTTTCTATCTATGTAAGAACAATGTTCATCCTTTCAATTAAAGTTTTGTATTTGCATCATTAAATCTTCTCTAATCTCCCTCCTATTCATATTTAATATCATTTACCCTTGTGATTTGGTATTTTCATTGATGATGAGTGAGTAGACTTTTTAGGATTCTTAGATGTGGTAGATTAGGTGAATTTAGAGGCATGATTAGGGTTTGTTAGTCCTTAATTAGGTTGATTCCGCTCTATTAATCTGTGTTTAGGCTAGATTTGTCTTGATCACATTAATCTAGATTTAGACTTCATCTTATGCCCACAAAGTGTTTGATGAAATACTGATCTTCTTCGATAGAGGATTTACTGGTCTTAGATCAAGAGATTGACTGTCTGAGAAGTATTTTGGCTTGAATAGAGTTGGTTTTGCATGCTTGATGATTGTTCAAGCACTAATGAGAGCTAGTTCTTGTTAGGATGATTAGCAAAGGGTTATTTGTCAAAAGATTAAGTTTAACTTGCTTGATTGTGAACTTTATGTCGAGGAATTAGCATTGCTTGCTTATTTGCATTGCCAATGATGTTTGAAACAGCCTTGTTTTGCCTTTGAATTCCCCAAAGTCAATAACCACATATAAGAACTTGTTTTCTCTTATTGAATTTCGAATTTGCTTTAAGTGCTCTGTTTTATTTGCTCTGTTTTGCTTGAATCATTGCTTGGTATTCCTTTAACTAGTTGTACTTGGTTCTTGATTCACTTAGGTTGTTAGTTTGGTTGCTAAGCAACACTCTCTCTTTGAATTCACCTGACTTAAGGTTTTCTGCTCATAATTCTATAGACATTTATTCATAACTCCTTTGGATTGATAAAAACCATATGCTATTCCAACTGATTAGTACAAGCTGGGCGCCGTTGCCATTGGGTTTATTGTTTAGATCATTAGTATTTGTGGAATATTTCAGATCACATTTTATTTGCATTTGGTTACTAATTGTCTCTACATCTCATTGCTTTTTTCAGGTGTATGAACATTTGATCAAGAGGCTTTAACAACTTGGTGGATTTCATAGACAACATCAACTTGTTGGATAGAGGTTAAAAGACAAGAAGGAAAAGGGAAAGACAGTAACACTTTGAGAGGTTAGGTGATATTACCATATATTTTGTGTGTTT
Organism: Thlaspi arvense; assembly: GCA_911865555.2. Lineage (NCBI taxonomy): Eukaryota > Viridiplantae > Streptophyta > Magnoliopsida > Brassicales > Brassicaceae > Thlaspi > Thlaspi arvense. The sequence continues at coordinate 35,859,015 of OU466861.1, read as the reverse complement.
TGCATGCATTTAGAGTTAGTTTTCATGCATTCATCTTGCATTTTAGGCTAGTTTCTACCATTTGTTGCATTTTAGGTCCTAGATCACTTTGCATTCGCATTTTGCATATTTCTTGCATCTTTTGCATCATTATCAGGTTGTTTGGGACACTCTGGAGTTGTGGAGGTTGCTTGGACATGCAAAGGATCAAGAGGCAACTTGTGGACACTTGGAGAACTCAGCCATTCAGCAAAGGACCCCGAGATTGAGACGCAGATCGAGCTAGGTAGGTCTATCTAGACGAGATCGACCAGAAGATCGAGTGACCCAAGTCGTTTCAAGAGGAAGGATCCAGACGAAGATCAAGAGAGGAGATCGATCATGAGTATGGAACGAGAGCCAGATCGAGACCACGACCCGATCACCCAAGGATCGACAAGAAGATCAAATGAAGAGCTCGACCCATCCAACCAGATCGACTTGAAGATCGAGCAAAAGAAGGTGACCCATGAAGAAGATTGACTGAGCTGATCGATCTCAAGATCGATCTCTGGGGCCTTAACCGTTTTTGGAGCGTAGTGAGGGGACCCTTAGGGATGTTTGGTTATTTTAGGCATAGGGCGGCTATCACTTTCATTATCCACATTTTGTCTTATCTTTTTCTGTTCTTTCTCTTAGGCGATTCCGCCATTACAAAACTTTCGAAGCTTTTCTTGTTTTTAAACTTTGAATCTTTTTAAAATTAAGTTTTTTTTCCATAAACGCTTGCTTAATCATGTTTAGTTTATCTTTCTTTGAATTTGAATCGATTTCAATCATGAGTAGTGAGTAGATTTTCTTTGGGTAAGAGGTTGGGCAATTCAAGGGTTTAAAGTGTTTAAGCTTTTGGATTTCTTTTTGTTCTTAACTTATTCCTTTCTAGGATTTGGGGTCTTAAGGCTTAGGGAGTCTTGAAAAAGATCTCTATGATTCCATGGCTTCTCTTACCTTGACCGGATTCAGAGATCCTTAAAAACCAGATTTTAGAGACTAATCTACCCTCTCCCAAACGCTATGGATGTAGAGGAGGTTAGTTAGGCCACTTGTTGAGATCTGTAGTCCATGCTCATTGATCTCCCTTTCCACCACAAGCCATGGGTTTGGAGGAGAGTTCGAAGAAGGGGTGCTTACCACACGGCATGGATGAACCTAGTTCAAGTTTCTCAAGGCTTAAGGAAAGCTCATCAAATGAGTAGATCTATGTGTTTTCAAGCCAAAGCTTGAACCTTCGAACACTCTTGAATATGACCCTCGACCTTGAACCCTCTTTTTAGCATTTTAAAACCTCTGTTAATCATACCCTTGTCATAAAGTTGCATTCTTGATCATTAGAAGTCATTTGTCTTAAGTTGTTAGAATAGACCTGTTTTACCCGTTTTAGCTCTCGGTTTTTAGTTATCATTAGATTTACGTTTTTAATCCTCTGTTTTCTTCTAGTAGTAGTTAGCCCTCTTCGAGGGATTTTAAAATAGTTTGCATAATCATTGGGTCGTTGCATTTAGTTTTCATCGATTTTACCAACTATTTACCGATTCTGCTTAGATTTGCTTAGTTCTTGCATTCCTAGTGATCTTTCTACTTCCCATGCTGGATTGATACTCTCTTGCACGCTATACTACATCTGTAGGTTGCTTGAGCTTTGATTCTGCTTGGCAAAAAAAGCTTGTTTATCAAATGGCGCCGTTGCCGGAGATATACTGATCACGCAGCGTTGAGATATATCTATTCCAAGAAAGACACTAAGTCGAGGCTCTTGAGGTGGATTCTTCTTCTACAAGAGTTTGACATGGAGATTAAAGATAAGAAAGGGATAGAGAATGGCGTAGCTGATCACCTTTCTAGGATGAGAGTGAATGAAGCCTTACCCTTGGATGATTCACTTCCTGAAGAACAGCTCATGATGATCAACACGTTGGTATGCATACGGCTAGAGGGTCAGTTTAAAGAAGTTATGAGTTTAAGAGAAGAGAACCTGCCTTGGTATGCTGATATAGTGAACTTCTTAGGTTGTGGAGAGGAACCTACTCATCTTGATGATATATCATGGTTTTTATGGTTTTTAACCATGATATAAGTCCTTTTTATTGAGTCTTTTTGGTCTTTTTAGAGTCCTAGAAGAGTCTTTGCAGGTTAAAGCATGTCTGGAGCATAATTGGAGATATTGGAACCTTTTGGAGCATTCTGAGTTGAAGCCACGAAGTACCAAGCTCGAAGTAGAAAGTATTCACTAATGGTGACGATCGTCACCCCATTGGTGACGCTCGTCACCCAGATAGGAAGGAGCGTGGCTATTTGTTAAAAGTATCAAGAAGAATTGCAGAACTTACCCAGAAGTTTCCTTTATTTATATGAAGACCCCATATCGTGTTTAACCCCTATTTATTAGGTTTTTCAGCCACTGTTGGCAAGAATCTTAGTTTTTGAGAATTGAGAGAGCTAGAGAGAGATTTTATTCAGAGCTTTTTGGGGAGACAAATCCTGTACTCTTTAGAGAAGATTTCGAACCCCCTTTGTTTTCTACTCTTTCTCTTAATGCAATTTTATTCAGTTATGTTTTGTGATCTCATAATCATGTCTGAGTAATCTGCTAGTTAAGTTAGGGTTTTTCAAAGGTTGATGAAAAGAGTGTAGAATCGCTATCTGTTAGGATTATCTCATGGTTTTTCATCTCTGCTTGCTTTAAAATCGAATTTCTGAGACACATCATCTAGGAATCCGAAAATCATAGGTTGTTAAATATATGTGAGAGCATTATTCATAACCTGAACTAATATTTGATGAGCAAAACAACTTAGTACAAAGAGATTTGGCTTAGGAGTTTTGTAAACAATTGAATCTGATCATTCCTGCATACTTAGGTTGTTAGGGTTTGCAAAGAGATTTGAAACTCTGTGATCTAGGTATAGATAACTTCTACAATGAGAATTGATTAGTTATGCATTAGAGATTCATGTTTAAAAACGGTTCTTAATCATTCCTGATTCCCTGCATTCTGCATTCTTGGATTCATACCTGCGAATTACCCTACCTTAGCGCTTTTAGTCTTCCTGAACTTAGAACATATCATACCATCGTTTGCTTATTTCTAATTATTCATTCGCATTACATACATCATATTTCGCTTAGCTTAGTCCAAATCTATAATTGATAGTGTAGTTAGCATTACTCTCTTGGGATTTCGATACCCTTTATACTACATCTGCTTATAGTGTATGCCATATGGTGACGCTCGTCACCAATCTGGTGACGCTCGTCACCAGGTCCTTTGCGAGGTACCACTTTTCCACCTTGGTTTTACACGTTCTCATGCTTCATTTTGACAGACTCTTGGCTTAATAACACTGGGGACAGTGTTGTTTAAGTCTGGGGGAGGTGGTTACTGACGTTGTGTGCTTTGTGTCATGTTTATAAAGTCTTAAAGTTGAGTCAAAAACCTGCTTTTATAGAGTCAAAAATTTTGAAACTGTCAGTTTTTCTTGGAATTAACCATAGGACGTTTTTGCTGATAAGAACCATTGCCACAGTAGTTGATTACAAGTCTTACTAAGTTGAAAGTCATAGGTAGATCAGTCTAGCAATGAAGGTTTAGGTTCTTAGAGAATCTGGAAAATTTGCTGTTAGCTCCACCTTAATGAACTTTAAACCTCTTGTCTTGGTGATTGATTCTTATTGATCTTGATTCTCTCTTTCAGCACTGAAAATAAGGTTAAAATACAGTCTCTCTTTGATCTTCCCTGATGTAGTTTTTAAAAGATTAAGTCTAAAGAATGGTGCATTCATGACCCTGTCTCCTCACAAGGAACAACAGTAGTGAACACACTCATGAAACTGTCTCCTCACAAGGAACACAAGTATTGAGTAGCATCATATCTTAGACTGTAAAAGTTGAGAAAAAGAAGTGAAAAATCGAAAATATCCTAAGGAAAAGATTAAGGGAAGAGAAAATAGGAGAGTTGTGTTGAGATTGATTTGTTCAGTTGTTAGGAAGGGAAAAGAATCTGTAAAGTGATTAAGATGATAGAGCCTTGATGAGACTTCACACTTAGATTAAAAAATAAGGAGTTAACAGTAGAAATTTCGGATTTTTTGAAGGGATTTGGACTGGACTTGAGAGATTTGCTAAGCTTGTGATAATTAGACTGAAATTTGATCTTGTGTTGACTCTGTGGTATGTGGATTCGAAAGCTCTAACTAGTGTGGTGTTTCTGATGACTAACTGACTGTTTCTTGTTTTCAAGCCTCGACCCTGTACTCTATCTGATGTTTGCTTGAGGGCAAGCAAAAGCTAAGTCTGGAGGAGTTGATATATCATGGTTTTTATGGTTTTTAACCATGATATAAGTCCTTTTTATTGAGTCTTTTTGGTCTTTTTAGAGTCCTAGAAGAGTCTTTGCAGGTTAAAGCATGTCTGGAGCATAATTGGAGATATTGGAACCTTTTGGAGCATTCTGAGTTGAAGCCACGAAGTACCAAGCTCGAAGTAGAAAGTATTCACTAATGGTGACGATCGTCACCCAGATAGGAAGGAGCGTGGCTATTTGTTAAAAGTATCAAGAAGAATTGCAGAACTTACCCAGAAGTTTCCTTTATTTATATGAAGACCCCAGATCGTGTTTAGCCCCTATTTATTAGGTTTTTCAGCCACTGTTGGCAAGAATCTTAGTTTTTGAGAATTGAGAGAGCTAGAGAGAGATTTTATTCAGAGCTTTTTGGGGAGACAAATCCTGTACTCTTTAGAGAAGATTTCGAACCCCCTTTGTTTTCTACTCTTTCTCTTAATGCAATTTTATTCAGTTATGTTTTGTGATCTCATAATCATGTCTGAGTAATCTGCTAGTTAAGTTAGGGTTTTTCAAAGGTTGATGAAAAGAGTGTAGAATCGCTATCTGTTAGGATTATCTCATGGTTTTTCATCTCTGCTTGCTTTAAAATCGAATTTCTGAGACACATCATCTAGGAATCCGAAAATCATAGGTTGTTAAATATATGTGAGAGCATTATTCATAACCTGAACTAGTATTTGATGAGCAAAACAACTTAGTACAAAGAGATTTGGCTTAGGAGTTTTGTAAACAATTGAATCTGATCATTCCTGCATACTTAGGTTGTTAGGGTTTGCAAAGAGATTTGAAACTCTGTGATCTAGGTATAGATAACTTCTACAATGAGAATTGATTAGTTATGCATTAGAGATTCATGTTTAAAAACGGTTCTTAATCATTCCTGATTCCCTGCATTCTGCATTCTTGGATTCATACCTGCGAATTACCCTAGCTTAGCGCTTTTAGTCTTCCTGAACTTAGAACATATCATACCATCGTTTGCTTATTTCTAATTATTCATTCGCATTACATACATCATATTTTGCTTAGCTTAGTCCAAATTTATAATTGATAGTGTAGTTAGCATTACTCTCTTGGGATTTTGATACCCCTTATACTACATCTGCTTTTGCTGTGCACTTGCAGTAGTTTTATTTGGGTAAAACCTGAACCCTATCACTTGACCACTACCAAAAGAAGAAGTTCATAAGGGACATCTCATACTATTTTTGGGACGAGCCTTACTTGTACAAGAGGGGAGTAGACAGCTTGTACAGATGTGTTTCAAGAGAGGAAGCACAAGCATCCTTCTTCACTGCCATAACTCATCATATGGTGGACATTTCACTTCTTTCAAGACGGCAACAAAGGTCTTACAAGCCGGGTTTTGGTGGCCATTGCTATTCAAAGACGCTAATGATTTTGTTAAGTCTTGTGAAGCATGTCAAAGGGCAAGGAACATCACAAAGAGGAATGAGATGCCTCAGGTGCCAATCTTTGAAGTTGATGTTTTAGATGCTTGGGTGATTGATTTTATGGGTCCATTTCCCTCTTATTACGGCAACAAATTCATTTTGGTGGCTGTTGACTACGTGTCTAAGTGGGTTGAGGCTATAGCTTCCCTGACTAATGATGCAAAGGTGGTGGTTAAACTCTTCAAGACCATCATCTTCCCACGGTTTGGAGTTCCAAAGGTAGTGATCAGTGATGGGGGCAGCCACTTCATCAACAAAGTGTTTGAAAGTCTCTTGAAAAAGCATGGAGGGTAGCACAAGGTAGCCACACCTTATCACCCACAAACCAGTGGGCAAGTAGAGGTTTCAAACAGACAGATCAAGGCTATCTTAGAGAGGACCGTAGGAAAAACTCAGAAGGATTGGGCAAGTAAGCTAGACGATGCTTTATGGGCGTATAGAACAGCCTTCAAAACTCCTATAGGTACCACTCCCTTCATACTCCTTTACAGCAAGGCATGTCACCTCCCTGTGGAGCTAGATTATAGAGCACTGTGGGCAGTCAAGCAGATGAACTTAAGTCTCAAGACAGCACAGGAGAAGCGGTTGATTCAACTCCCTGAGCTTGATGAGCTAAGGCTAGACGCTTATGAGAGCGCCAAAATCTACAAGGAAAGGACCAAGGCGGTTCATGACAAGAAGTTGGCGCATAAGGAGCTTAAAGAGGGCAGTCTGGTCTTGCTCTACAACTCACGCTTGAAGCTATTCCCAGGGAAGCTAAAGTCAAGGTGGTGTGGACCGTTTGAGATCAAGAAAGTTTTACCCTATGGAGCGGTTACTTTGGTTGGCAAGAGTGGAAAGGCTTTCACGATCAATGGGCACAGAGTCAAGCCCTACATAGCGAGTGATTGCAGCAAGGAGAGCAACACAATGCTTCTCCAAGACCCACCTCTGGCCTAAACCAAGTAAAGTCTAGGTAAAGATGTTAAAGAGAGCGCACTTGGGAGGCTTTGTGTTTAAAAATGAATGCTCTTGTTTAAAAAAAAAAAAGAAAGAAAGTAGCTCTCAAAGAAAAAAAAAATCAGAAAAAAAAAGAGCCAAAAGGCTAAAGTTTTTTTTTTAAAAAAAAGAAAAAAAATAATGAGAGAGCTATCAAAGTATTAAAAGAGCTAAGTATATTTTGTAGCCTTACCACTAGCCAAAAGAGTTTTAAAATGATGTTTCTGTTTGGGGTTTTGCTTGGCGCCTTGCCTTGTTGATGTGGGTAATCTTTAGGAGGGTGAGTGAGCTTAAAAAGAAAAGAAAAAAAAATGAGAGGGGTTTAGGATCATTGTTAGTGTATATGGGTAGATGAGAGTCTAGTCATGTATGCATCAATTGTCTTTACCTTTAACATTATGCAAAAGTTCAACCTTCTTTGAGAGAACCCACTGTTTTGATTACCCGTTATGAATGAGATCATTATTGTCTCATAACCTTTATCCCTAAGCCAAATGTATTCGGTTTTAAAGTGCATAAGTGTGATTCACGGTTTTGATCTTAATGAATGTAAAAGAATAGGATTCTTGGATTGTTTGGGATATGAGTCATGATTTGAGACTCAACATGTGATGAATATGGCTAAGTTCTTTGGAGTATGAGTGTGTGCATTGCATCTTAGGATTAAGAACTAGGACCATTGAATTGATTCATTTGAAAAATACTTTTGCAAGGAACTTAAACCCCCGTTTTTAAAACCACTCTTCCTTTCTTGAATTCTGTTTGCTTGAGGGCAAGCAAAAGGTAAGTTTGGGGGAGTTGATATTACCATATATTTCATGTGTTTTGCATGCATTTAGGATAGTTTTTCATGCATTCATCTTGCATTGTAGGCTAGTTTTTACCATTTGTTGTATTTTAGGTCCTAGATCACATTGCATTCGCACTTTGCATATTTTCTGCACTTTTGCATCATTATCAGGTTGTTTGGGACACTCTAGAGTTGTGGAGGTTGCTTGGACGTGCAAAGGATCAGGAGGCAGCTTGTGGACTCTTGGAGAACTCAGCCGTTCAGCAAAGGACCCCGAGATCGAGACGCATATCGAGTTAGGCAGGTCGATCTAGACGAGATCGACCAGAAGATTGAGTGACCCAAGTCGTTTCCAGAAGACGGATCGAGACCAATATCGATAGAGGAGATCGATCGTGAGTACAGACGTGAATGCCGCCATGCAGAATGAGAGCCAGATCGAGACTACAACATGATCACCCAAGGATCGACTAGAAGATCGAATGAAGAGCTCGATCCATCAGACCAGATCGACTTAAAGATCGAGCAAAAGAAGGCGATCCATGAAGAAGATCGACTGAGCTGATCGATCTCAAGATCGATCTTTGGGGCCTTAACCGTTTTTGGAGCGTAGTGAGGGGACCATTAGGGATGTTTGGTTATTTTAGGCAAAGGGCGGCTATCACTTTCATTATCTCGATTTAGTCTTATCTTTTTCTGTTCTTTCTCTTAGGCGATTCCACCATTGCAAACCTTTAAAGCTTTTTCTTGTTTTTAAACTTTGAATCTTTTTAATCATTAAGTCTTTTTTCCATAATCGCTTGCTTAATCATGCTTAGTTTATCTTTTTTTGCATTTGAATCGATTTCAATCATGAGTAGTGAGTTGTTCTCTTTGGGTAAAAGGTTGGGGCGATTCAATGGTTTAAAGGGTTTAAGCTTTTGAATTTCTTTTTGTTCTTAACTTATTCCTTTCTAGGATTTGGGGTCTTAAGGCTTACGGAGTCTTGGAAAAGATCTCTATGATTCCAGGGCTGCTCTTACCTTTGACCGGATTCAAAGATCCTTAAAAACCAGATCCTAGAGACTAATCTACCCTCTCCCAAATGCCATGGATGTGGAGGAGGTTAGTTAGGCCACATGTTGATATCTGTAGTCCATGCTCTTTGATCTCTTTTTCCACCACAAGCCATGGGTTTGTAGGAGAGGTCGAGGGGTTCTTGCCACATGCCATGGATGAACCTAGTATAAGTTTCTCAAGGCTTAAGGAAAGCTCATCGAATAAGTAGATCTTCGTGTTTTCAAACCAAAGCTTGAACCTTTCAACACTCTTGAATATGACCCTCGACCTTGAACACTCTTTTTAGCATTTTAAAACGTCTGTTTATCATTCTCTTGTCATAAAGTTGCATTCTTGATCATTAGAAGTCATTTGTCTTAAGTTGTTAGAATCGACCTGTTTTACCTGTTTTAGGTCTCGATTTTTAGTTATCAGTAGATTTGCGTGTTTAATTCTCTGTTTTCTTCTAGTAGTAGTTAACCCTCTTCCAGGGATTTTAAAATAGTTTGCATAATCATTTAGTCGTTGCATTTAGTTTTCATCGATTTTACCATCTATTTACCGATTCTGCTTAGATTTGCTTAGTTCTTGCATTCCTAATGTTCTTTCTACTTCCCAGGCTGGATTGACACTCTCTTGCACACTATACTACATCCATAGGTTTCTTGAGCTTTGATTCTGCTTGACACCAAAAGTCTTGTTTATCAAATGGCGCCGTTGCCATCTTGGGATTGATTAGAAAGCATTAGGATTTGGAGCTTAGTAAAGACTAAGCCTTTTACTTTTATTTTCTCATTGCTCTACCATCTTGTTTGTGATCTCAGGTACATGAACTTACGGTCTAGGGGTGACAACAATCTACTTCAAGCCCTGGACAATATTCACCAACTCGGACACGCAAGATCAGGAAGAGCAAGAGAGCAACCTCAAGCCTTTGAAGAGATTGTGCAAGCTGGTACAGTTGACTTTGAAAGTATGGCTGAGCAGGAACATCCTGAGGGACCGCCACCAGCTCATGGTGCTGTAGGAAGGGGCAATGGAAACCCCAACCACGCAGCTAGACCACCTCAGATCATTGATGCTGGAGATGCTCCAAATACACATCATAACCACTTTGGGATCACTCCTCCACCAGTGCAAAACAACAACTTCGAGATAAAGCCTGGATTTGTCTCTATGGTTCAGAAAAACAAGTTCCATGGGCTGGCTATGGAAGACCCTTTGGAGCATCTTGACAACTTTGAGCAAGTTTGTGGGATGATAAAGATTAATAGCATCTCCGAAGATGCTTTCAAGCTGTGGCTCTTTCCATTTTCTCTTGGAGACAAAGCTAGGCACTGGGAGAAAACCCTTCCACAAGGCACCATTACTTCTTGGGCTGAATGTAAGGAGTTCCTCTCAAAAAACTTTCTCAAGCACCAGAACAGCTAGGCTGCAAAGTGAGATTAGTGGATTCACTCAAAGACAGAATGAGACATTCAGTGAAGCTATGGAGAGATTCAAAGACTATACAATTCAGTTTCCTCACCACGGCTTCAGTGAAGAGACTCTCTTAAGCACAATATACTGAGGAGCATTGCCCAAGATCCGAATGTTGTTTGATACGGCAAGTAAGGGAAACTTTCTTGGTCAAGAAGTGGAAGAAGGTATGGAGCTTATAGAGAACTTGGCTTTGAGTGATGGGAACTACACTGAGGATTATGACCGAGCACCTAGAGGTTCTGTGCTGGAGTCACACAAGAAAGAGCTCAAATCGCTCCATGAGAAAATAGACAAGCTAGTGCTTGCAAATCAGAAGCATGTACACTTTGTGGGAGAAGCTGAAGATGTCTTAGATGAGTTAGAGCTGAGCCAAGAAGAAGCTAATTGGGTTGCTGGTCAGAACTACAACAAGCCTCAGGGATATTCACAAGGTTACCAAGCTAACAACAATCTCTCTTACGGAGTACAAACGTTGAGAATCCAAAGGATCAGGTGTACCCCCCTCAACAAGCAAAGCCTTTTGTACCTTACAACAAGGGTTTTCAACAAAACAGTGGGTACCAAGGTCAGAGGCAAGGCAATTTCTAGCAGCAGCAGCAAGGCAACAAAGGCTGCACTCCTATGTTTCCTCCCGGTTTCGTTCCACAGCAGCAACAAATGTAACCCCCACCTCAGGATCCGGTTCAAGTAATGTTCTAACAGTTGCTTCAAGGTCAAGCTTCCAAAAATCAGAAGTTTGTTGAGATGAACAACCGGCTAGATTCTTCTCTTACTGACGTATCTACACAGATCACCAATCTGAACAACAAGATCAAGCAGTTAGAGAAATGCAAAGCTAGTACAAGCGGTCAGGACAGCTTACCGGGCAAGTGTGAGCAGAATCCCAAAGAGTATGCCAGCGCTATTACCTTACGAAGTGGGAAAGAGCTACCACCGATACTTGCACCTAAAGAAAATGAGGACATTTTGGTTCAAGAGGGGGAGGTAAGCTTTCAAATGATGAGGAGATTACCTTTGACAATGTGTGGATTGAAAGGCCAAGGAAAGGCAAAGAAGCTGTTCTAGAGAAGAAAGTAGAGGAGGTGAGCAAATAGAAAGATGCATTCGTTCCTTCACCATACAAGCCGAAGCTTCCTTTTACTTGTCGGTTCAAGAAGCAGCTGCTAGAGAAGCACAGAGCAGTCTTTGAGAAGCATTTGAAAGATGTTGAGATCAAGCTACCTTTGATGGATTCTCTAGCCATGATGCCTAAGTGTGCAAAGTTTTTCAAGGATACGCTTACTAAGAAGAGCAAAGAAAGTCAAGAGGTTTTGGTGTTGAGTGAAGAGTGCAGCGCCATCATTCACAAAGAGATTATTCCTAAGAAGCTTGGGGATCCAGGATCATTCACCATACCATGTGCACTCGGTCCCTTGACATTTCAAAGCTGCTTATGTGATCTTGGTGCAAGTATAAACCTCATGCCCCATTCCATTGCAAAGAAGCTCGGTTTCACAGGGTTTAAAGAGTGTAAGATCTCTCTCGTGCTAGCTGACAGAAGTGTAAGGCTTCCCATGGGTTAACTTCAAGATTTGCCTGTAAGGATCAGCGGAGTAAATGTGCCAACATATTTCAATGTGCTTGAGATGGATGAAGAACCCAAGGATCCCTTAATCCTTGGTAGACCGTTCTTAGCCACCGCCGGAGCCATAATTGACGTGAAGAATGGGAAGATCTCCCTGCACTTGGGTAAGGACACAAAGTTAGACTTTGATATCAATGAAGTCCTGAAGAAGCCTACAATCGGTAGCCAAGCTTTCTACATTGAGACCTTGGAAGAGTTAGCTGATGAGCTGCTTGAGGAGCTGGCACAGGAGGACCACTTGCAGCTAGCCTTGACAAAAGGGGCCAGGGGAACATGGTTTCATGAGCGAGCAGACCAAGAGTACGTTCATATCCTTGATTCTCGTAAGGTTATCAAAGAAGATGAAGGCGGATGCTTATAGATCGATCAGGAAATCGAAGCTCACTCGATCCAGGAGAACGATCGACAAGAAGATCGAGGAGGTTGGTCGATCCAGGAAGGAAATCGAGGACAAGATCGAGAGGGCCAACTCGATCAGTTCAAAGAACGACTCAGCCACTCGATCGACTACTCGATCCATATCAAATCGAGCAAGTGATCGAGGTGAGTGCAATCGATCCAGACCAGAATGAGGGGAAGATCGCTGGATGACTCGATCTCTGACGGAACAGCGGTTTAAGAAAGTAGCCTTAAGGCTAATGACTCGAGGTCTAAGGAGGGCAGTGAGGACGGAAACCTCAGCTCAAGCCACGAGGAGGACTGGAGCGAGCTGCTTGCCCCGAAGGTGGACCTAAAGGAGCTCCCAAAAGGGCTAATGTATGCTTTCTTAGGGCTTAATGAGACTTACCCTGTGATTGTGAATGAAAATCTGAGTGATGATGAGTTGCACTCGCTCCTTAATGAGCTGAGAAAGTATAGGAAGGCCATTGGGTACTCTCTAAGTGACATCAACGGCCTTTCACCAATGCTTTGCACTCATAGGATTCACTTAGATAATGAAAACTCTTCTTCTATTGAACATCAAAGGCGTTTAAATCCGGATTTGAAAGAAGTAGTTAAGAAAGAGATCTTGAAACTGTTACAAGCAGATGTGATATACCCTATCAGTGACTGCACGTGGGTTTCTCCTGTCCACGTGGTGCCTAAGAAAGGGGGAATCACAGCCATTAAGAATGAACAAAATGAATTGATTCCTACTAGAACCATAACTTGTCACCGAATGTGTATAAATTATAGGAAGCTCAATTCAGCTACTAGAAAGGATCATTTTCATCTTCCTTTTATTGATCAGATGTTAGAGAGACTTGTTAATCATCCATACTATTGTTTCTTAGATGGATACAGCGGTTTCTTTCAAATTCCTATTCATCCAAATGACTAAGAAAAGATAACTTTCACATGCCCTTATGGTACCTTTGTATATCGAAAGATGCCTTTTGGGTTATGTAATGCACCAGCAACCTTTCAAAGGTGCATGATGTCAATCTTCTCTGACCTAATAGAGGAGATGGTAGAGGTCTTTATGGATGACTTTTCTGTGTATAGTGCGTCATTTTTTGCTTGTTTGTCTAATCTTTTCAGGGTACTTAAGAGGTGTGAGGAGACAAACTTGGTGCTGAACTGGGAGAAGTGTCACTTCATGGTGAAGGAAGGGATTGTACTCGGACACAATATTTCTGAGAAAGGGATAGAGGTTGATAAAGCAAAGATTGAGGTCATGATGAGTCTTGAGCCGCCGGTCAATGTCAAGGGGATAAGGAGTTTCTTGGGACACGACGGCTTCTACAGGAGGTTTATCAAGGATTTCTCCAAGATAGCTCGCCCTCTTACACGGCTGTTATGCAAGGAAGCTGACTTTGTCATTGATGAGGAGTGTCTTCACGCTTTCAAGACTATCAAGGAGGCTCTTGTTACCACGCCTATAGTGCAAGCATCAGACTGGAACTTACCCTTCGAGATCATGTGCGACGCAAGTGACTATGCCGTGGGGGCTGTTCTAAGGCAGAGGAAAGACAAGAGGTTGCATATAATCTACTACGCCAGCCGTTCCTTGGATGACACGCAAGTGAGATCTACAACCGAGAAGGAGATACTGGCTGTTGTCTTTGCCTTTGAGAAGTTCAGATCATACTTGGTGGGCTCAAAGGTTGTTGTATACACTGATCACGCGGAGTTGAGGTACATATACTCTAAGAAAGACACCAAGCCGAGGTTCTTAAGGTGGATTCTTCTTCTACAAGAGTTTGATATGGAGATAAAGGATAAGAAGGGGATAGAGAATGGTGTTGCTGATTACCTCTCAAGAATGAGGGTGAATAAAGCTTTACCCTTGGATGATTCACTTCCTGAAGAGCAGATCATGATGGTCAATACTGTTGTATGTGCATAGCTAGAGAGTGAGTTTGAAGAAGTTTTGAGTTTGAGAAAAGAGAACTTGCCTTGGTATGCTGAGATACTGAACTTCTTAGCTTGTGGAGAGGAACCTACTCATCTTGACCAATACCACAAGAAGAAGTTCATGAGAGACGTCTCTTACTATTTTTGGGACGAGCCTTACTTGTACAAGAGGGGAGTAGACAACTTGTACAGAAGATGTGTTTCCAGAGAGGAAGCACAAGACATCCTTCTTCACTGCCACGTCTCATCAAATGGTGGTGATTTTGCTTCTTTCAAGATGGCAACAAAGGTCTTACAAGCCGCGTTTTGGTGGCCATCGCTATTCAAAGATGCTCATGAGTTTATTAAGTCTTGTGAAGCATATCAAAGGGCAGGGAACATCACAAAGAGGAATGAGATGCCTTAGGTGCCAATCTTTGAAGTTGATGTTTTTGATTCTTGGGGTATTGATTTTATGGGTCCATTTCCCTGTTCTTATGGCAACAAATTCATCTTGGTGGCTGTTGACTACGTGTCTAAGTGGGTTTAGGCTATAGCTTCCCCAACTAATGATGCAAAGGTGGTGGTTAAACTCTTCAAGACCATCATCTTCCCACGGTTTGGAGTTCCAAAGGTAGTGATCAGTGATGGGGGCAGCCACTTCATCAACAAAGTTTTTGAAATTCTCTTGGAGAAGTATGGAGTGAAGCACAAGGTAGGCACACCTTATCACCCACAAACCAGTGGGCAAGTAAAGGTCTCAAACAGACAGATCAAGGCTATCTTAGAGAGGACCATAGGAGTAACTCGGAAGGATTGGGCAAGTAAGCTAGACGGTGCTTTATGGGCGTATAGAACTGCCTTCAAAACTCCTATAGGTACCAGTCCTTTCACACTCCTTTACGGCAAGGCATGTCACCTCTCTGTGGAGCTAGAGCTTATTGCACTGTGGGCAGTGAAGCAGATGAACTTCAGTCATAAGACAGCACAGGAGAAGCGGTTGATTCAACTCCATGAGCTTGATGAGCTAAGGCTAGACGCTTATGAGAGCGCCAAAATCTACAAGGAAAGGACCAAGGCGGTTCATGACAAGAAGTTGGTGCATAAGGAGCTTAAGGAGGGCAGTCCGGTCATGCTTTACAACTCACGCTTGAAGCTATTCCCAGGGAAGCTAAAGTCAAGGTGGTGTGGACTGTTTAAGATCAAGGAAGTTCTACCCTATGGAGCGGTTACTTTGGTTGGCAAGAGTGGAAAGGCTTTCACGGTCAATGGGCACAGAGTCAAGCCCTACATGGCTAGTGATTGCAGCAAGGAGAGCACCACAATGCTTCTCCAAGACCCACCTCTGGCCTAAACCAAGTAAAGTCTAGCTAAAGACGTTAAAGAAAGCACACTTGGGAGGCATTCCCATGTCTATCTTGTACATATTTTTGCTTTCTTTCTATTTCAGTTTTATGCTTTTTATTTTTAAGTGTGTAGGTGAAAGGATAGGTGATTGGAGATCATGACCTTGGAGTCAAAAGAGGCGAGGAAAGGAGAAGTATAGGCTAGAGATCGAGTGCTAGATCGACTTATCCTGACTTGATCCTTACTAGATCAAGCTAGTGAAATAAGAGGAGTCATTCGATCTAGATGAGATCGAGTAGACAATCGAGTGATTCAGTCGATCATGAGAGGATAACCCACCAATGCGTTTAGAATGAGGTGTGGATCGACTGACCTCACTCGATCCTCGATCTGAATTGATTAGTCTACTCGATCTGCCACTCAATCTTAGCCAAAATGACCTCCAGATCGATCATGTGGCTCGATCCAAGGAGCTTAGCCTAAATGAGCAAGAATCATGGAACGAGGGGGCACACTCGATCTAAGACTCGATGCAATCTGAAAAGAGTCCCTGATCGATCAACCCTCTCGATCCTAGCCAACATGGGCATGAGATCGAGTCCTAGATCGACCAAAAGGACTCGATCTCGTGCCAAGGTAAGTCAAAAATTTTCCCTCTTTTCTTCTTTGTCTCCTTTTTTATATTTGAATTGTGGTCAAGGCAAACATCTTTGACCATGAAAGATGTGCCTTGACCACACTTTTGTCAGAAACCACTTGTTTTGCCCATGGTTTTATTAGTCTTTATATTCACATGCATCCACACTCTCTCATTTTTGTGTTCGAACTGTTTTCAAAAGAGTAAAGAGAGAGTGTGAACTTTGCTTTAAGACTAAAGGCATCTGCATTCATCCTTTCAAAATGTATTTTCGGTCCATTGATTTACTTGTTTAAAATCTTTTGGAAAATTTCCTTTTATTTGCTTTGGATGATTGTTAGTTGTTAGGGAATTAGGATAATTTTAAAAAATAGCTAAATATCAGAAAAATTGCTAGATTTAATCCCATTTCTAGATATTTTCCTCTAGTATTTAGCTATAATTTTTATAAATTCCCTAAAAATATAGGTTAGTTGTTACAAGTTTTTCTCTTCTACCTTGTTTTTCTCTTACATTCGCCGCCTAAACTCACTCTCCTCTCTGAGAATTGCATTTCAGGTACCAATGGCACCCAAGAGAACCAGAGAGGAGACAACACAAGGAGAGGGAACACAAGAAGTGGTTCAGGAGAGGGTCAGATGGACAAAGGAGGAGAAACAAGCAAAGAAATGGTTGGAAAGGCTAAGGTTCGATCCTACAAAGTTCGCGAGCAGGGCTCTGTTGGCTAAGATGGGGATATTGGGAGACTTTGATCAGCTTCTCAAGAACATGGGGCTTGTTTGTTTGACAAGGATGGATTGCCCCACCTATCCCGAGGCTACCCTTGACTTCCTTGCCACTTTGGAGTTCTCTTATGTGAATGCAAGCCTCCCCACCCCATCACAAGGTCATCTCACGTTCAAGATCAGGAGACAAGCTTATCACCTCTCCATCCCCGAGCTATGCCAAGCCTACGGTCTGAAAGCTACCGGCAAGCTTGTAGAGTTTCCTCCTTTCACTCAAGCCAACGATTTGTGGGATCTGATCAGCAACGACGACAACAAGGCAAACACGGCCAATATCAAGAGAGTCCGCAATCCAGTGCTGAGATACACACTCAAGCTGTTAGCCAACACCTTCAGTGGGCGGTCTGTGGTTCCAACGGTCACCAAGAACGAGCTGTGTTTCTTGTTCCAAGGCGTCAAAAATGTTCTATGTGATCCGGCAGAGAATGACGAGCCAATGGAGGATGAGCTTGGTGATGATGTGAACTATGGGTGCATTCTAGCTTCCTCTCTGATCAAGTATAAGGCATGGGCAATGAGATGCAAGGCGAGTTCAGTGCTTATAGGTGGCTTCCTTACACCACTGTTTGTCCAAGCCGGTGTGCCTCTTCCTGATTTTGTGCCTTGCGCGGATAGAGCTTATATGGATGAGGTTTACATGAGGAACACAGACAGCTTGAGATGCACGCCAGCTGAGGGATTCTTTGCATACTTGTTCTATGATTGTGAGAATGAGAAGAGGGTGTGCATCTTGCCAAATCAGGAAGAAACGAAGCTGTTAGGTGTTGGCAAAATCGAGTTTCTGCCAAGCAATGAGGAGTGTTATGCACCTCTAGGAGCCACAGCCGCACCTCCACAAGTTGCTTGCCCACTTTCAGAGTCTCCTCCATCCGATGCTGTGATGCCCGCAAGCTTCAAGCTTCCTAAGCTTGACTACGAGCCAAGAACTAAGGCGGAGAAGTTTCTTGCTTCGGTTGTGGAGATGCAACAGAAGATCAATAAGTGGCAGAGCAAGATGATTAAGAAGCTTGCTAAGAAGGTCAAGGACTTGCAAAGGAGTTCACCTAAGAAGCCCACAAGTGAGGAGGTCGAGCAGCCCGAGAAGAGAAGGAAATCAACTGGTGGGATAGTGCTCTGTGAGCCTCAAGGAAGCAACATCCAGCCTGCACGCCACTCGGTACACAAAGGAGCTAGTAAGGATAAGGGCAAGGCGGTCTCTCACGACACTCATAAGAAGAGAAAGAAGTCTGGAGCAACCTCAAGCTCAAGCCTTACTTAGGTCAAAGGTACCAACAACCGAACCATTGTACATACCATGCATCGTTTGATTTTTGCTTTGTGTTTTGACTCCTCTTGAACTTTGTTTGCCACCGAGATGGTGTCATTCAAGTTTGGGGGAGTGTGTGTGTTATTTGACATGTTTTCTTTGATCTTATTTTCTGTTATCATACGTTGAGTTATCATGCATCATGTAAGGCATAGAAAACAACAAAAAAATGATAAAAGTTTTAAAAATTTTCAAACAAAATTCATGTAGTTTGCATTTGCATCGTTAAATATTGTAGGATTGAGTCTAGAAAATTTAATATCATTTAGGGCATTTGCATTTGCACAAGGGGCAAAAGGTTTTCTTGAAAAGTGTTTTAAGCTCATGAATTGTTTCGAGGCCCTAGTTAGTAGTTCTTTGATGCATTATTCACACTTTGAAAGTCAGCTCTAACCATATTTGAATCATTTGTTTTGATTTTCGTGGCTTAACTTGAAAATTCATGAATTGAGTCCTGTCCTAATAAGTGAGAACCTTAATTTGAACTTTAAATTATCATACTTGTGCATTTGAAAAAGGATAAATGGATCACTTATACATATTTAGGCTTTCTTTTCCCATTCACCACACTCTTGTAAGCCTGAATAGATCTTCCTACCCTGACCCTTACCCTCTTTTCAAGCCAATGATTTTCTTGTGTGATGTGTGAGGCCTTATTTTCGGTTTGAACTTGGCATAAAGTGTTAGGTTTAGGCGACATGATTAGGCTCTCATATGATTGTTGGCATTTCATTTTGAAGCTAGTTTTAGGCTTAGGATAGGGCGGGGATTCATGGGAGTATTTCTGTTTTTGGTTTCAGTTTGAAAAGATTTTTGTGTTTGGGATTTGAACAAAGGGAAGAATGGTTTTAAGTGGTAGGCTTTGTGTTTAAAAATGAATGCTCTTGTTTTAAAAAAACAAATAAAGTAGCTCTCAAAGAAAAGAAAAAGAAAAATCAGAAAAGAAAAGAGCGAAAAGGCCAAGTTTAAAAAGAAAAAAATTATAAGAGAGCTATCAAAGTATTTAAAAGAGCTAAGTATGTTTTATAGCCTTACCACTAGCCAAAAGAGTTTTAAAATGATGTTTATGTTTGGGGTTTTTCTTGGCACCTTGCCTTGTTGATGTGGGTAATATTTAGAAGGGTGAGTGAGCTTAAAAAGAAAAGAAAAAAAAATGAGAGGGGTTTATGATCATTATTAGTGTATATGGGTAGATAAGAGTCTAGTCATGTATGCATCAATTGTCTTTACCTTTAGCATTATGCATAAGTTCAACCTTCTTTGAGAGAACCCACGGTTTTGATTACCCCTTATAAATGAGATCATTTTTGTCTCATAACCTCTATCTCTAAGCCAAATGTATTCGGTTTTAAAGTGCATAAGTGTGATTCACGGTTTTGATCTTAATGAATGTTAAAGGATAGGATTTTGGGATTGTTTGGGATATGAGAGTCATGATTTAAGATTCAACATGTGATGAATATGACTAAGTTCTTTAGAGTGAGTGTGTGCATTGCATCTTAGGATTAAGAACTAGGACCATTGAATTGATTCATTTGAAAAACACTTTTGCAAGGAACTTAAACCCCCATTTTTAAAACCACTCTTCCTTTCCTGAATTTTGTTTGCTTGAGGGCCAGCAAAAGGCAAGTTTGGGGGAGTTGATATTACCATATATTTCGTGTGTTTTGCATGCATTTAGAGTTAGTTTTCATGCATACATCTTGCATTTTAGGCTAGTTTCTACCATTTGTTGCATTTTAGGTCCTAGATCACTTTGCATTCGCATTTTGCATATTTCTTGCATCTTTTGCATCATTATCAAGTTGTTTGGGACACTCTAGAGTTGTGGAGGTGTCTTGGACGTGCAAAGGATCAAGAGGCAGCTTGTGGACACTTGGAGAACTCAGCCGTTCAGCAAAGGACCCCGAGATCGAGACGCAGATCAAGCTAGGCATGTCGATCTAGACAAGATCGACCAGAAGATCGAGTGACCGAAGTCGTTTCAAGAGGAAGGATCGAGACCAAGATCGACAAAGGAGATCGATCGTGAGTACGGACGTAAATGACGCCATGCAGAACAAGAGCCAGATCGAGACCACGACCCGATCACCCAAGGATCGACTAGAAGATCGAATGAAGAGCTCGATCCATCCAACCAGATCGACTTGAAGATCGAGCAAAAGACGGCGATCCATGAAGAAGATCGACTGAGCTGATCGATCTCAAGATCGATCTCTAAGGCCTTAACCGTTTTTGGAGCATAGTGAGGAGACCATTAGGGATGTTTGGCTATTTTAGGCAAAGGGCGGCTATCACTTTCATTATCCACATTTTGTCTTATCTTTTTCTGTTCTTTTTCTTAGGCGATTCCGCCATTGCAAAACTTTCGAAGCTTTTCTTGTTTTTAAACTTAGAATCTTTTTAATATTAATTTTTCTTCCATAATCGCTTGCTTAATCATGTTTAGTTTATCTTTCAATGCATTTGAATCGATTTCAATCATGACTAGTGAGTAGATTTTCTTTGGGTAAGAGGTTGGGGCGATTCTAGGGTTTAAAGTGTTTAAGCTTTTGGATTTCTTTTTGTTCTTAACTTATTCCTTTCTAGGATTTGAGGTCTTAAGGCTTAGGGAGTGTTGGCAAAGATCTCTATGATTCCAGGGCTTTTCTTACCTTGACCAGATTCAGAGATCTTTGAAAACCAGATCCTAGAGACTAATCTACCCTCTCCCAAACGCCATGAATGTATAGGAGGTTAGTTAGGCCATTTGGTTAGATTTGTAGTCCATGCTCTTTGATCTCTATTTCCACCACAAGCCATGGGTTTGGAGGAGAGGTCGAAGAAGGGATTCTTACCACATGCCATGGATGAACCTAGATCAAGTTTCTGAAGGCTTAAGGAAAGCTCATCAAATGAGTAGATCTATGTGTTTTTAAACCAAAGCTTGAACCTTTGAACATTCTTGAATATGACCCTCGACCTTGAACCCTCATTTAACCATTTTAAAACCTCTGTTTATCATTCTCTTGTTATAAAGTTGCATTCTTGATCATTAGAAGTCATTTGTCTTAAGTTGTTAGAATCGACCTGTTTTACCTGTTTTAGCTCTTTATTTTTAGTTATCAGTAGATTTGCGTTTTTAATCCTCTGTTTTCTTCTAGTAGTAGTTAACCTTTTTCCAGGGATTTTAAAATAGTTTGCATAATCATTTGTTTGTTGCATTTAGTTTTCATCAATTTTACCAACTATTTACCGATTCTGCTTAGATTTGCTTAGTTCTTTCATTCCTAGTGTTCTTTCTATTTCTCAGGCTGGATTGATACTCTCTTGCACACTATACTACATCCATAGCTTGCTTGAGCTTTGATTCTGCTTGACAAAGATGCTTGTTTATCATTAGGGATGAATGTTCAGGAGCAACATGGCTTAGATGACATGAGATTTCAAGGAACTCAAGGAGCAGCTGGTATTCAGGGCCAACAGGGCCAACAAAGGGGTTCAACGATAGAAAGGAGAGCAAGGTCCTAGAGGAGCAGCTCAAGCTCCAAGACCCATCAGACCCATTGGAGCTGGTGATGCGCCCAATGCTTACAACAACAGAACATGAATCCTTCCAAAGCTGTTCAGAACAATAACTTTGAGATCAAATCTGGTCTGATCATCATGGTACAAGGAAGCAAATTACATGGCTTACCTCTAGAAGACCCTTTGGATCACTTGGAAAACTTTGACAGGCTCTGCTCACTAAACAAGATCAATGGGGTCAGTGAAGATGGTTTCAAGTTGAGGCTGTTCCCATTCTCTCTTGGAGTTAAAGCCCATCAATGGGAGTTGAATTTACCTCAGGGATGCATAACAAGTTGGGATGAGTGCAAGATAGCATTCTTAGCAAATTTCTTTTCTACTTCAAGGACAGCTAGAATCACGAATAACATCTCTGGTTTTGCTCAAAGGAGTAATGAGAGCTTTGGTGAAGCATGAGAAAGGTTTAAAGGCTTCACACTTCAGTGCCCACACATGGGTTTTTACAAGCTTCACTCCTCTGCACTCTCTACAGAGGCGCTCTCCCAAAGATAAGAATGCCCTTGGATACTGCTTCAAATGGTAACTTCTTATCTAAATATATTGATGAGGGATTGAAACTTGTTGTGAATCTAGCACAATCAGATGGGAATTATAATGAGGAGTTTGATAGAGCTCCAATGAGTGCTAAAGATGAACTGGAGTCTAACAAGAAGGAGATCAAGGCTTTACATGAGAAGATTGATCTGCTGTTGAGGGAAAGGAAGGAAGTCACTTTTGTTGGTGACTTGGTTCAGGTTGAAGATCAAGAAGGCTGCCAAGTTGAGAAGATGAACAATCTTGGTAATCGAGGTTACAATGGATATGGGAACTACAGACCTAACCCAAATCTATCCTACAGAAGCAAAAATGTTTCCAACCCTCAAGATCAAGTCTATCCACCTCAACAGCAACAGCAAGCTGGCCAAAGACCTTTTGTGCCTTACAACAACAACAATCAAGGCTTTTGACAAAGGAACAACAGCTTCCAGCCTAGAGCGCCCTACAACCCTCCAGGATTCAATGCTCAAGCACCAGCTCAAGCCTCTTCCAGTACTCCAGATGGTGAGATAAAGACTCTCATCCAACAGGTGCTTCAAAATCAGATCAACACTACCTTGGAGATGAAAAGTTTGCTGAGGTCCACAACAAAATAGACTATGTTCATGTGGAGCTGACAAACAAGTTTGATGGTATAACTGCAAGGGCGAAGACTCCAGAGAACAAGAAAGGAGTAGCTAGTGCACCACACCCTCAAGGTAACCTTCTTGGAAAGTGTGAGATGAATCCCAAGGAGTATTGCTAAGCTGTTGATTCTCAAAATGCTTTCACCACTTAGGAAGATGCTATTATAGATGAGTTTTTTTCAATGATCAATGAGGACATTAATGAACAAAGTGAGGGGGAGGACCTAGGTCAAGTTTCTGATGCTAAGAAGGAGGCTGAGGCTGATTTGTTTCCAGCTTACCAACCTAACATTCCATTTCCAGGAAGTTTCAAAGAGCAGCTAGTCAAGAAATATGCAACTCTTTATGCTGCTAAAATGGAAATTAGAGGTCTAGATGCTAAAAAAGAGCTTGGAAAGTTTCTAGCCAAGGCTGTGGAACCAGAAGTCAAGGAACTGAACATCAAGAAGCTTGGTGATCCTTGTTGCTTTACTCTCCCTTGTGAACTCAAAGGAAGAACATTCAAAAGCTGTTTGTGTGACTTGGGTGCTAGCATAAATCTGTTGCCATCAACTACAGATAAGGAGTTGGGTTACACCAAGCTTCAGCAAAGCAATGTATCCTTAACCATTGCTTATGGGACAGTGAAGATGCCATTGGGAGCCCTCAAAGATATGCCTATGAAGATTGAGGGAGTAACAATCCCAACTGATTTCTTGGTGTTGGATGTTGAGGGCCAGATCAAGAATGCCATCATACTTGGAAGACCCTTCTTAGCTTCAGTTGGTGCTGTCTTTGATGCTAGAGAATGCACTACAGAGCTGAGGCTCACCAAGGAGAAGGTCTTGAAGTTTGATAGCAAGGGTAACAAGCTGGAGCATGAACATGCTTTCTCCATGGAGCTGAACAAGATGAAAGGAGTTGACAAGAACTGGCCAGAGTTTGAAGGCTACCAAGGAGAGATGTGATCTTGAAGCCCTTTTTCTCTAATGGTGGTGAGATCTGCTACAAGGTCAAGCAAGGAGGCAAGTCCAAGCCCTTTTCTGTGATGAAGATTGATGGAGTCACCATAAGGGTCAAAGGAAGCAAGACAACAACAAGGAGTTCCAAAACTCCTTAACATCACCTTTACTAAAGAGGTAATCAAAGTCAAGCTAAGTGACTTTAAACAAGCACACTTGGGAGGTAGTTCCATGGTATCCTTTGTATATATTTAGGCTTTTTAGTTTATGTTTTATGCATTTTAATTGTCCTTAGAAGCAGGAGTGTGGTTAAGGGGATGAAAAGATGTTTGGGGAACCAAAGAAGATGCATTTTGTTAACATCGAGCATCGACATCGATCATGCCAGATTGATGTTGGGTACATCAGTCATGTACATCGATCAAAAGTGCTCAATGTTGTGGAACCAAGAATGCATCAGGCAACCACATCGATCACAATTGATCGATGTGGGAAAAGAAGTGTCTCGGGTATATCACATTGGTCACTCACATCGATCAGATGTGATCGATGCAATCAACCCGAGAGTGTGACAAACTGCATCGGTCAGGAACATCGGTCATGGTGATCGATGTGGATAACATCGATCATTGGGGGACTACATCGAGCAAGCGCATAGATCAGAGCTTGCTCGATGTTCCTACATCGAATACTCACATAGGTCAATGAGTGATTGATGTAAATGGGCAGGAGGTTCTGGAGTCAGCATCAATCAACAGCATCGATCAACCATGATCGATGCAGACCACATCGATCAGATGTGATCGATGTGGTCAGCGAGGTATGTACTTTGATTTTCAAAAAATTTCCCTCTCTTGGTTTAGAGCGAAGAGAGTTTGAATTTAATTTTTTTTGGCTCCTCCCTGCCATTCTGACCTACTTCTGAGCACTTTTGGTTTTGTCCCCCACTCCTTAGATTTCTTATGTTCCATCTTTGGTTCTATATAAACTACCTAACAACTCTTTACTCTTCACATTTCCCATTTTCTCTTCTCTTACCTAAGCCACCAAACTTCTTAGCTCTCTGTCTCTTTTATTTATCTTTTCAAAGTGCTCAAAAGTCCAAAGATGGTTGCTTTCTTAACCTCTTCATTACTTGGTCTTATGCTTTGAGCTTGTTGAAAGTTTTTGAATCTTTTGCTTTAAGAACTAGTTTTGTTTAGTTTAAGTACTTGTTTTGATTTTTTCATGGTGGGATTTGTTAGTTTAAGAAAGTAGATGTTAGAACTGATTACTGTTTATTATTTATGAGCTTGCTTTACTTTGAATCCACTTTGCATAATCATGACTCATTTTGTTTAAAGGCCACCATGGTTCATGTGCATAAGTATTTAAAATTTGCGTAAAACTCTAGCATGTTTATGATTTTTGCTCTTGATTTCTCTTAGTTCTTTAGAGGTTTGCCTTGTTTAAATGCTAGTTAAGACTCTCTTAGATTTGAGAAATTGTTTTATTAAGAGCTTTAAATCATTGATTTTCAACTTTTGTTCTTATACTCATTAGATCATCAAGCATTGTTCTTGTATGTACTATTGGGAGAACCAAAGAAGCTATTGGAAACAAAAACCAAGCACCTAAGAAGAAGGCACCCTCTACTCCACTTACCAACAAGGATAAGGGCAAAGGTGTTTGATAGGGCTCAGGTTTTACCCAAATAAAACTACTGCAAGTGCACATCAATGCAGTTATAGTATAAGGGGTTATCGAATCCCCAGGGAGTAAGTTACCTACACTAAAGAGTTCAGGTTTGGATTAAGCTAAGCAATAAGTAATGAATGTAATGTAAAACAGCAAAGTAAAAGCAAGTGGGTGTTTTTATGATTGTTCTTAAAGTTCAGAAAGCTAAAGGCGTTGGGTTAGGACAATTTGCAGGTTGAAGCCGAGAGTTTATAATGCATGCAATCAGGAATGAATTAAAACCGTCTTGAACATGAATAGAAAATGTATAACTAATCAATTCTCATTGCAGAAGTTATCTATGTCTAAATCACAAAGTTTCAAATTTCTTTGCAAATCCTAACAACCTAAACATGCAGTAATGATCAAGTTCAAGTGTTCACAAAACTCCTAAGCCAAATCGCTTTGCAAATATGCGTTTTTCTCATCTAATACTATTTCAGGTTATCAATAATGATCTCACATCTATTAAACAACGTAGGGTTTCGAAATACAGATGATGTGTCTAAGAAATCGATTTTAAAGCAAGCACAGATGAAGAAGATATTCTTAACAGTTTAGCGATTCTACAAACTCTTCATCAACCTTTGAAAAACTCTAACCTAACTAACAAACTACTCACACATTGTGAATGAAACAAACATCATGAAATGAATAGATTGTATAAAAGAAATAAGAAATAAAGATAAAAGAGTTTGAAATCTGCTCTGAAGGAGTCTGATTTGTCTCTCCAAAAGCTCTGCTATAAATCTCTCTCTAAAGCTCTCTCGAAAATAAGATATGAGATATAAGCCAACAAAGGCTGAAAACCTAATATAAACAAGCCAAAACACGAGCTAAGGCTTTTTGGTAAATAATAGAACTTCTGGGTCAAAACTGCTATTTCCTTTCCATCTTTTAATAGAATTCGCGATTTCTCTTCAGACGAGGGTGACGAGCGTCACCCACTGCAGAACAACGCTTTTGAGATGCTAACTTCGTGGTTGATCCTTGCAATGATCTAAAAAGCTCCAAAACCTTCAATTATGCTCCAGACATGCTATAACCTGCAAGACTCTACTAGGACTATAAAAAGACCAAAAGACTCAATAAAAAGAACTTATATCATGGTTAAAAACCATAAAAACCATGATATATCAGCATTGCTGATGGGCAGTCCTCAAAAGCTTCTGGAAAAAGGGTGATGGAAAGCAAGGCTTCCAAGTCCAAGGACAAAGGAAAGGGAAAGGTTGTGGAAGAAGCACCAAATAAGCCATCACGTGCAAGGGAGTTTATGGACCTCTTCAATCAGTGTACGTTCAGGGCTACAAGGTACCCTTGCATCCCCACAATGAAGGCGCTTGGGATATATGAAGACTGCAAGACAATCTTTGAGAAGATGGGGCTTGGAGAATTCATGGAGAAACCGCTCCCTTCCTACCAGCATCTCACCAATCAGTTTCTCTCCACTTTCCAAGTGGTGAGTTATGAAGAGAGTGAACTTGACAATTGAGATGGCTGGATATCCTTCAGACATGGCAAGCATAAGTTCACAGCTACCTTTAGAGAGATTTTAAAAGGCCCAGTTCTAGATCAGAATGAGTGAGAATACCATGCTTTGGGAAGTTATTGGCGTTGACCACTTCATTCCAGGAGTCACCAAGAACAAGAGTCTAAGGCACCCAACATTGAGATATGCTCACAAGGCCCTTACAAACACTCTTTTTACAAGGAAGGAGACAACCAACATACATCAAGGGAGATGGACATCATCTACAATGGGATGCAGCCACTAGTGTGCTTCAGCAAAGGTGGAGAGTTCCTCCACAGGCCAAGAGAACTCCCTTGTTATGTGACTCTACTCATGGAGCAGCTCTACACATATAGGAGCTGGATCTTGAACAAGGGGAAGAGTGAGAAGAACCTTCAACTACACATTCGAGAAGTTGTGACAGCCATCATGATGTCAAGTGGAGTGGTTCTTGAGGAGCATGCTGCAGTTGCTTTGCCACCACTATGGATAGATCTGGTCTATCTGAAGAGGAGTCACTACTTAGAGAACACCATTCAAGGGAAGCACATCTATCAGTTTCTCAAACCCTCATACATCCATCACCATGAGGAGCAATATCAATTTTTGCCCAACTGAGAGACAGCTTTACCATGGTGGCCCTATCACTAAAGAAAGGAAGGATGATAATAAGAAGGAAGTGAAGAAGAAAGTGAAGATAGTAGTGAAGAGGAAGAACAAGAAGAAGCTGCTGTTGGCGCCAATAATGAAGAGGATTCCCAAGAGGAAGAGCAAGGAGAGGATGAGTTGCTTGAGTATAACACTGAGAGGTTTCACTTCAAACCTCATGAAGTTCCAAGTCCAGGGAGCTCCCTGAAGTATGCACATGACCACATAAACAAGCTTCCAAGGTGATGCAAATGGCAAGCCAAAGCAATCAAGAAGCTTGCCAAAATGGTGAAGGGGAAGTTCAAGAAGGACAAATCCAAATCATATAGAACTTCTCAATAGAGCCAAGGTCATGAGTTTGCCTCACACTAAGAGGACCCAATACAGCAAGAAGAGACCACTGAAGAGGAGCAAACGATCTGGATGCCCGAAAGGAGACATTCCTTCCAAGTGCAACAAGATGATCAATGGCCACCTTGGGAACCAGCTAGGGCTTCATCATATGTCCCTATGTCTCAGCCGCCATCAGCATGGGAAGCACCAGTTCACTCTCCTTATGAGGCTTACACCACTTGGCAGGAGTATGATGCTCAGGGCAACCCAACTCAAGTACAAGCACATTGGCCTAGTTGGGTACCTCCACCTTAAACATCAACTTATTCACAAGGAAGGAGAAGGAACAAGAGAAGGGCAAGTCAGACTCCACAACCAGCAACAACAGGATCCTTCATTGATCCAGGAGAGACTGATGAACTCTCTTACTCATCCAACCATTACTCCCACCACAACTGAGGTACCACATCCTTACAATTGTAAATACCATTGCATTTTTATAGTTCTTGTAATATATTTCTGTTGCTTCTCTCTCTCCTTCTTTTATTACAAAACAATTGTGTAGTTTAAGTGTGGGGAAGGGATTTGGGGTTTGACATTGTGTGCTCTTTTCTTAGTTTTTCATTTCTTTAACCTTTGAGTCACATGCATCTCATGCATACATATAAGGCATAGAAAACAAAAATCAAAACATTTGAAAAATTTTGCATGTTTTTGCAAACCAAAAAGAGAGCATATAGTTTTATTTCATTTGTGTAAGATTGAGTCTAGTGTTTGCATATAGGCTGCATTGCATTTGCATAGGGCATGATGATGAATTTTCCTTGTAAAATGCTAAGTGTTTAGATTGATTTAAATGTCTAAGTGGTTAAATGTTTGATGCATCATGAGAATGTTAGAAGTTTAGTCTGAACCATGCTTGAATTGCTAAATTTGATTCTCTTATCTCATACTGAAACCATTTGTTCATTGAAAATCAACTATCTATTTAAACATTAATCTGATTTTTGAATTATCATGTTTGTGCATTTGAAAGTGAATTCATGGCTACCATATACATATTTGGATCATCTTCTTCCTTCTTACCACTCTTGTTAATCCAAGTAGTTGATCCTCATACTTATGGGACAGTTAAACCACTCCCTTAACCAACCCTCCTTTTGATCTTAAACATTATCATGAGAGTTGTGAGGCCTTTCATATCATTTTTGAATTTTATCTTGCCAAAAAAGTGTTAGGATTAAGGCTGGCAAGGAGAAGCTCTATTGTAGATATCAGCTTGCATTTTGAGCTTGATACTAAGTTAGGAGTTTGGGATGAAAGGGTAGTGTTAAGTGGTTTGAACTTAATGGTTATATCTTTTTAACAAGAAGAAGAATTATGGGATGGTAGTATGGGGAAATAAGTAAAAATTTTGGTTAAGTAAAGGGAAGAAAAGCTCTAGATGTTTAAGAATAGGAGGCACCAGAATCAGCAAGGCTTTGAAAGGTCATTCAAAAGAAGAAATTAGACCCAAGGCAATCCACCAAAGGTGAAAAAATGGCGCCTAATCAACAAAAGGAGAGCAAGTCCCAACAAAAAGGATCAATCACACAAGCAAGAAGAAGAAGTTCCCCACACATGACGGAGAAAAAGATCAAGTTCTTTGGGAAATGGTAGATTTGGGGGTTCACTTTGGGTTTGAAGTTTTAGGATTCATCTTTGGGTTAAGGAAAGAAAAGAGCTTTAACTTGCATGCATAAGTGTGCTTTTACGTTTATCATTTTGCCTAAGATATAATCATTTTCATTGAGTCCTTAAATTTACTAGCCCTTACTTGAATGAGATCATTTTCATCTCATGTCTGTACCCTAAGACCAAATGTTTTCACTTGATTTGAACAAAAAAAATTTGTAAACATGATGAGCATGGCAATATTCTGTAAAATATTACTGATTGTGTTTTATATCCTACACTTAGGCACTTAGACATTGACTTCAATTCTTTACCTTAACATTTTTGGATTTGAGTGCCCAACTTTAAACCTCATCCTTCATATGTCTTAGTTTGATTGCTTGAGGGCAAGCAAAAGGCAAGTGTGGGGGTGTTGATATCTCTTGCATTTACATCATTTAGGCTTGCATTTTGTTAATGTTTTGGTTTTCTTTTGCATGTTTTCCTTCTCTTTAGTCCCATTTTTCTTCCCTTTTAGACTTGGGTTGCATTTAGGTTGTAGTTTGCATTCTCTATGCATTAAGGATGTTTTTAGATACTAAAGGAGCTGTTTGGAGCAAGGAGAAAGCATGTGGATGATTCAAGGAGATCCTTGCCAAACACTTTGAACCAAATGACCAGGTACTATTGTATAACTCACGATTACAACTATTTCCTGGAAAATTGCGTTCTCGTTGGTCAGGTCCCTTCACAGTCAAGGAAGTCAGACCATATGGTGAAATTGTTCTATCAACTCCAGAGGGCAGGGAGTTTGATGTCAATGGGCAAAGGGTGAAACATTACTGGGCGCAAGCCGCGATTTCCGAAGGACAGATTGTACCTTTGGCAGATGCACCCACAGCCTGATCCTGAGGACAGTCAAGCTAATGATGTTAAACGAACGCTTGGTGGGAGGCAACCCACTGGTAAGTGTACATAAAAAAACGAACAGGGTGTCGAGATGAGCACATGTCGACCACGGTCGACACCCTGGTCGACACTAACCAGTGTCGATAGACACCACCTACCTGGTGTTGATCGACACCCTCATTAATCAGGTAAGTCCCGATAAAACCCTGACTTCATTTCCTTCCTCTTCACGTCTTCTGAAAACCGAAAACCTTAAATTATTCTCCAAATCACAACTTCCTTGTTTGTTGACAAATTTGAGTGATTTTAAAAGCCTAACTTGGGCGGAATCTTGTGCTGCTCTTTCTGAATATCCAACTCATTCATCCGATCTGCAAGGTATGACACTCGAAATTCCACATTTTCAGTTCGACCCCAAGGTTTGAAACTTCCGATTTAACCTGTTTTAGCTTGATTTATGACTTGAATCATGCTTCTCTAGGTTGTTTAGGAGGAATTCGACCTTGCCTCTTAGTTATTATAGCTTGTTTTGCAAAATTTTGAATTTTTGGATTGATGATTAATTTTGCAAAAATAGGTCCGAATTTGGAGTTTTAGACTGGAATTGTTTGTGATTAGTGATCACTAAGTTGCAGGTTAGGTTCGCCATTGATGATATAGGCAAGATTTTGAATTTTTGAATTTTTGATTTTTGGCCTGATTTTGGGAATTTTTGTGTTCTTGGTTTTCTGAGTGCATATGGCTCCACGAAACAGCAAGAGATCACGCACTGAGACCGGAGAATCCTCCAACCCAGCACCTGCTATATGATGTACTATTATTTTACTGATTTCTAACTGGTTTTCAAAGGTTTTTATTGAGTCTTTTTAGTGTTTTTAAAGTCTTTACCAGTCAAAACACGTTTGGATGGATTCCAAGGCAATGCCCGAGAGAGTTTTAGATCGATCGATCCAGGAGGGATCGATCGATCCACAAGCCGAAGATTTCCCCGTGGGATTTTAGATCGATCAATCCCACACCAGATCGATCGATCCGCTTGGATGAAGTTTTCCCGAGACATTTTAGATCGATCGATTCAGGAGGGACCGATCGATCCGATGAGTCCAAGTTTTTCCCGTGTAATTAGATCGATCGGTCCACTTTGGACCGATCGATTCGATGTCTTAGCCACCCGGTTAGGTCGCACAGAAAAATAAGGAAATTTCGGTTTTGCCTATTTCGACTTGGTTTTCCATAATTTTTCATCTAGCTCTTGTCTAGACCTATAAAGACTTATTTTTCAGCCATTGTTTAGGCTACCTTTATTTTTCTATTCAGACTTAGAGCTTTTGGCAATTTGTGAGTTTTGGGGAGACGATCTTTGTACTCTGCATCTCTGAGAAGATTTCTGAACCCCAGTTGATTTCTATTTTATTATTTATGAATTTCTCTTCATCTCTCTACTTTACTTCTTCTTTCATGTCTGAGTAATCCACCAGTTAGGTTTAGGATTTCAATGGGATTATGAATTATTGAATCAGACATAGATTGGGTTATTTTAATTGTTGTCTTCATTTATCGTTGATCTCATTGCTGAAACTTGATTAGCTACCCAGTTTCTGATTCTAGGTTGTTTAGCACACCAAAAGTGTTTGTTTAAAAGCCTGAAAGAACATAGATGAGCAGACTGTCCTTAACCAACGAAAGCTGATGTTAAGGCAACCTATGAACAAATCGAACCTGATCGCTAATGCCTGTTTACAATTCTATGTTCAAACGACAGTTTAGAATCTTAGGTTGTTAGATTGAGTCTCTGATACCACGACAGTGGATTAGCTATACATTCATGTTTGAGTTCAAGACTGTGCTTATCTGCTCCCTGAATAATTGTCTGGTTCATGATATATGATCCCTGCGAATTGCCCTTTACCTAACGCCTGTTTTTAATTAATCTTTTATTGTATTTAATTGCCATTTTTGTTTTGCATTACATTCAACAGTCATCACATTGTCTTAGCTCCACTTCATTTATTAAGAATCATAGCCAGTAACCTTGGTCTCTGTGGATTCGATCCCATCTATATTACTGCGATTGTCTGTGCACTTACAGTCTTTTATTTGGATAAAACCTGAGTGTATAACTATACCAGCTCTTCCTCCATGGCCTCGGAGAGAGGGGTTAAGGATCCCGATGGAGAGGGTTTGGGAGGATACTCCGGCGAAGGAGGTGGCGAAACGCGATTGCATCTTCCGAGACATCAGTGAGGAGTGGGACGATTATGACACATTGTTCTACAATGTCTGGCTCAAGATGGACTTTGCGCCTACACGGTTCGCAGATGAGGCTACACTTCGCCGCCTCGGGATCAAGGAGGAGGCTTTGTGAGTTCTGCAGAAGATTGGTTTGGGTACCATGGCGACCAAGCAGTACGAGTTATACCTAGAGTTAGTGCGCCAGTTCATTGCCACGGCGAGGGTGTATTACACCAATGACATCGTGAGGAGAGCAGATGATGGCACTCTCACACTCCTCATCAGAGGCGTCAGATACATGATCACATTCCTTGAGCTCTGTACCATCTTCGGGTACGTTCCAGAGCGCACTGGCGTCTCTCTCCCGACGCCGTTTCCTGACCTGCAGAGTTTCTGGTCCCATTTCGGGAATGGGATGTATGATTCCAAGAGATCTACTCAGACTGATGTGCGCCATCCGTTGCTGCGCTACCTAGTCCACCTTTTCTCCACTACTCTCCTGTGCAAGTCTGAGCCAGGGAAGATGAGAGTTTCTGAGCTGACTCTCCAGTATTACGGCATTGAGGATGTGTTCACAGAGGAGTATCTGGTTGACAGAAATGTCAACATAGGAGCCATTTTTGCCCATCACTTGGCTTCGTTGAAGACCAAGGCGTTCACTGGAGCTCGGGGCAATCCCGAGAGTATTGGCAGTCTCCTCACTCCCATCTTTCGCTACTGCCGTATCGACACTTTGACTTGCAGAGTTGTGTCTGAGCGCCACCTCATAGACATGGATTACTTGAGGAGGACACACTGGATCGCAGGATATGAGCCACTATGGAGCTTCGTTAGTCACACTGGTCAGCGATGCCTTATTCCGCTACCACAGACTGCCCTCACTACACAGCAGACGGACTCCCTCAGTTTCCAGCCTGATGCTACATTGCTACGATCCGCGCCAGCTACTAGGCGCTGCCTCCGCCGATTGGTTGACATGAGCTTCCACTGACTCCCGACATTCCGATGGAGCAGGCTACTTTTCAGCGTTATATGGTGCAGAGTATTCAAGCGTTGTGGAACGCCGTCTCGGTGATTTCCAACTGCGGTTGTGTTCGCCCACACTCACCTGATACTGAGGATGAGGATTAGTTCCTCTCGCTATCCTGGTTACTTTTTCTTTTCCCTTTGTTCTTTTTCATTTTCTCTTAAGTCATTTTTTATGTATTTGTCTTGAGTCAGTTTGTCAGCTTCGATTGTGTTTTAAAATTTGTTTGAACTGATGAGATTATGGATTATGTTGTTGCTTTTAATTGTTTGCTTGAGTGTTCCTAACAGTCTTGACTTGGGAGAGCTTCAGCTAACAATCTAACTTGCAACAAGTACACATGTTTGGGTCATCATATTCTGTTTTCGGACAGGGTGTCGATCGACACCACGCGCAGTCACATGTACCACTTTCTCATCTCTGTACAAACCGTTTAATTGCCTCTTTTTAACAACTCCTTACTTGATAACACTGGGAACAGTGTTGTTTAAGTCTGGTGGAGGTCGTTGCTGACATTGTGTACATTGTTTTGTATTTATAGAGTCCCGAAGTTGAGTCAAAACCTGTTTTATTGAGTCAAAATTTTTGAAGTTGTCAGTTTTTCTTGGAACAAACCACAAAACATTGATGCTTATAAGAACCATCGCCACAGTTGTTGATTGCAAGTCTTACTAAGTTAAAAGTCATAGGTAGATCAGTCTAGGAATGAAGGTTTAGGTTCTTAGTGAATCTGGAAAATTTGATGTTAGCTCCACTTAAATGAACTTAAAACATCTTGTCTTGGTGCTTGTTTTTTTTTTATCTTGATTCTCTCTTCTAACACTGACAAGTATGTTAAAACACAGTTTCTCTTTGATCTTCCCTGATAGATCTTTAAAAGTTTAAGTCAAAAGAAAGGTGCATTCATGACCCTGTCTCCTCACAAGGAACAACAGTAATGAACACACTCAGGAACCTGTCTCCTCACAAGGAACACAAGTATTGAGTAGCACCATATCTTAGACTGTAAGAAAATAAGAAAGAGCTGAAAAATTTAAAAAATATTAGAAAAAAAAGATCAAGGGAAGAGAAAATAGGAGAATTATGTTGAGACAGCTCTGTTCAGTTGTTTAGGAAGGGAAAAGAATCTATAAGAGATAGAGATGATAAAACCTTGATGAGACATCACTTAGATAGAAATAAGGAGTTTAGCAGTAGAGATTTCGGTTTTCTTGAAGGAGCTTGAACTGGATTTGAAAGATTTGCTAAGCCTGTGTTGATTAGACTGAAATTTGATCTTGTGTTGACCCTGTCATATGTGGATTCGAAAGTGTTAATCAATGTGGTGTTCCTGATGTCTGACTGACTTTTTCTGTGTTTCCAAACCTCTACTCTAGGCTGTGTCTGATGTTTGCTTGAGGGCAAGCAAAAGATAAGTCTGGGGGAGTTGATATATCATGGTTTTTGCTGGTTTTTGACTATGATATAATTCTTGTTTATAGAGTCTTTTTGGTATTTTTCGAGTCCTATAGAGTCTTTGCAGGTCTAGGTACAAATGGAGCATAACTGTGGATTTTTGAACCTTTTGGAGCTATACTGAAGTTGATGCTAAAAAGACCAAGTCGAAGGGCATTAAGGAGCATGGTGTCGATCGACACCCATTACTTGGTGTTGATCGACACTGTTCGTGGTCGCGAAGAAGCATAAAAACTCATTGGAAAAAATTGCAACTTGGCCCAGAAGTTTCCCACTATTTGCACTTTTGCCCCATTTCGTGTTTAGATTTGTATTTAGGTTTTCTAAGCCATTGATATACAGACATTCTGATTTTCATTGAGACTGAGAGAGAGAGATTAGATTGAGAGCTTTTGGGGAGACAAATCCATACTCTGTAGAGAAGAATTTCGAACCCCTTCATCTTTTACTTTATATTTTTTATGCAATTTTATTCAGTCATGATTTGTATTTCACTTGCTATGTCTAAGTAATCTGCCCCTAACATCTATGATTTATGTCAACCTACGAATTTTTCATTGCCTAGCGTCTTGTCTTCATTAATTTTAAGAACCTACAATCCGCCCGTAACATCTTTGCTTTCGTTGTTATTTTAGTTTCATTTCATTATTGATTACTTAGCTATATTTGAATCTAAAATCTGTTGAGTGATAGCCTTAAGTCCTTGTGGATTCGATCCCTAAGTACTACAGTGATCTCTTAATTTGAGTGACTAGCTCTAAGGGTTAATTTGAGCATATCATGCAACACTGACTCCTTGGGCCCTACGCCAGCTCCAGGATTCTACGCTTACCTGTTCTACAACTGCGAGCGTGAGAAAAAGGTGTGCATCTTGCCCAACCAAGAAGAGACGGCCCTAGACAGTGTTGGCACCATAGTGTTCTTGCCGAGTGATGAGGAATGCTTCACACCTCTTGGACAAGCAGCAGCTCCCCCTCAGCTTGCTCGTGAACCTTAAGTGTCACCCACTTCAGATGCCGAGATGCCAGCTAGCTTTGACCTCCTTAAGCTTGATTTTGAGCCGCGAACCAAAGCTGAGAAGTTTCTTGCTTCGGTTGTGGAGATTTAGCAGAGCTCCAAATAAGTGGCTGAGCAAGATGATTAAAAACCTTGCCAAGAAGATCAATGAGCTCCAAATAAACTCATCTGGTGCATCTTCAAGTGAGGAGGTTGAGCAGCCCGAGAAGAGAAGAAGATCAACTGGTGGGGTAGTGATCTGTGAGCCTCAAGGAAGCAACCAAGCTGCACGCCACTCTGTACACGAAGGCACAAGCAAGGAGAAAGGCAAGGCGGTCACCCACGAGACTCCTAGAAAGAGCAGGAAGTCTGGAGCATCCTCAAGCTCCAGCCAAGCGTAGCTCCAAGGTACCAACACACATACTTGTAAATAACATGCATTTTCTTGTTTTTGCTTTGAGTTTTTGAACTCCTCTAGACTTTGTTTGCCACCGATACAGTGTCATTCATGTTTGGGGGAGTGTGTGCTTTGACATCTTTTATTTGGATCTTATTTTTGTTATCATCTTTGAGTCTTGCATTGCGTACACCTAAGGCATAGAAATACACAAAAAAATGAGAAAATTTTCAAAAATGTTTTAAAAAATTCATGTAATTTGTATTTGCATTGTTAGATACTGTAGGATTGAGTCTAGATTTTTAATCATTTAGGCTGTTTGAATTTGCATTAGGGAGCAATGATATTAATTTTTCTTGAAAAGTGTTTTAAGCTCATGAATTGTTTCTAGTCCCTAGTTAGTAGTTATTTGATACATTGTATATACTTTGAAAGTAAGCTCTAACCATATTTGGATCATTTGTTTTGATTTTCGTGGCTTAACTTGAACATTCATGAATTGAATCCTATCCTAATAAGTGTAACCTTAATTTGAATCTTTGAATTATCATACTTGTGCATTTGAAAAAGGATACATGGATCACATATACATATTTAGGCTTTCTTATCCCTTTCACCACTCTCTTGTAAGCCTGAATAGAACTTCCCACCTTGACCCGTACCTTTCTTTCAAGCAAATTTTCTTGTGTGACATCATTGTGAGGCCTTATTTCGGTTTGAACTTGGCATAAAGTGTTAGGTTTAGGCGACATGATTAGGCTCTCATATTGTTGCTAGCTTTGCATTTTGAAGCTAGTTTTAGGCTTAGGTTAGGGTGGGGATTCATGGGAGTTGTTTTGTTTTGGTTTCAGTTTGAAAAGATTTTGTGTTTGGGGTTTGAACAAAAGAGAAATAAATGGTTTTAAGTGGTAGGCTTCGTGTTTAAAAATGAATGCTCCTGTTTAAAAAGAAGGTAGCTCTCAAAGAAAAGAAAAAGAAAAAAAAATCAGAAAGAAAAGAGCCAAAAGGCCAAGTTTAAAAAGAAAAAGAAAATAAGAGAAGAGAGCTACCAAAAAGTATTTAAAAGAGCTTATTATGTTTTTGGCCTTGCCACTAGCCTCAAAAAGGGTTTTAAAATGATGTTTTTATTTGGGTTTTTTTTGGCGCCTTGGGAGGGTGAGTGAGCTTAAAAAAAAAGAAAAAAATGAGAGGGGTTTAGGATCATTGTTAGTGTATATGGGTAGATGAGAGTCTAGTCATGTATGCATCACTTGTCTTCACCTTTAGCATTATGCATAAGTTCAACCTTCTTTGAGAGAGCCCATTGCCTGATTGACCCTTATGAATGAGATCATCTTTGTCTCATAACCTTTGTCCCTAAGCCAAATGTATTCGGTTTTAAAGTGCACAAGTGTGATTCACGGTTTGATCTTAATGAATGTTAAAGGATATGATTCTTGGATTGTTTGGGATATGAGAGTCATTATTTGAGATTCAACATGTGATGAATATGGCTAAGTTCTTTGGAGTATGAGTTTGTGCATTGCATCTTAGGATTAAGAACTAGGACCATTGAATTGATTCATTTGAAAAACACTTGTCAACTAATTTGAGCTCCCACTTTTAAAACCTCTCTTCCTTTCTTGAATTTTGTTTGCTTGAGGGCAAGCAAAAGGTAAGTTTGAGAGAGTTGATATTCCCATATATTTCGCATATTCAGCATGCATTTAGAGTAGTTTTTCATGCATTCATCCTACATTTTAGGCTAGTTTGCACCATTTGTCTCATTTTAGGTCCTAAGTGCACTTTGCATTACCATTTGCATATTTCTTGCATCATTGCATCACATTCAGGTTGTTTTGGACACACTGAGGCTGTGGAGGTTGCGTAGACATGCTAAGGATCAAAGAGTAGCTTGTGGACACTTGGGAGAACTCGGCCATGTAGCAGAGAAGCTGAGATCGAGATGCGGATCGAGCTAGGCAGGTCGATCTAATGAGATAGACCAGAAGATCGAGGGACTCAAGTCGTTTCAAGAAGGAGGATCGAGACCAAGATCGACCAAGGTGATCGATCGTGAGTACGAACGTGGACTAAGCCATTCAGAACGAGTACTAGATCGAGACCACGACTCGATCATCCGAGGATCAACCAGAAGATCGAGAGAAGCACTCGATCCACCCAACCGAATCCACCCAAAGGTCGAGGAAAGGAAGATGATCCATGAAGAAGATCGAGCATCTTATCGAGTACTCAGCTCGATCTCTACACCTTATCCGGCCAGCTCATTTTTTGGACTCTAGTGGGGGGATTATTTTCTTTGTTTGGTTATTTTAGGCAAATGTGGGTGAACCATTTATTTTGACCAGGACCACTTTTATGTTTTCGAGCTTTTCCCTTAGGCTTATCGCCATTGCTATGTTTTTCAGGCTTTTCCAGTTTTGTAAACATTTTAATCTTGCTTAATCTAAGTACTTTTCTTAATCGTTCTTCTTGCTTAGTAGTTTATTGATGTTTAGCTTTTCATCTATTGCATCTTCTTCAGTTTTAACAATGTGTAGTGAGTAGTTCTTCTTTGAGTTTGGTTGGGGCAATTAAGAGGGTTTAAGGGTTTAAGCTTGGGACTTTTTCTTGTTCATAACTCCTTCTCTTCTTTGATATGAGGGCTTAATGCCTAAAGATTCTTGGGAAAGATCTTTATGATCTTAGAGATCTCCTTACCTTAGCAGGATTCAGGAGTCTCTGAAAACCAAATCCAAGAGACTAGTTCATCCTTTCCCACACACCATGGATGCTTATGGAGCTAGTTAAGCCTCCTTTTTTGAGATCTATGATTTATGCTCTTCGTTCTAATTTTCCACTATACACCATGGGTTAGGAGGAGAGGTTGAGGAAGGGATATGTGCCATACACCATGGATAGATCTATTTTAGTTTCTCAAGGCTTAGAGATAGCACAAAAAGTGTAGATTTATGTTTTCAAACCCCAAGCTTGAATCTTTAACCTTCTTGATATGACCCTCAACCTTAGATCCTCCTTTTAGCATTTCAAAACCTCAAGTTTTCATTTCCAAGTCTTAAAGTTTGCATCTTTACTTTAGTTTTATTGTATATCACCTTAAGTTGCTAGAAGTTCTCTGTTTATCTGCATTTAGCTTTCGATTTTTAGTAATTAGTAGTCTTGCTTTTTAAATCCTCAGTCGTTTTCCAGTAGTTGGTAACCCTCTTCCAGGGATTTTTAAATAGTTTTCTTGTTCATTTCGCATTGCATTTAGTTTTTGTAGAATTTCTCCCTCATTTACCCGAATCTGCTTAGCTTTGCATTGCTCTTGCATTCTTAATGTCTTTCTACAACCTAGGCTGGATTGATACCCCTTGCCACTATACAACATCATTGTCTTGGTCTGGGGCTTTGACTCAAACAGCTCAAAACATTCTGTTTATCACAATTCCACATCACTGCATAGATAAACCCAGCAACCCATCGCAAGAAGCAATATCTTTGACTGAAGAGAAGACTTGTCAAGTACAGCAAATGAGAATCTACACTATCATGCATTGTCCACCCTTAAACTCAACTCGGAAATAAAGCGTATTGACTTATATCTTCATTTGTGCTTCACTTGGAACTTCGCATTAACAAAGGTGATATACAGTTTCATTAGCAATACATCACGATCCTAAAAGTTGTCAAACTTGTACACTGTAAAAGGAACATGGTGCACATCTTCTTTGTCTCCTATCATGATTTGTTACAGTATTGTTGGAGCCAAAGAATCCTGTGCAAACTCCCTTGATAAATATTCCATTTGAACGCGGATAGCCTCTCTTCTCTGCAAAGTTGTGTGTAGCTCAATAGTCTTTGGTAAGCCA
Source organism: Thlaspi arvense (assembly GCA_911865555.2). Taxonomy (NCBI): domain Eukaryota; kingdom Viridiplantae; phylum Streptophyta; class Magnoliopsida; order Brassicales; family Brassicaceae; genus Thlaspi; species Thlaspi arvense. The sequence goes on along the minus strand of OU466861.1, from coordinate 35,818,499 downwards.
GCTACAAATTCTCAACAATGTTCCAATATAACAGCTCTAACACCAGATGTTTAAGCCTTCTCAATTAACTTCATTCAAAACCACCACTTTGAATTCAAATATAATCCTTCACTCCATGTTTCTGCAGAACAATAATACCATTTGCTAATTTGAGTGTAGCTGAATTGCTTTTGAACTTGAAACACCAAGATTTTGACCATTTATGCATCTTCATTCTAGTTTTTCAATGTTTTCTCTAGTGAGAAATAATAGCAGACAACTGGTGTGCACAAGGCGTGATCTTTACAACTATTGATTTTTCAAAATTTCCAGCCACGTCTTTGCCATCAAAAATGTATATCGTGTCTAGGGCTTGAGCAATCCCAGTATCAACACCAAAATATGAGCATAGACTATCCAAAACATCGCTACCCATTAACTGCAAACTATTGTTCTCAATTTGAAATGTTGCAATCTGAATTGAGGCATTTGGTAGAATCAATTCCTTCTGCTCACACGCTTCTCGCTCTTGAATGGACGATTTTATTTTTGTACTAGACTTGGCTTCGTGAACACTTTCAAGAATCTGTTCTTGCTTGTGAAGCCCTGTTGATGGAGAACCACTCTTGACTGGTGCAAATCGAGCCAACATTCTTCTCTTAAAATCTGATTAATTCGTGAATTCACCATTTGTCAATTCTTCTTTGAACCAATCCAATCCAGCCCCTTCTAAGGTTACACACACCAATCTTTGTTTATTGATAGGGTCAGGTTTTACCCAAATCAAACTACTGCAAGTGCACAGCAAAAGCAGTCGTAGTATAAGGGGTTATCGAATCCCAAGGGAGTAAGTAAACTACACTAAAAAGTTCAGGTTCGGATTAAGCTAAGCAATAAGTAATGAATGTAATGCGAAATAACTAAAGTAATAAAAGCAAGTGGGCGTTTTTGAGACTGTTCTTAAAGTTCAGAAAGCTAAAGGCGCTAAGTCAGGACAGTTCGCAGGTGGAATCCGAGAGTGTAGAATGCATGCAATCAGGAATGAATTAAAACTGTCTTGAACATGAATCGCAAAGATATAACTAATCAATTCTCATTGCAGAAGTTATCTATGTCTAAATCACAGAGTTTCAAATCTCTTTGCAAACCCTAACAATCTAAACATGCAGTAATGATCAGGTTCAATTGTTCACAAAACTCCTAAGCCAAATCTCTTTGTACTAGGGCGTTTTGCTCATCTAATACTAGTTCAGGTGATTAATAATGCGCTCACATATATCAAAAGCCTAGGGTTTCGAAATCCAGATGATGTGTCTAAGAAATCGATATGAATGCAAGCACATATGAAGAACCACTGAATTTTCCTAATAATTTAGCAATTCTACAAACTCTTCTTCAACCTTTGAAAAGCCCTAACTTAACTAACAAACTACTCAGACATGGTGATTTGAGAAAACATTATGAAAAGAATAGATTGCATAAAAGAAATAAGAAGTAGAAATAAAGGAGCTCTGCTACAAATCTCTCTCTAAAGCTCTCAAAAATAATAAGATACAAGATATCTGCCAAAAGAATGGCTGAAAAACCTAATATACAAGCTAAAACACGATCTGGAGCCTTTTTGCAAATACTGGAACTTTTGGGCCAAAACTGCAATTTCTTCCCAATCTTTTAAAAACAGGCCACGACCCCTTCCTTTCTGGGTGACGAGCGTTACCAGCTTGGTGACGAGCGTCACCATATGGCATACTTTCTTCTTCGAGCTAGGTGCTTCGTGGCTTCAACTCAGAATGCTCTAAAAGGTTCCAAAATCTCCAATTATGCTCCAGACATTCTTTAACCTGCAAAGACTCTTCTAGGACTCTAAAAAGACCAAAAAGACTCAATAAAAAGGACTTATATCATGGTTAAAAACCATAAAAACCATGATATATCAACTCCCCCAGACTTAGCTTTTGCTTGCCCTCAAGCAAACATCAGACAAAGAATAAGGTCGAGGTTTGAAAACAAGAAACAGTCAGTCAGTCATCAGGATCACCATACTAGTTAGAGCTTTTGAATCCACATACCACAGAGTCAACACAAGATCAAATTTCAGCCTAATCATCACAAGCTTAGCAAATCTCTCAAATCCAGTCCAATTCCTTTCAAGAAATCCGAAATTTTTACTGCTAACTCCTTATTCTTATCTAAGTGTGATACCTCATCAAGGTTCTATCATCTTAATCACTTTACAGATTCTTTTCCCTTCCTAACAACTGAACAAATAGATCTCAACACAGCTCTCCTATTTTCTCTTCCCTTCATCTTTTCCTTAGGATATTTTTGATTTTTCACTTCTTTTTTCTCAATTATTACAGTCTAAGATATGATGCTACTCAATACTTGTGTTCCTTGTGAGGAGACAGGTTCTTGAGTGTGTTCACTACTGTTGTTCCTTGTGAGGAGACAGGGTCATGAATGCACCATTCTTTGGACTTAAACTTTTAAAAACTACATCAGGGAAGATCAAAGAGAGACTGTATCTTAACTTTATTGTCAGTGCTGAAAGAGAGAATCAAGATCAATAAGAATCAATCACCAAGACAAGAGGTTTAAAGTTCATTAAGGTGGAGCTAACAGAAAATTTTCCAGATTCTCTAAGAACCTAAACCTTCATTGCTAGAGTGATCTACCTATGACTTTCAACTTAGTGAGACTTGTAATCAACTATTGTGGCAATGGTTCTTATCAGCAAAAACGTCCTATGGTTAGTTCCAAGAAAAACTGACAATTTCAAATTTTTGACTCTAGAAAAACAGGTTTTTGACTCAACTTTAAGACTCTATAAACATGACACAAAGCACACAACGTCAGACTTAACCACCTCCCCCAGACTTAAACAACACTGTCCCCAGTGTTATTAAGCCAAGAGTTGGTCAAAATGAAGCATGAGAAGCTGTAGAACCAAGGTGGAAAAGTGGTACCTCGCGGAGGACCTGGTGACGAACGTCACCCAGCTGTGGTGATGATCGTCACCACTCTGAAACTTCAGAAATCGTCATGTAAATGTTTAAATGCTATGCCATCATGTGTAGTCCGAAGTCAAACTGTAAGAGCACTAAAAACACACATCAAAACATCCAAACAAAGCATAATCCATGGTCCAACAAGTTCACAAGACATCATCCAAGTAAACTGAACAACCTGACTCTTTTTTTTTCGATTTTTTCTCATGTTTTTGGGTTTTTTTTTTAGCTATGTAATAGAAAACTAAACTAATATATGAAAAAGAAAACTTACCAGTGGGTTGCCTCCCACTAAGCGCTTGTTTAAAGTCATTAGCTCGACTTTGAATGCTGCTCAGACAGCTGGTGGAACAGAAGGTGGCAGTGAATGCCTTGGAGAAGAATGTCTCCTCATCCATGGTGGTTTGTAAGTAGTAGATGTATGAACACTTCCAAGGAAGTGAGGAACATCAGCAGAGTGGGTCGTGACTGTGGGTGGGATACTTCTTTTTCCTGCAGAATCATCAAAAGAAACACCAAGCATTCTACGAGAATCTCGTTGCTTGCATAAGTGTGAAGCAGTTTTTTCACCTTTTAAATTCTTATTGATGAGATTAGGAGGTTTGGAACTGGTTCCAGGAAGTGCATACCTTTGCTTAGTTGCAGGTTTCTGGGTTGTGGAATGGTGAATTTTTGGATTGGCAACATATGATGGACTTATAGCTGTAAAATCACGTTGCTGCTTTGTGTTCAGGTTGGTGACGAGCGTCACCAGGTCAGTGACGGTCGTCACTGACCCTGCAGTTCTAGTTGCTGCAGTTTTCCAGCAATTTAGCTCTGCAAGTCTTGCCTCCATCACAAACACGTCTTCCTCCAGCAACTTGGTATTCATTGGAACCTCTTTTTCAAGCCTGATGTCGAAAATATCATCTTCACTCCAATCCTCAAATCCAACAGCTTCTGCAGAAGTTTCAGATATTGGCTCTTCAACAGCCATCTTTCTCACTTGCCCACTAATATCTGATTCATTGACACACTCAGCAATAGTGTCTTCTGAATGCTCCATGACAGTCTCTTCATCTCTGGAAGTTCTTACAGAAAAGGTCTGACCATCAATGGTAGAACTCTTTCTTAACTTATCCATGTCAATGTTCATGACAGCATCACCAAGATCAAGCTCAATGTTCCCCCTTCTAACATCAATGATGGCTCCAGCAGTAGCCAAGAATGATCTTCCCAGAATAAGAGGATCTTTAGGTTTTTCAGCATATTTCAGAACCACTAAATCTGTAGGAATTATGCAGCCTTTAATGTTAACATGAACATCCTCTAACATGCCTTCTGGAGTTCTTATAAATTGATCTGCTAGGAGAAGAGAGATCCTAGCTGGCTTGAAATCTGTCATTCCAAGTCTAGCAGCAACAGAGAAAGGCATCAAGTTAATACTTGACCCTAGATCACATAGAGAGTGTAGAAAACGTCCTGCAGATATTGAGCAATCAAGCACAAAGGTCCCTGGATCAGATAGCTTCTCTGGAACTCTGCTTTGAGTGATGATGTTGACTTGTTTAGAAACAGTCACCTTCTTCTTCTTCTCTGGAACTCTGCTTTGAGTGATGATGTTGACTTGTTTAGAACCACTGAATTTTCCTAATAATTTAGCAATTCTACAAACTCTTCTTCAACCTTTGAAAAGCCCTAACTTAACTAACAAACTACTCAGACATGGTGATTTGAGAAAACATCATGAAAAGAATAGATTTCATAAAAGAAATAAGAAGTAGAAATAAAGGAGCTCTGCTACAAATCTCTCTCTAAAGCTCTCAAAAATAATAAGATACAAGATATCTGCCAAAAGAATGGCTGAAAACCCTAATATACAAGCTAAAACACGATCTGGAGCCTTTTTGCAAATACTGGAACTTTTGGGCCAAAACTGCAATTTCTTCCCAATCTTTTAAAAACAGGCCACGACCCCTTCCTTTCTGGGTGACGAGCGTCACCAGCTTGGTGACGAGCGTCACCATATGGCATACTTTCTTCTTCGAGCTAGGTACTTCGTGGCTTTAACTCAGAATGCTCCAAAAGGTTCCAAAATCTCCAATTATGCTCCAGACATGCTTTAACCTGCAAAGACTCTTCTAGGACTCTAAAAAGACCAAAAAGACTCAATAAAAAGGACTTATATCATGGTTAAAATCATAAAAACCATGATATATCATTTATCCTCATCACTAAACTGACCCGCTCTGAACATTCTTTCAATGCTACATATCCAGTTATAAGGCACCTAATCGCTACAGCGAGGTTCAAAGTTAGAGACATGTACCTGATTTGATGAAAATTGCAACGTTGATCTCTCACGATGCACTTTATCAATCGTGAAGATTGAAGATGAAGCTCTTAGTTTCTCTGTCCCATCAATAGATTTGTTTCCAATTGTTCTTTCCACGAACGAATGTTCTGTAGTCTCACGAAGCATTTATGGAATTCTCTTGCATTTTCATCGTACCACCTGTCTCTCTGGATCGTTATAGTGGCTAAACTTCAACCACAATGCCCCCCTAATCTCTTCCCAATCTTGGATAGGCCACAGCGATTGATGTATGAATCGGCTTTGCTAACAATAAACCCATGAGCCATCACTAATTTCAGCAAATCAGTGAAATCATTCCGAGCAAAGTAATCCTCCAACCATGAAATCCATGGCTTCAATTCAACACCAGTGAACATAGGTTTAACACCCGTCTCTCCACAAATAAGATGGCTTATTATACACTCAACTTTTCAACCAAGTTACCACACAATAATCATCATAAAGCAATTCATTTTATTTTATACACATAAATAGTCTTGCAAATACCAACTCAAACTCAAAATAAACCATTAAAGTCTTAAACCAATTGAAATCATTTGAAAATCGAAAGATAAATTGTTTTAAGTTCCCCAAAGATTGAACAAAAGAACCAATCACCACCATCACGCGCCAATCACTGTTGTTACTCCTGCTCACCTGCGCAAAGGGGAAAAGGGACAAGGAGGGACTGAGTAATTTAGATTACCCAGGAGAATGCATACATGTGGTCTACCACATATACCATTACCCAAACCTGTCGCTAGCCAGAGCCAAATGAAAAAGCGCAAGTTAATGATTCCTCTAACAATCAACAATCAAGAGCATATAGTAAACATAGAAATGAGTCACTGCACGCCACTCACGATACAGATCCCCATGCTGGCTGTACGCCCCAGCCGACGTTATGTGACTTACACCCCAGCCCCAAGTTGCACAACGCAAGCTTAACTCCCTTGCCAAGACGGGCTCATCAACCAAGCCTCTTACACCCCAGCCGGGTCTAAATCCCAACCACTGAAAGTCACTGAAACAGCAATTTTTGCTCACTAGATCAAATTCCTTATGCCTCTAATCAGTTGTAGAATAGAGATCAGGTATCAATCCAATTGTGGAAGATGAGATGCAAACAATGTTGTAAGCTAAGCAAGATTGGGGTTTGATTATGAGGGAACAAGTTTAACAACCTAATGGTGCAATGAAAGAAAAGCATGAACTAAATGCAAGTGAACAGAAATAAACAATGAACTTAATGCAATGACTAAACAAGAACTAAGCAAGTAATGACTAGTAAAGCAAGAACTAAGCAAGATAACTTTGAAGATAATTAGTTAAAGGCAAGACTCGAGGTTCTAAGCAATTGTGGGATTGTGGTTTTCAAGAGTGACAAGGTCCTCGTTGAATTACAACGTCCTCGTTGTTCTTGGAAGTAACCAAAGGTGCAAGCTCTTTTCCGCTTCTTAACGTGATGGCGTTGGCATATTCCTTGGGGTTCTGCTTACACTTGCCCGGTAGGCTATTCTGACCACTTGTACTCGCCTTTCCCTTCTCTAGCTGCTTTATCTTGTTGTTTAAGTTGGTGATCTGAGTAGAGAAGTCAGTGAGAGACGAGTCTAAACGAGTGTTCATCTCGGCAAACTTCTGGTTTGTAGAGGCTTGCCCTTGAATCAATTGTTGGAACATAGCTTGGACAGGATCAACTTGTTGTTGCATCGGTTGTTGCTGCTGAGGTATAAAGCCCGGAGGGTACATTGGCGTATAACCCTTGTTTCCTTGCTGTTGTCCTTGGAAGTTGTTCTGCCCTTGCCCTTGGAAGCCACCACTCGGCTGAAAACCTTTGTTGTAAGGTACAAAAGGCTTTGCTTGCTGAGCAGGGTACACTTGATCCTTAGGGTTTGCTACATTGGTGCTACGGTATGAGAGATTGTTGTTCTGGTTGTAGCCTTGTGAATAGCCTTGAGGTTTGTAGTTGTTTTGACCCACCACCCAATTGGCTTCTTCTTGGCTCAACTCAAGCTCCTCTTGGTTCTCATCCGCTTCACTAACAAAGTGAACATGCTTCTGATTCGCCAAAACCAACTTGTCAATCTTCTCATGCAAGGATTTCAACTCTTTTTTGTGAGACTCGAGCTCAGAACCTCTCGGTGCACGGTCATAATCCTCAGCATAGTTGCCATCGCTTAGTTCCAAGTTCTCAATCAGCTCCATGCCTTCTTCTACCTCTTGACCAAGGAAATTTCCCTTACTAGCCGTATCTAGCAACAAGCGAATCTTTGGTGAAGCTCCTCGATAGATAGTGCTTAGAAGAGTCTCTTCGCTGAAGCCGTGGTGAGGACATTGTATAGTATAGTCCTTGAACCGTTCCATGGCTTCATTGAAAGTCTCGTTATTCCTTTGCGTGAAGCCGCTGATCTCGCTTCTTAGCCTTGCCGTTCTGGTGCTAGAAAAGAATTTGAGAGAAACGCCTTTTTACACTCGGCCCATGAGGTTATGGTGCCCTGAGGAACTGTTTTCTCCCAATGTCTAGCCTTGTCTCCAAGAGAGAATGGAAAGAGACGCAGCTTGAAAGCATCTTCGGATATGCCGTTGATCTTGATCATCCCACATACTTGTTCGAAGTTGTCTAGGTGTTCCAAGGGATCTTCCATTGCTAGCCCATGAAACTTATTGTTTTGCACCATTGAGATGAAACCCGGCTTAATCTCGAAGTTGTTGTTTTGTACAAGAGGAGGAGTGATCCCAAACCTATTGTGATGAGTATTGGGAGCATCTTCGGCTCCTATGATCCTCGGGGGTCTAGCCGCGTGTTGGGGTTTCCATTGCCCCTTCCCATTGCCCCCGTGAACTTGAGGAGGTCCCTCTGGATGCTCGTGTTCAGCCATAGCTTCAAAGTTAACCAAACCGTGCTGAACAATCTCCTCAAAAGCTCTAGTTTGTTCTCGTACTCTTCTTTGCCGTGAATGACCAAGTTGATGAATGTTGTCCAAGGGTTGAAGTAGATTGTTGTCTCCCCTTGAACAAAGATTCATGTACCTGAAAGACACACGTTTTAGAGTAGAGAAATTAGTAACTTAAACAAAGTAAAGGCTTAGTCTTTACTAAACCCCAAATCTCAATGCTTTCTAACACTCCTAGAATGGCAACGGCGCCATTTGATAACAATCTTTTTGGTTGCAGAGTGTATGCAATGATGTATCAAAGCTCAAATGCAACACTTAGTTGTAGTAAAGCATGCAAGCGAGTATCAATCCAATCCTAGAAGCTAGAAAGTGCAATGAGAATGCAAAGGCAGTGTAAAGCTAAGCAAATGATAAGCGATTTTGAGAAATTCCTAAAAACTAGATGCAGCAGTAAAACGGAATGCAAAACTATTTTAAAATTACTAGGAAAGAGTGAACTACCACGACGAAAAGACAGAATGATTAAAATGCAAAGCTATGAATTTATAAAAATCGACTAGTGGATCGACCATGGGATCGACCACTAGATCGAGCAGTTTGGATCGATCTCGTCTAAAAATGCAAGTGCAATGAAACTAATGACCAGGATGCGACGAGTATCAAGCGAATGATTAACGAAGATGTAAGAATACTAAGAAAGAAAGGTCTAGGGTTGAAATTCATGTTCAGGGGTTTCAAAGGTTCAAGCTTGGTTTGAAAACTCTAGATGTACTCACTTTGTGAGGTTCTCTAAGCCTTGAAAACAAAACAAGACCCATCTATGGCATGTGGTATGGATCACTCTCTCATTCTCTCCTCCAGACCCATGGCGTTTGGCGGAAAAAGAGATTGAGAGGCAAGGAAAACAGATTTCAAACACGCGGCTTAACTAGTCCTCTTAACTACCATGGCGTTTGGGAAAGAGTAACTAGCCTCTAAGATATGACTTTCAGAGACCTCTGGATCCTGTCAAGGTATGAGCTCTCTCTGATCATAAAGATCTTGGCGTGAGACTCTTTAAGCCTTAAGAACTCAATATCTTAGAAAAGAAAGCCATTAAGAACGAGAAAACACCAAGCTTTGAAAATCTTTTCGACCTCTTTGAATCCTCTCAACCCCAAAACCCGATTAAACTACTCACTACAACATTAAGTAAACTAAGCAAAGCATGAAGAATGAAACGATAAACATGAAAATGATGGATTAAGCTTAAACGATTCGAAATATTCAAGAACAAAGCTCAAAGTCTAACAATGGCGGATCGCCTCTAAACCAGAGAGAAAAAGCATAAAAAGAAAAGAATGAAAAAGTGTGTGAGAAAAGATCATCGCCGCCTTCCCAAAATGGGCAAAACAGCTCGATGGTCCCCCCCCCTCGCTAGCGGCCAAAAACGGTTGAAAGAACTGAGATCGACCTCGAGATCGAGCATGCTTCTCGATCATCTTCGGACATCGTGTCTTCAACTCGATCTGTGTCTCGATCTTCTTCGGTGGATCGAGTGTTGCATCCGATCCTGGTATCGATCTTTTGGCGGATCGAGTGGTGGACTCGGTCCGGCTCTCGCTCTGCATTGCGTCATTTACGTCTGTACCACTTGATCGATTGCTTCACTCGATCTCCGTCTCGATCAGATTCCTTGGATCGAAAGGACTACTCGATCTTCTGGTCGATCTCATCTAGATCGACCGTCCGTGCTCGATCTGCTCCCCGATCTCTGGTCCTTAGCAAACATCCGTCGTTCCACGAATCTCCACACTAGCCTCAGCACGTCCACGAACCTCCACGACTCCAAAGTAGCCAGAAACAACCTGAATATGATGTAAAATGCAAGGAACATGTGTATACTGGTGCAAGAGTGCTCTAGGACCTAAAGTGATGCAATGTAACCTAAAGTGTGATGTAAATGCATGAAAAGCTAACTTATATGTATGCAAAATGCATGTAATATGCAGTGATATCAGTGATCTCGGAGGACTCGGTGGCTATGGACGTCGAGCCGGTTTCAGGTGCGCCTGTTGGCCTTAATCAATTTGGTACGAATGTGGAGGAAGGAGGAAGCAACGAGGCGAGGAGGGAGGACGACGACGAGAAGGCGGGTGGTTAGCTCGACAACTGACCGTGGCTCCTTTCTCTTTCCCTTCCTCTTTTTAAATTTAATTTTCGAACATGGTTGCCTGGCGGGGCTTTTACGCTTGTTTTGGTGCCCGGTAGGGCTTTAATCCTTTTATTTTTCGAACTCATATGTGCCCGAAAGGGTTTTTTTTAAATGCAATCGAGCTTTATGCCTTAGATTTTGTTTATCTTTTGTCTCTTGCATTTTTTGTTCGAGTAGGATATTTGCTAAGTCGTTTAATAACTTAGGGAAGCGGACTAGGATTGTTAAGCTCGAGGCTTAGGTCGCTACTCATGAGTTCGATGCTCAATTTATCGGGCCTAGACAAAACGATTAGGTCGTGAAGGGCAATCTGTTGAGAAAAATGGCTAAGTTTTTTAGCTCGACTTTTCTTTAGTTTTTAGAATATGGATCGAACTGCTTCGCGGTGAAGTTTCGGTGTTCGAGGTGGAGTTTGTTTTCTTTTGAGCTAGGGAATTCTCAGTTTCGGCTTTGAGATGGAGAAGGGGGTTCGATTTTGTTCAGAGTTTCAAACATAGGGCTCGGTCGTCCCTGTCAAACTGCGAGCTGCGTTGGGCTCATCGATTCGAGGTCCGGAGCTCCGGATATGGTTGAAGTCGAATTGTAAATCATTGAGGTATGTGTGTACTGTAGCTCGCTTAAGTCGAGGTGTGGAAGGTTAGGAGTGCTTGGGCTTCGAGGTCGGTGAAATAGGACTTTACACCCCCCCCCCCCTCAGAACGAGTGAGCGATGCGTGAGGTAGAACTTGCTTGAACGAGGTGTGGGTGAGCGGGCTATATTTTGACCTCGAAGACAAGCTGAGGAGCTCGAGTTTGTTTTAAAAGTAATTCAGCTTATAGATGTATGACGAGGGTGGTCCGAACTGTTTTGGTTCGTGATCTCGGTTTTGACAAATATAATTGTTGCTGAGTGAATGAATTTATTATTCCAAGTAAAAATAGGGAAAGGAGATGATACAACATAGGGTCGTCGCGCGAAGCTCGCCTATTGATGTTGTGTTGTGGAATAAAAGTTTGATAAAAAATGGTGGCTGAACTCGTGGGTTGAGCTGCCTACGTACCCCGTAAGGGGATCAGTCCATGACGTAGTTCAATTATTTAAAGTGCTTTAGCGATAGTACCTCTTGAGGTTCATTACGTTCCAAGGTCTTATCTCGGGCACCCCGTTTCGTAGTTTTGTGAGCTTGTAGACGCCATCTCGAACTACCTCGGTGATGCGATAGGGACCTTCCAAGTTGGTACCTAGTTTTCCAGCACCGGGCTCTCTGGTGTAGTCTTGTACCTTGCGCAGAACTAAGTCTCCTACGTTGAATCTCTGGTGTTTGACCTTAGAGTTGTAGTAGCGAGCTGCGGCCTGCTGGTAGTTTTGGATCCTGGTCAGTTCTTGATCTCGACGTTCGTCGATCAGATCGAGCTGGTCTCTTAAGAGCTGCTCGTTTAGTATGGTGTTTGTCGGGCACAGAGTCCGGCGAAGGCTAGAAACTGCAGTTTCGGTTGGGATCACAGCTTCCAGCACGTAAGATAATGAGAACGGTGTTTTGCTGGTGGCTTTGTGAGGTGTAGTTTGACAAGCCCAGAGGATCGCCAAAATGTGTTCGGACCACCTCTCTTTCTTGGCATCGAGCCGTCTCTTGAGGTTACTCAAGATGGCTTTGTTTGTTGCTTCGGCTTGCCCGTTTCCTTGAGGATAACGAGGTGTGGAGTAGGAGGTTTTTATCTTCCACTTCGCGCAGAAGTCTTTGAAATTTCGCGAGATAAACTGCGAACCGTTGTCCGTCAGGATTTCATAATGGAGTATGTGATGGCAAATCACGTTTTTCCAGATGAAGTCGCGTACCTGGAGCTCGGTTGTTTGCTGATAAGCTTTAGCTTCTATCCATTTAGGTAAGTAGTCGGTGAGCGCCAGTAGGTACCTGAATTGCTTTGGTCCCGAGGGGATCATGGGTCCTACTATGTCCATTGACCATCTCATGCGGAGCTCGACGACATTCTTTCTGGTGGACAATGTATGATCGGGGCATGCCTTTGACATTTGTCGCAGCTTTTAAATAGTCTTTGGCAGTCCGCTATCATGGTCGGCCAGAAATAGCAGAGTTTTTTAATTTGAATGACGAGCACTAGACATCCAGCGTGGCTTCCGCAGGGGCCTTGGTGAGTGTCGGACATTACAGTGTAGGCTTCCTCACCATGTACACACTTGAGGTAAGGTTTGGATAGACCTCGCTTGTATAACTTGTTATTGAATAACACGCTGTATCAGGCGCTTTTGACCTTGGGCTTTCGAGCTTCCCACTTGTCGGGGGGAGCTATTACGTTTATGATATACTCGAGGATGGGTATCCTCCAGTCCGCTCTGGCGACGAACTCGTCCTTGAAGATCGATTCGTCTGCGAGTGCAGTCGGTACTGTGTGGATTGTTGACTCCTGAGTACTTTGTGAGGAGGTCGGGTTCGACTCCGCATCCTCTGGTGTAGAGTTAGCCGGCTCCTCCTCATCGGGATGGCTAGCTGTGTTAGAAGGTCCAGGGTCTTGGGATTGTTGTGTTTGCAACCGGGTTGATGGTCGCGTGGTGATTGTGTTCTTAGTCGAAGTTTTGAGTGCTAAGTCTATGCTAGGTTTCTCAATGCCTTCGACTGGGATTATTCGCTTAACTGCCGGGTCCGAGGTGGAAGCTAGAGCTGCCAAAGCGTCTGCTGCTATGTTTTCTCCTCGGGGTATATAGACGAGCTCGAAACAAGTGAACTTTTCTGCGAGGCTGTGAACTATAGCCAAGTAGGCTTCCATGTTTTCTTCTCTTGTTTCGTACTCGCCACTGTAATGGCCGGTTACAAGTCTCGAGTTGCTGTGAGCTTTGATCTCGCTCGCACCGACGCCGATTGCGAGCTGGAGCCCGGCTATTAGTGCTTCGTACTTGGACTCGTTGTTAAACGAGGTGAATCCGAGATGAAAAGATTGTTCCATCACTTCTCCGGTTGGAGAGGTGAGCTGGACCCCGACTCCGGAGCCTTGTTTAGAGGATGCTCCGTCGACGTAGAGGGTCCAAGTTTTGGAGGATGGTTTTTCGGAGCTGGCTTCTGGAGCTAGCTCGACCATAAAGTCTGCCAAGACCTGGGCCTTAGCACATGTCCTGGTTCGATATTCGATATCGCACTCGCTGAGCTCGATGGCCCATTTTGCGCGGCATCCGGACTGGTTAGGACTGTGGAGTATAGTTCGCAATGGTTACGAGGTCATTACCACGATTGAGTGCGACTGGAAGTAAGGTCGGAGCTTGCGAGCCGACATTACTACAGCTAGTGCTAGTTTTTTTCATAGCTGGATACCTAGTCTCGGCATCCATAAGCGTTTTGCTTATGTAAAAGATCGGTTTTTGCTCGTGGAGTTCCTCCCAGACCAGCACGCCGCTAACTGCAGCTGGAGAGACCGCTGTATAAAGGTATAATGGTTCTCCTTCGATTTGTTTAGCTAGGATGGGGGGGCTCGGCGAGATATGTTTTGAGTTGGGTTAATGCCTCCTCGCATTTCTCGTCCCACTGGAATTTTTTGTTTCCTTTGAGGAGCTGGTAGAATGGGAGACATTTATCGGTTGACTGCGAGATGAACCGGTTGAGGGCTGCAACCCGACCGGTTAAACGTTGTACTTCCCGAGTTGTCCTGGGGGATGGCATTTCGAGGAAAGCCGAAATTTGTTTCGGGTTCGCTTTGATTCCTCGTTTGGTGACTAGGTAGCCGAGGAATTCGCTTGAGGCGACTCCGATGGTACATTTAGCTGGGTTGAGCTTCATCTCGTATTGGTTTAAGATTTTGAAGCATTCCCTAAGTTGTGCGCCATGGTCTGTGTCTCTTGCGGACTTGACCATCATGTCGTCTATGTAGACTTCCATGGTTATACCAAGCTGGTTAGCAAACATTTTGTTCACTAGCCTTTGATAGGTCGCTCCTGCGTTTTTCAGGCCGAATGGTATTACTTTGAAGCAGTAGGAACTATGGATACCGATATCCACACTCAGAAATTTATGAGTATTTATAAGGAAAGAACTTAGGAGAATTGAAGGCTAGATTCTCTCGAACAGATTGAAAATATAAGCTAGCACTAACTGAAATAAGGACTTTGTATTGATCGGTCGAATGAAATGGTTACAAGGATTTCGATGAAAAAGATGAATTGAAAAGAGCTCAAGGAGCAGTTATAGCGTTTTTGAGTGCAAAGAGTATGTAAAAAGATCAAGCCAAAGGTCCCTCAAACTAAGACATTCCCCTCCTTTATATAGCTTGCCTCGTCGAGCTTCCAGCTCCAGCGCGTATCTCGGCCACATGCAGCAGCCTCAGCCGGATATCTCGCCACGTGCAGCAACTTTCTCTGCGATCTTTGGACTCGTTTGAACTGGCGGGAATATTCTCTGACTTGGCTTGGACTTTTCCTTGTTTCTCGAGACTTAGTCAATCAGGAGCTCGACCTCGCTGATCGGAACGTCTTGTTGCTTAGGATTGGGTTGTCGAAAGGTGAAGGAGCCTGCGCCTCAGGGTTGAAGCCCAACCACTTTGGCTTAGTTTGGACCTGCCCGTTGGGCTTGAGTGGGCGGATTTGGGGTGTCAAATCCAGCTCCAACAATTGCCCCTCAGCCCATTAACGAGAGCGAACTCGAATTTTAATGGGCGGCAAGATGGGACTTTGAAAGATTTGGTGTTTGATTATGCTGACGTTATGGAGTCAGATAATCATTCAAGATCGACGGCTTAGATCTTGGAAAGGTGAACAATTTATCGATCATGCGGTCGAGAATCGACCTCGAGACCGTAACTTGGCGTGTCGAGATAAATCTGTTAATATCTCATCCAGGTAGACGATTGAGATTCGAAGTAAATATTATCAATTACTTTTCTGTTTCGGCAATCGAGCTTCCCAGGGCAAGGTGCATCCCTCGAGAAGATTCGAACTGAAGCTTGATGACGTGGACGGTCCGGATGGAGAGAGAGGAAGTCGATCTAATGGCCCCGATCGATCGAGCTGTACAGCGCGTCAAATCGTCGAAGTTGGATATTCGACGGTTAGGATAGGAGGATCGGACGGTCGAGATTGGCGCGTGGCCAGATTTTCTGTGATCTTCGAGGTTGATAATAATTACCTCGATATAAAGCCCACCTTCTCCACTCCTTCTTTAACCACATCAGATCGTCGATTAAAGGTAACCACCTGTTTCTCTTTCCTTTTATTTTCTGCAACTTCTGCTTTCCGTAGTTTTCAGAAAACGTTTGCCGATTTTTCTTTAGAAAAGCTCCGATCTTCATCTTTGAGTTTTCTAGGTTTAGCGTTTGTTGCTCTCTCCCTCTTTTCTTTTCCGATGTCGGTAGTCGTGAAAATCGACGGGGAAAAATCCAGGAAGACTGCCGTAGGTCCTTCCAATATTGACCAGAGCGCTCTCGACGACTTCCGTCGAGAATGCAAAATCCCCGACGGGGTGGAGTTGGCAGTCCTGACGCCAGCGGAGACTCCGGCGAGCGTGGAGCAGGGTTTTTGTTGCGTATACGCGACATATTTCCTGGACGGCGGGTTGTTCTTCCCAATCCCCTGGTTTGTCCTCGAGGTGTTGGCGGACTTGCGGCTGGCTTTCCCGCAGATGTGCCCGAACTTGGTTCGGGCCATCATCGGATGTGCCATGCGGGCCAAAGGGGAGAACGTCATCTTCTGTTACTCGGATTTTAGGGCGTTCTTCTCCGTCAAGTACAACACCCGCCACCCCAGGAATTTCTATGCGTCCCCGAGGGCGAACTGGCGGTTTATTGAGGAGAGTCCGGAGAAGGACTCTGGTTGGGAGAAGATCGGGTTTAAGTTCCGGATCAACGAGGCGTCCGTTGGGGACAACGACTTTTCCTGCCTGCTAGTCGAGTTCGCAGGCAATGGTTGTTTAACTAGGCTCGTGTGCTCTTTAGCTATGTTCGCTTTGGTATGCTCGTCGAGTTTTCTGACCATTTACTTGTTCGTGTTTATCAGGTCAACTGTCCAGAGCACCCAAGGATCCCGATATCGAGCACCGGCTAGAGTTGTTCAGACGAGGAGAAGTTATCTAGAGCACGTTCACACGAGAACGAGTCCGACGAGTTCTCACCTCTCCCGCCCCAGCTCCAATTTTCGCGCCCGGTAGGTTTTCTTTGAACTTGTATCTCGACCTTGCCTGTTGGATCATAGAATTCTTACGCAAGGTGGTTTATTTTGCTGGCAGCCGGAGTTCTTCCTCTCCGTTCTATTTTGCCTTCTTCTAGTTCAGCAAGTTCAAGTTTAGCAATGTCTCGCAAGCCCACCTTCCCTCAAAGAGCCGGGAAAGCCCCGACTGGTCCCAGCAGCTCCAGGGTACGCTCTAGGAGCGTTAAGGAGGCCCTTGAGGCTGCGCTTGTCACAGCTTCTGCTTCCGCACCTCAACTCCGCGACGAGGAGGTTGAGCAGGTGATGGATCCTCAGCTCGACCCCCCTCACAATTCGGTGGGAACAATCTACGTGAGCTCAGGCAAAAACCCAGCAGCCCACTGATGACCAAGGAACCGAGCAGTCTTTCCAGCCCGCCTCTAAGAGACCGAGAGATGACGCGGGAGGTCGCGTCGCTGAGTCACGCCAATCGGCGTCCAATGAGAGTGGTGGCTAGACGGGTAGTCGGCCCTTCCACTGGAAATTCGAGCACACCAAGGATCATCCGATCACGGATAACTCTGAGGTATGGCGGCCATGTGGCGTCATTTCAAGCCCGCTGGGTGCCATCTTCCAGCTCTCTAGAAAATGACTGAGAGGGAGCTCTACGTGGAGATGGCGGCTGCCCAGGGGAAGGTACGGGGATACCTTTTTCTTTGTGTAAGTTTGGTTAAGTGTCACTTGCCTTAACGCTTTGGTTCTTGATGCTTGTAGGCGGCGAAGGTTGGGAACCGGCTCCATGCTCAACTTGAGCAAAGGCTGCGAGATGTTCCACACCCGGACGAGATCAAGGAAATGAAGGAGGTAGTCGGCAAGCTGAAGTCCGACCTAGAGGTCGCGAATGCGCAGGTCGCTCGCCAGACTTGACTCATTAAGCAGTACAAGGGCCAGCAAGCTCACATCACCGACCTCGAGATCGAGCTGGCTGACAAGGGTGAGAAGTTCAAGGTTGCTACCAACCAGATCTTCGAGGCTCAAGCTGAAGCGGTGCATGCTCAACGCCAGGTCGCGGCCTACCAGGAGGAGAATCTCTGTCTGGTCCGTGAGCGCGAGATTGATGTCCGCAAAGCTGGCCGTGAGATCCGGAAGGATATATCTCGGAAGTTCATGGAGGTGGTCGAGGGCTTCAAGCTGAAGTGGGAGAGGAAGAAGGCTGAGGGTGTGGCCGAGTGCGATCTCCAGGAATGCATTCCCAACAAGGAGATGCTCGAGCAGCTCGCCGCGAAGGCCACTACTGTCGAGGAGGAGCTGGAGAGGGGGACCAAAGATGAGGAGGACTTGGGAGTGGCTTTTAAGGCTGCCCAGGTCTCAGATTTCTCGATCAGCAAGCTCAATCTCCCTGTGATCTCGGAGGACTCGGTGGCTATGGACGTCGACCCGGTTTCAGGTGCGCCTGTTGGCCTTAATCAGTTTGGTACAAACGTGGAGGAAGGTGGAAGCTGCGGAGCGAGGAGGGAAGATGACGATGAGAAGGCGGGTGGTTAGCTTGACGGCTGACCGTGGCTCCTTTCTCTTTCCCTTCCTCTTTTTAAATTTTATTTTCGAACATGGTTGCCCGGCGGGGCTTTTACGCTTGTTTTGGTGCCCGGGAGGGCTTTTATCCTTAAGTCTCGAACTCGTCCGTGCCCGAAAGGGCTTTACTTTTAACGCTATCGGGCCTTGTGTCCTAGACTTTGTTTAATTTTCGTCTTCTTGCATTTATATTCGAGTAGGATTTTTGCTAAGTCATTTAGTAACTTAGAGAGAAGCGGATTAGGATTGCCAAGCTCGAGGCTCAGATTACTAGTCTTGAGTTCGCTGCTCGAGCTGATAGCTTCGAGTTCGTTGCTTGATTTATCGGACTTAGATAAAACGATTAGGTCGGGAAGGGCGGTCTGTTTATTCTGAGAAAAATGGCTGAGTTTTTTAGCTCGATTTTTCTTTGGTTTTTAGAATATGAATCGAACTGCTTCGCGGTGAAGTTTCGGTGTTCGAGGTAGGGTTTGCTTTCTTTTGAGCTAGGGATTTCTCAGTTTCGGCTTTGAAAAGGAGAAGGGGGTTCGATTTCGTTCTGAGTTCCAAACATAGGGCTTGGTCGTCCCTGTCGAACTGCGAGCTGCGTTGGGGTCGTCGATTCGAGGTCCATAGCTCTGGCTATGGTTGAAGTCGAATTGTAAATCTGGCCGCACCTGTGAAGTGGAGTAGGATTCCACACTTAATTGTTTTGCGAAATGAGAAGTGTGTACCTTGTGCTACTTGGAAAGGCATCTAGGATAGGTGGTTCCCCCTCCCCCCGCCCCCCCCCCCCCCCCTCCGAACGAGTGAGCGATGCGTGAGCTAGAGCTTGCTTGAACGAGGTGTGGGTGGGCGGGCTATGTTTTAACCTCGAGGGCGAGCTGCAGAGCTCGCGTTTGTTTTGAGTGTGATTCAGCTTAGAGATGTATGACGAGGGTGGTCCGAACTGTTTTTGTTTGTGATCTCGGTTTTGACAAATATAATTGTTGCTGAATGAATGACTTCATTATTCCAAGTAAAAATAGGGAAAATAGATGATACAACATAGGGTCGTCGCGCGAGGCTCGCCTATTGATGTTTTCGTGTTTGTGGAATAAAAGTTTGATAAAAAATGGTGGCTGAACTCGTGGGTCGAGCTACCTACATACCCCGTAAGGGGATCAAGCCATGACGTAGTTCGATTATTTAAAGTGCTTTTAACGATAATACCTCTTGAGGTTCATTACGTTCCAAGGTCTTATCTCGGGCACCCCGTTTTGTACTTTCGTGAGCTTGTAGACACCGTCGCGAACTACCTCGGTGATGAGATAGGGACCTTCCCAGTTGGTTCCTAGTTTCCCAGCACCAGGCTCTCTTGTGTAGTCTTGTACCTTGCGCAGAACTAAGTCTACTACGTTGAATCTCCGGTGTTTGACCTTAGAGTTGTAGTAGCGAGCTGCGGCCTGCTGGTAGTTTTGGATCCTGATCAGTGCTTGATCTTGACGTTCGTCGATCATATCGAGCTGGTCCCTTAAAAGCTGCTCGTTTAGTTCGGTGTTCGTCGGGAACAGAGTCCGGCGAAGGCTAGGAACTGCAGTTTTGGTTGGGATCACAACTTCCAGCCCGCAAGATAGTGAGAACGGTGTTTTGCTGGTTGCTTTTTGGGGTGTGGTTCGACAAGCCCAGAGGATGGCCGTGATGTGTTCGGACCACCTCTCTTTCTTGGCGTCAAGCCGTCTCTTGAGGTTACTCAATATGGTTTTGTTTGTTGCTTCGGCTTGCCTGTTTCCTTGGGGATAACGAAGTGTGGATTAGGAGATTTTTATGTTCCACTTCGCGCAGAAGTCTTTGAAGTTTTGCGAAATGAACTGCGAACCGTTGTCCATCACGATTTCATAAGGAAGTCTGTGACGGCATATCATGTTTTTCCAGATGAAGCCGCGTACCTGGAGTTTGGTTATTTGCTGACAAGCTTTAGTTTCTATCCACTTAGTGAAATAGTCGGTGAGCACCAGCAGGTACCTGAATTGCTTCGGTCCCGAGGGGACCATGGGTCCTACTATGTCCATTGACCATCTCATGAATGGATAGGGTGCATAGATCGAGAACAGTGTTTCTGCTGGACAATGTATGATCGGTGCATGCCTTTGACATTTGTCGCAGCTTTTGGATAGTCTTTGGCAGTCCGCTATCATGGTCAGCCAGAAATAGCCCAGTTTTTTAATGCGAATGACGAGCACTCAACCTCCAGCATGACATTACGGTGTAGGCTTCCTCACCGTGTACGCACTTAAGGTAAGGATCGGATAGATCTCGCTTGTATGGCTTGTCATTGAATAACACGCTATAGCGGGCACTTTTGACCTTGAGCTTTCGAGCTTCCCACTTGTCGGGGGGAGCTATTCTGTTTATGATGTAATCGAGGATGGGTATCCTCCAGTCCGCTCTGGCGACGAACTCGTCTTCGAAGATCGATTTGTCTGCGAGTGCTGTCGGTACTGTGTGGATTGTTGATTCCTGAGTACTTTGTGAGGAGGTTGGGTTCGACTCCGCATCCTCTGGTGTTGAGTTAGCCGGCTCATCCTTGTCGGGATGACTGGCTGTGTTAGAGGGTCCCGGGGCTTGGGATTGTTGCGTTTGTGACTGGGTTGATGGTCGCATGGTGATTGTGTTCTTAGTCGGAGTTTTGAGTGCTAAGTCTATGCTAGGTTTCTCAATGCCTTCAACTGGGATTATTCGCTTAACTGCCGGGTCCGAGGTGGAAGCTAGAGCTGTCAAAGCGTCTGCTGCTATGTTTTCTCCTCGGGGTATATGGACAAGCTCGAAACAAGTGAACTGTTCTGCGAGGCTGTGAACTATAGCCAAGTAGGCTTCCATGTGTTCTTCTCTTGTTTCGTACTCGCCGCTGTAATGGCCGGTTACAAGTCTCGAGTTGCTGTGAGCTTTGATCTCGCTCGCACCGACGCCGATTGCGAGCTGGAGCCCGGCTATTAGTGCTTCGTACTTGGACTCGTTGTTAGACGAGGTGAATCCAAGACGAAAAGATTGTTCCATCACTTCTCCGGTTGGGGAGGTGAGCTGGACCCCGACTCTGGAGCCTTGTTTAGAGGATGCTCCGTCAACGTAGATGGTCCAAGTTTTGGAGGATGGGTTTTCGGAGCTGGCTTATGGAGCTAGCTCGACCATAAAGTCTGCCAAGACCTGGGCCTTAGCACATGTCCTGGTTCGATATTCGATGTCGCACTCGCTGAGCTCGATGGCCCATTTTGCGCGGCGTCCCGACTGGTTAGGACTGTGGAGTATAGTTCGCAATGGTTGCGAGGTCATTACCACGATTGAGTGCGACTGGAAGTAAGGTCGGAGCTTGCGAGCCGACATTACTACAGCTAGTGCTAGTTTTTCCATGGCTGGATACCTAGTCTCGGCGTCGATAAGCGTTTTGCTTACCTAAAAAATTGGTTTTTGCTCGTTTAGTTCCTCCCGAACTAGCACACCGCTTATTGCTGCTGGAGAGACCGCTGTATAAAGGTACAAGGGTTCTCCTTCGATGGGTTTAGCTAGGATGGGGGCTCAGTGAGGTAGGTTTTGAGTTGGGTTAGTGCCTCCTCGCATTTTTCGTCCCACTGGAATTTTTTGTTTCGTTTGAGGAGCTGGTAAAATGGGAGAGAGTTGTCAGTTGACCGCGAGATGAACCGGTTGAGGGCTGCAACTCGGCCGGTCAAACGTTGCACTTCCCGAGTTATTTTGGGAGTTGGCATTTCAAGGAAAGCCGAAATTTGTTTCGGGTTCGCTTCGATTCCTTGTTCAGTGACTAGGTAGCCGAGGAATTTGCCTGAGGCGACTCCGAAGGTACATTTAGCTGGGTTGAGCTTCATCTCATATTGGTTTAAGATTTTAAAGCATTCCCTGAGTTGTGCGACGTGGTCTGTGTCTCTTGCGGACTTGACCAGCATGTCGTCTATGTAGACTTTGATGGTTTTACCGAGCTGGTTAGCAAACATTTTGTTCACTAACCTTTGATAGGTCGCTCCTGCGTTTTTCAGGCCGAATAGCATTACTTTGTAGCAGTAGGTACCTCGATCTGATGAAGGCCGTTTTTTCTTGATCTTCTGTATTCATCTTGATCTGATTGTATTCGGAGAAAGCGTCCATGAAGGACAAGAGTTGATGGCCAGCTGTGGCCTCGACCAGGCGGTCAATGTGTGGAAGTGGGAAGCTGTCTTTTGGACATACTTTGTTTAGGTCAGTGAAATCGACGCAGACTCTCCACTTTCCATTTTTCTTTTTGACGACCACGGGGTTTGCCAACCAGTCGGGGTATTTTACCTCTCTGATTGATCCCACTTTGAGCAGCCTCTCTACCTCGTCGTTGACTGCCTTAGCTCGGTTTGGACCGAGCTTGCGGTGTTTCTGTCTTTCGGGTTTGATAGTTAGGTCAATGTTGAGTTCGTGCACGGTGACCTCTGTATCGATGCCCGACATGTATGCAGTGGACCATGCGAAGGTACTTAGGTTTTCTTTTAGAAAATCTATTAGTTCGGTGCGAATTGTTTTCGCCAGGTCGACCCCGATTCCAACGCACCTTTCGGGCTTAGAGTCGTCTATGCATACTTGCTCGATTAGTTCTGTTCTAGGTTCGCATACAGAGGGATCTTTGTTGTGTTTGAGTTGTTGGACTGCGAGCTCCTCCTCTTTCAGTAATTGCTATACGGGAGCTTTCTCAGCTCGCAAGAATCTACCCATATAGCAATCTCTTGAGGATCGTTGGGAGCCGCGTATCGATTTGGTTCCCCAAGGGGTTGGGAATTTGACACATTGGTGGTATGTAGAAGCCACAACTTTCATTTCGTGGAGCTAAGGTCTGCCGAGAATGGTATTAAACGGAGCTGGGCGATCTACGACTATGAAGTCAATTGTTTTTATAACTCCGCCGGCTTTATCTGAGAGCTGGATGGTTCCCAACGAGTAGGTGGTTTCTCCTGCGAAGCCGGTGAGTGGAGTTCGATCGTTCGACAGCATGGATGTTTGGTATCCCATGCGTCTAAAAGCATCGAAGAACAACACTTCTACCGAGCTTCCGGTATCAATCATGACACTTGTGAGGTCGAATCTGCCTACAGCGATTTGTATGACGAGTGCATCGTCATGTGATTTATCTAGAGTCAGCGTATAGCTTTCTAGAAGGCTGATTTGGTGGTCGGGTCAGGTTTACCGTGGCAGACTCTACCTTGCGTTGATATGCCTTGATTGAGTTGATTGAGTCTCGGCACATCTTCGAGCCTCCACAGATGAAGTCGATTCGCTTCATCGTGGGTAGCCCCCCCCCCCCCCCCCCCCAAACGAGTGAGCGATGCGCGAGCTAGAGCTCGCTTGGGATCGAGGTGTCGAGAGTTGGGTATTGGGTGGAGGGGTGATTACTGATTTCATTGATCCACCACAAAGGTTCAACTCTCTGATCTCGTTTTTGAGGTGCTTTGTCGGTGTCTGCTTCCCTGTTTCGGGTCGAGGTCTTTTTGGGCTTTTCGCTTTTTCCCTCGGCCTTCTCGACTTTTTCCTTGGCGAGCTTTTTCGCCAGGATCCTAGCTCGAGTTCAACATTCCTCGGTGGAATGTCCGTTCTTTTTGTGGTGCTCGCAGTATTTGCTTTCGTTGAAGCTCGACTCCTTTTCGGGAGACGAGCTCCCTATAGCATGTGAATGCTGACCTTTGCCCTACGGCTCCCTTTTTGGGGGTGTAATGTTAGCTTTCTTCGACCCAGAGGGAGCGAGGTGGAGCTGTGAGTTACGGTATTTTGCTTCGCAGGCGGCCGTTTCGTCTTCGAAGTTAGCGTATATGGAAGCGCGATGGAGCGCATCATCGAGTGAGTCCGCAGGTCGGAGCGTGAGCTCTGCCTTGAACCTCGACTGGTACCAAAGGTTGGTTCGCAGGGCGTGCAGGGCTACGGCTTCGTTAGGGTTAGCGATTTTCGCTTTGATCGCTTTAAATTTGGCGATGTATGATCGAAGTGGTTCATCTGGAGCTTAGACTAGTTTCCAGAGGTCAGCTTCGGTTTCTCATTTTTCGATGAATATCGAATATTACTTGAGGAAAGCTACTGCGAGTTCGTTGAAATTTGAGATCAAATTTTCTTCCAACGTCGCGAACCATTCCCGAGCTGGTCGGACTAGATTTTCGGCAATGAGCCTGCAGTATCCTGCTTCTTTTTCTTCTAGGGAGAAGTTAGCTCGGATAGCTGCGAGGATGAAGAGTCGGATGTGAGCTTTTGGGTTGCTGTTTCCAGCGTACTCTGGGACTCTTACGTTGGTAGTGTCTCGGAGGTATGTATGCATGATCGAGTAGGTGAATGGAGTCTGTTGGGTTTCGCGAATTACTCGATCGATGTCAGGAGCTGAGCTCGTGGCTTGATGGAACATGGAGTTCATCTGCCGAATAGCGTAATCGGTCTGGTTCTGAAATCTTTCGAAAGATTCGCAGTCGACCAGGTTTCTTGAGCCGACACTGAGGTGGTTAGCTCGAGTCGGATCATTCGGAATGTGAGTTCCGAGATGTTGGTGAACGAATCCTACGGGTTGTTCGCAGGTTCCGTTGGGAGGTCCCAAGCTCGAAATCGTGTTCGGCAGTTGACCGAGCTAGGGTGAAGTTTGCGAGCTCGAGGTGAATGCCGATGATCCAAGCCATCTCTGTCGAGGTGGCTCGGTTCCAGGTGGTCTTAAAGGTGGAGATGGATATCTCGTGTTGGGACAAGGTCCCATTTCGGGTATTCCTGGTGTCGGCACAGGTGGAGACGAATATCTCACCGCGGGACGAGGTCCCATCTCTGGTATTCCTGGAGTCGGAATATCCATGCCCTTTAGTGTCCGGTTCACCGCGGGGGCGAAGTTCGGTGGACCTTGAGCACGCAGAGGTGTCACGTATGGTATGAGTGGATTACTCGGAGCAGGGATCGACGAAAAGTTGAGCTGAGTCTGTTGAGGTGGACTCGCAGCGGATCGAGCTGTGGCTTGACGCCGTTCATGCCTTTCTAATCTGAATACCTGATCTCGTTGTCGATCGATCAGATGTGTGAGCATTTGGAGTTTCTCCGCCGACTCTGACGTGCTCTTAGAAGCTGCGGGTATCGGCGGGGAAACAGGAGCTGCTCTGCTCTGTGATGCCGAAGTTGTAGGTGGATTCTCAGATCGCACCCAGGATTTAGAAGGAGGTCTCTCGACTGTTTGTGACTGGTTACTCGTCGCACCCAGTGGGGTGACGAGGTTGATCACGATCGGTTCCACATGGTTGGGAACGTTAGAGTTCGTGCTGGTGGTGTCGACGACGGTCGTAACCCTGGGTTCGTTTCCGACGGCTGTCTGGTTGATGTTGCCGGTCAAGGTAACTTGATCTGGAGAGATCGGAATCGGTGAGACGTTTCCCTAGGTTTGTTGAGTTGAATCCATTTTGGTTTCAGCTGGCTTAGGATCTGATCTTGAGTAAGAGAAATCTATAGATCTTTCTCCACAGACGGCGCCAAAATGTGGATACCGAAATCCACACTCAGAAATTTATGTGTATTTATAAGGGAAGAACTTAGGAGAATTGAGGGCTAGATTCTCTCGAACAGATTGACAATATAAGTTAGCACTAACTGAAATAAGGACTTTGTATTGATCGGTCGAATGAAACGGTTACAAGGATTTCGATGAAAAAGATGAACTGAAAAGAGCTCAAGGAGCAGTTATAGCGTTTTCGAGTGCAAAGAGTATGTAAAAAGATCAAGCCGAAGGTCCCTCGAACTAAGCCATTCCCCTCCTTTATATAGCTTGCCTCATCGAGCTTCGAGCTCTAGCACGTATCTCGGCCACGTGCAGCAGCCTCAGCCAGATATCTCGCCACATGTAGCAACTTCCTCCGCGATCTTCGTACTCGTTTGAACTGGCAGGAATATTCTCTGACTTGGCTCGGACTTTTCCTTGTTTCTCGGGACTTAGTCGAGCTGGAGCTCGACCTTGCCGATCGGAAGGTCTTGTTGCTTAGGATTGGGTTGTCGAAAGGTGAAGGGGCCTGGGCCGCAGGGTTGAAGCCCAGCCGCTTTGGCTTAGTACTGACCTGCCCATTGGGCTTGAGTGGGCCGGATTGGGGTGTCAAATCCAGCTCCAACAGGTACCTCGATCAGTGTGAAGGCTGTTTTTTTTTGGTCTACCGGATTCATCTTGATCTGATTGTAACCGGAGAAGGCATCTTTGAAGGACAAGAGTAGATGGCCAGCTGTGGCCTCGACCAGGCGGTCGATGTGTGGAAGTAGGAAGCTGTCTTTTGGACATGCTTTGTTTAGGTCGGTTAAATCGACGCAGACTCTCCACTTTCCATTTTTCTTTTTGACGACCACGGGGTTTGCCAGCCAGTCGGGGTATTTTACCTCTTTGATCAATCCCACTTTGAGCAGTCGGTCTACCTCGTCGTTGACTGCCTTAGCTCGATCTGGGCCGAGCTTGCAGTGTTTCTGTATGACGAGTTTGATAGTTGGGTCGATGTTGAGTTCGTGCGTGGCGACCTCTGTATCAATGCCCGACATGTCTGCAGTAGACCATGCGAAGGTGCTTAGGTTTTCTTTTAGAAAATCTATTAGTTCGGTGCGGATTATTTTCGCAAGGTCGACCTCGATTCCAGCGCACCTTTCGGGGTTAGAGTCGTCTATGCATACTTGCTCGATTAGTTCTGTTCGAGGTTCGCATACAGAGGGATCTTTGTTGTGTTTGAGTTGTCGGACTGCGAGCTCCTCCCCTTTCAGTAATTGCTATACGGGAGCTTTCTCAGCTCGCAAGAAGCTACCCATATAGCAATCCCTTGGGGCTCGTTGGGAGCCGCGTATCGATTCAGTTCCCCAAGGGGTTGGGAATTTAACACATTAGTGGTATGTAGAAGCCACAACGTTCATTGCGTAGAGTCAAGGTCTGCCGAGAATGGCATTAAACGGAGCTAGGCGATCTACGACTACGAAGTCAATTGTTTTTATGACTCTGCTGGCCTTAACTGGGAGTTGGATGGTTCCCAACGGGTACGTGGTTTCTCCTGCGAAGCCGGTGAGTGGAGTTCGATCGTTCGACAGCATGGATGTTTGATATCCCATGCGTCTAAAAGCGTCGAAGAATAACACGTCTATCGAGCTTCCGGTATCATTCCCTTGTGAGGTCGAATCCGCCTACATCGATCTGTATGACAAGTGCGTCGTCATGTGGTTTATCTAGAGTCAACGTTTCGCTTTCTAGAAAGCTGATTTGGTGGTCGGGTCCATCCAAGGGTAGGTTTACCGTCGCGGACTCTACCTTGCGTTGATATGCCTTGATTGAGTTGATTGAGTCTCTGCACATCTTCGAGCCTCTGCAGATGAAGTCGATTCGCTTCATTGTGGGTAGCTCCCCCTTCCCCTCGAAGGAGTGAGCGATGCGTGAGCTAGAGCTCGCTTTAGATCGAGGTGGCGGGACTTGAGTGATGCTTGGTTTTGACGAGCTTGCTCTCTGAAGATCAGGTCTATTCTTTTTCTCGCTGATGGAGGGGAGTCAGGGGTTTGGACTTTGATTTCGACTTCGCGGTCTCATTTTTTAGGTTCTTTGTCGGGGTCCGCTTCCCTGTTTCGGGTTGAGGTCTTTTTGGGCTTTTCGCCTTTTCCCTCGGCCTTCTCGGCTTTTTCCTTGCCGAGCTTTTTTGCCAGGATCCTAGCTCGAGTTCGACATTCCTCGGTGGAATGTCCGCTCTTTTTGTGGTGCTCGCAGTATTTTCTTTGGTCGAAGCTCGACTCCTTTTCAGGAGACGAGCTCTCTATAGCATATGAATGCTGACCTTTGCCCTGCGGCTCCCTTTTGG
Organism: Thlaspi arvense; assembly: GCA_911865555.2. Taxonomy (NCBI): domain Eukaryota; kingdom Viridiplantae; phylum Streptophyta; class Magnoliopsida; order Brassicales; family Brassicaceae; genus Thlaspi; species Thlaspi arvense. The sequence goes on along the minus strand of OU466861.1, from coordinate 35,790,614 downwards.
GGGGTGTAACGTTAGCTTTCTTTGACCCGGATGGTGCAAGGTGGAGCTATGAGTTGCGGTATTTTGCTTCGCAGGCGGCTGTTTCGTCTTCGAAGTTAGCGTATATGGAAGCGCGATGGAGCGCGTCATCGAGTGAGTCCGTAGGTCAGAGCGTGAGCTCTGCCTTGAACCTCGACTGGTACCATAGGTTGGTTCGCAGGGCGAGCAGGGCTACTGCTTCGTTAGGGTTAGAGATTTTAGCTTTGATCGCTTTGGATTTGGCGATGTATGATCGAAGTGGTTCATCTGGAGCTTGGATTAGCTTCCAGAGGTCGGCTTCAGTTTCTCGTTTTTCGATGAATATCAAATACTGTTTGAAGAATGCTACTGCGAGCTCGTTGAAACTCGAGATCGTTTCTTCCAGCGTCGCGAACCATTCCTGAGCTGGTCCGACTAGGTTCTCGGCGAAGAGACTGCAGTATCCTGCTTCTTTCTCTTCTAGGGAGAAATTAGCTCGGATAGCTGTGAGGTTGAAGAGTCGGATATGGGCTTTCAGGTCGCTGTTCCCAGCGTACTCCAGGACTCTTACTTTGGTAGTGTCTCGGAGGTATGTGTGCATGATCGAGTAGGTGAATGGAGTTCGTTGGGTCTCGCAAATTACTCGACCGATGTCAGGAGCTGAGCTTGTGGCTTGATGGAACATGGAGTTCATCTGCCGAATAGCATAGTCGGTTTGATTCTGGAATCTTTCAAAAGATTCGGAGTCGACTAGGTTTCTTGGGATGACGCTAAGGTGGTTAGCCCGAATCGGATCATTTGGGATCTGGGTTCCGAGCTGTTGGTGAACGAATCCTATGGGTTGTTCGCGGATTCCGCTTGGAGGTCTCGAGCTCGAGGTCATGTTTGGTTGTTGGCCGAACTGGAGTGGCGTTTGCGAGCTCGAGGCGAATGCCGAGGATCCAAGCCATCTCTGTCGAGGTGGCTCGGTTCCAGGTTGTCTTAAAGGTGGAGACGGATATCTCGTGTTGGGATGCGGTCCTATTTCGGGTATTTCTGGTGTTGGTACAGGTAGAGATTGATATCTCATAGTGGGACGAGGTCCCATCTCTGGTATTCCTGGAGCCGAAATATCTGTGGCGATTGGTGTTTCGTTCGCCGCGGGGGCGGAGTTTGGTGGACCTGGAGCACGCAGAGGTGTCACGTACGGTCTGGGTGGATTACTTGGAGCAAGGATCGACGAAAAGTTGAGCTAAGTCCGTGGAGGTGGACTCGCAGCAGAACGAGCTGCGGCTTGACGCCGTTCCTTCCTTTCTAATCTGATCTCCTGATCTCGTTGTCGATTGATCAGATGTGTAAGCATTTGGAGTATTTCCGCCGACTCCAACGTGCTCCTAGAAGCTGCGGGTATCGGCGGGGAAACAGGAGTTGCTCGGCTCTGTGATGCCGAAGCTGTAGGTGGATTCTCAGATTGCACCCAGGTTCGAGAGGGAGGCCTCTCAGCTGTTTGTGACTGGTTACTCGTCGTACCCGGTGGGTTGACGAGGTTAATCACGATTGGTTCCACACGGCTGGGAACGTTAGAGTTCGTGCCGGTGGTGTCGACGAGGGTCGTAACCCTAGGTTTGTTTCCGCCGGCTGTCTGGCTGACGCTGCCGGTCGTAGTAACTTGATCTGGAGAGATCGGAATTGTTGAGACGTTTCCCGAGGTTTGTTGAGTTGAATCCATTTCAGTTTCGGCTGGCTTAGGATCTGCTTTTGAGTAAGAGAAATCTATAGATCTTTCCCCACAGTCGGCGCCAAAATGTGGATACAGAAATTCACACTCATAAATTTATGTGTATTTGTTAGAAAAGAATTTTAGAGGATTAAGGGCTAGATTCCCTCGAACAGATTGACTGTATATGCTAGAACTAACTGAAATAAGGACTTGATATTTATCGGTCGAATGAAACGGTTACAACAATCTCAATGAAAAAGATGAACTGAAAAGAGCTCTGGTAGCAGTTACAGTGTTTTCGGGTGTAAAAAGTGTGTAAAAAGATCAAGCTGAAGGTCCCCTGAACTAAGCCATTCTCCTCCTTTATATAGCTTGCCTCGTCGAGCTTCGAGCTCTAGCGCGTATCTCGGCCACATGCAGCAGCCTCAGCCGGATATCTCGCCACGTGCAGCAACTTCCTCCGTGATCTTCGGACTCGTTTGAACTGGTGGGAATATTCTTTGACTTGGCTCGGATTCTTCCTTCTTTCTCGGGATTTGGTCGAGCTTGAGCTCTGCCTCGCCGATCGGATCATCTTGTCGCTCAGGATTAGATCGTCGAAAGGTGAATGGACCTGGGCCGCAGGGTTGAGGCCCAGCCACTTTGGCTTAGTTTGGACCTGCCATTGGGCTTGAGTTGGTCGGATTTGGGGTGTCAAATCCAGCTCCAACAATCATATTGAGAAAAACACTCGATGTGGTACCTCAATGTGTACTATACCAGGGACGTCGGGACCTGTGGCTCGGCGATGATGCTCTGCTGCCTCGGGGGGTTCTGTGTTCTGGCCAGCTTCTCCTTCAGGACACCTTGCATCGAGCAGTCTCAGTAAATGTTCTGCTCGATATTATTGCTCGGTGTAGGGAGACACTTCGGCTTGCATGATCCTTCCTGTGGGAAATGCCTAGCATCGTCTAGATGCTTGTTTTTGGCTCGGCCATTGTGCATCGAGCAAACATGTTGGTGTTTTGCTCGATGTTACACCTCGATGTGGAACGTCTCGTACATGGTTGCTGTTCTTCTCGGTGGTTGTCGTACCGGACACTGTCTTGCATCGATCTGGTTGATAGCACCCATATCGAGCAGAACCTTGGATGTTCTGCTCGATGCAACTGCTCAGTGTAACTCCATCGAGCAGTTTAATCGATGTACGGGCTGTAGCTCCTCGATGTACGGGCTGGTGATCACATCGAGCATGGCTTATGGTATTCTGCTTGATGTTACACCTCGATATAATCTCCACCGTGTGTCTTGGGTCGATGTACGGTCCACTCTCCTCGATGTATGGACTGGGGCTTCAGGAGCGATCACATCGAGCAGGGTTTTTCAAGTTCTGCTCGATGCTACACGTCGATGTGATCCCCATCGTGCAATCTGCTTGGTGTACGGACTGGTCCTTCCTCGAGACAAGCTGCATCGAGCAGAAATGACAGATGTTCTGCTCGATATGGCACCTCGATGTGAAAACAGAGCCTTCTTTCCTTGGCCTTTAAACCATTCTACACATCCATGGATCTGATTTTTAACTTTTGAAACACTAAATAGAGACATTAGTTATTAAAAGAGAGCATATAATTACATGGATAGTCATGGGATTACCTTCCAAGTGTGCTTGTTTTAAGTCACTAAGCTTGATTTTGATGGTTTGAGGACTAGTGAGAAGAGGTTGATGGAGCTGGTGCTCCTACCTCTTTCTTCTAGTAAACCTAAGTGCCCACTGATATTAGTCTCTTCGTCTCACGAGCTGTCTTTCTGTTCCTCTTCTTTTTGACACTTGGTGTAATCAAAGGCTTCACTTCCTTGGTGATCAAGCTTTCATCCTCTTTCAAACCGTCTTCCAGCTTCATCTCAGTGTTATACTTCTGTTCTGGCTCATCAGGGAGAGTGTCACTCATCAACATACTCATAGTGAAGCTCGTAGCATGCTCCACAGGCTCTGGAAGTTGCTGTTGCTCACTCTTTTCTTCAATGATTGTTCCACAAAAATCTATGGAAGGAGACACAATCTTGTAGACTTTAAACTCATCAACATTCTTCAGAATCACAAAGCTTCTCTTGAAGTCTACTTGAGCTCCTGATGTTGCCAAGAATGGTGTTCATAGGAGAAGTGGCACCTCTCTTGAATATGTCTTCTCCATAACCATAAAATCTGTTGGCACCCAAGCAATTCCCAATCTTCAAAGGGAAATCCTTCACCATGCCCAAGGGTCTTGTTGAGGTGTTGTCCACAAAGGTGATAGAGGCTTTGCAGGGCTTCAACTCCTCGATTCCTAAGGTTTGGCTTAAGTGGAGAGACATGACATTCGCTGTTGAACCTGAATCACTCAAGGCTCCAACATTGTCTAGCATCTCAAGCTCACAAGTGATGAGGAACTTTCCTGGATTGGAAAGCTTTGTCAATGTCTTCAGCTCTTTGCTTCTCTTCAGATTGGCCCCCACATTCTCTAAAATTGGCTCCACTATATCCAGCTTGTCAAAGACTTCTTTGAGGAATCTGATTTGAATCTTCTTCACTTCAAGCAAAGTGGTGCCATGAGGAATCTTTATTCCAGCGTCTTGTATGTCTTTCCTGAACTTTGAATAGACTGCCATCTGAGCCTTTGTAAAGTGCATCGTGGGGTAAGGGATTGGTGGTTTGTAAGCTTGAACTTCAGGAGCTTTACCCTTCTCATTGCTGCTTGAGGAGCTGCCCACTTGGCGATCCTACAACTCCTTGAAGTCTTCAAGACTTTCTCTAGCCAAGACCATCAAAGCGTGGTATGTCTCTACAAGCTCTTTATTAGCTTCACTGAGCTCTGGTTTGGCTTCTTCTTCTGGAGCAACTAAGGCTTTCTCAGCCTCTTCTTTCTCAGTAGCTTCTTGTGCGGCTCTTTCTTGCTTTTCTTCTTTGTTGAAGCTGTCATCTAGTCCTTAGAGGAACTTCTCTACAATGTCCGCAGATTCTTGATCATCAATGTTGACGTTGATGACATTCCCCCCCCCCCCCCCCCCCCCCCCCACCCATACTCAGCCTTTAACATGTTCACATGTAACAGCATCTCTTGAAGCATAATGCCAAGCTCTTCCAATGAAGCATCTTCATCATCAAACTCTTCATCCTCTTCAGATAGCAAGTGGTAGGATTCTTTAGGATTTGCTTCACTCTTTCCTGGTAACTGATTCTGAGGTTTTGAAGATGAAGCTTCTTTGCTTTCTAGAGACTTGACTCTTTGGTTTAGAGCATCTAACTTGCCATTCAGGTCACAAGTAGTGGCGTCTATTTTGTTATGCACTTCAGGAAATTTCTTGTGCAGCTCTATAGTGGTGTTGGCTTGACCAGTCAACAACTGTTGCATCATCTGCTTCAAATCAACATCTTGAGTACTGGAAGAGGTTTTTGTATTGCCAAAACCTAGTGGGATAAAAGCTGGTCTTGGCTAAAAGTTAGCTTGTTGAAAACCTCCCTGAATTGGTGGTCTTGATGTAAAGTTGTTCAGCTGCTGGAAAGTAACAAATGGTTTGGTTCCTTGGTTCTGTTGAGCAGCTTGTGATGGATAGACATGATCCTGAGGGTTATCCACGTTGGTGCTTCTGTAAGAGAAGTTGGGATGGTTGATGTAGTTGTTAAAACCTCCTCCTTGTTGATTCATGTAGAAGGCTTCTTCTTCTACAACTGTCCCATCTTCCTCTTGTGTAGCAATTCTATCACCAACAAAACTGACATTCTTGAAAGACACACTCAGCAGCTTGTCTAACTTGTCATTCAAAGCTTTAATCTCCTTCTTTGTTGTGCTCTAACCTTTAGTGCTTACAACAGCTCTAGATGTTCTGTCATATTTTTCACCATAGTTTCCATCAGAAAGCGCCAAGTTCTCCACAAGAGCTAGACTATCTACAACAGTATTGCCCATGAAATTTTTAATAGAAGCTGTGTCTAAGAGCATCCTGTACTTTGGTGTCACTCCTCTATACAAAGTAGACAGTAAACTTTCATTTGTGAAACCATGGTGTGGGCACTGCAAAGTGTAAGACTTGAACCGCTCCCAAGCTTCAGCAAATGTCTCATTCCCAAGCTGAGTAAAACTGCTTATGGTGTTCCTGAGCTTTGCTGTTCTTGTTAAGCTGAAGAATTTATTGAGGAATGCAGTCTTTCACTCATTCCATGTAGAGACTGAACCTTGTGGAAGTGTCTTCTCCCATTGATGTGCTTTGTCACCTAAAATGAAAGGGAACACGTGCAACTTCAAAGCATCTTTAGAGACTCCTTGAATCTTGGTCATACCACACACCTTATAAATTGGTCAAGATGATCCAAAGGGTCTTCATTGGGCAGGCCACGAAATATGTTGCCTTGCACCATGTTGATCAACCCAAACTTGATCTCGAAGTGGTTTTAATGTGCAGCTGGTGCGTGAATGCCATTCTTGTTGTGGTGAGTATCAGGCGCATCACTAGCTCCTATTGGTCTTGCAGCTCTAGGTGCATGAACTGGTACTCGCAATCCCTGAACTCCAGCCGCTTGGTTCAAAGCTTCTTGTGCTTCATCTATGTGTGCTGCAGCTTGTTGTAGTGGTGCTTGTCCAACAACACCAACATGTGGTAACTGAGCTTCTTGCTCTGTCATCCTCTGTCCGTCTATCTCCTGAACTCTCTGTCTTATAGCTCTTCTTCTATGAATGTTGTCAATGAAAGGAGTCAGATTTGATGAGCCTTTAGACCTCAAATTCATACAAGTACCTGAAAAAACAGAGCACAAAAAACAGAGCAAATTAGTAACTTTTAAAGCAAAGAACTTAGTCTAACAGCAATGTTAAACTCAAACATTTCACAATGCCAATTTGAAACAGCATTTTTTGGTCACTAGATCAAATTCCTTATGCATCTAATCAGTTGTAGAATATAGGTCATGTATCATTCCAATTGTGGAAGATGAGATGCAAACAATGCTGTAAGCTAAGCAAGATTGTGGTTTGATTATGAGAGAACAAGCCTAACAACCTAATGGTGCAATGAAACAAAAACATAAACTAAATGCAAGTGAACAGAACTAAACATTGAACTTAAAGCAATGATTAAACAATAACTAAGCAAGTAATGACTACTAAAGCAAGAACTAAGCAAGATAACTTTGAAGACAATTAATAAAAGGCAAGACTCAAGGTTCTAAGCAATTGTGGGATTGTGGTTTTTAAGAGTGACAAGGGGATTTCTTTCTAAAGCATTCAACAAGCATTAACAAGCAAGCAATTCTCAATGTTATGCTCCTAGAAAAGGTATCAAAAGGGAACCACTTCGCGTCAATAAGCAATTCATATTCAACAAGTCGAAGTGTCAGACCCACTTGTGATGGCATATCCTTCAACCATGAGCATAAAGATCAGAACCATTCTAGCCTAAGAAATGCACCAATCAAGCAACTACTCTCTCACCCAAGCAAAAATTCAGATCAACTTATCAATCTTGTGAACCAATAAGGACCTAAGCAGTTATACACCAATCAAGATTATGGATTTAAGTACAAACTTGCAACACCCAAACAAAGCTAAGCAATAAACAAGAATGAGGCAAAAGCAAGATCTTTTGATGCAAACTATCTAACCATCAAGTCAAGAATCTCAAAACTAGCATTATCAAGCCCTAAGCGATTCATCTAGCGAGGTGAACTATCACTTTGGTGTCACTGAACAAAGGAAACATAGACCAAGCTAGACTATCAAGCCAAATAAGTGAACCGTGCTTAGAGAAGAGATATCAAGACATCAAGTGAACCACATGCATCTATCAAACCATATTCAATCAAAAAGAGCAAGGTTTATCAACATTAATGACTTTACAAAAGAAGGAGATAACAGAGAACCATTAAAACAGCCTAATCACCCCTTTATCACACCGTAATCATAATTTTCCCTACTTAGAACCCTAAATCTAAGGAAGACTACTCACTAATAATGCTTAATCCCATTGATTTGGAGTTAAAAATAACTAGATGAGGGTAAAATGCAAAGATGATAAAATTAAACTACCAAGGTGTAAGAACAAAGATTAGAAGACAAGATTAAACCATAAAAATGCAAACTTTAATAAAGATCAAAATCCTTAAAGTAAATTGCCCTTTAAGGTTTAGGAAAGGTTTTTGGTAGGAAGATAAACTTTGATAAGATAGAACTTGATAAAGATAATTTTTTGTGGCTTTCCTTTTATAGTAGGGAGCCAAAAGAAGCAAAAAAAACCTAAAAAGATAAGATAAGGTTAACAAAAGTCAAATGGTCAACGCAGATGAGTTGCATCGAGGTCATACGGTCGATGTTCTGCTCGATATGCGACCTCGATATGGTCTGTGCAACGTGTATCGATGTCCTTCCTCGATGCTGGTCCTCAATGCAGACCAACGGCTTGAAATCTTCGTGCTGATCCTTCTCCTCCCGTCCTGCTGCTTGCATCGAGCATACTCCACAGGTGTTCTGCTCGATATGTGACCTCGATATGGACCAGACTTTACATGAACTCCATTTCTGACATCTCCTGCGATCATGAGCTGCTTCCATCCCTTCCCTAGCTCCAAGAAACTCCAAAACACCTGAAAACTACCACAAACATGCACATGTATGCAAATGTATGCAATCCTAAGCTAAATGCATGCTATGTTGATTTTAAGTGCAAATGGTACCAAAATGCTAAACTATAATGCAAAAACAGAGGAAAAAATGCATGAAATGCAGCCTAAAATGATCTAAAATAGCAAGCTATCAACACCCCCCACACTTAGCTTTTGCTTGCCCTCAAGCAATTCTCAATGTTATGCTCCTATACAAGGTATCTAAAGGGAACCACTTGGTATCAATAAGCAATTCATATTCACCAAGAATCGAAGATGCAGACCCACTTGTGATGGTGTATCCTTCAACCAAGAGAATAAAGATCAGAACCATTCTATCGTAAGAGATGCACCAATCAAGCAACTACTCTCTCACCCAAGAAAGAATTTATATCAATTTAACAATCTGGTGAACCAATAAGGATCTATGCAGCTATACACCAATCAAGATTATGGATTAAAGCACAAACTTGCAACACCCTAACAAAGCTAAGAAATAAACAAGAATGACGTAAAAGCAAGATCTTTTGATGCATACTATCTAACCATCAAGTTAAAAATCTCAAAACCAGCATTATCAAGCCCTAAGCGAATCATCTAGTAAGGTGAACTATCACTTTGGTGTCATTGAACAAAGGAAACATAGACCAAGCTAGACTATCAAGCCAAATAAGCGAACTGTGCCTAGAGAAGAGATATCAAGACATTAAGTGAACCATATGCATCTATCAAACAATATTCAATCAGAAAGAGCAAGCTTTATCAACATTAATAACTTTGCTAGAGAAAGAGATAACAGAGAACCATTAAACAAGCCTAATCACCCCTTAATCACACCTTACTCACCATTTTCCCTACTTAAAACCCTAAATCTAAGGAAGACTACTCACTAATTATGCTTAATCCCATTGATTTGAAGTTAAACATAACTAGATAAGGGTAAAATGCAAAGATGATAAAATTAAATTGCCAAGGTGCAAGAACAAAGATTAGGAGACAAGATTAAACCATAAAAATGCAAACATTATTAAAGATCAAGATCCTTAAGGCAAATCGCCCTTTAAGGTTTGGAAAAAGTTTTTGGTAGAAAGCTAAACTTTGATAAGATACAACTTGATAAAGATAATGTTTTGTGGCTTCCCTTTTATAGTAGGGAGCCAAAAGAAGCATAAAAAACCTAAAAAGATAAGATATGGTTAACAAATGTCAAATGGTCAACGCGGATGAGTTGCATCGAGGTCATACAGTCAATGTTCTGCTCGATATGCGACCTCGATATGGTCCATGCAGCGTGTATCGACGTCCTTCCTCGATGCTGGTCCTCGATGCAGATCAATGGCTTGAAATCTTCGTACTGATCCCTCTCCTCTCGTCCTGCTGCGTGCATCGAGCATACTCCACGAGTGTTCTGCTCAATATGCGACCTCAATATGGACTAGACTATGCATGAACTCCATTTCTGACATCTCCTGCGATTATGAGCTGCTTCCATCCCTTCCCCAGCTCCAAGAAACTCCAAAAACACCTGAAAACAACCACAAACATGCACATGTATGCAAATGTATGCAATCCTAAGCTAAATGCATGCTATGTTGAATCTAAGTGCAAAAGGTACTTAAATGCTAAACTATAATGCAAAAACAGAGGAAACGATGCATGAAATGCAGCCTAAAATTATCTAAAATAGCAAGTTATCAACACCCCCACACTTAGCTTTTGCTTGCCCTCAAGCAATTCTCAATGTTATGCTCCTAGACAGGGTATCTACAGGGAACCACTTGGCGTCAATAAGCAATTCATATTCAACAAGATCGAAGATGCAGATCCACTTGTGAAGGTGTATCCGTCCACCATGAGCATAAAGATCAGAACCATTCTAGCCTAAGAGATGCACCAATCAAGCAACTACTCTCTCACCCAAGCAAGAATTCAGATCAATTTAACAATCTTGTGAACCAATAAGGATCTATGCAGCTATACACTAATCAAGATTATGGATTTAATCACAAACTTGCAACGCCCTAACAAAGCTAAGCAATAAACAAGAATTAGCCAAAAGCAAGATCTTTTGATGCATACTATCTAACCATCAAGTCAAAAATCTCAAAACCAGCATTATCAAGCCCTAAGCGAATCATATAGCAAGGTGAACTATCACTTTGGTGTCACTGAACAAAGGAAACATAGACCAAGCTAGACTATCAAGCCAAATAAGTGAACTGTGCCTAGAGAAGAGATATCAAGACATTAAGTGAACCATATGCATCTATCAAACAATATTCAATCAGAAAGAGCAAGCTTTATCAACATTAATAACTATGCAAGAGAAGAAGATAACAGAGAACCATTAAACAAGCCCAATCACCCGTTAATCACACCTTACTCACCATTTTCCCTACTTAGAACCCTAAATCTAAGGAATACTACTCTAAGCTTTGTCGAAGTGCATACTACTCTAAGCTTTGTCGAAGTGCATACTACCATTTTCCCTACTTAGAAATTTCTTCCATAATCTAGCTCTATCACCAAGAGAAAATGGAAATAACTTGAGCTTCAAACCATCATCTGATACTCCACTAAGCTTTGTCGAAGTGCATATCCTCTCAAACTGATCCAGGTGCTCTTAGGGGTCTTGGTTGGGCAATCCAAAGAACTGCCTTTCTTGGATCATGATGATGAGACTGATCTTGATCTGATATTGCTGAGTCTCCATAGGTGGGAGAATTCCTTGCCTTGAAGCATAGTTGGAAGGTATATCAGCAGCACAATGGGCCTTCTTGGTCTTTGAACTCTCATTCCCCAATCACCTTGTAGACCAGATTGTCCTTGTGCACCTAGCAGGCCTTGAATTCCTTGAGGACCATGTAAACCTTGCGGACCTTGCAAACCAAAAGCAGCAGCATACTGATGTTCTTCCATGCTGCAACAGTTGACTTCTGATTCTGAAAATCCCAAAATATTTGACCTTGAACCTCAGTTGTAGTTGTAGACACTTAAGAGCAAGTGTTGTTGTACCTACAAAAGAAATTCTAGACCAAAAGAGAAATCAGTAAGCAAAAACAAAAATAACAAAGCTTGATCTCAAGAACTCTACAAATCCTACTGAACAAAGCATTCCCCTAATGGCAACGGCGCCAAATTGATACAAGATTTTTGACTCTCTTGGTCAATCACCCATTGTACTAGTCATTGTAGCATTGGGTTTTAATATCAATCCAAAAGGGAAGATTGAAACAGCAGGATTATAATAGATTTCCTAATTCAAGCTGATATAAAAAGGGGTTTTAAGTGATCAAACAGAAGTGAAGCAAATACAAAGCAAAAGGAGAAAAGCAAGCAAAACAACCAAAGTAAAGGAAAAACAAAGTAAATTCAAAACAGAGCTTAAAAGAGAGAAAAGATGGGACTTGAGATGAGATTATTGGTGTTAGGGAACTCTTGACTCAACCTATGATGCTTACAAACTCACACAATGCTATTCCTTATGCATATGATTCATTTATATGTCTAATCCAATCTCTTGGCACTAATCTTTTTGCTAATTACTAAGTCAAGAACTAATTCTCATTAGTGAAATGATAAAGAGCAAGCATTAAGACAAATCTATCAACACTATATTGCCAAATCACTCCCTAGACAGTCAATCTTTTGAGCTAGGATAAACAATTCTCTTGCAAAGCAGTTCAGGCATTTCATCAAACACGTGGTGGGCATAAACTGAGCCTAAGATCTTAATCAACTTAACTAGGGCTAATCAAGAATTAACACAGCAATCAAGAAAGGAAATAGAAGAATTAATACTAAGCAATCATAGATAGAGCTTCAAATTCCCAAAACCTAACTCATCTCAAATCCCTAAAAGGACTACTCACTAAGCACCATTAAAACCATCAATCCAAAGAGAGAAGGATGACTAATCATGATTAGAAAGCTTAAACAAGATGAAAGATGCAAACTTTAATTAAAATCAAGCAAAGATTCAAATTACAAAACCCAAGGGTCTAAACAAGGAAGAAAGAACTACTAGGTAAAAGCTTGTTCCCAAACATTAGGGATTTTTGTATTTATAGGAGTCTAGGCGAAAAGGCAAAATCGTAAATAAATCGTCTTTCGTCTGGGTTTACATCGATCAGTTACAACAGTCAGGGTTGATCGATGCAGAGTTACATCGGTCTAGGCAGTGATCGATGTGGTCACCGAAATTAACTCGGGGTGTTTGTACCGATCACTCCTCATCGATGCTGATGATCGATGTGCTCGCATCGGTCACTTCTTGATCGATGCTCCTGACCGAAAATCTTACATCGATCACCCCTTGATCGATGTTCTCCGTGCTCTGACCGAAAACCTTTGCAGAGATTGTCTGCTTTGATCCCTTTTGCTCCCTTTGATCCAGCTAGCATCCTAAATTTTCCCCAAAGCTCCTCCAAGCTCCTTTTAGCTCCAAAAGCACCTAAAAACATCCAAAATGCAAGGAAAATGCAAACTATACCCTAAATGCAACCTAAGTCTAAAAGGAGAAGAAAATGGGACAAAAACTAAGGGAAAACATGCAAAAGAGAACCAAAACATGTACTAAATGCAGTCCTAAATGGTGTAAATACAAGAGATATCAGGCAGTACACAGATGAACCTTCGTTCCTAAGTGAACTTCGGATCTTGATCTGACACTATGCTGACTGGAACTCCATGCAATCTTACTATTGAATCTATATACTTCTGAGCTAAACGATCGGCACCATCCTCTTTTTAATAGCTAAGAAGTGTGCAGGCTTGGTAAGACGGTCCACAATTACAGTATGCTGACTGGAACTCCATGCAATCTTACTGTTGAACCCAGATACTTCTGAGCTAAACGATCGGCACCATCCTCTTTTTAATAGCTAAGAAGTGTGCAGACTTGGTAAGGCGGTCCACAATTACCCAAATGGCATCTGACTGACTGCTTGCTCGGCTAGGGTTCCTAAGTTGCATTTCTCTGTATTATGGGAATTATGATGACAATCCCAGCTCTCTAACTCTCTTTATATAGAGGAGATCCTGGGAAAACCCTAATACCCTTTCCATTTGGGCTTCGGACTCATGGGCCTTTCCTCTTCCTATTGGGCCTGGAACCGGGTCGTTACAATAAGAATCTCCAAAATTCCCATCGTGATACTTCGATCGAGATCACAAACGCACCATTTGATAAGTTTGAAGATCAAAGCTCTCACTCTTATCCTCACTCTTTATTGAATCAACAAACAGAACAAACAATCAGACGTATTGATGGAAGATATTGGATCACTCCAACAACGAGTTCTCCGATAAACTTCCCTCATGATCCTAGATCGCCTCAAGACCTACGTCTCTGATACAACTCAATTCTTCGTTAACCCAAAATGAAAAGAACAACAAGAATATAAAGAGTTCTTTATTAGCTAAAGCCTCCTTGTAAATAAGAGTCTTTCTTCTGCCAACTTAGCTTAGTGTCTTTGATAGCTTGCATATTTACATCATTATGAGCATCTTATATGGTAGTTTTTGCATCATTTCATCCATATAAGTTGTCTAAATAGTCTCATTTGCATTCATATTAGAACTAGTGTGTTTTAGGATTAGATTTGCATACTTTGTTGCATGTGGCATGCATTTCAGGTGTTTTTGAAGCTAAGAATAATTATTGGAGGATGGTGGATCATTTGGAGTTAAAGAACCATGCAAGGAGAGTGATGCTAAGCTGTTCTGAAGCAACACCGAGGTCCACACCGAGGTCCCCGCTCGATGGCAATTGCACCAACCAGATATATCGTGCATAACCTGTCCTTCCTTGCTCGGTGCTACTGGATGCGAGTAATATATTGGTTCGGACAAATGCTTTCCACTAGGATTCAGTCTCAGTGCTCTTCAGGAAAGTTGTAGATGATTGAACTAGATTTTGAATGGTGCAGACTCATCTACTTATGATCCGGGGTTCAAGAGATATGGCAATTATACCTAGCCAATGTACAACTAGACGATTGCACCGAGCAAGTTCACCGACATTGCACCATCTTCCTTGCTCGATGCATACAATTTCGAGCGTTGACCAAATTTTATCTAAGTTTGACTGAGCCTCTTTTGGGTTTATCTATAAATAAGATCCTAGCCTAAACCTTATTTTCTGTCCTAGTTTTTATCTCCTATCTTTTTTCTCTCTCTTTCTTAAGAACAAAGAACAAAGTTTTAGATTTATAAACGTGGATCATTTCCTTTTATTTAATCTTAGAGTTATCTTTAATACATTCTTGTTTATCTCCTCTTAATCGTGTTTAGCCATCTTATTCTTATGGATTTTGTGGCTAAAGTTATGGTTAGTGAGTATTTTCTTTAGGATCTAAGAATAAGGTAGATTATGGTGATTTTAATATCCTTACTTGTTTAATATTCTTAATCCTTAATTGGTTTTGGGAAAAGTATTTTAGTTCTAGGAATTTTGATGCATTGAAATTGTGTTGAAATTTCTGAATGACTTAAACAAGTGATTACATGCTTAGCCTATGGAAATAGTTGTCTAAGGTGTTTTATTTGTTTTAGAAAGCTTATGTTTACTGCTTGTATCATCTTTTCACTAATAGAAACTAGTTCTTGATTAAGTAATTAACAAAGGGATTAGTACCATAAGAGTGGATTAATTTTAATTAGTGCTTCTTATCTAAGGTTTAATATTGAAATTGATAATGCCATTCAGATCTTCTTCGCGTCCTAAATGCGGTCTTCTTCACATCCTCCTCTGCGATGGGTATCTGATGATATCTTGACGCAAGATCGATCTCCGATAACCAGGAGGCTCCTTGCAGCTGGTCTAACAGCTCATCGATCCACGGCAGAGGGTACTTGTTCTTTATGGTTGTATTATTCAAACTTCTATAATTAATACAGAGTCTGAAGCTACCGTCCTTTTTCTTTACGAATAGCACAGGTGCTCCCCATGGTAAGCTACTTGGACGAATAAACCCTTTATCTGTCAAGTCCTGAAGTTTTTTCTTCAGCTCAGCCATATTCGCAGGTGCTAAACGATAAAAAGCTTTGATAGGGGCGCCGTTCCGGGCTCAACTTAAATCGTAAAGGCATCACCACGCATGGTAGGCAGTCCTTGTAGTGGCTCGAATACGTCCGCATATTCAGCTGCTACAGGAATCGTACTAAGATCTGCCACTACTCCCTCTTCTAACATCGAAATGGTTGCCAAATATGCTGCATGCCCCTTCCCCAGAAGCTCTTCTGCCTGCAACATCTAGATGATTCTGACTCTTGATTTCAACTGAACGCCTTGGAACGTTATCCAATGATCCTCTCTGGGAATCCTGACCCTCGCCTTATGACAGTCAAAAAACGCATGGTATCGGGTCAACCAATCCATTCCCAGGATGACCTCATAGTGGTTTAGCTTCATTTCTATAAGATCCCAAGGCAAATCCACATCTTCCAACGTTATGGGGACTTTAACGTGCACTCCCATGAATTGTACCAGCTCGGTTCCAGTCATCTGGATCCCCTTGGACTTCGGAACACAGGTTCCCTTAAACGCCCAGCCTCTCACGATCTCCAGAAAAACGAAGCTATGGATAGCTACCGAGTCAAACAGAGTGTGAGCTGTTATGCCTCCAACGGGGACCGATCCTACATGGTTTCTACTTCTAAGACTCTACTCTATAAACACACAACTAACACACATAACTTATCTAAGGTTTAATATTGAAACTGATTGGTTGGACATCTTGAATCAGATTTAGAATCACCTAAAGTCAATAATCTTATTATTGGGTTCCCTTTCATCATTTGATCATCTTGTCTATTGTATTTGCCTTACTCTTGTTTTGTTTGAAGTCTATTGTTTCATCTCGCCTCTTTGATATTGAATATTACTTGTTTGATCACTTAGGTTGGTAGAGAAACAACAAACCTACTTTTATTTGCTTAGCTCAAGGAGTTCTATGCATTTGTATTGTCACATTTCTCAAGTGGATTGATACTCTTTGTTACTATATAATAAGTTAGTGTATTCAGATTGCATTAAGTAGACATCAAATCTACTTGTCACTATTCCGATTGCAAGCTTATTAGGATCCCGTGCAGATCCTCATTTTCACTTCTCAAATGTTGCATCAACTCCTCTTAGGATGCATAAGTAAAAAGAGAGAAAGACAAACTAAGAACGTCTTGAAAATCTCCAATTTTGTAAGCAATAAATAACCCAAAAATTAAACCCAATTGTTAAATAATTAAAACAATACCAAATAACAGGCACTAAATTCTGAAATTTGTATTCTAATCTATCGATGGAGAAGCTAGCACTGATGATATCTGAAGAGATTTAACTTCTAGCACGGAGTAAAACGAAAAGCTCAGCCTCAATGACAAAACTTCCGAAAACAAAATAACAAAATTAATACCTGAAACAATGCTGAACAACTTCTCTTTCTGTTCCCTATTAACCTCATCGATTTTGGAATTTTTCTTCTTTTGGAGAAAGATATCAAAATGAAAGCAGACAAATCGAAATCTAGAAATATCGAGAGATATATTTGTTGGAGCTGGATTTGGCATCCCAAATCCAGCCCCCTCAAGCCCAACGAGAAGTTCCAAACTAAGTCAAATTACTGGGCTTTGACCTTATGGCCCAGGCCAATTCAGTTCCCAACGTTTCAGTCTTGAAGAACAAGACGTTCCATTCGACGAGGTCGAGCTTCAGTTAGACCGAATCCCGAGAAACAACGAAGGATCCGAGCAAAGTCAGAGCATATTCTCGCCAGTTCAAATGAGTCCAAAGATCGTGGAGGAAGTCGCTGCACATGGCGAGATTTTCGGCTGAAGCTGCTGCATGTGGCCGAGATACGCGCTGGAGTTCGGAGCTCGACGAAGGGAGCTATATAAAGGAAGGGGACGGCTTAGATTAGGGGACCTTCGGCTTGATCTTTTCTCACACTTTTTACACCCGAAAACTTGGTAACTGCTCTTGAGAGCTCTTTTCAGTTCATCTTTCTCGTTGATATTTTTGTATCTGTTTCATTCAACAAATTAATACTAAGTCTTTATTTCAGTTAATGCTAGCTTATACAGTCAATCTATTCGAGAGAATCAAACCCTTAATTTTCCGAAAGTTTATTCCCTTACAAAACACATAAATTTCTGAGTGTGGATTTCTGTATCCACAATTTGGCACCGTATGTGAGGAAGATCTATAGATTTCTCTTACTCAAGAGCAGATCCTATGCCAGCTGAAACCGAAATGGATTCAACTCAACAAACCTCGGGAAACGTCTCACCGATTCCGATCTCTCCAAATCAAGCTACCCCGACCGGCAATGTCTGTCAGACAGCTGGCGGAAACGAACCTAGGGTTACGACCCTCATCAACAGTGTCAAACCGATCGTGATCAACCTCGTCACCCCACCGGGAACGACGAGTAACCAATCAAAAACAGCCGAGAAGCCTCCCTCTCGAACCTGGGTGCAATCTGAGAATCCACCTACAACTTCGACATCATAGAGCCGAGCAGCTCATGTTTCCCCGCCGATTCCAGTAGCTTCTAGGAGCACATCGGAGTCGGCGGAGATACTCCAAATGCTCACACATCTGATCGATCGGCAACGAGATCAGGAGATCAGGCTAGAAAGATAGGAAAGGCGTCTGGCCGCAGCTCGATCCACTGCGAGTCCACCTCCGCGGACTCACCTGGACTTTTCCTCGATCCCTGCTCCGAGCAATCCACACGGACCATACGTGACACCTCTGCATGCTCCAGGTCCACCAAACTTTGCCCGCACGGCGAACCAGACACCAATCACCACGGATATTTTAGCTTCGGGAATACCTGAGATGGGACCTCATCCCGCGACGAGATATCCATCTCTGCCTGTACCAACACCAGGTGTACCCGAAATGGGACCCTATCCCAACACGAGATATCCATCTCCACCTTTAATACCGCCTGGAACTGAGCCACCTCGACAGAGATGGCTTGGATCCTCGGCCTTCGCCTCGAGCTCGCAGACACCACCCCAGTTCGGCCAACAACCTAACATGACCTTGAGCTTGAGACTTCCTAACGGGATCCGCGAACAACCTATAGGGTTCGTTCACCAACAGCTCGGAGCCCATATTCTGAATGATCCAACCCGAGCTAACAATCTCGGCGTCGGATCAAGAAACCTAGTCGACTGCGAATCCTTCGAAAGGTTCTGGAATCAGACCGATTACGCCATTCGGCAGAGGAAATCCATGTTCCATCAAGCCACGAGCTCGGCTCCTGACATCGATCGAGTAATCCGCGAGACCCAATGGACTCCGTTCACTTCTCGATCATGAACACGTATCTCCGAGACACTACTAAAGTACGAGTCCCAGAGTACGCTGGAAACAGCGACCCGAAAGCTCACATCCGACTCTTAGCCCTCGCAGCTATCCGAGCTAACTCTTCCCCAGAACAAAAAGAAGAAGGATACTGCAGGCTCTTTGCCGAAAACTTAGTCGGACCAGCCCAGAAATGGTTCGCGACGCTGGAAGAAAATTTGATCTCGAATTTCAACGAGCTCGCAGTAGCCTTCCTCAAGCAATATTCGATCTTCATCAAAAAACGAGAAACTGAAGCTGACCTCTGGAAGCTAGTCTAAGCTCCAGACGAAACCTAGCATAGACCTAGCACTCAAAACTCCGACTGTGAGCGAATTACCATGCAGCCACCAACCCGGTTGCAAACGCAACAATCCCAAGATTCGGGACCTTCTAACATAGCCAGCCATCCCGATGAGGATGGCCCAGCTAGCTCTGCACCAGAGGATGCGGAGTCGAACCCGAACTCCTCACAAAGTACTGATAATCGTTTTTCTTTCTTACGGTCTAATGCAGCAGAGAACTTATCAAAACTCTAATGCATGCAACGTTGTAGTAAGGCAAGCAGAGAGTGTCAATCCAGTTCTAGGCGATAGAGAATCCACAGAGAATGCAAGATCTAGGACAAATCTAAGTGAAATGAGACAGTTTGTTGAGAAAATCTTGAAAACTAATTGCAGCAACCTAAACAGAGTGTAACCTATTTTAAAAATACTAGAAAGCAAGCAGTTACCACGAGGAATAAACAGATAAATAAAAAGGAAGAGCTTCGAATTGTTAAAATTCGACTAGTGGATCGACCACAAGATCGACCACTAGATCGAGCAGAAACGATCGATCTCGTCTAAAAACGTAAGAACAAGGAATCTAAAGACCAGGAAGCTATCAAACAACAAGCAAAAGGTGATATGCAACGCAAATAAGCTAATGAGAAGGGTTTCAGGGTCGAGATTCATATAAGGGGTTTCAAAGGTTGACCTTGGGTTTGAAACTTTAGATCGACTCACTTGGTGAGGGTCTCTAAGCCTCGAAAACAAAACAAGATCTATCCGTGGCTTTCGGTATAGATCACTCATTCATCCTCTCCTCCAAACCCATGGCTTTTGGTGGAAAAAGAGGTTGAAAGGCAAGGAAAACAGATTTCGAACAATGGCTTAACTAGTCCCCCAAACTACCATGGCTTTTGGGAAGGGGTAACTAATCACTAAGGTGAGATCTTCCGAGGTCCCTGGATCCTGTCAAGGTAAGGGACCTCTCGGATCGTGAAGCTCTTGGCGTGAGAGTCTTCAAGCATTAAGCTTTCATCACCTTAGAAGAGATAGATTTAAAACGTTTAGAAAACAAACCAAGATCGAACCTTTTCTACCCCTTAATCCTCTCAACCCTTAACCCTGAATGAACTACTCACTATACATAAAGGAAATCAAGCAAAGACGAAGAGAAGAAACGATAAACATGAAAGATAAACTGGATTAAAACGATAAAGATTCGAAAATACAAAAGCTTAAAACTGTTCTACAATGGTGTTCTTCCGAAAAACGAGAGAGAAAACTTGAAGGAAAAAGTTAGAAAATCTAAAAGTTCTCTCAAAAAGCATTCGCCGCCTTGCCTAATATGTCAAAACAGTCCAATGGTCCCCCCTTCGCTAACAGCCAAAAACGGTTGAAAGGACAGAGATCGACCATTGGATCGAGTTGTTCTCTCGATCATATCTGGCCATCGTGTCTTCAGCTCGATCCGGGTCTCGATCTTCTTCGGTGAATCGAGTGCTGCATCCGATCTCGGTATCGATCTTTGGGAGGATCGAGTGGTGTACTCGATCCGGCTCTCGCTCTGCATGGCGTCATTTACGTCTATACCGATGCATCGACTGCTTCACTCGATCTCCGTCTCGATCATTATCCTTGGATCGCCTAGTTGGCTCGATCTTCTGGTCGATCAACTCCTAGATCGACCGGCCATGCTCGATCTGCTACTCGATCACTGGTCCTTAGCATTTTCCCGAGCTCCCATGAACTGCTACATCGGTCTCCACACCTCCACGAACCTCCATGTCTCCAAAGCAACCATAAACAACCTGGAATGGATGCAAAATGCAGAGAAAATGCAAATGCTGATGCAAGAATGCTCTAGGACTCTAAGTGATGCAATCTAACCTAAAACATGATACAAATGCATGAAAAACTATCTAATGAGTATGCAAAATGTATGCAAAATGCAATGACATCAACTCCCCCAAACTTACTCCTTGCTTGCCCTCAAGCAACAAAAAATAAGTAAGGAAGAGAGGTTTTCAGAAAAATCAAAGGGGTTTTAAACTTTTTACAAAGGTGCCTTTCGAATAGATCATCTCAATGTCTTAGTTAACAATTCTAAAATGCTAAGCTTACACTCATACTCCAAAGGACTTAGCCATACTCATCACACAAAGAAATTCAAATCATGACTCTCTTATTCCTAACAATCAAAGAAATTCATCCTTTAACATTCATTAACATTCGAACCATGAATCAAACTTATGCACTTTAAAGCAAAACACATTTGGCTAAGGGTTATGGTTATGAGCACAGAATGATCTCATTTGAAAAGGGTTTATAATTAGACAAGGGTTTCTCTCAAAACTGGTTTGAACTAATGCATAATGCTAAAGATAAAGACAATTTATGCATACATGATTAGATTCTCATCTACCCATGTAAACTATCTAACAGTCCTATACCCCTCTCATTTAAGAATTTTAATCCTCACTCACCACTTAAGAGTCTACCCCTTCTTCTCAACTCAGCAATCCCCAATTCAAAATAAAGACATTTTTAAACTTTTTAGGCTAGTGAAAAGGTTTAAAAAATATTTTTGCTCTTAGGAATTTCTTATTAGTAGCTCTCTTATTATTACTATTTTTCTCTTTATTTTTTTTTTATTTGGCACTTAGGCTCTTTTATTTCTCTTTTTTTTTTAGAGAGAGCTACTTTCTGAAATAGAGCATACTTAGTTTTTTTAAAAAAATAAACCTTTCACTTAAAACCTCATTTCTTTCCTTAAAACACAAACTCTTTTGAACCGAAAACAAATACACAAGAAAGCAACCCCAATGATCCCCCAAACTTATCCTAAGCCTATCTCTAGCTTCAAAATGTAAAGCTAGCAATCAATTATGAAAACCAAATCATGTCGCCTAAACCTAACACTTTATGCCAAGTTCAAACCGAAAATAAGGCCTCACAAAGATGTCACACAAGAACATTTGGCTTCAAAGGAGGGTAAGGTTCAAGGAGGGAGTTCTACTTAGGCTCACAAAGAGTGGTAAAAAGGAAGAAGAGAGCCTAAATATTTTAAAACCATGTGTTCATTTTCAAATGCATAAGAATGATAATTAGATTTTCAAATTAAGGTTTTCACTTAGTAGGATGAGTTTCAAATCATGAGAGTTCAATTCAAGCCACGAAAATCCTAACTAGTGATCCAAGCATGGTTAGAACTTACTTTCAAAGCATAAACAAAGCATTAGAGAACTACTAACTAGGGCATTGAAATGATTCATAAGTAAAACACCTTTTTAAGAAATCCTAACCCCTTATGCAAATGCAAACAGCCTAGGTGATATGAGAAATTCTAGACTCAATCCTAACATGTTTTTAGAGAGATGAATGCAACTACATGAATCTTTGAAAAAAATTTAAAAATTTTACCAATTTTTCATGACTAAGACTCAAGGATGTAAAAAGGAAAATAAGATCAAAGAACACAAGATTATTTACACAAGTACTCCCCCAAACTTGCTTGACACCGTCCCGGTGGCAAACTCATCCGAAGGAGCAATCAAACACAATGCAAGAAATAAGAGATGTGCGGTTATATACAATGTAAGAAGGTTGTTTACCTCTAGTCTAGGCTCGGATGGAACTTGAGGATGTTCCAGAGGAGCTAGAGATTGTTGCCTTTCCTTTGTTGCCTGGTTCTTGTAAGGAGTGGCGCGCCGGTTGAATGTTTTCTCCTTGGGTCTCGCGGATCACAACTCCTCCGGTTGAGAGTCTCCTCTTCTCGGGTTGTTGCATCTCCTGGCTTACAGCTGGCTTAGGCTGGCTTCCCTGAAGTTGTTTGACCTTCTTCCCCAGCTTCTTAAGCATCTTCCCTTGCCACTTGTTGATCTTCCGCTGCATCTCCACCACCGAGGCTAAGAACTTCTCGGTTTTGGTCCTCGGCTCAAAATCCAGCTTTGGCAATGTGTAAGCCTCGAGTATCTCATCCTCTGTCCCTGGAGATTATGACCTTTGGCATGGTTCAATGGCTGCAGCTGGGGTCCTCCTAAAGGAGCAAAACATTCCTCCTCCGTCGGTAAGAACTCGATGTTCCCAACACCAAGTAGCTCCGTTTCATCCTTGTTGGGAAGAATGCACACTCGCTTATTGTCCTCATCATCAATGAAGAGGTAAGCATAGAACCCTTCAGCTGGCGTGCGTCCCAAGCTATCAGTGTTTCGCATGTATGCTTCATCCATGAAGGCTCGGTTTGGGACGTGAGCAAATTCATGGATGGGCACACCGGCTTGCACGAACAAGGGAGTAAGGAAGCCGCCAATGTAGGATGATGTTGCCTTGCACCGTAAGGCATAAGCCTTGTACTTCACCAGAGAAGCCGCGAGTACACAGCCGTAGTTCACTTCATCGCCGAGTTCATCTTCAATGGGATCTTCATTCTCATCCGGATCGGACACCAAATGCTTCAAACCTTGGAAAAGGAAGCACAGCTCCGTCTTCGTGACAGTAGGAGCAACTGACCTTCCACTGAATGTATTAGCAATTAGCTTCAAGGTATACCTTAGCACTGGATTCCTGACTCTCTTGATCTTGGCGGTGTTGGCTTTGTAATCCTCCTTGCTGATGAGATCCCACAACTCGTCGGCTTGCTTGAAGGCTGGAAACTCCACCTTGATTGCATCAGCCTTTAGACCGTAGGCTTGGCACAGCTCGGCGATTGATAGCGTGTAAGCTTGGCGGCCAACCTTGAAGTAGAGACGGCCTTGAGAAGGAACAGGAGCGCTCGGATTCTCGTACTGGAACTCCAAGGTTGCAAGGAAATCAATTGTCACCTCGGGGATAGTAGGGCAGTCCATCCGCGACAAACACCTCAGTCCGATGTTGTTGAGGAGTTGATCGAAGTCTCCAAGAAGCCCGAGCCTGGACAAAAGCCCTCGATCAGCAAACTTCGTGGGTTCAAATCGGAGCCTCTCCAACCTCTTCTTATCCCTCTTCTCTTCTTTGCTCCACCGGACCCTCTCTTGAGCAACCACCTCTTGAGTTTCTCCTTCTTGTGCTTGCTCCTCTCTTGTTCTCTTTGGTGCCATTGCTCCTGAAAAAATTTCTAGAGAATGTTTAGCAAAGGGCGATTTGATGAGAATAAGAGGATAAGAGAAGAAGATTTATATAGACTACCCTAGAATTTTGGGGATCAAGCAAAAATATTAGCTAAATAAAAAGAAATCAAATCTTTGAGATACTGAAAATCCAGAATTTTTCCTAATACTTAGCTAATTTTAAAAATTTGAATCTGATCCTATATCCTAAAACAAGAACTTGCGATTTTTAAGGAGATTTTCTTGAAATAAAATCATTAAAATCCGAAAATACCTTTTGCAAGTGTGAAGGATACTTTGTTAAACCTTAAAGCTTTTAAAAATTCTCATTCTCTTTGTAGGAAAACTCGAGCAAACAGAAGTGAGAGAGTGAGAAGCAAGTTGAAACATTTAAAGAGTTTAACAAAACCAAAACAATGGGTGGTCAAAGCGGTTTTCTGACAAAAGTCTTGGTCAAGGCACATCTTTCATGGTCAAAGATGCTTGCCTTGACCAAGTTTGAATTTAAAAACTGGAGGGAAAAACAATAAAGAGGGAAAGAAATTTGTTACCTCGGCATGAGATCGAGTCCTTTTGGTCGATCTAGGACTTGATCTCATGCCTAAAATGGCTTAGATCGAGAGGGTTACTCGATTTGGGACTCGATTCAAAGTGAATCGAGTCCCGGATCGATTGGCTCTCTCGATCAATGAGATGTTGGCTCCTCGGCTAAGTCCTTCTGATCGAGCTAAGTCCTCGATTTAGGGGTCGATTTGGCTTGGATCGAGTGGTGGATCGAGTCGAGTGATCGATCAGTTTTCCATAGATTTTCCCGAGAGAAATTAGATCGGTCGATCCGGTTTAAATCGATCGATCCTTTTTCGTCAAGGTCGATCTTGTCACTCGTTCTCGTCTAGATCGACTGGCTCCTCTCGATTCACTGACTCGATCTAGCAAAGATCGAGTCAGGTTCAGTCGATCTAGCACTCGATCTCTAGCCTTATCGTAGCCCCTATTGCTCCTTTTGGACCTCAAAGACAAGGTTTAGAATCCTTAAACCTGCTCCTACACACTAAAAACATAAAAGCATAAAACTAGGAGAGAAATGAAAGAAAAAATATGTACAAGATAGACATGGGAATGCCTCCCAAGTGCGCTTTCTTTAACGTCTTTAGCTAGACCTTACTTGGCTAGGCGGATGGTGGGTCTTGGAGAAGCACCGAGGTACTCTCCTTGTCAAAGCTGTCTGCTAGGTAGGGCTTGACTCTATGCCCGTTGACGGTGAATGCACTACCGCTTCTTCCCATCAGAGTAACAGCTCCGTAAGGCAAGACCTCTTGAATCACGAACGGTCCGCTCCACCTTGATTTTAGCTTGCCCGGGAAGAGCTTTAGCCTCGAGTTGTACAACAACACCAGTCCTCCTTCCTTAAGCTCCTTGGCAACCAGTTTCTTGTCATGAGCCTCCATAGTTCGCTCCTTGTAGATCTTGGAACTCTCGTAAGCATTCAACCTCAACTCGTCCAGTTCATGTAGCTGAATGAGACGCTTTTCCTGAGCCGTCTTGAGATCAAAGTTCAGCCTCTTCACAGCCCATAATGCACGGTGTTCTAGCTCAACTGGGAGGTGACAACTCTTTCCATATAGTAGAGTGAAAGGAGTTGTACCAATCGGTGTTTTGAAAGTGGTACGGTAAGCCCAAAGAGCATCGTCCAGCTTCACTGACCAGTCCTTCCTTGTTGCTCCAACGGTCTTCTCCAGAATAGCTTTGATCTGCCTGTTAGAGACTTCCACCTGACCGCTCGTTTGAGGATGATACGGTGTAGCCACCTTATGCTTAATTCCATACTTTCTCAAGAGGCTCTCAAAAACCTTGTTTACAAAATGGCTTCCTCCATCACTTATAACTACCTTGGGTACCCCGAACCTTGGAAAGATGATACTCTTGAACAACTTGATCACAACCTTAGAGTCATTTGTAGGGGAAGCAACAGCCTCAACCCATTTGGAGACATAATCCACAGCTACTAAGATGTATTTGTTGCCGTATGAAGAAGGGAAAGGCCCCATGAAGTCAATCCCCCACGCATCGAACACGTCAACCTCGCAGATAGGAACTTGGGGCATTTCATTCCTTTTGGTAATGTTCCCTGCTCGCTGACATGCCTCACAGCTCTTCACAAACTCGTGTGCATCTCTGAATATAGACGGCCACCAGAAACCCGCTTGCAACACCTTCGTGGCTGTTTTGAACGAAGCGAAATGTCCTCCGTAGGAAGAGCCGTGGCAATGATAGAGAATATCCTTGGCTTCTTCCTTTGTAACACATCTCCGGTACAAGCTGTCTACTCCTCTTTTGTATAAGTAGGGCTCATCCCAAAAGTAGTCACTAGCCTCCCTCAAAAACTTTTTCTTGTGATAGCCGTTGAGATGTGTTGGCTCCTCACCACATGCTAGGTAGTTCACCACATCAGCATACCATGGTAGATCCTCCTCTTTGAAACTCAACACTTCCTCAAACCTTCCTTCTAGCTTCCCACAAACCGCGGTAGTCATTGCCATAAGTTGTTCTTCTGGAAGAGAGTCGTCTAAAGGGAGAGACTCGTTGATCCTTAGCCTTGAGAGGTGGTCAGCGACTCCATTTTCTATCCCCTTCTTGTCTTTAATCTCCATGTCAAACTCCTGAAGTAAGAGAATCCATCTTAAGAGCCGAGGTTTGGTATCTTTCTTTGAGTAGATGTACCGTAGAGCAGCATGATCCGTGTATACAATAGCCTTGGAGCCAACGAGATATGATCTGAACTTCTCAAAGGCGAAGACTACTGCAAGCAGCTCCTTCTCCGTAGTGGTGTATCGTGATTGCGTGTCATCCAAGGTCCTTGAAGCATAATAGATCACATGCAGCTTCTTGTCCTTCTTCTGACCAAGGACTGCTCCTACAGCGTAGTCACTAGCATCACACATGATCTCAAAAGGGAGAGACCAGTCTGGTGCTTGGACTATAGGGGCTGACGTGAGGGCTTCCTTGATGGTCACGAAAGCCTTCAAACACTCCTCATCGAATACAAACTCAGCTTCTTTGCACAACAGCCGTGTAAGGGGGCGTGCAATCTTGGAGAAGTCTTTGATGAAGCGCCTATAGAACCCCGCGTGTCCCAAGAAGCTTCTGATCCCTTTAACATTAACCGGCGGCTCCAAACCCATCATAACCTCAACCTTAGCCTGATCAACCTCAATACCCTTCTCTGAAATCTTGTGACCGAGTACTATCCCTTCCTTGACCATGAAGTGGCATTTCTCCCAATTCAGCACCAGGTTTGTTTCTTCACAACGTTTAAGTACCCTGCAAAGATTCAACAAACACGCAGGAAAGGACGCACCATACACAGAGAAGTCATCCATAAACACCTCTACCATCTCCTCTATAAGATCGGAGAAGATCGACATCATACACCGCTGAAAGGTAGCCGGTGCATTACACAATCCAAACGGCATCCTTCGATATGCAAAGGTACCGTAGGGACATGTAAAAGTCGTTTTCTCCTGATCGTTTGGGTGAATAGGTATTTGAAAGAAACCGCTATACCCATCGAGAAAACAGTAGTAAGGGTGATTTGCAAGTCTCTCACGCATCTGATCAATAAAAGGCAAAGGGAAATGGTCTTTTCTTGTCGCAAGGTTAAGCTTTCTATAGTCAATACACATTCTATGACCAGTAATGGTCCTAGTAGGGATAAGTTCATCCTTTTCATTTCTTATGACCGTGATCCCTCCCTTCTTAGGCACCACGTGTACAGGTGAAACCCACGTGCTGTCACTTATGGGATAGATCACGTCAGCCTCTAAAAGCTTAAGGATTTCTTTCTTAACAACCTCTTTCAAGTTAGGATTCAAACGCCTTTGATGTTCTACAGAAGTGGCGTTCTCATTATCCAAGTGAATCCTATGAGTGCAAAGCATTGGTGAAAGGCCTTTGATGTCACTTAAAGAGTACCCAATGGCCTTCCTATACTTTCTCAGCTCAGTTAAGAGCGAGTGCAACTCATCATCACCAAGGTTCTCGTTTACTATCACGGGATAGGTGTCATTAGGTCCTAAGAAAGCACACCTTAGCCCTTTTGGGAGCTCCTTAAGGTCCACCTTTGGGGCTAACAGCTCACTCCAGTCATCCTCGTGGCTGTTGTTGTTGTTCTCCTCCTTGGAACTCTCCTTTGAACTCGAGGCATGGCCCTTCAGACTGCTTTCCTCTATCGCTATCCCTCCTGTGATCGAGTCTTCCGGTCGATTCTCCTCTCGATGTCGTCTAGATCGAGCCGTTTCACCCGATTCACTTACTCGATTTGATATGGATCGAGTAAGGGATCGAGGCGTTGAGTCGATCTCTTGATTGGACTCTAAAATGATCGGGAGGTCTTGCTCGATTGTCAACTCGATTATTTCTTCTGATCGAGCATCATTCTCGATCTGTCGGTCAATTGTTGCACTGGATCGAGTTGGGTTCTCGATCGGCATGTCGATCTGACTCCTGGATCGAGTGATGGCGTCGATCTCGGGGTCGATTTCTAGGCAACATCCTTCTTCATTCTTGATGATCCTCCTCGAATCTAGCAGGTTCACGTATTCTTGAGTTCTCTGGTCTACATAGCCAAACTCTCCTGGCTCCTTAGTGAGTGCTAGCTTCAAATGGTCTTCTATAGCTAGCTCTTCCAGCAACTCATCCGCCAAGGCATCCATCGTTTCGATATAGAAAGCTTGTCCTTCAATGGTTGGCTTCTTTAGAACCTTGTTGATGTCAAAGTCTAGCCTGATTTCTTTCCCCAAATGCAAGGCAATCTTCCCATTCTTCACGTCTATTATGGCTCCGGCGGTTGCTAGGAATGGTCTCCCTAAGATGAGTGGGTCTTTCGGCTCCTCGTCCATCTCCAGCACTACAAAATCTGTAGGTACGTTTACTCCACTGATTCGCACCGGCAAGTCTTCAAGCAACCCCACTGGTAGCCTCACGCTCCTATCAGCCAACACCAATGAGATCCGACATTCCTTAAACCGAGTGAAACCAAGCTTCTTAGCCACGGAGTGAGGCATCAAGTTTATGCTGGCTCCGAGATCACACAAGCAGCTCTTGAACTCAAGGGGACCCAAAGCACACAGTATGGTGAAGCTTCCAGGATCTCCCAGCTTCTTAGGCACTATCTCCTTATGAATAACCGCGCTACACTCTTCGCTTAGTACAAGCACTTCTTTGCTTTCTTTGTTCTTCTTGGCAAGGGTGTCCTTGAAAAACTTGGCGCATTTGGGCATCATGGCGAGACAGTCTACAAGAGGCAGCTTTATCTCCACGTCTCTCAAGTGCTTCTCAAATAGGATTCGGTGCTTCTCTATTAACTGCTTTTTGAACCGACCCGGGAATGGCAAATTTGGTACGTAAGGTGGGGGCACGTATTCATCCTTCTCCTTGGTGGTTTTCTCAGCCTTCTTCTCAACGAATGCCTTGTCACCTCTCCTCGGTCCTTGGATCCATACGTTGTCAAAGTTTATCTCCTCATTATCAGCTGAAAGTTTACCCTCCCCCTCTTTAATTACAACGTCCTCGTTGGTCTTTGTAGAAACCGGAGGATCAAGCTCTTTACCACTTCTCAACGTAATAGCATTGGCATACTCCTTTGGATTTTGTTCACACTTTCCCGGAAGGCTGTTCTGTCCACTCGTGCTTGCTTTGCCCTTCTCTAGCTGCTTGATCTTGTTGTTGAGGTTTGTTATTTGAGTAGAGAAGTCGGTTAAGGATGAATCCAGCCGAGTGTTCATTTCAGCGAACTTTTGATTTGTAGAAGCTTGCCCTTGTATTAGCTGTTGGAACATTGCTTGAACCGGATCAACTTGTTGTTGCATCGGTTGTTGTTGTTGTTGAGGTGCAAAGCCCGGAGGGTAGTTAGAAGTATAACCCTTGTTTTGTTGTTGTTGCCCTTGGAAGTTGCCTTGCCCGTGACCTTGGAATCCACTGCTCGGTTGAAAGCCTTTGTTGTAAGGGATGAAAGGCTTAGCTTGTTGAGCAGGGTACACTTGATCTTTAGGGTTGGCTACATTGGTGCTTCGGTAAGAGAGGTTGTTGTTCTGGTAGTCTTGGTTGTAGCCTTGAGACTTGTAGTTGTTCTGACCGGCTACCCAATTTGCTTTTTCTTGGCTTAGCTCTAACTCCTCTTGTTTTTCATCAGCTTCACCAACGAAGTGAACATTCTTCTGATTAGCTAAGACCAACTTGTCAATCTTCTCATGCAACGATTTGAGCTCCTTCTTGTGAGACTCTAATTCTGATCCCCTCGGTGCTCGGTCATAATCTTCAGCATAGTTTCCATCACTCAACGCAAGGTTCTCTATCAGCTCCATACCCTCTTCTACTTCTTGACCGAGGAAGTTGCCTTTGCTAACTGTATCAAGCAACAACCGGATCTTTGGTGAAGCTCCACGGTAGATTATGCTGAGTAGAGTCTCCTCACTGAACCCGTGATGAGGACATTGGATCTTGTAGTCTTTGAAACGCTCCATAGCCTCGTTGAAAGTCTCATTGTTCCTTTGAGTGAAACCGCTGATTTCGCTTCTCAACCGAGCAGTCCTGGTGCTTGAGAAGAACTTGGAGAGGAAAGCCTTCTTACACTCAGCCCATGATGTGATGGTGCCTTGTGGTAGGGTCTTCTCCCAATGTCTAGCTTTGTCTCCGAGGGAAAAGGGGAAGAGACGCAGCTTGAAGGCATCTTCTGATATACCGTTGATCTTGATCATTCCACACACTTGCTCAAAATTATCCAAGTGTTCCAACGGGTCTTCCATTGCTAAGCCGTGGAACTTGTTGTTTTGCACCATAGATATGAAGCCCGGCTTGATCTCAAAGTTGTTGTTTTGTACTGGAGGAGGAGTGATCCCAAACCTATTGTGGTGGGTATTGGGAGCATCTCCGGCTCCTATGATCCTCGGAGGTCTAGCCACGTGTTGGGGGATACCATTGCCCCGTCCTGCTAGAGGAGGACCTTCAGGATGCTCATTCTCAGCCATGTCTTCAAAGTTGACCTGACCGTTCTGAACTATCTCTTCAAATGCTCTTGTTTGATCTCTGACTCTCCTTTGACGTGAGTGTCCGAGTTGATGTATGTTGTCAAGCGGTTTGAAGAAGGTTGTTATCTCCACGTGAACGTAAATTCATGTACCTAAAAGTACACGGTTTAGAATAGTATTAGTAACTTGAAAAAGGTAAAGACTTAGTCTTTGCTAAGACCCAAATCTCTATGTTCTCTAAGCAACCTAGAATGGCAACGGCGCCATTTGATAATCGTTTTTCTTTCTTACGGTCTAATGCAGCAGAGAACTTATCAAAACTCTAATGCATGCAACGTTGTAGTAAGGCAAGCAGAGAGTGTCAATCCAGTTCTAGGCGATAGAGAATCCACAGAGAATGCAAGATCTAGGACAAATCTAAGTGAAATGAGACAGTTTGTTGAGAAAATCTTGAAAACTAATTGCAGAAACCTAAACAGAGTGAAACCTATTTTAAAAATACTAGCGTTTTTCTGTCTCTCTAAATCAGTATTCTTTGTGCTGTTGCTGGAAGCTAGGTTCTCTATCAGTGTGATGGCGTCATCTGGGACTCTAGTGTTGAAGTTCCCATTGCTTGCTGCATCCAGAGCCATCAGGTACTTCCAATCAACACCTTTGAAGAAGATACCCAACAGCTGTACTTCATTGAAACCATGGTGTGGACAATCCCTTTGGTACAACTTAAATCTCACCCATGCAGCTTTGAAAGCTTTAGTTGGACCTGGGTGAATGTGGCTATTTTCGTCCTCAACTCCTCTGACCTTGCATCATCATAGAAATTGTTGATGAAAGCAGATTTGGTGTCCTCCCACGTGGTCAAAGAACCAGCTTCCAGCTGTTTTACCCAATGTGCTGCATCTCCTCCCAAAGAGTGAGGGAAAAGTTTGCAGAATAGGAAGTCATTGCTGACTCCATTGGCTTTATCACTTGTAGCTAGGTCTTAAAACCTCTCTATATGGTCCATAGGGTGCTCATGGGGAAGCCCATGGAAAGGATGCTGATCCACAAGCTGGTAGTAGGTGGGTTTCAGCTCAAAGTCATTCCTCGGAAAGGCAGGAGAGCGGATTGCAGCTCTATTTGCATAGAACTGATCAGGCCTGTTGTAATCTCCCAGAGTCCTCTGTGGAAGACGCCCAGCAGCATCTCCAGCAGCTTGTTGTTGCACATTCTGTTCTGATAATCGTTTTTCTTTCTTACGGTCTAATGCAGCAGAGAACTTATCAAAACTCTAATGCATGCAACGTTGTATTAAGGCAAGCAGAGAGTGTCAATCCAGTTCTAGGCGATAGAGAATCCACAGAGAATGCAAGATCTAGGACAAATCTAAGTGAAATGAGACAGTTTGTTGAGAAAATCTTGATAACTAATTGCAGCAACCTAAACAGAGTGAAACCTATTTTAAAAATACTAGAAAGCAAGCAGTTACCACGAGGAATAAACAGATAAATAAAAGGGAAGAGCTTCGAATTGTTAAAATTCGACTAGTGGATCGACCACAAGATCGACCACTAGATCGAGCAGAAACGATCGATCTCGTCTATAAACGTAAGAACAAGGAATCTAAAGACCAGGAAGCTATCAAACAACAAGCAAAAGGTGATATGCAACGCAAATAAGCTAAAGAGAAGGGTTTCAGGGTCGAGATTCATATAAGGGGTTTCAAAGGTTGACCTTGGGTTTGAAACTTTAGATCGACTCACTTGGTGAGGGTCTCTAAGCCTCGAAAACAAAACAAGATCTATCTGTGGCTTTCGGTATAGATCACTCTTTCATCCTCTCCTCCAAACCCATGGCTTTTGGTGGAAAAAGAGGTTGAAAGGCAAGGAAAACAGATTTCGAACAATGGCTTAACTAGTCCCCCAAACTACCATGGCTTTTGGGAAGGGGTAACTAATCACTAAGGTGAGATCTTCCGAGGTCCCTGGATCCTGTCAAGGTAAGGGACCTCTCGGATCATGAAGCTCTTGGCGTGAGAGTCTTCAAGCATTAAGCTTTCATCACCTTAGAAGAGATAGATTTAAAACGTTTAGAAAACAAACCAAGATCGAACCTTTTCTACCCCTTAATCCTCTCAACCCTTAACCCTGGATGAACTACTCACTATACATAAAGGAAACCAAGCAAAGACGAAGAGAAGAAACGATAAACATGAAAGATAAACTGGATCAAAACGATAAAGATTCGAAAATACAAAAGCTTGAAACTGTTCTACAATGGTGTTCTTCCGAAAAACGAGAGAGAAAACTTGAAGGAAAAAGTTAGAAAATCTAAAAGTTCTCTCAAAAAGCATTCGCCGCCTTGCCTAAAATGTCAAAACAGTCCAATGGTCCCCCCTTCGCTAACAGCCAAAAACGGTTGAAAGGACAGAGATCGACCATTGGATCGAGTTGTTCTCTCGATCATATCCGGCCATCGTGTCTTCAGCTCGATCCGGGTCTCGATCTTCTTCGGTGAATCGAGTGCTGCATCCGATCTCGGTATCGATCTTTGGGAGGATCAAGTGGTGTACTCGATCCGGCTCTCGCTCTGCATGGCGTCATTTACGTCCGTACCGATGCATCGACTGCTTCACTCGATCTCCGTCTCGATCATTATCCTTGGATCGCCTAGTTGGCTCGATCTTCTGGTCGATCAACTCCTAGATCGACCGGCCATGCTCGATCTGCTACTCGATCACTGGTCCTTAGCATTTTCCCGAGCTTCCATGAACTGCTACATCGGTCTCCACACCTCCACGAACCTCCATGTCTCCAAAGCAACCATAAACAACCTGGAATGGATGCAAAATGCAGAGAAAATGCAAATGCTGATGCAAGAATGCTCTAGGACTCTAAGTGATGCAATCTAACCTAAAACATGATACAAATGCATAAAAAACTATCTAATGAGTATGCAAAATGTATGCAAAATGCAATGACATCAAGTACTCAGGAATCAACAATCCACACAGTACCGACTGCACTTGCAGACGAATCGACCTTCAAGGACGAGTTCGTCGCCAGAGCGGACTGGAGGATACCCATCCTTGAGTACATCATAAACGGAATAGCTCCCCCCGAAAAATGGGAATCTCGAAAGCTCAAGGTCAAAAGTGCCCTCTACAGCGTGCTATTCAACGACAAGTTATACAAGCGAGGTCTATCTTAACTGTACCTTAAATGCGTACATGGTGAGGAAGCCTACACTGTAATGTCCGACACTCACCAAGGCCCTGCGGAAGTCACGCTGGAGGTCGAGTTCTCATCATTCGAATTAAAAAACTTGGCTATTTCTGGCCAACCATGATAGCAGACTGTCAAAGACTATCCAAAAGCTGCGACAAGTGTCAGAGGCACGCCCCGATCATTCATTGTCTAGCAGAAAGACTGTCGTCGATCTCCGCACCTTACCCATTCATGAGGTGGTCAATGGACATAGTAGGACCCATGGTCCCCTCGGGATCAAAGCAGTTTAGGTACCTGCTAGTGCTCACTGCTTACTTCACCAAGTAGATAGATGCTAAAGCTTATCAGCAAACAACCGAGCTCCAGGTATGCGGCTTCATCTGGTAAAATGTGATTTGCCGTCACAGACTTCCTTATGAAATCGCGATGGACAACAGTTCGCAGTTTATATCGTGAAATTTCAAAGACTTCTGCACGAAGTGGAAGATAAAAATCTCCTACTCCACACCTCATTATCCTCAAGAAAACGGGCAAGTTGAAGCAACAAGCAAAACCATCTTGAGCAACCTCAAGAGACGGCTCGACGCCAAGAAAGAGAGGGTGTCCGAACACATTTCGGCCATCCTCTGGGCTTGTCGAACCACACCTCACAAAGCAACCAGCAAAACACCATTCTCATTATCGTATGGGCTGTAAGCTGTAATCCTAACAGAATTTGCAGTTCCCACTCTTCGCCGAACCCTGTGCCCGACGAACACCGAACTCAACGAGCAGCTGTTAAGGAACCAGCTCGATCTGATCGACGAACGTCGAGATCAAGCATTGATCAGGATCCAAAATTACCAGCAGGCCGCAGCTCGCTACTACAACTCCAAGGTCAAACACCGAAGATTCAACGTAGGAGACTTGGTCCCGTGCAAGGTACAAGATTACACCAAAGAGCCTGGTGCTGGGAAACTAGGAACCAACTGGGAAGGTCCCTATCGCATCACTGAGGCAGTTCGCGACGGTGTCTACAAGCTCACAAAAGTACGAAACGGGGTGCCCGAGATAAGACCTTGGAACGTAGTGAACCTCAAGAGGTATTATCGCTAAAGCACTTTAAACAATCGAACTACGTCATGGCTTGATCCCTTTACAGGGTATGTAGGGAGCTCAACCCACTAGTTCAGCCACCACTTTTTATCAAATTTTTATTCCACAGCATGACAACATCAATAGGCGAGCTACGCGCGACGACCCTACGTTGTTTCATCTACTCAGCAACAATTATATTTGTCAAAACCGAGATCACGAACCAAAACGGTTCGGACCACCCTCGTCATACATCTATAAGCTGAAATACATTAAAAACAAACTTGAGCTCACCCTCACCTCATAACTAGCAAGATCAAGCTCATGCATCGCTTACTCGTTCGGAGGGGGGGGGGGTTAAAGTCATATCTAACTGACCTCAAAGTCCAAGCACTCCCAATCTCCCACACCTCGATATAAGCGAGCTACCTATCCTATATGCCTTTCCAAACAACACAAGGTACACATCTCTCATTTCGAAAATCAACTAAGTTCGGAGTCCTACTCCACTTCACAGGCGCGACCAGATTTACAATTCGACACCAATTATAGCTGGATCTCCAGACCTCAAGCCGACGAGCCCAACGCAGCTCGCAGTTCGTCAGGGACGACTAAGCCCTATGTTTGGAAACTCAGAATAAAATCGAACTCCCTTCTCCATCTCAAGGCCGAAACTGAGAAATGCCTAGTTCAAAAGAAAGCAAACTCTATCTCGAACACCTAAACTTCACCGCGAAGCAGTTCGACTCACCTCCTAAAAACTCAAAGAAAGGCCAAGCTAAAAAACTTAGCCACTTTTCTCAAAGTAAATGGATCGCACTCCGCGACCTAACCGGTTTATTTAAATCCGATAAACCGAGCAACGAACTCGCAATTGACAACTCGAGCATCGAACATACGACTAGCGATCTGAGCCACGAGCTCGGTAATCCTATTCCGCTTTCCTAAAGTTACTAAACAACTTAGTAAATATCCTACTCGAACAAGAAATGCAAGAGACAAAAATAAAACAAAGTCTAAGGCACAAAGCCCGATTGCATTAATACTAAAGCCCTTTCGGGCATGGATGAGTTCGAGAATTAAGGATAAAAGCCCTCTCGGGCACCAAAACAAGCGTAAAAACCCCGCTGGCGAACCATGTTCGAAAAATAAATTTAAAAAGAGGAAAGGAAAGAGAAAGGAGCCACGGTCAGCCGTCGAGCTAACCACCCGCCTTCTCGTCTTCGTCCTCCCTCCTCGCTTCATTACTACCTCCTTCCTCCACATTCGTACCGAATTGATGTAGACCAACGGGCGCGCCAGAAACCGGGTCAACATTCATAGCCACTGAGTCTTCAGAGATCACAGGGAGATTCAGCTTGCTGATCGAGAAGTTTGAGACCTGGGCAGCCTTGAAAGCCACTCCCAAGTCCTCCTCGTCCTTCTTCACCCTCTCCAGCTCCTCTTCAATGGTAGTGTCCCCGGAAATGACCTGCTCGAGCATCTCTTTGTTCGCGATGCACTCTTGGAGATCACCCTCGGCCACGCCCTCGGCCTTCTTCCTTACCCACTTCAGCTTAAAGCCCTCAATCACCTCCATGAACATTCGGGACATCTCCTTCCGGGCCTCACGGCTGGCTTAGCGGATTGCACCCTCGCGCTCATGGATAAAACGGAGATTCTTCTCCCTCGCAGCCTCATGGTGAGCTTGCACCGCTTCAGCTTGAGCCTCAAAGATCTGATAGGTGGCAACCTTGAACTTCTCGCCCTTGTCAACCAGCTCGTTCTCGAAATCCGTTATATGAGCATGCTGGCCTCTGAACTGCTTAATGAGGGTAGTTGATACAAGAGTTTTGAGGTCTTGATTCAATCAGCCAAGCTTGTACAAATCAGTTGTAGTATAGCATAGGGTTTTTATCAATCCAAATGGGTTTTAGTTAAAAACAGAAGAGTTGAGAGTAAAAATCTCTAAGTCAAGCAAGGAGAAAAGTGTTTTTGTTGCCAAAGCAACCAATCTAATATCATAATATGATCAACCAGCAAAGGGAGTAAAGATAAGAGAAAACTAAGCAAAACTAAACAAGCAAAACAAAGCAAAACAGGGGAAATCCGAAATTCAAATAAGAGAAAGTCAAGTTCCTAGATGTGATTATTGACTTTGGAGAATTCATAGACTAACTAAGGCAGTTTCAAACTACATTGATCAAGCAAACAAGCAAGCAATGGTGATTCCTAGACATAGAGTTCACAATCAAGCAAGCTAGATCCAATCTCTGGTAAAATAGCCTTTTGCTAAATATCTTAACAAGAACTAACTCTCATTAGTACTAAAAGATTAAGCAATCATTAGATAACAAATCTATTCAAGTCAAAATACTCCTCAAACAGTCAATCTCTTGAGCCAAGGCCAGCAAATCCTCTATTAAACAAGATCAGCATTTCATCAAACACTTGGTGGGCATAAGAGAAAGCTAACAACCTAGATAAGTGTGATCAAGACAAATCTAGCATTGAGAATAGATTAATAGAGAGGAACCCATAAAATAAAGCACTAAACAAGGCCTTAATCAAGTCCTAAATTCCCATAATCTACCACATGGAGAAACTCTAAGCAAACTACTCACTCAAAGCCATGTTTAACACCAAATCACAAAGGAAAAGGATGTTAATCATGATTAAAAGAGAAAATAAAGAAAGATTAAAGGTAAATACTTAATTATATTAAACAAAGCAAAGGATTTGTCTTACAAACTTAAAGAAAATGCTTAAGAACAGTAATTTGACAAGACTTGTCCAAAATCTAGAAAAAGAGGCTATTTATAGCCTACAGAAGGAAGCCCTAGAGTAATGGCAAAAGTGTAAATAAAACAGGTTCATGACAGATGTAAACCCAATACAAACTTGTTTTATTTACACTTTTGCCATTACTCTAAGACTTCCTTATCTAGGCTATAAATAGCCTCTTTTTCCTTATTTTCTATAAGTTTTGTCAATTTACTGTTCTTAAGCATTTTCTTTGAGTTTGTAAGACAAATCCTTTGCTTTGTTTTATATAATCAAGTATTTGCCTTTAATCTTTTTTTATTCTCTCTTTTAATCATGATTAACATCCTTTTCCTTTGTGATTTGGTGTTAACATGGCTTTGAGTGAGTAGTTTGCTTAGAGTTTCTAGATGTGGTAGATCAGGGGAATTTAGGACTTAATTAAGGCTTGTTTAGTGCTTCATGTTATGGGTTCCTCTCTAGTAATCTATTCTTAATGCTTGATTTGTCTTGATCACACATATCTAAGTTGTTAGCTTTCTCTTATGCCCACCAAGTTTTTAATGAAATCCTGAGCTTGTTTAATAGAGGATTTTCTGGTCTTGCCTCAAGAGATTGACTGTTTGAGGAGCATTTTGACTTGAATAGAGTTCTTATCTAATGCTTGCTTGATGTTTTAGCACTAATGAGAGTTAGTTCTTGTTAAGATGTTTAGCAAAGGGCTATTTGCCAAGAGATTGGATCTAGCTTGCTTGATTGTGAACTCTATGTCTAGGAATCACCATTGCTTGCTTATTTGCTTGATCAATGTAGTTTGAAACAGCCTTAGTTAGTGTCTGAAATTCCACAAAGTCAATAACCACATCTTGGAACTTGCTTTTCTCTTATTTAAATCTCGGATTTGCTCTGTTTTGCTCTGTTTTGGTTGCTTAGTTTTGCTTAGTCTGCCTTAGTATTTGTTTCCTTTGCTGCTTGATTATATTAGGATACTAGGTTGGTTGCTTAGGCAACAAAACACTTCTCTGCTTGCTTGACTTAGACATTTTTAGCCTCAACTCTTATGTTTTCAATTAATCCCAATTCGCTTCACAAAACCCAATACTACAATGACTAGTACAATGGATGATTGACATAAGAGGTGCAAAACCCCGATTGAAGTTTTGCTTAATATGCATTTATCTCATCCCTTTGCAAAATCATTTTCTCTCTTGCTTAAGAACCGCTTTAGCTAGAATCACATGCACAACTGTTTATCCTTTGTGCATTCTAGCTTATCTAAACTGCTAGCTTTTGATCTCTTCTTGATTTGTAGAAGTTTGATCTTGTTGTTTAGACTTGTTAGACTTTTCTTGGCTTAGAGAGTTCTCTTTCAAAACTTTCAGTTGTTAGGTTCTTCAGCTTTTGTTATTTCACTTACCCTGTTTTCAAGCTTTGCTTTTGAAGGTACAATGGGGAGAACAATCATAGCTGCTGGGAAAAAAAGGAAAAGCACCTAAGGAAGGAGCAACTACCTCACCACGAGCAAGCAAAGACAAGGGAAAGGGTGTTGCAGCTGAGACTTCATCCAAAGCCGCTGAAAAAAGACCAGCTGGAGAGAAAGGCGCCAAGCAGAAAGGCAAAGGAAGAGCTGTTGAGGAAGAAGCTCCATCCAGGAAGTAAAATGCTAGGGAGCTAATGGAGAGATTCAGCCGATGCACCTTCAAACCAACAAGAAACCCAAGCACCACCGCAATAAAGGAGCTAGAGATCTATGAAGATTGCATTGGCCTCTTTGAGCGCATGGGGTTTACAAAGCTGTTGCAGCCTCTTCCCTCCTATGAGCGCTTCAATCATCAGTTCCTCTCTACTCTCAAGGTGGTCAATTATGAGATGAGTGAACTCCCTGACCATGATGGATGGATCTCCTTCAAACTTGGAAAGCAGAGGTTCATAATCACATTCCAAGAACTCTCTAGGGCGCTGGGGCTAAACACCTATTTTCAAAGAGGAAATAAGTTCTTAATCCATGAAACACAGTACTCAAGGCTACGGGAAATGATTGGAGTTGGAGAATTCAGAGCTGGGGTTACAAGGAACCAACACTTGAAGCATTCTGCAGTTAGATATACACAAAAGGTGCTTGCAAACACATTTTTTGCAAGGAAGGAGACATCACACCTAACTGACAAGGAAAGAGACTTCCTCTACAATGGATTGTATACCAGTGTAGGCGCCAGCCCACCAAGCCAATACCCTTGCCTTGTGAGACTGTTGATGGAGCAGCTGCTAACCTACCAGAGTTGGGTTATCAACAAAGGAAAAAGGGAGAGGAACCCACAGCTCCACATTGGAGGAGTTATGACAGCTATACTCATAGCTTGTGATGTGAATCTTGAGAAACATGCTGGAGATGCTCTAGGTCCTCTCTGGATAGATATTGATTATCTGAAGAGGAGCCATTTTCTTGAGAAGAGTGTTCAGGTCAAGCATGTCTACCAATTACGCAATAACCACCAAGAGCAAGTCATAGTTCTTCTCCCTAACCCAAGGCTCACCTCCCTCACCACAAGAACCAACATCTGCTTCAATGTGAGTGAGAGGAGCTCTACAGAGGTGGCCCTATCCCTGGAGAGAGAGAAGAAGACAGTGAGGAAGGAAACACTGAAGAGATTGGAGAAGAACAAGAAGATCACCAATGGAATGCTACTGCTGGCGCTGAAGGCCAAGGAAGAACCTATGAAGAAGATGAGCTTGAAGAAGAAGAAGTGTTGAGTTACAGTTTAAAGCAGTTCCACTTCAAACCCTATGAATCGCCCAACCAACGAGGCTCTTTGAAGATAGCTCATGAGCACATCAACTCTCTACAGAAATGGTGTAAGTGGCAAGACAAGGCCATAAAGAGTTTAGTGAAAATGGTTAAGGGGAATTTCAAGAAAAACAAAGCAACATCAGCAAGAACTCCGCACCAAAGCCATGCTCATGAGCACACTCCTAACCAAGAAGAGCATCTACAACAAGATGAGCCAACTGAAGAGGAGGAAGCTTTTTGGAACCCCCATGGAAGACACTCTTTCCATGCACAGCCAAGTGATCAATGGGGGACATGGGCACAACCAAGAGCTTCATCCTATGAGCCAAGAACCCATGTGCCATCAGCTTGGAAACCAACTCCCACTCCCTCTAAAGTTCAAGAGACGTGGCAATGGGGTCAACAAGGGAACTCTTTTCAAGCAGAGCAGTTATGGTCAAGCTGGGTTCAACCACCTCAAGAGGCAGAGCATTCCACCAAGGTTTATGAGAGGAGAAACAAAAGGAGAGCTAGCAAGTCTCCTCAAACCTCGGGATCATCCCACCACTCCTACCACTGAACCAAGTACCACATCCTCTCCACTGTTTATACCATTGCATCTTTATTTTGTTTTGTATTATATTTTATGTTTCTCTCTCTCATTTCTTTTATTACACAAGAGACTGTGTAATTTAAGTATGGGAGAGAGATTTGGGGTTTGATTTTGTTTTCTGTTTTCTTAATTTTTCTTTATCTTTGTACTTTGAGTCTCATTCATATCATGCATTCATGTAAGGCATAGAAAAACACAAAAAATTGAAAAATTTGAAAAATTTTGCATTTTTGCAGACCAAAAAGAAAGCATGTAGTTGCATTTCATTCTTCTAAGATTGAGTCTAGTGTTGACATATAGGTTGCATTGTATTTGCATAGGGCATTATGATGAATTTTCCTTGTAAAGTGCTTAGTGTTTAGAGATGATTTCAGTGTTTAAGTGGTTAGTTGTTTGATGCATCATATGATTGCTAGAAGTTAAGGCTGAACCATGCTTAGATTGCTAGATTTGGTCTTCTCATTTCATTCTGAAAGCACTTGTTCTCTGAAAATCAACTCTATCAACTTGAACTTTAATTTGGACTTTTAATTATCATGTCTTATTCATTGAAAAGTTAATTCATGGCTACCATATACATATTTGGATCATATTTCTCTTTTCTACCACTCTTGTTGATCCAAATAGCTGATCCTCATACTTATGGAACATTTACATCCCCACCCTTAACCAAAAACTCCTTTTGAGCCTAAACACTATTGTGAGAGCTGTGAGGCCTTTGCATTTCATTTTTGATTTTTTCTTGGCAAAAAGTGTTAGGAATAAGGCTGGCAATGATTAGCTCTCTTGTAGATATCAGCTTGCATCTTGAGCTTGATTCTAGGATAGGAGTTTTGGGTTTAAAAAGGGTAGTATATGTGGTTTGAACTTCATGTTTTTATGTTTTGAAAGAAAGGGAAAAGTTTTGAAATGGTAGAAATGGGGAAACAGTCTATAATTGTGGTTAAATGAAGGGAAGAAAAAGCTCTAAGTGCAAAGAAGAAATGCGCCAGCAACAAGGCTCAAAAAAGGTCCAAAGAAGAAAAATCAGACCAGGAGCAATCCACCAAAGGTGATGAAGGTGCCAGAACAACAAAGAAGAGCAAGTCCCAACCAAAAAGAAGCAACCACACATGCAAAAAGAAGAAGTTTCCCCAG
This sequence comes from Thlaspi arvense, assembly GCA_911865555.2. NCBI lineage: Eukaryota > Viridiplantae > Streptophyta > Magnoliopsida > Brassicales > Brassicaceae > Thlaspi > Thlaspi arvense. The sequence goes on along the minus strand of OU466861.1, from coordinate 35,748,040 downwards.
CCATGAAGAAGGGTAAAGGGTAGAGTTTAGGAAAGGGTAGCGTTAGGGGTTCATTTTTGGGTTTAGAAGTATTTAGGACTCAACTTTGGGTAGAAGGGAGCTTTGATTTGCATGCATAAGTGTGCTTTTACCTTTAGCATTTTGCCTAAGATGAGATCCTTTTCATTGAGTGATCCTTTTTATTTAATAATCCTTTGCTAAAATGAGATCATTTTTATCTCATAACCTTACCCTTTTCAACCAAATGTCTTTACTTGATTTGCATAAGCATGATTCATGTTCTGATCTTAATTGAATGTTAAAGAGTTGGTTAATTTGAGCATTTGCCTAAGTTGAGATTTGAGATCATTTTGAAACATGATGAGCATGGCTAGGTTCTTTGAAGTACAGCTGATTATGTTTGCATCCTACAACTAGGCACTTAAGCATTGACACTATCTCTTTACCTTTGCACTTTTGGAATCTGAATGCCCATTTTCAAACCTCACTCTCCCATTTGTTCTTAATTGCTTAAGGACAAGCAAAAGGCAAGTGTGGGGGTGTTGATATCCCTTGTATTTACACCATTTAAGACTGCATTTAGTACATGTTTTGGTTCTCTTTTGCATGGTTTACCTTAGTTTTTACCCCCATTTTCTTCTCTTTTTAGACTTAGGTTGCATTTAGGATATAGTTTGCATTTTCCTTGCATTTTGGATGTTTTTAGGTGCTTTTGGAGCTAAGAGGAGCTTGGAGGAGCTTTGGGGATGATTCATGATGCTAGCTGGATCAAAGGGAGCAAGAAGTATCAAAGCAGACAATTTCTGCAAAGGTTTTCGGTCAGAGCACGGTGAACATCAGTCAATGGGTGACCGATACCATATTTTTGGTCACCAGCATCGATCACAGGGTGACCGATACGAGCAACATCGATCACCAGCATTGGTCAGGAGTGACCGACATAAACACACCGAATGAATTACAGTCACCAGCATCGATAACTAACAGACCGATGGGATTCACATCGGTCACAGATGACCGATGTAACTGACCGATGTAAACCCAGTCCGAACCTGTTTAATTTACACTTTTTCAATTACTTTAGGGCTTCCTTCTCTAGGCTATAAGTAGCCTCTTTTTCCTTATTTTCGACAAGTCTTGTCAATTTACTATTCTTAAGCATTTTCTCTGAGTTTGTAAGACAAATCCTATGCTTTGTTTAATAATCAAGTATTTGCCTTTAATCTTTCTTTATTCTCTCTTTTAATCATGATTAACATCATTTTCCTTTGTGATTTGGTGTTAAACATGGCTTTGAGTGAGTAGTTTGCTTAGAGTTTCTAGATGTGGTAGATTAGGGAAATTTAGAACTTGATTAAGGCTTGTTTAGTGCTTCATGTTATGGGTTCCTCTCTATTAATCTAGTCTTAATGCTAGATTTGTCACGATCACACTTATCTAGGTTGTTAGCTTTCTCTTATGCCCACCAAATTTTTGATGAAATGCGGAGCTTGTTTAATAGAGGATTTGCTGGCCTGGGCTCAAGAGATTGACTGTTTGAGGAGCATTTTGACTTGAATAGAGTTCTTATCTAATGCTTGCTTGATGTTTTAGCACTAATGAGAGTTAGTTCTTGTTAAGATGTTTAGCAAAGGGCTATTTGCCAAGAGATTGGATCTAGCTTGCTTGATTGTGAACTCTATGTCTAGGAATCACCATTGCTTGCTTATTTGCTTGATCAATGTAGTTTGAAACAGCCTTAGTTAGTGTCTGAAATTCTCCAAAGTCAATAACCACATCTAGGAACTTGCTTTTCTCTTATTTAAATCTCGGATTTGCTCTGTTTTGCTTTGTTTTGGTTGCTTAGTTTTGCTTAGTCTGCCTTAGTCTTTGTTTCCTTTGCTGCTTATTATATTAGGATACTAGGTTGGTTGCTTAGGCAACAAAACACTTCTCTGCTTGCTTGACTTAGAGATTTTTGCTCTCAACTCTTCGGTTTTCAACTAATCCCAATTGGATTGACAAAACCCAATACTACAATGATTAGTACAATGGGTGATTGACATAAGAGGTGCAAAACCCTTGTATCAAGGTCTAAGGAGACTTGCTAGCTCCCTCTTGTTTCTCCTCTCATAAACCTTTGTGGAATGCTCTGCTTCTTGAGGTGGTTGAACCCAGCTTGACCATAACTGCTCTGCTTGAGAAGAGTTCCCTTGTTAACCCCATTTCCATGTCTCCTGAACTTCAGAGGGAGTGGGAGTTGGTTCCCAAGCTGATGGTACATGGGTACTTGGCTCGTATGATGAAGCTCTTGGTTGTGCCCATGTCCCCCATTGATCACTTGGCTGTGCATGGAAAGAGTGTCTTCCATGGGGGTTCCAAACAGCTTCCTCCTCTTCAGTTGGCTCATCTTGTTGTATATGCTCTTCCAGATGAGAGGTGTGCTCATGAGTATGGATTTGGTGGGAAGTTCTTGCTGATGTTGCTTTATCCTTTTTGAACTTCCCCTTAACCATCTTCACCAACTTCTTTATGGCTTTGTCTTGCCATTTACACCACTTCTGTAGATAGTTGATGTGCTCATGAGCTACCTTTAAAGAGCCTCCTTGGCTGGGTGCTTCAAAGGGTTTGAAGTGGAACTGCCTTAAACTGTAGCTCAACACTTCTTCTTCTTCAAGCTCATCTTCTTCATAGGTTCCTCCTTGGCTTTCAGCACCAACAGCAGCATTCCATTGGTGGTCTTCTTCAGCTTCTTCTCCAATCTCTTCAGTGTTTCCTTCCTCACTGTCTTCTTCTCTCTCTCCAGGGATAGGGCCGCCTTTGTAGAGCTCCTCCTCACTCAGATTGAAGTTGATGTTGGTCCTTGTGGTGAAGGAGGTGAGCCTTGGGTTAGGGAGAAGGACTCTTACTGGCTCTTGGTGATCATTGAGGAATAGGTAGACATGCCTGCCTTGAACCCTCTTCTCAAGGTAATGGCTTCTCTTCAGATAGTCCATGTCTATCCAGGAAGGACTTAGAGCATCTTCAGCATGCTCCTCAAGATTCACACCACAGGCCATGAGTATGGCTGTCACAACTCCTCCAATGTGAAGTTGTGGGTTCTTCTCCCTTCTTCCTTTGTTTATGGCCCAGCTCTGATAGGTTAGCAGCTGCTCCATCAACAGTCTTACAAAGCATGGGAACCTGCTTGGTGGACCAATAGGTGTTGCATTCTCGTTGGTGGCCACACTGGTATACAATCCGTAGTAGAGGAAGTCTCTCTCCTTTCCAGTTAGGTGCGAGGTTTCCTTCCTTGCAAAGAATGTGTTTGCAAGCGCCTTGTGTGCATATCCAACTGCAGGATGCTTCAAGTGTTGGTTCCTTGTGATTCCAGCTCTGAATTCCCCAACTCAAATCATTCCCCATAGCCTTGTGTATTGTGATTCATGGATTGAGAACTTCTTTCCTCTTTGAAAATAGGTGCTTAGCCCCAGCGGCTTAGAGAGTTCTTGGAAGGTGATTATAAACCTCTGTTTTCCAAGCTTGAAGGATATCCATCCATCACGGTCAGAGAGCTCACTCATCTCATAGTTGACCACCTTGAGAGTGGAGAGGAACTAATGAGTGAAGCGCTCATAAGAGAGAAGGGGTTGTAACAGCTGTGTAAGCCCCATGTGCTCAAAGAGACAAAATGGTTCCTAGGCAAAAGAGATGATGATCTTGCAAAGGGATGAAAACAAACAAGTAATGAGATAAAAGAACATTAAGCAAAGCTTCAACATCTAACTTGCTTATCCTAAACAAATCCACAATGCAAAGCCAAAGCACAACACTTAAAACTAATCAAACCTGCTCTTAAAAACATATACTAAGCGATTATGAACACATGCAAAGATTAAGAGCAAAGGAGTGATAGTTTAGGAAGCACTTAGAGAAAGCAATAAAAGAGAGAGAGAACTAACAATTTCGTGCTTTAAGAGAGAAGTAATGAACTGAAGTGTGAAGAGAAGTGAAGGAGATTGTTGGTTTAAATAGAGATAAGGAGAGGGAACCAAAGATATCAATGGTTGGTGAAGGAACAAAATGAATCAAAAGAGTGAGGGATAAAAACAAAAGTGCTCAGAAGCTATGAAAGAGATCTGGAAGAATCCAATGTGTAAATTTAAACCTCTTTGGCTCCAAACCAAAGGAGGGAAATTTTTTTGAAAGATGAAGTACTTACCTCGGTGGAACATCGATCACAAATGACTGTTGTAATTGACCGAAATGTCAGTATCGGTCATAAGTGATCGATGCTAGTGATCGATGTTCCTCATTAGAATCACATTGGTCATCACATGATTGATGTTGTCGACCGAAATTCATCCGTTGGGTTTATATCGATCAGTGTATGATCAATGTTGGTGATCGATATGTTTCTGAGAATCACATCGATCACCAACTGATCGATACACTTGACCTAAATTCGTCCGGCGGGTTTATATCAATCAAGCTTGATCGATGTGAATGACCGAAATGTATTCCTCTTTCAAACTTCCTTCCATAGTGATTGATATGTTGATTGGTGTAAACTAGCTCCACTGACATCGATGAAATATGATCGATATTCATGACCGAAAAGTGTGTATTGGTCTTGTCATGACCGATACAGTTGATCGATGTCAGCCAGAAAACACATGTTCTTAGTCCTTTTCAGACTTTCTCAACCCCCAATTCGAACTCCTGCTTCTATACACTATAACAAAGCATAAAAGAGAAACTAGAAAGCATAATATGTACAAAAGGATACCATGGGACTACCTCCCAAGTGTGTTTGTTTAAAGTCACTAAGCTTGACATTGCTTACTTGAGGGCTAGTGAGTAGAGGTTGATGGAGCTGGTGCTCCTACCTCTTTCTTCCTCCAGACCCATGTCCTTTGATATTTGCTTGGGTTTGCCACGAGCTGACATCCTATGCCTTTTCTTCTTGACATTTGGTATGGTTGAAGGTTTCACTTCCCTGGTGGTTAAGCTTTCATTATCCTTCAAACCCTCTTTAAGCTTCAACACAGCATTTGGTGTCTTTCCTTGTTCAGTAGGGAAAGCATCACTCATCAGCATGCTCATAGTGAGATTCATAGCATCCTCCAAATTATGTGGGAGCCTCCACTGTTCATTCTCTTGTTCAGTTGCTCCACAGAAAACTATGGAAGGAGAGTCAATCTTGTAGACTTTGAACTCATCAACATTCTTTAAAATCACTGAACCTCTCTTGAAGTCTAACTGAGCTCCTGCTGTTGCCAAGAATGGTGTGCCTAGAAGAAGTGGCACCTCTCTGGAATATGTTTTCTCTATGACTACAAAGTCTGTTGGCACTAGGCATTCTCCAATCTTCAAGGGGTAGTCTTTCACCATGCCCAAGGGTCTTATGGAGTTGTTGTCCACAAAAGTGATAGAGGTCCTGGATGGCAGTAGCTTCTTGATTCCCAGAGTTTGGCTTAGATGGAGGGACATGACATTCACAGTTGATCCTGAATCAATAAGGCCTTGACACTGTCAAGGATCTCCAGCTCACAAGTGATGAGGAATTTTCTTGGGTTGGGGAGCTTGGGCAATGACTTCATCATCTTGCTTCCTTTCATGTGAGCCCCCACATTCTCAAGGATTGGTTCCACCACCTCTAGCTTGTCAAAAACTTCTTTCGGAAACCTAATTTGATGTTTCACTTCTAGCAAAGTGGTGCCATGTGGGAGCTTTATTCCAGCATCTTGTATGTCTTACTTGAACTTTGTGTACATCTCCATTCTAGCTTTTGTGAAATGCATTGTGGGGGTAGGAGACTGGTGGTTTGCAGTCCTGAACTGCAAGTTATTTACCCTTCTCATTACTGCTTGAAGAATTTCCCACTTGGTGATGGAAGAGCTCCTTGGAGTCTTGAGGAGTGTTGTTAGACAAAACCATCAAAGCATGGTGTGTCTCAAGTGGTTCTTCATCAGCATCAGTGTGCTTTGGTGTGGTGGTTTCTTCTGCAGCAGCAAGGGTTTTCTCAGCCTCCTCTTTCTGAGCAGCTTCCAGTGCTGCTCTTTCTTGTTCTTCTGCTTTGTTCAAGCTTTCATCAAGTCAATGGAGGAACTTCTCTACAACTTCCTGAGCTTCCTGATCATCAATATTGCTACTTCTGACTTCTCCTCCATACTCAACCCTTAGCCTGGCCATATGTAATAGCATTTTTTGGATCATGATGCCAAGCTCTTCCAATGAGGCATCTTCATCAGTGAATTCCTCTTCTTCTTCTTCTGCCTCTTGAGTGAGTAAGTGGCAGAATTCCTGAGGATTGTGGGCAGCTTTCCTAGGAAGAGTGTCCTGAAGTATTGGCGTTGGTGCATCTTCTTGGCTGCTCTCCAAGAGTTGTATCCTTGAGTCCAAGTCATCAAACTTGGCATGAAGGTCATCATGAACATAATCGATCCTCTTGTGCAGCTCAGCAAATCTTTTGTTCATCTCCATAGCTCCAATGGTTTGGAGACTGATGCTTTCCATGATCATGCTCCTGATGTCAGCTGTTCCAGATGCAGAAGAATAGAGTTGGTCTTGAGGGAGGGAGGGAGTGTAGCTCTCTTCAAAGTAGTACATAGGTAGAGGCTCTTGGAAGAAGTTGTTGTAAGTAGTGTCTTCAAAGTATAACATCTTGCTGTTTGTTATAACTCACCTGAAATGAAAACACTTGGAAAATAGTGAGTAACCAAATAAAGCTAAAAACTTGATCTTAAAGATTCTATAAACTCTAATGATTCAAACATAAAACCTAAAAGGCAACGGCGCCAAATTGATACAAGAGTTTTGAGGTCGTTCAATCACCCAAACTTGTACTAATCAGTTGTAGTATAGCATAGGGTTTTTATCAATCCAAATGGGTTTTAGTTGAAAACAGAAGAGTTGAGAGTAAAAATATCTAAGTCAAGCAAGCAGAAAAGTTTTTTTGTTGCCAAAGCAACCAATCTAATATCCTAATATGATCAAGCAGCAAAGGGAGTAAAGGTAAGAGCAAACTAAGCAAAACTAAACAAGCAAAACAAAGCAAAACAGGGGAAATCCGAAATTCAAATAAGAGAAAGGCAAGTTCCTAGATGTTGTAATTGACTTTGGGATTTCATAGACTAACTAAGACTGTTTGAAACTACATTGATCAAGCAAACAAGCAAGCAAAGGTGACTCCTAGACATAGAGTTCACAATCAAGCAAGCTGATAAACAGGATATTTCTAAGCTGTTTGAGTCAAAGCCTAAACTACTGTTAATGATGTAGTATAATGGTAAACGTATCAATCCAGCCTAGGTTGAAGAAAGACACTAAGAATTCAAGAGCAATGCAAAGCTAAGCAGATTCGGGTAAATAGATGAGAAATTCTACGAAAACTAAATGCAATGCGAAATGAACAAGAAAACTATTTTAAAATCCCTGGAAGAGGGTTAAAAACTACTGGTAAAAGACTGAGGATTAAAATTGCAAACTAGTAATTACTAAAAATCGAAAGCTAAAGCAGGTAAATAGAGAACTTCTAGCAACTTAAGGTGATATGCAATGAAACTAATGTAAAGATGCGAACTTTAAGAGTTGGAAATTAAAACTTGAGATTTTGAAATGCTAAAAGGAGGATCTAAGGTTAAGGGTTAGATTAAGAAGGTTAAAGATTCAAGCTTGGCTTTTGAAAAACATAAATATACACTTTTTGTGCTATCTCTAGACCTTGAGAAATTAAAAGAGGTTTATCCATGGTGTGTGGTATAAAACCTTTCCTTAACCCTTCCTCCAAACCCATGGTTTGTGGTGGAAAGATGGGTCAAAGAACATTAAGGTTAGATCTCAGGCCTAATAAGCTCCCTAAGCAACCATGGTGTTTGGGAAAAGAAAGCTAATCTCTTGGAATTGGTTTTAAGAGACTCCTGAATCCTTCTAAGATAAGGAGATCTCTGAGATCATAAAGATCTTTCCCAAGACTCTTTAGGCATTAAGCCCCCAAATCCAAGAAGAGAATGAGTTGAAAACAAGAAAAGACCCAAGCTTTAAACTTTTTAAACCCTCTTAATCGCCCCAACCTTAAACTCAAAGACGAACTACTCACAACACATTGTTAAAACCGAAGAAAATGCAATAGATGAAAAGTACTAAGCAAGAAGAACAATTAAGAAAAGTACTTAGATTAAGAAAGATTAAGATTCAAAACATGAAAAAGCTTGAAAAGGTTCAACAATGGCTAAAATCGCCTTCAACAGTAAGCAAAAGCTAAAAAGAGTAAAGATATAATGAATGGTTCACGATCCTTTGCCCAAAATAGGGTAAACAAGAAATGGTCCCCCCTTCAGAAAAGTCCAAAAAATGAGCTGGCTTGATAATGTCCTGAGATCGAGCTGAGTACTCGATCTGATGCTCAATCTTCTTCATGGATCGTCCTCCTCTGCTCGATCTTTGGGTGGATCGAGTGCTTCTCTCGATCTTCTGGTCGATCCTCGGATGATTGGGTCGTGGTCTCGATCTGGTACTCGTTCTGCATGGCTTAGTCCACGTCCGTACTCACGATCAATCACCTTGGTCGATCTTGGTCTCAATCCTCCTTCTTGTAACGACTTGAGTCACTCGATCTTCTGGTCGATCTCATTTAGATGGACCTGCCTAGCTCGATATGCCTCTCGATCTCGGTCCCTTTGCTGCATGGCTGAGTTCTCCCAAGTGTCTACAAGCATCCCTCTCGATCCTTAGCATGTCCACGCAACCTCCACAGCTCCAATGTGTCCATGAAAACCTGAATATGATGCAAGAATGCAAGAAATATGCAAATGCTAATGCAAAATGCATTTAGGACCTAAAATGAGACAAATGGTGCAAACTAGCCTAAAATGTAAGATGAATGCATGAAAAACGACTATAAATGCATGTTGAATATGCGAAATATATGAGAATATCAACTCTCCCAAACTTGCCTTTTGCTTGTCCTCAAGCAAACAAAATTCAAGAAAGGAAGAGAGGTTTAAAAGTGGGAGCTCAAAACTAAAAGTGTTAATGGAAAAACTGATTCAAACCCCAAGTTATAGGTTCTAAGATGCACAGAGATTATTCTACTTTAAAAGCTTTAGCAATACCCTTCATAGCAAACAATGAAATCTAGCTTACCCTACACAAGCATTCAAATCAACAAACTCTTTAACATTCATTAATCGGTAACCAATGGATCATGTTTGTGCAAATCAAGAGAAATAATTTGGTCAAGGGACATGGTTATGAGATGAAAATGATCTCATGCAAATAAGGGTTCAAAAATTTAGGGAATCACTCAATGAAATGATCCGGTCTTAGGCAAAATGCTAAAGGTAAAAGCACACCTATGCATACAAGTCAAAGCTCTCTTCTACCCTTTTTTACCCAAGATGAACCTAAGAACTTCTAAAACCCCGAGTGTAACCCCTAAATCTACCCTTTCCCAAAGCGCTTGATCTCTTCATTATTCACCTAAGGGGGAAACTCCTTCTTCTTTTGTTTGTGTGGTTGATTTTTTTTTTTTTTTGAACTTGCTCTTCTTTGTTGTATGATTGGGGCCAATTCCTTCACCCTTGGTGGATTGCTTGGCTGATTTCTCCTTTGGATGACCTTTGTAAGCTTTGTTGTTGTGGGCGCCTTTATTCTTTAACACTTAGAGCATTTTTTTCTAATTAACTTAACCACAAAATGAACTGTTCCCCTTTACTACCAATCCCATACTTCTTCTTCTTCTCAAAAATGTAAATAGTAAACGCTCAAACCACTTTTACAACCCTTTCCCAAACTCCTAACCTAATACCAAGCTCAAAATGCAAGCTGGTGTCTACAAGAGAGCTTCTCCTTGCCAGCCTTATTCCTAACACTTTTTGCCAAGATAAGTTCAAAAATTGATGCAATGCAAGGCCTCACAACTCTCACAATAGTATTTAGGTCAGAAAGAAGGATTGGTTTAGGGCGTGGTTTACTATCCCATAATGATGAGGATCAGCTACTTGGATTAACAAGAGTGGTAAGAAGGGAAGAAGATAATCCAAGTATGTATATAGGTAGCCATGCAATCACTCTCAATGCACAAACAAGATTCAAAGTCAAGATTATGGTTCTAGTAGGATAGAGTTGGCATCAGATCAAAATAAGCTTCAGCATCAGACTAGAATATCACTGCAAGTAGTCAAGATATGGTGCAGCCTTAACTTCAAACTCCCTAGATGCAATCAAACAACAAATAACCAAGGCATTGAAAACAATTCACACGTTAACATCTTAACAAGTGCTTATCATCTACTCCCTATGCAGATGCAAACAACCTAAATGTTTAAAATTCTAGACTCAATTCTAAAATTTTTAACAATGCAGATGCAAACTATATGATTTTTTTTTGTACTTTTTGAAAGATTTTCTGATTTTTCTATGCAATTTAGATGAATGCAATGCATGAAGACTCAAGGATGCTAATCAGAAAATAAGATCCAAATAAAACATGTCAAACCACACACTCTCCCCCAAACTTGAATGACACCGTCTCGTTGGCAAACAAATTCAAGAGGAGATCAAAACACAAAGAAAAAATAAGAAAAAATGCATGATATATACAAGGGTTTGGTTGTTCGTACCTCAGAGCTAGGCTTGACTGGAGCTCGAGGTTGCTCCAGTCCTCCTGCTCTTGCTAGTAATGTCAGGGGGAATGCCCTTGTTCCTGCTCTTGCTTGAGCTGTCATGGAGAGAAATGCGTTCATCTTGGTTACTTCCTTGAGGTTCACGGGTCTCACCACCTTCGGCTGATCTTCTCCCCTTCTCCGGCTTTTCAACCTCTTCACTTGAAGATGCCTTAGATGAGCTTCCTTGTAGGTCCTCAATCCCCTTAGCTATCATCTTGATCAGCTTGCCTTGCCATTTGTTGATCTTGTGCTGAATCTCAACAACCGAATGAAGCTCGGTAGCATTTCAGCATCAGAAGGAGGTGACTCTGATGGTGGACGAGGGGCTGAGGCACTGCTGCAGTGTGTCGAAGAGCTTTCAAGCTGCCTTCTTGAACCATTCCTACCGCTGAGATCGAGCCAATCAGTCGATTTCATTCTAGGCTGCATTGATTGCCCTTACTCGATTCACTTGCTCGATTGGATATGGATCGAGCAAGAGATCAATTTACCAAGTCGTCCTCTGAACTGAATAAGCTGTCTTGGTCGATCTTCTCTTTGATTTCTTTCCTGGATCGAGTGATCTTGTCGATATTCTTGTCGATTTCTTTCCTGGATCGAGTGATCTCGTCGATTTCCAGGTCGATCTCTAGGCGATGGCTTTCATCTTGTATCACAACCTTGCGAGAATCAAAGACGCGCACATCCTCATGGATTTGTCCACTCGGGAAACCATGCTCCCCACACTCCCTTGGTAAAGCTTGCTGTAGATGATCTCCTTGTCCCAGTTCTTCAAGCGACTTACCAGCCAATGCATCTAAAGCTCTTATGTAGAATGCTTGCCCATCAATAGTTGGCTTCTTCAAGGCTTCATTGATGTTAAAGTTTAGCTTGATTTTCTTGCCAAGGTGTAGAGAGATCTTCCCATTCTTCACGTCATTGATGGCTCCAGCAGTTGCTAGAAAGGGCCTACCAAGGATTAGAGGATCCTTTGGTTCTTCATCCATTTTTAGAACCACAAAATCTGTTAGCACATTCACACTGCTGATCCTCACGGGTAAGTCCTCAAGCATGCCTACAGGGACCCTTACACTTCTATCATCCAGCACGAGAGAGACTCTGCAATCTTTAAACTTGGTGAAGCCTAGCTTTTTGGCAATGGAATGAGGCATGAGGTTAATGCTTGCACTAAGATCACATAAGCAGCTTTCAAACTTCAAAGGACCTAGTGCACAAGGGATAGTGAATGATCTTGGATCTCCTAGCTTCTTAGGAACTATCTCCTTGTGGATGATTGCACTGCACTCTTCACTCAATACTAACACTTCTTCGCTCTCCTTGTTTTTTTTAGCAACAGTATCCTTGAAGAACTTGGCCCATATTGGCATCATGGCTAAACAATCAACCAAAGGTAACTTGATCTCAACGTTCTTCAAGTGTTTACTAAACAAGACCTTATGCTTCTCAATCAGCTGCTTCTTGAAACGTCCAGGGAAGGGACGCTTTGGTACGTATGGTGGAGGAGGCACATAAGCTTCTTTTTCTTTGCTAACTTGCTCCACTTTCTTCTCTAAAGCTGCTTTCTCGCCTCTCCATGGTCCTTGAATCCAGATATTGTCAAACGTGATCTCTTGATCATTTGAAAGCGTACTCCCCCTCTCTTCAACCACAATGTCCTCATTGTCTTCTGGTGCAGACCGTGGTGGCAGCGCTTTCCCACTCCTCAAGGTAATCGCATTGACATACTCCTTAGGGTTTTGCTCACACTTGCCGGGTAATCTACCTTCACCGCTGGAACTAGCCTTTCCCTTCTCTAACTGGCGAATCCTGTTGTTCAGGCTGGTGATTTATGTAGATACCTCGGTGAGAGAGGAGTCCAGTATCTTGTTGAAATAAACAAACTTTTGAGTTGTAGAAGCTTGACCTTGAAGCAACTGCTGGAACATGGCTTAAACCGGATCTTGAGGTGGAGGTTGAGCTTGTTGCTGTTGAGGCATGAAACCTGGAGGAAACACATGAGCATAACTGATGTTCCCTTGTTGTTGCGGACCTTGGAAGTTGCCCTGTCTTTGCCATTGGTACCCACTGTTTTGTGTAAACCTTTTGTTGTTATAAGGAACAAAAGGCTTGCCTTGTTGAGGAGGGTACACTTGATCTTTAGGGTTCTCCACATTGGTGCTGCGGTATGATAAGTTGTTGTTGACTTGATAACCTTGAGCATAGCCATGTGGCTTGTTTTAGTTGTTGTCGCCTACCTAATTCACTTCCTCTTGGTTCTGCTCTAACTCATCAAGAACATCCGCAGCTTCACCAACAAAGTGTACATGCTTTTCATTTGCAAGCACCAACATGTCAATCTTGTCATGAAGTGAATTCAGCTCCTTCTTATGTCCCTCAAGGTCAGACCCTCTAGGTGTTCTATCATAGTCCTCACTGTAGTTGCCATCACTCAAAGCTAGATTCTCAATGAGCTATATTCCCTCTTCTATATTCTGTCCAAGGAAGTTCCCTTTACTTGCCGTGTCTAGGAGCATTCGAATCTTGGGAAGTGCTCCTCTGTAGATGGTGCTCAAGAGTGTCTCCTCACTGAAGCTGTGATGAGGGCAAGCTATAGTGTAGTCCTTTAACCACTCTATTGCTTCACTAAAGGACTCATTCTGCCTTTGTGTGAAACCACTGATCTCACTCCTTAAACGAGCTGTTCTTGTGCTTGAGAAGAACTTTGACAGAAAGGCTTTCTTGCAATCAGCCCATGAAGTGATGGTCCCCTGAGGTAGTGTCTTCTCCCAATGCCTTTCTTTATCCCCAGGAGAAAAAGGGAAAAACCTAAGCTTGAAGCTGTCCTCCGAGATACCATTGATCTTTATCATCCCACAAACTTGCTCAAAGTTGTCAAGATACTCCAAAGGGTCCTCCATTGCAAGACCATGTAACTTTTTGTTCTACACCATAGAGACAAAGCCTGGCTTGATCTCGAAGTTGTTGTTTTGCACCGGTGGAGGAGTAATGCCAAAACGGTTGTGATGAGTGTTAGGAGCATCACCAGCACCGATGATTCTTGGTGGTCTTGGTGCGTGGTTGGGGTTTCCATTGCCCCTGCCAATAGCAGCGTGATGATGGTGACCCTCAGCTTGATCTTGCTCAGCCATACTTGCAAAATCAACAGCACCCGCTTGAACTATCTATTCAAAGGCTTGTGCTTGCTCTACTGCCCTTCTTTGTCTTGCACTTCCTAATTGATGAATATTGTCTAGTGGTTGTAGTAGATTGTTGTCACCACTGGACCTTAAATTCATGTACCTGAGAAGACAATCACTAAGGTAGAGCAATGAGTAACCAAAGTAAACTAAAAGGCTTAGTCTTTACTAAGCTCCAAATCCTAATGCTTTCTAACAAACCCAAGTTGGCAATGGCGCCATTTGATAAACAGGATATTTCTAAGCTGATTGAGTCAAAGCCTAAACCACTTTTAATGATATAGTATAATGGTAAAGGTATCAATCCAGCCTAGGTTGAAGAAAGACACAAATGATGCAAGAGCAATGCAAAGCTAAGCAGATTCGGGTAAATGGATGAGAAATTCTACGAAAACTAAATGCAATGCGAAATGAACAAGAAAACTATTTTAAAATCTCTGGAAGAGGGTTAAAAACTACTGGAAAAAGACTGAGGATTAAAAATGTAAAACTACTAACTACTAAAAATCAAAACCTAAAGCGGGTAAATAGAGAACTTCTAGCAACTTAAGGTGATATGCAATGAAACTAACGTAAAGATGCGAACTTTAAGACTTGGAAATTAAAACTTGAGGTTTTGAAATGCTAAAATGAGGATATAAGGTTGAGGGTCATATTAAGAAGGTTAAAGATTCAAGCTTGGGTTTTGAAAAACATAAATCTACACTTTTTGTGCTATCTCTAAACCTTGAGAAGCTGAAAGAGCTTTATCATTGGTGTGTGGTATAAGCCATTTCCTTAACCCTTCCTCCAAACCCATGGTTTGTGGTGGAAAGATGGGTGAAAGAACATTAAGGTTAGATCTCAAATAGCGGCCTAATTAGCTCCCTAAGCAACCATGGTGATTGGGAAAGGAAAGCTAATCTCTTGGACTTGGTTTTAAGAGACTCCTGAATCCTGCTAAGGTAAGGAGATCTCTGAGATCATAAAGATCTTTCCCAAGACTCTTTAGCCATTAAGCCCCCAAATCCAAGAAGAGAATGAGTTGAAAACAAGAAAAGACCCAAGCTTTAAACCTTTTAAACCCTCTTAATCGCCCCAACCTTAAACCAAAAGACGAACTACTCACTACACATTGTTAAAACCGAAGAAAATGCAATAGATGAAAAGCTAAACATCAATAAACTACTAAGCAAGAAGAACGATTAAGAAAAGTACTTGATTAAGCATGATTAAGATTCAAAACACGAAAAAGCTTGAAAAGGTTCAACAATGGCGAAAATCGCGTTTGACAGTAAGCAAAAGCTAAAAAGAGTAAAGACATAATGAATGGTTCACGATCCTTTGCCCAAAATAGGGTAAACAAGAAATGGTCCCCCCTTCACAAAAGTCCAAAAAATGAGCTGGCCGAATAAGGTCCTGAAATCGAGCTGAGTACTCGATCTGATGCTCGATCTTCTTCATAGATTGTCCTCCTCTGCTCGATCTTCAGGTCAATTCGATTGGGTGGATCGAGTGCTTCTCTCGATCTTCTGGTCGATCTTCGGTTGATCGGGTCATGGTCTCGATCTGGTACTCGTTTTCCATGGCTTAGTCCACGTCCGTACTCACGATCGATCACATTGGTCGATATTGGTCTCGATCCTCCTTCTTGAAATGACTTGAGTCACTCGATCTTCTGTTCGATCTCATCTAGATCGACCTGCCTAGATCGATCTGCCTATCGATCTCGGTCCCTTTGCTGCATGGCTGAGTTCTCCCAAGTGTCTACAAGCATCCCTCTCGATCCTTAGCATGTCCACGCAACCACCACAGCTCCAGTGTGTCCAAGACAACCTGAATATGATGAAAGAATGCAAGAAATATGCAAATGTTAATGCAAAATGCACTTAGGACCTAAAATGAGACAAATGGTGCAAACTAGCCTAAAATGTAAGATGAATGCATGAAAAACTACTCTAAATGCATGTTGAATATGCGAAATATATAAGAATATCACAAGCTATATCCAATCTCTTGTAAAATAGCCCTTTGTTAAACATCTTAACAAGAACTAACTCTCATTAGTGCTAAAACATTAAGCAAGCATTATATAACAACTCTAATCAAGTCAAAATGCTCCTCAAACAGTCAATCTCTTGAGTCAAGGCCAGCAAATCCTCTATTAAATAAGATCAGCATTTCATCAAACACTTGGTGGGCATATAAGAAAGCTAACAACCTAGATAAGTGTGATCAAGACAAATCTAGCATTAAGAATAGATTAATAGAGAGGAACCCACAAACGGAAGCACTAAACAAGCCTTAATCAAATCCTAAATTCCTCTAATTTACAACATCTAGAAACTCTAAGCAAACTACTCACTCAAAGCCATGTTTAACACCAAATCACAAAGGAAAAGGATGCTAATCATGATTAAAAGAGAGAATAAAGAAAGATTAAAGACAAATACTTAATTATATTAAACAAAGGAAATGATTTGTCTTACAAACTTAAAGAAAATGCTTAAGAATAGTAATTTGACAAAACTTGTCGAAAATCTAGAAAATAGGCTATTTTTAGCCTAGAGAAGGAAGCCCAAGAGTAATGCCAAAAATGTAAATAAAACAGGTTCGGACTAGGTTTACATCGGTCATGAGTGATCGATGCTAGTGATCGATGTAAATTCCATCGGTCTGGGCAGTGATCGATGTGGTGACCAAAATTCATCTGGGGCATTTGTGTCGAACACTTCTGATCGATGTTGTTGATTGATGTGCTCGTATTGGTCACCTGATGATCGATGCTTCTGACTAAAAATCTGGTATCGGTCACCCCCTTGATCGATGTTCTCCGTGCTCTGACCGAAAACCTTTGCAGAAATTGTCTGCTTTGATCCCTTTTGCTCTCTTTGATCCAGCTAGCATCCTGAATCATCCCCAAAGCTCCGTTAAGCTTCTTTTAACTCCAAAAGCACCTAAAAGCATCCAAAATGCATGAAAAATGTAAACTATATCCTAAATGCAACCTAAGTCTAAAAGGAGAAGAAAATAGGACAAAAACTAAGGGAAAACATGTAAAAGAGAACTAAAACATGTTACTAAATGCAGTCCTAAATGGTGTAAATACAAGTGATATCAGTAGTCTGGCGAGCGGCCTGTGCATTCGCAACCTCAAGGTCTGACTTTAGCTTGCCGACTACCTTCTCCATCTCCTCTATCTCCTCCGGACGAGGGATGTCCTGCCGCCTCTGCCCGAGTCGAGCATAGAGCCGGTTCCCAGCCTCCACAGCCTGCGAACATCGAGGACCAAAAGCGTTAAGACAAATAACACTCAACCAAAAAAAAAAAAAAAATATATATATATATATATATACAAGGCAAAAGGTACACCGTTTACCTTTCCCTGGGCCGCCGCCATCTCCACGTTGAGCTCCCTCTCGGTCATTTTCTTGAGAGCTGGAAGTTGGCACCCGGCAAGCTTGAAGTGATGCCACATGGCCGCCATGCCCTCGGAGTCATCCGTGATCGAATGATCCTTGGTGTGCTCGAACTTCCAGTGGAAAGGCCGACTACCCGTCGAGCCACCACTCTCGTTGGACGCCGATGGGCATGTGTCTGCAGCACGACTTCCCCCATCGCCTCTCGGCCTCTTGGAGGCAGGCTGGGAAAAGTGATTGGGCTCTTGGTCATCAGTGGGCTACTGGGTCTTGCCTGAGCTCACGAAGATCGCCCCACTAACCTGGGAGGGGGGTCGGGCTGAGGGTCCATCATCTGCTCGACCTCCTCATCACAGAGGTGAGGTGTGGAAGCAGAAGCTAAGGCGAGCGCGGCCTCGAGGGCCTCCTTGACGCTCCCAAAGCGAACCCTGGAGCTGCTGGGGCCGGCCGCGGCTTTCCCGGCTCTTTGACGAAATGTTGGCTTGCGAGACATAGCTGAACTTGAACTTGCTGAACTAGAAGAAGGTAGAATAGAACAGAGAGGAAGAACTCCAGCTGCCAGAGCACGTCACTCATCCAGCAAGGGCTGAGAGACATATCGGGTGCAACAACCGGATCCGGGGCAGGTGATGAAAGGGCTCGTCGAACTCGTTCTCGCGTGAACGTGCTCCAGACAACTTCCCCTCGTCTAAACAGTTCTAGCCAGTGATCGATGTCGAGGTCTCTCGGCGCTTTGGATAGCTGACCTGATAAACAAAAATAAAACAAAGGTCAAAAAACCAGTCAAGCAAAATAAAGCAATAACAACTAGCAATCATCCGAGCCTAGTTAAACAACCGCTGCCCGCGAATTCGGTTGGCAGTCGGGTAAAATCAAAGGCTCTGATGGACACCTCGCGTTGACCCGGAATTTAAACCCGGTCTTCTCCCAGCCGGAGTGCTTCTCCAGGCTCTCCTCGATGAACCGCCAGTTCGACCTCGGGGACGCGAGGAAGGTCCCGGGACCCCGAGCGTTGTACTTAACCGAGAAAAACACCCTCTGATCCGAGTATCGAAAGATAACGTTCTCCTCTCGGGCCCGCACGGTACATCCGATGATGGCCCGAACCAGATTCGGGCACATCTAAGGGAAAGCCAGCCGCAGGTCTGCCAGCACCTCAATGATGAACCAGGAAATGGGGAAGAACAGCCCGCAGTCTCGAAAATACGTTGCGTATGCGCAACAAAAACCCGGCTCTACATTCGCTGGATCCTTCGCTGGCTTCAGGACCGCCAGCTCCACCCCATCAGGGATGTCACATTCTCGACGCAAGTCGTCGAGGGCCTTCTGGTCGATCTTGAAGGGACCCGGAACTACAGGGTTCCTCCCGGAACCTTCCCCTTCAACTTTTACGATCGTCGACATCAAAAAGGAGGAAACGAAACCCAACAAAATCAAAAGAAAAAGAGACAAAGATCGAGGTTTTTGACAAAGAAACAAACGCGAAAACCTAGCAAATGAGTAAAAGCGACAATCGGAAGTTGCAGAAAACTAAAAGAGAAAGAGAGAAGAAGGAGTTACCTTTAATCGACAGACGGAAGCGGTTAAAGAAGGAGTGGAGAAGGTGGACTTTATATCGAGGTAATTATTATCAACCTCGGAGATCGCGGAGAATCTGGCCACGTGCCAATATCGACCGTTTAATCTCCCGATCTCAACCGTCGAATATTCGACCTCGACGATTCGATGCGCTGCACAGCCCGATCGATTGAGGCCGTCAGATCGACTTTCTCTCGCTCCATCTGGGCCCTCCGCGTCATCAAACTTTAATGCGAATATTCTCGAGGGATGCACCTTGCCCCAGGAAGCTTGACCGCCAAAACAGAAAAGTAAATGACAATATTTACTCTGAATCCTGACCGTCCACCTGGACGAGATAATAACAGATTTATCTCAACATACCAAGTTACGGTCTGGAGGTCGATTCTCAACCACATGAACGACGAACTGTTCATCTTTCCAAGATCTGAACCGTCAATCTCAAATGATTATCTGACTCTATGACGTCAGCATAATCAAACACAAAATCTTTCAAAAGTCTCATCTGGCCGCCCATTAAAGCTCGAGCTCGCTCTCGTTAATGGGTTGAGGGGCAATTGTTGGAGCTGGATTTGGCACCCCAAATCCGGCCCACTCAAGCCCAACGAGCAGATCCAAACTAAGCCAAATTGATTGGGCTTTGACACTACGGCCCAGGCCCATTCAGCTCCCAACTATCCAATCCTGAACAACAAGATGTTCCGGTCGACGAGGTCGAGCTCTAGCTTGACTGAATCCCGAGAAACAAGGAAGGATCCGAGCCAAGTCAGAGCATATTCTCGCCAGTTCAAACGAGTGAAGATCGCGAAGGAAGTTGCTGCACATGGCGAGATTTCTGGCTGAAGCTTCTGCACGTGGCCGAGATACGCGCTGGAGTTTAGAGCTCGACGAAGGGAGCTATATAAAGGAAGGGGACGGCTTAGCTTAGGGGACCTTCGGCTTGATCTCTTCTCACACTTTTTACACCTGAAAACTCTGTAACTGCTCCCAAAACTCTTTTCAGTTCATCTTTCACGTTGAGATCTTTGTAACCATTTCATTCAACCAATTAATACTAACTCTTTATTTTAGTTAATGCTAGCTTATACAGTCAATCTATTCGAGAGAATCTAGCCCTTAATTTTTCTAAAAAAAATATCTCTTACAAAACACATAAATTTCTAAGTGTGGATTTCTGTATCCACAATATTACAACTCAAAAACTAAATGACAACTAAAGAAAATATCTCTCTGGGAAACCTTTAAATTTGATGTATTTGTCGTAGAGAGTTGCATCTGCAACTGAAAAATAAAAGCAATTGGAGATCGGTGAGGTATCCGAAGAAGAAGTAAAATAGAAAGCTAAAAACAATTGGCGTAGATTCAAACAAAATTCAAACAATTGACCCGAATCGAAGGATTCAATGGAAAATCGAAGAATCCAAACAATTGGCGTTGAGATCATAAGAATTACTCCCTCCATTTTTTATATATAGGATGTTTAAAGTATTTATACGTAGATTAAGAAATCTTTTTATTTTATATTTTTCCGAAACAAAACATGTTTTATCATTAATTCCAAAATAATTGAACCAATAGAAAAATAATTTATAAAATCTAAACACTTGAAATAATAAAAATTTAAATAATTAATTTCTAGATATATGAAAACATCAACTATTTCTAAAAAAAAATTTAATCTCTAAAACATCATATATATAAAAACGGAGGGAGTATTAATTTATTTCTTATGAAATCTACTACATGATCAATTACTATAGAAGTGACATGTAGAAATAAAATGTTATGATTGATTCTTCAATTTTTTATTTATTAGAATAATAGCTTGAAAATGATTTAAAAGTCTGCTATGTCAATTTGTAGAAGATATTTTAAAATTATAGTGTTGACTTTTTTCATAATTTTGACAATTCATTATTTTATCTAAAAAACCAAATAAATAAGTAATAAAAATAAATAATACTTTATCAAATTAGTTATTTTAATAATAATAATAATTTCATTCCCTAAAATCTAATATAAGTTACTATTATCTAGCTTTTAATTTGTAATAAAAAAGCAAAAAAGAAACATCTCTTCTATCTATATTATTAAAAAGGAACCATAATTTAAAAATATTCAAAAGTTACCATAATATTTGTAAAGCGCCCTCATTGAAACTGTGAAGCACCTTCATTATTAATGTGTCCTAGATAGTTTTCTCTCACAGGCCCGAAGCCCGAGGAAGCACCGCCGCCGCCGCTCCGATTTTTTTTTCTAGATGAAGCTCTTTCGTTTCTGCTCCCACGTCTGGATCTCCTCTTGAAGCTGCACCCCATAGTTGCCTTAAGTCAGGGTTTTTTAAAATCTTTTTTCTCTCTGTATGCTTGTGTTCCGGTGGGATAAGTATGGCCTCCTTCTCTCTCAGACCGTTTGAACAGATGGGCTCTATGGTATTTTTGAGGACTGAACTCCTGACCCGTCTCTCCACTCTGCCAAAGCCACCAGATCGAGTGTCATCTATCCCTCACCTCTGGCTGACCGTCTCTCCGCCGCAGCCAAACCCTCCTCACCCTCCAAAGCCAACAGATCTGCCGGATCTGCGGGCTCCATCTCTCCTCGGTTTCTAAGGGTTCTCCTCACCATCTGCCAACAATTATAGCTCTGTCACTCCTCCATATCACTGGTATCCCCAGCTCAAATCCGCCGCCCTTCATCTCTACTACAGCAAAACTCGCGGGTTTCAACCTCTGCTCCGCCGAAATGCGACTCCCCACTAACCTCCTTCATCCACCGGTGCTCATCTCTGCTACAGCAAAACTCAGGAGAGTAATCTCAGATGCCCCCTCCGTACACAGATATAATCTGATTTGCCCTCGTTATAATATTTTATTTTTTTTATTTTTTTTTAATCGAAAATGCATGATATGACAATGTAGGGTATCCAAAATCTTTTAAATTACAAATCAACCAACCAAATAGCTATTGGGTTTTGGCCCAAACTTAAATCTAAATCCGGCCCAAACCTAAATCAAAATTCAGCCCAAACCCAAACCAAAAACAATTTCCAAATCCCTAACTTTTCAATCAAACCGTCAACTTTTACAACTTCTTTTCATCTTCTCCGATAAACCACCAATTTCCACTTTTCATCTTCTCCAAAACCCAAACCACCGATCAAATCCATAATTTATCAATCTCATGGCGCGTACGAAAGGGCTTCGGTTGAGAACACCGCCTTCGCCGGATCATACATCATCGCCGCCGCCACCGTCAAGTTCAAATCCGCCGGCGAAGAAGCAAACAGAGGCGGAGAAGCCTCCTGTGGCACCGCGAGGAAAAGAGAAGAAGCCGAAGAAGAAATCGAAATCAACAGATGAAACTTCTAGTGCTCCGCCTCCGCCGGGTCCGGTGACCGAAGGAGAAGAAGAAAATTCGCTGCCGTCGAGTTCAAATCCACCGGCGAAGAAGAAAAGAAAGAGGGAGAAGCGTCCGGAGGCACCGCAAGGAAAAGAGAAGAAATCGCGGAAGTCAAAGTCCAGTGCTCCGCCTCCGGTGGCTCCAGTGACTGAACCAGCAGAAGAAAGTCTGCCTCCGACGGTGCAACCGGCAACCAGCCCGCCTTCGATTTCAGAACCGGCAATCGGTTCATCGTCGCAACCACCACCACCACCGGTAAACCCTAATTTGTTGTATAATTGGGTCAAACTAGTCCGACTAGTGTGAGTAGTTCAACTAGTTCAACTAGAACTGTTATTATAACTACTGTAATTATTTGAACTAGTATAATTGGATTGCATGAAATGTCGAGTCTGAGTAGTAGGAGTAGGTCAACTAGTCGTACTAGATTTTTATCATACTAATCGTACTAGTCGTACTAGTTTGACACTAGTTGGAGTAGTAATCATAACGGTTGGGCTAGTATTCATACTAGTCGTACGAGTTTGACAGTAGTTGGCCTAGTAATCGTACTAGTCGTACTAGTTTGACAGTAGTCGTACTAAATCGGTTTTCTTATTTTTGCAGCATGATGATGATGATGTAGAAGAACCAATGCGGCCTCTCGGATATTTCTTCAATCCCATCGAATACCAAAAGGGATGTAAGCTAAGTATCAAATGCTTGCAATACAAATTTAAGGAGGAAGTATTTCCAACTTTGGAAGAGGATGAGAAGAGTTGGTTTCTGAACCACCCGCAGTACAAGCACCTGTTTCACATGAAGACTTATGCAACAAGAAAGGTGATGGGGCTGTGGATGTTGCTTCTACGCACTGTACAAACGGAGAAGGGTAGACAGGCTTGGTTTGTGGTAAATGGAGTGCCCATTATATACTCCATCAGAGAGCATGCTCTCCTCTCGGGACTGTACTGCCACGAGTACCCAGCGAATTACCCGAAGTTAGGTGGCGAGAGGTTTGCTAGGAACCATTTTAAAGACGAAAAAATTACAGCTGAAGTTGTGCTAAAAGCACTTCAAGGGATGAGGTATAGCGACACTAGGAATCGGCTAAGGATGGCTGTCCTGTACTTCTTGGTGACAGTGATAAGAGGAGATCAAAGCATGTAGTAGCCATAGAGCCTTTTATTCTGAGGATGGTTGATAATCTCGAGCTGTGTAAGACATTCCCATGGGGACAGTTTACTTTCGAGGACAACATCAAAGAGATTTTTCATATGGCGAACCATTTCAAAGGATCGATCCCAGAGAAAGCGAGTTGGACGTTTCCTGGGTTCCTCAACCCTTTGGAAGTAAGTCGTATTTCCTACTGTTTTAATTAGTCCGAATACTACAACTCGTCCGACTGTTTTAATTAAATATGCAGATTTTTCGTATTAATAGTATGACTACGTCAACTAGTGTGAATAGTACAACTACTCTAACTGGTCTAATTATATGTGCAGATTTTGGCGTTTGAATGTATTCCAACCCTGAAGACACAATTTCGGGTGAAAGCAACAAATGCAGAAGATGATTGTCCAAGAATGTGCAAATGGGAGTTCATGCAGACTGGCACAACTGGATATTCACTGGGTTCAATAAATGAGCATCTTGGAGATACAAAGGTATTTTACTTTTTGTTATTGGGATCAATTGTAATCGTACTAGTCGTACTAGTTTGACAGTAGTTGGCCTAGTATTCGTATTAGTCGTACTAGTTTGACAGTAGTTGGTCTAATATTCATACTAGTCGTACTAGTTTGACAGTAGTTGGCCTAGTTTGACAGTAGTTGGCCTAGTATTTGTATTAGTCGTACTAGTTTGACAGTAGTTGGTCTAATATTCGTACTAGTCGTACTAGTTTGACAGTAGTTTGACAGTAGTTGGTCTAATATTCGTACTAGTTGTACTAATTAATTAATCGGTTTAATTTTTTTTCCGTTATACTTCAGGACATTACTAGTATTTTGACTGCTGAGGGTGAGGAAGTAGATCTCATAGAGAGGGCCATGGAAGAGACACAGTGGCAGGACTTTGAACTGAAGGATGATTCAGATGTAGCTGACCCTATTGTTGATGGGTGGAACAATTTTATAGTCCGCCAACAAGGGAAGATACAGTGGGAGGATGTCTTCATGGCCGATGTTCAATCCCGAGTTGTCGAAAAAGAAAATGTCCAAGAAGAAGATGTCCAAAACGAAGGTGCGGCAATAGGTGAGCCAGCTGAACAAGAACCTGCAGTTGTGATTGAGCCAATATCCGAGCAATTGAAAAGGATGATGAAATTAATGGAAGAAGGGTTCAAGGAAATTAATGACAAGATTCAAGGTTTCGATACAAGGTTGGTAGCTGTGGAGAGCTTCGTGGAAGAGCAAAGAAATCCTCCAGATTTTCAGTATGGTGGAAATGATGATTTCGGTAAGAAACAATTTTTGAGAATTTTTTTGTTTTGAATATTGAAGTTTATTTGATTCTTTTTTTTTATGTCACAGAGAAAACGGCTGAAGAGGAGATGACGGAGGCTGTTGCGGCTGTAGAGAGGGAGATGGCGGAGAGAGCCGCGGCTGAAGAGAAGGAGAAGGAGAAGGCGGAGAAGGAGGCTGCAGAGAAGGAGGCCGCAGAGAAGGAGGCTGCTGCGGCTGTAGAGAGGGAGAAGGAGAAGGCGGAGAAGGAGGCTGCAGAGAAGGCTGAGGCGGAGGCTGCGGCGGCTGTAGAGAGGGAGAAGGTTGAGGCTGCAGAAAAGGCTGAGGTTGAGGCTGCGGCAGCTTCGCAGATGATGGAGGCTGCGAAGACCGTGGAGACTGTGGCGGCTGAGGCTAGTGCAGCTGCGGAGGTAGTGTTAGCGGTTGTGGATAAGGCTATGGAAAAGGCTCTAGCTAGTAAGTGGAGATTTATCTTCCTTAATGAGCCAAACCTTGGAGATTTATTTTTGATATAGTGAGTTTCATCGATTTTTGTTTGTTTTTGTTAGGTGGAGACGATGCCGATACAGTCCAAACTCCTAGGAAGGTGAAAATCAAGAAACGACCTAGTCTTCAAGCCCAAGCAACAAAGAAATTAATTAAGAAGAGTAAGACTCCCAAGCGAAAAAGGAAGGTTACTCGTTCACGTTTGGTGAAGGATTGTTATTAAGTAACTTAGGCCTTTGAACTTATGTTGTGTCATTATCTGCTATGTTAGAATTTGTCTTTGTGTTTTTCAGGATTTGGACATATATATTTTATGCAAGTCTTTTTTTATGTGTTGAATTAAAAGGTACGACTAGCAGAACTAGACCAACTAGATCTGAATTTTAAAAACGTGTGGCAGCAAAAAAAACGTGTGCATGCAAAAAAAACATGTTTAAAATGAAGTTAAAAATGGATAAAATATGAAGTCACATGCGCCGTCAAAAGAGGAAATGAATATCTTTGCAAGTTTGCACCGTCAAAAAAAAAATTGAACCCAGTTTTTTTATAACATAGTTGTACCCAGTTTTGAGTTGTACTCTAAAGACATAAAGTTGTAAAATTTTGTAATCAGTAGTATCATACCTAAATTAAACATTTTTAGCTGTACTTGTAAAATTTTGTAAATAAACTAATATTCTAATGCTATAACTAGTATAAAAATACAAACTTTCATAGTTTTCATGTTTGTGTGGTTAAGATTTACAAAGTAACCTTAAAAGTATAAGGTAGATTGTGTAGAGAACACATTTTCATGGATCAAACATTTTCGTGGATCAAATTTATTTAACTATGAAATGTTCAAATATGTTTGGAAATGTTCTATGGCCTATTTTATATGGAAAAATGTTTACAAATACATTTACAAATTGTGTTATTGACATTTTTGTAGAAAGCATAGTCGTACCAGTCTTCCCAGTTGGACTTTAGTACAACTAAAATGTAGTTGAACTAGTTGTACTTGAAACGAGTGGTACTACTTGCACTAGTCGTACCAAACATATTAGACGTGGAATATAGAGTTGTACTAGTGGTGCCTAGTCATACCTGATAGAAATAACATGGATACAAGTCTCGGTCATACAAAGTTGCACACATAGTTCAAATAATTTAAAACAAAGACATAAATTACTCTTCACTTCCATCAATCCCAAACCATTGAGCCCAGCGTCCACCTCTCCTTCTTCCTCTAACTCTTCTTCCTCTTCCTCTTCCACGATGTTCTCGAGCTGATGGGAATCTTTTCTGTTGCGGTTTTCCTTTCTTTACTTCATATTCCGGAGGTAAGACTTCTTGTGCTTGTATCTCTTCAGGTACAACCCATTCATACATATGAGGAACTGGATAGATTGTCCTGGAGTATGCCAATGCCCATAGCTCTACCAAATAATGTTTGGAGCAAAACTCTTGTAGATGAAGTTCCTTATCTCTGCTCATATGGATGGCAGCAGCAATTGCATGCACACATGGGTATCTATCTATATCAAAATACTTGCAAGAACAAGTTTTCCTAGTCATATCAACCAAATAATTCTTCCCATCAAGCCCAATCACATTGTATTCATGGAGATAGCTGTTTAACTCTTGCACCATGAGTTTCTTTGCATCCACACATCTCAGATCCATTTCGTTCTCCACGAAAGGCACAAGTTTCTGTGATAGTGGGACTTCAGCGGCACTCTGCCTATGGGTGTTCCACCATTCAGCCAATTTGGCAACAATTACATCAATCATTGGCAACAGTGAGTATTTTCTTGCGTTTACAAAAACACCAATGATAGATTCTACACTATTGGTGGTATCTATGTTGTACCTTTCTCCTGGAAAATAGCATTTTGCCCATTTTTTCTCATCAACACTTTTGTCTAGATACTCGGCAGCAAATGGATATTTCATCCTAAAAGCACTATAGAGTTTTCCGAACTCAACCTCTGTATAAGCTTTAGCGCACTCGATGAACTTCTTCGCACATGCATCTCTGTGGGTGGCAATGTGTCCTTTCACATTCTGTGACAAATGCCTTACACAATACCCGTGTTGAGACAGAGGGAACACTTCCCTTATTGACTTGATCAAGCTTGGATTCCTATCCAAAATAAACACCATTCCAGGGACATCTGGTGTTACTGACTTCAACTGATTCAGAAACCACGTCCAACTTGCATCTTTCTCACCATCAACTACACCAAAAGCATTGGGATAACAATGATAATCAGGATCCTGAGCTGAAGCGACGATTAGAACTCCACCATATATGTTCTTCAGGTGGATTCCATCTATAATGATGACTTTCCTCATCGATAGAAACCCTTCTATGCAAGCTCCCAATGCAAAGAATAGGTATTTAAACCTTTTCTGCTCATCTAATTCCACACAAGTCCGTGTACCCGGATTCACGTTCTCTAGCATGTACAAATAAGAATATAGCCACCGATAACTCTCCTCAAAACTTCCCCGCACCTCATTAGCAGCTTTGTTTTTTCCTCTCAGCGCTGCCAAGCCTGCCTTGAACCATATTGATCAGCGTTTTTGGATCTGGTGTGTCGAATCGACCTGGATAGTCTTCAGCCAAAACAGTTGCAACTAAGTGTGGTGTGCCTTTCCTTTTTTGTCTGATTGTACTTGTAGTAACCCGAGAGCATGTGTGCACCTTGTTGTAAGTTACAATAGTGAAACTATTTGAGTTCATATGCACAGAAGCTCTTAAACCCCACTTGCATCCCTCTTTTGCTCCCCAACATTTTACCACGAAACGTGTGGGATCAGACTTTTTCGTTTCATACTCAAAACCATTCTCATGTGCACCTTTCTGCAGGAGAGCTTGCAGTCCCTGCCTAGTGTCAAATTCTTGACCTTTATATATATATCTAAACCATCTTCCCATCCATGACTTGCGAGTTTCCATCAGAATGTCTGACTTCTGTATCATCATCATACACGAGCTCATATCTTTGTAGAGGATCTGTATCATTTTCTTGCATCTCATTGTCTGGCATTTCATTGTCTTGCATTTCACCGTCCGGTATTTCTAAACCATCTCTAGCGGTAGAAAACATCTCATCATTACTTAGACCTACATCAACGTCAACTCCATGATCCTCTCTTGAAACATGCACGCTTCCATGACTTTGATCAACATCCTTGATGAACTCCATATGTAGAACACTTCTACATTGATCCTTACTCATTTGTAGTAGATAACCAAAAACATTTTCGTCATTCCAAATATATGATGGTTTCTTCGTGTTCAAGACCATTGGATAGTAACTAATTTTCAGCTCAGATGTAGCTGCATCTATCAAAACCTTTCTGCAAATTCACTCCACTAATCCAAGATAAGTGACATCCTCCAAAGATTTCCTCATCACTAAAGTGTGAATCTCATCTTCTACAGAATTCCAAATAACTTTATCACCATCTTTTGAATAGAACCCCCCCATAATCAAAACATATGACTGTGCAACCACTGCTACTCATTTCCCCTGAAAAGAACAAAACAATCGTAAGGTAATCTTATCATAGTTGTACCAGTTTTACTAGTCATACTTAAGATGTCCAGTTACGCTAGTTATACCAGTAGTACCCAGAACGTTTGGTTCATCCTAGTCGTACTAATTCACTTAATATGTCCAGTTGTGCTAGATGTACCCAGTAGTACCTAGAAAGTTTGGTTAATCCTAGTCGTACTAAATTCACTTAATATGTCCAGTTATGCTAGTTGTACCCAAAAAGTTTGGTTGATCCTACTCGTACTAATATGTCCAGTTATGCTAATTGTACCCAGTAGTACCCATAAAGTTTGGTTCATCATACAAATCATCACTAGTTTTTACGATTCATTGCTCAGTTAACCAAGATATCATATTTAATCAACAATATCAGTTTCTAATAGCCTTACCCAACTAGCTCAGCAGCTCCAATGAGCAAAAAAAAAATCAAAATTTTCTTTACTATGAAATTCTCTAATTGAGAAGAAATTATGTATTATTTGCTCTGCCTATGACATAAACTTGATAATTCAATCACAAAATCGAAAATAGTATAAGAAACAGCAACAACTAACCTTCAATTTCACGCCTCTGATTTTGTCAATGGTGGAAACATGAGAGGAAGAAGACGACGAGGGAACGACGAGAGGTGCAAAAATTTTGGTGGTTGGTTTGGTTGGTTTAGACAATTAATTTTAGGTTGGTTTGAATTAAATTTCTTACCAAACCACCCGAAATTCCCAAATTCTTTTTCATTTTTTTGATTTTTTTTTGTTTATTCATTAAGAACCAAACAGTCAATTCATTGCAGAGAGGAGCAATGAGATTAGAAGGGGGTAGTTAGTTTTTTTTGGCTGTACGGGAGGGCATATGAGATTAAAGTTCCAAAACTCACGGGTTTCAACCTCTGCTCCGTCGAGATGCGACTCCCCACCAACCTCCTTCATCCACCGGTGCTCACATCTTAGCTAAGCATTCCGCCGTTTAACTTTCATATTTTCTCCGACGATTCTTTGTTCAAAACTTCATCCACTTTGGGCCTTCAGATGGCCCAATTAGTTTGCCCTCTCCTCAGATGGGCCAGCGATACAGTGCTCCAGCAAATTTATTATCTTATTTTGGTTAAGCGGTCACCAAGCTTTCAGCTCATTCATCGTCAAATCTGCCAGATTATTTGCTGAAATTTCGTTAGTTTTTACCGACTCGGATTTTGGAGTACTGCCAACTTACTAGCGTATCTTCGAATTCACAACTACAGTTTTGGATTATTGCCAATTTATCTGCGTATTTTCAGTCTTGCCTTTTTTTTTTTATGAAGATATTCTTTAAACGCTCAGCATTTAAGGAATTACGAGCTATTAGTGTGGTTCCATCGTCTTTGATGATACAAGAACTTCATATCGTTGCAAACACGATCACTTCAGGAGCCTTTTTTAAGAAACTTTCAGTTTCTATCTTTCATTTAAACTGTGTAATCTATTCCTTCAATATTTTGTCTTCTATTTATGTAAAGACAAGTAGATCTACTTTTTGGCAAAGAGTATTTTCCTACTTACTGCTATTGTATTTCAAAGTTAAGTTTTAATATAAGAATTTGCACAAAAGAAAAGCTAGCGTAATATTTATAATACATGACATTGTATTTACTAGGCCCTTTGATAATTTTATTAAAAGTATTTTCGTTTTAATACTGTTGTCATAATATGAAAAATTATTTGAATTCTAATACACTATCATACATAGAATAATGTCTAAATCAATTAATCTTTTTCATGGTTTAACAAATGAGACCACATCTCTTCACGAACTATTATCGTTATTTTAAATAATACTATTCATCAGATTTTGATGGAGATTAGATGAACTTTTGGAATAACCAGTGGTGTTACCAGTTTGTCGAACTCACAATTACACAAATTAGACTATATATAGACGTACATTGTTAATAATGATATAAAGTATTTCATAATTACATTAAATTATATTTAAAAAAGAGCATAATACCTTTGTTTTTTCTAAGCAAATTTTAAATTTCAAAATTTTCTGAAAATCCAGTAACCTCGGTGTATGGCGAGTTCTCCATGGTGCAATCTCCAACTGGCAGCTTCCTCAGTGCAGAACACTCGGCCGGTGTGAAGTGTACCAGCCAGAACAGAGTCGGTTCTCCACAGTCCATCTCTTCGGTATTGCTCCAAAACACCTTGGCATCATTCTCCATGTATGGTTCTTTGACTCCAAATGTTCTACCATCCTCCAATAAGTCTCTTTAGCTCCAAAACACCTTGGCATCATTCTCCATGCATGGTTCATTGACTTCAAATGTTCCACCATCTTCCAATAACTATCCTTAGCTCTAAAAACACTTGAATGCACTCCATATGTGATGCGAACATCGACCCAAGTGAGGACATGGGGAAAGTAGCTGAGGTGCCTGAAGCTCCCTTGACACGTTCAAGAACTAAACAACTAAGAAAGAGATTCAACCTGGCCATCGAAAGTATCATGAACACATTCGGACCCGAAGAACTTGCTTCGCATGATACGGTTTGGACATAGGTAATGACGTACGACGGGTCATACCACATGCCGTAATGACCATCCCGTGGTACGTACCACAAACAATGCACAAACCCTTGACATCATTGATGGTTTCAACCGTCTTACCATCACATCGCATAACCTAGGTAAGTTCATGACCCTTTTCGAGGATAGTTCACAAGATACTAACAACACGGGATAAACAAACCCAACTCTAGATGAGGATAAAAAAGAGGAGCAGGAAGACCCTTTGGGAACCGGTCATTAAGCCACAATGAAAGACTCATCAAACGCCAACATCAAAGGATAAATAGGAGATAAGAACACCAAGGACCCTACCCCAGCCGAAGTAGACGCTTGTACGGCCGGTTCTACCCTCCTCCATGGCCATGCACGCCAAACTAATGTATATTCAGTTTATATCATTCGTGCAGGTAAAGTGACACGCCCCAGCGATTCTTAACATCCCAAAGATCACCCTCATTCGAGTCCCAGCTAGAGTCAAGGAAAAAACAGTTTAGTTTTATTTTCTTTTTAGTTCAAGTGACTTTACTTTTATGTCTTTTCTTAGCTTTCTGCATTTTGTAGCGAATTGTATTGTTGTTTTCTATTTTCTTTACCTACTTTCAGCCTTAGGACTAGCTGATATGACCATTTATAAAGTCTCCTCACAGCCATGTATTCTTGGTTACCTTTGCATTATCAATAAAGACGCCGCACTTTCTTCTAAGTGTTCTTGAGAAGTTCTTCTCGCTTCGCTTGATTTCTCGAGTGGATTCTTTTGAAATTATGTACGTGTTGTATCAGAGTCTCATTATTATTCTGTGGTACACTTCGATCCACCAACATACTCATTCAAATCGATCCCACACGAGAGAGTGACAGCCAACGTGTTAGATTTCCATCTGCGACCATTAACCGTGTACAAGTGAGAGCGACCGCCAGATTGTATTCAACATCCTTCAGCTAGTTCATATAACTCCTCTAGATCTTATATCATCTGGTATCAAAGCCAAAGGTCTCATCCTTGGCTAGTTGATTTGTTTTTCATAAAGTTAACAAAAAGTAAAAATAAAATATATTTCTTTTGTTTGATTCGTTACTTGGATCTGTTTTTTATATGAAAATTTGTGTTGAATTACATTGTACTTGTCATTCGGTTGTATTTGTAATGTGTTTGCTGAGTTTGTCCAGAGTTTTGCAACCTAAGGAGATACAATGGCCGATGGAGAAGGAATCCCCCAAGACGCCATGATGCAAATGATGACCATTCTAAGAGAAGAGCTCAGGAATATGACGGAGACAGTAGGGAACATGCACCAAGAGTTTGGTGCTAGGATTAATCAGATTGAGGTCCAGCCAAGGCGAGCCCCAATACATGGAGATCCCATACCTCCGAAGCCCAACGATAACATGTCTGACCTAGATGATGATCTCTCTGATCCTATCTGACGTCAACCACCAAGGAAACAAGATCCCCTTCAAAGAAACCCTGCTCGTGAGGTAGGCATTGGAGAACAAAACTATGACCTCACAATGACCCTTCCTACTTTCGCAGGTAAATCAAATCTGGAGGTTTACATGGATTGGGAACGAAGAATGAATCATATCTTTGCCTGCTATGGCTATGCTGAGTGCAAGAAAGTGGTGGTAGCTGCGACCAATCTCACAGAGTATGCCCTCGCCTAGTGGGAAACGAGTGTACCTGAGAGGAGACCAGCGATTTGGGCCAGTCACGTCTTGGAGCGATATGAAATTCCTCCTGCGCCAAAGGTGCGTACCATAACATTATCATAGGGACTTACAGAAGCGTTTTCGTAAGTTAGCGCAGGGCACTAGGAGCGTTGAGGAGTATTTTGAGGGATTTCAGAAGCTGATGAACTTGCTGGAGCTAGAAGAGTCTGAGGAGGCATTGATGGCGCAGTTCATCGATGGACTTCAAGAAAAAATAGCTCGAAAGGTGGAGCGAGCTCAGTATAGTGGGCTATACGAGTTGCTACATCTCTCTGTAATAGTGGAGAAACAAATCAAGCGCAAAACCACTTACACCGGCCGAAATAGAACCCCACAACCATGGACAACAAGCAGCTCTAAGCCGGTAGACAAGGACAAGACAATAGAGATTGATCCACAATTTAAAAGAAAGATTACGAAAACTGCTAAGTTTAACCGTGCGGAGCAACATAAATTTCCTAGTAACCAATTAAGGATTTGAGATATCACTTGTTTCAAATGTCAAGGCAGGGGAAACATGGCCTGTGAATGCCCAAATCAGCACGTACTGATCCTCACATAGAATGGAAATTATGAATCCCGCAATGAGTGATACTAGATTTTTGAGCTTTTTATCAATCACCCTTGTATTAAACAGTTGTAGCACAACATAGGGTTTTAAGTTAATCCAAGGGGTTAAGGTAGATTCCACTAGGATTATAGTAGAAAGCTTTAAGTCAAGTGAATAAAAAAAATAGTTTTTTAACAGAGCTAAACTCTCAACCTAAAAGAACCAAGAACCAAGCATACTTTAAGAAAGCGATACTAAGTAATGATTCAAAGCAAAACAGAGCAAGCAAAAATAGAACACTAAAGCAAATTCGAAATCCAACAATTAAAAGCAAGCATCATAGAATTTGTTATTGACTTTGGGAAATTCAAAGGCAAGACTAAGTTGTTATCAAACATCATAGACAATGCAAACAAACAAGCAATGCTAATTCCTGGGCATAGAGTTCACAATCAAGCAAGTTACGTTCAATCTCTTGATAAATAACCCTTTGCTAATTATCCTAACAAGAACTAACTCTCATTAGTCCTAGAACAATCAACAAGCATGCAAAAACAACTCTATTTAAGCCAAAATACTTCTTAGACAGTCAATCTCTTAAGCTAAGACAAGCAAATCCTCTATTAAACAAGATGAAGCCTAAATCTAGATTCATGTGATCAAAATAAATCTAGCCTATGCACATATTAATAGAGAGGAATAAACCTAATTAAGCACTAACAAACCCTAATCAAGCCTCTAAATTCCCCTAATCTACCACATCTAAAACCCTAAAAGTGACTACTCACTCATCATCATGAAAAACACCAAATCACAGGAGGAAAAGATGTTAAACATGATTAGGAGGGAGATTAGAGAAGATTAAAGAAGGCAAATACAAGTCTTTGATTAAAAAGAGAGATTTGTTCTTACAAAAACTGAAAAACTCTTAAGAAACTAAGCAAGAATAAAACTTGGCTAAAAACCATTAGTCCAAGCCTATGTATACTAAAAGATAAATGCCCTAGAAAGATGGGAAACTTGTAAATAAAAGAGTTTGGGATTAGGCCAACATCGATCATAAGTGATCGATGTGGGTCTTCTGGTGCTTGACATCGATCAGTCTTTGATCGATGTAAACTTCAAGGCTCTTGGGTCCATTACATCGCATGATGCTGATGATCAATGTAGATGTCCCGCGGCTTGACATCGGTCACATGTGATTGATGTGGACTTCCATCTTCTCTGCTGCTTTACATCGTATGATGTTGCACCAAAAATCACCTTCATTAACTCCTTCTGCTCCTCCTCAGTTTGGGCAACTCCTTGAATCATCAACATCTTTCCTCCTTTCTTCAAATAGCTCCTTAGGTACCTAAAAACATCCTTAATGCAAAGAGAATGCAAAACTACAACCTAAATGTAACCTAAGTCTAAAAAGAAAGGAAAATGGGACTAAAGAGAAGGAAAACATGCAAAAATAATGAGGTTTGAAAATGGGCACTCAAATCCAAAAATACTAAGGTAAAGAAGTGAAGTCAATGTCTAAGTGCCTAAGTGTAGGATGAAAAACACAATCAGTCATACTTTAAAGAACTTAGCCATGCTCATCATGTTTCAAAATGATCTCAAATCTCAACCTAGACAAGTGCTCAAATCAATCAACTCTTTAACATTCATTAAGCTTGTATTTGTAAATCAAGTTATGCAAATCAAGTGAAAACAATTGGTATTAGGGGTAAGGTTATAAGATGAAAATGATCTCATTCAAGTAAGGGCTTGTAAACTCAAGGGATGACTCAATGAAAATGATTCTATCTTATACAAAATGCTAAAGGTAAAAACACACTTATGCATGCAAGTTAAAGCTCTCTTCTACCCTTTACCCAATGATGAATCCTAAAGACTTCCAAACCCAAAGTGAATCCCTAAGCCTACCCTTTTCCAAAGAACTTGATCCTCTTCTTCTTCATGTGTGAGGACTTGCTCTTCTCTTGTTGATTTGGTTCCTTTCTTCATCACCTTTGGTGGATTGATTTGGTCTGATTTATACTTGGATGACCTTTGAAAGCATGTTTGTTGTTGGCGCCTCCTTATTTTAAACACTTAGAGCTTTTCTTCCCTTTATACTTAACCACAAACTTAACTTATTTTACCACACTACCATCCCATACTTCTTCTTCTTCATCTTAAAAGAGATAAACTATGAAGTTCAAACCACTTAAACTATCAAGCTCAAAATGCAAGCTGATATCTACAAGATAGTTTCTCCTTGCCAGCCTTAATCCTAACACTTTTTGCCAAGATAAAATTCGAAAATTATGTATGCAAGGCCTCACAACTCTCACAAATGGTGTTTAGTCTGAAAAAGAGGTTTGGTTAAGGGTTTGTATTAACTGTCCCATAATTATGGGGATCAGCTATTTGGATCAACAAGAGTGGTAAGAAGGAAAGAAGATGATCCAAATATGTATATGGTAGCCATGAATTCACTTTTCAATGCACAAACATGATATTTAAAAATCAGGTTTAGGTTTTAATAGATTAGAGTTGATTTTCAATGAACAAATGGTTTTAATATGATATGAGAGAATCAAATTTAGCAATTCAAACATGGTTCAACCTTAACTTCTATTTTCTTATGATGCATCAAACAATTAACCAGTTAAACATTTAAATCAATCCTAAACACTTAGCATTTTACAAGAAAAACTCATAATTGTGCCCTATGAAAATGCAATGCAAACTATATGCAAACACTAGACTCAATCTTAAACAAATGAAATACAACTATATGCTCTTTTTTTGGTTTGCAAAACATGCAAAAATATTTCAATTTTTTGATTTTTTTTTTTGTATTTTTATGCACTTATATGTATGCATGAATGCATGAGGCTCAACTATGAAAGAAGAGAAAAACTAAGAAAAGAATACACAATCTCTCCCCCACACTTAAATTACACAATCTCTTGTGTAATAAAAGAGTGAAAGAGAGAAGCTACATATATATATTATATAAAGAAAAAAAAATGCAATGGTATTTACAATGGAAAGGATGTGGAACCTTAGTTGTGGTGGGAGGAGTGGTCCGATGAGTAAGAGAGTTCATCAATCTCTCTTGGATCTATGAATGATCCTGATGTTGCCGGTTGTGGAGACTGACGTGCCCTCCTCTTGTTTCTCCTCCTCTCTTGTGAAGAAGATGCTGTTTGAGGTGGAGGTACCCCACTAAGCCAATGTGCTTGCACTTGAGTTGGGTTTACTTGAGAGTCATACTCCTGCCAAGTGGTGTAAGCATTAGAAGGAGAGTAGGCTTGCGCTTCTCATGCTTATGGCGATTGGGACATAGGGACATAAAATGAAGCCCTAGTGATATCTCATACATTTACATCATTTAAGCTTGCATTTAGTCCACGTTTTGTTCTCCTTTTGCATGTTTTCTTTCTCTTTAGTCCCATTTTCCTTTCCTTTTAGACTTAGGTTGCATTTAGGTTGTAATTTGCATTCTCTATGCATTAAGGATGTTTTTAGGTACTTAAGAAGCTATATGGAGAAGGAGGAAGTGTGGGAATGGTTCAAGGAGGTAGCCAAGCTGAGAAGGAACAAAAAGAGCTAAGGAAGTTGATTTCTGGTGTTCTATCGATCATAGCATGAGCCCCATCGGTCTGTGTTAATCGATACAATGCAGCAGAGGAGCTAAAGACTCGTATCGGTCATCTGCATCGGTCACTTGTGACCGATGGGATCCAGCCGAGTGACCGATGGGAATCAAGCGAATGGAGCATCGATCATCTGTATCGGTCACTTGTGACCACTGGGAAGCAAGCCATCATATCGGTCATCCATATCGATTAAGGAGTGTCAGATGGGAATCAAGCGAATGCTCTATTGATCATTTGTATCGGTCACTTGTGACTGATGAGAACCAGTCTGAACTTCCTTTTATTTAAATATTTGCCATTATTCTAGGGCTTTTGTCATTTAGTATAAATAGGCTTGATCTAATCTTTTTCAAAAAATGTCTTGTTCTTTCTTAGTTATCTGATTACTTTTGATCTTTGTAAGAACAAGTCTATCATTTTACTCAAAGTTTTGTATTTTCCATTTAATTTCTTCTCTAATATCCCTCTTAATCATGTTTTGCATCATTTACTCTTGTGATTTGGTGTTTTCTATGATGATGAGTGAGTAGAGTTTTTAAAGTTCTTAGATATGGTAGATTAGGGAAATTTAGAGGCTTGATTAGGGTTTGTTAGTGTTTAATTTGATTGATTTCTCTCTATTAATCTGTGTTTAGGCTAGATTTATCTTGATCACATGAATCTAGAATTAGACTTCATCTTGTGCCCACCAAGTGTTTGATGAAATGCTGATCTTGTTTAATAGAGGATTTGCTGGCCTTAGCTCAAGAGATTGAATGCTTGAGGAGTATTTTGACTTGGATAGAGTTGGTTTTTCTTCTTGGTTGTGAACATTATGTCTAGGAATTAGCATTAATTGCTTGTTTGCTTCATCAATGGTGTTTGTAACAGCCAAAATCTTGCCTTTGAATTCCCCAAAGTCAATAACCACATCTAGGATCCTTCTTCTCTTATTTGAATTTCAAATTTTGCTTTAAGTGCTCTGTTTTATTGCTCTGTTTTGCTTCTGATCATTGCTAAGTTGTTTTCATTTGAGTTCTGTTTGGTGCTTGATCACTTATGTTGATAGTTATAGTTGTGTTAAACAACAAATCTCTTTGATTCACCTTACTTAAAGCTTTCTGCTCACAATTATAGTGGCATCTATTCATAACTCCTTTGGATTGATAAAAACCTATGCTATACTACAACTGACTAGTACAAGCAGGGTGATTGACCTAGACAGTCAAAACTCTTGTATCAATTTGGCGCTCTTGCCATTGGGAATATTGTTTGGATCATTAGAATTTGTGGAATCTTTAAGATCCGGTTTTATTTGTACTTGGTTACTAATCATCCTCTCATTGCTGTTTTCAGGTGTATGAACCTTAGATCAAGAGGCTCTAGCAAATGGGCTGACTTCATTGACAACATCAACTTGTTGGACAGAGGTCAAAGGGCAAGAAGGCAACAGGAAAGAAAGCAACACTTGGAGAGGTTATGGATCAATGTTCAAGAGCAACATGCTGTGGATGATATGAGGTTTCAGGGACCTCAAGGAGCAGCTGGTATTCAGGGCTAACAGGGCCAGCAATGAGTATAAGGACAGCAAGGAGAGCAAGGTCCTAGAGGAGCAGCTCATGCTCCATGACCCATCAGATCCATTGGAGCTGGTGATGCGCCCAATGCTTACAACAACAGAACAGAAATCCTTCCTCCAGCTGTTCAGAAAAATAACTTTGAGATCAAATCTGATCTGATCTCAATGGTTCAAGGAAGTAAGTTCCATGGTTTTCCTCTAGAAGACCCTCTGGATCACTTGGACAACTTTGATAGGCTCTGCTCACTAACCAAGATCAATGGGGTCAGTGAAGATGGTTTCAAGCTGAGGTTGTTCCCATTCTCACATGGAGACAAAGCCTACCAATGGGAAAAGAATTTGCCTCAAGGGAGCATAACCAGTTGGGAT
The DNA here is from genome assembly GCA_911865555.2 of Thlaspi arvense. Classification (NCBI taxonomy): domain Eukaryota; kingdom Viridiplantae; phylum Streptophyta; class Magnoliopsida; order Brassicales; family Brassicaceae; genus Thlaspi; species Thlaspi arvense. The sequence goes on along the minus strand of OU466861.1, from coordinate 35,709,014 downwards.
TAGTGCAAGAGAGCATTTTAAAGCAAAGTTCATATCTACTTCAAAGTCTGCTAGGATCAGAAATGAAATCTCTGAATTTGCTCAAAGGAACAATGAGAGCTTTGGTGAAGCATGAGAAAGATTTAAAGGCTACACACTTCAGTGCCCACATCATGGGTTTTCTCAAGCTTCACTCCTCTCAACTCTATACAGACGTGCCCTCCCAAAGATCAGAATGCTCCTAGACACTGCATCAAGATGTTGATGAGGGATTGGAACTTATGGAGAATCTAGCACAATCAGATGTGAATTACAATGAGGAGTTTGATAGAACCTTAAGGAGTACTAGAGATGAACTGGAGTCTAGCAAGAAAGAGATCAAAGCTTTGCATGAGAAGATTGATCTGATGCTAAGGGAAAGGAAGGAAGTTAACTATATTGGTGACTTGATTCAGCTTAATGATCAAGAAGGCTGCTAAGTTGAGGAGATAAACTATCTTGGTAATCAAGGAGGCTACAATGGGTATGGGAACTACAGACCTAACCCAAATCTATCCTACAGAAGTAACAATGTTATCAATCCTCCAGACCAAGTATATCCACCTCAACAGCAACATCAAGCTGGTCCAAGACCTTTTGTGCCTTACAACAACAACAATCAAGGCTTTCAACAAAGGAACAACAACTTACAGCCTAGAGCGCCCTCCAACACTCCAGGTTTCAATGCTCAAGCTCCAGCTCAAGCTTCCTCAAGCTCCCAAGATCCTGAACTCAAAAGTATGATGCAACAAGTGCTTCAAAATCAGGTCAACATAACCTTGGATATGAACAAGAGGTTTGCTGAGGTCCACAACAAGATAGATTCTGTCCATGTGGAGTTGACAAACAAGTTTGATGGCTCAGCTGACAGGGTGAAAACCTTAGAGAACAACAAAGGAGTAGCTAATGCACCACGCCCTCAAGGTAATCTCCCTGGAATGTGTGAAATGAATCCAAAGGAATACTGCCAAGCTTTTGATTCACTAGATGCTTTCACCACTGAGGAAGAAGCTATTATAGATGAGTTTCTGATATGCTCAATTTAACCCTTAGCTCTCAAATTAAGAGATCACTGTAGTACTTAGGGATCGAATCCACAAGGACTTAAGACTATTACTCAACAGACTTTAGATTCAAATGAAGCCAAGCAGTCAATAATAAATAAAACTAAATAATATAACGGAAGTGACAAGATCAGGAGCGGATTATGAGTTCTTAAAATATATCGAGACTAGACGCTAGGTGATGGGAAATTCGCAGGTTGAAATAAATCACAGACTACTGACCGAAATGATTATTTATTTAAACCGTTCTAGAACTCGAAAACACGAATGTAAAACCAATCGACTTCCGTCGCAGAGATTAACTATGATCAGATTCTAGAATTCAAAATTTCTTTGCAAATTCTAACAACCTAAGCAAGCATTATAGTTCCGGTTTGATATGTTCACAAAATAGCTAATCCAAATTCCTTTGCAATTAGTTATTTTGCTCATCTAAGATAGTTCTGGTGATTAACAATGTTTCCATATCTATAAAACATACTAAGATCTTATTTCTAGGTGATCAATCTTAAAATTAGTGTTCAAGCAATCTAGATGAAGAACCAATGGATTTATTCTTTCAGTTTTGTAGTTCTAACAATTCATTATCAACATTTGAATAACCCAAAACCTAACTAGCAGATAACTCAGACATAGCAAGTGAAACACAAATCATGACTGAATAATATTGCATTAAGAAAATAAATAAAAGATGAAAGGGGTTGGAAATTCTTCTCTACAGAGTATGGATTTGTCTCCCCAAGAGCTCTGAATCTAATCTCTCTTACTCTCAATGAAAACAAGATAATCGCCTAACAATGACTCTGAAAACCTAAATACAAGTATAAACACGACTTGGGCACTTCTGTAAATAATAATAAACTTCTGGGCTAAGTTGCAAACTCTTCGAAAGAGTTTTTACCACTTCTCCTCGCGACCACGACCGGTGTTGATCGACACCAAGTGGTGGGTGTCGATTGACACCCTGCTTCATAATGCTCTCCGACTTGGTCTTTTCAGCATCAGCTTTAACATAACTCCAAAAGGCTCCAAAACTCACAGTTATGCTCCAAACGTACCTGGACCTGCAAAGACTCTATATGACTAAAAAAATATCAAAAAAACTCTATAAACAAGGCTTATATCATGGTCAAAAACTAGTAAAAACCATGATATATCAACTCCCCCAGGCTTATCTTTTGCTTGCCCTCAAGCAAACATTAGACAAAACATAGGGTCGAGGTTTGAAAACACAGAAAAAGTCAGCTGGACACCAGAACACCACATTGATTAACACTTTCGAATCCACATACCACAAAGTCAACACAAGATCAAATTTCAGTCTAATCATCACAAGCTTAGCAAATCTTTCAAATTCAATTCAGGCTCCATCAAGAAATCCGAAATCTCTACTGCTAAACTCATTATTTCTATCTAAGTGATGTCTCATCAATGTTTTATCATCTCAACACTTATAGATTCTTTTCCCTTCCTAAACAACTGAACAAAGCAATCTCAACACAGCTCTCCTATTTTCTCTTCCCTTGGCCTTTTCTTTCTGATATTTTTTTTATTTTAAGCTCTTTCTCATTCTTTACAGTCTAAGATATGGTGCTACTCAATACTTGTGTTCCTTTTAAGGAGACAGGTTCTTGAGTGTGTTCATTATTGTTGTTCCTTGTGAGGAGACAGGGTCATGAATGCACCATTATTTTGACTCAAACTTTTAAAGCTATATCAGGGAAGATTAAAGAGAGGCTGTGTCTTAACATACTTGTCAGTGTTAGAAGAGAGAATCAAGATCAGTGAGAATCAAGAACCAAGACAAGAAGTTTTAAGTTCATTAAAGTGGAGCTAACATCAAATTTTCCAGATTCTCTAAGAACGTAAACCTTCATTGCTAGGCTGATCTACCTATGACTTTCAACTTAGTAAGACTTGTAATCAACTACTGTGGCAAGGGTTCTTATAAGCATCAATGTTTTGTGGTTAGTTCCAAGAAAAACTGACAATTTCAAAATTTTTGACTCAATAAAACAGGTTTTGACTCAACTTTGAGACTCTAAAAATCAAAAACAATGTACACAATGTCAGCAACGACCTCCCCCTGACTTAAACAACACTGTCCCTAGTGTTAATAAGCTTGAAATTGGTAAAAATGAGCAATGAAACGGTTTGTACAGAGATAAGAAAGTGGTACCTGTGTATGTGTGTGGTGTCGATCGACACCCTGTCCGAAAACAGAATGGGATGACCCAAACATGTGTAATTGTTGCAAGTTAGATTGTTAGCTGAAGTTCTCCCAAGTCAAGACTGTTTAGAACACTCAAGCAAACAATTAAAAGCAACAACATAATCTAAAATCTCATAAGTTCAAACAAGTTTCAAAACATAATCAAAGCTGACAAATTGACTCAAAACAAAGACATAAAAACTGACTCAAGAGAAATGAAAAAGAACAAAGGGAAATGAAAAAGTAACCATGATAGATAGAGGAACTAATCCTCATCCTCATCGCAAGGAGGCGAGTGGAGACGAAGACAACCGAAGTTAGACAATACGGAGATGGTGTTCCATAGCGCCTGAACACTCTGCACCATGAAACGCTGAAAAGTGGCCTGCTCCATCGGAATGTCTGGAATCTCTGGGAGCCCATGTCGACCAATAGGCTCAGGCAGTGTGTGGGTGAATGGTGCTCTCGCTCGACGACATAGACCTCTAGCAAGGCCCTCAACAGGTGCATGCTCAGCGGCAGAAGCAGCAGCTCGTGAAGATCCTCCTCTGCGCCTAGTAGTTGACATGGATCGTAGCAAAGTAGCATCGGGCTGGAAGCTAAAGAGGTCTATCTGAAGTGTAGTCAAAGCAGGCTGTGATAGCAGAATCAGACATCGCTCACCAGTGTGGCAGACAAAGCTCTATAGCAGCTCATCTCCCGTGATCCAATGGACTCTCCTCAAGTAGTCCATGTCCAGAAGGTGGCGCTCATACACAAATCTGCAGGTCGAAGTATCCACATTGTAGTTGCTGAAGATGGGAGTGAGAAGACTACTAATACTCTCGGGCTTGCCCCAAGCTCCGGTGAACGCCTTGGTCTTCAGCGAAGCCAAGTGATGGGCAAACACAGCGCCCATGTTGACATCACTGTCAACCGGATACTCCTCTGTAAGAACATCCTCAATGCCGTAGTAGAGGAGAGTCAGCTCAGAAACCCGCATCTTCCCGGGCTCGGACTTGCACAGGAGTGTGGTGGAGATGAGGCAGACAAGGTATCACAGCAAAGGATGGCACACATCTGTCTGAGTGGACTTCTTGGAGTCATACATCCCATTCCCGAAATGAGACCAGAAACTCTGTAGGTCAGGGAATGGCGTCGGAAGAGAGACGCCAGTACGTGTCGAATCGAACCCGTAGATGAGACATAGCGCAGTGAAGTTGATCATGTACCTGATGCCTCGGATGATGAATGTAAGAGTGCCCTCATATGCCCTCTTCACGATCTCATTGGTGTAATACACCCTGACTGTGGCAATGAACTGGCGCACTAGATCCGGGTATATGTCATACTGTCTGGTCGCAATGCCGCCTCAACCAATCTTCTGCAGCACGCGAATTGCCTCCTCTCTGAGCCCTAGCCTGCGCAGTGTATCAAGACAGGTGAAGCATGTAGGCGCGATGTCCATCTTGGTCCAGGCATTGTTCAACAGTGTGTCATAGTCATCCTTCTGTTCGCTGATGCTCCTGAAAACGCAGTCGCGTTTCGCTACCTCCTTCGCCGGTGTATCCTCCAAAACCCTCTCCATCGGGATCCTCAACCCTCCTCTCCGAGACCATGGTGAAAGAGAGGGTATATTAGGTGCGGGAATAGAGGATTCACCTGCCTCAGTGCGTCATCGCTTTTTCCGTGGGGCCATCTGCACTTAGAAAACCAAGAACACACAAAATTATGAAAATCTGACCAAAAATCGAAATTTTGAAAATTCAAAATCTGGTCCATATCATCAATGGCGAACCTAACCAGCAACCTAGTGATCACTAATCACAAAAAAATCCAGTCTAAAACCCCAAATTCGGACCTATTTTTGCAAAATAAATCATTAATCCGAAAAATTTCAAAATTTTGCAAAACAAGCTGTAAAAACTAAGGGGCAATGTCAAATTCCTCCTAAACAACCTAGAAAAGCATGATTCAAGTCATAAATCAAGCTAAAACTGGTTAAATCCGAATTTTCAAACTTTGGGGTCGAACTGAAAAATTGAGATTTTGAGTGTCATACTATGTAGATCAGATGAATGAGTTGGATACTCAGAAAGAGCACAGAATTTTGCCCAAGTTAGGCTTTTGAATCACTCAAATCCGTTAACAAACAAGGAAGTTGCGATTTACGGAAACAATTTTGTGGTTTCGGGTTTTAGAGAAGTGAGAAGGAAGAAGATGAGTTCGAGACTTTAAGGGCGGCGTACCTGATTAATGATGGTGTCGATTGACACACTATGGGTGGTGTCGTTCGACACTGGTCAGTGTCGACCAGGTTGTCGACCGTGGTCGACATGTACTCGCCTCGACACCTTTTTTTTTTTTTTTTTAGTGACTCTGAAAAACGAAAATAAGTCAGTAAAAATTAAAAATGAAGTTAATTATGTACACTTACCAGTGTGTTGCCTTCCACCAAGTGCTCGTTTAATATCATTAGCTTGACTGTCCTCTTGATCAGGTTGTGGGTGCACCTGCCAAAGGTACAATCTCTCCTTCGGGAATCACAGCTTTCGCCTAGTAATGCTTCACCCTTTGCCCATTGACAACAAACTCCCTGCTTTCAGGAGTTGATAGAACAACTGTACCATATGGTTTGAATTCCTTGATTGTGAAAGGACCTGATCAACGAGAACGCAATTTTCCAGGAAATAATTGTAAACGTGAGTTATACAAAAGTACCTGGTCATTTGGTTCAAAGTGTCTGGAAAGGATCTTCTTGTCATGGTAAGCCTTAGTCCTCTCCTTGTACAGCTTTGAGTTCTCATAAACATGATGTCTGATTTCATCTAACTCATTTAGCTGTATCTGGCGCCTCTCTGCTACAGATTTCCAGTCAAAGTTCATCTTTTTGATAGCTCAATTTGCCTTGTGTTCAAGCTCCACTGGAAGGCGACATGCTTTCCCATAAAGCAAAATGGAATGGGGTGGTGCCAAGTGGTGTCTTGAATGCTGTCATGTAGGCCCAAAGTGCATCATCTAACTTGGCTGACCAATCCGTTCTTGTCTTTCCCACTGTCTTCTCCAGGATTTCTTTGGTCTGCCTGTTGGAGACTTCAACCTGACCACTTGTCTGAGGATGGTAAGGTGTAGCAACCTTATGGTGAACTCCATATTTCTGCAGCAGTTTCTCAAACACTTTATTAATAAAGTGCTTTCCACCATCATTGATCACAATTCGTGGTACTCCAAACCTAGGAAAAATGATGGTTTTGAACAGCTTTAGGACCACTGCAGCATTAGTGTGTGGACTGGTAATTGCTTCCACCCACTTGAAGACATAGTCCACTGCAACCAGGATGTACTTGTTCCCATAAGATGAAGGAAAGGGTCCCATGAAATCGATGCCCCAGCAGTCAAAAACTTTAACCTCAAGTATGAAGTTCTGTGGCATCTCATGTCTCTTACTGATCTTCCTTCTCCTTTGGCAGACATCACATTGTGAGATGAATGTCTGAGCATCCTTGAACATTGTAGGCCACCAGAAACCTGCTTGTAGAATCTTGGAGACAGTCTTAAAAGTAGCAAAGTGTCCTGCATACTCAGAGCCATGATAGTGGAACAACACATTCTGAACTTCAGCTTCTGCAAGGCATCTTCTGTAAATTCCATCTGAACAGTGCTTATACAAGTAAGGCTCATCCTAGTAATATCTCCTAAGTTCTCTCATAAATTTCTTCTTCTCATAGCCTTTAAGGGTGTTAGGGACCTCATCAGCAGCTAGGTAGTTGGCAATATCAGCATACAATGGTCTAGAAGAGGTTCGATAGCGCAGATAGGTTGAGAGAAAACATCACGCATGATCTGCTGAAGAAGAATGGCAGTTCGCGACTGGTGTTGATCGACACCAGAGGGGGTGTGTCGATCGACACCAAGTCTGTGTCGACTTGGTGACGATGTCGATGTCGATCCTGCTCGATATTGGCTCGTCTCGAGGTTGGTGTCGATCGACACCATGTGGTGGGTGTCGATCGACACCCTGTCTGCAGCTCGGAAAAACTGCAACTCATCCACATTTGAATGCTGCAACCTTGCCTCAATGAGGTATATATTCTCGTCTGGTAGGAAATCATCAATGGGGACGTTGTCTTCAATCCTGATTTTTGAGAGATGATCTGTTAAACCATTCTCAATACCTTTCTTGTCCTTTATCTCAATGTCAAACTCTTGGAGTAATAAAATCCATCTCAACTGTCTTGGTTTTGCATCTTTCTTCTGCATCAAAAACTTGAGAGCAGAATGATCAGTGTGCACAATTACCTTAGCTCCAACCAAGTACCGTCTGAACTTCTCAAATGCAAATACTTCAGCCAACAATTCCTTCTCTGTAGTTGCATAGTTCTTTTGTGCTTCATCAAGAGTTCTACTTGCATAATAGATGACATGAAGTTTCTTCTCCTTCCTCTGACCCAAAACAGCACCCACTGCAAAGTCTAAAGCATCACACATCACCTCAAATGGTAGATCCCAATCAGGAGGCTGCACAATAGGGGCGCTCACTAATGCCTGCTTGATTTTCTGGAAGGCTGAATGACACTCTTCAGTAAATTCAAACTTCACATCCTTGCAAAGCAGAGCTGTGAGTGGTCTTGCAATCTTGCTGAAGTCATTAATGAAACTCCTGTAAAATCCAGCATGTCACAGAAAGCTCCTTACTGACTTCACACAATTTGGTGGCTGCAGACTTGTCATCACTTTGATTTTGGCTTTGTCCACCTCAATGCCTTCACTAGAAACTCGATGCCCAAGTACAATCCCATCTCTGACCATAAAATAGCATTTTTCACAGTTCAGAACTATGTGCTTCTCTTCACATCTTGCAAGCACTTGACAGAGGTTGTCAAGGCAGTCTTTAAAAGAGGATTCATATAATGTTATTGCATATTGCATACATTTTGCATACTCATTAGTTAGCTTTTCATGAATTTGTATCACGTTTTAGGTTAGATTGCATCACTTAGGGTCCTAGAGCGTTCTTGCATCAGCATACACATTTTCCTTGCATTTTGCATCATATTCAGGTTGTTTCTGGCTGCTTTCGAGGCATGGAGGTTCGTGGACATTGTTGAGGTTATGTAGCAGTTCGTGGGAGCTCGGATATATGCTAAGGATCAGAGATCGAGGAGCAGATCGAGCATGGCCGGTCGATCTAGGAGTTGATCGACCAGAAGATCGAGCCAACCAGACGATCCAAGGAGAATGATCGAGACAAGGATCGAGTGAAGTAATCAATCAAACGGTACGGACGTAAATGACGCCATGCAGAACGAGAGTCAGATCGAGTACACCACTCGATCCAGCCGAAGATCGATACCGAGATCGGATGCAACACTCGATTCGCCGATGTTGATCGAGACCCAGATCGAGCCGAAGGCACGATATCCGGATATGATCGAGAGAACCACTCGATCTTGGAGTCTGATGTTATTGCATATTGCATACATTTTGCATACTCATTAGTTAGCTTTTCATGCATTTGTATCATGTTTTAGGTTAGATTGCATCACTTAGGGTCCTAGAGCATTCTTGCATCAGCATACGCATTTTTCTTGCATTTTGCATCAAATTTAGGTTGTTTCTGGCTGCTTTGGAGTCGTGGAGGTTCGTGGACGTGTTGTAGCTGATGTAGCAGTTCGTGGGAGCTCGGAAATATGCTAAGGACCAGAGATCGAGGAGCAGATCGAGCATGGCCGGTCGATCTAGGAGTTGATCGACCAGAAGATAGAGCCAACTAGGCGATCCAAGGAGAATGATCGAGACGGAGATCGAGTGAAGCAATCGATCAATCGGTACAGACGAAAAATGACGCCATGCAGAGCGAGAGACAGATCGAGTACACCACTCGATCCAGCCGAAGATCGATACCGAGATCGGATGCAACACTCGATTCGCCGACGAAGATCGAGACCTAGATCGAGCCGAAGACACGATGTCCGGATATGATCGAGAGAACCACTCGATCTTGGAGTCAATTTCTGTCCTTTCAACCGTTTTTGGCTGCTAGCGAAGGGGGGACCATTGGCTTGTTTGGGCATTTTAGGCAAGGCGGCGACACCCTTTTTCGATAACTTTTAGATCCTTATCGTTTTCTTTATGTTTTTTCTCTCGTTTTCGTGAAGAACACCATTGTTGAAACTCGTTTTTCTCTTAAGCTTTTGTATTCGAATCGTTTCCGTTTAATCCAGTTTTTCTTTCATGTTCATCGTCTCGTTTCATATGCTTTGCTTGATTTACTCTATGTGTAGCGAGTACTTTCCTTTGGGTTTGGGGTTGAGAGGATTAAGGGGTTGAAAGGGTTTCGATCTTGGGATTTTTCTAAACGTTTTTAAAGGCTATCTCTTCTAAGGTGTTGAAAGCTTAATGCTTGAAGACTCTCACGCCAAGAGCTTCATGATCCGAGAGGTTCCTTACCTTGACAGGATCCAGGAGCCTCGGAAGATCACACCTTAGAGACTAGTTACCCCTTCCCAAAAGCCATGGAAGTTTGGGGGACTAGTTAAGCCATTTACTTGAAATCTGTTTTCCTTGCCTTTCGACCTTTCTTTCCACCAAAAGCCATGGGTTTGGAGGAGAGGATGAAAGAGTGATCTATACCGAAAGCCACGGATAGATCTTGTTTTGTTTTCAAGGCTTAGAGATCCTCACCAAGTGAGTCGATCTAAAGTTTTAAAACCAAGGTCGAACCTTTGAAACCCCTAACCATGAATCTCAACCCTAGGCCCTTTCTTTTAGCATCTTTACGTCTATTCTCATCATTCGCTTGTTATCTGATAGCATCCTGGTCATTAGCTTTACTGTTCTTACGATTTTAGACGAGATCGATTGTTACTGCTCGATCTAGTGGTCGATCTCGTGGTCGATCCACTAGTCGAATTTTAATAATTCGAAGCTCTTTCCTTTAATTAATCCGTTTGTTTCTCGTGGTAGTTGCTTCCTTTCTAGTATTTTTAAAATAGGTTTCATTCTGTTTAGGTTGCTGCATCTAGTTCTTAGATATTTTCTCATAAACTTTCTCATTTTGCTTAGATTTGCTTTAGTCCTTGCATTCTCTGTGCATTCTCTATCTTCTAGAAGAGGATTGACTCTCTCTTGCTTGCTATACTACGACATTGCTTGCATCATAAACCCGAGCAAGAAAAATATTTATCAAATGGCGCCGTTGCCATTCTAGGACTGTTTATAGAACATAGAGATTTGGGACTTAGCAAAGACTAAGTCTTTACCTTTTTCAAGTTACTAATACTTCTACTCTCAAACGTGTGTTTTCAGGTACATGAATCTTCGTTCAAAGGGAGACAACAATCTTCTACAACCCGTAGACAACATTCATCAACTTGGTCACTCACGACAAAGGAGAGTCAAAGAGCAAACAAGAGCATTTGAGGAGATTGTTCAGCACGGTTTGGTTGACTTTGAAGCTATGGCTGAACACGAGCATCCAGAAGGACCTCCTCCAGCAGGACGGGGCAATGGAAACCCCCAACACGCGGCTAGACCCCCAAGGATCATAGGAGCCGGAGATGCTCCCAATACCCACCACAATAGGTTTGGGATCACTCCTCCTCCGGTGCAAAACAATAACTTCGAGATCAAGCCAGGTTTCATCTCCTTGGTGGAAAACAACAAGTTCCACGGCTCAGCAATGAAAGACCCCTTGGAGCACCTAGACAACTTCGAGCAAGTATGTGGGATGATCAAGATCAATGGCATATCCGAAGATGCTTTCAAGCTGCATCTCTTCCCCTTATCACTCGGAGACAAAGCTAGACATTGGGAGAAGACCCTCCCACAAGGCACCATCACATCATGGGCTGAGTGTAAGAAGGCATTCCTCTCAAAGTTCTTCTCAAGCATAAGGACAGCACGGTTAAGAAGCGAAATCAGCGGTTTCACTCAAAGGAACAACGAGACATTCAACGAGGGAATGAAGCGTTTCAAAGATTACCCGATCCAATGTCCTCATCGCGGGTTCAGTGAGGAGACACTACTCTGTACCATATACCGTGGCGCTTCACCAAAGATCAGGTTGTTGCTTGACACAGCTAGCAAAGGGAACTTCCTCGGTTAAGAGGTAGAAGAGGGTATGAAGCTGATAGAAAACCTGGCGTTGAGTGATGGAAACTATGCTGAAGATTATGACCGTGCACCAAGAGGATCAGAGTTAGAGTCTCACAAGAAGGAGCTCAAATCTTTGCATGAGAAGATTGATTAGTTGGTGTTAGCTAATCAGAAGCATGTTCACTTTGTTGGTGAAGCTGATGAGAACCAAGAGGAGTTAGAGCTAAGCCAAGAAGAAGCAAATTGGGTGGCTGGACAGAACAACTACAAGTCTCAAGGCTACAACCAAGGCTACCAGAACAACAACCTCTCTTACCGAAGCACCAATGTAGCCAACCCTAAAGATCAAGTGTACCCTGCTCAGCAAGCAAAACCTTTCATCCCTTAGAACAAAGGTTTTCAACCGAGTGGTGGTTTCCAAAGTCAAGGGCAGAACAACTTCCAAGGGCAACATCAAAGTAACAAGGGTTATACGCCTAACTACCCTCCGGGCTTTGCACCTCAGCAGCAACAACCGATGCAACAACAAGTTGATCCGGTTCAAGCAATGTTTCAACAGCTAATACAAGGGCAAGCCTCTACCAACCAGAAGTTCGCTGAAATGAACACTCGCCTAGACTCATCTCTAACCGACTTCTCCACTCAGATCACCAACCTAAACAACAAGATTAAACAGCTGGAGAAGGGAAAAGCAAGTACGAGTGGTCAGAACAGTCTTCCGGGAAAGTGTGAGCAAAATCCCAAGGAGTATGCCAATGCTATAACGTTGAGAAGCGGCAAAGAGCTTGAACCTCCGGTCTCTACAAAGAACAACGAGGACTTTGCAATTCAAGAGGGGGAGGGTAAACCTTCCGCTGATGATGATGAGATAAACTTTGACAATGTTTGGATCCAAGGGCCGAGGAGCGGAGATAAGGCGGTCGCTGAGAAGAAAAGTGAGCAAACCACCAAGGAGAAGAACCCTTACGTGCCCCCACCTTACGTACCGAAGTTGCCATTTCCCGGTCGTTTCAAAAAGCAGCTCATCGAGAAGCACATAATCTTGTTTGAGAAGCACCTGAGAGACGTGGAAATCAAGCGGCCTCTTGTAGATTGTCTTGCTATGATGCCCAAGTGCGCCAAGTTTTTCAAGGACACCCTTGTGAAGAAGAACAAAGAAAGCAAAGAGGTACTTGTTCTAAGTGAAGAGTGTAGCGCGGTTATACACAAGGAGATAGTCCCTAAGAAGCTGGGAGACCTTGGAAGCTTCACTATACCCTGCGCTTTGGGTCCTCTAGAGTTCAAGAGTTGCTTGTGTGATCTCGGGGCTAGCATAAACTTGATGCCTCACTCCGTGGCTAAGAAGCTTGGTTTTACTCGGTTTAAAGACTGTCGGATCTCATTGGTGTTGGCTGATAGAAGCGTGAGGCTACCAGTGGGGCTGCTTGAAGATTTACCGGTACGAATCAGTGGTGTGAACGTACCCACAGACTTTGTCGTCTTGGATATGGATGAGGAGCCTAAAGACCCACTCATCTGAGGGAGACCATTCCTTGCAACCGCCGGGGCTATCATAGATGTGAAGAATGGGAAGATTGCCTTGCATTTGGGGAAGGAGATCAGGCTAGACTTCGACATCAACGAGGTTCTAAAGAAGCCAACCATTGAAGGACAAGCTTTCTATATTGAAATGATGGATGCATTGGCGTATGAGTTGCTGGAAGAGCTAGCTCTAGAAGACCATCTGAAGCTAGCACTAACTAAGGAGCCAGGGGAGTTTGGCTATGTGGACCAGAGAACCCAAGAGTACGTGAACCTGCTGGATTCTAGGAGGATTATCAAGAATGAAGAAGGTTGCTGCCTAGAGATCGACCCCAAGATCAACGCTATCACTCGATCCAGGAGTCAGATCGACAAGTCAATCGAGAACACAACTCGATCCGGTGCAACAATCGATGGACAGATCGAGAGGAATGCTCGATCAGGAAAAACAATCGAGTCGATGATCGAGAGAGACCTTCCGATCATTTTGGAGTCCAACCAAGAGATCGACTCAGCGTCTCGATCCCTTACTCGATCCATATCAAATCGAGTAAGTGAATCGAGCGAAATGGCTCGATCTAGACGACATCGAGAGGAGAATCGACCGGAGGACTCGATCTCAGAAGGGATAGCGATGGAGGAAAGCAGTCTGAAGGGCAATGCCTAGAGTTCAAAGGGAAGTTCCAAGGAGGAAAGCAACAACAACAGCCACGAGGATGACTGGAGTGAGCTGTTAGCCCCAAAGGTGGACCTTAAGGAGCTCCCAAAAGGGCTAAGGTATGCTTTCTTAGGGCCTAATAACACCTATCCCGTGATTGTGAACGAAAACCTCAGTGATGATGAGTTGCAATCGCTCTTAACTGAGCTGAGAAAGTATAGGAAGGCCATTGGGTACTCTTTAAGTGGCATCAAGGGCGTTTCACCAATGCTTTGCACTCATAGGATTCACTTGGATAATGAGAACGCTTCTTTTATAGAACATCAAAGGCGTTTGAATCCTAACTTGAAAGAGGTTGTTAAGAAGGAAATCCTTAAGCTTTTAGAGGCTGACGTGATCTATCCCATAAGTGACAGCATGTGGGTTTCCCCTGTACACGTGGTGCCTAGGAAGGGAGGGATCACGGTCATAAGGAATGAAAAGGATGAACTTATCCCTACTAGGACCATCACTGGTCATAAAATGTGTATTGACTATAGGAAGCTTAACCTTGCGACTAGGAAAGACCATTTCCCCTTGCCTTTTATTGATCAAATGCTTGAGAGACTTGCAAATCACCCTTACTATTGTTTTCTCGATGGGTATAACGGTTTCTTTCAAATACCTATTCACCCAAACGATCAGGAGAAGAGGACTTTCACATGTCCCTACGGTACCTTTGCATATCCCAGGATGCCGTTTGGATTGTGCAATGCACCGGCTACGTTTCAGCGGTGTATGATGTTTATCTTCTCTGATCTTATAGAGGAGATGGTAGAGGTATTCATGGATGACTTCTCTGTGTATGGTGCCTCCTTTCCTGCATGTTTGTTAAATCTTTGCAGGGTACTTAAACGTTGTGAAGAGACAAACTTGGTGCTGAATTGGGAGAAATGCCACTTCATGGTTAAGGAAGGGATTGTGCTCGGTCACAAGATAACAGAGAAGGGTATTGAGGTTGATCAGGCTAAGGTGGAGGTCATGATGGGTCTTGAGCCGCCGGTTAATGTTAAGGGAATCAGAAGCTTCCTAGGACACGCAGGGTTCTACAAGCGTTTCATCAAGGATTTCTCCAAGATTGCTCGCCCTCTCACACGGCTGTTGTGCAAGGAAGCTGAGTTTGTATTTGATGAGGAGTCTTTGAAGGCTTTCGTGACCATCAAGGAAGCACTTACATCAGCCCCTATAGTCCAAGCACCAGACTGGTCTCTCCCCTTTGAGATCATGTGTGATGCTAGTGACTACGCCGTAGGAGCCGTCCTTGGTCAGAATAAAGACAAGAAGCTACACGTGATCTACTATGCTTCAAGGACCTTGGATGACACGCAATCACGATACACCACTACGGAGAAGGAGCTGCTTGCAGTAGTCTTCGCCTTTGAGAAGTTCAGATCATATCTGGTTGGTTCCAAGGCTATTGTATACACGGATCACGCTGCCTTACGATACATCTACTCGAAGAAAGACACTAAGCCTCGGCTCTTAAGATGGATTCTGTTACTCCAGGAGTTTGACATGGAGATTAAAGACAAGAAAGGGATAGAAAATGGAGTCGCTGACCACCTCTCACGGCTAAGGATCAACGAGTCTCTCCCCTTAGATGACTCTCTTCCAGAAGAGTAGCTTATGGCGATTACTACGGCTGTTTGTGGGAAGCTAGAAGGGAGGTTTGAGGAGGTGCTGAGTTTCAAAGAGGAGGATCTACCATGGTATGCTGATGTGGTGAACTATCTAGCGTGTGGTGAGGAGCCAACACATCTCAACAGAAGCGGTTTATGAGGGAGGCTAGTGACTATTTTTGGGACGAGCCTTAGTTATACAAAAGAGGAGTAGACAGCTTGTACAGGAGATGTGTTACAAAGGAAGAAGCCAGGGACATCCTCTACCATTGCCATGGCTCTTCTTACGGAGGAAACTTCGCCTCATTCAAGACAGCCACGAAGGTGTTGCAAGCCGGTTTCTGGTGGCCCTCCATTTTTAAAGATGTACACGAGTTTGTGAAGAGCTGTGAGGAATGTCAACGAGCAGGGAATATAACTAAGAGGAACGAAATGCCTCAAGTTCCTATCTTCGAGGTTGACGTGTTCGACGCGTGGGGAATTGACTTCATGGGGCCATTCCCTTCTTCATACGGTAACAAATACATCTTAGTAGCTGTGGATTATGTCTCCAAATGGGTTGAGGCTGTTGCTTCCCCTACAAATGACTCTAAGGTGGTAATCAAGCTGTTCAAGAGTATCATCTTCCCAAGGTTTGGGGTACCCAAGGTTGTTATAAGTGATGGAGGAAGCCAGTTTATAAACAAGGTCTTTGAAAACCTCTTGAGAAAGTATGGGGTTAAGCATAAGGTGGCTACACCGTATCATCCTCAAACAAGCGGTCAAGTGGAGGTCTCCAACAGGCAAATCAAGGTCATACTAGAGAAGACTGTCGGAGCAACAAGGAAAGACTGGTCAGTGAAGCTGGATGACGCTCTTTGGGCCTACCGTACCGCCTTCAAGACACCAATTGGTACAACTCCTTTCACTCTACTCTATGGCAAGGGCTGTCACCTCCCGGTTGAGCTGGAACACCGTGCGTTGTGGGCTGTGAAGAGGCTGAACTTTGATCTCAAGACTGCTCAGGAGAGGCGCCTTATTCAGCTACACGAACTGGATGAGTTGAGGCTGAATGCTTACGAGAGCTCCCGGATATACAAGGAGCGGACTAAGGAGGCTCATGACAAGAAGTTGGTTGCCAAGGAGCTTAAGGAAGGAGGACTGGTGTTGCTGTACAACTCGAGGCTCAAGCTCTTCCCGGGCAAGCTGAAATCAAGGTGGAGCGGACCGTTCATGATTCAAGAAGTCTTGGCGTATAGAGCTGTTACTCTGATGGGAAAAAGTGGCAGTGCATTCACCGTCAACAGACACAGAGTCAAGCCCTATTTGGCAGATAGCTATGACAAGGAGAGTACCTCAGTGCTTTTCCAAGACCCACCATCAGCTTAGACCAAGTAAGGTCTAGCTAAAGACGTTAAAGAAAGCGCACTTGGGAGGCATTCCCATGTTTATCTTGTACATATTTCTGCTTTATTTCCCTTTCAGATTTATGTTTTTTATTTTGCAGATGTGTAGGAACAGGTATAAGGAGTCTAAACCTTGACTTTGAGGTCTTAAAAAGGCAATAGGGGTAAGAATAAGGCTAGAGATCGAGTGCTAGATCGACTGATCCTGGCTCGATCTTTGCTAGATCGAGTCAGTGAATTGAGAGGAGCCAGTCGATCTAGACGAGATCGAGTGACAAGATCGACCTTGACAAAAAAGGATCGATCGATCCAAATCGGATCGACCGATCTAATTTCTCTCGGGAAAATCTGTTGAAAACAGATCAATCACTCGACTCGATCCATCACTCGATCTATGCCAAATCGACCCCTAAATCGAGGACATAGCTCGATCATGAGGACTTAGCCGAGGAGCCAACATTTCAATGATCGAGGGAGCCAATCGATCCAGGACTCGATTCACTATGAATCGAGTCTCAAATCCAGTAACCCTCTCGATCTAAGCCATTTTGGGCATGAGATCGAGTCCTAGATCGACCAAATGGACTCGATCTCATGCCGAGGTAACATTTTTCTTTCCCTCCTTTACTCTTTTCCCTCCAACTTTTGAATTCAAAACTTGGTCAAGGCAAGCATCTTTGACCATGAAAGATGTACCTTGACCAAGACTTTGTCAGAAACCACTTTGACTACCCATTGTTTTGGTTTTGCTAAGTTTTTAAATATCTCAAACATCCTCTCACCCTCTTATTCCTGTTTTTCTCGAAAATTTTAAATAAAGAGAGTGAGAGTTTAAGTTTTCAAAAGCTAGCAAAGATATTCTGAACTTCTTGCAAAGGTATTTTCAAAAATTTAATTATTTAATTTTAGAAAATCTGCTTTAAATCCACAAGATCTTGTTTTAGAATATAGGATCGGTTTTGAATTTTTAAAACTAGCTAAGTAAAAGGAAAAAATTTAGATTTTTCAGCATCTAAAGATTTGATTCTCCTTTACTCAGCTATGATTTTTATTTATTCCCCAAAATTCTAGGGTAGCCTTTTATAAATTTTCTCCTTCTCTTCTCTCATTCTCATCAAACCGCTGTGTACTTATCAATATCTTTAGAAATTTGTTTCAGGAACCATGGCCCCAAAGAGAACAAGAGAGGAGCAAGCACAAGAAGGAGAAGGACAAGAAGTGGCAGTTCAAGAGAGGGTTAGATGGAGCAAGGATGAGAAGAGGGATAAGAAGCGGCTAGAGAGGCTCCGGTTTGAGCCTACCAAGTTTGCTGACCGAGAGCTGTTGTCTAAGCTCGGGATTCTTGGGGACTTCGACCAACTCCTCAAGAACATTGGCTTAAGATGTCTGTCACAGATGGATTGCCCAACCATTCCTGAAGTGACAATAGACTTCCTTGCCACCTTGGAGTTCCGGTATGAGAATCCTAGTCCACCCGTCCCTTCTCAAGGCCGCCTCTACTTCAAAGTTGGACGTCAAGCCCACACACTCTCCATCCCTGAGTTATGCCAAGCCTACGGTCTCAACGCTGATGCTTACAAGGTCGAGTTCCCAGCCTTCAAGAAAGCCGACGAGTTTTGGGACCTGATCAGCAATGAGGACTACAAAGCCAACACCGCCAAGATCAAGCGAGTAAGGAGCCCGGTGCTGAGGTATACTCTGAAGCTGATTGCCAACACGTTCAGTGGAAGGTCTGTTGCCCCTACGATCACGAAGACAGAGCTGTGCTACCTGTTCCAAGGCGTGAAGCACTTGGTGTGTGATCCGGATGCAAACGACGAGCCTATGGAGGATGAACTCGGCAATGAAGTGAACTACGGCTGTGTGCTCGCAGCTTCTCTGGTGAAGTACAAGGCTTATGCCTTACGGTGCAAGACAACCTCCTCTTACATTGGCGGTTTCCTTACTCCTCTGTTCGTGCAAGCCGGTGTGCCCATTCATGACTTTGCTCACGTCCCAAACAGAGCTTTCATGGATGAAGCATACATGAGGAATACTGATAGCTTGGGACGCACGCCAGCAGAAGGGTTCTATGCCTACCTCTTCATTGATGACGAAGATAAGAAGAGAGTGTGCATCCTTCCCAACAGAGATGAAACCGAGCTGCTTGGTGTTGGGAACATCGAGTTCTTGCCCACGGAGGAAGAATGCTTTGCCCCTTTAGGAGGACCGCCTGCTTCAGCAATTGCCCCGCATCAAGGGTCAGAGTCTCCAGGCACGGAAGATGAGATGCCCGAGGCTTACACACTTCCCAAGCTAGACTTTGAGCCGAGGACAAAAACCGAGAGGTTCCTAGCATCGGTGGTAGAGATGCAAAGGAAGATTAACAAGTGGCAAGGGAAGATGCTAAAGAAGTTGGGGAAGAAGGTCAAAGCACTTCAGGGAGGCTCGCCTAAGAAAGCTGCAAGTCAAGAGGTGCAACAACCCGAGAAGAGAAGGCTCTCCACCGACGGTATTGTCTTCTGCGAGACCCAAGGAAGCATTCAACCGGCGCGCCACTCTCTCCAAGAACCAGCTGACAAAGGAAAAGCAACAATCTCTAGCTCCTCTGGAACATCCCCAAGTTCCAGCCGAGCCTAGACCAGAGGTAAACAACCTTCTTCCATTGTATATAACCGCTCATGTTTGTTTATTGCATTGTGTTTTGATGCTCCTTCAGATGAGTTTGCCACGGGGACGGTGTCAAGCAAGTTTGGGGGAGTACATGTGTGATTTAATCTTGTGTTCTTTGATCTTATTTTCCTTTTTGCATCCTTGAGTCTTAGTCCTTAAAATCTTTTCAAAGATTCATGTAGTTGCATTCATCTTTTTAAAACATGTTAGGATTGAGTCTAGAGTTCCTCATATCACCTAGGTTGTTTGCATTTTGCATAAGGGGTTAGAATTTCTTACAAATGTGTTTTTACTTATGACTTGTTTCAATGCCCTAGTTAGTAGTTCTCTAATGCTTTGTCTATGCTTTGAAAGTAAGTTCTTACCATGCTTGGATCACTTGTTAGGATTTTCGTGGCTTGAATTGAACTCTCATGATTTGAAACTCATTCTAATAAGTGAAAACCTTAATTTGAAATTCTAATTATCATTCTTATACATTTGAAAATGAACACATGGTTTTAAAATCTTTAGGCTCTCTTCTTCCTTTTTACCACTCTTTGTGAGCCTAAGTAGAACTCCCTCCTTGAACCTTACCCTCCTTTGAAGCCAAATGTTCTTGTGTGACATCTTTGTGAGGCCTTCCTTTCGGTTTGAACTTGGCATAAAGTGTTAGGTTTAGGCGACATGATTTGGTTTTCATATTGATTGCCAGCTTTGCATTTTGAAGCTAGGTATAGGCTCAGGATAAGTTTGGGGGATCATTGGGGTTGCTTTCTTGTCTATTTGTTTTCGGTTTCAAAGAGTTTGTGTTTTAAGGAAAGAAATGAGGTTTTAAGTGAAAGGTTATTTTTAAAGCTAAGTATGCTCTAATAATTTCCGGAGGTAGCTCTCCCATAATAAAATAAAATAAAAAAAATAAAAAAAAGAAAAGAAAAGAAAAAAAAATAAAAAGAGCCTAAGTGCCAAATAAAGAAAAAAGAATAATAATAAAAGAAAAAAAATAATAATAAGAGAGCTACCAATAAGAAATTTCTAAAGAGCAAAAGTATTTTTCAAAACTTTTTCACTAGCCTAAAAGTTTAAAATGTCTTTATTTTGATTTGGGGATTGCTAAATTTGTGAAGGAAAGGGTAGACTCTTAAGTGGTGAATGGGGATAAAATTTCTTATATGAGAGGGGTATAGGATCATTTGATAGTTTACATGGGTAGATGAGAATCTAATCATGTATGCATAAATTATCTTTACCTTTAGCATTATGCACAAGTTCATCCATTTTTGAGAGAAACCCTTGTTCTGATTATAAACCCTTTTCAAATGAGATCATTATATGCTCATAACCATAACCCTTAGCCAAATGTGTTTTGCTTTAAAGTGCATAAGTTTGATTCATGGTTCGAATGTTAATGAATGTTAAAGGATGAGTTTCTTTGATTGTTAGGAATAGGGGAGTCATGATTTGAATTTCTTTGTGTGATGAGTATGGCTAAGTTCTTTGGAGTATGAGTGTAAGCATAGCATTTTAGAACTGTTAACTAGGACATTGAGATTGACTCATTTGAAAGGCACCTTTGCAAAACGTTCAAAACCCCACTCATTTTTCTTAAAACCTCTCTTCCTTACTTATTTTCTGTTGCTTGAGGGCAAGCAAGAAGTAAGTTTGGGGGAGTTGATGTTATTGCATATTGCATACATTTTGCATACTCATTAGTTAGCTTTTCATGCATTTGTATCATGTTTTAGGTTAGATTACATCACTTAGGGTCCTAGAGCATTCTTGCATCAGCATACGTATTTTCCTTGCATTTTGCATCACATTTATGTTGTTTCTGGCTGCTTTGGAGTCGTGGAGGTTCGTGGACGTGTTGTAGCTGATGTAGCAGTTCATGGGAGCTCAGAAATATGCTAAGGACCAGAGATCGAGGAGCAGATCGAGCATGGCCGGTCGATCTAGGAGTGGATCGACCAGAAGATCGAGCCAACTAGGCGATCCAAGGAGAATGATCGAGACGGAGATCGAGTGAAGCAATCGATCAATCGGTACGGACGTAAATGACGCCATGCAGAGCGAGAGACAGATCGAGTACACCACTCGATCCAGCCGAAGATCGATACCGAGATCGGATGCAACACTCGATTCGCCGATGAAGATCGAGAACCAGATCGAGCCGAAGACACGATGTCTGGATATGATCGAGAGAACCACTCGATCTTGGAGTCGGTTTCTGTCATTTCAACCGTTTTTGGCTGCTAGGAAAGGGGGGACCATTGGCTTGTTTGGGCATTTTAAGCAAGGGGGCGACGCCCTTTTTCGATAACTTTTAGATCCTTATCTTTTTCTTTATGTTTTTTCTCTCGTTTTCGTGAAGAACACCATTGTTGAAACTTGTTTTTCTCTTAAGCTTTTGTATTCGAATCGTTTCCGTTTAATCCAGTTTTTCTTTCATGTTCATCGTCTCGTTTCATATGCTTTGCTTGATTTACTCTATGTGTAGCGAGTTGTTTCCTTTGGGTTCGGGGTTGAGAGGATTAAGGGGTTGAAAGGGTTTCGATCTTGGGATTTTTCTAAACGTTTTTAAAGGCTATCTCTTCTAAGGTGTTGAAAGCTTAATGCTTGAAGACTCTCACGCCAAGAGCTTCATGATCCGAGAAGTTCCTTACCTTGACAGGATCCAGGAGCCTCGGAAGATCACACCTTAGAGACTAGTTACCCCTTCCCAAAAGCCATGGAAGTTTGGGGGACTAGTTAAGCCATTTACTTGAAATCTGTTTTCCTTGCCTTTCGACCTTTCTTTCCACCAAAAGCCATGGGTTTGGAGGAGAGGATGAAAGAGTGATCTATACCGAAAGCCACAGATAGATCTTGTTTTGTTTTCAAGGCTTAGAGATCCTCACCAAGTGAGTCGATCTAAATTTTTAAAACCAAGGTCGAACCTTTGAAACCCCTAACCATGAATCTCAACCCCAGGCCCTTTCTTTTAGCATCTTTACGTCTATTCTCATCATTCGCTTGTTATCTGATAGCATCCTGGTCATTAGCTTTACTGTTCTTACGATTTTAGACGAGATCGATTGTTACTGCTCGATCTAGTGGTCGATCTCGTGGTCGATCCACTAGTCGAATTTTAATAATTCGAAGCTCTTTTCTTTAATTAATCCGTTTATTTCTCATGGTAGTTGCTTCCTTTCTAGTATTTTTAAAATAGGTTTCATTCTGTTTAGGTTGCTGCATCTAGTTCTTAGATATTTTCTCATAAACTTTCTCATTTTGCTTAGATTTGCTTTAGTCCTTGCATTCTCTGTGCATTCTCTATCTCCTAGAAGTGGATTGACTCTCTCTTGCTTGCTATACTATGACATTGCTTGCATTAGAGTTTGATAACCTCTCTGCATCATAAACCCGAGCTAGAAAAATGTTTATCAGAGTCGATCTCTGTCCTTTCAACCATTTTTGGCCGCTTGCGAAAGGGGGGCCATTAGCTTGTTTCGGCATTTTGGGAAGGCGGCGACGTCCTTTTTCCCATAACTTTTTAGATCCTTATCTTTTCCTTTATGTTTTCTCTCTCGTTTTGGTGAAGAACACCATCGTTGAACTCGCGTTTTTCTTAAGCTTTGTATTGAAGCATTTCTGTTCAATCTAGTTTTCTTTTCATGTTCATTGTCTTGTTTCATATGCCTTGCTTGATTTACTCTATGTGTAGCGAGTAGTTTCTTTGGGTTCGGGGTTGAGAGGATTAAGGGGTCTAAAAGGTTTCGATCTTGGGGTTTTTCTAAACGTTTTCAATGGCTATCTCTTCTAAGGTGTTGAGATCTCAATGCTTGAAGACTCTCACGCCAAGAGCTTCATGATCTGAGAGGTTCCTTACCTTGACAGGATCCAGGAGCCTCGGAAGATCACACCTTAGAGACTAGTTACCCCTTCCCAAAAGCCATGGAAGTTTGGGGGATTAGTTAAGCCATTCGTTTGAAATCCGTTTTCCTTGCCCTTCGACCTCTCTTTCCACCAAAAGCCATGGGTTTGGAGGAGAGGATGAAGGAGTGATCTATACCGAAAGCCACAGATAGATCTTGTTTAGTTTTAAAAGCTTAGAGATCCTCACCAAGTGAGTCGATTTAAAGTTTTAAACCCGAGGTCAAACCTTTGAAACCCCTGACCATGAATCTCAACCCTAGGCCCTTTCTTTTAGCATCTTTACATCTTATCTCATCTTTCGCTTGATCTCTGATAGCATCCTGGTCATTAGTTTTACTGTTCTTGCATTTTTAGACGAGATCGATTGTTACTGCTCGATCTAGTGGTCGATCTAATGGTCGATCTACTAGTCGAATTTTAATAATTCGAAGCTTTCTCCTTCAATTATTCTGTTTGTTTCTCGTGGTAGTTTCTTCCTTTCTAGTATTTTTAAAATAGGTTTCATTCTGTTTAATTTGCTGCATCTAGTTTTTAGAGATTTTCTCATATACCGTCTCATTTTGCTTAGATTTGCATTAGTCCTTGTATTCTTTGTGCATTCTCTATCATCCTAGAAGTGGATTGACTCTCTCTTGCTTGCTGTACTACAACATGTCTTGCATTTGAGTTTGATAACCTCACTGCAATATAACCCCGTGCCAAAAGAGACTATCAAATGGCACCGTTGCCATTCTAGGACTGTTTAGAGAACATAGAGATTTGGGACTTAGCAAAAACCAAGTCTTTACCTTTTTCAAGTTACTAATCATTCTACTCTAAAACGTGTGTTTTCAGGTACATGAATCTTCGTTCAAGGGGAGACAACAATCTACTACAACCCTTAGACAACATTCATCAACTTGGTCAATCACGGCAAAGAAGAGTCAGAGAGCAAACAAGAGCCTTTGAGGAGATCGTTCAGCACGGTTTGGTTGACATTGAAGCTATGGCTGAACACGAGCATTCAGAAGGACCTCCTCCAGCTCACGGGGCAGCAGGAAGGGGCAATGGAAAACCCCAACACGCGGCTAGACCCCCAAGGATCATAGGAGCCGGAGATGCTCCCAATACCCACCACAATAGGTTTGGGATCAGTCCTCCTCCTGTACAAAACAACAACTTCGAGATCAGGCCAGGTTTCATCTCAATGGTGCAAAACAACAAGTTCCACGGCATAGCAATGGAAGACCCCTTGGAGTACCTAGACAACTTCGAGCAAGTATGTGGGATGATAAAGATCAATGGCATATCCGAAGATGCTTTCAAGCTGCGTCTCTTCCCCTTTTCACTCGGAGACAAAGCTAGACATTGGGAGAAGACCCTCCCATAAGGCACCATCACATCATGGGCTGAGTGCAAGAAGGCTTTTCTCTCGAAGTTCTTCTCAAGTACCAGGACAGCACGGTTGAGAAGCGAAATCAGCGGTTTCACTCAAAGGAACAACGAGACATTCAACGAGGCAATGGAGCGTTTTAAAGACTACACAATCCAATGTCCTCATCACGGGTTCAGCGAGGAGACACAACTCAGTACCATATACCGTGGAGCTTCACCAAAGATCTGGTTGTTGCTTGACACAGCTAGCAAAGGGAACTTCCTCGTCCAGGAGGTAGAAGAGGGTATGGAGCTGATAGAAAACTTGGCGTTGAGTGATGGAAACTATGCTGAAGATTATGACCGTGCATCGAGAGGATCAGAGTTAGAGTCTCACAAGAAGGAGCTCAAATCTTTGCATGAGAAGATAGATAAGCTGGTGTTAGCCAATCAGAAGCATGTTCACTTTGTTGGTGAAGCTGATGAGAACCAAGAGGAGTTAGAGTTGAGCCAAGAAGAAGCCAATTGGGTGGCGGGACAGAACCACTACAAGTCTCAAGGCTACAACCAAGGCTACCAGAACAACAACCTCTCTTACCGCAGCACCAACGTAGCCAACCCTAAAGATCAAGTGTACCCTGCTCAACAAGCAAAACTTTTCATTCCTTACAACAAAGGTTTTCAACCGAGTGGTGGTTTCCAAGGTCAAGGGCAGAGCAACTTCCAAGGGCAACATCAAAACAACAAGGGTTATACACCTAACTACCCTCCGGGCTTTGCACCTCAACAGCAACAACCGATGGAACAACAGGTTGATCCGGTTCAAGCAATGTTTCAACAGCTAATACAAGGGCAAGCCTCTACAAACCAGAAGTTCGCCGAGATGAACACTCGCCTAGACTCATCTCTCACAGACTTCTCCACTCAGATCACCAACTTAAGCAACAAGATCAAGCAGCTGGAGAAAGGGAAAGCAAGTACGAGTGGTCAGAATAGTCTTCTGGGAAAGTGTGAGCAGAATCCCAAGGAGTATGCTAATGCCATAACGTTGAGAAGCGGTAAAGAGCTCGAACCTCCGGTCTCTACAAAGAACAACGAGGACGTTGTAATTCAAGAGGGGGAGGGTAAACCTTCGGCTGATGATGATGAGATAACCTTTGACAACGTTTGGATCCAAGGGCCAAGAAGAGGAGATAAAGCAGTTGCTGAGAAGAAAGCTGAGCAAACCACTAAGGAGAAGAATGCTTATGTGCCTCCACCTTACGTACCTAAGCTGCCTTTTCCTGGCCACTTCAAGAAGCAACTCATAGAGAAGCATAGAATCCTCTTTGAGAAGCATCTTAAGGACGTGGAGATCAAGCTACCTCTCGTTGACTGCCTTGCAATGATGCCTAAATGCGCCAAATTCTTCAAAGACACTCTCGTGAAGAAGAATAAGGAAAGTAAAGAGGTACTTGTTCTAAGTGAAGAGTGTAGTGCTGTGATACATAAGGAGATAGTCCCTAAGAAGTTGGGAGACCCTGGAAGCTTCAATATACCCTGCGCTTTAGGCCCTCTAGAGTTCAAGAGTTGCTTATGTGAACTCGGAGCTAGCATAAGCCTGATGCCTCACTCCGTGGCTAAGAAGCTTGGTTTTACACGTTTCAAAGACTGTCGGATCTCATTGGTACTGGCTGATAGGAGTGTGAGGCTACCAGTGGGGCTGCTTGAGGATTTACCGGTGCAAATCAGTGGTGTGAACGTACCTACGGACTTCGTAGTGTTGGAGATAGATGAAGAGCCTAAGGATCCACTCATCTTAGGGAGACCGTCCCTTGCAACCGCCGGGGCTATCATAGATGTGAAGAATGGGAAGATTGCCTTGCATTTGGGAAAGGAGATCAGGCTTGACTTCGACATCAACGAGGTTCTGAAGAAGCCGACCATTGAAGGGCAAGCTTTCTACATTGAAACGATGGATGCTTTAGCGGATGAGTTGCTGGAAGACCTGGTTCTAGAAGACCAACTGAAGCTAGCACTGACTAAGGATCCAGGGGAGTTTGGCTATGTGGACCAGAGAACCCAAGAGTACGTGAACCTGCTGGATTCTAGGAGGATTGTTAAGAATGAAGAAGGTTGCTGCCTAGAGATCGACCCCGAGATCGACGCTATCACTCGATCCAGGAGTCAGATCGACAAGGTAATCGAGAATACAACTCGATCCGGTGCAACAATCAATGGACAGATCGAGAAGAACGCTCGATCAGGAAAAAAAATCGAGTCGGCGATCGAGGGAGACCTCCCGATCATTTTGGAGTCCAATCAAGAGATCGACTTAGCGTCTCAATCCCTTGCTCGATCCATATCAAATCGAGTAAGTGAATCGAGCGAAATGGCTCGATCTAGACGACATCGAGAGGAGAATCGACCGGAGGACTCGATCTCAGAAGGGATAGCGATGGAGGAAAGCAGTCTGAAGGGCCATGCCTCGAGTTTAAAGGAGAGTTCCAAGGAGGAAAGCAACAACAACAGCCACGAGGATGACTGGAGTGAGCTGTTAGCCCCAAAGGTGGACCTTAAGGAGCTCCCAAAAGGGCTAAGGTATGCTTTCTTAGGGCCTAATAACACCTATCCCGTGATTGTGAATGAAAACCTTAGTGATGATGAGTTGCACTCGCTCCTGACTGAGCTGAGAAAGTATAGGAAGGCCATTGGGTACTCTTTAAGTGACATCAAGGGCCTTTCACCAATGCTTTGCACTCATAGGATTCACTTGGATAATGAGAACGCCTCTTCTATAGAACATCAAAGGCGTTTGAATCCTAATTTGAAAGAGGTTGTTAAGAAGGAAATTCTTAAGCTTTTAGAGGCTGATCTACCCCATAAGTGACAGCTGATAAACGGTTTCTTAGCTCGTGTTATGCAGCAGAGAGGTTATCAAAACTCTAATGCACGCAATGTTGTAGTAAGGCAAGCAGGAGAGTGTCAATCCACTTCTAGGAGATAGAGAATGCACAGAGAATGCAAGGTCCTAAGCAAATCTAAGCAAAAATGAGACAGTTTATAGGAAAATATCAAAGAACTAGATGCAGCAACCTAAACAGAGTGAAACCTATTTTAAAAATACTAGAAAGGAAGCAACTACCACGAGAAACAAACAGATTAATTAAAGGAAAGAGCTTCGAATTGTTAAAATCCGACAAGTGGATTGACCACAAGATCGACCACTAGATCGAGCAGTAACGATCGATCTCGTCTAAAACCGTAAGAACAACAAATCTAATGACCAGGATGCTATCAGATAACAAGCGAAAGATGAAATGAGACTTAAAGATTCTAAAAGAAAGGGCCTAGGGTTGAGATTCATGTAAAGGGTTTCAAAGGATCGATCTTGGGTTTGAAACTTTAGATCGACTCACTTGGTGAGGATCTCTAAGCCTTGAAAACAAAACAAGATCTATCCGTGGCTTTCGGTATAGATCACTCTTTCATCCTCTCCTCCAAACCCATGGATTTTGGTGGAAAGAGAGGTCGAAAGGCAAGGAAAACAGATTTCAAGTAATGGCTTAACTAGTCCCCCAAACTTCCATGGCTTTTGGGAAGGGGTAACTAGTCTCTAAGGTGTGATCTTCCGAGGCTCCTGGATCCTGTCAAGGTAAGGAACCTCTCGGATCGTGAAGCTCTTGGCATGAGAGTCTTCAAGCATTAAGCTTTCAACACCTTAGAAGAGATAGCCTTTAAAACGTTTAGAAAACAAACCAAGATCGAACCCTTTCTACCCCTTAATCCTCTCAACCCCGAACCCAAAGGAAACTACTCACTACACATAGAGTAAATCAAGAAAAAGCATAAGAAATACGACGATGAACATGAAAGAAAGACTAGATTAAACGATAAAGATTCGAATACAAAAGCTTCAAAGGAAAACGAGTTCAACAATGGTGTTTCTTCGTAAAAACCCGAGAAAAAAACATGAAAGAAAGGATAAGGATCTAAAAGTTCGAAAAAGCATCTCGCCGCCTTGCCTAAAATGCCCAAACAAGCCAATGGTCCCCCCTTCGCTAACAGCCAAAAATGGTTGAAAGGACAGAAATCGACCACTGGATCGAGTGGTTCTCTCGATCACATCCGTGCATCGTGTCTTCGGCTCGATCCGGGTCTCGATCTTCATCGGCGAATCGAGTGTTGCATCCGATCTCGGTATCAATCTTCGGGTGGATCGAGTGGTGTACTCGATCTGGCTCTCGCTCTGCATGGCGTCATTTACGTCTGTACCGATCGATCGATTGCTTCACTCGATCTCCGTCTCGATCATTCTCCTTGGATCGCCTAGTTGGCTCGATCTTCTGGTCGATCAACTCCTAGATCGACCGGCCATGCTCGATCTGCTCCTCGATCACTGGTCCTTAGCATATTCCCGAGCTTCCATGAACTGCTACATCAGCCTCAACACGTCCACGAACCTCCACGACTCCAAAGCAGCCAGAAACAACCTGAATGTGATCCAAAATGCAGAGAAAATGCATATGCTGA
The DNA here is from genome assembly GCA_911865555.2 of Thlaspi arvense. NCBI lineage: Eukaryota > Viridiplantae > Streptophyta > Magnoliopsida > Brassicales > Brassicaceae > Thlaspi > Thlaspi arvense. Next base: position 35,680,011 of record OU466861.1, on the reverse strand, counting down.
TGCAAGAATGCTCTAGGACCATAAGTGATGCAATCTACCCTAAAACATGATACACATGCGTGAAAAACTAACTAATGAGTATGCAAAACGTATGCAATATGCAATAACATCAACTCCCCCAATCTTACTTCTTGCTTGCCCTCAAGCAACAAAAAACAAGTAAGGAAGAGAGGTTTTTAGAAAAATCAAAGGGGTTTTAAACTTTTTGCAAAGGTGCCTTTCAAATGGATCATCTCAATGTCCTAGTTAACAATTCTAAAATGCTATGCCTACACTCATACTCCAAAAAACTTAGCCATACTCATCACACAAAGAAATTCAAATCATGACTCTCCTATTTCTAACAATCAAAGAAACTCATCCTTTAACATTCATTAACATTCGAACCATGAATCAAACTTATGCACTTTAAAGCAAAACACATTTGGCTAGGGCTTTGGTTATGAGCATATAATGATCTCATTTGAAAATGGTTTAAAATTAGACAAGGGTTTCTCTCAAAAATGGTTTGAACTTATGCATAATGCTAAAGGTAAAGACAATTTATGCATACATGATTAGATTCTCATCTACCCATGTAAACTATCAAATGATCCTATACCCCTCTCATTTAAGAAATTTAATCCTCACTCACCACTTATGAGTCTACCATTTCCTTCACAAATTTAGCAATCCCCAATTCAAAATAATTACATTTTTAAACTTTTTAGGCTAGTGAAAAGGTTTTGAAAAATATTTTTGCTCTTAGAAATTTCTTATTAGTAGCTCTCTTATTTATTTATTTATTTTTTTTCTTCTTATTTTTTCTTTATTTGGCACTTATGCTCTTTTTATTTCCTTTTCTTTTCTTCTCTCTTTTTTTTTTATTTTTATTTATTATGAGAGAGCTACTTTCTGAAATTAGAGCATACTTAGTTTTAAAAGCAAACCTTTCACTTAAAACCTCATTCTTTTTCTTAAAACACAAACTCTTTGAAACCGAAACAAATAGACAAGAAAGCAACCCCAATGATCCTCCAAATATATCCTAAGCCAACACCTAGCTTCAAAATGCAAAGCTAGCAATCAATATGAAAACCAAATCATGTCGCCTAAACCTAACACTTTATGCCAAGTTCAAACCAAAAGTAAGGCCTCACAAAGATGTCACACAAGAACATTTGGCTTCAAAGGAGGGTAAGGTTCAAGGAGGGAGTTCTACTTAGGCTCACAAAGAGTGGTAAAAAGGAAGAAGAGAGCCTAAATATTTTAAAACCATGAGTTCATTTTCAAATGCATAAGAATGATAATTAGAGTTTCAAATTAAGGTTTTCACTTAGTAGGATGAGTTTCAAATCATGAGAGTTCAATTCAAGCCACGAAAATTCTAACTAGTGATCCAAGCATGGTTAGAACTTACTTTCAAAGCATAAACAAAGCATTAGAGAACTACCAACTAGGGCATTGAAATGATTCATAGGTAAAAACACCTTTTTAAGAAATTCTAACCCCTTATGCAAAATGCAAACAACCTAGGTGATAAGAGAAACTCTAGACTCAATCCTAACATGTTTTTAAAAAGATGAATGCAACTACATGAATCTTTGAAAAAATTTTAAAAATTTTACCAATTTTTCATGACCTAAGACTCAAGGATGCAAAAAGGAAAATAAGATCAAAGAACACAAGATTAAATCACACAAGTACTCCCCCAAACTTGCTTGACACCGTCCCGGTGGCAAACTCATCCGAAGGAGCATCAAAACACAATGCAAGAAACAAATATGAGCAGTTATATACAATGGAAGAAGGTTGTTACCTCTGGTCTAGGCTCGGCTGGAACTTGAGGATGTTCTAGAGGAGCTAGAGATCGTTGCTTTGCCTTTTTCAGCTGGTTCTTGGAGAGAATGGCGTGCCTACTGAATGTTGTCTCCTTGGGTCTCGCGGATCACAACTCCTCCGGTTGAGAGTCTTCTCTTCTCGTGTTGTTGCATCTCTTGGCTTGCAGTTGGCTTTGGCTGGCCTCTCTGAAGTGCTTTAACTTTCTTCCCAAGCTTCTTCAGCATTTTCCCTTGCCACTTGTTAATCTTCCTTTGCATCTCTACCACCGATGCTAGGAACTTCTCGGTTTTTGTCCTCAGCTCAAAGTCTAGTTTGGGAAGTGTGTAAGCCTCGGGCATCTCATCTTCCGTGCCTGGAGACTCTGACCTTTGACGTGGGGCAATGGCTGAAGCAGGCGGTCCTCCTAAAGGGGCAAAGCATTCTTCCTCTGTGGGTAAGAACTCGATGTTCCCAACACCAAGCAGCTCGGTTTCATCTTTGTTGGGGAGGATGCACACTCTCTTCTTGTCTTCGTCATCTATGAAGAGGTAGGCATAGAACCCTTCTGCTGGCGTGCGTCCCAAGCTATCAGTATTCCTCATGTATGCTTCATCCATGAAAGCTCTGTTTGGAACGTGAGCAAAGTCATGGATGGGCACACCGGCTTGCACGAACAAAGGAGTAAGGAAACCGCCAATGTAGGAGGAGGTTGCCTTGCACCGTAAGGCATAAGCCTTGTACTTCACCAGGGAAGCCGCGAGCACACAGCCGTAGTTCACCTCATCGCCGAGTTCATCTTCTATGGGCTCTTCATTCGCATCTGGAGCAGACACCAAGTGCTTCACACCTTGGAACAGGAAGCACAGATCTGTCTTCGTGACAGTAGGAGCAACAGACCTTCCACTGAATGTATTGGCAATCAGCTTCAGAGTATACCTCAGCACCGGACTCCTAACTCGCTTGATCTTGGCGGTGTTGGCTTTGTAGTCTTCATTGCTGATCAGGTCCCAAAACTCGTCGGCTTTCTTGAAGGCTGGGAACTCGACCTTGTATGCATCAGCGTTGAGACCGTAGGCTTGGCATAGCTCAGGGATGGAGAGTGTGTAAGCTTGACGGCCAACTTTGAAGTAGAGGCGGCCTTGGGAAGGGACGGGTGCACTAGGATTCTCATACCCGAACTCCAAGGTGGCAAGGAAGTCTATTGTCACTTCAGGAATGGTTGGGCAATCCATCCGTGACAAACACCTCAAGCCAATGTTCTTGAGGAGTTGATCGAAGTCCCCAAGAATCCCGAGCCTAGACAAAAGCTCTCGATCAGCAAACTTTGTGGGTTCAAACCGGAGCCTCTCCAGCCTCTTCTTATCCCTCTTCTCATCTTTACTCCACCGGACCCTCTCTTGAGCTACCACTTCTTGTCCTTATCCTTCTTGTGCTTGCTCCTCTCTTGTTCTCTTTGGTGCCATGGTTCCTGAAACAAATTCTAAAGATAATGATAAGCAAGCGGCGATTTAATGAGAATGAGAGAAGAGAAGGAGAGAATTTATAATAACTACCCTAGAATTTTGGAGAATAAATAAAAATCATAGCTAAATAAAAGGAAATCAAATCTTTAGATACTCAAAAATCTGGAATTATTCCATTTACTTAGCTAGTTTTAAAAATTCAAAACCAATCCTATATTCTAAAACAAGATCTTACGGATTTAAAGGAGATTTTCTTAAAATAAAATCATTAAATTTGAAAATTTCTTTGCAAGAAGTTTAGAATATCTTTGCTAGTCTTTGAAAATTTTAAAACTCTCACTCTCTTTGTTTAAAAATCTCGAGCAAACAGGAATGAGAGGGTGAGAGGTAGGTTGAAATATTTAAAGACTTTAGCAAAACCAAAACAATGGGTGGTCAAAGTTGTTTCTAACAAAGTCTTGGTCAAGGCACATCTTTCATGGTCAAAGATGCTTGCCTTGACCAAGTTTTGAATTTAAAAATTGGAGGGAAAAGAGTAAAGAAGGGAAAGAAAATTGTTACCTTGGCATGAGATCGAGTCCATTTGGTCGATCTAGGACTCGATCTCATGCCCAAAATGGCTTAGATCGAGAGGGTTATTCGATTTGAGACTCGATTCATAGTAAATCGAGTCCTGGATCGATTGGCTCTCTCGATCATTGAAATGTTGGCTCCTCGGCTAAGTCCTAATGATCGAGCTATGTCCTCGATTTAGGGGTCGATTTGGCATAGACCGAGTGATGGATCGAGTCGAGTGATCGATCAGTTTTCAAGAGATTTTACCGAGAGAAATTAGATCGGTCGATCCGATTTAGATCGATCGATCCTTTTTCGTCAAGGTCGATCTTGTCACTCATTCTCGTCTAGATCGACTGGCTCCTCTCGATTCACTGACTCGATCTAGCAAAGATCGAGCCAGAATCAGTCGATCTAGCACTCGATCTCTAGCCTTATTCTAACCCCTATTGCCTCTTTAAGACCTCAAAGTCAAGGTTTAGACTCCTTATACCTGTTCCTACACACTTACAAAATAAAAGCATAAAACTGAAAGGGAAATAAAGCAGAAGTATGTACAAGATAAACATGGGAATGCCTCCCAAGTGCACTTTCTTTAACGTCTTTAGCTAGACCTTACTTGGTCTAAGCGGATGGTGGGTCTTGGAGAAGCACCGAGGTACTCTCCTTGTCAAAGCTGTATGCCAAGTAGGGCTTGACTCTGTGTCCGTTGACGGTGAAGGCACTGCCACTTTTTCCCATCAGAGTAACAGCTCCATACGACAAGACCTCTTGAATCACGAACGGTCCGCTCCACCTTGATTTCAGCTTGCCCGGGAAGAGCTTGAGCCTCGAGTTGTACAGCAACACCAGTCCTCCTTCCTTAAGCTCCTTGGACACCAACTTCTTATCGTGAGCCTCCTTAGGCCGCTCCTTGTATATCCGGGAGCTCTCGTAAGCATTCAGCCTCAACTCGTCCAGTTCGTGTAGCTGAATAAGGCGCCTCTCCTGAGCCGTCTTGAGATCAAAGTTCAGCCTCTTCACAGCCCACAATGCACGGTGTTCCAGCTCAACCGGGAGGTGACAGCCCTTGCCATAGAGTAAGGTGAAAGGAGTTGTACCAATCGGCGTCTTGAAGGCGGTACGGTAGGCCCAAAGAGCGTCATCCAGCTTCACTGACCAGTCTTTCCTTGTTGCTCCGACAGTCTTCTCCAGAATAGCTTTAATTTGCCTGTTGGAGACCTCCACTTGACCGCTTGTTTGAGGATGATACAGTGTAGCCACCTTAAGCTTAACCCCATACTTTCTCAAGAGGCTCTCAAAGACCTTGTTTATAAAGTGGCTTCCTCCATCACTTATAACAACCTTGGGTACCCCAAACCTTGGGAAGATGATACTCTTGAACAGCTTGATCACAACCTTAGAGTCATTTGTAGGGGAAGCAACAGCCTCCACCCATTTAGAGACATAATCCACAGCTACTAAGATGTATTTGTTGCCGTATGAAGAGGGAAAAGGCCCCATGAAGTCAATCCCCCACGCATCGAACACGTCAACCTCGAAGATAGGAACTTGAGGCATTTCGTTCCTCTTGGTTATATTCCCTGCTCGCTGACATGCCTCACAGCTCTTCACAAACTCGTGTGCATCTTTAAAGATGGAGGGCCACCAGAAACCGGCTTGCAACACTTTCGTGGCTGTCTTGAATGAGGTGAAGTGTCCTCCGTAGGAAGAGCCATGGCAATGATAGAGGATGTCCCTGGCTTCTTCCTTTGTAACACATCTCCGGTACAAGCTGTCTACTCCTCTTTTGTATAGGTAAGGCTCGTCCCAAAAGTAGTCACTAGCCTCCCTCATAAACCGCTTCTTGTGATAGCTGTTGAGATGTGTTGGCTCCTCACCACACGCTAGGTAGTTCACCACGTCAGCATACCACGGTAGATCCTCCTCTTTAAAACTCAACACTTCCTCAAACCTCCCTTCTAGCTTTCCACAAACAGCAGTAGTAATCGCCATAAGCTGCTCTTCTGGAAAGGAGTCATCTAAAGGAAGAGACTCGTTGATCCTTAGCCTTGAGAGGTGGTCAGCGACTCCATTTTCTATTCCTTTCTTGTCTTTAATCTCCATGTCAAACTCCTGGAGTAACAGAATCCATCTTAAGAGCCGAGGCTTAGTGTCTTTCTTCGAGTAGATGTATCGTAGGGCAGCGTGATCCGTGTATACAATAGCCTTGGAACCAACGAGATATGATCTGAACTTCTCAAAGGCGAAGACTACTGCAAGCAGCTCCTTCTCCGTAGTGGTGTATCGTGATTGCGTGTCATCCAAGGTCCTTGAAGCGTAGTAGATCACATGTAGCTTCTTGTCTTTCTTCTGACCAAGGACGGCTCCTACGGCATAGTCACTAGCATCACACATGATCTCAAAAGGAAGAAACCAGTCTGGTGCTTGGACTATAGGGGCTGATGTAAGGGCTTCCTTGATGGTCACGAAAGCCTTCAAACACTCCTCATCGAATACAATCTCAGCTTCCTTGCACAACAGCCGTGTAAGAGGGCGTGCAATCTTGGAGAAATCTTTGATGAAGCGCCTATAAAACCCTGCGTGCCCCAAGAAGCTTCTGATCCCTTTAACATTAACCGGCGGCTCAAGACCTATCATGACCTCCACCTTAGCCTGATCAACCTCAATACCCTTCTCTGATATCTTGTGACCGAGCACTATCCCTTCCTTAACCATGAAGTGGCATTTCTCCCAGTTCAGCACCAGGTTTGTCTCTTCACAACGTTTAAGTACCCTGCAAAGATTCAACAAACAATCAGGAAAGGACGCACCATACACAGAGAAATCATCCATGAACACCTCTACCATATCCTCTATAAGATCAGAGAAGATAGACATCATACACCGCTGAAAGGTAGCCGGTGCATTACACAATCCAAACGGCATCCTTCGATATGCAAAGGTACCGTAAGGACATGTGAAAGTCGTCTTCTCCTGATCGTTTGGGTGAATAGGAATTTGAAAGAAACCACTATACCCATCAAGAAAACAGTAGTAAGGGTGATTTGCAAGTCTCTCAAGCATTTGATCAATAAAAGGCAAGGGGAAATGGTCTTTTCTAGTCGCAAGGTTAAGTTTTCTATAGTCAATACACATTCTATGACCAGTAATGGTCCTAGTAGGGATAAGTTCATCCTTTTCATTCCTTATGACCGTGATCCCTCCCTTCTTAGGCACCACGTGTACAGGGGAAACCCACGTGCTGTCACTTATGGGATAGATCACGTCAGCCTCTAAAAGCTTAAGGATTTCCTTCTTAACAACCTCTTTCAAGTTAGGATTCAAACACCTTTGATGTTCTACAGAAGTGGCGTTCTCATTATCCAAGTGAATTCTATGAGTGCAAAGCATTGGTGAAAGGCCCTTGATGTCACTTAAAGAGTACCCAATGGCCTTCCTATACTTTCTCAGTTCAGTTAGGAGCGAGTGCAACTCATCATCACTAAGGTTTTCGTTCACAATCACGGGATAGGTGTCATTAGGCCCTAAGAAAGCATACCTTAGCCCTTTTGGGAGCTCCTTTAGGTCCACCTTTGGGTCTAACAGCTCACTCCAGTCATCCTCGTGGCTGTTGTTGTTGCTTTCCTCCTTGGAACTCTCCCTTGAACTCGAGGCATGGCACTTCAGACTGCTTTCCTCCATCGCTATCCCTTCTGAGAACGAGTCCTCCGGTCGATTCTCCTCTCGATGTCGTCTAGATCGAGCCATTTCACTCGATTCACTTACTCGATTTGATATGGATCGAGTAAGGGATCGAGACGCTGAGTCGATCTCTTGATTGGACTCCAAAATGATCGGGAGGTCTCTCTCGATCGTCGACTCGATTGTTTTTCCTGATCGAGCATTCGTCTCGATCTGTCCATCGATTGTTGCACCGGATCGAGTTGTGCTCTCGATTGACTTGTCGATCTGTCCCCTGGATCGAGTGATAGCGTCGATCTCGGGGTCGATCTCTAGGCAGCAACCTTCTTTATTCTTGATAATCCTCCTCGAATCCAGCAGGTTCACGTACTCTTGGGTTCTCTGATCCACATAGCCAAACTCCCCTAGCTCCTTAGTGAGTGCTAGCTCCAGATGGTCTTCTCGAGCTAGCTCTTCCAGCAACTCATCCGCCAAGGCATCCATCGTTTCGATATAGAAAGCTTGTCCTTCAATGGTCGGCTTCTTTAGAACCTTGTTGATGTCAAAGTCTAGCCTGAACTCCTTCCCCAAATGCAAGGCAATCTTCCCATTCTTCACATCTATTATAGCCCCGGCGGTTGCAAGGAACGGTCTCCCTAAGATGAGTGGGTCTTTAGGCTCCTCGTCCATCTCCAACACTACAAAGTCTGTAGGTACGTTCACACCACTGATTCGCACCGGTAAGTCTTCAAGCAGCCCCACTGGTAGCCTCACACTCCTATCAGCTAGCACCAATGAGACCCGACAGTCTTTAAACCGAGTGAAACCAAGCTTCTTAGCCACGGAGTGAGGCATCAAGTTTATGCTAGCCCCGAGATCACACAAGCAACTCTTGAACTCTAGAGGACCCAAAGCACAGGGTATAGTGAAGCTTCCAGGGTCTTCCAGCTTCTTAGGCACTATCTCCTTATGAATAACCGCACTACACTTTTCACTTAGTACAAGTACCTCTTTGCTTTCTTTGTTCTTCTTCACAAGGGTGTCCTTGAAAAACTTGGCGCACCTGGGCATCATAGCGAGATAGTCTACAAGAGGCAGCTTAATCTCTACGTCTCTCAGGTGCTTCTCAAAAAGGATCTGATGCTTCTCTATTAGCTGCTTTTTGAAACGACCGGGGAATGGCAACTTCGGTACGTAAGGTGGGGGCACGTAAGAGTTCTTCTCCTTGGTGGTGTGCTCAGCTTTCTTCTCGGCTACCGCCTTATCTCCTCTCCTTGGCCCTTGGATCCAAACGTTGTCAAAGTTTATCTCATCATCATCAGCCAAAGGTTTACCCTCCCCCTCTTGAATTACAACGTCCTCGTTGTTCTTGGTAGAGACCGGAGGTTCGAGCTCTTTGCCGCTTCTCAACGTTATAGCATTGGCATACTCCTTGGGATTTTGCTCACACTTTCCTGGAAGACTGTTCTGACCACTCGTGCTTGCTTTTCCCTTCTCCAGATGCTTGATCTTGTTGTTTAGGTTGGTGATTTGAGTGGATAAGTCAGTTAGAGGTGAATCTAGCCGAGTGTTCATTTCAGCGAACTTCTGGTTGGTTGAAGCTTGCCCTTGTATTAGCTGTTGAAACATTGCTTGAACCGGATCAACTTGTTGTTGCATCGGTTGTTGTTGCTGAGGTGTAAAGCCCGGAGGGTAGTTAGGAGTATAACCCTTGTTGTGTTGTTGTTGCCCTTGGAAGTTGCTTTTCCCTTGACCTTGGAAACCACCACTCGGTTGAAAACCTTTGTTGTAAGGGATGAAAGGTTTAGCTTGTTGAGCAGGGTACACTTGATCTTTAGGGTTGGCTACATTGGTGCTTCGGTAAGAGAGGTTGTTGTTCTGGTAGCCTTGGTTGTAGCCTTGAGACTTGTAGTTGTTCTGTCCGGCTACCCAATTTGCTTCTTCTTGGCTTAGCTCTAACTCCTCTTGGTTTTCATCAGCTTCACCAACAAAGTGAACATGCCTCTGATTAGCTAATACCAACTTGTCAATCTTCTCATGCAACGATTTGAGCTCCTTCTTGTGAGACTCTAACTCTGATCCTCTCGGTGCTCGGTCCTAATCCTCGGCATAGTTTCCATCACTCAACGACAGGTTTTCTATCAGCTCCATACCCTCTTCTACCTCTTGACCGAGGAAGTTCCCTTTGCTAGCTGTATCAAGCAACAACCGGATCTTTGGTGAAGCTCCACGGTATATGGTACTGAGTAGTGTCTCCTTGCTGAACCCGTGATGAGGACATTGGATCGTGTAATCTTTGAAACGCTCCATTGCCTCGTTGAATGTCTCGTTGTTCCTTTGAGTGAAACCACTGATTTCGCTTCTCAACCGAGCTGTCCTGGTGCTTGAGAAGAACTTTGAGAGAAAGGCCTTCTTACATTCAGCCCATGATGTGATGGTGCCTTGTGGAAGGGTCTTCTCCCAATGTCTAGCTTTGTCTCCGAGTGAAAAGGGGAAGAGACGCAGCTTGAAAGCATCTTCGGATATGCCATTGATCTTGATCATCCCACATACTTGCTCGAAATTGTCCAAGTGCTCCAAGGGGTCTTCCATTGCTAAGCCGTGGAACTTGTTGTTTTGCACCATGGAGATGAAACCTGGCTTGATCTCGAAGTTATTGTTTTGTACCGGAGATGGAGTGATCCCAAACCTATTGTGGTGGGTATTGGGAGCATCACCGGCTCCTATGATCCTCGGGGGTCTAGCCACGTGTTGGGGGTTTCCATTGCCCCGTGCTGCTAGAGGAGGTCCTTCTGGATGCTCGTGTTCAGCCATGTCTTCAAAGTTAACCAAGCCGTGCTGAACAATCTCCTCAAAGGCTCTTGTTTGCTCCCTGACTCTCCTTTGCCGTGAGTGACCAAGTTGATGAATGTTGTCTAAGGGTTGTAGAAGATTGTTGTCTCCCCTTGAACGAAGATTCATGTACCTGAAAACACACGTTTGAGAGTAGATGTATTAGTAACTTGAAAAAGGTAAAGACTTAATCTTTGCTAAGACCCAAATCTCTATGTTCTCTAAACACTCCTAGAATGGCAAATGGCGCCATTTGATAAGCGATTTCTTAGCTCGTGTTATGCAGCAGAGAGGTTATCAAAACTCTAATGCACGCAATGTTGTAGTAAGGCAAGCAGGAGAGTGTCAATCCACTTCTAGGAGATAGAGAATGCACAGAGAATGCAAGGTCCTAAGCAAATCTAAGCAAAAATGAGACAGTTTATGGGAAAATATCAAAGAACTAGATGCAGCAACCTAAACAGAGTGAAACCTATTTTAAAAATACTAGAAAGGAAGCAACTACCACGAGAAACAAACAGATTAATTAAAGGAAAGAGCTTCAAATTGTTAAAATTCGACTAGTGGATCGACCACAAGATCGACCACTAGATCGAGCAGTAACGATCGATCTCGTCTAAAACCGTAAGAACAACAAATCTAATGACCAGGATGCTATCAGATAACAAGCGAAAGATGAAATGAGACTTAAAGATTCTAAAAGAAAGGGCATAGGGTTGAGATTCATGTAAAGGGTTTCAAAGGATCCATCTTGGGTTTGAAACTTTAGATCGACTCACTTGGTGAGGATCTCTAAGCCTTGAAAACAAAACAAGATCTATCCGTGGCTTTCGGTATATATCACTCTTTCATCCTCTCCTCCAAACCCATGGATTTTGGTGGAAAGAGAGGTCGAAAGGCAAGGAAAACAGATTTCAAGTAATGGCTTAACTATTCCCCCAAACTTCCATGGCTTTTGGGAAGGGGTAACTAGTCTCTAAGGTGTGATCTTCCGAGGCTCCTGGATCCTGTCAAGGTAAGGAACCTCTCGGATCGTGAAGCTCTTGGCGTGAGAGTCTTCAAGCATTAAGCTTTCAACACCTTAGAAGAGATAGCCTTTAAAACGTTTAGAAAACAAACCAAGATCGAACCCTTTCTACCCCTTAATCCTCTCAACCCGAACCCAAAGGAAACTACTCACTACACATAGAGTAAATCAAGCAAAAGCATAAGAATACGACGATGAACATGAAAGAAAGACTAGATTAAACGATAAAGATTCGAATACAAAAGCTTCAAAGGAAAATGAGTTCAACAATGGTGTTTCTTTGTAAAAACCCGAGAAAAAAACATGAAAGAAAGGATAAGGATCTAAAAGTTCGAAAAAGCATCTCGCCGCCTTGCCTAAAATGCCCAAACAAGCCAATGGTCCCCCCTTCGCTAACAGCCAAAAACGGTTGAAATGACAGAAATCGACCACTGGATCGAGTGGTTCTCTCGATCACATCCGGGCATCGTGTCTTCGGCTTGATCCGGGTCTCGATCTTCATAGGCGAATCGAGTGTTGCATCCGATCTCGGTATCGATCTTCGGGTGGATCGAGTGGTGTACTCGATCTGGCTCTCGCTCGGCATGGCGTCATTTACGTCCATACCGATTGATCGATTGCTTCACTCGATCTCTGTCTCGATCATTCTCCTTGGATCGCCTAGTTGGCTTGATCTTCTGGTCGATCAACTCCTAGATCGACCGACCATGCTCGATCTGCTCCTCGATCACTGGTCCTTAGCATATTCCTGAGCTTCCATGAACTGCTACATCAGCCTCAACACGTCCACGAACCTCCACGACTCCAAAGCAGACAGAAACAACCTGAATGTGATGCAAAATGCAGAGAAAATGCATATGCTGATGCAAGAATGCTCTAGGACCCTAAGTGATGCAATCTACCCTAAAACATGATACAAATGCGTGAAAAACTAACTAATGAGTATGCAAAATGTATGCAATATGCAATAACATCAACAGCACATGGGTTTCTCCTGTACACGTGGTGCATGAGAAGGGAGGGATCACGGTCATAAGGAGTGAAAAGGATGAGGTTATTCCTACTAGAACCATTACTGGTCATAGGATGTGTATTGATTTTAGGAAACTTAACCTTGCGACTAGGAAAGACCATTTCCCTTTGCCTTTTATTGATCAAATGCTTGAGAGACTTGCTAATCACCCTTACTACTGTTTTCTCGATGGGTATAGCGGTTTCTTTCAAATACCTATTCACCCAAATGATCAGGAGAAGACGACCTTCACATGTCCCTACGGTACCTTTGCATATCGAAGGATGCCGTTTGGATTGTGTAATGCACTGGCTACGTTTCAGCGGTGTATGATGTCGATCTTCTCCGATCTTATAGAGGAGATGGTAGAGGTGTTCATGGATGACTTCTCTGTCTATGGTGCGTCTTTTCCTGCGTGTTTGTTGAATATTTGCAGGGTGCTAAAGCGTTGTGAAGAGACAAACTTGGTGCTGAACTGGGAGAAATGCCACTTTATGGTTAAGGAAGGGATCCTGCTTGGTCATAAGATATCAGAGAAAGGCATTGAGGTTGATCAGGCTAAAGTGGAGGTCATGATGGGTCTTGAGCCGCCGGTTAATGTTAAGGGAATCAGAAGCTTCATGGGACACGCAGGGTTCTATAGGCGCTTCATCAAAGATTTCTCCAAGATTGCACGCCCTCTTACACGGCTGTTGTGCAAGGAAGCTGAGTTTGTGTTTGATGAGGAGTGTTTGAAAGCTTTCGTGACCATCGAGGAAGCCCTTACATCAGCTCCTATAGTCCAAGCACCAGACTGGTCTCTTCCCTTTGAGATCATGTGTGATGCTAGTGACTACGCCATAGGAGCCGTTCTTGGTCAGAAGAAAGACAAGAAGCTGCACGTGATCTACTACGCTTCAAGAACCTTGGATGACACGCAATCAAGATACACCACTACGGAGAAGGAGTTGCTTGCAGTGGTCTTCGCCTTTGAGAAGTTCAGATCGTATCTCGTTGGTTCCAAGGCTATTGTATACACGGATCACGCTGCCTTGCGCTACATCTACTCGAAGAAAGATACTAAGCCTCGGCTCTTAAGATGGATTCTCTTACTCCAGGAGTTTGACATGGAGATTAAAGACAAGAAAGGGATAAAAAACGGAGTCGCTGACCATCTCTCACGGCTTGGGATCAACGAGTCTCTCCCCTTAGATGACTCTCTTCCAGAAGAGCAGCTTATGGCGATTACTACGTCTGTTTGTGGAAAGCTAGAAGGGAGGTTTGAGGAGGTGTTGAGTTTCGAAGAGGAGGATCTACCGTGGTATGCTGATGTAGTGAACTATCTAGAGTGTGGTGAGGAGCCAACACATCTCAACAGCTATCACAAGAAGCGGTTTATGAGAGAGGCTAGTGACTACTTTTGGGACAAGCCCTACTTATACAAGAGAGGAGTAGACAGCTTGTACCGGAGATGTGTCACAAAGGAAGAAGCCAGGGACATCCTCTATCATTGCCATGGCTCTTCCTACGGAGGACACTTCGCCTCATTCAAGACTGCCACGAAAGTGTTGCAAGCCGGTTTCTGGTAGCCGTCCATTTTTAAAGATGCACACGAGTTTGTGAAGAGCTGTGAGGCATGTCAACGAGCAGGGAATATAACTAAGAGGAACGAAATGCCTCAAGTTCCTATCTTCGAGGTGGACGTGTTCGACCTGTGGGGGATAGACTTCATGGGGCCTTTTCCTTCTTCATACGGCAACAAATACATCTTGGTAGCAGTGGATTATGTCTCCAAATGGGTTGAGGCTGTTGCTTCCCCTACAAATGACTCTAAGGTGGTAATCAAACTATTCAAGAGCATCATCTTCCCAAGGTTTGGGGTACCCTAGGTTGTTATAAGCGATGGAGGAAGCCGCTTCATAAACAAGGTCTTTGAGAACCTCTTGAGAAAGTATGGAGTTAAGCATAATGTGGCTACACCATATCATCCTCAAACAAGCGGTCAAGTGGAAGTCTCCAACAGGCAAATCAAAGCTATACTAGAGAAGACCGTCGGAGCAACAAGGAAAGACTGGGCAGTGAAGATGGACGACGCTCTTTGGGCCTACCGTACCGCCTTCAAAACACCGATTGGTACAACTCCTTTCACCCTACTCTATGGCAAGGGCTGTCACCTCCCGGTTAGGCTGGAACACCGTGCGTTGTGGGCTGTGAAGAGGCTGAACTTTGACCTCAAGACTGCTCAGGAGAGGCGCCTTATTCAGCTACACGAACTGGACGAGTTAAGGCTGAACGCTTACGAGAGCTCTCGGATATACAAGGAGCAGACTAAGGAGACTCACGACAAGAAGTTGGTTGCCAAGGAGCTTAAGGAAGGAGGACTAGTGTTGCTGTACAACTCGAGGCTCAAACTCTTCCCGGGCAAGCTGAAATCAAGGTGGAGCGGACCGTTCGTGATTCAAGAAGTGTTGCCTTATCAAGCTGTTACTCTGATGGGAAAAAGTGGTAGTGCATTCACCGTCAACGGACACAGAGTCAAGCCCTTCTTGGAAGATAGCTATGACAAGGAGAGTACCTCGGTCCTTCTCCAAGACCCACCATTCGCGTAAACCAAGTAAGGTCTAGCTAAAGAGGTTAAAGAAAGCGCATTTGGGTGGCATTCCCATGTTTATCTTGTATATATTCCTGCTTAATTTCCGTTTCAGTTTTATGATTTTATTCTGCAAGTGTGTAGGAACAGATATAAGGAGTCTAAACCTTGACTTTGAGGTCCAAAAGAGGCGATGGGGGTTAAGATAAGGCTAGAGATCGAGTGCTAGATCGACTGATCCTGGCTCGATCTTTGCTAGATCGAGTCAGTGAATCAAGAGGAGCCAGTCGATCTAGACGAGAACGAGTGACAAGATCGACCTTGACGAAAAAGGATCGATCGATCCAAATTGGATCGAACGATCTAATTTCTCTCGGGAAAATCTGTTGAAAATAGATCGATCACTCGACTCGATCCATCACTCGATCTATGCCAAATCGACCCCTAAATCGATGACATAGCTCGATCATGAGGACTTAGCCGTGGAGCCAACATCTCAATGATCGAGAGAGCCAATCGATCCAAGACTCGATTCACTATGAATCGAGTCTCAAATCGAGTAACCCTCTCGGTCTAAGCCATTATGGGCATGAGATCGAGTCCTAGATCGACCAAATGGACTCGATCTCATGCCGAGGTAACATTTTCTTTCCTTCCTTAACTCTTTTCCCTCCAACTTTTGAATTCAAAACTTGGTCAAGGCAAGCATCTTTGACCATGAAAGATGTGCCTGGACCAAGACTTTGTCAGAAAAACCACTTTTGCTACCCATTGTTTTGGTTTTGTTAGTCTTTAAATATTTCAACAACCTCTCACCCTCTCATTCCTGTTTCTCTCGAAAATTTTAAACAAAGAGAGTGAGAGTTTCAGTTTTCAAAAGCTAGCAAAGATATTCTGCATTTCTTGCAAAGGTATTTTCAAAAATTTAATGATTTAATTTTAGAAAATCTCCTTTAATATCGCAAGATCTTGTTCTAGAATATAGGATCAGTTTTGATTTTTTAAAAACTAGCTAAGTAAAAGGAAAAATTCTAGATTTTTCAGTATCTAAAGATTTGATTCTCCTTTATTTAGCTATGATTTTTATTTATTTCCCAAAATTCTAGGGTAGTTTTTATAAGTTCTCTCCTTTTCTTCTCTCATTTTCATCAAATAGCCGTTTGCTTATCAATCTCTTTAGAAACTTATTTCAGGAACAATGACCCCAAAGAGAACGAGAGAAGAGCAAGCACAAGACGGAGAAGGGCAAGAAGTGGCAGTTCAAGAGAGGGTCCGGTGAAGTAAGGATGAGAAGAGGGACAAGAAACGGTTGGAAAGGCTTCGGTTTGAGCCTACCAAGTTTGCTGATCGAGAGCTGTTGTCTAAGCTAGGGATTCTTGGGGATTTCGACCAACTCCTCAAGAACATTGACTTAAGATGTCTGTCACGAATGGATTGCCCAACCATTCCTGAAGTGACAATAGACTTCCTTGCCACCCTGGAGTTCCGGTACAAGAATCCTAGCGCACCCGTCCCTTCCCAAGGTCGCCTCTACTTCAAAGTTGGACGTCAAGCCTATACACTCTCCATCCCTGAGCTATGCCAAGCCTATGGTCTCAACGCGTCGAGTTCCCAGCCTTCAAGAAAGCCGACGACTTTTGGGACCTGATCAGCAATGAAGACTACAAGGCTAACACCGCCAAGATCAGGCGAGTAAGGAGCCCGGTGCTGAGGTATACTCTGAAGCTGATTGCCAACACGTTTAGTGGAAGGTCTGTTGCTCCTACGGTCACGAAGACAGAGCTGTGCTTCCTGTTCCAAGGTGTGAAGCACTTGGTGTGTGATCCGGATGCAAACGACGAGCCTATGGAGGATGAACTCGGCGATGAAGTGAACTACGGGTGTGTGCTCGCGGCTTCTTTGGTGAAATACAAGGCTTATGCCTTGCGGTGCAAGGCAACTTCCTCTTACATTGGCGGTTTCCTTACTCCTCTGTTCGTGCAAGCCGGTGTGCCCATTCATGACTTTGCTCACGTCCCAAACCGAGCTTTCATGGATGAGTCATACATGAGGAATACTGACAGCTTGGGACGCACGCCAGCGGAAGGATTCTACGCCTACCTCTTCATAGATGACGAAGACAAGAAGAGAGTGTGCATCCTGCCCAACAAAGATGAAACCGAGCTGCTTGGTGTTGGGAACATCGAGTTCTTGCCCACGGAGGAAAAATGCTTTGCCCCTTTAGGAGGACCACCTGCTTCAGCGATTGCCCCTCGTCAAAGGTCAGAGTCTCCAGCCACGGAAGATGAGATGCCCGAGGCCTACACACTTCCTAAGCTAGACTTCGAGCCGAGGACAAAAACCGAGAAGTTCCAAGCATCGGTTGTGGAGATGCAAAGGAAGATCAACAAGTGGCAAGCCAAGATGCTCAAGAAGCTTGGAAAGAAGGTCAAAGCACTTCAGGGAGGCTCACCTAAGAAAGCTGCGAGCCAAGAGGTGCAACAACCCGAGAAGAGAAGGCTCTCAACCGGTGGAGTTGTCATCTGCGAGACCCAAGGAACCACCATTCAGCCGGCGCGCCAGTCTCTCCAAGAACCAGCTGACAAAGGCAAAGCAACAATCTCTAGCTCCTCTGGAACATCCTCAAGTTCCAGCCGAGCCTAGACCAGAGGTAACAACCTTCTTCCATTCTATATAACCGCTCATGTTTGTTTCTTTTTGCATTGTGTTTTGATGCTCCTTCGGATGAGTTTGCCACCGGGACGGTGTCAAGCAAGTTTGGGGGAGTACATGTGTGATTTGACTTGTGTTCTTTGATCTTATTTTCCTTTAGCATCCTTGAGTCTAAGTTTTAAAATTTTTTTCAAAGATTCATGTAGTTGCATTCATATTTTTAAAACATGTTAGGATTGAGTCTAGAGTTTTTCATAGCATCTAGGTTGTTTGCATTTTGCATAAGGGGTTAGGATTTCTTAAAAAGATGTTTTTACTTATGAACTGTTTCAATGCTCTAGTTAGTAGTTCTCTAATGCTTTGTCTATGCTTTGAAAGTAAGTTCCTACGATGCTTGGATCACTTGTTAGGATTTTCATGGCTTAAATTGAACTCTCATGATTTGAAACTCATCCTAATAAGTGAAAACCTTAATTTGAAATTCTAATTATCATTCTTATGCATTTGAAAATGAACACATGGTTTTAAAATATTTAGGCTCTCTTCTTCCTTTTTACCACTCTTTGTGAGCCTAAATAGAACTCCCTCCTTGAACCTTATCCTTCTTTGAAGCCAAATGTTCTTGTGTGACATCTTTGTGAGGCCTTCCTTTCGGTTTGAACTTGGCATAAAGTGTTAGGTTTAGGCGACATGATTTGGTTTTCATATGATTGCTAGCTTTGCATTTTGAAGCTAGGTATAGGCTTATGATAAGTTTGGGGGATCATTGGGGTTGTTTCCTTTCCTATTTGTTCTCGGTTTCAAAGAGCTTGTGTTTTAAAGAAAGAAATGGGTTTTAAGTGAAAGGTTGTGTTTTTAAAAAAAAAAAAAACTAAGTATGCTCTAATAAATTTCAGGAGATAGCTCTCCCAAAAAAAAATAAAAAAAAAAGAGAAAAAGAAATAAAAGAGCCTAAGTGCCAAATAAAAATAAAAAGAAAAGAAAAAAAAATAATAATAAGAGAGCTACCAATAAGAAATATCTAAAGAGCAAAATTATTTTCAAAACCTTTTCACTAGCCTAAAAAGATTAAAAATGTTCTTGTTTGAAATTGGGGATTGCTAAGTTTTGTGAAGAAAAAGGGTAGACTCTTAAGTGGTGAGTGAGGATAAATTTGTTAAATGAGAGGGGTATAGGATCGTTTGATTGTTTACATGGGTAGATGAGAATCTAATCATGTATGCATAAATTGTCTTTACCTTTAGCATTATGCACAAGTTCAACCATTTTTGAGTGAAACCCTTGTTCTAATTATAAACCCTTTTCAAATGAGATCATTCAATGCTCATAACCTAAACCCTTAGCCAAATGTGTTTTGCTTTAAAGTGCATAAGTTTGATTCATGGTTCGAATGTTAATAAATGTTAAAGGATGAGTTTCTTTGATTGTTAAGAATAGGAGAGTCATGATTTGAATTTCTTTGTGTGATGAGTATGGCTAAGTTCTTTGGAGTATGAGTGTAAGCATAGCATTTTAGAACTGTTAACTAGGACATTGAGATTGATTCATTTGAAAAGCACCTTTGCAAAAAGTTTAAAACCCCATTCATTTTTTCTGAAAACCTCTCTTCCTTACTTATTTTCTGTTGCTTGAGGGCAAGCAAGAAGTAAGTTTGGGGGAGCTTGCATATTGCATACATTTTGCACACTCATTAGTTAGCTTTTCATGCATTTGTATCACGTTTTAGGTTAGATTGCATCACTTAGGATCCTAGAGCGTTCTTGCATCAGCATACGGATTTTCCTTGCATTTTGCATCACATTCAGGTTGTTTCTGGCTGCTTTGGAGTCATGGAGGTTCGTGGACATTGTTGAGGCTGATGTAGCAGTTCGTGGGAGCTCGGATATATGCTAAGGATCAGAGATCAAGGAGCAGATCGAGCATGGCCGGTCGATCTAGGAGTTGATCGACCAGAAGATCAAGCCAACCAGACGATCTAAGGAGAATGATCGAGACAAGGATCGAGTGAAGCAATCGATCAAACGGTACGGATGTAAATGACGCCATGCAGAGCGAGAGTCAGATCGAGTACACCACTCGATCCAGCCGAAGATCGACACCGAGATCGGATGCAACACTCGATTCGCCGATGTTGATCGAGACCCAGATCGAGCCGAAGACATGATATCCGGATATGATCGAGAGAACCACTCGATCTTGGAGTCGATCTCTGTCTTTTCAACCGTTTTTGGCCGCTAGCGAAGGGGGGACCATTAGCTTGTTTCAGCATTTTGGGAAGGCGGCGACGTCCTTTTTCCCATAACTTTTTAGATCCTTATCTTTTCCTTTATGTTTTCTCTCTCGTTTTGGTGAAGAACACCATCGTTGAACTCGTGTTTTTCTTAAGCTTTGTATTCGAATCATTTCTGTTCAATCTAGTTTTCTTTCATGTTCATTGTCTTGTTTCATATGCCTTGCTTGATTTACTCTATGTGTAGCGAGTAGTTTCTTTGGGTTCGGGGTTGAGAGGATTAAGAGGTCTAAAGGGTTTCGATCTTGGGGTTTTTCTAAACGTTTTCAATGGCTATCTCTTCTAAGGTGTTGAGATCTCAATGCTTGAAGACTCTCACGCCAAGAGCTTCATGATCTGAGAGGTTTCTTACCTTGACAGGATCCAGGAGCCTCGGAATATCACACCTTAGAGACTAGTTACCCCTTCCCAAAAGCCATGGAAGTTTGGGGGATTAGTTAAGCCATTCGTTTGAAATCCGTTTTCCTTGCCCTTCGACCTCTCTTTCCACCAAAAACCATGGGTTTGGAGGAGAGGATGAAGGAGTGATCTATACCGAAAGCCACGGATAGATCTTGTTTAGTTTTCAAGGCTTAGAGATCCTCACCAAGTGAGTCGATTTAAAGTATTAAACCCGAGGTCGAACCTTTGAAACCCCTGACCATGAATCTCAACCCTAGGTCCTTTCTTTTAGCATCTTTACATCTTATCTCATCTTTCGCTTGATCTCTGATAGCATCCTGGTCATTAGTTTTACTGTTCTTGCATTTTTAGACGAGATCGATTGTTAATGCTTGATCTAGTGGTCGATCTCATGGTCGATCCACTGATATATCATGGTTTTTATGGTTTTTAACCATGATATAAGTCCTTTTTATTGAGTCTTTTTGGTCTTTTTATAGTCCTAGAAGAGTCTTTGCAGGTTATAGCATGTCTGGAGCATAATTGGAGATATTGGAACCTTTTGGAGCATTCTGAGTTGAAGCCACGAAGTACCTAGCTCGAAGAAGAAAGTATGCCATATGGTGACGCTCGTCACCAAGCTGGTGACGCTCGTCACCCACCAGGGAAGGAGGTCGTGGCTTGTTTTTAAAAGATTGGGAAGAAATTGCAGTTTTGGCCCAGAAGTTCTAGTTTTTGCAAAAAGGCCCCAGATCGTGTTTTAGCTTGTATATTAGGTTTTTCAGCCATTCTTTTGGCAGATATCTTTGATCTTATTATTTTAGAGAGCTTGAGAGAGAGATTTGTAGAAGAGCTTTTGGAGAGACAAATCAGACTCCTTCAGAGCAGATTTTGAACTCCTTTATTTCTACTTCTTATTTATTTTATGCAATCTATTCTTTTCATGATGTTTTCTCAAATCACCATGTCTGAGTAGTTTGTTAGTTAAGTTAGGGCTTTTCAAAGGTTGAAGAAGAGTTTGTAGAATTGCTAAAAACTTATAGAAAATTCATTGGTTCTTCATCTATGCTTGCATTCATATCGATTTCTTAGACACATCATCTGGATTTCGAAACCCTAGGTTTTTGATAGATGTGAGAGCATTATTAATCACCTGAACTAGTATTAGATGAGCAAAACGCCCTAGTACAAAGAGATTTGGCTTAGGAGTTTTGTGAACAATTGAACCTGATCATTACTGCATGTTTAGGTTGTTAGGGTTTGCAAAGAGATTTGAAACTCTGTGATTTAGACATAGATAGCTTCTGCAATGAGAATTGATTAGTTATATCTTTACGATTCATGTTCAAGACGGTTTTAATTCATTCCTGATTGCATGCATTCTACACTCTCAGATTCAACCTGCGAACTGTCCTGACTTAGCGCCCTTAGCCTTCTGAACTTTAAGAACAAGCATAAAAACGCCCTCTTGCATTTATTTTACTGTTTTGCATTACATTCATTATTTATCGCTTAGCTTAATCTGAACCTGAACTCGATAGTGTAGTTTACTTACTCCCTTGGGATTCGATAACCCCTTGTACTACAACTGCTTTTGCTGTGCACTTGCAGTAGTTTTATTTGGGTAAAACCTGAGCCCTATCAAGTTTTTGGCGCCGTTGCCGGGGAGTAATAGCTGCCTATCGATTTTTAGTATTAGGATTTTGTCTAAGTTTATATTTGTTTACTGATTTTCAGCTACTTTTCTTTGTTCTTGTTTCAGGTGTATGCCTAATCGCAGAACCAGAAGCAACAAAGAGAAGGAGCTTGTGACTTTGAGCATCGACGAGCTTGCTAGGTTGGAGAGAACTAACAGAAAAGCTAAGAAGCAATCTACAATGGTCGCTCCACTTATCTTGGTTGAAGATGCAGAAGGTCACTTGGTTGACAGGGAAGAAAACAGGAGGAACGAAGAGGGGCAGAGAATTGATCAAGAGGGGAATGTCATTGTTGAACAGCAGGTTCAGCAAGTGGCTGAGAACGTGGGAGTCCCTGCTGCTGTCAATAACGCTGCTGGGCGTTTTGTTCAGAGGACTCTAGGTGATTACAACAGACCTGATCAGTTCTATGCCAACAGAGCTGCAATCCGACCTCCTGCTTTCCAGAGGAACGATTTTGAGGTTAAACCAGTCTAATATCAGCTGGTTGGCCAGCATCCATTCCATGGTTTACCTCATGAGCATCCTATGGATCACATAGAGAGATTTGAGGACTTGGCATCCAGTGTCAAAGCTAATGGGGTTAGCAATGACTTTCTGTTCTGCAAGCTTTTTCCTTACTCTCTTGGAGGAGAAGCTGCATATTGGCTGAAGCAACTGGAACCTGCTTCATTGACCACTTGGGAAGACACTAAGAACGCCTTTCTGAATAACTTCTATGATGATGCAAGATCAGAGGACATGAGGACGAAAATTGCTTCCTTTACACAAGGCCCTACTGAAGCTTTCAACGCTTCTTGGATCAGATTCAAGTCTTATCAAAGGGACTGTCCTCATCATGGTTTCAATCAGGTGCAATTACTTGGGATCTTCTTCAGAGGCATTGACTGGAAATATCAGATGGCGCTGGATGCAGCAAGTGCAGGAAACTTCAACACCAACATACCAGAAGAAGCTGTAAGATTGATTGAAAACTTGGCCTGCAGTAACAGCACTAAGAATGCAGATTTTCAGAGAAAGCAGCAGGCTGGTTTGAATGATGGAAATCAAATAGCTGAAGTTAAGGCTAAGTTGGACAGCATGCACAGCCTTTTGGTGGGAAAGAAGTCAGTCCAATTCGCTGCAGAAGTGGAGAGTTTCGAAAATCCTGAAGAATTTGAGCAGAAAGATGTTAATTTCATCAATAGAGGGGGTTTTCAGAGCCAAAGGTTTGGAAATCAGCAATGGAACAGAGGCTACAACAGCAATAATCAGCAGAGTACCTTTACAGGAGGACAGAGCACGCCTGGTTACACTCCTAAGCCCCCATTCCAGAAGACTGAAGTTGAGAAACCTTACCAAAACAGCAGGAATTTTGGTTCTTCTTCCTACCAAACTGCACCTCCAAAAGACAATAAAATGGAAGCTATGCTGGAGCAGGTACTTGAATGACAGCAGAAGATGACAATGAACTTCAATGGCAAGCTAGATTCGCTGTATCAAGACCTGAATGGAAAAATTGAGAGTCTGAACTCTCACATGAAGAAGCTTGATGTGCAGGTTGCTCAAACTGCAGGAGCTGTTCAAAGGCAAGAGGGATTCCTTCCTAGAAGGACTGATATCAATCCCAAGCATCAGGTTAATGCCATCACAGTCAGGAATGAAAAGGAGCTTAAAACAGTGCAGAAAAAGAGGTTGAGTGCAGAACAGATCGTGCAACTCATGGAGTCTGAAGATGAAATTTTTTATGTCTCAGAGGTGAGTGACGAGCGTCACCAAGGAGGAGTGACGCTCGTCACCAACATAGAAGAGAATCGGGGGTTGTCACAAGTGAGTGACGAGCGTCACCCCCCTGGTGACGGTCGTCACCCACCCCAGAACGATGCTGCTTCGCCTGTAACTGCAAATTATGACCAGGAACGTGTCTATAAACCCAAAACACCATTCCCCAAGCATCCTAGGAAGTCTAAATAGGAGATAGAAGAAGCCAGATGTAAAGCTATGATAGACAAGCTGATGCTTGAGATTCCTCTTGTTGATGCAGTCAAGCTTTCACCAGCTCTAAGAAGGTATGTAAAGAGAATGGTTGTGAATGGTGTAAGTCCTGAGGAAGGAGCATTGCTTACCAGAGACATCAGTGCAATTCTCTTAGGCACAGTTCCAAAGAAGAAGAAGAAGGTGACTGTTTCTGAACAAGTCAATACCATCACTCAAAGCAAAGTTCCAGAAAAGCTATCTGATCCAGGGACCTTTGTGCTTGATCTGGGGGAGTTGATATATCATGGTTTTTATGGTTTTTAACCATGATATAAGTCCTTTTTATTGAGTCTTTTTGGTCTTTTTAGAGTCCTAGAAGAGTCTTTGCAGGTTATAGCATGTCTGGAGCATAATTGGAGATATTGGAGCCTTTTGGAGCATTCTGAGTTGAAGCCACGAAGTACTTAGCTCGAAGAAGAAAAGTATGCATATGGGTGACGCTCGTCACCCAGAAAGGAAGGGGTCGTGGCCTGTTTTTAAAAGATTGGGAAGAAATTACAGTTTTGGCCCAGAAGTTCCAGTTTTTGCAAAAAGGTCCAAGATCGTGTTTTAGCTTGTATATTAGGTTTTTCAGCCATTCTTTTGGCAGTTATCTTGTATCTTATTATTTTTGAGAGCTTTAGAGAGAGATTTGTAGCAGAGCTTTTGGAGAGACAAATCAGACTCCTTCAGAGCAGATTTTGAACTCCTTTATTTCTACTTCTTATTTCTTTTATGCAATCTATTCTTTTCATGATGTTTTCTCAAATCACCATATCTGAGTAGTTTGTTAGTTAAGTTAGGGCTTTTCAAAGGTTGAAGAAGAGTTTGTAGAATTGCTAAAAACTTATAGAAAATTCATTGGTTCTTCATCTGTGCTTGCATTCATATCGATTTCTTAGACACATCATCTGGATTTCGAAACCCTAGGTTTTTGATAGATGTGAGAGCATTATTAATCACCTGAACTAGTATTAGATGAGCAAAACGCCCTAGTACAAAGAGATTTGGCTTAGGAGTTTTGTGAACAATTGAACCTGATCATTACTGCATGTTTAGGTTGTTAGGGTTTGCAAAGAGATCTAAAACTCTGTGATTTAGACATAGATAGCTTCTGCAATGAGAATTGATTAGTTATATCTTTGCGATTCATGTTCAAGACGGTTTTAATTCATTCCTGATTGCATGCATTCTACACTCTCAGATTCAACCTGCGAACTGTCCTGACTTAGCGCCTTTAGCCTTCTGAACTTTAAGAACAAGCATAAAAACGCCCTCTTGCATTTATTTTACTGTTTTGCATTACATTCATTATTTATCGCTTAGCTTAATCTGAACCTGAACTCGATAGTGTAGTTTACTTGCTCCCTTGGGATTCGATAACCCCTTGTACTACAACTGCTTTTGCTGTGCACTTGCAGTAGTTTTATTTGGGTAAAACCTGACCCTATCAGGTTTGCAAAGAGATTTGAAACTCTGTGATTTAGACATAGATAACTTCTGCAATGAGAATTGATTAGTTATATCTTTTTGATTCATGTTCAAGACGGTTTTAATTCATTCCTGATTGCATGCATTCTACACTCTCAGATTCAACCTGCGAACTGTCCTGACTTAGCGCCTTTAGCCTTCTGAACTTTAAGAACAAGCATAAAAACGCCCTCTTGCATTTATTTTACTGTTTTGCATTACATTCATTATTTATCGCTTAGCTTAATCTGAATCTATAATCGCTAGTGTAGTTTACATACTCCCTTGGGATTCGATAACCCCTTGTACTACAACTGCTTTTGCTGTGCACTTGCAGTAGTTTTATTTGGGTAAAACCTGACCCTATCAAGTTTTTGGCGCCGTTGCCGGGGAGTAATAGCTGCCTATCGATTTTTAGTATTAGGATTTTGTCTAAGTTTTTATTTCTTTACTGATTTTCAGCTACTTTTCTTTGTTCCTGTTTCAGGTGTATGCCTAATCGCAGAACCAGAAGCAACAAAGAGAAGGAGCTTGTGACTTTGACCATCGACGAGCTTGCTAGGTTGGAGAGAACTAACAGGAAAGCTAAGAAGCAATCTACAATGGTCGCTCCACTGATCTTGGTTGAAGATGCAGAAGGTCATTTGGTTGACAGGGAAGGAAATAGGAGGAACGAAGAGGGCCAGAGAATTAATCAAGAGGGGAATGTCGTTGTTGAACAGCAGGTTCAGCAAGTGGCTGAGAACGTGGGAGTCCCTGCTGCTGTCAATAACGCTGCTGGGCGTTTTGTTCAGAGGACTCTAGGTGACTACAACAGACCTGATCAGTTCTATGCCAACAGAGCTGCAATCCGACCTCCTGCCTTCCAGAGGAACAATTTTGAGGTCAAACCTGTCAACTATCAGCTGGTTGGCCAGCATCCATTCCATGGCTTACCTCATGAGCATCCTATGGATCACATTGAGAGGTTTGAGGATCTGGCTTCAAGTGTCAAAGCTACTGGAGTCAGCAATGACTTTCTGTTCTGCAAGCTTTTCCCTTACTCTCTTGGAGGAGAGGCTGCATATTGGCTGAAGCAACTGGAGCCTGGTTCATTAACTACTTGGGAGGACACCAAGAACGCCTTTCTGAACAACTTCTATGATGATGCAAGATCAGAAGACATGAGGACGAAAATTGCATCCTTTACACAAGGCCCTACTGAAGCTTTTAAGGCTTCTTGGATCAGGTTCAAGTCTTATCAAAGGGACTGCCCTCATCATGGTTTCAATCAAGTGCAACTGCTTGGTATCTTCTTCAGAGGCATTGACTGGAAATATCAGATGGCGCTGGATGCAGCAAGTGCAGGAAACTTCAACACCAACAGACCAGAGGAGGCGGTGAGATTGATTGAAAACTTGGCCTGTAGTAACAGCACTAAGAATGCAGATTTTCAGAGAAAGCAGCAGGCTGGTTTGAATGATGGAAACCAAATAGCTGAAGTTAAGGCTAAGTTAGACAGCATGCACAGCCTTTTGGTGGGAAAGAAGTCAGTCCAATTCGCTGCAGAAGTGGAGAGTTTCGAAAATCCTGAAGAATTTGAGCAGAGAGATGTTAATTTCATCAATGGAGGGGGTTTTCAGAGCCAAAGGTTTGGAAATCAGCAATGGAACAGAGGCTACAACTGCAATAATCAGCAGAGTACCTTTACAGGAGGACAGAGCACGTCTGGTTACACTCCTAAGCCCCCATTCCAGAAGACTGAAGTTGAGCAACCTTACCAAAACAGCAGGAATTATGGTTCTTCTTCCTACCAAACTACACCTCCACAAGACAATAAAATGGAAGCTATGCTGGAGCAGGTACTTGAAGGACAGCAGAAGATGACAGTGAACTTCAATGGCAAGCTAGATTCGCTGTATCAAGACCTGAATGGAAAAATTGAGAGTCTGAACTCTCACATGAAGAAGCTTGATGTGCAGGTTGCTCAAACTGCAGGAGCTGTTCAAAGGCAAGAGGGATTCCTTCCTGGAAGGACTGATATCAATCCCAAGCATCAGGTTAATGCCATCACAGTCAGGAATGAAAAGGAGCTTAAAACAGTGCAGAAAATGAGGTTGAGTGCAGAACAGATCGTGCAACTCATGGAGTCTGAAGATGAAATTTTTTTTGTCTCAGAGGTGAGTGACGAGCGTCACCAAGGAGGAGTGACGCTCGTCACCAACATAGAAGAGTATCGGGGGTTGTCACAGGTGAGTGACGAGCGTCACCCCCCTGGTGACGGTCGTCACCCACCCCAGAACGAAGCTGCTTCGCCTGTAACTGCAAATTATGACCAGGAACGTGTCTATAAACCCAAAACACCATTCCCCAAGTATCCTAGGAAGTCTAAACAGGAGATAGAAGAAGCCAGATGTAAAGCTATGATAGACAAGCTGATGCTTGAGATTCCACTTGTTGATGCAGTCAAGCTTTCACCAGCTCTAAGAAGGTATGTAAAGAGAATGGTTGTGAATGGTGTAAGTCCTGAGGAAGGAGCATTGCTTACCAGAGACATCAGTGCAATTCTCTTAGGCACAGATCCGAAGAAGAAGAAGAAGGTGACTGTTTCCGAACAAGTCAATACCATCACTCAAAGCAGAGTTCCAGAGAAGCTATCTGATCCAGGGACCTTTGTGCTTGATTGCTCAATATCTGCAGGACGTTTTCCCCACTCTCTATGTCATCTAGGGTCAAGTATTAACTTGATGCCTTTCTCTGTTGCTGCTAGACTTGGAATGACTGATTTCAAGCCAGCTGGGATCTCTCTCATCCTAGCAGATCGATCCATAAGGACCCCAGAAGGCATGTTAGAGAATGTTCATGTTAACATTGAAGGCTGCATAATTCCTACAGATTTTGTGGTTCTGAAATATGCTGAAGAACCTAAAGATCCTCTTATTCTGGGAAGACCATTCTTGGCTACTGTTGGAGCCATCATTAATGTGAGAAAGGGGAACATTGAGCTTGATCTTGGTGATGTTGTCATGAACTTTGACATGGATAAGTTAAGAAAGAGTTCTACCATTGATGGTCAGACCTTTTCTGTAAGAACTTCCAGAGATAAAGAGACTGTCATGGAGCATTCAGAAGACACTATTGCTGAGTGTGTCAATGAATCAGATATTAGTGGGCAAGTGAGCAAGATGGCTGTTGAAGAGCCAATATCTGAAACTTCTGCAGAAGCTGTTGGGTTTGAGGATTGCAGTGAGGATCATATCTTCATGACTGGGCTTGAAAAAGAGGTTCTAATGAATGCCAAATTGCTGGAGGAAGACGTGTTTGTGATGGAAGCAACACTTGCAGAGCTGAATTGCAGGAAAACTGCAGAAACACGAACTGTAGAGTTAGTGACGAGCGTCACTGACCTGGTGACGCTTGTCACCAATCTGGACACAAAGCAGCAACGTGATTTTACAGCTACAAGTCCATCATCTGTTGCCAATCCGAAAATTCACCATTCCACAACCCAGAAACCTGCAACTAAGCAAAGAATGCTTGGTGTTTCTTTTGATGATTCTGCAAGAAAAAGAAGTATCCCACCCACACTCACGACCCACCCTGCTGATGTTCCTCACTTCCTTGGAAGAATCCATGCATCTACTGCCTATAAACCACCATGGATGAGGAGACATTCTTCTCCAAGGCATTTAATGCCACCTTCTGTTCCACCAGCTGTCTGAACAGCATTCAAAGTCGAGCTAATGACTTTAAATAAGTGCTTAGTGGGAGGCAACCCACTAGTAAGTTTTCTTTTTCATATATTAGTTTAGTTTTCTATTACATAGCTAAAAAAACCCAAAAACATGAAAAAAAAAACAGAAAAAAAAAGAGTCACTTTGTTCAGTTTGCTTGGATGGTGTCTTGTGAACTTGTTGGACCATGGACTATGCTTTGTTTGGATGTTTTGATGTGTGTTTTGAGTGCTCTTACCGTTTGACTTCGGAGTACACATGATGGCATAGCATTTACACATCCAACATGTCGATTTCTGAAGTTTCAGAGTAGTGGCGCTCGTCACCAATATGGTGACGCTCGTCACTAGCTCCTTCGCGAGGTACCACTTTTCCACCTTGGTTTTACACGTTCTCATGCTTCATTTTGACCAACTCTTGGCTTAATAACACTGGGGACAGTGTTGTTTAAGTCTGGGGGAGGTGGTTACTGACGTTGTGTGCTTTGTGTCATGTTTATAGAGTCTTAAAGTTGAGTCAAAAACCTGTTTTTCTAGAGTCAAAATTTTTGAAACTGTTAGTTTTTCTTGGAACTAGCCATAGGACGTTTTTGCTGATAAGAACCATTGCCACAGTAGTTGATTACAAGTCTTACTAAGTTGAAAGTCATAGGTAGATCAGTCTAGCAATGAAGGTTTAGATTCTTAGAGAATCTGGAAAATTTGCTGTTAGCTCCATCTTAATGAACTTTAAATTTCTTGTCTTGGTGATTGATTCTTATTGATCTTGATTCTCTCTTTAAGCACTGACAATAAGGTTAAAATACAGTCTCTCTTTGATTTTCCCTGATGTAGTTTTTTAAAAGTTTAAGTTCAAAGAATGGTGCATTCATGACCCTGTCTCCTCACAAGGAACACAAGTATTGAGTAGCATCATATCTTAGACTGTAAAAGTTGAGAAAAAGAAGTGAAAAATCGAAAATATCCTAAGGAAAAAGATTAAGGGAAGAGAAAATAGGAAAGCTGTGTTGAGATTGATTTGTTAAGTTGTTAGGAAGGGAAAAGAATCTGTAAAGTGATTAAGATGATAGAGCTTTGATGAGATTTCACACTTAGATAAAAAAATAAGGAGTTAACAGTAGAAATTTCGGATTTCTTGAAG
This sequence comes from Thlaspi arvense, assembly GCA_911865555.2. Taxonomy (NCBI): domain Eukaryota; kingdom Viridiplantae; phylum Streptophyta; class Magnoliopsida; order Brassicales; family Brassicaceae; genus Thlaspi; species Thlaspi arvense. The sequence goes on along the minus strand of OU466861.1, from coordinate 35,649,752 downwards.
GGGTTTGGACTGGACTTGAGAGATTTGCTAAGCTTGTGATAATTAGACTGAAATTTGATCTTGTGTTGACTCTGTGATATGTGGATTCGAAAGCTCTAACTAGTATGGTCTTCCTGATGACTGACTGATTGTTTCTTGTTTTCAAACCTCGACCTTATTCTTTGTCTAATGTTTGCTTGAGGGCAAGCAAAAGCTAAGTCTGGGGGAGTTGATATATCATGGTTTTTATGGTTTTTAACCATGATATAAGTCCTTTTTATTGAGTCTTTTTGGTCTTTTAAGAGTCCTAGAAGAGTCTTTGCAGGTTATAGCATGTCTGGAGCATAATTGGAGATATTGGAACTTTTTGGAGCATTCTGAGTTGAAGCCACGAAGTACCTAGCTCGAAGAAGAAAGTATGCCATATGGTGACGCTCGTCACCCACCAAGGAAGGAGGTCGTGGCTTGTTTTTAAAAGATTGGGAAGAAATTGCAGTTTTGGCCCAGAAGTTCTAGTTTTTGCAAAAAGGCCCCAGATCGTGTTTTAGCTTGTATATTAGGTTTTTCAGCCATTCTTATGGCAGATATCTTTGATCTTATTATTTTAGAGAGCTTGAGAAAGAGATTTGTAGAAGAGCTTTTGGAGAGACAAATCAGACTCCTTCAGAGCAGATTTTGAACTCCTTTATTTCTACTTCTTATTTCTTTTATGCAATCTATTCTTTTCATGATGTTTTCTCAAATCACCATGTCTGAGTAGTTTGTTAGTTAAGTTAGGGCTTTTCAAAGGTTGAAGAAGAGTTTGTAGAATTGCTAAAAACTTATAGGAAATTCATTGGTTCTTCATCTGTGCTTGCATTCATATCGATTTCTTAGACACATCATCTGGATTTCGAAACCCTAGGTTTTTGATAGATGTGAGAGCATTATTAATCACCTGAACTAGTATTAGATGAGCAAAACGCCCTAGTACAAAGAGATTTGGCTTAGGAGTTTTGTGAACAATTGAACCTGATCATTACTGCATGTTTAGGTTGTTAGGGTTTGCAAAGAGATTTGAAACTCTGTGATTTAGACATAGATAACTTCTGCAATGAGAATTGATTAGTTATATCTTTGTGATTCATGTTCAAGACGGTTTTAATTCATTCCTGATTGCATGCATTCTACACTCTCAGATTCAACCTGCGAACTGTCCTGACTTAGCGCCTTTAGCCTTCTGAACTTTAAGAACAAGCATAAAAACGCCCTCTTGCATTTATTTTACTGTTTTGCATTACATTCATTATTTATCGCTTAGCTTAATCTGAATCTATAATCGCTAGTGTAGTTTACATACTCCCTTGGGATTCGATAACCCTTTGTACTACAACTGCTTTTGCTGTGCACTTGCAGTAGTTTTATTTGGATAAAACCTGACCCTATCATCCACTAGTCGAATTTTAATAACTCGAAGCTTTCTCCTTTAATTATTCTGTTTGTTTCTCGTGGTAGTTTCTTCCTTTCTAGTATTTTTAAAATAGGTTTCATTCTGTTTAAGTTGCTGCATCCAGTTTTTAGAGATTTTCTCATATACCGTCTCATTTCGCTTAGATTTGCATTAGTCCTTGTATTCTTTTTGCATTCTCTATCATCCTAGAAGTGGATTGACTCTCTCTTGCTTGCTGTACTACAACATGTCTTGCATTTGAGTTTGATAACCTCACTGCAATATAACCCCGTGCCAAAAGTGATTATCATCATATACTGAGAAATCATCCATGAAGACCTTCATATACTTCTCAATCATATCAGTGAAGATGGAAAGCATGCACCTCTGAAATGTTGCAGGAGCATTACAGAGTCCAAATGGCATTCTGTGATATGCAAAGGTGCCATAAGGACAAGTAAATGTGGTCTTCTCCTAGTCGTCTGGGTGATTAGGGATCTGAAAGAAGCCAGAATAGCCATCCAGGAAGCAGTGGTAAGAGAGATTTGCCAACCTTTCCAGCATCTGATCAATGAATTGCAATGGGAAGTGGTTCTTCCTTGTTACAGCGTTGAGCTTCCTGTAGTCAATGCACATTCTATGTCCAGTGATGGTCCGCGCAGGAATCAGCTCATTTTTCTCATTTTCACCACTGTGACTCCTCCTTTCTTTTGAACCACATGTACTGGACTGGCCCAAGTAGTGTCTGAAATGGGGTAGATGATCCCAGCAGCCAGAAGCTTCATGATTTCCTTCTTAACTACATCTTGCAAATTCGGATTCAGCCTCCTCTGGTTCTCAATTGACGACTTTGACTCATCATCAAGGTGCATCCTGTGCATGCACAACTCTAGAGAGATACCTGAAATGTCATCAAGAGAATAACCAGGAGCCTTGCGAAAAGTGCGCAGCTTGCTTAGCAGTAAAGTGAGCTCTGCATTGTTTAAGGTAGCACTAACTATAACAGGATATGTAGAGTTAGGTCACAGAAAAGCATACCTTAAACATGCAGGAAGCTGTTTGAGTTCGATTTTAGGAGCTTTTTTCTTCACTCCAATCGCCTAGCTTTGCAGCTTTTACAGATGTTCCAACCAGCTCTTGTTGTGCCACTAGCTGCATGACTTGCTCACTTGCATCCATCATTCTGACATAACTAGCGGTAAAGTTGTCTAGATGCTCTGTTGCTTCTGCAGAAATTGTCAAAGCCCTCTCCAAATGGTCTGCATGATGCATCTCTTGAAAGATCTCTTCTGCAAGACTGGTGAGGGAGTCTACATAGAATGTGTGGCCATCTGTTGTTGATCTCTTCATCAACTTGTCCATGTCAAAGCTCATCACCAAATTGCCCACAATCAGAGCAATGCTCCTTTTCCTGAAATCTATATTGGCGCCTGCAGTAGCTAGAAACGGCATTCCCAAAATCAAGGGGTCCTTTGGTTCTTCCCCATAAGCTAGAACCACAAAGTTTGTGGGAATCACACAATCTCCCACCTTAACTGGCACATCCTCTAGAAAGCCTTTAGGAATTCTGATATTTCTTGTATTTACACCATTTAGGCCTGCATTTAGTACATGTTTTGGTTCTTTTTTGCATGGTTTCCCTTTGTTTTTGTCCCATTTTCTTCTCTTTTTGGACTTAGGTTGCATTTAGTATATAGTTTGCATTTTTCTTGCATTTTGGATGTTTTTAGGTGCTTGTGGAGCTAAAAGGAGCTTGGAGGAGCTTTGAGGACGATTCAGGATGCTAGCTGGATCAAAGGGAGCAAAAGGGATCAAAGCAGACAATCTCATCAGAGCTTTTCGGTTAGAGCACGGAGAACATCGATCAAGGTGGTGATCGATGTAAGATTTTTGGTCAGGAGCTTCGATCAAGAGGTGACCGATATAATCACATCGATCATCAGCGTCGATCAGGAGTGATCGGTACAAACACCTCAAGTTAATTTCGGTCACCACATCGATCACTGCACAGACTGATGTAACTATACATCGATCAACCCTGACTGTTGTAACTGATCGATGTAAACTCAGTCCGAGCCTGTTTCATCTACATTTCTGCCATTACTCTAAGGCTTCCTTCCTTAGGCATAAATAGTCTCTTTTTCCAGATTTTCGACAAGTCTTGTCAAGTTACTGTTCTTAAGCATTTTCCTTAAGTTTGTAAGACAAATCATTTGCTTTGTTTAATATAATTAAGCATTTGCCTTTAATCTTTCTTTATTCTCTCTTCTAATCATTATTAACATCCTTTTTTTGTGATTTGGTGTTAAACATGGATTTGAGTTAGTAGTTTGCTTAGAGTTTCTAGATGTGGTAGATTAGGGGAATTTAGGACTTGATAAGGCTTGTTTAGTGCTTCAGTTTATGGGTTCCTCTCTATTAATCTGTTCTTAATGCTAGATTTGTCTTGATCACACTTATCTAGATTGTTAGCTTTTTCTTATGCCCACCAAGTGTTTGATGAAACGCTGATCTTGTTTTATAGAGGTTTTGCTGGCCTTGGCTCAAGAGATTGACTGTTTGAGGAGAATTTTGACTTGAATAGAGTTGTTATCTAATGCTTGCTTAATGTTTTAGCACTAATGAGAGTTAGTTCTTGTTAAAATGTTTAGCAAAGGACTATTTTACAAGAGATTGGATCTTGCTTGCTTGATTGTGAACTCTATGTCTAGGAATCACCATTGCTTGCTTGTTTGCTTGATCAATGTAGTTTGAAACAGCCTTAGTTAGTCTATGAATTCCCCAAAGTCAATATCAACATCTAGGAACTTGCTTTTCTTTTATTTGAATCTCGGATTTCCCCTGTTTTGTTCTGTATTGCTTGCTTAGTTTTGCTTAGTTTGCTTTTATCTTTACTCTCTTTGCTGCTTGATCATATTAGGATATTAGATTGGTTGCTTTGGCAACAAAAACCTTTTTCTGCTTGCTTGACTTAGAGATTTTTACTCTCAACTCTTCTGTTTTCAACTAAAACCCATTTGGATTGATAAAGAACCTTATGCTATACTACAACTGACTAGTACAAGCCTGGGTGATTGAATCAAAACCTCAAAAATCTTGTATCAATTTGGCACCGTTGGCATTTGGGTTTTCTGTTTGAATCTTTAGAGTTTGTAGAATCTTCAAGATCAAGTTTCTAGTTTTCTTTGGTTACTCACTCCTTTCCAAGTGTTTTCATTTCAGGTGAGTTACAATAAACAGCAAGATGTTGTACTTTGAAGACACTACTTACAACCACTTCTTCCAAGAGCCTCTACCTATACACTACTCTGAAGAGATCTACACAACCTCCCCCCATCAAGACCAACTCTATGCTTCTGCATCTAGAACAACTGACATCAGGAGCATGATCATGGAAAGCATCAGTCTCCAAACCATTGGAACTATGGAGATAAACAAGAGATTTGCTGAGCTGCACAACAGGATCGATTATATTCATGATGACCTTCATGCCAAGTTTGATGACCTGGACTCAAGGATACAACTCTTGGAGAACAGCCAAGAAGATGCACCAGCACCAAGACTTCAGGACACTCTTCCTCGAAAAGCTGCCCACAATCCCCAGGAATTCTGCCACTTACTCACTGAAGAGGCAGAAGAAGAGGAAGAGGAATTCACTGACGAAGATGCCTCATTGCAAGAGCTTGGCATCATGATCCAAGAGATGCTATAACACATGGACAGGGTAAGGGTTGAGTTTGGAGGGGAAGTCAGAAGTAGCGACATTGATGATCAGAAAGCTCAGGAAGTTGTAGAAAATTCCTCCATGGACTTGATGAAAGCTTGAACATATAAGAAGAACAAGAGAGAGCAGCACTGGAACCTGCTCAGAAAAAGAAGGCTGAGAAAACCCTTGCTGCTGTAGAAGAAGACACCACACCACAGCACATTGATGCTGCTGAAAAACCACTAGAAACACAACAAGCTTTGATGGTCTTGTCTAACAACACTCCTCAAGACTCCACGGAGCTTTATCATCACCAAGTGGGGAACTTTTCCAGCAGTAATGAGAAGGGTAAAGAACCTGCAATTCAAGACCCCAAGCCACCAGTTTCTTACCCCACAATGCATTTCACAAAAGCTAGAATGGAGATCTACGCAATGTTCATGCAAGACATACAAGATGCTGGAATAAAGCTCCCACATAGCACCACTTTGCTAGAAGTGAAACATCAAATTAGATTCCTGAAAGAAGTTTTTGACAAGCTGGAGGTGGTGGAAACAATCCTTGAGAATGTGGGGGCTCACATGAAAAGAAGCAAGATAATGAAGTCATTTCCCAAGCTCCCCAACCCAGGAAAGTTCCTCATCACTTGTGAGCTGGAGATGCTTGACAATGTCAAAGCCTTATGTGATTCAGGATCAACTGTGAATGTCATGTCTCTCTATGTAAGCCAAACTCTGGGAATCAAGAAGCTACTATAATCCAGGACGTCTATCACTTTTGTGGACAACACCTGCACAAGACCCTTGGACATGGTGAAAGACAACCCTTTGAAGACTGGAGAATGCTTGGTGCCAACAGAGTTTGTAGTCATGGAGAAAACACATTCCAGAGAGGTGCCACTTCTTCTAGGCACACCATTCTTGGCAACAGCAGGAGCTCAGTTAGACTTCAATAGAGGTTCAGTGATTCTAAAGAATGTTGATGAGTTCAAAGTCTACAAGATTGACTCTCCTTCCATAGCTTTCTGTGGGGAAACTGAGCAAAAGAATGAACAGTGGAAGCTTCCAGATAATTTGGAGGATTCTATAAATCTCACAATGAGCATGTTTATGAGTAATGCTTTCCCAACTGACCCAGGAAAGACACCAGATGCTGAGTTGAAGCTTGAAAAGGGTTTGAAGGATAATGAGAGATTAACCACCAAGGAAGTGAAACCCTCAACCACACCAGGTGTTAAAAAGAAGAGGCATAGGATGTCAGCTCGTAACAAAAACACACAGCTATCAGTGGGAACATGGGTCTGGAGGAAGAAAGAGGTAGAAGCACCAGCTCCATCAACCTCTACTCACTAGCCCTCAAGTAAGCAAAGTCAAGCTTAGTGAGTTAAAACAAGCGCACTTAGGAGGTAGTCCCATGGTATCCTTTTGTACACATTATGCTTTCTAGTTTCTCTTTTATGCTTTGTTTTTGTGAATAGAATCAGGAGTTCGAATTGGGGGTTGAGAAAGTCTGAAAGAGACTAAGAACAGGTGCTTTCTGGGTGACATCGATCAACTGTATCAGTCATGACGAGACCGATACAAACATTTCGGTCATGAATATCGATCATTTTTGATCGATGTTAGTGGGGCCAGTTTGCACCAGTCAACATATCAATCACTCCTGATCGATATGGGAGGAAACTTGAATGGGAGATGCATTTCGGTCATTCACATCGATCAAGCTTGATCAATGTAAACCTGTCAGACTAATTTCGGTCAAGTGTGTCGATTAGTTGGTGATCGATGTGATTCTCAGAAAAATATCGATCATCAAAAACAACCACACACTAATCGATTAAAAGCCAGCAGATTAATTTCGGCTAATACAACGATCGGTTGGTGACCGATATGATCTCCAGGAAGAACATCGATCACTAGGATCGATCACTTATGATCGATACTGACATTTCGGTCAGTTACAACAGTCATTTTTTATCGGTGTTCCACCCGAGGTAAGTACTTCATTTTTTTAAAAAAAATTCCCTCCTTTGGTTTAGAGCCAAAGGGGTTTAAATTTACACACTGGATTCTTCCTGACCTCTTTCACAGCTTCTAAGCACTTTTGTTCTTGTCCCCCCACTCTTTTGATTCCTTTGGTTCCCTCACCAACGATTGATTCCTTTGGTTCCCCCTCCTTCTCTCTATTTAAACCAACAATCTCCTTCACTTCTCTTCACACTTCAGTTTACTACTTCTCTCTTGAAGCACGAAATTCTTAGTTCTCTCTCTCTTTTATTTGCTTTCTCTAAGTGCTCAGGAGCTCTACTAAGGTTTGCTTCCTAAACTATTCTTTATTTGCTCTTAATATATGCATGTGTTCAAAATCACTTAGTACAAATGCCTCAAGTTAATTTCGGTCACCACATCGATCACTGCCCAGACCAATGTAACTCTACATCGATCAACCCTGACTGTTGTAAATAATCGATGTAAACCCAGTCTGAACCTGTTTTATTTACATTTCTGCCATTACTCTAGGGCTTACTTCCTTAGGCTATAAATAGCCTCTTATCCAGATTTTCGACAAGTCTTGTCAAATTACTGTTCTTATGCATTTTTTTTAAGTTTGTAAAACAAATCATTTGCTTTGTTTAATATAACTAAGTATTTGCCTTTAATCTTACTTTATTCTCTCTTCTAATCATGATTAACATTCTTTTCCTTTGTTATTTGGTGTTAAACATGGATTTGAGTGAGTAGTTTGCTTAGATTTTTTAGATGTGGTAGATTTGGGGAATTTAGGACTTGATTTAGGCTTCTTTAGTGCTTCAATTTATGGGTTCCTCTCTATTAATCTGTTCTTAATGCTAGATTTGTCTTGATCACACTTATCTAGGTTGTTAGCTTTCTCTTATGCCCACCAAGTGTTTGATGAAATGCTGATCTTGTTTAATAGAGGATTTGCTGGCCTTGGCTCAAGAGATTGACTGTTTGAGGAGCATTTTGACTTGAATAGAGTTGTTATCTAATGCTTGCTTAATGTTTTAGCACTAATGAGACTTAGTTCTTTTTAAGATGTTTAGCAAAGGGCTAATTTACAAGAGATTGAATCTAGCTTGCTTGATTGTGAACTCTATGTCTAAGAATCACCATTGCTTGCTTGTTTGCTTGATCAATGTAGTTTGAAACAGCCTTAGTTAGTCTATGAATTCCCCAAAGTCAATAACCACATCTAGGAACTCGCTTTTCTTTTGTTTGAATCTCGGATTTCCCCTGTTTTGCTATGTTTTGCTTGCTTAGTTTTGCTTAGTTTGCTTTTATCTTCACTCTCTTTGCTGCTTGATCATATTAGGATATTAGATTGGTTGCTTTGGTAACAAAAACCCTTTTCTGCTTGCTTGACTTAGAGATTTTTACTCTCAACTCTTCTGCTTTCAACTAAAACCCATTTGGATTGATAAAAAAATCTATGCTATACTACAACTGACTAGTACAAGCTTGGGTGATTGAATCAAGACCTCAAAAATCTTGTATCAAATTCATACAGCTCTATCAGCTAAAATTAGAGATATTCTGGTTGGCTGGGAATCAGTCATGCCCAAGCTTATAGCAACTGAATGAGGCATCAAGTTAACACTTGACCCCAAATCACACAATGACCTCTCAAATCCTTCAGAAAAGAATGTGCAGTCTAGAACAAAGCTCACAGGGTCAGCCAGCTGCTTTTGTATCTTGTTATGTATCACTGCACTCACTTGCTCTGAAATCAGCATTGTTCCTTGCTCAACACCCAGATTTTTGGTCATCATTCTTTTCACATAGCTCTTGATCATAGGATTAGTCTTTATAGCATCTATCAAAGGAATCTCGACCACACGCTTATCCATGATAGCCTTGATCCTAGCATCCTCCAGCTCTTGTTTAGCCTTCTCCTGATTCCTTGGATAAGGTACCTTTGGCTTGTAGACTCTTTCTTCTACACTTTCTGGAGTCTGAAAAATCGCAGCTTTCTTCTGTGGTGGGTGTCGATCGACACTAGCTTCTGGAAGCGGTGTCGACCGTGCATCGAGCTGCTTGTCGGCCTCGCTCGATATCACTTTTCCTCGACGCAATGAATCGACACCCTTCAAAATTGGCGAAATCTCAATCTTTAAACTCCTGCAGTTGCTCGAAATCCTCTGTACTCATGCCCTTTTTCTGCACTGGTTGCAGATTCTTTCCACTCCTCAGCGTGATGGCATTGACATAGTGTCTTGAGTTGGTATCTGTTCTTCCTGGAAGAAATCCATCTTGCCTTTTCATAGCTCCAGCAGTTTGAGCCACTTGAGTATCCAAAGTCTTAACATGAGTGTTCAGAGCTTCGAATTTCCCATTTAAATCCTGATATAGGGCGTCAATCTTGCCATTGAAGTCAACTGTAATATTCTGCTGACCTTCTAGCAATTGCTCAAGCACGGATTCCATCTTACTTGAAGCTGATGGTGCTGGTGCAGGCTGATAAGATGAGGAGCCATAGTTCCTTTTGAAGTTGTTGTTCTGGTAAGGCTTCTGGTATTCAGACTTCTGAAACTGAGGCTTGGGGGTGTAGCCAGAAGAACTCTGGTTCCCTGAGAAGTTGCTCCTCTGCATGTTCCCATTGAATTTCCTTACTGATTGTTGTACCTTTGACTCTGAAAACCAGTTCCATTGATGTAGTTGACATCTTTTTCTTCAAACTCCTCAGCTGGCTCAAATGTCTCAACCTCAGCAGAAAACTGAACAGACTTCTTACCCATTAAGAGGTTATGGACAGAATCAAGCTTAGCGTTCATCTCAGTAGCAAAATGATTACTCCTTGCATTGCCAGCGTTTTTCTGTCTCTCTAAATCAGTATTCTTTGTGCTGTTGCTGGAAGCTAGGTTCTCTATCAGTGTGATGACGTCATCTGGGACTCTAGTGTTGAAGTTCCCATTGCTTGCTGCATCCAGAGCCATCAGGTACTTCCAATCAACACCTTTGAAGAAGATACCCAACAGCTGTACTTCATTGAAACCATGGTGTGGACAATCCCTTTGGTACAACTTAAATCTCACCCATGCAGCTTTGAAAGCTTCAGTTGGACCTGGGTGAATGTGGCTATTTTCGTCCTCAACTCCTCTGACCTTGCATCATCATAGAAATTGTTGATGAAAGCAGATTTGGTGTCCTCCCACGTGGTCAAAGAACCAGCTTCCAGCTGTTTTAACCAATGTGCTGCATCTCCTCCCAAAGAGTGAGGGAAAAGTTTGCAGAATAGGAAGTCATTGCTGACTCCATTGGCTTTATCACTTGTAGCTAGGTCTTAAAACCTCTCTATATGGTCCATAGGGTGCTCATGGGGAAGCCCATGGAAAGGATGCTGACCCACAAGCTGGTAGTAGGTGGGTTTCAGCTCAAAGTCATTCCTCTGAAAGGCAGGAGAGCGGATTGCAGCTCTATTTGCATAGAACTGATCGGGCCTGTTGTAATCTCCCAGAGTCCTCTGTGGAAGACGCCCAGCAGCATCTCCAGCAGCTTGTTATTGCACATTCTGTTCTGATAATCGTTTTTCTTTCTTACGGTCTAATGCAGCAGAGAACTTATCAAAACTCTAATGCATGCAACATTGTATTAAGGCAAGCAGAGAGTGTCAATCCAGTTCTAGGCGATAGAGAATCCACAGAGAATGCAAGATCTAGGACAAATCTAAGTGAAATGAGACAGTTTGTTGAGAAAATCTTGAAAACTAATTGCAGCAACCTAAACAGAGTGAAACCTATTTTAAAAATACTAGAAAGCAAGCAGTTACCACGAGGAATAAACAGATAAATAAAAGGGAAGAGCTTCGAATTGTTAAAATTCGACTAGTGGATCAACCACAAGATCGACCACTAGATCGAGCAGAAACGATCGATCTCGTCTATAAACGTAAGAACAAGGAATCTAAAGACCACGAAGCTATCAAACAACAAGCAAAAGGTGATATGCAACGCAAATAAGCTAAAGAGAAGGGTTTCAGGGTCGAGATTCATATAAGGGGTTTCAAAGTTGACCTTGGGTTTGAAACTTTAGATCGACTCACTTGGTGAGGGTCTCTAAGCCTCGAAAACAAAACAAGATCTATCCGTGGCTTTCGGTATCGATCACTCTTTCATCCTCTCCTCCAAACCCATGGCTTTTGGTGGAAAAAGAGGTTGAAAGGCAAGGAAAACAGATTTCGAACAATGGCTTAACTAGTCCCCCAAACTACCATGGCTTTTGGGAAGGGGTAACTAATCACTAAGGTGAGATCTTCCGAGGTCCCTGGATCCTGTCAAGGTAAGGGACCTCTCGGATCGTGAAGCTCTTGGCGTGAGAGTCTTCAAGCATTAAGCTTTCATCACCTTAGAAGAGATTGATTTAAAACGTTTAGAAAACAAACCAAGATCGAACCTTTTCTACCCCTTAATCCTCTCAACCCTTAACCCTGAATGAACTACTCACTATACATAAAGGAAATCAAGCAAAGACGAAGAGAAGAAACGATAAACATGAAAGATAAACTGGATTAAAACGATAAAGATTCGAAAATACAAAAGCTTGAAACTGTTCTACAATGGTGTTCTTCCGAAAAACGAGAGAGAAAACTTGAAGGAAAAAGTTAGAAAATCTAAAAGTTCTCTCAAAAAGCATTCGCCGCCTTGCCTAATATGTCAAAACAGTCCAATGGTCCCCTCTTCGCTAACAGCCAAAAACGGTTGAAAGGACAGAGATCGACCATTGGATCGAGTTGTTCTCTCGATCATATCCGGCCATCGTGTCTTCAGCTCGATCCGGGTCTCGATCTTCTTTGGTGAATCGAGTGCTGCATCCGATCTCGGTATTGATCTTTGGGAGGATCGAGTGGTGTACTCGATCCGGCTCTGGCTCTGCATGGCGTCATTTACGTCCGTACCGATGCATCGACTGCTTCACTCGATCTCCGTCTCGATCATTATCCTTGGATCGCCTAGTTGGCTTGATCTTCTGGTCGATCAACTCCTAGATCGACCGGCCATGCTCGATCTGCTACTCGATCACTGGTCCTTAGCATTTTCCCGAGCTTCCATGAACTGCTACATCGGTCTCCACACCTCCACGAACCTCCATGTCTCCAAAGCAACCATAAACAACCTGGAATTGATGCAAAATGCAGAGAAAATGCAAATGCTGATGCAAGAATGCTCTAGGACTCTAAGTGATGCAATCTAACCTAAACATGATACAAATGCATGAAAAACTATCTAATGAGTATGCAAAATGTATGCAAAATGCAATGACATCATGTTCCTCAATCACAACGCCATTCTCATATATCCTCTGCCCATCCTCATTTCTTTTGTTCCCTTCTCTGTCTACTAAATGACCCTCAACATATATCCTCAAAACAAGTGGTCCAACCATCTTAGTCTACTTTTTGGCTTTTCTGATGGTTCTCTCTAGCTTGACGAGTTCGTCGATGCCTAAAGTCACAAGTTCTTTGTCTTTGTTGCTCATGGTACTGCGAATATGCATGCACCTGAAACAGACAGCAGAGAAGTAACGAAAGTTAGTAAACAGAAAACAAAAGCTTAGTCAAATTTCTAAAACTAAAAATCTGAAAGTAATATCTAAGTCCCCGGGAATGGCGCCAAAATTTGATATGCTCAAATTAACCCTTAGAGCTACTGTGATAACCCAACCCGTAAAACTATACCACGGTTGTGTCCCACTACATCCTCTTAGTCCGTTTTCTATACTTAGCCATATTTTTAAAATTTTTCTTTCATTTAACCAATACATAGCGGATTATAAAATAACTCCTTTCATTCAATTAACTTGCATAAAATCACTTAACAAGAATATGGGTTACTTAAACAAAACCATGGTTCGCTAATGATTACATCATATCATCTAGCAACCTAAAACGCTTAACACCAAAGCCCATAAGACAAAGCACAACGTCTTAAACATAAATAAAACCCAATCCCCGATCCATCCATGTCTATCACTGCCGCCGGGTCTCGCTCACTTACTGCTTACTACCTGCACACTTAAGAAGAGAGGCATAAGTATGCCCTTCAATCATCATTGGTACGTCCTTGACACTCCCAAGTGGTGTCTTCACTGTCCCATCAGCTATGGTAAGGGAAAGATTACGCTCTTGAAGTTGAGTGTAACCAAGAGCTTTAACAGTAGAGGATGGGAGAAGGTTGATACTTGCTCCAAGATCACAAAGACAGCTTTTGAAAGTTTGCCCTTTAAGCTCACATGGTGATATATCATAGTTTTTATGGTTTTTAACCATGATATAAGTTCTTTTTATTGAGTCTTTTTGGTCTTTTTAGAGTCCTAGAAGAGTCTTTGCAGGTTATGGCATGTCTGGAGCATAACTGGAGATATTGGAGCCTTTTGGAGCATTGCAAGTTGAAGCCACGAAGTATCCAGCTCGAAGAAGAAAGTATGCCTATGGGTGATGCTCGTCACCAATCTGGTGACGCTCGTCACCCACCAAGGAAGGAGGTCGTGGCCTGACTTAGCGCCTTTCGCCTTCTGAACTTTAAGAACAGTCTCAAAAACGCCCACTTGCTTTTATTACTTTAGTTATTTCGCATTACATTCATTACTTATTGCTCAGCTTAATCTGAACCTGAACTCTTTAGTGTGGTTTACATACTCCCTTGGGATTCGATAACCCCTTGTACTACAACTGCTTTGCTGTGCACTTGCAGTAGTTTTTATTTGGGTAAAACCTGACCCTATCAAGTTTTTGGCGCCGTTGCCGGGGAGTAATAGCTGCCTAGGATTTTGTCTAAGTTTTTATTTGTTTACTGATTTTCAGCTACTTTTCTTTGTTCCTGTTTCAGGTGTATGCCTAATCGCAGAACCAGAAGCAACAAAGAGAAGGAGCTTGTGACTTTGAGCATCGACGAGCTTGCGAGGTTGGAGAGAACTAACAGGAAAGCTAAGAAGCAATCTACAATGGTCGCTCCACTGATCTTGGTTGAAGATGCAGAAGGTCACTTGGTTGACAGGGAAGGAAATAAGAGGAACGAAGAGGGGCAGAGAATTGATCAAGAGGGGAATGTCATTGTTGAACAGCAGGTTCAGCAAGTGGCTGAGAACGTGGGAGTCCCTGCTGCTGTCAATAATGCTGCTGGGCGTTTTGTTCAGAGGACTCTAGGTGACTACAACAGACCTGATCAGTTCTATGCCAACAGAGCTGCAATCCGACCTCCTGCCTTCCAGAGGAACGATTTTGAGGTTAAACCAGTCTACTATCAGCTGGTTGGTCAGCATCCCTTCCATGGTTTACCTCATGAGCATCCTATGGATCACATAGAGAGGTTTGAGGATTTAGCTTCCAGTGTCAAAGCTAATGGAGTCAGCAATGACTTCCTGTTCTGCAAGCTTTTCCCTTACTCTCTTGGAGGAGAGGCTGCATATTGGCTGAAGCAACTGGAGCCTGGTTCATTAACTACTTGGGAGGACACTAAGAATGCCTTTCTGAATAACTTCTATGATAATTTAAGGTCAGAGGACATGAGGACGAAAATTGCTTCCTTTACACAAGGCCCTACTGAAGCTTTTAAGGCTTCTTGGATCAGGTTCAAGTCTTATCAAAGGGACTGTCCTCATCATGGTTTCAGTCAGGTGCAATTACTTGGGATCTTCTTCAGAGGCATTGACTGGAAATATCAGATGGCGCTGGATGCAGCAAGTGCAGGAAACTTCAACACCAACAGACCAGAAGAAGCTGTAAGATTGATTGAAAACTTGGCGTGCAGTAACAGCACTAAGAATGCAGATTTTCAGAGAAAGCAGCAGGCTGGTTTGAATGATGGAAACCAAATAGCTGAAGTTAAGGCTAAGTTAGACAGTATGCACAGCCTTTTGGTGGGAAAAAAGTCAGTCCAATTCGCTGCAGAAGTGGAGAGTTTCAAAAATCCTGAAGAATTTGAGCAGAAAGATGTTAATTTCATCAATGGAGGGGGTTTTCAGAGCCAAAAGTTTGGAAATCAGCAATGGAACAGAGGCTACAACAGCAATAATCAGCAGAGTACCTTTACAGGAGGACAGAGCACGCCGGGTTACACTCCTAAGCCCCCATTCCAGAAGACTGAAGTTGAGCAACCTTACCAAAACAGCAGGGATTTTGGTTCTTCTTCCTACCAAACTGCACCTCCAAAAGACAATAAAATGGAAGCTATGCTGGAGCAGGTACTTGAAGGACAGCAGAAGATGACAGTGAACTTCAATGGCAAGCTAGATTCGCTGTATCAAGATCTGAATGGAAAAATTGAGTGTCTGAACTCTCACATGAAGAAGCTTGATGTGCAGGTTGCTCAAACTGCAGGAGCTGTTCAAAGGCAAGAGGGATTCCTTCCTGGAAGGATTGACATCAATCCCAAGCATCAGGTTAATGCCATCACAGTAAGGAATGAAAAGGAGCTTAAAACAGTGCAGAAAAAGAGGCTGAGTGCAGAGCAGATCGTGCAACTGATGGAGTCTGAAGATGAAAAATTTTCTGCCTCAGAGGTGAGTGACGAGCATCACCCACCTGGTGACGGTCGTCACCCACTCCAGAACGAAGCTGCTTCGCCTGTAACTGCAAATTATGACCAGGAACGTGTCTATAAACCCAAAACACCATTCCCCAAGCATCCTAGGAAGTCTAAACAGGAGATAGAAGAAGCCAGAAGCAAAGCTATGATAGACAAGCTGATGCTTGAGATCCCACTTGTTGATGCAGTCAAGCTTTCACCAGCTCTAAGAAGGTATGTAAAGAGAATGGTTGTGAATGGTGTAAGTCCTGAGGAAGGAGCATTGCTTACCAGAGACATCAGTGCAATCCTTTTCAGTACAGTTCCAAAGAAGAAGAAGAAGGTGACTGTTTCTGAACAAGTCAATTCCATCACTCAAAGAAGAGTTCTAGAGAAGCTATCTAATCCAGGGACCTTCGTGCTTGATTGCTCAATATTTGCAGGACGTTTTCCACACTCTCTATGTGATCTAGGGTCAAGTATTAATTTGATGCCTTTCTTTGTTGCTGCTAGACTTGGAATGACTGATTTCAAGCCAGCTGGGATCTCTCTCATCCTAGCAGATCGATCCATAAGGACCCCAGAAGGCATGTTAGAGAATGTTCATGTTAACATTGAAGGCTGCATAATTCCTACATATTTTATGGTTCTGAAATATGCTGAAGAACCTAAAGATCCTCTTATTCTGGGAAGACCATTCTTGGCTACGGCTGGAGCCATCATTGATGTTAGAAAGGGGAACATTGAGCTTGATTTTGGTGATGTTGTCATGAACTTTGACATGGATAAGTTAAGAAGGAGTTCTACCATTGATGGTCAAACCTTTTCTGTAAGGACTTCCAGAGATGAAGAGAATGCCATGGAACATTCAGAAGACACTATTGCTGAGTGTGTCAATGAATCAGATATTAGTGGGCAAGTGAGCAAGATGGCTGTTGAAGAGCCAATATCTGAAACTTCTGCAGAAGCTGTTGGGTTTGAGGATTGCAGTGAGGATCATATCTTCATGACTAGGCTTGAAAAAGAGGTTCCAATGAATGCCAAATTGCTGGAGGAAGACGTGTTTGTGATGGAAGCAAGACTTGCACAGCTGAATTGCTGGAAAACTGCAGAAACTCGAACCGCAGGGTCACTGACCTGGTGACGCTCGTCACCAACCTGAACACAAAGCAGCAACTTGATTTTACAGCTACAAGTCCATCATATGTTGCCAATCCGAAAATTTACCATTCCACAACCCAGAAACCTGCAACTAAGCAAAGGTATGCACTTCCTAGAACCAGTTCCAAACCTCCTAATCTCATCAATAAGAATTTAAAAGGTGAAAAATCTGCTTCACACTTATGCAAGCAACGAGATTCTCGTAGAAAGCTTGGTGTTTCTTTTGATGATTCTGCAGGAAAACGAAATGTCCCACCCACACTCACGACCCACCCTGCTGATGTTCCTCACTTCCTTGGAAGTGTTCATACATCTACTGCTTACAAACCACCATGGATGAGGAGATATTCTCCTCTAAGGCATTCAATGCCTCCTTCTGCTCCACCAGCTTTCTGAGCAGCATTCAAAGTCGAGCTAATGACTTTAAACAAGCGCTTAGTGGGAGGCAACCCACTAGTAAGTTTTCTTTTTCATATATTAGTTTAGTTTTCTATTACATAGCTTAAAAAAAAAAACCCAAAAACATGAGAAAAAATCGAAAAAAAGGAGTCAGTTTGTTCAGTTTGCTTGGATGATATCTTGTGAACTTGTTGGATCATGGATTATGCTTTGTTTGGATGTTTTGATGTGTGTTTTTAATGCTCTTACAGTTTGACTTCGGAGTACACATGATGGCATAGCATTTAAACATCCAACATGTCGATTTCTGGAGTATCAGAGATGGTGACGCTCGTCACCACTTTGGTGACGCTCGTCACCAGGTCCTTTGCGAGGTACCACTTTTCCACCTTGGTTCTACACGTTCTCATGCTTCATTTTGACCAACTCTTGGCTTAATAACACTGGGAACAGTGTTGTTTAAGTCTGGGAGAGGTGGTTACTGACGTTGTGTGCTTTGTGTCATGTTTATAGAGTCTTAAAGTTGAGTCAAAAACCTGTTTTATAGAGTCAAAATTTTTGAAACTGTCAGTTTTTCTTGGAACTAACCATAGGACGTTTTTGCTGATAAGAACCATTGCCACAGTAGTTGATTACAAGTCTTACTAAGTTGAAAGTCATAGGTAGATCAGTCTAGCAATGAAGGTTTAGGTTCTTAGAGAATCTGGAAAATTTACTGTTAGCTCCACCTTAATGAACTTTAAACTTCTTGTCTTGGTGATTGATTCTTATTGATCTTGATTCTCTCTTTCAGCACTGACAATAAAGTTAAGATACAGTCTCTCTTTGATCTTCCCTGATGTAGTTTTTAAAAGATTAAGTCCATAGAATGGTGCATTCATGACCCTGTCTCCTCACAAGGAACAACAGTTGTGAACACATTCAAGAACCTGTCTCCTCACAAGGAACACAAGTATTGAGTAGCACCATATCTTAGACTGTAAAAGTTAAGAAAAAGAAGTGAAAAATCGAAAATATCCAAAGGAAGAGATTAAGGGAAGAGAAAATAGGAGAGTTGTGTTGAGATCTATTTGTTCAGTTGTTAGGAAGGGAAAAGAATCTGTAAAGTGATTGAGATGATAGAGCCTTGATGAGATATCACACTTAGATAAAAATAAGGAGTTAGCAGTAGAAATTTCGGATTTCTTGAAGGGATTTGGATTTGATTTGAGAGATTTGCTAAGCTTGTGATGATTAGACTGAAATTTGACCTTGTGTTATGTGAATTCGAAAGCTCTAACTAGTATGGTGTTCTTGATGACTGAGTGACTGTTTCTTGTTTTCAAACCTCGATCTTATTCTTTGTCTAATGTTTGCTTGAGGGCAAGCAAAAGCTAAGTCTGGGGGAGTTGATATATCATAGTTTTTATGGTTTTTAACCATGATATAAGTTCTTTTTATTGAGTCTTTTTGGTCTTTATAGAGTCCTAGAAGAGTCTTTGCAGGTTATGGCATGTCTGGAGCATAACTGGAGATATTGGAGCCTTTTGGAGCATTGCAAGTTGAAGCCACGAAGTATCCAGCTCGAAGAAGAAAGTATGCATATGGGTGACGCTCGTCACCAATCTGGTGACTCTCGTCACCCACCAAGGAAGGAGGTCGTGGCCTGTTTTTAAAAGATTAGGAAGAAATTATAGTTTTGGCCCAAAAGTTCCAGTATTTGCAAAAAGACCCCAGATCGTGTTTTAGCTTGTATATTAGGTTTTTCAGCCATTCTTTTGGCATATATCTTGTATCTTATTATTTTTGAGAGCTTTAGAGAGAGATTTGTAGAAGAGCTTTTGGAGAGACAAATCAGACTCCTTTAGAGCAGATTTTGAACTCCTTTATTTCTACTTCTTATTTCTTTTATGCAATCTATTCTTTTCATGATGTTTTCTCAAATCACCATGTCTGAGTAGTTTGTTAGTTAAGTTAGGGCTTTTCAAAGGTTGAAGAAGAGTTTGTAGAACTGCTAAAAACTTCTAGGAAATTCATTGGTTCTTCATATGTGCTTGCATTCATATCGATTTCTTAGACACATCATCTGGATTTCGAAACCCTAGGTTTTTGATAAATGTGAGAGCATTATTAATCACCTGAACTAGTATTAGATGAGCAAAACGCCCTAGTACAAAGAGATTTGGCTTAGGAGTTTTGTGAAGAATTGAACCTGATCATTACTGCATGTTTAGGTTGTTAGGGTTTGCAAAGAGATTTGAAACTCTGTGATTTAGACATAGATGACTTCTGCAATGAGAATTGATTAGTTATATCTTTGTGATTCATGTTCAAGACGGTTTTAATTCATTCCTGATTGCATGCATTCTACACTCTCGGATTCAACCTGCGAACTGTCCTGACTTAGCGCCTTTAGCCTTCTGAACTTTAAGAACAGTCTCAAAAACGCCCACTTGCTTTTATTACTTTAGTTATTTCGCATTACATTCATTACTTATTGCTCAGCTTAATCTGAACCTGAACTCTTTAGTGTGGTTTACATACTCCCTTGGGATTCGATAACTCCTTGTACTACAACTGCTTTGCTGTGCACTTGCAGTAGTTTTTATTTGGGTAAAACCTGACCCTATCACATGGGAGAGTAAAACATCCTGGATCTCCAAGTTTCTTGATAGTGAGTTTCTTAACCTCAGATGTTCCAGCCTTTACCCTTAGCTTCTCAAGTTCTTCTTGGCCATTCAAACCCCTCAATTCCATTTGAGCAGCGTAGAGGGTTTCATATTTCTGCACTAGTTGTTCCTTGAATCTTCCTAGAAAAGGGATGGTTGGTTGGTAGACAGGGAGGATAGCAGCTTGAGCTTCGTCTTTATCATTAGCAACTTCAATCAAGTAGTCCTTTTTGTTATCAATTAGTTCATGTGGCACCCACCACTCTTCTTCTTCTGAGTTTTCCCCATCTTCAAAGGGTTTTTCTTCTAGAGCACCTTGGTCAGTTTCAACTTCTAAGAACTCTTCCCCCCCACTTTGAGGTTCAGTGTCCTTAGTGAACAAGTAGAGGAACTCTTCAATGATAGCCTCCTCTTCAGATGAGAAGCTTTCTTCTTCTATGACTATGGCATTGCAGAACTCCTTTGGGTTAGCTTCTGATTTTCCAGGAAAGTGTCCTTAAGGCTTAGGACCAGCTATGCCTTTGTTGTTCTCCAGTGTCTTGACTCTTACAGCCAATTCATCAAACTTGTTGGTGAGCTCTACATGTACTTATTCTATTTTGTTGTGGACCTCTACAAACTTCTTGTTCATTTACAAGGTTGGGGTGACTTGAGTGTTATTCATTTGTTTCATGAGAGTCTTGAGTTCAGTGTCTTGAGAGCTGGAGGAAGCTTGTCCTTGAGCTTGGGCATTGAATCCTGGAGGGTTGTATGGCGCTATAGGCTGATAGTTGTTGTTCCTCTGCTGGAAACCTTGATTGTTGTAGGGAACAAAAGGTCTTGGGGCAGCTTGCTGTTTCTGTTGAGGGTAAACCTGATCTTGTGGGTTGGAAACATTGTTGCTCCTGTAGGACAAGTTGGGATTGGGTCTGTAGTTCCCATAGTTGTTGTAACCACCTTGATTGCCCAAGTAGTTCATCTCCTCAACTTGGCATTGTTCCTGATCATCAAGCTGAACCATGTCTCCCATAAAGTGAACCTCTTTTTTTTTCCCTTAGCAACAAGTCCAGCTTCTCATGTAGAGACTTGATTTCTTTTTTGCTAGACTCTAACTCATCCTTTGCATTTCTTGGAGCTCTGTCAAATTCTTCATTGTAGTTTCCATCAGACTGAGCTAAATTCTCTACCAGCTCCAAGCCTTCATCCACATCTTTTGACAGAAAGTTCCCATTGGAGGCAGTGTCTAAAAGCATTCTTATCTTGGGCAACGCTCCTCTGTAGAGAGTGGAGAGCAAAGAGGCTTGTGAGAAGCCATAATGAGGGCATTGCAGTGTGTAACCCTTGAATCTCTCCCAAGCTTCACCAAGGCTTTCATTGTTCCTCTGTGCAAACCCTGAAATCTCATTCCTTATTCTTGCAGTTCTTGAAGTGGACAAGAACTTTGCTAAGAAGGCTTTCTTGCACTCATCCCAGCGGGTGATACTTCCTTGGGGCAGATTCTTCTCCCATTGGTGTGCTTTGTCTCCAAGTGAGAAGGGAAACAACTTGAGCTTGAAGCCATCTTCACTCACTCCATTGATCTTTGTTAGTGAGCAGAGTCTATCAAAATTATCCAGATGATCTAGAGGATCTTCAAGTGGCAGCCCATGAAACTTACTGCTCTAAACCATTGAAATCAGTCCAGACTTGATTTCAAAGTTTTTGTTTTGAACTGCTGGTGGAATGATGCCAGACCTGTTGTTGTAGGCATTTGGTGCATCACCAGCGCCAATAGGTCTAGCTGCTCTTGGAGCTTGTGCAGCGCCTCTTGGTCCTTGCTCACCCTTTAAGACTAACACCTTGATGTCCTTGTATACCCTGAGCTCCAACATCTCCTGGAGGACCCTGATATCTGATGTCATCCATGACTTGTTCCTGATTGTTCATCCCAAGTCTTTGCAGGTGTTGCTGCCTTTCTTGCTGTCTCCTGGCTCTCTGTCCTCTATCCAGCAGATTGATGTTGTATATGAAGTCCACAAGATTGCTTGAAACTCTGGGTCTCAAGTTTATAAACCTGAAAGACAGAAATGAGAGTCAAAAGAGATTAGTAACCAAAGAAAACTAGAAACTTGATCTTAAAGATTCTACAAATTCTAATGCTTCAAACAGAAAACCCAAATGGCAACGGCGCCAAAATTGATACGAGATTTTTGAGGTCTTGATTCAATCACCCAAGCTTGTACTAGTCAGTTGTAGTATAGCATAGGGTTTTAACAATCCAAATGGGTTTGAAGACAGAAGAGTTGAGAGTAAAAATGTCTAAGTCAAGCAAGTAGAAAAGGGTTGTTGTTGCCAAGACAACCAATCTAATATCCTAATATGATCAAGCAGCAAAGAAAGTAAAGATAAAAGCAAACTAAGCAAAACTAAACAAGTAAAACATAGCAAAACAGGGGAAATCCGTGATTCAAATAAAAGAAAAGCAAGTTCCTAGATGTGGTTATTGACTTTGGGGAATTCATAGACTAACTAAGGCTGTTTCAAACTACATTGATCAAGCAAACAAGCAAGCAATGGTGACATAGAGTTCACAATCAAGCAAGCTATATCCAATCTCTTGTAAAATAGCCCTTTGCTAAACATCTTAACAAGAACTAACTCTCATTAGTGCTAAAACATTAAGCAAGCATTCAATAACAACTATATTCAAGTCAAAATGCTCCTCAAACAGTCAATCTCTTGAGCCAAGGCCAGCAAATCCTCTATTAAACAAGATCATCATTTCATCAAACACTTGGTGGGCATAAGAGAAAGCTAACAACCTAGATAAGTGTGATCAAGACAAATCTAGCATTAATAACATATTAATAGAGAGGAACCCATAAACTAAAGCACTAAACAAGCCTTAATCAAGTCTTAAATTCCCCTAATCTACTACATCTAGAAACTCTAAGCAAACTACTCACTCAAATCCATGTTTAACACCAAATCACAAAGGAAAATGATGTTAATCATGATTAGAAGAAAGAATAGAGAAAGATTAAAGGCAAATACTTAATTATATTAAATAAAGCAAATGATTTGTCTTACAAACTAAAAAAAAATGCTTAAAAGCAGTAATTTGACAAAACTTGGCGAAAATCTGGAAAAGGGGGCTATTTATAGCCTAAGGAAGGAAGCCCTAGAGTAATGGCAGAAATGTAAATAAAACAGGTTCATACTGGGCTTACATCGATCAGTTACAACAGTCAGGGTTGATCGATGTAGAGTTACATAGGTCTAGGCAGTGATCGATGTGGTGACCGAAATTAACTCGGGGCGTTTGTACCGATCAATCCTGATCGATGTTAATGATTGATGTGCTCGTATCGGTCACCTCTTGATCGATGCTCCTGATCGAAAATCTTACATCGATAACCCCTTGATCGATGTTCTCCGTGCTCTGGCTGAAAAACTCTGCAGAGATTTTCTGCTTTGATCCGTTTTGCTCCCTTTGATCCAGCTAGCATCCTGAATCGTCCCCAAAGCTCTTCCAAGCTCCTCTTAGCTCCACAAGCACCTAAAACATCCAAAATGCAAGAAAAAAGCAAACTATATCCTAAATGCAACCTAAGTCTAAAAGGAGAAGAAAATGAGACAAAAACTAAGGGAAAACATGCAAAAGAGAACTAAAACATGTACTAAATGCAGGGCTAAATGGTGTAAATACAAGAGATATCACCTAAAAAAATGAAACAAAATTATGCAAAGTGAATTTAAAGCAATCAAGCAATTAGATTTAGGAACAGTAATCAACCCTAAGCATTCTACTTACTTAACTAACAAATTCCACCATGTAAAAATCAAAACAAGCACTTTAAACTAATCAAAACCAGTTCTTAATGAAAAAGATTAAAAAACTTTAAACAAGCTCAAAGCATAAGAACAAGAGATGAAGTGTTTATGAAAGCAAACCTTTTAAGACTTTTGACCACTTTGAAAAAGATAAATAAAAGAGGGAAATAGCTAAAAGATTTCGTGGGCTATTTTACAAGAGATTGAATCTAGCTTGCTTGATTGTGAACTCTATGTCTAGGAATCACCATTGATTGCTTGCTTGCTTGATCAATGTAGTTTGAAACAGCCTTAGTTAGTCTATGAATTCCCCAAAGTCAATAACACATCTTGGAACTTGCTTTTCTTTTATTTGAATCTTGGATTTCCCTTGTTTTGCTCTGTTTTGCTTGCTTAGTTTTGCTTAGTTTGCTTTTATCTTTACTCTCTTTGCTGCTTGATCATATTAGGATATTAAATTGGTTGCATCTTGTATCAAATTCTTACAGATCTATCTGCTAAAATAAGAGATATTCTGGTTGGCTGGAAATCAGTCATGCCCAAGCTTACAGCAACTGAATGAGGCATCAAGTTAAGACTTGACCCCAAATCACATAATGACCTCTCAAATCTTTCAGAAAAGATTGTGCAGTCTAGAACAAAGCTCTCAGGGTCAGCCAGCTTCTCTTGTATCTTGTTCTGTATCACTGCACTCACTTGCTCTGAAATCAGCATTGTTCCTTGCTCAAGCCCCAGATTTTTGGTCATCATTGTTTTCACATATCTCTTGATCACAGGAGTAGTCCTTATAGCATCTATCAAAGGAATCTCCACAACAAGCTTATCCATGATAGCCTTGATCCTAGCATCCTCCAGCTCTTGTTTAGTCTTCTTCTGGTTCCTTGGATAAGGTACCTTTGGCTTGTAGACTCTTTCTTCTACACTTTCTGGAGTCTGAAAAATCGCAGCTTTCTTCTGTGGTGGGAGTCAATCAACACTAGCTTCTGGAAGCGGTGTCGAGCGTGCATTAAGCTGCTTGTCGGCCTCGCTCGATATCTCTTTGCCTCGAGTCAAAGAATCGTGAAGTTCCTCTGGTGTCGATCGACACCCTTCAAAATTGGTGAAATCTCAATCTTCAAACTCCTGCAGTTACTTGAAATCCTCTGTACTCAGGCTCTTTTTCTGCACTGGTTGCAGATTCTTTTCACTCCTCAGCGTGATGGCATTGGCAGAGTGTCTTAGGTTGGTATCTGTTCTTCCTGGAAGAAATCCATCTTGCCGTTTCATAGCTCCAGCAGTTTGAGCCACTCGAGTATCCAAAGTCTTAACATGAGTGTTCAGAGCTTCGAATTTCCCATTTAAATCCTGATATATAGCGTCAATCTTGCAATTGAAGTCAACTGTAATATTCTGCTGACCTTCTAGCAACTGCTCAAGCATGGCTTCCATCTTACTTGAAGCTGATGGTGCTGGTGCAGGCTGTTAAGATGAGGAGCCATAGTTCATGTTGAAGTTGTTGTTTTGGTAAGGCTTCTGGTATTCAGACTTCTGAATCTGAGGTTTGGGGGTGTAGCCAGAAGAACTCTGGTTCCCTGAGAAGTTTCTCCTCTGCATGTTCCCATTGTACCTTTGACTCTGAAAACCAGCTCCATTGATGTAGTTGACATCTTCTTCTTCAAACTCCTCAGCTGGCTCAAATGTCTCAACCTCAGCGGCAAACTGAACAGACTTCTTACCCACCAAGAGATGGACAGAATCTAGCTTAGCCTTCATCTCAGCAGCAACTGATTGTTCCTTGCATTGCCAGCGTTTTTCTGTCTCTAAAAATCAGCATTCTTTGTGCTGTTGCTGGAAGCTAGATTCTCTATCAGTGTGATGGCGTCAGCTGGGACTCTAGTGTTGAAGTT
Source organism: Thlaspi arvense (assembly GCA_911865555.2). Lineage (NCBI taxonomy): Eukaryota > Viridiplantae > Streptophyta > Magnoliopsida > Brassicales > Brassicaceae > Thlaspi > Thlaspi arvense. Next base: position 35,624,233 of record OU466861.1, on the reverse strand, counting down.
CCCATTGCTTGCTGCATCCAGAGCCATCAGGTACTTCCAATCAACACCTTTGAAGAAGATACCCAACAGCTGTACTTCATTGAAAACATGGTGTGGACAATCCCTTTGGTACAACTTGAATCTCACCCATGCTGTTTTGAAAGCTCCAGTTGGACCTAGGAGAATGTGGCTATTTTCTTCCTCAACTCTTCTGACCTTGCATCATCATAGAAGTTGTTGAGGAAAGCAGATTTGGTGTCCTCCCACGTGGTCAAAGAACCAGCTTCCAGCTGTTTTAACCAATGTGCTGCATCTCCTCCCAAAGAGTGAGGGAAAAGTTTGCAGAATAGGAAGTCATTGCTGACTTCATTGGCTTTAACACTTGTAGCTAGGTCTTAAAACCTCTCTATATGGTCCATAGGGTGGTCATGGGGAAGCCCATGGAAAGGATGCTGACCCATAAGCTGGTAGTAGGTGGGTTTCAGCTCAAAGTCATTCCTCTGAAAGGCAGGAGGGCTGATTGCAGCTCTATTTGCATAGAACTGATCAGCCTGTTATAATCTCCCAGAGTCCTCTGTGGAAGACGCCCAGCAGCATCTCCACCAGCTTGTTGTTGCACATTCTGTTCCTCAATCACAACGCCATTCTCATATGTCCTCTGCCCATCTTCATTTCTTTTGTTCCCTTCTCTGTCTACTAAATGACCCTCAGCATCTGTCCTCAAAACAAGTGGTCCAACCATATTAGTCTACTTTTTAGCTTTTCTGATGGTTCTCTCTAGCTTGGCGAGTTCGTCGATGCCTAAAGTCACAAGTTCTTTGTCTTTGTTGCTCATGGTACTGCGATTATGCATGCACATGAAACAGACAGCAGAGAAGTAACGAAAGTTCGTAAACAGAAAATAAAAGCTTAGTCAAATTTCTAAAACTAAAAATCTGAAAATAATATCTAAGTCCCCGGCAATGGCGCCAAAATTTGATATGCTCAAATTAACCCTTAGAGCTACTGTGGTAACCCAACCTGGAAAACTATATCGCGGCTGTATCCCATTACATCCCCTAAGTCCGTTTTTTATACTTATCCATATTTTTAAACTTTTTCTTTCATTTAACCAATACACAGCAGATTATAAAACAACTCCTTTCATTCAATTAACTTGCATAAAATCACTTAACAAGGTTCGGGGTTACTTAAACAAAACCATGGTTCGCTAACGATTACATCATATCATCTAGCAACCTAAAACGCTTAACACCAAACCACATAAGACAAAGCATAACGTCTTAAACATAAATAAAACCCAATCCCCGATCCATCCATATCCATCACTACCGCCTGGTCTCGCTCCCTTACTGCTAACTACCTGCACACTCAAGAAGAGAGGCATAAGTAATTCATAAATACATAGTGAGTACGATCATCCCATAACACCTGGTCAGCACCAATCACGCATTCATACTTTCGGATTCAACATCCCACACAATCAATTTGCAATAGACATAACACATATATCAAACGGCCATGATCATCTAACCTAACCAACCAAGATCAATCCCTTTTTAAGACCCATGTATACTTCAGCGAGAATCCCACATCCCCTAAGCTAGTACATGTTCCAGATTACCCTGAGGTGAGTTGACATCATCTATGCCACGGTAAACACCTTATAATACTATAACACTGATATATCATGGTTTTTATGGTTTTTAACCATGATATAAGTCCTTTTTATTGAGTCTTTTTGGTCTTTTTAGAGTTCTAGAAGAGTCTTTGCAGGTTATAGCATGTCTGAGCATAATTGGAGATTTTGAAACCTTTTGGAGCATTCTGAGTTGAAGCCACGAAGTACCTAGCTCGAAGAAGAAAGTATGCCATATGGTGACGCTCGTCACCAAGCTGGTGACGCTCGTCACCCACCAAGGAAGGAGGTCGTGGCCTGTTTTTAAAAGATTGGGAAGAAATTGCAGTTTTGGCCCAGAAGTTCCAGTTTTTGCAAAAAGGCCCCAGATCGTGTTTTAGCTTGTATATTAGGTTTTTCAGCCATTCTTTTGGCATATATCTTGTATCTTATTATTTTTGAGATCTTTAGAGAGAGATTTGTAGAAGAGCTTTTGGAGAGACAAATCAGACTCCTTCAGAGCAGATTTTGAACTCCTTTATTTCTACCTCTTATTTCTTTTATGCAATCTATTCTTTTCATGATGTTTTCTCAAATCACCATGTCTGAGTAGTTTGTTAGTTAAGTTAGGGCTTTTCAAAGGTTGAAGAAGAGTTTGTAGAATTGCTAAAAACTTCTAGGAAATTCATTGGTTCTTCATATGTGCTTGCATTCATATCGATTTCTTAGACACATCATCTGGATTTCGAAACCCTAGGTTGTTTGATAGATGTGAGAGCATTATTAATCACCTGAACTAGTATTAGATGAGCAAAACGCCCTAGTACAAAGAGATTTGGCTTAGGAGTTTTGTGAACAATTGAACCTGATCATTACTGCATGTTTAGGTTGTTAGGGTTTGCAAAGAGATTTGAAACACTGTGATTTAGACATAGATAACTTCTGCAATGAGAATTGATTAGTTATATCTTCGCGATTCATGTTCAAGACGGTTTTAATTCATTCCTGATTGCATGCATTCTACACTATAAGATTCAACCTGCGAACTGTCCTGACTTAGCGCCTTTAGCCTTCTAAACTTTAAGAACAAGCATAAAAACGCCCTTTTGCATTTATTTTACTGTTTTGCATTACATTCATTATTTATCGCTTAGCTTAATCTGAATCTATAATCGCTAGTGTGGTTTACATACTCCATTGGGATTCGATAACCCCTTGTACTACAACTGCTTTTGTTGTGCACTTGCAGTAGTTTTATTTGGGTAAAACCTGACCCTATCAAGTTTTTGGCGCCGTTGCCGGGGAGTAATAGCTGCCTATCGATTTTTAGTATTAGGATTTTGTCTACGTTTTTATTTGTTTACTGACTTTCAGCTACTTTTCTTTGTTCCTGTTTCAGGTGTATGCCTAATCGCAGAACCAGAAGCAACAAAGAGAAGGAGCTTGTGACTTTGAGCATCGACGAGCTTGCTAGGTTGGAGAGAACTAACAGGAAAGCTAAGAGGCAATCTACAATGGTCGCTCCACTTATCTTGGTTGAAGATGCAGAAGGTCACTTGGTTGACAGGGAAGGAAACAGGAGGAACGAAGAGGGGCAGAGAATTGATCAAGAGGGGAATGTCATTGTTGAACAGCAGGTTCAGCAAGTGGCTGAGAACGTGGGGGTCCCTGCTGCAGTCAATAACGCTGCTGGGCGTTTTGTTCAGAGGACTCTAGGTGACTACAACAGACCTGATCAGTTCTATGCCAACAGAGCTGCAATCCGACCTCCTGCCTTCCAGAGGAACGATTTTGAGGTTAAACCAGTCTACTATCAGCTGGTTGGCCAGCATCCATTCCATGGTTTACCTCATGAGCATCCTATGGATCACATAGAGAGATTTGAGGACTTGGCTTCCAGTGTCAAAGCTAATGGGGTTAGCAATGACTTTCTGTTCTGCAAGCTGTTTCCTTACTCTCTTGAAGGAGAAGCTGTATATTGGCTGAAGCAACTGGAGCCTGCTTCATTAACTACTTGGGAGGACACCAAGAATGCCTTTCTGAATAATTTCTATGATGATGCAAGGTCAGAGGACATGAGGAAGAAAATTGCTTCCTTTACACAAGGCCCTACTGAAGCTTTTAAGGCCTCTTGGATCAGGTTCAAGTCCTATCAAAGGGACGTCCTCATCATGGCTTCAGTCAGGTGCAATTACTTGGGATTTTCTTCAGAGGCATTGACTGGAAATATCAGATGGCGCTGGATGCAGCAAGTGCAGGAAACTTCAACACCAACAGACCAGAAGAAGCTGTAAGATTGATTGAAAACTTGGCCTGCAGTAACAGCACTAAAAATGCAGATTTTCAGAGAAAGCAGCAGGCTGGTTTGATTGATGGAAACCAAATAGCTGAAGTTAAGGCTAAGTTAGACAGCATGCACAGCCTTCTGGTGGGAAAGAAGTCAGTTCAGTTTGCTACAGAAGTCGAGAGTTTCGAAAATCCTGAAGAATTTGAGCAGAAAGATGTTAATTTCATCAATGGAGGGGGTTTTCAGAGCCAAAGGTTTGGAAATCAGCAATGGATCAGAGGCTACAACAGCAATAATCAGCAGAGTATCTTTACAGGAGGACAGAGCACGCCTGGTTACACTCTTAAGCCCCCATTCCAGAGGACTAAAGTTGAGAAACCTTACCAAAACAGCAGGAGTTATGGTTCTTCTTCCTACCAAACTTCACCTCCACAAGACAATAAAATGGAAGCTATGCTGGAGCAGGTACTTGAAGGACAGCAGAAGATGACAGTGAACTTCAATGGCAAGCTAGATTCGCTGTATCAAGACCTGAATGGAAAAATTGAGAGTCTGAACTCTCACATGAAGAAGCTTGATGTGCAGGTTGCTCAAACTGCAGGAGCTGTTCAAAGGCAAGAGGGATTCCTTCCTGGAAGGACTGACATCAGTCCCAAGCATCAGGTTAATGCCATCACAGTAAGGAATGAAAAGGAGCTTAAAACAGTGCAGAAAAAGAGGCTTAGTGCAGAGCAGATCGTGCAACTGATGGAGTCTGAAGATGAAAAATTTTCTGCCTCAGAGGTGAGTGACGAGCGTCACCAAGGAGGAGTGACGCTCGTCACCAACCTACAAGGGTATCGGGGGTTGTCACAAGTGAGTGACGAGCGTCACCCACGTGGTGACGGTCGTCACCCACCCCAGAACGAAGCTGCTTCGCCTGTAACTGCAAATTATGACCAGGAACGTGTCTATAAACCCAAAACACCATTCCCCAAGCATCCTAGGAAGTCTACACAGGAGATAGAAGAAGCCAGATGTAAAGCTAAGATAGACAAGCTGATGCTTGAGATTCCACTTGTTGATGCAGTCAAGCTTTCACCAGCTCCAAGAAGGTATGTAAAGAGAATGGTTGTGAATGGTGTAAGTCCTGAGGAAGGAGCATTGCTTACCAGAGACATCAGTGCAATCCTTTTGAGTACAGTTCCAAAGAAGAAGAAGAAGGTGACTGTTTCTGAACAAGTCAATACCATCACTCAAAGCAGAGTTTCAGAGAAGCTATCTGATCCAGGGACCTTTGTGCTTGATTGCTCAATATTTGAAGGACGTTTTCCCCACTCTCTGTGTGATCTAGGGTCAAGTATTAACTTGATGCCTTTCTCTGTTGCTGCTAGACTTGGAATGACTGATTTCAAGCCAGCTGGGATCTCTCTCATCCTAGCAGATCGATCCATAAGGACCCCAGAAGGCATGTTAGAGTATGTTCATGTTAACATTGAAGGCTGTATAATTCCTACAGATTTTGTGGTTCTGAAATATGCTGAAGAACCTAAAGATCCTCTTATTCTGGGAAGACCATTCTTGGCTACTGCTGGAGCCATCATTGATGTTAGAAAGGCGAACATTGAGCTTGATCTTGGTGATGTTGTCATGAACTTTGACATGGATAAGTTAAGAGGGAGTTCTACCATTGATGGTCAGACCTTTTCTGTAAGAACTTCTAGAGATGAAGAGACTGTCATGGAGCATTCAGAAGACACTATTGCTGAGTGTGTCAATGAATCAGATATTAGTGGGCAAGTGAGCAAGATGGTTGTTGAAGAGCCAATATCTGAAACTTCTGCAGAAGCTGTTGGGTTTGAGGATTGCAGTGAGGATCATATCTTCATGACTAGGCTTGAAAAAGAGGTTCTAATGAATGCCAAGTTGCTGGAGGAAGACGTGTATGTGATGGAAGCAACACTTGCAGAGCTGAATTGCAGGAAAACTGCAGAAACTCGAACTATAGAGTCAGTGACGAGTGTCACTGACCTGGTGACGCTGGTCACCAACCTGGACACAAAGGAGAGACGTTATATTTGCTCTACAAGTCCATCATATGTTGCCAATCCGAAAATTCAACAGTCCACAACCCATAAACCTGCAACTAGGCAAAGGTATGCACTTCCTGGAACCAAATCCAAACCTCCTAATCTCATCAATAAGAATTTAAAAGGTGAAAAAGCTGCTTCACACTTATGCAAGCAACGAGATTCTCGTAGAATGCTTGGTGTTTCTTTTGATGATTCTGCAGGAAAAAGAAGTATCCCACCCACAGTCACGACCCACCCTGCTGATGTTCCTCACTTCCTTGGAAGTGTTCATACATCTACTGGTTACAAACCACCATGGATGAGGAGACATTCTTCTCCAAGGCATTCAATGCCACCTTCTGTTCCACCTGCTGTCTGAGCAGCATTCAAAGTCGAGCTAATGACTTTAAACAAGCGCTTAGTGGGAGGCAACCCACTAGTAAGTTTTCTTTTTCATATATTAGTTTAGTTTTCTATTACATAGCTAAAAAAAAAAAACCAAAAAACATCAAAAAAAAAAAAAAAAAAAAAAAAGAGTCACTTTGTTCAGTTTGCTTGGATGATGTCTTGTGAACTTGTTGGACCATGGATTATGCTTTGTTTGGATGTTTTGATATGTGTTTTGAGTGCTCTTACAGTTTGACTTCGGAGTACACATGATGGCATAGCATTTAAACATCCAACATGTCGATTCTGGAGTATCAGAGGTGGTGACGCTCGTCACCAGACTGGTGACGCTCGTCACCCGACCCCACGCGAGGTACCACTTTTCTGACTTGGTTTTTCGACTTCTCATTCATTTTTCTGACCAACTCTTGGCTTAATAACACTGGGCACAGTGTTGTTTAAGTCTGGGGGAGGTGGTTACTGACGTTGGGTGCTTTGTGTCATGTTTATAGAGTCTTAAAGTTGAGTCAAAAAACCTGTTTTTCTAGAGTCAAAATTTTGAAACTGTCAGTTTTTCTTGGAACTAGCCATAGGACGTTTTTGCTGATAAGAACCATTGCCACAGTAGTTGATTACAAGTCTTACTAAGTTGAAAGTCATAGGTAGATCAGTCTAGCAATGAAGGTTTAGGTTCTTAGAGAATCTGGAAAATTTACTGTTACCTCCACCTTAATGAACTTTAAACTTCTTGTCTTGGTGATTGATTCTTATTGATCTTGATTCTCTTTTTCAGCACTGACAATAGGTTAAAATACAGTCTCTCTTTGATCTTCCCAGATGTAGTTTTTAAAAGATTAAGTCCAAAGAATGGTGCATTCATGACCCTGTCTCCTCACAAGGAACAACAGTAGTGAACACACTCAAGAACCTGTCTCCTCACAAGGAACACAAGTATTGAGTAGCACCATTTCTTAGACTGAAAAAGTTGAAAAAAAAAAGAAGTGAAAAATCAAAAATATCCTAAGGGAAGAGAAAATAGGAGAGCTGTGTTGAGATCTATTTGTTCAGTTGTTAGGAAGAGAAAAGAATCTGTAAAGTGATTGAGATGATAGAGCCTTGATGAGATTTCACACTTAGATAAAAAATAAGGAGTTAATAGTAGAAATTTCGGATTTCTTGAAGGGGTTTGGACTGGACTAGAGAGATTTGCTAAGCTTGTGATGATTAGACTGAAATTTGATCTTGTGTTGACTATGTGGTATGTGGGTTCGAAAGCTCTAACTAGTGTGGTGTTCCCGATGACTGACTGACTGTTTCTTGTTTTCAAACCTCGACCTTATTCTTTGTCTAATGTTTGCTTGAGGTCAAGCAAAAGCTAAGTCTGGGGGAGTTGATATATCATGGTTTTTATGGTTTTTAACCATGATATAAATCCTTTTTATTGAGTCTTTTTGGTCTTTTTAGAGTCCTAGAAGAGTCTTTGCAGGTTATAGCATGTCTGGAGCATAATTGGAGATTTTGGAACCTTTTGGAGCATTCTGAGTTGAAGCCACGAAGTACCTAGCTCGAAGAAGAAAGTATGCCATATGGTGACGCTCATCACCAAGCTGGTGACGCTCGTCACCCACCAAGGAAGGAGGTCGTGGCCTGTTTTTAAAAGATTGGGAAGAAATTGCAGTTTTGGCCCAGAAGTTCCAGTTTTTGCAAAAAGGCCCCAGATCGTGTTTTAGCTTGTATATTAGGTTTTTCAGCCATTCTTTTGGCATATATCTTGTATCTTATTATTTTTGAGAGCTTTAGAGAGAGATTTGTAGAAGAGCTTTTGGAGAGACAAATCAGACTCCTTCAGAGCAGATTTTGAACTCCTTTATTTCTACTTCTTATTTCTTTTATGCAATCTATTCTTTTCATGATGTTTTCTCAAATCACCATGTCTGAGTAGTTTGTTAATTAAGTTAGGGCTTTTCAAAGGTTGAAGAAGAGTTTGTAGAATTGCTAAAAACTTCTAGGAAATTCATTGGTTCTTCATCTGTGCTTGCATTCATATCGATTTCTTAGACACATCATCTGGATTTCGAAACCCTAGGTTGTTTGATAGATGTGAGAGCATTATTAATCACCTGAACTAGTATTAGATGAGCAAAACGCCCTAGTACAAAGAGATTTGGCTTAGGAGTTTTGTGAACAATTGAACCTGATCATTACTGCATGTTTAGGTTGTTAAGGTTTGCAAAGAGATTTGAAACTCTGTGATTTAGACATAGATAACTTCTGCAATGAGAATTGATTAGTTATATCTTCGCGATTCATGTTCAAGACGGTTTTAATTCATTCCTGATTGCATGCATTCTACACTCTCAGATTCAACTTGCGAACTGTCCTGACTTAGCGCCTTTAGCCTTCTAAACTTTAAGAACAAGCATAAAAACGCCCTCTTGCATTTATTTTATTGTTTTGCATTACATTCATTATTTATCGCTTAGCTTAATATGAATCTATAATCGCTAGTGTGGTTTACATACTCCCTTGGGATTCGATAACCCCTTGTACTACAACTGCTTTTGCTGTGCACTTGCAGTAGTTTTATTCGGATAAAACCTGACCCTATCAAACACATAATCATTATCAGTTCTAAACACACAATATGAAAATCACACAATCAAACATGCAAAACATTCAACCCTAGCAATCTAACGATCCTAGACACCAACCACAGTCACACAGTCACACACTCACCTTAAACAAGGCTGAAAACAGATTGGTCAGAAGAAATCCTGATGAAATCCACACCAAATTGAATATATCTGATCACCCTAGGAATCTCTCGGTTGTCCGTACGATCCGATTCCTTTCCCCTTGGCTATCTCTCGATCCGTTCACCTTTCTCCGAGCCAAACTCTGTTTACCCTTGGAAACCCCACAAAACAACGATATTAGCTCGAGGTTATCCGATGTAAACTCAACACTTAGGGAATTGTTCAGTCGCTTACCAATTTATCTCGGCGATGGTCGGATCTGCTCGCAATAACCTGATCTCTCTCAGATGTCCTGGGGATAAACTGTTTTCCTTAGGGTTTTCTCTTGACCAAACTCTCTCTTTGCTTTATTTAGCTAAAATAAATGCAACTCCCTCTAGTTAAGTCTCCAAAATCCTTACATACTCGCAAAACCCTTGGTAACTCGGACTTAACCGATGTTTTCCTGGTTCCAGTAGGATTTATCCAGGCCCGATTTGATTCTCTCGGCTATTCCCTGTACCGACTGACCATCCACGCGATAAACCATCAAAATAGCCGACCAACACTTGCCCACAGCCCAAATCCCTTCCCTCTCGGATAAACCGCCCTTATCCGAGGTATTTTCCATTTTTCAGCCGGATATTTCTTTTTCTCTCGGACAACTTGTCCCACCTTGGCTAATCCTTACTTTCTCTCAGAGGTTTTCCTTTTTCCCTCAGATATAGTCCACTCTCACTCGGACTAACCCCACTTTACTCGGATAAATCCCATTTTCTCACGGACTGGACCATTTTCTCTCGGATATGGTCCATTCGGCTCGGCTATCCCAGCCATCCGTCCGACTATTTCCCAGTCATCACCCGACCATAGTCCAAACCTCCATTTCCCAGCCAATATCTGACCCTTGGCTCGATCATTCCTCGGACAATTCCCTGTCCAGCTCGATCATTCCGAATTTTCTCGGATACGGATGCTACAGATAATCTCTCAAATTAAGAGACCACTGTAGTACTTAGGGATCGAATCCACAAGGACATAAGACTATTACTCAAAAGACATTAGATTCAAATGAAGCCAAGCAGTCAATAATAAATAAAGCTAAATAATAGAACGGAAGTGACAAGATCAGGAGCGGATTATGAGTTCTTCAAGTCAATAGAGACTAGACGCTAGGTGATGGGAAATTCACAGGTTGGCATAAATCACAGACTACTGACTGAAAGGATTATTTATTAAAACCGTTCAAGAACTCGAAAACACGAATGTAAAACCAACCGACTTCCATCGCAGAGATTAACTATGATCAGATTCTAGAATTCCAAATTCCTTTGCAAATTTTAACAACTTAAGTAATCATTATAGTTCAGGTTCGATATGTTCACATAATCGCTAATCCAAATTCCTTTGCAATTAGTTATTTTACTCATCTAAGATAGTTCTGGTGATTAACAATGTTTTCACTTCTATTAAACAACCTAAGATCTGATTTCTAGGTGATCAATCTTAAAATCAGTGTTCAAGCAATCTAGATGAAGAACCAATGGATTTTTTCCTCCAGTTTTGTAGTTCTAACAATTCATTATCAACCTTTAAATAACCCAAAACCTAACTAGCAGATTACTCAGACATAGCAAGTGAAACACAAATCAAGACTGAATAATATTCCATTAAGAAAATAGAGTAATAGATGAAAGGGGTTCAAAATTCTTCTCTACATTGTATGGATTTGTCTCCCCAAAAGCTCTCAATCTAATCTCTCTCTTAGTCTCAATGAAAACAAGATAATCGCCTAACAATGGCTCTGAAAACCTAAATACAAGTCTAAACACGACTGGGGCAATTCTGTAAATAATAATAAACTTCTGGGCTAAGTTGCAAACTCTTCAAAAGAGTTTTTAACACTTCTCCTCGCGACCACGACCGGTGTCGATCGACACCCTGCTTCATAATGCTCTCCGACTTGGTCTTTTCAGCATCAGCTTCAACATAGCGCCAAAAGGCTCCAAAACTCACAGTTATGCTCCAAACGTACCTGGACCTGCAAAGACTCTATAGGACTCGAAAAATACAAAAAAGACTCTATAAACAAAGCTTATATCAGTTTCTGTCAGTGATCAATGAGGACATTGATGAACAAAGGGAGGGGGAGGAACTTGTTCAAGTTTCTGATGCGAAGAAGGAGGCTCAAGCTGATTTGTTTCCAGCTTATCAACCTGACATTCCATTTCCAGGAAGATTCGAAGAGCAGCTAGTGAAGATGTATGCAACTCTTTATGCTGCTCAAATGGAGCTTAGAGGTCTAGATGTTGAAGAAGAACTTGGGAAACTGAGAGCTAGGGCTGAAGCATCATAGGTTAAAGAGCTGAACATCAAGAAGTTTGGAGATCCTGGTTGCTTTGCTTTCTCATAGGAGCTCAAAGGCAAGACATTTAAGAGCTGTTTGTGTGATATGGGTGCAAGCATCAATCTGTTGCCAGCGTCTACAGCCAAGGAGTTGGGTTACACCAAGTTCCAGAAAAGCAATGTCTCTCTAACCATTGTTGATGGGACAATAAAGATGCCATTAGGAGCCTTGAAGGACGCCCATATGCAGATAGAAGGAGTGACTATCCCAACTGATTTCTTGGTGCTGGATGTTGAAGGGCAGATCAAGAATGCAATCATACTTGGAAGACCACTCTTAGCTTCAGCTGGCGCTGTCTTTGATGCTAGAGAATGCACAATAGAGCTGAGACTTACCAAGGATAAGGTCTTGAAGTTTGACAGAAAGGACAACAAAGCTGGAGTATGATCATGCTTTCTCCATGGAGCTGAACAAGATGAAAGGAGTTGACAAAAACTGGCCAGAGTTTAAAGGTTACCAAGGACAGAGTTTTGATGGCTGCTGTTTGTTAAGGTTGTTTGATGAACCCACTAAAGAGGAGGTTTTCCAAGTGGTTAGTTTGAAGAAGATGAATCAAATTGTGCTGGTTACTAAAAAGGGAGAGGTGGTTTTGCAACCATATGGCTCAAAGAATGGTGAGGTTTGCTACAAGATGCAGCAAGAGGGGAAGTCCAAGTCTTTTGCTGAGATCAAGCTGAATGGAGTCACCACATGATTTAAGGTGAGCAAGATGACACCAAGGAGTTCAAAGACTCCTTCTCCTTACCTCAACTAAAGAGGTAATCAAATTCAAGCTAAGTGACTTTAAACAAGCACACTTGGGAGGTAGTCCTATGGTATCCTTTGTATATATTATGCTTTTTAGTTCATTTTAATGCATTTTTAGTGTTCTTAGAAGCAGGAGTTTGGATTGGGGAATGAGAAGATGCTTGGTGAACCAAAACAGGTGCCTTCTGGTTGATATCGATCACTTGCATCGGTCATGCTAGGCCGATCGGTCATATGTGATCGATGTTGTTAGAACCAGAAGTGCATCGGGTAACCCCACCGGTCACAAGTGACTGATGGGGGATTAGAAGTACTCATATGGTTTCCATCGGTCATCCGTATCGGTCTCTTGTGAACGATCGGAATCACCTGAATGGAGTATCGATCACTTGCATCAGTCTATTATGACTGATAGAAACTGAATGAGAGTTTGAAGGCCTACATCGGTCACTCGTATCGGTCATGGAGTGACCGATGTCAATGGGCAAGAGCAGTATCGGTCAATCCCATTTTGGATGTTTTTAGGTGCTTGTGGAGCTAAAAGGAGCTTGGAGGAGCTTTGAGGACGATTCAGGACGCTAGCTGGATCAAAGGGAGCAAAAGGGATCAAAAGCAAACAATCTTTGCAGAGCTTTATTGGTCAGAGCACGGAGAACAACGATCAAGGGGTGATCATTGTATGATTTTCGGTCAGGAGCATCGATCAAGAGGTGACCGATACGAGCACATCGATCATCAGCATCACTCAGGAGTGATCGGTACAAACGCCCTAAGCTAATTTCGGTCACCACATCGATCATTGCCCATACCGATGAAACTCTACATCGATCAACCCTGACTGTTGTAAACGCAGTCTGAACCTGTTTTATTTACATTTCTGCCATTACTCTAGGACTTCCTTCCTTACACTATAAATAACCTCTTTTCCAGATTTTCGACATGTCTTATCAAATTACTGTTCTTAAGCATTTTATTTAAGTTTGTAAGAAAAATATTTTGCTTTGTTTAATATAATTAAGTATTTGCCTTTAATGTTTCTATATTCTCTTTTCTAATCATGATTAACATCCTTTTCCTTTGTGATTTGGTGTTAAACATGGATTTGAGTGAGTAGTTTGCTTAGAGTTTCTAGATATGGTAGATTAGGGGAATTTAGGACTTGATTAAGGCATGATTAGTGCTTCAGTTTATGGGTTCCTCTCTATTAATCTGTTCTTAATGCTAGATTCGTCTTGATCACACTTATCTAGGTTGTTAGATTTCTCTTATGTCCACCAAGTATTTGATGAAACGCTGATCTTGTTTAATAGAGGATTTGCTGGCCTTGGCTCAAGAGATTGACTGTTTGAGGAGCATTTTGACTTGAATAGAGTTGTTATCTAATGCTTGCTTAATGTTTTAGCACTAATGAGAGTTAGTTCTTGTTAAGATGTTTAGCAAAGGGCTATTTTACAAGAGATTGGATCTAGCTTGCTTGATTGTAAACTCTATGTCTAGGAATCACCATTGCTTGCTTGTTTGCTTTGATCAATGTAGTTTGAAACAGCCTTAGTTAGTCTACGAATTCCCCAAAGTCAATAACCACATCTAGGAACTTGCTTTTCTTTTATTTGAATCTCGGATTTCCTTTGTTTTGCTCTGTTTTGCTTGTTTAGTTTTGCTTAGTTTGCTTTTATCTCTACTCTCTTTACTGCTTGATCATATTAGGATATTAGATTGGTTGCCTTGGCAACAAAAACCCTTTTCTGCTTGCTTGACTTATAGATTTTTACTCTCAACTCTTTTGTCTTCAAGTAAAACCCATTTGGATTGATAAAAACCCTATGATATACTACAACTCACTAGTACAAGCTTGGGTGATTGAATCAAGACCTCAAAAATCTTGTATCAATTTGGCACCGTTGCCATTTGGGTTTTCTGTAAGCATTAGAGTTTGTAGAATCTTTAAGATCAAGTTTCTAGTTTCCTTTGGTTACTAATCTCCTTTGACTCTCATTTCTGTCTTTCAGGTTTATGAACTTGAGATCCAGAGGTTCAAGCAATCTTTTGGACTTCATAGACAACATCAATCTGCTGGATAGAGGACAGAGAGCAAGGAGACAGCAACACCTGCAAAGACTTGCGATGAACAATCAGGAACAAGTCATGGATGACATCAGATTTCAAGGTCCTCCAAGAGATGTTGGAGCTCAGGGTATACAAGGACATCAAGGTGTTCAAGGCTTACAGGTTGAGCAAGGACCAAGAGGCGCTGCACAAGCTCCAAGTGCAGCTAGACCTATTAGTGCTGGTGATGCACCAAATGCCTACAATAACAGGACTGGCATCATTCCACCAGCAGTCCAAAACAACAACTTTGAAATCAAGTCTGGATTGTTTTCAATGGTTCAGAGCAGTAAGTTTCATGGGCTGCCACTTAAAGATCCTCTGAATCATCTGGATAATTTTGATAGACTCTGCTCACTAACAAAGATCAATGGAGTGAGTGAAGATGGCTTCAAGCTCAGGTTGTTTCCCTTCTCACTTGGAGATAAAGCACACCAATGGGGGAAGAGTCTGCCCCAAGGAAGTATCACCAGCTGGGATGAGTGCAAGAAAGCCTTCTTAGCAAAGTTCTTGTCCATCTCAAGAGAGACGTTGAACGTTTCTGCTCTAAGTGCATTACATGCCTTAGAACCAAATCAAGGTCCCACCCTTACGGTTTATATATGCCTTTACCTATACCTAAACTTCCTTGGGAAGATCTTTCTATGGACTTTGTGTTAGGATTTCCCAAGATGAGAGGCAAGGATTCAATATTCGTGGTGGTGGATCGCTTCTCAAAAATGGCCCATTTCATACTGTGTAGTAAGACCAATGATGCAACTCAAACCGCTGATCTTTTCTTTAAAGAGGTAGTGAGGCTACATGGTATACCGAGAAGCATTGTGTCGGATAGGGACACAAAGTTCTTGAGCCACTTCTGGAGAACACTTTGGAGGAAGCTAGGCACCAAGCTTTTGTTCTCTACGACGTGCCATCCCCAAACTTACGGCCAAACCGATGTGGTTAACCGCACACTATCAGCTCTTTTAAGAGCCACGGTTGGTAAGAACTTAAGGAGGATGCTAGATTGCATTCCATATGTTGAATTTGCTTATAACCGAGCCACCCACTCTGCTACTAAACTTTCACCTTTTGAGATTGTTTATGGGGTTAAGCTAATTACACCATTAGACCTCGCATCATTACCACCAGCAAAACAAGCCAGCCAAGACGCGCTAAACAAGGCCGAGATGATCAAGAAGCTTCACCAGAAGGCTAAGGAGAACTTGGAGAAGAAGGCACTACAAACGAAGATGAACGTTGAAAAGAACCGCAAGGAAGTCATCTTTGAACCCGGCGAATGGGTTTGGTTGCATATGTGGCCGGAGAGGTTCCCTAGTCAAAGAAAGAGCAAGTTGTCACCAAGAGGAGATGGTCCTTTCAAAGTCGATGAGCGAATCAACAACAATGCATACCGTTTAGAACTTCCAGGTGAGATGAACATCTCTAATAGCTTCAACGTGACTGACTTGTCCCCGTTTGATGCAGATACGGTTCTGAGGTCAGAACCTCTTCAAGAGGGAGGGAATGATGAGGACCTCACCACGGATAAGCACCAGGTACCCATCATGTATGAACCTCCAAGGACTTGCTCAGGTACAAGGACCATGAGAGAGGAGTTCAACAAAGCTGTAGAGAGCCTTCTCAACCTTAAGAAGACGGAGGACATCAATCGCTTGCTCAAACAGCTCATTATGAACACAACGGACAAGGACATGACCGAGCGGGACGAGAGCATTACGAACCCTTCCCGTACCGCGGTTGAGAGCATTACGTACCATCCCCGTACCACGGTCGAGAGCACTACGGGATGCCGTACCGAAGAGCTAAACAAACAAGTGGGCCAACACTTAGGATCTTTCCAAGACGTTCAAAGCCCAGCCACGTTCAAGGCCAGCTCCAGCTTGGATGAATGGCCATTACTACGAGACAACCCCGGCCCAACTCTCCTCATCATCGCCCCACATCAAAACGACCAAGCTTAAGTACAACCGTGGAGACAAAGACTTACCATATTGGGACACAAACCAATCAAGAGGCAACGGTAAGAAAATTTGTCAATTATCTCATAATATTTCATGTTTCCCCTTTTGTTTTGCAGGATTTTATTTCTAGTTTCTTTTTACATTTTCTAGCATGAACTTTTGTAATCTTTTCTTTATGCACTTTTATATTTTGGTCCTTGCATTTCTTTGTTTATTTTGACTCTAGAAGGTCAAGGCTGAAAGACTATTAATAAAGTCCCATATGGAGCATTGTAGTTCACGTTTTTTACCTATTATCAATAAAGAACACACTTTCTTCTCAAAGAAAGCCGCCGCCGAGTTCTAGATCATTGTGTGGTTTCCCCTTTGATTCTTGAGTTCAAACTGACTAGTCACGGTCCTATCACAGCAGTGTGTGTTTGTCATTCGATCCATTGTTCGTTAACATTCATTCGGTTAAGTAAAGAGTGCTGTTTGGCCAGTTACTTCACCACCCTCATTCCATATCATCTTCACCGTACCGGATCAAGTTAGAGAGTGCCGTATGGCCAGCTAACTGATTCATCCTCATACCGGTCATATAAGATCATACCCTTGATCTTATATCAGAAAGACTATGCCTTTTGCCAAGATCAGGATGAATGGAGCCTCTGCCAGAGTCAAAGGGAGCAAACCACCACCAAGGAGTTCCAAGACTCCTTCTCCTCACCTCAACTAAAGAGGTAATCAAAGTCAAGCTTAGTGACTTTAAACAAGCACACTTGGGAGGTAGTCCCATTGTATCCTTTTGTATATATTATGCTTTATAGTTTCTCTTTTATGCTTTGTTATTGTGAATAGAAACAGGAGTTCGAATTGGGGGTTGAGAAAGTCTGAAAGGGACAAAGAACATGTGTTTTCTGGCTGACATCGATCAACTGTATCGGTCATGACGAGACCAATACAAACTTTTTGTTCATGAATATCGATCATTTTTTATTGATGTTAGTGGAGCCAGTTTACACCAGTCAACATATCGATCACTTTTGATTGATATGGAAGAAAGTTTGAAAGGGAGATCTATTTCGGTTATTCACATCGATCAAGCTTGATCGTTGTAAACCCGCTTGACTAATTTTGGTCAAGTGTATCGATCAGTTGGTGACCGATGTGATCCTTAGAAACATATAGATCACCCACAACGATCACACATTGATCGATATAAAGCCATCAGATTAATTTCGGTCAAGAACATCGATCATGTGATGAACGATATGATCTTCATGAAGAACTTCAATCATTAGCATCGATCACTTATGATCGATACTGACATTTCGGTCAGCTATAACGGTCATTTTTGATCGATGTTCCACCCGAGGTAAGTACTTCATTTTTCAAAAAAAATTCCCTCCTTTGGTTTGGAGCCAAGGAGGTTTAAATTTACACATTGGATTCTTCCTGGCCTCTTTCACAGCTTCCGAGCACTTTTGTTCTTGTCCCCCACTCTTTTGATTCCTTTGGTTCCCTCACCAACCATTGATTCCTTTGGTTCCCCTCCTTCTCTCTATTTAAACCAACAATCTCCTTCACTTCTCTTCACACTTCAGTTCACTACTTCTCTCTTAAAGCACGAAATTCTTAGTTCTCTCTCTCTTTTATTTGCTTTCTCTAAGTGCTCATGAGCTCCACAAAGGTTTGTATCCTCAACTATTCTTTATTTGCTCTTAATCTATGTATTTGTTCAAAATCGCTTAGTATATGTTTTTAAGAGCAAGTTTTGATTAGTTTTAAGTGTTGTGCTTTGGTTTTGCATTGTGGATTTGTTTAAGATGAGCAAGTTAGATGTTTAAGCTTTGTTTACTGTTCATATATCACATTACTTGCTTATTTATCATCCCTTTGCATGATCATCATCTCTTTTGCCTAGGAACCATTTTCCTAGATTCACATGCATAACTGCCAATTCTTTGTGCATTCTAGCTTATCTAAACTGTTAGCTTTTAAACTTCTCTTGCTTTTTGAAAGTTTAATCTTGTTGTTAAGACTTGTTAAGCTTTTCTCTAGCCTAGAGAGTTTTCTTTTTAAAGCTTTCAGTTATATGGTTCTTCAGCTTTTGTTCTTTCACTCATATTATCTTCAAGCTTTGCTTTTGAAGGTACCATGGGAAGGACAAAAACAGCAGCTGGAAGCAAGGGGAAGGCACATCCGAAAGAAGCACCAACCTCACCACGAGCAAGCAGAGATAAGGGAAAAGGTGCTGCAGCTGAGCAATCATCAAAGGCTGCTGGAAAGAGACCAGTTGGGGATAGAGGCGCCAAGCAGAATGAAAGAGACAGAATTGTGGAGGAAGAAGTCCGCTGTGATGAGCCAAGTGCTATGGAACTCATTGAGGCTTTCAACCAATGCACCTTCAAGCCAACCAGATACCCCTGTGCTAGTACAATGAAGGAACTAGGGATCTACATGGACTACAAGACAGTGTTCGAGAATATGGAACTTGAAAGCCTCATGACAACACCGCTCCCATCATATGAACAACTCACTTACAAGTTTCTCTCCAATCTCCAAGTGGTCTGGTATGAGGACAGTGAGCTCCCTAATGGATATGGGTGGTTCTCTTTCAAGATTGGCAAGCAGAAGTTCACTTCCACCTTCTTGGCCATCGCTGAAGCCCTTAATCTAAGGTCCTACACCAACAAACGGAGCAGTTTCTACATTTCCGTGGAACAGCACAACAAGCTGTGGGGCGTTATTGGGACTCGGCAATACATTGCTGGAACATCGAGAAATCTGCACCTGAGACACCCAGTTGTGAGATATGCCCATAAGGCACTTGCAAACATACTCTTTGCAAGGAAGGAGATAACATATATCAGAGGTAGGGAGATGGATCTGATATACCAAGGGGTGTATGATGTTGCCGGTACCAGCAAAGATGGGAGACCCCTCACGGCGCCAAAAAAGTATCCATGCTATGTGTCTATGCTGATGGAGCAGCTCTATTCCTACCAGAGTTGGGTTCTGAGTAAGGTAAAAGATGGGAGAAGCCCACAAATTCACATTGGGGGAAGTGTAACAGCAGTTCTTCTGGCCAGTGGAGTGAACCTGGAGGGATATGAAGTTGATGCTCTTGAACCTCACTGGATTGATATAGCGTATCTCAAGAGAAGCCACTTACTTGAGAAAAGCATTGGTGGAAAGCATGTATACAACTTCATCATGGACTTCAACACACCAGTAAAAGTCCTTCTCCCTAACCCAAGGCTTACCTTCTTCACCAGAAAGAGCAACATCTGCTTCAGGCCAAGTGATGATCAGCTCTACAAAGGCGGCCCTATCCCTGAAGAGAGAGAACAAGACAGTGAGGAAGGAAACATTGAAGAGATTGAAGAAGGAGCTGAAGAAGATCACCAATGAAATGTTACTGCTGGCACTGAAGGCCAAGGAGGAACCTATGAAGAAGATGAGCTTGAAGAAGAAGAAGTGTTGAGCTACAGTTCAAGGCAGTTCCACTTCAAACCCTATTAAGCACCCAGCCAAGGAGGCTCTTTGATAGTATCTCATGAGCACATCAACTCTCTACAAAAGTGGTGTAAATGGCAAGATAAAGTCATAAAGAGGTTGGTGAAGATGGTTAAGGGTAAGTTCAAGAAGGATAAAGCAACATCAGCAAGAACTTCCCACCAAAGCCATACTCATGAGCACACTCCTCATCTGGAAGAGCATATACAACAAGTTGAGCCAACTGAAGAGGAGGAAGCTGTTTGGAACCCCTATGAAAGACACTTTTTCCATGCACAGAAAAGTGATCAATGGGGGATATGGGCACAACCAAGACCTTTATCATATGAGCCAAGTACCCATGTACCATCAGCTTGGGAACCAACTCCCACTCCCTCTGAAGTTCAAGAGACATCGCAATGGGGTCAACAAGGGAACTCTTCTCAAGCAGAGCAGTTATGGTCAAGTTAGGTTCAACCACCTCAGGAAGCAGAGCATTCTACCAAGGTTTATGACTGGCGAAACAAGAGGAGAGCTAGCAAGTCTCCTCAGACCTCTGGATCATCCTACCACTCCCACCACTAAGCAAGTACCACATCCTCTCCATTGTTTATACCATTGCATCTTTTTCAGTTTTGTATTATATTTTGTGCTTCTCCCTCTCATTGCTTTCATTACACAAGAGACTGTTTAATTTAAGTGTAGGAGAGAGATTTGGGGTTTGACTTGGTGTTTCGTTTTCTTAGTTTTTCTTTTTCTTTCATTTTGAGTCTCATGTATTCATGTAAGGAAAAATAAAAGAAAATCAAAAAAAAATTTGAAAAATTTTGCATTTTTGCAAACCAAAAAGAAAGCATGTAGTTACATTTCATTCTTCTAGGATTGAGTCTAGTGTTAACATATAGGTTGCATTGCATTTGCATAGGGCATTATGATGAATTTTCCTTGTAAGGGGCTAGTTGTTTGATGCATCATATGATTGCTAGAAGTTAAGGCTGAACCATGCTTAGATTGCTAGATTTGGTCTTCTCATCTCATTCTGAAAACACTTGTTCTCTGAAAATCAACTCTATCGACTTGAACTTTAATTTGGACTTTTAATTATCATTCTTATGTATTGAAAAGTGAATTCATGGCTACCATATACATATTTAGATCATATTTTTCCTTTCTACCACTCTTGTTGATCCAAATAGCTGATCATCATACTTATGGGACAGTTGCATCCTCACCCTTAGCCACAACCTCATTTTGAGCCTAAACACTATTGTGAGAGCTGTGAGGATTTTGCATTGCATTTTCGATTTTGTCTTGGCAAAAAGTGTTAGGAATAAGGCTGGCAATGATTAGCTCTCTTATAGATATCAGCTTGCATCTTGAGCTTGATTCTAGGATAGGAGTTTTGAGTTTAAAAGGATAGTGTAAGTGGTTTGAACTTCATGTATATATGTTTTGAAAGAAAGGGAAAATATTTGAAATGGTAGAAAAGGGGAAACAGTATAGAATTGTTGTTAAGTAAAGGGAAGAAAAGGCTCTAAGTACAAAGAAGAAAGGCGCCAGCAACAAAGCTCAGAAAGGTCCAAAGAGGAAAAAAATCAGACTAGGAGCAATCCACTAAAGGTGATGAAGGTGCCAATACAACAAAGAAGAGAAAGTCCCAACCAAAAAGAAGCAGCCACCCAAGCAAAGAGAAGAAGTTTCCCCAGCCATGAAGAAGGGTAAAGGGTAGAGTTTAGGAAACGGTTGACTTAGGGATTTACTTTCGGGTTTAGAAATGCTTAGGATTCATCTTTGGGTAGAAGGGAGCTTTGATTTGCATGCATAAGTGTGCTTTTACCTTTAGCATTTTGCCTAAGATGAAATCCTTTTCATTGAGTGATCCCTTATGTTTATTAACCCTTTGCTAAAAAATGAGATCATTCTTATCTCATGACCTGACACTTTTCAACCAAATGTCTTCACTTGATTTGCATAAGCATGATTCATGGTTCTGGTCTTAATTGAATGTTAAAGAGTTGGTTGATTTGAGCATTTGCCTAAGTTGAGATTTAAGATTATTTTGAAACATGATGAGCATGGCTAGGTTCTTTAAAGTATAGCTGATTATGTTTGCATCCTACAACTAGGTACTTAAGCATTGATACCATCTCTTTACCTTTGCACTTTTGGAATCTGAATGCCCACCTTCAAACCTCACTCTCTCATTTGTTCTTATTTGCTTGAGGACAAGCAAAAAGAAAGTGTGGGGGTGTTATTATCTCTTGTATTTACACCATTTAGGCCTGCATTTATTACATGTTTTGGTTCTCTTTTGCATGTTTTCCCTTAGTTTTTGTCCCATTTTCTTCTCCTTTTAGACTTAGGTTGCATTTAGGATATAGTTTGCATTTTTCTTGTATTTTGGATGTTTTTAGGTGCTTGTGGAGCTAAAAGGAGCTTGGAGGAGCTTTGAGGACGTTTCAGGATGGTAGCTGGATCAAAGGGAGCCAAAGGGATCAAAGCAGACAATCTCTGCAGAGCTTTTCGGTCAGAGCACGGAGAACATCGATCAAGGGCTGATCGATGTAAGATTTTTGGTTAGGAGCATCGGTCAAGAGGTGACCGATACGAGCACATCGATCATCAGCATCAATCAGGAGTGATCGTACAAACGCCCCGAGTTAATTTCGGTCACCACATCGATCACTGCCCAGACCGATGTAACTCCACATCGATCAATCCTGACTGTTGTAACTGATCGATGTAAACCCAGTCCGAACCTGTTTTATTTATATTTCTGCTATTACTCTAGGGCTTCCTTTCTTAGGCTATAAATAACCTCTTTTTCCAGATTTTCGACAAGTCTTGTCAAATTACTGTTCTTAAGCATTTTCTTTAAGTTTGTAAGACAAATCCTTTCCTTTGTTTAATATAATTAAGTATTTGCCTTTAATCTTTCTTTATTCTCTCTTCTAATCATGATTAACATCCTTTTCCTTTGTGATTCAGTGTTAAACATGGATTTGAGTGAGTAGTTTGCATAGAGTTTCTAGATGTGGTAGATTAAGGGAATTTAGGACTTGATTACAGCTTGTTTAATGCTTCAGTTTATAGGTTCCTCTCTATTAATCTGTTCTTAATGCTAGATTTGTCTTGATCACACTTATCTAGGTTGTTAGCTTTCTCTTATGCCCACAAAGTGTTTGATGAAATGCTGATCTTGTTTAATAGAGGATTTGCTGGCCTTGGCTCAAGAGATTAACCGTTTCAGGAGCATTTTGACTTGAATAGAGTTGTTATCTATTGCTTGCTTAATGTTTTAGCACTAATGAGAGATAGTCCTTGTTAAAATGTTTAGCGAAGGGCTATTTTACAAGAGATTGGATCTAGCTTGCTTGATTGTGAACTCTATGTCTAGGAATCACCATTGCTTGCTTGTTTGCTTGATCAATGTAGTTTGAAACAGCCTTAGTTAGTCTATGCATTCCCCAAAGTCAATAACCACATCTAGGAACTTGCTTTTTTTTTATTTAAATCTCTGTTTTGCTCTGTTTTGATTGTTTAGTTTTGCTTAGTTTGCTTTTATCTTTACTCTCTTTGCTGCTTGATCATGTTAGGATATTAGATTGGTTGCCTTGGCAACAAAAGCCCATTTATGCTTGCTTGACTTAGAGATTTTTACTCTCAACTCTTCTGTCTTCAACTAAAACCCATTTGGATTGATAAAAACCCTATGTTATACTACAACTGACTAGTATAAGCTTGGGTGCTTGAATCAAGACCTCAAAAATATTGTATCACTAGGTTCAAATGCATAATAGTTTAAATCTGTTTAGAGCTTTAGCATGTTTATAATATTTGCTCTTAAATTCTCTTAGTTCTTTAGAGGTTTGCTTTGTTAGTGCTAGTTAACCTCTCCTAGATTTGAGAATTTTTTTTTTAAGAGCTTTAAATTATTGCTTTTAAACTTTTGTTCTTCTACTTATTGGATCTTCAAGCTTTGTTCTCGTAGGTACCATTGTGAGAACCAACGAAGCTGTTGGAAACAAAAGTTAAGCATCCACAAAGAAGGAGCCCTTTTCTGCACTTATCAAAAGAGACAAGGGCAGGGTTTTGCTGATGGGCAATCATCAAAGGCTGCTGGAAAGAGAGCTGTTAAAAGCAAGGCTGTTAAGTCAAAGGACAAGGGAAAGGAAAAGGCTGTTGAAGAAGTCTCAACCAAACCGCCAAGTGCAAAGAAATTCATAGAGCTCTTCAATCAGTGACTTTCAAAGCTACAAGGTACTCTTGCATTCCCACAATGAAAGCACTTGGGAAATTTGAAGATTGCAAGACAATCTTTGACAGCATGAGACTTGGCGAATTCATGGAGAAACCACTCCCTTCCTACCAGCATATCACCATTCAGTTTCTCTCCACTTTCAAAGTGGTGAGTTATGAAGAGAGTGAACTTGCAATGGAGATGGCTGGATATCCTTCATATTTTACAAGCAGAAGTTCACAGCAACCTTTAATGAGATCTCTGAAGGCCTTGGTATGTATACCAATATTGATAAGAAGGACCAGTTCAAGATCAGTAAGAGGCAGCATGCAATGCTATGGGAAGTGATTGGGGTTTACAACTACACTTCAGGAGTCTCTAGGAACCAGCATCTGAAGCATCCAGCTGTGAGATATGCTCACAAGGCGCTTGCAAACACTCTTTTTTGCAAGAAAGGAGACAACCAATTTA
Source organism: Thlaspi arvense (assembly GCA_911865555.2). Taxonomy (NCBI): domain Eukaryota; kingdom Viridiplantae; phylum Streptophyta; class Magnoliopsida; order Brassicales; family Brassicaceae; genus Thlaspi; species Thlaspi arvense. The sequence goes on along the minus strand of OU466861.1, from coordinate 35,599,761 downwards.
ACATCAAGGGAGCTGGATTTCATCTACAATGGAATGCAGCCACTAGGAAGGCAAAAAAAACTCGCTTGTTATGTGACTCTACTGATGAAGCAACTATATTTATATAGAAGTTGGATCATGCTCAAGGGGAAGAGAGAGAAGAACCCATAACTACACATTGGAGGAGTTGTGACAACCATCATGATGAAAAGTAGAGTGGACCTTGAGGAGCATGCTACAGTTGCTTTGCCACCACTATGGATAGATCTGGTGTATCTCAGAAGGAGTCACTGCCTAGAAAAGAGCATACAAGGGAAGCACATCTATAAGTTCCTCAAGCCATCCAAAGAGCCAGCAAGGTTTCTCCTTCCAAATGAGCAGCATACATCCATCACCATGAGGAGCAATATAGATTTTTTGTCCAGAAGAGAGAGTGCTCTATCATGGTGACCTTACTGTAGAAAGAGAAGAAGCTAGTGAAGAATGTAGTGAAGAAGAAGGTGAAGAGAGCAGTGAAGAGGAAGTGCAAGAAGAAGCTGATGTTGGCGCTTAAATCCAAGAGGATTCCCAAGCGGAAGAGCAAGATGAGGATGAGTTGCTGGAATACAACACCAAGAGGTTTCACTTCAAACCTCATGAGGTTCTAAGCCAAGGAAGCTCTGTGAAGTATGCCTATGACCACATCAAGAAACTCCAAAGGTGCTGTATATGGCAGGATAAGACCATAAAGAAACTAGTGAATCTGGTCAAAGGGAAGTACAAGAAAGACAAGTCTACATCAAAAGGAGCTTTCCAACAGAGCCATGGCCATGAGTATACTTCACACTATGGAGAGAAAGTGCAGCAGGAAACCAATGAAGAAGAGGAAGCAATCTGGATGTCCCAAGGAAGACATTCCTTCCAAGTGCAACCAAAAGATCAATAGGCACCTTGGGAACCTTCAAGAGCTTCATCCTATGAGCCAAGGTCCCAACCACCATCAGCATGGGAGGCGCCAGTTTACCCTCCTTCTGAGGTTTACAGAACATGGCAAGAGTGGGATGCTCAAGGCAACTCAACTCAAGTAAAAGCTCACTGGCCTAGTTGGGTTCCTCCACCACAAGAACCAGCAACTTCTTCACAAGGCAAGCAGAGGGGAAAGAAAAGGAGAGCGAGTCAGTCTCCACAACTAGTAACATCAGGATCCTTCCAAAATCTAGAAGAGACTGAGGAACTCTCTTACACATCCCACCACTCCTCTCACCACAACTAAGGTACCACATCCTTCCATTGTATATACCATTGCATCTTTTTAAGTTTCTGTTTATATTTTGCTGTTGCTTCTCTCTCTCATTCCTTTTATTTCACAAGAGACTGTGTAATTTAAGTGTGGGGGAGGGATTTGGGGTTTGACATTGTTTGTTCTTTTCTTAGTTTTTCATTTCCTTCATCTTTGAGTCCAATGTATTCATGCATTCATCTAAGGCATAGAAAAACACAAAAAAAAATCGAAAAATTTGAAAAATTTGCATGTTTTTGCAAACCAAAAAGAGAGTATATAGTTGCATTTTATTTGCTTAAGATTGAGTCTAGTGTTAGCATATAGGTTGCATTGCATTTGCATAGGGTATAATGATGAGTTTTCTTTGTAAAATGCTTAGTGTTTACAGATGATTTCAATGTTTAAGTGGTTAGTTGTTTGATGCATCATGAGAATGTTAGAAGTTAAGGCTGAACCATTCTTGAATTGCTAAATTTGATTCTCTCATCTCACATTGAAAACATTTATTCTTTGAAAATCAACTTTATCTACTTGAACCTTAATCTGAATTTTTAACTATCATGTTTGTGCATTGAAAAGTGAATTCATGGCAACTATACACATATCTGGATCATCTTCTTCCTTTTCACCACTCTTGTTGATCCAAATAGCTGATCCTCATACTTATGAGACAGTTAATCCACTCCCTTAACCAAACCTCGTTTTGAGCTTAAACACTATCTTGAGAATTGTGAGGCCTTTGCATATCATTTTTGAATTTTCTCTTGGCAAAAAGTGTTAGGATTAAGCCTGGCAATGAAAAGCTCTCTTGTAGATATCAGCTTGCATTTTGAGCTTGATTCTAGGTTAGGAGTTTGGGATAAATGGGTAGTGTTAAGTGATTTGAGCTTCATGTCTATGCTTTAAAAAGAAGAAGGAAAAGTATGGGATGGTAGTATGGGGAAATAAGTTTACCTTGTGGTTAAGTAAAGGGAAAAAAAAGCTCTAAGTGTTCATGATAAGGGGGTGCCAAAAAGTCAGCAAAAAGCTTTAAAGGGTCACTCAAAAGAAGAAATCAGACCCAAGGTAATCCAGGTGAAAAATGGCGCCTAATCAACAAAAGGAGAACAAGTCCCAACAGAAAAGATCAACCACACAAGCAAAAAGAAGAAGTTTCCCCAACCATGAAGAAGGAGAAGGGTTAGAGTTTAGGAAAAGGGTAGATTTAGGGGTTCACTTTGGGGTTTAGAAGATCTTAGGATTCATCTTTCGGTAAAAGGGTAGAAGAGAGCTTTGATTTGCATGCATACGTGTGCTTTTACCTTTAGCATTTGCCTAAGATAGAATCGTTTTCATTGAGTGATCATTTATGTTTATGAACCCTGTGCTTGAATGAGATCATTTTAATCTCATACCCTTACCCTTAAAACCAAATGTCTTCACTTGATTTGCACAAACTTGATTCATAATTATAAGCTTAATGAATGTTAAAGAGTTGATTGATTTGAGCATTTGTCTAGGTTGAGATTTGAGATCATTTTGAAACATTATAAGCATGACTAGGTTCTTTAAAGTATAGCTGATTGTGTTTGCATCCTATAACTAGGCACTTGAATGTTGAATTTATCTCTTTACCTTTGCATTTTTGGATTTGAATGCCCATTTTCAAACCTCATCCTTCATTTGTCTTAGTTTGATTGATTGAGGGCAAGCAAAAGGCAACTGTGGGGGTGTTGATATCTTATACATTTACATCATTTAAGCTTGCATTTAGTCCATGTTTTGGTCTCTTTTGCATGTTTTCTTTCTCTTTAGTCCTATTTTCCTTTCCTTTTACACATATGTTGCATTTAGGTAATAAATTGCATCCTCTATGCATTAAGAATGTTTTTAGGTACTTAAGAAGCTATATGGAGCAAGGAGGAAGTGTGGGAATGGTTCAAGGAGCTAGCCAAGCTGAGAAGGAGTAAAATGAGCTAAGAAGGGCGATTTTTTGTGTTCTGTCGATCATAGCACGAGCCCCATCGGTCTATGTTGATTGATACAATGCAGCAGAGGAGTTGAAGACTCATATTGGTCATCTGCATTGGTCACATGTGACCGATGGGAAGGGACATGACATCTGTATCGGTCACTTGTGACCAATGTGATCCAGCCGAGTAACTGATGGGAATCAAGCGAATGGAGCATCAGTCATCTGTATCGGTCACTTGTGACCGATGGGAATATAAACATTATTGATTCCCATGGGTCACTCCTTGATCAATATGGATGACCGATATGGTTTTGCTTCTTGATTGTGAACTTTATATCTAGGAATTAGCATTAATTGCTTGTTTGCTTCATCAATGGTGTTTGAAACAGCCTAAGTCTTGCTTTTGAATTCCCAAAAGTCAATAACCACATTTAGGATGCTTCTTCTCTTATTTGAATTTCAAATTTTGCTTTAAGTGCTCTGTTCCAATGCTCTGTTTTGCTTCTGATCATTGCTAAGTTGTTCTCTTTTGATTTCTGTTTGGTGCTTGATCACTTAGGTTGATATTTCTAGTTGTGGTAAACAACAAATCTCTTTGATTCACCTGACTTAAAGCTTTCTGCTCACAATTCTAGTGGCATCTACTCATAACTTCTTTGGATTGATAAAAACCCTATGTTATACTACAACTGACTAGTACAGGCAGGGTGATTGACCAAGAGAGTCAAAACTCTTGTATCACCTAGCTTGTTCCTAAGCTGCCATTGATCAATTTGTTGTACTTAGAAAGAGTGTCTCCTTTGGGGCATACAGTTTGCCTCTTCTTCTTCATTAGGCTCTTACTGCTGCACTTGCTCCTCATAATGTGATGTAAACTCATGACCTTGGCTTTGTTGAGAAGCTCCATGTGATTTGGACTTGTCCTTCTTGAACTTCCCTTCACCAAATTCACAAGCTTCTTTATGATTTTATCTTGCCATTTGCACCATCTTTGAAGCTTGTTGATGTGGTCATGAGCATACTTCAGGGAGCTCCCTTGACTTGGCAATTCATGAGGTTTGAAGTGAAACCTCTTGGAATGGTATTCCAGTACTTCATCTTCTTCTTGTTCCTCCTCTTGGGAATCCTCTACATTGTTGGCGCGAACATCACCTTATTCTTGATCTTCTTCTTCACTACTCTCTTCACATTCTTCTTCACTATCCTCCTCTCTTTCTTCAGTAATGGCGCCACCATGGTAGAGCTGTCTCTCTATTGGGCAGAAGTCTATGTTGCTCCTCATGGGAAGAAGAAACTTAGCTGGCTCCTTGGAGGGTTTAAGGAACTGATAGATGTGCTTCCTTTGGATGGTCTTCTCTAGGTAGTGACTCCTCTTTAAATAGCCAAGATCCATCCATTGTGGTGGCAAAGCAACTTCAGCATGCTCATCAAGATCTATCCCACTTGCCATCATGATTGATGTCACAACTCCCCCAATGTGCAGTTCTGGGTTCTTCTGGCCTATATGTGAAGAGCTGCTCCAAGAGGAGAGTCATATAACAAGGAAGCTCTTCTGGCCTGTTGATAATCTCTCCACTCTAGCTGTAGCACACTAGTGACTGCATCCCATTGAAGATGATGTCCATCTCCCTTGATGAGATATTAGCTGTTTCCTTCCTTGCAATGAGTGTGTTGGCTAGAGCTTTATGAGCATATCTAACAGCAGGATGCCTCAGATCTTTGTCCTCTGTGACTCCTGCAGTGAAGTGATCAATGCCAATCACTTCTCAAAGATTGGCATGCTCCCTCATTCTGATCTTGAACTGAGGCTTCTTATCAACATAGGGGTACATACCAAGGCCAGCTGAAATCTCTCTAAAGGTGGCTGTGACCTACTACTTTCCAAGTCTAAAGGATATCCAGACATCTCCATTGCCAAGCTCACTCTCTTCATAACTCACCACTTGAAAAGTGGAGAGAAACTGAATGGTGAGATGCTGGTATGAGGGAAGCACCAGCTCCATGAACTTGCAAAGCCCCATCTCTTCAAAGATTGTTTGACAATCTTCAAAGATCTCAAGCGCCTTCATTGTAAGGATACAGGGGTACCTTGTAGCCTTGAAAGTACACTGGTTGAAGAGCTCTACAAACTCCCTAGCACTTGGTTGCTTGTTTGGGGCTTGTTCTACAACTTTGCCCTTCCTTTTGTCCTTGGATTTGGTGGCCTTGCTTTTCACTACCTTTTTTCCAGCAGCCTTTGAGGATTTTCATTCAGCAACACCCTTGCCCATGTCCTTGATTGCAAGTGTGGTAGAGGGCGCCTTCTTTCTAGGTGGTAGGCCTTTATTTTTAGCAACCTCCTTTGTTTTCCCCATAGCACCTACAAGTACACTTCTCAAAAGAATAATAAGTTTGGGGACAAAGGGATGAAGAACAATGATTTAAATTTTCTCAAATCTAAATGAGGCTTAACTATATAGTAAACAAAGCAAGCCTTTAAAGAACTGATATATCATGGTTTTTATGGTTTTTAACCATGATATAAGTCCTTTTTATTGAGTCTTTTTGGTCTTTTTAGAGTCCTAGAAGAGTCTTTGCAGGTTAAAGCATGTCTGGAACATAATTGGAGATATTGGAACCTTTTGGAGCATTCTGAGTTGAAGCCACGAAGTACCAAGCTCGAAGTAGAAAGTATTCACTAATGGTGACGATCGTCACCCCATTGGTGACTGCTCGTCACCCAGATAGGAAGGAGCGTGGCTATTTGTTAAAAGTATCAAGAAGAATTGCAGAACTTACCCAGAAGTTTCCTTTATTTATATGAAGACCCCAGATCGTGTTTAGCCCCTATTTATTAGGTTTTTCAGCCACTGTTGGCAAGAATCTTAGTTTTGAGAATTGAGAGAGCTAGAGAGAGATTTTATTCAGAGCTTTTTGGGGAGACAAATCCTGTACTCTTTAGAGAAGATTTCGAACCCCCTTTGTTTTCTACTCTTTCTCTTAATGCAATTTTATTCAGTTATGTTTTATGATCTCATAATCATGTCTGAGTAATCTGCTAGTTAAGTTAGGGTTTTTCAAAGGTTGATGAAAATAGTGTAGAATCGCTATCTGTTAGGATTATCTCATGGTTTTTCATCTCTGCTTGCTTTAAAATCGAATTTCTGAGACACATCATCTAGGAATCCGAAAATCATAGGTTGTTAAATATTTGTGAGAGCATTATTCATAACCTGAACTAGTATTTGATGAGCAAAACAACTTAGTACAAAGAGATTTGGCTTAGGAGTTTTGTAAACAATTGAATCTGATCATTCATGCATACTTAGGTTGTTAGGGTTTGCAAAGAGATTTGAAACTCTGTGATCTAGGTATAGATAACTTCTACAATGAGAATTGATTAGTTATGCATTAGAGATTCATGTTTAAAAACGGTTCTTAATCATTCTTGATTCCCTGCATTCTGCATTCTTGGATTCATATCTGCGAATTACCCTAGCTTAGCGCTTTTAGTCTTCCTGAACTTAGAACATATCATACCATCGTTTGCTTATTTCTAATTATTCATTCGCATTACATACATCATATTTCGCTTAGCTTAGTCCAAATCTATAATTGATAGTGTAGTTAGCATTACTCTCTTGGGATTTCGATACCCCTTATACTACATCTGCTTTTGCTGTGCACTTGCAGTAGTTTTATTTGGGTAAAACCTGAACCCTATCAAGTTTTTGGCGCCGTTGCCGGGGAATCAGGCCCCTACAGGAGGACAAATAAAACTACTGCAAGTGCACCATGATATATCAGTTGTTTGTCAAATCTTTGCAGGGTTCTCAAGAGATGTGAGGAGACAAACTTGGTGCTAAATTGGGAAAAGTGTCACTTTATGATGAGGGAAGGCATTGTACTTAGGTGGAAGTTTTCATGGATGATTTTTCTGTGTATGGTGCTTCGTTTGGTGGTTGTTTGTCAACCCTTTGGAGGGTTCTCAAGCGATGTGAGGAGACAAACTTGGTGCTAAATTGGGAAAAGTGTCACTTTATGGTGAGGGAAGGCATAGTGCTTGGGCACAAAATTTCTGAGCATGGGATTGAGGTTGACAAGGCAAAGATAGAGGTTATAATGAGTTTAGAGCCTCCGGTTAACGTGAAAGGGATTACGAGCTTCTTGGAGCACGCTGGCTTCTACAGGAGAATTATCAAGGATTTCTCCAAGATAGCACATCCTCTTACAAGGCTACTGTACAAGGAAACCGAGTTCATCTTTTATGAAGAATGCCTACAAGCCTTTAAAACCTACAAAGAAGCCTTGGTTACCGCACCTATAGTTCAAGCTCCGGATTGAGATTTGCCCTTTGAGATTATGTGCGACGCAAGTGACTACGCTGTGGGTGCTGTCTTGGGTCAGAGGAAGGATAAGAAGTTGCATATGATTTACTATGCAAGTCGTACCTTGGATGACACGCAAGTGAAGTATGCAACCATCGAGAAAGAGCTTCTAGCCATGGTCTTTGCTTTTGAGAAGTTTAGGTCTTACTGGGTGGGTTCTAAGGTAATTGTGTACACTGATCATGCTGCCTTGAGGTACATATATTCCAAGAAAGACACCAAACCGAGACTCTTAAGATGGATCCTTCTCTTGCAAGAGTTTGATATGGAGATCAAGGACAAGAAGGGTATAGAGAACGGTGTAGCGGATCATCTTTCAAGAATGAGGGTGAATGATGTCTTGCCTTTGGATGACTCACTCCCTGAGGAGTAGCTTATGATGGTTAACACCGTGGTATGTGCGAAGCTAGAGGAGAAGTTTGAAGAAGTCTTGAGCCTAAAGGAAGAAGATCTACCATGGTACGCGGATATTGTTAACTACTTGGCTTGTGGAGAAGAGCCTACTCACTTGGACCATTACCATAGGAAGAAGTTCATGAGGGACATCTCTCACTACTTTTGGGATGATCCTTATCTGTACAAGAGGGGTGTGGACAGCCTATACCGAAGATGTGTCACAAGAGAAGAAGCAAGAGACATTCTTCTCCATTGCCACGGTATGACTTATGGTGGCCACTTTGCATCGTTCAAGTCGGCTACAAAGGTTCTCCAGGCTGGGTTTTGGTGGCCTACACTCTTCAAGGATGCACATGAGTTTATAAAATCGTGTGAAGCTTGCCAAAGGGCCGGGAACATAACCAAGAGGAATGAGATGCTGCAAGTACCAATCTTTGAGGTAAAAGTCTTTGAAGTTTGGGGAATTGATTTTATGTGTCCGTTTCCATCATCATATGGCAACAAGTATATCCTAGTGGCAGTAAACCATGTGTCTAAGTGGGTGGAAGCCATAGCCTCACCAACTAATCATTCAAAGGTGGTAGTCAAGCTTTTCAAGACAATCATCTTTCCAAGGTTTGGGGTTCCTAAGGTAGTGATTAGTGATGAAGGCAGCCACTTCATCAACAAGATTTTTGAGGGTCTTTTGAGGAAGTATGGAGTTAAACACAAAGTAGCCACGGCTTATCACCCTCAAACCAGTGGCCAAGTGGAGGTTTCAAATAGGCAAATCAATACCATCCTAGAGAGAACCGCGGGAGTGACTAGGAAAGATTGGGCAAGCAAGCTTGATGACGCTCTATGGGCTTATAGAACGGTTTTCAAGACTCCCATTGGTATCACGCCTTTCAACCTCCTCTATGGTAAATCTTGTCACCTTCCTGTTGAGTTAGAGCACAAAGCTCTTTGGGCTGTGAAGCAAGTGAACTTCAGTCTCAAGACGGCAAAAGAGAAAAGACTGCTGCAACTTCATGAGCTTCATGAATTGAGGTTGGATGCTTATGAAAGCGCCAAGATCTACAAAGAGAGGACCAAGACCTTCCATGACAAGAAGCTGGTGCTTAAGAAGCTCAAAGAGGGAAGCCTGGTTATGCTCTACAACTCACGTTTGAAGTTGTTTCCCGGAAAGCTCAAGTCTAGATGGAGTGGTCTGTTTGAGATAAAAGAAGTGCTACCATATGGGGCAGTTACTTTGATTGGCAAGGGTGGAGAAAGTTTCACAGTGAATGGGCATAGAGTTAAGCCCTACATGGCAAGTAATTGCAGCAAGGAGAGCACCACGTTGCTTCTCCAAGAACCCCCTCTAGCCTAATCAAGTAAAGTCAAGCTAAGTGACATAAAACAAGCGCACTTGGGAGGCATTCCCATGACTATCATTGTACATATGTTTTATTTCTTTCTGTTTCAATTTTATGCTTTTTAGTTTAAGTGTGTAGGTTAAAGGAGATGGGAGCCGGAGATCATTATCTTGGAGTCAACAAGGCAAGGAAAAGAGAAGTAGAGGAAAATTATCGAGTGATAGATCGACTTACCCTGGCTCGATCTTTACTTGATCGAGTTAGTAAATCGAGTGAAGTCACTCGATCTAGATGAGATCGAGTAGACAATCGAGTGAGTCAGTCGATTGCGAGAGGATGACCCACCCATACGTTTAGCTTGAAATGCAAACGGGGTGTGGATCGACTGGTCTAACTCGATCCTCGAACTGGATCGATCAGTTCACTCGATCAGCTCACTCGATCTTTGCCAAAACGACCTCTAAATCGATCAAGGAGCTCGATCTAGGGAGCATGGCCATAACCACGTGGAATCTTGTAATGAGGAGCAGACTCGATCTATGGCTCGATTCAAATCAGATGGAGCCTCCAATCGAGCAAGCCTCTCGATCACAGACAAAATGGGCATGAGATCGAGGTCAAGATCGACCAACTTGACTCGATCTCATGCCAAGGTTGGTTTAAATTTTCCCCCTTCTCTCTCTTTCCCTCCCATTTTGAATTTGAATCTTAGTCAAGGCAAGCATCTTTGACCATGAGAATGTGTGTCTTGACCACATCTTTTTCAGAACCCACTTGCATGCATCCAAATATTTTTGTCTTTATAACACCTTGCATCCACACTCTCTTCACATTGCATTTCAAACTGATTTTTCAGAAAGAGAGAGTGTGAGTTCGGTTTTTAAAGGCATAGAGCATCTAATAATCATCCCATTTCAAAGGTATCATCGAATTGAATTGCATATTTGAGTTTTCAAGATAATTTCCTTTTATTAAATTGGTTGAATGATATTTGCTAGGGATTAGGATGAATTTTTAGAAACATCTAAGTATTAGGGTATTTTCTTAATTTAGTCTTATCTCAAGAGATTTTCCTCTTCTATTTATTGATGAATGTTAGAAAATCCTTAAAAATCTAAGATTTATATTTAGAGGTTTTCTCTCTTTGCCACATCTTTCTCTCTTAATCGTAGCCTATACTCACATTCTCTTTGAGAACTTGTGTTCCAGGTACCATGGCACCAAAGAAGAGAAGTAGAGATTTGGCAACTCAAGAGGAAACTCAGCATGTGGTTGAAGAAAGGGTCAGGTGGAGTAAGGAAGAGAAGAAGGCAAAGAAGAGGCTTGAGAGGTTGCGGTTTGAGCCTACAAAGTTTGCAAGTAGGGATCTCTTCGAAAGGCTAGGATTGTTGGAGGTTTTTGATGAGTTGCTAAGGGGCATGGGACTTGCTTGCCTATCACGGATGGACTGCCCTACTTACCCCGAGGCCACGCTTGATTTCCTCTCTACCTTGGACTTCTCATATGAAGAACCAAGCATCCAAACCCCCTCCAAGGGTCATGTCACGTTCAAGATCAGGAAGAAAGCCTACAACCTCTCCATCCCTGAGCTATGCCAAGCTTATGGTCTCAATGCTGCAGCCAAGCTTGTAGAGTTCCCTCCGCTCAAATCCGCGAACTATCTATGGGACTTGGTTAGCGATAGAGACTACAAGGCTAATACCGCCAAGATCAAGAAGGTGCGAAACCCTGTGCTAAGGTACACCCTCAAGCTGCTGGCCAACACATTCAGTGGAAGATCTGTAGCCCCAATGGTTACCAAGAACGAGCTGTGCTTCCTTTTCCAAGGAGTTAAGAAGGTTGTATGCGATTGTGAGGAGAATGATGAGCCAATGGAGGATGAACTTGGGGAAGACGTCAATTACGGTTGCATCTTGGCTTCTTTTTTGGTCAAGTACAAGGCTTGGGCGTTAAGGTGTAAGGCGAGCTCTGCACTCATAGGAGGCTTCCTCACACCATTGTTCATACAAGCGGGAGTACCCCTTGCATATTTTGAGCCTTGTGTGGAGCGTGCTTACATGGATGAAACCTACATGCGCAACACCGATTCCTTGGGACATACTCCAGCTCCAGGCTTCTATGCTTACTTGTTCTACAACCATAACCATGAGAAGAAGGTTTGCATTCTGCCAAATAAAGAGGAAACGCACCTACAAAGCATTGGCACAATAGAGTTCTTACCAAGCGATGAAGAATGCTTTGAGCCTCTTGGACACACAGCAGTCCCACCTCAGCTCGCTCTTGCACCCTCAGAGTCCCCTCCTTCAGATGCTTAGATGCCCCCGAGCTTTGATCTGCCTAAGCTAGATTATGAGCCACGAACAAAAGCTGAAAAGTTCCTTGCCTCGGTTGTTGAGATTCAACGCAAGGTTAACAAGTGTCAAGGCAAGATGATCAAGAAGCTGGCTAAGAAGATCAAGGTCCTTCAACAAGGAAGCTCATCTGAGAAGACTGTGAGTCACGAGGTTAAGCAAATGGGCGAAACATTGAGGAGACACTCAACCGGAGGTGTGGAGATCCGTGAGCCTCAAGTTGGCAATCAAGCTGCTCGTCATTCTCTACACGAGGGCACAAGCAGGAGCAAGGAAAAGGAGATACTTCATGACACTCGTAGAAAGAGCAGGAGGACCGGAGCAACCTCAAGCTCCAGTCATGCCTAGCTCCAAGGTACCAAAACTCAACCATTGTATATATCATGCATTTTTTGTTTTTTTTGCTTTATGGTTTTTGGTCTCCTCTTTAATTTGTTTGACACTGAGACGTTGTCATTCAAGTTTGGGGGGAGAGTGTGTGCTATGACATGTTTTTATTTGGATCTTATTTTGTGTTTGCATCATTGAGCCTTCATGCATCATCTAAGTGCATAGAAAAATACAAAAAAATCAGAAAATTTTCAAAAATTTCAAAAAAAAATCATATAGCTTGCATTTGCATTTTCATACATTTTAGGATCGAGTCTAGAATTTTAATCATTTAGATTGTTTACATTTACATAGGGGGCAATGATATGAAAATTTTCCTTGTAAAGTGTTTTATGCTTATGAATTGGTTCAAGGCCCTAGTCAGTAGTTCTTTGATGCTTTATTCAAACTTTGAAAATAAGCTCTAACCATATTTGGATCATTTGTCTAGATTTTCTTGTCTTGAGACTGAAACAAACATGAATTGAATCCTTTCCTATCAAGTGAAACCTTAACATGAATTTTGTATTATCATACTTGTGCATTTGAAAAAGAATACATGGACTACATATACATATTTAGGCTTTCTTATTCCTTTCACCACTCTTTGGTAAGCCTAAATAGAACTCCTCAGCTTAACCCTTACCCTCCTTTCAAGCCAAATTTCGTGTGTGATTTTTGTGAGGCCTTCATTTTTGGTTGAACTTGGCATAAAGTGTTAAGTTTAGGGTGAAATTATTAGGCTCTCATATTGATGCTAGCTTTGCATTTTGACGCTGGTTTTATGCTTGGTTTGGGGTGGGGATTGACGGGTGATGATTGAAATTTCTTATTTGTTTTGGGTTTGAAAAGAAGTCGGTGTTTGGAATTTGAATAAAAAGGGATTCATAGTTTTAAGTGGTTGGTCTTGTTTTAAATAAAAGCTCGAATTGAAAAGAAAAGAAGATAGCTCTCAAAAAGAAAGAAACAAATTATATGAAAAGAGCCAAAAGGCCAAGTAAAAAAGAAAAAAAAAATTATGAGAAGAGAGCTATCAAAAGAAAAGAAAAGAGCTAAGTATATATATATGGTCATACCACTAGCTATAAGAAGGTTTGAATGATGGGTTTATGTGGGTTATGCTTGGCGTCTTGCCTTGTTGTTTTGGGTAGTCTCTAGAGGGTGAGTGAGCTTGAAAAAAGAAAAAGAAATTAAATTAGAGAGGGATTAGGATCATTGTTAGTGTATATGGGTAGATGAGAGTCTAGTCATGTATGCATCAATTGCCTTTACCTTTAGCAATATGCATAAGTTCAACGCTTTTTGAGATAAACCATTGCATTGGAGTACCCATTTGAATGAGATCACTTTTATCTCATAACCTTTGTCCCTAGCCAAATGTATTCGGTTTTAAAGTGCATAAGTGTGATTCGTGGTTTGCTCTTAATTGAATGTTAAAGGTTAGGATTCTTGGATTGTTTGGAATAGGAGAGTCATGATTTGAAATTCAATATGTGATGAATATGGCTAAGTTCTTTGGAGTATGAGTTTGTGTGATGCATCTTAGAATTGAGAACTAGGACCATTGAATTGATTCATTTGCTGAAACACTTTTGGAAATTTGAGCTCCCACTTTTAAACCTCTCTTCCTTTCTTGAATTTTGTTTGCTTGAGGGCAAGCAAAAGGCAAGTTTGGGGGAATTGATATACTCATATATTTCTCATATTTAGCATGCATTTAGAGTAGTTTTCATGCATACATCCTTCATAATAGGCTAGTTTGCACCATTTATCTCATTTTACGTCCTATAACACTTTGCATCAGCATTTTGCATATTTCTTGCATTCTTGCATCATATTCAGGTTGTTTTGGATACACTGGAGCTATGGAGGGTGTGTGGATGTGCTAAGAACCGAAAGGAAGCCTATGGATATGTGGAGGAACTCAGCCATGCAGCAAAGAAACCGGGATCGAGGCGAAGATCGAGCTAGGCAGGTCGATCTAGACGAGATCGACTAGAAGATCGAGATACTCGGGTCGTTTCAAGGAAGAGGATCGAGGTCAATATTAACCAAGGTGATTGAACGTGAGTACGGACACGGGAACTAGGCCCGGGAAGAACGTGGGCCAGATCAAGGTCACGACTCGATCATCCAAGGATCGACTAGAAGATCGATAGAAGCACTAGATCCACCCGACCGAATCGACCCGACGATCGAGCAAGAGAGGACATTCTACGCAGAAGATCGAGTTAGAGATCGACGACTCAGGTCGATCTGTAAAACCTTATCTGGACAGCTCACTTTTGGAGTTTAGTGAGGGGACCATTTTTGGTTTTACCCTATTTTTGGGGGCAGCGAAACTGATATATGTTATCTTACACTTTGTCTCCTTGATCTTTATCTTTCCTTCAGGCAAAAACGCCATTGTTCTTAGTTTTCAAGCTTTTCTTATTTTGTAGACCTTAATCTTGCTTTAATCTGAAGTATTTTTCTTAATCCTTCTTGCTTAGTAGTTTAATCATTTTATCTTTTCTTTCTTTGCATTTTCATCTGTTTTAATCATGAGTAGTGAGTAAACCACCAAGGGTTTAAGGTTGAGGTGATTAAGGGGTTTAAGAGTTTAAGCTTTGGTTTTTTTCTTGTTCTTAACTTAATCTCTTCTTGGATTTGGAGGTTTAATGCCTAGAGAGTCTTAAGAAAGATCTCTTTGATCTCAGGGATTTCCTTATCCTAGCGGACTTAGGAGATCCCTCAAAACCAAATCCAAGAGACTAGCTCATCCTTTTCCAAACGCCATGGATGCTTATGGAGCTTGTTAGGCCATTATTTGAGATCTATGCTTCATGTTCTTCACCCTTTCTTTCCACCACACGCCATGGGTTAGGAGGAAAGGTTGAGGAAAGGGTTTATTCCACACACCATGGATAAATCTAGCTTTAGCTTCTCAAGGCTTAGAGATAGCACTAAATGTGTAGATCTATGATTTCTAAACCCAAAGTTTCAATCTTGAATCCCCTTAAGCATGATCCTCAACCTTGATTCTTTTTTTAGCATTTGAAACCTTGAAGTAATCATTTAAAAGTATTTGCATTTCCTTATTTAGCTTTTGAACTTTATTTTAGGTTGTTAGAACTTTCTCTGTTTATCTGCTTTAGATTTCGATTTTTAAAAACCAGTAGTTATACATTTTAAATTCTTAGAGGTCTTCTGCTCGTTGTTTAACCCTTCAGAGGGGATTTTTAAATTGTTTTCGTGGTCATCTAGTAGTTGCATTTAGTTTTTATAGATTTTTTCCTCATATTATCCGGATTTCACTTAGATTTACAAAGTTCTTGCATTCCTAGTATCTTTCATCAACCTGATTTGGATTGACACCTAAAGTAATGCAATGAAAACAACCTTCTATAGATTTGATAGTAAAAACAGCTGAGTAAAATCCTGTTATCAACCTTACCTATACAAGCACTGTTCAGATGGAATCTAAAGAAGATGTCTTGCAGAAGCTGAAGTTCAGGACGTGCTGTTCCACTGTCATGGTTCTGAGTATGCTGGCCATTTTGCTACCTTCAAAATAGTGTCCAAGGTTCTACAAGCAAGCTTCTGGTGGCCTACAATGTTCAAAGATGCTCAGACATTCATATCTCACAGTGATGTCTGTCAAAGGAGAGGGAAAATCAGTAAGAGACATGAGATGCCATAGAACTTCATACTTGAGGTTGAAGTCTTTGACTGCTGGGGCATCGATTTCATGGGACCCTTTTCTTCATCTTATGGGAACAAATACATCATGGTTTCTGTGGATTATGTCTCCAAATGGGTAGAAGCGATTGCAAGTCCTAACAATGATTCAGCAGTGGTCCTTAAGCTGTTTAAAACCATCATTTTCCCCATATTTGGAGTACCACGGATTGTGATCAGTAATAACGGAAAACACTTCATCAATTGAGTGTTTGAGAAGCTGCTGCAGAAGTATGGAGTTCATCACAAGGTTGCTACACCTTACCACCCTCAGACAAGTGGTCAGATTGAGGTTTCCAACAGGCATATCAAAGAAATTTTGGAGAAGACAGTGGGAAAGACAAGAAAAGATTGGTAAGCCAAGTTAGATGATGCACTTTGGGCCTACAAGACAGCATTCAAGACACCACTTAACGCCACACCATTCCACCTACTCTATGGGAAAGCATGTCATCTTCCAGTGGAGTTGGAATATAAGGCGAACTGGACTGTCAAGAAGATGAACTTTGACTGGAAACCTGCAGCAGAGAGGCGCCAGATGCAGCTGAATGAGCTGGATGAGATCAGACATCATGCCTATGAGAACTCCAAGCTGTACAAGGAGAGGACTAAGGCATATCATGACAAGAAGATCCTTGCCAAATACTTTGAACCAAATGACCAGGTACTACTGTATAACTCACGTTTACAATTGTTTCCTGGAAAATTACGTTCTCGTTGGTCAGGTCCCTTCACCATCAAAGAGGTCAGACCATATGGTGCAGTTGTTTTGTCAACTCCAGAAGGCATGGAGTTTGTTGTCAATGGACAAATGGTGAAGAATTATTAGGCGAAAGCCGTGATTCCCGAAGTACAGAGTATGCCTTTGGCGGATGCACCCACAGCCTGATCATGAGAACAGTCAAGCTAATGATATTAAACGAGTGCTTAGTGGGAGGCAACCCACTGGTAAGTATACATACTTAGTCTAATTTTTACTTTTTTCTAACTCAATTTTGTGTTCATATAATGTGTTTCAGTCAAAAAAAAGAAATACCCGAGGCGAAGGGATATCGACCACGGTCGACACCCCACTCGACACAGACCGGTGTCACTCGACACCCTCAATAATCAGGTAAGTCGAATTTAAATCCCGAAACTCATCTTCTTCGCCACACTTCTCTGAAAATCGCGAAGAACACTTATTCTTCACAAATCACAACTTTCTTGTTTCTTAACGGATTTGAGTGATTCAAAAGCCTATCTTATGCGGAATTTCGTGCTGATTCTGAATATATAACTCATTTATCAGATCTGCAAGGTATGACACTCGAAATCCCATCTTTTCAGTTCGACCCCAAGGTTTGAAAGCTTCAATTTGCCATATTTTAGCTTGATTTAGGACTTGAATCATGCTTCTCTAGGTTATTTAGGAGTAATTCGGCTTTCCCCTTTAGTTTTTACAGCTTGCTTTTGAAAAAATTTGAAATTTTTGAATTGATGATTTATTTTGAAAAAACTTGTCCGAAATTGGGGTTTTAAACTGGAATTGTTTGTGATTCATGGTCATTAAGTTGCTAGGGATGCTCGCCACTGATGATATAGGCCAGAATTTGAATTTTTGAATTTTTGATTTGTGGCCTGATTTTCGGAAATTTTGTGTTCTTGGTTTTCTGAGTGCAGATGGCTCCTCTGAATAACAAGAGATTGCAAACTGAGACTGGTGAATCCTCCAATCCTGCACCAGCTATCTCTTCTCTTCCACCATGGCCCTGGAGGGAAGGACTGAGAATCCCAATGGAGAGAGTTTGGGAGGATACACCGGTGAAAGAAGTGGCTAAACGCGACTGCGTTTTCAGGAACATCAACGAGCAGTGGGATGACTACAATACATTATTCTACAATGCCTGGATCAAGATGGATATCGCACCTACACGATTCTTGGATGCTGATACACTTCGCAGACTCGGGCTCAAGGAGGAGGCGCTGAGAGTGTTGAAGAAGATTGGCTTGGACACCATTGCGACCAAACAGTATGACCTGTACCCGGATTTAGTGTGCCAGTTCATTGCCACAATCAGGGTCTACTACTCCTTTGAGATTGTCAATAGGGCATATGAGGGCACTCTCACATTCATCATCCGAGGTATCAGATACAAGATCAATTTTAATGCGCTTTGTCTCATCTATGGGTTCGATTCGACGCGCACTGGAGTCTCTCTCCTGATGCCATTTCCTGATCTGCAGAGCTTCTGATCCCATTTCGGGAATGGGAGGTATGACTCTAAGACCTCCACTCAGACTGATGTGTGCCATCCCTTGCTGCGCATCATTGCCCGTCCCATCTCCACTACACTTCTTTGTAAGTCTGAGCCCGGGAAGATGCAAGTTTTTGAGCTGACTCTGTTTTACTATGGCATTGAGGATGTACTTATAGAGGAGTATGCAGTTGACAGTGATGTCAACATGGGCGCCCTCTTTGCTCATCAGTTGGTTTCACTGAAGACCAGCCGTTCTCCAGAGCAAGCAGCAAGCCCGAGAGTATTGGTAGTCTTCTCATCCCCATCTTCCGCTACTGCAGTATTGATACTTCCACCTGCAGAGTTGTGACTGTGCGCCACCTTCTCGATATGGACTACTTGAGGAGGACCCATTGGATCAAGGAAGATGAGACGCTATAGAGTTTTGTCAGCCACACTGATGAGCAATGTTTGATTCTGCTACCTCAGCCAGCTCTCACTACACTTCAGCCAGACCTCCTCAGCTTTCAGCCTGATGCCACTTTGCTTCGATCCGCACCAGCTACTAGGCACAGAGGAGGATCTTCACAAGCTGCTGCTTCTGCTGCTGAGGACGCACCTGTTGAGGCACTTGCTGGAGTGCCACCACGTCATTCCCGAGCATCCAGAGCTCCTGCATATCCTGAGCCGATTGGGTGCCACACGCTCCCCGATGTTCCAGACATTCCTATAGAGCAGGCCACTTTCCAGAGATTCATGGTTCAGAGTATCCAGAGCCTCTCGAACGCCATCGCCGTACTGTCGAATTGCGGCTGCGTTTGACCCTCTTCACCACCTCACGATGAGGATGAGGATTAGTTCCTCTATCTTTCCTGGTTACTTTTACCTTTTCCTTTGTTCATTTTCATTTTATTTGAGTCAGTTTTTGATGTTTTTGCTTTGAGTCAGTTTGTCAGCTTTGAGTTATGCTTTGAAACTTGTTTGAACTCCTGAGATGATGTATTTGTATTGTTGCTATTAATTGCGTGCTTGAGTGTTCCTAACAGTCTTGACTCGGAAGTACTTCAACTAACAACCCAACATGCAACATTATACATGTTTGGGTCAGTCACATTTTGTCTTCGGACTGGGTGTCGATCAACACCAACCATAGTATGTCGATCGACACCATACGTAATCGAAGGTACCACTTTCTCACCTATGTACAAACCGTTTCATTGCTTATTTTTGCGAACTCCAGGCTCGATAACACTGAGGACAGTGTTGTTTAAGTCTAGGGGAGGTCGTTGCTGACATCGTGTACATTGTGTTTGGGTTTTAGAGTCTTAAAGTTGAGTCAAAACCTGTTTTGAGTCAAAATTAGTTGGGAATTAGGACCTTTCTCTTGATTGTTTGTGTTCACTCTTTCGTCTGAGTGACCACTGCTGCATGATTAATACCAGTTTCTGACTAATGAAAAATCCTTAGGCTGACCAGTTAACTAGAAACATCCATAGTTATGTCTATTTAACTTGAGCTTCAAAAAGATTAAGTTAGTAAATCTGATATTCATAGAACTTGATTCCTCATTCATACCTGATAAATTGCCTGCAATGTTTGAAACGTGCTAGTAATCCTCTCCCTTGTTTAAATAATAAAAATAAAATAAAATATAAAAGTGTGATAAATTTCAGAAATTTGAGATGATTCTCTCTGGATGAAGGGTAGGAAAAATTCCAATGATCCCAATATTTTATTTTAAAGATATGATCAAAGGTGGAAGTAAGGTTAGGATTATCCCGTGATACCATTATTTACCTACACCTGAATAATATAATGAAACATTAGAAAAGAATAAGTATGGGGGAGAGAAAGAGTACCAAAGGTTGATAGACTGCAGTGAAAATTTATTTAGGTATAGTATGGGAATGAATCTAGAAGGTTCTTGAATATTTAGGCTGCTGATGAGGTTTAGCAATGATAGTTAATGGACAATGCTATGAATTTATTTGTTGAATCTGGGATGCTGTGAATGTCTAAGGAGAAGTACATAGTGGTTCGATTTGGTTTAAGAAATGCAGTGTGTGGATTACAAGATGAGCAGTTGAAACAATGATCTATGAGAAGGAGAGTTCTCGTGTTTTCAAACCTCGACTCTATATTTAGTTTTCTGTTTGCTTGAGGGCAAGCAAAAGCTAAGTCTGGGAGAGTTGATATTTAACGATTTTTATGGGTTTTTGACCATGATATAAGTCCTGTTTATATAGTCTTTTTGGTATTTTTCGATTCTTTTAGAGTCTTTGCAGGTCTAGGTGCGTTTAGAGCATAACTGTGAGTTTTGGAGCCTTTTAGAGCTATGGTGAAGCTGATGCTGAAAAGACCAAGTCGGAGAGCATTCTGAAGCAGGGTGTCTTTCGACACCAGCCACTTGGTGTCGATCGACACCGATCATGGTCGCAAGAAGGAGTATAAAAACTCATTTGAACAATTGCAACTTGGCCCAGAAGTTTCCCACTATTTGCAAACTTGCCCCAGTCATGTTTAGATTTGTATTTAGATTTTGAAAGCCATAGTTAGGCATTCATCATGTTTTCATTAAGACGAAGAGAGAAATTAGATTCAGAGCTTTTAGGGAGATAAATTTGTACTCTGTTAGAGAAGAATTTTGAACCCCCTTTGTCTTTTACTCTAACTTTTAATGCAATATTATTCAGTCATGATTTGTGTTTCAATTTCTATATCTGAGTAATTTGCTAATTAGGTTTTGGGTTATTCAAAGGTTGATAATGAATTGTTAGAACTGCAAAACTGGAAGGATAAATCATTTGGTTCTTCATTTAGATTGCTTTAACACTGGTTTTGAGATTGATCACCTAGAAATCAGATCTTAGGTTGTTTAATAGATGTGGAAACATTATTAATCACCAGAACTATCTTAGATGAGCAAAATAACTAATTGCAAAGGAATTTGGATTAGTGATTTTGTGAACATATCGAACCTGAACGATAATGCATGCTTAGGTTATAAGAATTTGCAAAGGAATTTGGAATTGTAGAATCTGATAATAGTTAAGCTCTGCGACGGAAGTTGATTGGTTTTACATTCGTGTTTTCGAGTTCTAGAACGGCTTTAATAAATAATCCTTTTAATCCATAGTCTGCGATTTATGTCAACCTGCGAGTTTTCCATTGCCTAGCGCCTTGTTTTATTGATCTTAAGAACCCATAATCCGCTCCTGCTCTTGATAATTTTATCTACCATTTTGTTTACTTGTTATTGACTGCTTAGCATTATTTAAATCTAAAATCTGTTGAGTAATAGTCTTAAGTCCTTGTGGATTCGATCCCTAAGTACTACAGTGATCTCTTAATTTGAGAGAATAGCTCTAACGGTTAATTTGAGCATATCATACTCAAATTTTCAAAAAAAATCCCTCTCTTGGTTTGGAACCAAGGTTGTTTGAATTTCAATTTTTTGGCTCCTCCCTGCCATTCTGACCCACTTCTGAGCACTTTTGGTTTTGTCCCCCACTCCATAGATAGCTTATGTTCCCCCCTTAGGCTCTATATAAGCCACATAACTCCTCTTTACTCTTCACACTTCACATTTTCTCTTCTATCACTTAGACCACGAAATCTTTTAGCTATTTCTCTCTTTTATTTGTCTTTTCAAAGTGCTCAGAAGTCTTAAAAGGTACCATGGTGAGAACAAAAGAAGCTGCTGGAAACAAAAGTCAAGCACCCACAAAGAAGGCGCCCTCTTCTGCACTTACCATAAGAGACAAGGGCAAGGGTGTTGCTGATGGGTAATCATCAAAGGCTGCTGGAAAGAGAGCTGTTGAAATCAAGGCTGCCAAGTCGAAGGACAAAGGAAAGGCAAAGGCTGTGGAAGATGTCTCAACCAAACAGCCAAGTGCAAGAGAATTCATGGAGCTCTTCAATCAGTGTACCTTCAAAGCTACAAGGTACCCTTGCATTCCCACAATGAAAGCACTTGGGGTATATGAAGATTGCAAGACAATCTTTGACATCATGGGACTTGGCTAATTCATGGAGAAACCACTCCCTTCCTACCAGCATCTCACCATTCAGTTTCTCTCCACTTTCAAAGTGGTGAGTTATGAAGAGAGTGAACTTGCCAATGGAGATGGCTGGATATCCTTCAGACTTGGAAAGCAGAAGTTAACAACAACCTTTAATGATATCTCTGAAGGCCTTGGTATGTATACTTATGTTGATAAGATGGACCAGTTCAAGATCAGTAAGAGGCTGCATGCAATGCTATGGGAAGTGATTGGGGTTGGCAACTACACTCCATGAGTCTCCAGGAACCAGCATCTGAAGCATCCAGCTGTGAGATATGCTCACAAGGTGTTTGCAAACACTCTTTTGCAAGAAAGGAGACAACCAATTTAACATCAAGGGAGCTAGATTTCATCTACAATGGAATGTAGCCACTAGTGAGCTCCAGCAAGGATGGAATGATTCGGGGCAGGCCAACAAAACTCCCTTATTATGTGACCCTACTGATGGAGTAACTATATTCCTATAGAAGCTGGATCATGCTCAAGGGGAAGAGAAAGAAGAACCCACAATTACACATTGGAGGAGTTATGACAGCCATCATGATGGCAAGTGGAGTGGACCTTGACGAGCATGCTACAATTGCTTTGCCACCACTATGGATGGATCTGGTGTATCTCAAAAGGAGTCACTACCTAGAGAAGAGCATCCAAGGGAAGCACATCTATAAGTTCCTCAAGCCATCCAAAGAGCCAGCAAGGTTTCTCCTTCCAAATGAGCAGCATACATCCATCACCATGAGGAGAAATATAGATTTTTGTCCAGAAGATAGAGTGATGTATCATGGTGGCCCTATCACTGAAGAAAGAGAAGAAGCTAGTGAAGAAGGTAGTGAAGAAGAAGGTGAAGAGAGAAGTGAAGAGGAAGTGCAAGAAGAAGCAGATGTTGGCGCTGAAAGCCAAGAGGATTCCCAAGAGGAAAAGCAAGATGAGGATGAGTTTCCAGAATACAACACCAAGAGGTTTCACTTCAAACCTCATGAGGTTCCAAGCCAAGGAAGCTCTCTGAAGTATGCCCATGACCACATCAACAAACTCCATAGGTGGTGTAAATGGCAGGATAAGACCATAAAGAAGCTAGTGAATCTGGTCAAAGAGAAGTTCAAGAAAGACAAGTCTACATCAAAAGGAGCTTCCCAACAGAGCCATGGCCATGAGTATACTTCACACTATGAAGAGCAAGTGTACCAGCAAGAACCTAATGAAGAAGAGGAAGTAATCTGGATGCCCCAAGTAAGACATTCCTTCCAAGTGCAACAAACAGATTAATGGGCACCTTGGGAACCTTCAAGAGCTTCATCGTATGAGCCAAGGTCCCAACCATCATCAGCATGGGAGGCGCCAGTTTACCCTCCTTCTGAGGTTTATACAACATGGCAAGAGTGGGATGCTCAAGGCAACTCAACTTAAGTACAAGCTCCTTGGCCAAGTTGGGTTCCTCCACCACAAGAACCAGCAACTTCTTCACAAGGCAAGCAGAGGAGAAATAAGAGGAGGGCGAGTCAGTCTCCACAACCAGCAGCATCAGGATCCTTCTAAGATCCAGGAGAGACTGAGGAACTCTCTTACACATCCCACCACAACTAAGGGACAACATCCTTCCATTGTATATACTATTGCATCTTTTAAGTTTCTGTGTATATTTTGATGTTGCTTCTCTCTCTCATTCCTTTTATTACACAAGAGACTTTGTAATTTAAGTGTGGGGAGAGATTTGGGGTTTGACATTGTTTGTTTTTTTCTTAGTTTTTCATTTCTTTCATCTTTGAGTCCCATGCATTCATACATTCATTTAAGGCACTGAAAAACACACAAAAAATCGAAAATTTTGAAAAACTTTGCATGTTTTTGCAAACCAAAAAGAGAGCATATAGTTGTATTTAATTTGCTTAAGATTGAGTATAGTGTTAGCATATAGGTTACATTGCATTTGTATAGGGCATAATGATGAATTCTCCTTGTAAAATGCTTAGTGTTTAGAGATTATTTCAATGTTTAAGTAGTTAGTTATTTGATGCATCATGAGAATGTTAAAAGTTAAGGTTGAACCATGCTTGAATTGCTAAATTTTATTCTCTCCTTTCACACTGAAAGCATTTGTTCTTTGAAAATTAACTATATCTACTTGAACCTTAATCTGAATTTTCAATTATCAAGTATGTGCATTGAAAAGTGAATTCATGGCTACCATATACATATTTGGATCATCTTCTTCCTTTTCACCACTCTTGTTGATCAAAATAGACAGTTAATCCCCCTTTACCAAACCTCATTTTGAGCTTAAACATTATCTTGAGAGTTGTGAGGCCTTTGCATATCATTTTCGAATTTTGTCTTGGCAAAAAATGTTAGGATTAAGGCTGGCAATGAAAAGCTCTCTTGTAGATATCAGCTTGCATTTTGAGCTTGATTCTAGGTTGGGAGTTTGGGATAAAGGGGTAGTGTTAAGTGGTTTGAGCTTCATGTTTATGCTTTAAAAAGAAGAAGGAAAAGTATGGGATGGTAGTATGGGGAAATAAGTTTACATTGTGGTTAAATAAAGGGAAGAAAAAGCTCTAAGTGATTATGATAAGGAGGCGCCAAAAATCAGCAAAAGCTTTGAAGGGTCACTCAAAAGAAGAAATCAGACCCAAAGCAATCCACCAAAGGTGAAAAATGGCATCTAATCAACAAAAGGAGAGCAAGTCCTAACAAAAAGGATCAACCACACAAGCAAAAAGAAGAAGATCCTCAACCATGAAGAAGGAGAAGGGTTAGAGTTTAGGAAAAGGGTAGATTTAGGGGTTCACTTTGGGGTTTAGAAGATCTTAGGATTCATATTTGGGTAAAAGGGTAGAAGAGAGCTTTTATTTGCATGTATAAGTGTTCTTTTACCTTTAGCATTTTGCCTAAATTAGATCATTGAGTGATCCCTTATGTTTATGAACCATGTGCTTGAATGAGATCATTTTAATCTCATAACCTTACCCTTAAAACCAAATGTCTTCACTTGATTTGCACAAGCTTGATTCATGGTTATGAGCTTAATGATTGTTAAAGAGTTGATTGATTTCAGCATTTGTCTAGGTTGAGATTTGAGATCATTTTGAAACTTGATGAGCATGGCTAGGTTCTTCAAAGTATATCTGATTGTGTTGGCATCCTACAACTAGGCACTTGAATGTTGACTTTATCTCTTTACCTTTAGATTTTTTTATTTGAATGTCCACTTTCAAACCTCGTCCTACATTTGTCTTAGTTTGATTGCTTGAGGGCAAGCAAAAGACAAGTGTGGGGATGTTGATATCTCATACATTTACATTATTTAGGCTTGCATTTAGTCCATGTTTTGGTCTCCTTTTGCATGTTTTCTTTCTCTTTAGTCCCATTTTCCTTTCCTTTTAGACTTAGGTTGCATTTAGGTTGTAGTTTGTATTCTCTATGCATTAAGGATGTTTTTAGGTAGTTAAGAAGCTATGTGAAGCAAGGAGGAAGTGTGGGAATGGTTTAAGGAGCTAGCCAAGCTGAGAAGGAGCAAAAAGAGCTAAGGAAGGCGATTTCTGGTGTTCTATCGATCATAGCACGAGCCACATCGGTCTGTATTGATCGATACAATACAGCAGAGGAGTTGAAGACTCGTATCTGTCATTTGCATCGGTCACTTGTGACCGATGGGAAGAGACAGGACATTTGTATCGGTCACTTGTGACCGATGTGATCCAGCCGAGTGACCGATGGGAATCAAGCGAATGGATCTTCGGTCATATGTATCGGTCACTTGTGACCGATGGGAAGCAAGCCAGCGTATCGGTCATCCGTATCGGTCAAGGAGTGGCCAATGGAAATCAAGCGAATGCTCTATCGATCATCTGTATCGGTCACTTGTGACCGATGAGAACCAGTCTGAACTTCCTTTTATTTACAACTTTGTCATTATTCTAGGGCTTTTGTCATTTAGTATAAATAGGCTTGATCTAATCTTCTTAGCATAAAGTCTTGTTCTTGCTTAGTTTTCTGATTACTTTTGATCTTTGTAAGAACAAATCTATCATTTTAATCAAAGTTTTGTATTTGCCTTTTAATTTCTTCTCTAATATCTCTCTTAATCATGTATTGCATTATTTACTCTTATGATTTGGTGTTTTCTATGATGATGCGTTAGTAGACTTTTTAGGGTTCTTAGATGTGGTAGATTAGGGGAATTTATAGGCTTGATTGGGGTTTGTTAGTTTTAAATTTGATTGATTCCTCTCTATTAATCTGTGTTTAGGCTAGATTTATCTTGATCACATGGATCTAGAATTAGGCTTCATCTTGTGCCCACCAAGTGTTTGATGAAATGCTGATCTTTTTTAATAGAGGATTTACTGGCCTTAGCTCAAGATATTGACTGTCTGAGGAGTATTTTGACTTGAATAGAGTTGGTGTTGCTTGCTTGTTGATTGATCTAGCACTAATGAGAGCTAGTTCTTGTTAGGATGATTAGTAAAGGGTTATTTGTCAACAGATTGGACTTAACTTGCTTGATAGTGAACTCTATGTCTAGGAATTAGTATTGATTGCTTGTTTTCTTCATCTATGGTGTTTGAAACAGCCTAAGTCTTGTCTTTGAATTCCCCAAAGTCAATAACCACATCTAGGATCCTTCTTCTCTTATTTGAATTTCGAATTTTGCTTTAAGTGCTCTATTTTATTGCTTTGTTTAGCTTCTGATCATTGCTAAGTTGTTCTCTTTTGAGTTCTGTTTGGTGCTTGATCACTTAGGTTGATAGTTATAGTTGTGTTAAATAACAAATCTCTTTGATTCACCTGACTTAAAGCTTTCTGCTCACAATTCTAATGGAATCTATTCATAACTTCTTTGGATTGATAAAAACCTTATGCTATAGTACAATTGACTAGTACAAGCAGAGTGATTGACCAAGAGAGTCAAAACTCTTGTATCAGGAAGACAAAAGTGTGGGAAGCTACGAACCTGGTTCACTCAAGAGCTCCTTAATCCACCATTCTGCTTTAGTGATGTAGACCTGGTTTGCACCAAAGTATACACTCTTAGAACCAGCCTTTGAAGCTATATGGATGGAAGGATGGCTTATGATTTGTATAGCCGATTGTATTAATTACACAACACAGAGGTTAGGCTCTGCTTTCTCAAGAGCTAATCTTCACAAGAGATAGAAGACACTACACGAATTCTTCAAGGGTTTGATTCCCCAAAGCATTTAAAAGAATCACATAAACAAAACAAATACTTTTTGATTTATAATTTCTTGGTTTTTACAATAAAAAGTGAAAGAGCTTAGATAGGGCTCGACCAATACTATTTTAAAACATTAAAAGAGAACATAAATGACAAATAAATTACTATGAATGATAGATCAATCAAAGGAATGATTTATATGGCCTTTATTGCTCGATTGTTGGCCAAATGAGGAAGACTTGAAGGTTCTTTGTATCCGGACAACTTGGACATGAAGTGATGACGCCTTGGAACATTCTGGACTAAAAAGAATAGACTCCAAGCAGGATGGGTTGAATAAATCAAACAGATATATATCCTTTGTATCAGATTTGATGTAATTGGCTCTGGATATGGCAAGTTTAGTTGTGGAGTGATTCGACTGATCCTCTGCTTTCTGGTGCAAGGTTAGACGTCATTAATGGCTTCAAATTTATTAGAAAAGTCTCCTGGTCGCCACACATAAGTTTGACAAGTGTTAAACCAATCATGAATAGAATCTGCCCGGAATAGAACCAAGTTTACCCGTTTCGGTAGATGGAGCATAACTTGAGACTCCGCTGGACATAGCTTCGGATCTTCAGCTTGATGGAACCATGAGAGGCCAATTAATAATATCCAAGTGGTCTCGGGTTGAGAAAGTTGCTGAGTTGGGTTGTGCAGCTCGATATCTGGTCTAGTCACGTAGTTGACTCCGAAACAATTAAACCTAATTGTAGGATCAATAACATCAAAGACTGAACCGGTATTAATATGAATCCAATTGAAAGAGCTTCTCCGTTGGACCAAGATTTTATAACAATTTGGTTTGTAGCTTAGTTCTTCCCGGTCTGGTCGGAATCCTCCATACAATGCACATATGTCCGATTCAGCTAGGCTTGAGATCATCGGTTTTGTAAGCGTAACTTCTTCATCATAATATTAATTTGGATGATTCAACTTCAATGTGAATCCTTGTTGAGTCAAGCTTTGGAATATGTTGATTTGTTTCTTAACTCCTTCTAATTTGCTAGATATGCTCTATCAAATGCACATGTGTTCTGGTCGGACCATTGGTGGCTAGAGGGGTATGTTTGATAAAGCTCTGTTCATCTACTGGTCTGATGACTGCATCATACTTTCCTTCTTCAAGAAATTTTATCGTCAAAACTTGTTCACTCAGATGAATGGTGCTGGACAAAACCGAGTCGTCCTCCCTTGGTTATTTAGTTGTGTTGATGGCAAAGTGGAGATGGTGGAGGTTCTTTTGCTGGATCGGGCTGTTCAGGCTCCTTGGACGGCAAGGTTAGAGATGTGCTCGACTTTGGTTCGTCGAGCGAATTGGATGCTTCTGCCCTTCTTCTTTCAATGAGGCTGTCCTCATACATCTTCTTGACTAGGGAGTACAACTTATCGAGAGCGGACTGGATAGCTTGAAACTAATCTTTCTGAGTTTCCATGTCTCTAAATCAACAAAAAAAAAAAATTAAAAATTTTATAAAATCAATGAATAAGACAGAAAAATTATTTTTGTGTGTGTTTAACAATGATGAAATTCATTTTGAATCAAGAAAACAAAATGAAAACAAAAATTTTTATTTTTTTTAGTTTTTAAAAACAAAATGAAAACAAAAACAATAGGGATATGAGCTTTTTAGTCTATGATACCAATGATGTAGACCTGGTTTGCACCAAAGTATACACTCTTAGAACCAGCCTTTAAAGCTAGATGGATGGAAGGATGGCTTATGATTTGTATAGCCGATTGTACTGATTCTACAACACAGGGTTTAGACTTTGCTTTCTCAAGGGCTAATCCTCACAATAGATATAAGATTCTACATGAATTCTTCAAAGGTTTGATTCCACAAAGCACTTGAAAGAATCGCATGAACAAGTTGTAAACAAAGAAGCTTTCTTTGAAACAAAAAAAAACTTTTTGATTGATAATTTCTTGGTTTTTACAATGAATAAGTGAAAGAGCTTATATAGAGCTCGACCAAGGCTATTTTAAAACATTAAAAGAGAACATAAATCAACATAAATGACAACTAAATCAATATGAATGGTAGATCAATCAAAAGAATGATTTATACGACCTTTATTGCTCGATTGTTGGCCAAATGAAGAAGACTTTAAGGTTCTTTGTATTTGGACAACTTGGGAATGAAGTGATGATGCTTTGGAACATTTTGGACAAAACCTAGTTTCCAAGCAGGCTGGGTCGAATAAATCAAACAGATATATCCTTTGTGCCAGATTTGGTGTAATTGGTTTCGGATATGGCAAGTTTAGTTGTGGAGTGATTTGACTGAACCTCTGCTTTCTGATGCAAGTTGGGACGTCATCCATGGCTTCTAAGTGATTAGGAAAGTCGCCTGGTCGCCACACATAAGTTTGACAAGTGCTGATCATGAATAGAGCTTTCCCGGAATAGAACCAAGATTACCCGGTTTGGTAGATAGAGCATAACTTGAGACTCCGGTGGACATAGGTTCATATCTTAGGCTTGATGAAACCGTGAGAGGCCCATTAATAATCTCCAAGTGTTCTCGGGTTGAGAAAGGTGCTGAGTTCGGCTGTGCAGCTCGATATCTGGCATGGTCGCGTAGTTGACTCTGAAAAACGTCAACCTACTTGTAGGATCAATAAGTTCCAAGAATGAACCGGTATTAATATGAATCCAATTGGAGGAGCTTCTCCCTTCGACCAAGATTTTATAAAAATTCGTTTTCTAGCTTAGTTCCTCCTGGTCTGATCGTAATCCTCCATTCAATGCACGTACGTTGGATTCGGCTAGGCTCGAGATCATTGGCTTTGTAAGCTGAATAACTTCTTCTTCATAATCTTGATTTGGATCGTTCAGCTTTGACGTGAATTCTTGTTGAGTCAAGCTTCTGTAACAGTTTATTTGTTTCTTAAATCCTTCTGGTTGTCTAGATATGCTCTATCAAAAGCACATGTGTCCTGGTCGGACCCTTGGTGGCTAGAGCTGTATGTTTGATGAAGCTCTGGTTCAGCTACTGGTCTGATGACTGCATCATTTATGGTATGCACACAAGTTTCTGGTTCTCACTTTCTTTGAGAGGAAATAAACTGGAATTGTAATTGATGAAGAGATGTCCTTGTTGTGCATTAGGCTGAGAAACATTCTAATGGAGACTAGTGGTGGAGAGAGGATACTTGGAGATCTGGCAAGAGTTGGAACACTAAGCATGCTGCTCAAAATATTTCTTCACTACAAGCATTGGGTTAGGACAGCTTCAGACACTAGTCCTCAAATAGCTTTTGTAGGACTCCTTACACCCATCTTGAAAGCTGCTTCTATCCCATTGAGGGAGTCTCCACATCCACATGAGTTCATTGATAGTTCATACTTCTTCAAGACTAGGTACTTTGTAGAAACCATGGAGGAGAAGCTGGTCTGTCAGTTCTACATTGATTTAAAGAAAAAGAAGAGGATACTTCTCCCTAATCCCCACAGCACCAATTTCAGAGTTACAAGCCAGGTAAACTTAATGACTCAAGAGAGTGAGCTTGTGGACACTTTTATTGAGCAACCATAAGTTGAAGAAGAAGAAGGGATAGAGGCGCATGAGATAATGCATGAGAGCCAAGGGTACTAATTCAGCCCTTATAACAAGCTCATCTCAAGTGAAGTGAATAGGGAAGCTCACAAGCAACTCAAGCAGCTCCAAAGATGGAACAAGTGGCAAGAAAAGACAATCATGAAGCTTGTCAAACAGTAAAAGGGATGAAGAAGCAGATTAAGAATTTGACAAACCCTGCTGGTGGGACTTCAAGAGCTCAAGAAGATTTTATTAAAGACAGTGAAGACCCCTCATTAGGCGCTGAAAGGATTCACTCTTTTAGGAAGCACCGAGACCAAGTTAGCATGTAGATTCTGGGTGGAAGCAATTGCCAGTCCACACAATGATGCTGCAGTGGTCCTGAAACTGTTCAAAACCATCATTTTTCCCAGGTTTAGAGTACCACGGATTGTGGTCAGTGATGGTGGGAAACACTTTATCAATAGAGTGTTTGAGAAGCTGCTGCAGAAGTATGAAGTTCATCACGAGGTTGCTACACCTTACCACCCTCAAACAAGTGGTCAGGTTGATGTTTCCAACAGGCAAATCAAGGAAATCCTGGAGAAGACAGTAGGTAAGACAAGAAAGGACTGGTCTGCCAAGTTAGATGATGCACTTTGGGCCTACAGGACAGCATTCAAGACACCACTTGGTGCCACACCATTTCATCTGCTTTATGGGAAAGCATGTCACCTTCCAGTGGAGCTTGAACACAAGGCAAATTGGGCTGTCAAGAAAATGAACTTTGACTGGAAATCTGCAGCAGAGAGGCGCCAGATACAGCTCAATGAGTTAGATGAGATCAGGCACCACGCTTATGAAAACTCAAAGCTGTACAAGGAGAGGACTAAAGGTTGACACCCTCGTCGACATTGACCAGTGTCGATCGACACCCACCCCCTGGTGTCGATCGACACCCTCATTAATCAGGTAAGTCTTTTTAACTCGTCGGGTTTCTTCTTCTTCCTCACTTTCTTCTCAAAACCGAAAACTCTCAAAATTTCCACAAATTCGCAACTTATTTGTTTGTTAACGGATTTAAGTGATTCAAAAACCTATCCTGGGCGGAATTTTGTGCTGATTCTGAATATCTAACTCACTCATCCGATCTGCAAGGTATGACACTCGAAACTCAATTTTTCAGTTCGACCCCAAGGTTTGAAACTTCCGATTTGACCTGTTTTAGCTTGATTTAGGACTTGAATCATGCTTCTCTAGGTTGTTTAGGAGGAATTCGACCTTGACCCTCAGTTATTAATGCTTGTTTTGCAAAATTTTGAAATTTTCGGATTGATGATCAATTCTGCAAAAATAAGTCCGAATTTGGGGTTATAGACTGGAATTGTTTATGATTAGTGATCACTAAGTTGCTGGTTAGGTTCGCTAATGATGATATAGGCCATATTTTCAATTTTCAAAATTTCGATTTTTGGCCTGATTTTGGGAATTTTTGTATTCTTGGTTTTCTGAGTGCAGATGGCTCCACGAAACAGCAAGCGAGTGCTGCAGAAGATTGGTTTGGGTACCATGGCGACCAAGCAGTACGATCTATACCCAGAGCTAGTGCGCCAGTTCATTGCCACAACGAGGGTGTATTACACCAATGACATCGTGAGGAGAGCAGATGATGGCACTCTCACATTCATCATCAGAGGCATCAGGTACATGATCAACTTCACTGCGCTTTGTAACATCTTCGGGTTCGATTCAGACTGATGTACGCCATCCGCTGTTTCCTGATGTGCAGAGTTTCTGGTCTCATTTCGGGAATGGGATGTATGATTCCAAGAGGTCTACTCAGACTGATGTAAGCCCGGGAAGATGAGAGTTTCTGAGTTGACTCTTCTGTATTACGGCATTGAGGATGTGTTGACAGAGGAGTACCCGGTTGACAGCGATGTCAACATGGGAGCCATTTTTTCCCATCACTTGGCTTCGTTGAAGACCAAGGCATTCACCGGAGCTCGGGGAAAGCCCAAGAGTATTGGCAGTCTCCTCACTCCCATCTTCCGCTACTGCCATATCGACACTTCGACTTGCAGAGTTGTGTCTGAGCGCCACCTCATTGACCTGGATTACTTGAGGAGGACACATTGGATCGCAGGAGATGAGCCGCTATGGAGCTTCATTAGTCACACTGGTCAGCGATGCCTTATTCTGCTGCGTCAGACTGCTCTCACTACACTGCAGACAGACTCCCTTAGCTTCCAGCCTGATGCTACACTGCTACAATCTGCGCCAGCTACTAGATGCAGAGGAGGATCTTCCTGCGCTGCTGCTTCTGCTGTTGAGGATGCGCCTGTTGAGGGCCTTGCTGGAGGTTCCTCTCGTCACCCATCTCTACCACGGACGCTGCCTCCGCCGATTGGTCGACATACACTTCCACCGACTCCCGACATTCCGATGGAGCAGGCTACTTTTCAGCGTTATGTGGTGCAGAGTATTCAGGCGTTGTGGAACGCTGTCTCGGTGATCTCCAACTGCGGTTGTGTTCGCCCACATTCACCTGATACTGAGGATGAGGACTAGTTCCTCTAGCTATCCTGGTTACATTTTTCTTTTCCCTTTGTTATTTTTCATTTTCTCTTAAGTCAGTTTTTATGTCTTTGTCTTGAGTCAGTTTGTCAGCTTTGATTGTGTCTTGAAATTTGTTTGAACTGATGAGATTATGGATTATGTTGTTGCTTTTAATTGTTTGCTTGAGTGTTCTTAACAGTCTTGACTTTGGAGAACATCAGCTAACAATCTAACTTGCAACACATACACATGTTTGGGTTATTCCATTTTGTTTTCGGACAGGGTATCGATCGACACCAACCATGTGGTGTCGATCGACACCACGCGCAGTCACAGGTACCACTTTCTCATCTCTGTACAAACCGTTTCATTGTCTCTTTCTACCAACTCCTGGCTTGATAACACTGGGGACAGTGTTGTTTAAGTCTGGGGGAGGTCGTTGCTGACATTGTGTACATTGTTTTGTATTTATAGTGTCTAAAAGTTGAGTCAAAACCTGTTTTATTGAGTCAAAATTTTTGAAATTGTCAGTTTTTCTTAGAACAAACCACAGAACATTAATGCTTATAAGAACCATTGCCACAGTTGTTGATTGCAAGTCTTACTAAGTTGAAATTCATAGGTAGATCAGTCTAGCAATGAAGGTTTAGGTTCTTAGAGAATCTGAAAAATTTGCTGTTAGCTCCACCTTAATGAACTTTAAACTTCTTGTCTTGGTGATTGATTCTTATTGATCTTGATTCTCTCTTTCAGCACTGACAATAAAGTTAAGATACAGTCTCTCTTTGATCTTCCCTGATGTAGTTTTTAAAAGATTAAGTCCATAGAATGGTGCATTCATGACCCTGTCTCCTCACAAGGAACAACAGTAGTGAACACACTGAAGAACATGTCTCCTCACAAGGAACACAAGTATTGAGTAACACCATATCTTAGACTATTAAAATACGAGAAAGAGCTTAAAATGAAAAAAAAAAAATCAAATCAGAAAGAAAAGATCAAGGGAAGAGAAAATAGGAGAACTGTGTTGAGACTGCTTGTTCAGTTGTGTAGGAAGGGAAAAGAATCTATAAGTGATAGAGATGATAAAACCTTGATGAGACATCACTTAGATAGAAATAAGGAGTTTAACAATAGAGATTTCGGATTTCTTGAACGAGCTTGAACTGGATTTGAAAGATTTGCTAAGCCAGTGATGATTAGACTGAAATTTGATCTTGTGTTGACCCTGTTGTTGATAAACTATTTTTCTAGCAGGTTTTATGCAGCAGAGAGGTTATTAAAACTCTAATGCATGCAATGTTGTAGTAAGGCAAGCAGGAGAGTGTCAATCCACTTCAAGGAGGCAGAGAATGCACAGAGAATGCAAGATCCTAAGCAAATCTAAGCAAAATGAGACACTTTATGGGAAAATATCAAAGAACTAGATGCAGCAACCTAAACAGAGTGAAACCTATTTTAAAAATACTAGAAAGACAGAAACTACCACAAAAAACAAACATATTGATTAAAGGAAAGAGCTTCGAATTATTAAAATTCGACTAGTGGATTGACCACGAGATCGACCACTAGATCGAGCAGTAACAATCGATCTCGTCTAAAACCGTAAGAACGACGAATCTAATGACCAGGATGCTATCAGGTAACAAGCGAAAGACGAAATTAGACTTAGAGATTCTAAAAGAAAGGGCCTAGGGTTGAGATTCATGTAAAAGGTTTCAAAGGATCGATCTTGGGTTTGAAACTTTAGATCGACTCACTTGGTGAGGATCTCTAAGCCTTGAAAACAAAACAAGATCTATCCGTGGCTTTCGGTATAGATCACTCTTTCATCCTCTCCTCCAAACCCATGGCTTTTGGTGGAAAGAGAGGTCAAAAGGCAAGGAAAACAGATTTCAAGTAATGGGTTAACTAGTCCCCCAAACTGCCATGGCTTTTGGGAAGGGGTAACTAGTCTCTAAGGTGTGATCTTCCGAGGCTTCTGGATCCTGTCAAGGTAAGGAACCTCTCGGATCATGAAGCTCTTGGCGTGAGAGTCTTCAAGCATTAAGCTTTCAACACCTTAGAAGAGATAGCCTTTAAAACGTTTAGAAAACAACCAAGATCGAACCCTTTCTACCCTTTAATCCTCTCAACCCCAAACCCAAAGTAAACTACTCGCTACACATAGAGTAAATCAAGCAAAGCAGAAGAAGTGAGACGATAAACATGAAAGGAAAACTGGATTAAAAGATAAAGATTCGAATACAAAAGCTTCAAAAGAAAACTGGTTCAACAATGGTGTTCTTCGCTAAACGAGAGAGAAAAAAACATGAAAGAAAAGATAAGCCATCTAAAAGTTATCGAAAAAGCATCTCGCCGCCTTGGCTAAAATGCCCAAGCAATCAAATGGTCCCCCCTTCGCTAACAGCCAAAAATGGTTGAAAGGACAGAAATCGACCACTGGATCGAGTGGTTCTCTTGATCACATCCGGGCATCGTGTCTTCGGCTCGATCCGGGTCTCGATCTTCTTCGGCGAATTGAGTGTTACATCTGATCTCGGTATCGATCTTCGGGTGGATCGAGTGGTGTACTCGATCTGGCTCTCGCTCTGCATGGCGTCATTTACGTCCGTACCGATTAATCGATTGCTTCACTCGATCTCCGTCTCGATCATTTTCCTTGGATCGCCTAGTAGGCTCGATCTTCTGGTCGATCAACTCCTGGATCGACCGGCCATGCTCGATCTGCTGCTCGATCACTGGTCCTTAGCATATTTCCGAGCTCCCACGAACTGCTACATCAGCCTCCACACGTCCACGAACCTCCATGACTCCAAAGCAGCCAGAAACAACCTGAATGTGATGCAAAATGCAAGGAAAATGCATATGCTGATGCAAGAATGCTCTAGCACCCTAAGTGATGCAATCTAACCTAAAACATGATACAAATGCATGAAAAACTAACTAATGAGTATGCAAAATGTAAGCAATATGCAATAACATCAACTCCTCCAAACTTACTTCTTGCTTGCCCTCAAGCAACAAAAAGCAAGTAAGGAAGAGAGGTTTTTAGAAAAATCAAAGGGGTTTTAAACTTTTTGCAAAGGTGCCTTTCAAATGGATCATCTCAATGTCCTAGTTAACAGTTCTAAAATGCTATGCTTACACTCATACTCCAAAGAACTTAGCCACACTCATCACACAAAGAAATTCAAATCATGACTCTCCTATTCCTAACAATCAAAGAAACTCATCATTTAACATTCATTAACATTCGAACCATGAATCAAACTTATGCACTTTAAAGCAAACACACATTTGGCGAAGGGTTATGGTTATGACCATAGAATGATCTCATTTGAAAAGGGTTTATAATCATAACAAGGGTTTCTCTCAAAAATGGTTTGAACTTATGCATAATGCTAAAGGTAAAGACAAGTTATGCATACATGATTAGATTCTCATCTACCCATGTAAACTATCAAATGATCCTATACCCCTCTCATTTAAGAAATTTAATCCTCACTCACCACTTAAGAGTCTACCCTTTTTCTCACACTTAGCAATCCCCAATTCAAAATAAAGACATTTTTAAACTTTTTAGGCTAGTGAAAAGGTTTTAAAAAATATTTTTGCTCTTAGAAATTTCTTATTAGTAGCTCTCTTATTATTATTTTCTTTCTTTTCTTTTTTTTTTTATTTGGCACTTAGGCTCTTTTTATTTCTTTTTCTTTTCTTTTCTCTTTGTTTTTTTTTATTTTTACTTATTATGAGAGAGCTACTTTCTGAAATTAGAGCATACTTAGTTTTAAAAACAAACCTTTCACTTAAAACCTCATTTCTTTCCTCAAAACACAAACTCCTTGAAATCGAAACAATTAGACAAGAAAGCAACCCCAATGATCCCCCAAACTTATCCTAAACCAACACCTAGCTTCAAAATGCAAAGCTAGCAATCAATATGAAAACCAAATCATGTCGCCTAAACCTAACACTTTATGCCAAGTTCAAACCGAAAGTAAGGCCTCACAAAGATGTCACACAAGAACATTTGGCTTCAAAGGAGGGTAAGGTTCAAGGAGGGAGTTCTACTTAGGCTCACAAAGAGTGGTAAAAAGGAAGAAGAGAGCCTAAATATTTTAAAACCATGTGTTAATTTTCAAATGCATAAGAATGATAATTAGAGTTTCAAATTAAGGTTTTCACTTATTAGAATGAGTTTCAAATCATGAGAGTTCAATTCAAGCCACGAAAATCCTAACTAGTGATCCAAGCATGGTTAGAACTTACTTTCAAAGCATAAACAAAGCATTAGAAAACTACCAACTAGGGCATTGAAATGATTCATAAGTAAAAACACCTTTTTAAGAAATTTTAACCCCTTATGCAAAATGCAAACAACTTAGGTGATATGAGAAACTCTAGACTCAATCCTAACATGTTTTTTTTTTTTTTTTTTTTTAAAGATGAATGCAACTACATGAATCTTTGAAAAAATTTTAAAAATTTTACCAATTTTTCATGATCTAAGACTCAAGGATGCAAAAAGGAAAATAAGATCAAAGAACACAAGATTAAATCACACAAGTACTCCCCCAAACTTGCTTGACACCGTCCCGGTGGCAAACACATCCGAAGGAGCATCAAAACACAATGCAAGAAACAAATATGAGCGGTTATATACAATGGAAGAAGGTTGTTTACCTCTGGTCTAGGCTCGGCTGGAACTTGAGGATGTTCCAGAGGAGCTAGAGATCGTTGCTTTGCCTTTGTCAGCTGGTTCTTGTAGAGAATGGCGCGCCGGCTGAATGTTGTCTCCATGGGTCTCGCGGATGACAATCCCTCCGGTTGAGAGCCTTCTCTTCTCAGGTTGTTGTATCTCTTGGCTTGCAGCTGGCTTAGGCTGGCCTCCCTGAAGTGCCTTAACTTTCTTCCCAAGCTTCTTCAGCATCTTCCCTTGCCACTTGTTAATCTTCCTTTGCATCTCTACCACCGATGCTATGAACTTCTCGGTTTTTGTCCTTGGTTCAAAGTCCAGCTTGGGAAGTGTATAAGCCTCGGGTATCTCGTCTTCCGTGCCTGGAGACTCTGATCTTTGACGTGGGGCAATGGCTGAAGCAGGCGGTCCTCCTAAAGGGGCAAAGCATTCTTCCTCCGTGGGTAAGAACTCGATGTTCCCAACACCAAGCAGCTCGGTTTCATCTCTGTTGGGGAGGATGCACACTCTCTTCTTGTCTTCGTCATCTATGAAGAGGTAGGCATAGAACCCTTCTGCTGGCGTGCGTCCCAAGCTATCAGTGTTTCTCATGTATGCTTCATCCATGAAAGCTCTGTTTGGAACGTGAGCAAAGTCATGGATGGGCACACCGGCTTGCACGAACAGAGGAGTAAGGAAACCGCCAATGTAGGAGGAGGTTGCCTTGCACCGTAAGGCATAAGCCTTGTACTTCACCAGGGAAGCCGCGAGCACACAGCCGTAGTTCACCTCATCGCCGAGTTCATCTTCTATGGGCTCTTCATCCGCATCCGGATCGGACACCAAGTGCTTCACACCTTTGAAGAGGAAGCACAGCTCCGTCTTCGTGACAGTAGGAGCAACAGACCTTCCACTGAATGTATTGGCAATCAGCTTCAGAGTATACCTCAGCACCGGACTCCTAACTCGCTTGATCTTGGCGGTGTTGGCTTTGTAGTCTTCATTGCTGATCAGGTCCCAAAACTCGTCTGCTTTCTTGAAGGCTGGGAACTCGACCTTGTGTGCATCAGCGTTGAGACCGTAGGCTTGGCATAGCTCAGGGATGGAGAGTGTGTAAACTTGACGGCAAACTTTGAAGTAGAGGCGGCCTTGAGAAGGGACGGGTGCACTAGGATTCTCATACCGGAATTCCAAGGTGGCAAGGAAGTCTATTGTCACTTCAGGAATGGTTGGGCAATCCATCTGTGACAAACACCTCAAGCCAATATTCTTGAGGAGTTGATTGAAGTCCCCAAGAATCCCGAGCCTAGA
Organism: Thlaspi arvense; assembly: GCA_911865555.2. NCBI lineage: Eukaryota > Viridiplantae > Streptophyta > Magnoliopsida > Brassicales > Brassicaceae > Thlaspi > Thlaspi arvense. The sequence goes on along the minus strand of OU466861.1, from coordinate 35,560,454 downwards.
CAAAAGCTCTCGATCAGCAAACTTTGTGGGTTCAAACCGGGCCCTCTCCAATCGCTTCTTATCCCTCTTTTCATCTTTGCTCCACCTGACCCTCTCTTGAGCAACCACTTCTTGTCCTTCTCCTTCTTGTGCTTGCTCTTCTCTGGTTCTCTTTGGTGCCATTGTTCCTGAAACAAGATTCTAAGGATATTGATAAGTAAGAGGCGATTTGATGAGAATGAGAGAAGAGAAGGAGAGAATTTATAATAGCTACCCTAGAATCTTGGGGAATAAATAAAAATCATAGCTAAATAAAAGGAAATCAAATCTTTAGATACTGAAAAATCTGGAATTATTCCAATTACTTAGCTAGTTTTAAAAATTCAAAACCAATCCTATATTCTAAAACAAGATCTTGCGGATTTAAAGGAGATTTTTTTAAAATAAAATCATTAAATTTGAAAATACCTTTGCAAGAGGTTTAGAATATCTTTTGCTAGCTCTTAAAAAGTAAGACTCTCACTCTCTTTGTTTAAAAATCTCGAGCAAAACAGAAATGAGAGGGTGAAAGGATGATTGAAACATTTAAAGACTTAGCAAAACCAAAACAATGGGTGGTCAAAGTGGTTTCTGACAAAGTCTTGGTCAAGGCACATCTTTCATGGTCAAAGATGCTTGCCTTGACCAAGTTTTTAATTTAAAAATTGGAGGGAAAGGAGTAAAGGAGGGAAAGAAAATTGTTACCTCGGCATGAGATCGAGTCCATTTGGTCGATCTAGGACTCGATCTCATGCCCAAAATGGCTTAGATCGAGAGGGTTACTCGATTTGAGACTCGATTCATAGTGAATCGACTCCTGGATCGATTGGCTCTCTCGATCATTGAGATGTTGGCTCCTCAGCTAAGTCCTCATGATCGAGCTATGTCCTCGATTTAGGGGTCGATTTGGCATAGATCGAGTGGTGGATCGAGTCGAGTGATCGATCAGTTTTTCACAGATTTTCCCGAGAGAAATTAGATCGGTCGATCCAATTTGGATCGATCGATCCTTTTTCGTCAAGGTCGATCTTGTCACTCGATCTCGTCTAGATCGACTGGCTCCTCTCGATTCACTGACTCGATCTAGCAAAGATCGAGCCAGGATCAGTCGATCTAGCACTCGATCTCTAGCCTTATTCTAACCCCTATTGCCTTTTTAAGACTTCAAAGTCAAGGCTTAGACTCCTTATACCTGTTCCTACACACTTGCAAAATAAAAACATAAAACTGAAAGGGAAATAAAGCAGAAGTATGTACAAGATAAACATGGGAATGCCTCCCAAGTGCGCTTTCTTTAACGTCTTTAGCTAGACCTTACTTGGTCTAAACGGATGGTGGGTCTTGGAGAAGCACTGAGGTACTCTCCTTGTCAAAGCTGTCTGCCAAGTAGGGCTTGACTCTGTGTCCGTTGACGGTGAATGCACTGCCACTTTTTTCCATCAGAGTAACAGCTCCATACGGCAAGACCTCTTGAATCACGAACGGTCCGCTCCACCTTGATTTCAGCTTGCCCGGGAAGAGCTTGAGCCTCGAGTTGTACAGCAACACCAGTCCTCCTTCCTTAAGCTCCTTGGCGACCAGCTTCTTGTCATGGACCTCCTTAGTCCGCTCCTTGTATATCCGGGAGCTCTCATAAGCATTCAGCCTCAACTCGTCCAGTTCATGTAGCTGAATAAGGCGCCTCTCCTGAGCAGTCTTAAGATCAAAGTTCAGCCTCTTCACAGCCCACAACGCGCGGTACTCCGTAGGAAGAGCCATGGCAATGATAGAGAATGTCCCTGGCTTCTTCCTTTGTAACACATCTCCGGTACAAGCTGTCTACTCCTCTTTTGTATAGGTAAGGCTCGTCCCAAAAGTAGTCACTAGCCTCCCTCATAAACCGCTTCTTGTGATAGCTGTTGAGATGTGTTGGCTCCTCACCACACGCTAGATAGTTCACCACATCAGCATACCACGGTAGATCCTCCTCCTTAAAACTCAACACTTCCTCAAACCTTCCTTCTAGCTTCCCACAAACAGCAGTAGTAATCGCCATAAGCTGCTCTTCTGGAAGAGAGTCATCTAAAGGGAGAGACTCGTTGATCCTTAGCCTTGAGAGGTGGTCAGCGACTCCATTTTCTATCCCTTTCTTGTCTTTAATCTCCATGTCAAACTCCTGGAGTAACAGAATCCATCTTAAGAGCCGAGGCTTAGTGTCTTTCTTCGAGTAGATGTATCGTAGGGCAGCGTGATCCGTGTATACAATAGCCTTGGAACCAACGAGATATGATCTGAACTTCTCAAAGGCGAAGACTACTGCAAGCAGCTCCTTCTCCGTAGTGGTGTATCGTGATTGCGTGTCATCCAAGGTCCTTGAAGCATAATAGATCACATGTAGCTTCTTGTCTTTCTTCTGACCAAGGACGGCTCCTACGGCGTAGTCACTAGCATCACACATGATCTCGAAGGGAAGAGACCAGTCTGGTGCTTGGATTATAGGGGCTGATGTAAGGGCTTCCTTGATGTTCACGAAAGCCTCCAAACACTCCTCAAGGAATACAAACTCAGCATCCTTGCACAACAGCCGTGTAAGAGGGCGTCCAATCTTAGAGAAATCCTTGATGAAACGCCTGTAGAACCCTGCGTGCCCCAAGAAGCTTCTGATCCCTTTAACATTAACCGGCGGCTCTAGACCCATTATGACCTCCACCTTAGCTTGATCAACCTCAATACCCTTCTCTGAAATCTTGTGACCGAGCACTATCCCTTCCTTGACCATGAAGTGGCATTTCTCCCAGTTCAGCACCAGGTTTGTCTCTTCACAACGTTTAAGTACCCTGCAAAGATTCAACAAACAAGCAGGAAAGGACGCACCATACACAGAGAAATCATCCATGAATACCTCTACCATCTCCTCTATAAGATCAGAGAAGATAGACATCATACACCGCTGAAAGGTAGGCGGTGCATTACATAATCCAAACAGCATCCTTCGATATGCAAAGGTACCGTAGGGACATGTGAAAGTCGTCTTCTCTTGATCGTTTGGGTGGATAGGAATTTCAAAAAAACCACTATACCCATCGAGAAAACAGTAGTAAGGGTGATTTGCAAGCCTCTCAAGCATTTGATCAATAAAGGGCAAGGGAAAATGGTCTTTTCTAGTTGCAAGGTTAAGCTTTCTATAGTCAATACACATTCTATGACCAGTAATGGTCCTAGTAGGGATAAGTTCATCCTTTTCATTCCTTATGACTGTGATCCCTCCCTTCTTAGGCACCACATGTATAGGGGAAACCCACGTGCTGTCACTTATGGGATAAATCACGTCAGCCTCTAAAAGCTTTAGGATTTCCTTCTTAACAACCTCTTTCAAGTTAGGATTCAAACGCCTTTGATGTTCTACAGAAGTGGCGTTCTCATTATCCAAGTGAATCCTATGAGTGCATAGCATTGGAGAAAGGCCCTTGATGTCACTTAAAGAGTACCCAATGGCTTTCCTATACTTTCTCAGCTCAGTCAAGAGCGAGTGCAACTCATCATCACTGAGGTTTTCGTTCACTATCACGGGATAGGTGTCATTAGGCCCTAAGAAAGCATACCTTAGCCCTTTTGGGAGCTCCTTTAGGTCCACATTTGGGGCTAACAGCTCACTCCAGTCATCCTCGTGGCTGTTGTTGTTGCTTTCTTCCTTGGAACTCTCCCTTGAACTCGAGGCATGGCCCTTCAGACTGCTTTACTCCATCGCTATCCCTTCTGAGATCGAGTCCTCCGGTCGATTCTCCTCTCGATGTCGTCTAGATCGAGCCATTTCACTCGATTCACTTACTCGATTTGATGTGGATCGAGTAAGGGATCGAGACGCTGAGTCGATCTCTTGATTGGACTCCAAAATGATCGGGAGGTCTCTCTCGATCGTCGACTCGATTGTCTTTCCTGATCGAGCATCCTTCTCGATCTGTCCGTCGATTGTTGCGCCGGATCGAGTTGTGTTCTCGATTGACTTGTCGATCTGTCCCCTGGATCGAGTGATAGCGTCGATCTCGGGGTCGATCTCTAGGCAGCAACCTTCTTCATTCTTGATAATCCTCCTCGAATCTAGCAGGTTCACGTACTCTTGGGTTCTCTGGTCCACATAGCCAAACTCTCCTGGCTCCTTAGTGAGTGCTAGCTTCAGATGGTCTTCTAGAGCTAGCTCTTCCAGCAACTCATCTGCCAATGCATCCATCATTTCAATATAGAAAGCTTGTCCTTCAATGGTAGGCTTCTTTAGAACCTTGTTATGTCAAAGTCTAGCCTGATCTACTTCCCCAAATGCAAGGCAATCTTCCCATTCTTCACATTTATTATAGCCCCTGCGGTTGGAAGGAACGGTCTCCCTAAGATGAGTGGGTCTTTAGGTTCCTCGTCCATCTCCAACACTACAAAGTCTGTAGGTACGTTTACACAACTGATTTGTACCGGTAAGTCTTCAAGAAGCCCCACTGGTAACCTCACGCTTCTATCAGCCAGCACTAATGAGATCCGACAGTCTTTAAACCGAGTAAAACCAAGCTTCTTAGCCACGGAGTGAGGCATCAAGATTATGCTAGCTCCGAGATCACAAAAGCAACTTTTGAACTCTAGAGGACCCAAAGCACAGGGTATAGTGAAGCTTCCAGGATCTCCCAGCTTCTTAGGCACTATCTCCTTATGAATAACCGCACTACACTCTTCACTTAGTACAAGTACCTCTTTGCTTTCTTTGTTCTTCTTCACAAGGGTGTCCTTGAAAAACTTGGCGCACTTGGGCATCATAGCGAGACAGTCTACAAGAGGCAGCTTGATTTCCACGTCTTTTAGGTGCTTCTCAAACAAGATCCGGTGCTTCTCTATAAGCTGCTTTTTGAAACGACCGGGAAATGGCAACTTCGGTACGTAAGGTGGGGGCACATAGTCATTCTTCTCCTTGGTGGTTAGCTCAGCTTTCTTCTCAGCGACCGCCTTATCTCCTCTCCTCGGCCCTTGGATCCAAACGTTGTCAAAGTTTATCTCATCATCGTCAGCCGAAGGTTTACCCTCCCCCTCTTGAATTACAACGTCCTTGTTGTTCTTGGTAGATACCGGAGGTTCGAGCTCTTTGCCACTTCTCAACGTTATAGCATTGGCATACTCCTTGGGATTTTGCTCACACTTTCCCGGAAGACTGTTCTGACCACTCGTACTTGCTTTGCCTTTCTCCAACTGCTTGATCTTGTTGTTTAGGTTGGTGATCTGAGTGGAGAAGTCGGTTAGAGATGAATCCAGCCGAGTGTTCATTTCAGCGAACGTCTGGTTGGTTGAAGCTTGCCCTTGTATTAGGTGTTGGAACATTGCTTGAACCGGGTCAACCTGTTGTTGTATCGGTTGTTGTTGCTGAGGTGCAAAGCACGGGGGGTAGTTAGGAGTATAACCCTTGTTGTGTTGTTGTTGCCCTTGGAAGTTGCTTGGCCCTTGACCTTGGAAACCACTACTCTGTTGAAAACCTTTGTTGTAAGGGATGAAAGGTTTAGCTTGTTGAGCAGGGTACACTTGATCTTTAGGGTTGGCTACATTGGTGCTTCGGTAAGAGAGGTTGTTGTTCTGGTAGCTTTGGTTGTAGCCTTGAGACTTGTAGTTGTTCTGTCCGGCTACCCAATTTGCTTCTTCTTGGCTTAGCTCTAACTCCTCTTGGTTCTCATCAGCTTCACCAACAAAGTGCACATGCTTCTGATTAGCTAAGACCAACTTGTCAATCTTTTCATGCAACGATTTGAGCTCCTTCTTGTGAGACTCTAACTCGGATCCTCTCGGTGCTCGATCATAATCTTCAGCATAGTTTCCATCACTCAACGCCAGGTTCTCTATCAGCTCCATACCCTCTTCTACCTCTTGACCGAGGAAGTTCCCTTTGCTAGCTGTGTCAAGCAACAACCTGATCTTTGGTGAAGCTCCACGGTATATGGTACTGAGTAGTGTCTCCTCGCTGAACCCGTGATGAGGACATTGGATCGTGTAATCTTTGAAACGCTCCATTGCCTCGTTGAATGTCTCGTTGTTCCTTTGATTGAAACCACTGAATTCGCTTCTCAACCGAGCTGTCCTGGTGCTTGAGAAGAACTTTGAGAGAAATTCCTTCTTACACTCAGCCCATGATGTGATGGTGCCTTGTGGGAGGGTCTTCTCCCAATGTCTAGCTTTGTATCCGAGTGAAAAGGGGAAGAGATGCAGCTTGAAAGCATCTTCGGATATGCCATTGATCTTGATCATCCCACATACTTGTTCGAAGTTGTCTAGGTGCTCCAAGGGGTCTTCCATTGCTAAGCCGTGGAACTTGTTGTTTTGCACCATGGAGATGAAACCAGGCTTGATCTCGAAGTTATTGTTTTGCACCGGAGGAGGAGTGATCCCAAACCTATTGTGGTGGGTATTGGGAGCATCTCCGGCTCCTATGATCCTTGGTGGTCTAGCCGCGTGTTGGGGGTTTCCATTGCCCCGTCCTGCTGGAGGAGGTCCTTCTGGATGCTCCTGTTCAGCCATAGCTTCAAAGTCAACCAAACCGTGCTGAACAATCTCCTCAAAGGCTCTTGTTTGCTCTCTGACTCTCCTTTGCCGTGAGTGACCAAGTTGATGAATGTTGTCTAAGGGTTGTAGAAGGTTGTTGTCTCCCCTTGAACGAAGATTCATGTACCTGAAAACACACGTTTGAGAGTAGATGTATTAGTAACTTTAAAAAGGTAAAGACTTAGTCTTTGCTAAGACCCAAATCTCTATGTTCTCTAAACACTCCTAGAATGGCAACGGCGCCATTTGATAAACTATTTTTCTAGCAGGTTTTATGCAGCAGAGAGGTTATCAAAACTCTAATGCATGCAATGTTGTAGTAAGGCAAGCAGGAGAGTGTCAATCCACTTCAATGAGGCAGAGAATGCACAGAGAATGCAAGATCCTAAGCAAATCTAAGCAAAATGAGACAGTTTATGGGAAAATATCAAAGAACTAGATGCAGCAACCTAAACAGAGTGAAACCTATTTTAAAAATACTAGAAAGACAGAAACTACCACGAGAAACAAACAGATTGATTAAAGGAAAGAGCTTCAAATTATTAAAATTCGACTAGTGGATCGACCACTAGATCGAGCAGTAACAATCGATCTCGTCTAAAACCGTAAGAACGACGAATCTAATGACCAGGATGCTATCAGGTAACAAGCGAAAGACGAAATTAGACTTAGAGATTCTAAAAGAAAGGGCCTAGGGTTGAGATTCATGTAAAGGATCGATCTTGGGTTTGAAACTTTAGATCGACTCACTTGGTGAGGATCTCTAAGCCTCGAAAACAAAACAAGATCTATCTGTGGCTTTCGATATAGATCACTCTTTCATCCTCTCCTCCAAACCCATGGCTTTTGGTGGAAAGAGAGGTCGAAAGGCAAGGAAAACAGATTTCAAGTAATGGCTTAACTACTCCCCCAAACTGCCATGGCTTTTGGGAAGGGGTAACTAGCCTCTAAGGTGTGATCTTCCGAGGCTCCTGGATCCTGTCAAGGTAAGGAACCTCTCGGATCATGAAGCTCTTGGCGTGAGAGTCTTCAAGCATTAAGCTTTCAACACCTTAGAAGAGATAGCCTTTAAAACGTTTAGAAAACAACCAAGATCGAACCCTTTCTACCCTTTAATCCTCTCAACCCCGAACCCAAAGTAAACTACTCGCTACACATAGCGTAAATCAAGCAAAGCAGAAGAAACGAGACGATAAACATGAAAGGAAAACTGGATTAAAAGATAAAGATTCGAATACAAAAGCTTCAAAAGAAAACTGGTTCAACAATGGTGTTCTTCGCTAAGCGAAAGAGAAAAAAACATGAAAGAAAAGATAAGCCATCTAAAAGTTATCGAAAAAGCATCTCGCCGCCTTGCCTAAAATGCCCAAACAATCAAATGGTCCCCCCATCGCTAACAGCCAAAAACGGTTGAAAGGACAGAAATCGACCACTGGATCGAGTGGTTCTCTCGATCACATCCGGGCATCGTGTCTTCGGCTTGATCCGGGTCTCGATCTTCTTCGGCGAATCGAGTGTTGCATCCGATCTCGGTATCGATCTTCGGGTGGATCGAGTGGTGTACTCGATCTGGCTCTCGCTCTGCATGGCGTCATTTACGTCTGTACCGATTGATCGATTGCTTCACTCGATCTCCGTCTCGATCATTCTCCTTGGATCGCCTAGTTGGCTCGATCTTCTGGTCGATCAACTCCTGGATCGACCGGCCATGCTCGATCTGCTCCTCGATCACTGGTCCTTAGCATATTTTCGAGCTCCCACGAACTGGTACATCAGCCTCCACACGCCACGAACCTCCATGACTCCAAAGCAGCCAGAAACAACCTGAATGTGATGCAAAATGCAAGGAAAATGCATATGCTGATGCAAGAATGCTCTAGGACCCTAAGTGATGCAATCTAACCTAAAACATGATACAAATGCATGAAAAACTAACTAATGAGTATGCAAAATGTATGCAATATGCAATAACATCAGTGGTATGTGGATTCGAAAAGTGTTAATCAATGTGATGTTCCTGATGTCTGACTGACTTTTTCTGTGTTTTCAAACCTCTACTCTAGGCTGTGTCTGATGTTTGTTTGAGGGCAAGCAAAAGATAAGTCTGTGGGAGTTGATATATCATGATTTTTGCTGGTTTTTGACCATGATATAAGTCTTGTTTATAGAGTCTTTTTGGTATTTTTCGAGTCTTATAGAGTCTTTGCAGGTCTAGGTACAAATGGAGCATAATTGTGGATTCTGGAACCTTTTGGAGCTATACTGAGGTTGATGCTGAAAGGACCAAGTCGGAGGGCATTTAAGAGCAGGGTGTCGATCGACACCCACTACTTGGTGTCGATCGACACCGGTCGTGGTCGCGAAGAAGTATAAAAGCTCATTGGAAGAAATTGCAACTTGGCCCAGAAGTTTCCCACTATTTTGCACTTTTGCCCCAGTTCGTGTTTAGACTTGTATTTAGGTTTTCTAAGCCATTGTTAGGCAGTCATTCTGATATTCATTGAGACTAAGAGAGAGATTAGATTGAGAGCTTCTGGGGTGACAAATCCATACTCTGTAGAGAAGAATTTTGAACCCCTTTATCTTTTACTCTATTTTCTTAATACAATATTATTCAGTCATGATTTGTGTTTCAGTTGCTATGTCTGAGTAATCTGCTAGTTAGGTTTTGGGTTATTCAAAGGTTGATAATGAATTGTTAGAACTACGAAACTGGAAGGATAAATCATTTGATTCTTCATCTAGATTGCTTTAATACTGGTTTTAAGATTGATCATCTAGAAATCAGATCTTAGGTTGTTTAATGGATGTGGAAACATTGTTAATCACCAGAACTATCTTAGATGAGCAAAATAACTAGTTGCAAAGGAATTTGGATTAGTGATTTTGTGAACATATCGAACCTGATCTATAATGCATGTTTAGGTTGTTAGAATTTGCAAAGGAATTTGGAATTCTAGAATCTGATCATAGATAATCTCTGCGATGGAAGTCGATTGGTTTTACATTAGTGTTTCAAGTTCTAGAACGGTTTTAATAAATATTCTTTTCAGTTCGTAGTCTGCGATTTATGTCAACCTGCGAATTTCCCATTGCCTAGCGCGTTGTCTTCTGAGTTTAAGAACCTACAATCCGCACCAGATATCATTACTTTCGTTGTTATTTTATTTTCATTTCATTATTGATTGCTTAGCTTTATTTGAATCTAAAATCTGTTGAGTGATAGTCTTAAGTCCTTGTGGATTCGATCTCTAAGTACTACAGTGATCTCTTAATTTGAGAGAGTAGCTCTAAGGGTTAATTTGAGCATATCAATGTGTTGAGGTAGGAATTAGTCGATTTCCTTGTAGACTCTCCTAGAGAATCTTTCCATAAGAGGCGCAGCAGGAAGAGGAGTGCAACTCATTCCCCCACCCTTCCTCTCCAGCAACATGTCCTACTCCATAGACACCACTTCATACTCTCCCTCTCAGGAATTTTAAGGTACACTCCTCTAGACCATTATACATACCATCTTTTATTTCTGCATAATTAATTTGTTTTCACTCTCTTCTATTCCTTTTCACACATAGGAATGTGTGTGATTTAAGTTTAGGAGAGAGAGCATCTAATGCTGTGTTTTGTTTTCTTATTTGATATATCATGGTTTTTATAGTTTTTAACCATGATATAAGTCCTTTTTATTGAGTCTTTTTGGTCTTTTTGGAGTCCTAGTATAGTCTTTGCAGGTTATAGTATGTTTGGAGCATAATTGGAGATATTGAAGCTAGTTGGAACATTGCAAGATGAAGCCACGAAGTATGCAACTCGAAAGGGGAATGATGGCTTGGGTGATACTCGTCACCCTTAGGGGTGACGCTCCTCACCCATAGAGGAAGGAGTCGTGGCTTTGTTTTTAAAAGATGGAGAATTATTTGCATAATTGGCCCAGAAGTTCCAGTATTTGCAAGAACGCTCCAGATCGTGTTATAGCTTGTATATATTAGGTTTTCAGCCATTGTTGGCTTTTATCTTAGATTTGGAGAATTCAGAGAGCTTTAGAGAGGATTTTATTCAGAGCTTTTGGGGAGACAGATCATATATTCTTTTTTGGAGAAGATTTCGAACCCCTTTGTCTTTTATTCCATTCTTTCAATGCAATTTTATTGAGCTATGCTTTGTGATTCCATGATCATGTCTGAGTAATTTGCTAGTTAAGTTAGGGCTTTTCAAAGGCTGATGGAGAGTTTGTAGAATTGCTATCTGTTAGGAATATCTTTTGGTTCTTCATCTCTGCTTGCTTTAAAACCGATTTCTTAGACACATCATCTATAAATCCGAAAATCATAGGTTGTTTAATAGATGAGAGAGCATTATTGATAACCTGACCTAGCATTAGATGAGCAAAATGATTTAGTGTAAAGAGATTTGGCTTAGGAGTTTTGTGAACAATTGAACTTGATCATTACTCCATGTTTAGGTTGTTAGAGTTTGCAAAGAGATTTGAAACTCTGTGATCTAGACATAGTTAACTTCTGCATTGAGAATTGATTAGTTATATTTGCGATTCATGTTCAAGACGATTCTTATTCATTCATGATTTCATGCATTCTGCATTCTTGGATTTAACCTGCAAATTGTCCTCACTTAGCGCTTTGAGTTTTCTGAGTCTTATATCAAATAAATTTCGCATGCTTTCTTTTATTTTGTTATTTCGCATTACATACACTATTTATTGCTTAGCTTAATCTGAATCTGAAATCGCTATTGTAGTTTACATACTCCTTTGGGATTCGATACCCCTTATATTACGACTACTTTGCTGTGCACTTGCAGTAGTTTTATTTGGATAAAACCTGAGCCCTATCAAGTTATTTGAGTAAACTAACTCAAGAACAGTGATATGACATGACTGCTCGAAAATCCCCAGAAAATAGTATTTATACATAAAGGAAGGATACCCTAAAGTAATGGCAAAAGTGTAAAAAAGCAGCTCTGGACTAGGTTCCTATCGGTCAGTTGTGACCGATAGGGTGATCGATGATGCCACGAAGTGTGCAACTCGAAAGGGGAATGATGACTTGGGTGATGCTCGTCACCCTTAGGGGTGATGCTTGTCACCCATAGAGGTAGGAGTCATGGCCTTGTTTTTAAAAGATGGAGAATTATTTGCAGAATTGGCTCAGAAGTTCCAGTATTTGCAAGAACACTCCAGATCGTGTTTTAGCTTGTATATATTAGGTTTTCAGCCATTGTTGGCTTTTATCTTAGATTTGGAGAATTCAGAGAGCTTTTGAGAGGATTTTATTAAGAGCTTTTGGGGAGACAGATCATATACTCTTTTTTGGAGAAGATTTCGAAGCCCTTTGTCTTTTACTCCATTCTTTCAATGCAATTTTATTGAGCTATGCTTTGTGATTCCATGATCATGACTGAGTAATATGCTAGTTAAGTTAGGGCTTTTCAAAGGTTGATGAAGAGTTTGTAGAATTGCTATCTGTTAGGAATATTTTTTGGTAATTCATCTTTGTTTGCTTTAAAACCGATTTCTTAGACACATCATCTAGAAATCCGAAAATCATAGGTTGTTTAATAGATGTGAGAGCATTATTGATATCCTGACCTAGCATTAGATGAGCAAAACTATTTAGTGCAAAGAGATTTGGCTTAGGAGTTTTGTGAACAATTGAACTTGATCATTACTGCATGTTTAGGTTGTTAGAGTTTGCAAAGAAATTTGAAACTCTGCGATCTAGAAATTGTTAACTTCTGCATTGAGAATTGATTAGTTATATATTTACGATTCATGTTCAAGACGATTCTTATTTATTCATGATTTCATGCATTCTACATTCTCGGATTTAACCTGTGAATTGTCCTCACTTAGCGCTTTGAGTTTTCAGAGTCTTAGAACAAACAAATTTTGCATGCTTTCTTTTATTTTGTTATTTCGCATTACATACACTATTTATTTCTTAGCTTAATCTGAATCTGAAATCGCTAGTGTAGTTTACATACTCCTTTGGGATTTGATACCCCTTATACTACGACTACTTTGCTGTGCACTTGCAGTAGTTTTAATTGGGTAAAACCTTAGCCTTATCATGTTATTTGGGTAAAATAACTCAAGAACAGTGATATGACATGACTGCTCGAAAATCCCTAGGAAATTAGTATTTATACATAAAGGAAGGATGCCTTAAAGTAATGACAAAAGTGAAATAAAAAGCAGCTCTGGACCGAGTTCCTATCGGTCAAATGTGACCGATAGGGTGATTAATGGTGCCATGAAGTGTGCAACTCGAAAGGGGAATGATGGCTTGGGTGATGCTCGTCACCCTTTGGGGTGACGCTTGTCACCCGTAGAGGAAGGAGTTGTGGCTTTGTTTTTAAAAGATGGATAATTATTACAGAATTAGCCCAAAAGTTCCAGTATTTGCAAGAAAGCACTAGATCGAGTTTTAGCTTGTATATATTAGGTTTTCAGCCATTGTTGGCTTTTATCATAGATTTGGAGAATTCAGAGAGCTTTAGAGAGGATTTTATTCAGAGCTTATGGGGAGACAGATCCTATACTCTTTTTTTGGAGAAGATTTCGAACCCCTTTGTCTTTTGTTCCATTCTTTCAATGCAATTTTATTGAGCTATGCTTTGTGATTCCATGACCATGTCTGAGTAATTTTCTAGTTAAGTTAGAGATTTTCAAAGGTTGATGAAGAGTTTGTAGAATTGCTATTTGTTAGGAATATCTTTTGGTTCTTCATCTCTGCTTGCTTTAAAACCGATTTCTTAGACACATCATCTCGAAATCCAAAAATCATAGGTTGTTAAATAGATGTGAAAGCATTATTGATAACCTGGCCTAGCATTAGATGAGCAAAACGATATAGTGCAAAGAGATTTGGCTTAGGAGTTTTATGAACAATTGAACTTGATCATTACTGCATGTTTAGGTTGTTAGAGTTTGCAAAAAGATTTGAAATTCTGATCTAGACATAGTTAACTTCTGCATTGAGAATTGATTAGTTATCTTTTTGTGATTCATGTTCAAGACGATTCTTATTCATTCCTCATTTCATGCATTCTACATTCTCGGATTTAACCTGCGAATTCTCCTCATTTAGCGCTTTGAGTTTTCTGAGTCATAGATCAAACACATTTCGCATGCTTTCTTTTATTTTGTTATTACGCATTACATACTTTATTTATTGTTTAGCTTAATCTGAATCTGAAATCGCTAGTGTAGTTTACATACTCCTTTGGGATTCGATACCCCGTATACTACAACTACTCTGCTGTGCACTTGTAGTAGTTTTATTTGGATAAAGCCTGAGCCCTATCAAGTTATTTGGGTAAAATAACTCAAAAACAGTGATATGACATGACTGCTCGAAAATCCCCAGAAAAATAGTATTTACACATAAAGGAAGGATGCCCTAAAGTAATGGCAATAGTGTAATAAAAGGCAGCTCTGGACTGGGTTCCTATCGGTCAGTTGTGACCGATAGGGTGATCGATGATGCCATGAAGTGTGCAACTCGAAAGGGGAATGATGGCTTGGGTGATGCTCGTCACTCTTAGGAGTGACGCTCGTCACCCGTAGAGGAAGGAGTCATGGCCTTGTTTTTAAAAGATGGAGAATTATTTGCAGAATTGGTCCAGAAGTTCCAGCATTTGCAAGAATGCCCCAGATCGTGTTTTAGCTTGTATATATTAGGTTTTCAGCCATTGTTGGCTTTTATCTTAGATTTGGAGAATTCAGAGAGCTTTAGAGAGGATGTTATTCAGAGCTTTTGGGGAGGCAGATCCTATACTTTTTTTTTGAGAAGATTTCGAACCCTTTTGTCTTTTATTCCATTCTTTCAATGCAGTTTCATTGAGCTATGCTTTGTGATTCCATGATCATGTCTGAGTAATTTGCTAGTTAAGTTTGGGCTTTTCAAAAGTTGATGAAGAGTTTGTAGAATTGCTATATGTTAGGAATATCTTTTGGTTATTCATCTTTGCTTGCTTTAAAACCGATTTCTTAGACACATCATCTAGAAATTCGAAAACCATAGATTTTTTTATAGATGTGAGAGCATTATTGATAACCTGACCTAGCATTAGATGAGCAAAACGATTTAGTGCAAAGAGATTTGGCTTAGGAGTTTAGTGAACAATTGAACTTGATCATTACTGCATGTTTAGGTTGTTAGAGTTAGCAAAGAAATTTGAATCTCTGTGATCTAGACATAGTTAACTTCTGCATTGAGAATTGATTAGTTATATATTTGCGATTCATGTTCAAGAAGATTCTTATTCATTCCTGATTTCATGCATTCTACATTCTCGGATTTAACCTGCGAATTGTCCTCACTTAGCGCTTTGAGTTTTCTGAGTCTTAGATCAAACAAATTTCGCATGCTTTCTTTAATTTTGTTATTTCGCATTACATACACTATTTATTGCTTAGCTTAATCTGAATCTGAAATCGCTAGTGTAGTTTACATATTCCTTTGAGATTTGATACCCCTTATACTACGACAACTTTACTGTGCACTTGCAGTAGTTTTATTTGGATAAAACCTAAGCCCTATCAAGTTATTTGGGTAAAATAACTCAATAACGGTGATATGACATGACTGCGCGAAAATCCCCAGAAAATAGTATTTATACATAAAGGAAGGATACCCTAAAGTAATGGCAAAAGTGTAAAAAAGCAGCTGTAGACTAGGTTCCTATCGGTCAGTTGTGACCGATAGGGTGATCGATGATGCCACGAAGTGTGCAACTCGAAAGGGGAATGATGACTTGGGTGATGCTCGTCACCCTTAGGGGTGACACTTGTCACCCGTAGAGGAAGGAGTCGTGGCCTTGTTTTTAAAAGATGGAGAATTATTTGCAGAATTGGCCTAGAAGTTCTAGTATTTGCAAGAACACCCCAGATCGCGTTTTAGCTTGTATATATTAGGGTTTCAGCCATTGTTGGCTTTTATCTTAGATTTGGAGAATTCAGAGAGCTTTTGAGAAGATTTTATTAAGAGCTTTTGGGGAGACAGATCCTATACTCTTTTTTGGAGAAGATTTCGAAGCCCTTTGTCTTTTACTTCATTCTTTCAATGCAATTTTATTGAGCTATGCTTTGTGAATCCATGATCATGACTGAGTAATATGCTAGTTAAGTTAGGGCTTTTCAAAGGTTGATGAAGAGTTTGTACAATTGCTATCTGTTAGGAATATTTTTTGGTAATTTATCTTTGCTTGCTTTAAAACCGATTTCTTAGACACATCATCTAGAAATCCAAAAAACATAGGTTGTTTAATAGATGTGAGAGCATTATTGATATCCTGACCTAGCATTAGATGAGCAAAACTATTTAGTGCAAAGAGATTTGGCTTAGGAGTTTTGTGAACAATTGAACTTGATCATTACTGCATGTTTAGGTTGTTAGAGTTTGCAAAAAAATTTGAAACTCTGTGATCTAGAAATAGTTAACTTCTGCATTGAGAATTGATTAGTTATATACTTACGATTCATGTTCAAGACGATTCTTATTTATTCCTGATTTCATGCATTCTACATTCTCGGATTTAACCTGTGAATTGTCCTCACTTAGCGCTTTGAGTTTTCAGAGTCTTAGAACAAACAAATTTCGCATGCTTTCTTTTATTTTGTTATTTCGCATTACATACACTATTTATTTCTTAGCTTAATCTGAATCTGAAATCGCTAGTGTAGTTTACATACTCCTTTGGGATTTGATACCCCTTATACTACGACTACTTTGCTGTGCACTTGCAGTAGTTTTAATTGGATAAAACTTGAGCCTTATCATGTTATTTGGGTAAAATAACTCAAGAACAGTGATATGACATGACTGCTCGAAAATCCCCAGGAAATTAGTATTTATACATAAAGGAAGGATGCCTTAAAGTAATGGCAAAAGTGAAATAAAAAGCAGCTCTGGACTGAGTTCCTATCGGTCAAATGTGGCCGATAGGATGATTAATGATGCCATGAAGTGTGCAACTCGAAAGGGGAATGATGGCTTGGGTGATGCTCGTCACCCTTGGGGGTGATGCTCGTCACCCTTGGGGGTGATGCTCGTCACCCTTGGGGGTGACGCTTGTCACCCGTAGAGGAAGGAGTTGTGGCCTTGTTTTTAAAAGATGGAGAATTATTACAGAATTGGCCCAAAAGTTCCAGTATTTACAAGAAAGCCCTAGATCGAGTTTTAGCTTGTATCTATTAGGTTTTCAGCCATTGTTGGCTTTTATCTTAGATTTAGAGAATTCAGAGAGCTTTAGAGAGGATTTTATTCAGAGCATATGGGGAGACAGATCCTATACTCTTTTTTTGGAGAAGATTTCGAACCCCTTTGTCTTTTGTTCCATTCTTTCAATGCAATTTTATTGAGCTATGCTTTTTGATTCCATGACCATGTCTGAGTAATTTTCTAGTTAAGTTAGAGATTTTCAAAGGTTGATGAAGAGTTTGTAGAATTGCTATTTGTTAGGAATATCTTTTGGTTCTTCATCTCTGCTTGCTTTAAAACCGATTTCTTAGACACATCATCTCGAAATCCGAAAATCATAGGTTGTTAAATAGATGTGAAAGCATTATTGATAACCTGGCCTAGCATTAGATGAGCAAAACGATATAGTGCAAAGAGACTTGGCTTAGGAGTTTTATGAACAATTGAACTTGATCATTACTGCATGTTTAGGTTGTTAGAATTTGCAAAAAGATTTGAAACTCTATGATCTAGACATAGTTAACTTTTGCATTGAGAATTGATTAGTTATCTTTTTGTGATTCATGTTCAAAACGATTCTTATTCATTCCTCATTTCATGCATTCTACATTCTCGGATTTAACCTGCGAATTCTCCTCATTTAGCGCTTTGAGTTTTCTGAGTCATAGATCAAACAAATTTCGCATGCTTTCTTTTATTTTGTTATTTCGCATTACATACTTTATTTATTGTTTAGCTTAATCTGAATCTGAAATCGCTAGTGTAGTTTACATACTCCTTTGGGATTCGATACCCCGTATACTACAACTAGTCTGCTGTGCACTTGTAGTAGTTTTATTTGGGTAAAACCTGAGCCCTATCAAGTTATTTGGGTAAAATAACTCAAAAATAGTGATATGACATGACTGCTCGAAAATCCCCAAAAAAATAGTATTTACACATAAAGGAAGGATGCCCTAAAGTAATGGCAACAGTGTAATAAAAGGCAGCTCTGGACTGGGTTCCTATCGGTCAGTTGTGACCGATAGGGTGATCGATGATGCCATGAAGTGTGCAACTCGAAAGGGGAATGATGGCTTGGGTGATGCTCGTCACTCTTAGGAGTGACGCTCGTCACCCGTAGAGGAAGGAGTCATGGCCTGGTTTTTAAAAGATGGAGAATTATTTGCAGAATTGGTCCAGAAGTTCCAGTATTTGCAAGAACGCCCCAGATCGTGTTTTAGCTTGTATATATTAGGTTTTCAGCCATTGTTGGCTTTTATCTTAGATTTGGAGAATTCAGAGAGCTTTAGAGAGGATTTTATTCAGAGCTTTTGGGGAGGCAGATCCTATACTTTTTTTTTGAGAAGATTTCGAACCCCTTTGTCTTTTATTCCATTCTTTCAATGCAGTTTCATTGAGCTATGCTTTGTGATTCCATGATCATGTCTGAGTAATTTGCTAGTTAAGTTTGGGCTTTTCAAAAGTTGATGAAGATTTTGTAGAATTGCTATATGTTAGGAATATCTTTTGGTTATTCATCTTTGCTTGCTTTAAAACCGATTACTTAGACACATCATCTAGAAATCCGAAAACCGTAGATTTTTTTATAGATGTGAGAGCATTATTGATAACCTGACCTAGCATTAGATGAGCAAAACGATTTAGTGCAAAGAGATTTGGCTTAGGAGTTTAGTGAACAATTGAACTTGATCATTACTGCATGTTTAGGTTGTTAGAGTTTGCAAAGAAATTTGAATCTCTGTGATCTAGACATAGTTAACTTCTGCATTGAGAATTGATTAGTTATATATTTGCGATTCATGTTCAAGACGATTCTTATTCATTCCTGATTTCATGCATTCTACATTCTCGGATTTAACCTGCGAATTGTCCTCACTTAGCGCTTTGAGTTTTCTGAGTCTTAGATCAAACAAATTTCGCATGCTTTCTTTAATTTTGTTATTTCGCATTACATACACTATTTATTGTTTAGCATAATCTGAATCTGAAATCGCTAGTGTAGTTTACATATTCCTTTGAGATTCGATACCCCTTATACTACGACAACTTTACTGTGCACTTGCAGTAGTTTTATTTGGATAAAACCTAAGCCCTATCAAGTTATTTGGGTAAAATAACTCAATAACGATGATATGACATAACTGCTCAAAAATCCCCAGAAAATAGTATTTATACATAAAGGAAGGATGCCCTTAAGTAATGGCAAAAGTTTAATAAAAAGCAGCTCTATACTGGGTTCCGATCGGTCAGTTGTGACCGATAGGGTGATCGATGATGCCACGATGTGTGAAACTCGAAAGGGGAATGATGGCTTGGGTGATGCTCGTCACCCTTAGGGGTGACGCTTGTCACCCGTAGAGGAAGGAGTCGTGGCCTTGTTTTTAAAAGATGGAGAATTATTTGCATAATTGGCCCAGAAGTTCCAGTATTTGCAAAAACTCCCCAGATCGTGTTTTAGCTTGTATATATTAGGTTTTCAGCCATTGTTGGCTTTTATCTTAGATTTGGAGAATTCAGAGAGCTTTAGAGAGGATTTTATTCAGAGCTTTTGGGGAGACAGATCATATACTCTTTTTTGGAGAAGATTTCGAACCCTTTTGTCTTTTATTGCATTCTTTCAATGCAATTTTATTGAGCTATGCTTTGTGATTCCATGATCATGTCTGAGTAATTTGCTAGTTAAGTTAGAGCTTTTCAAAGGTTGATGAAGAGTTTTTAGAATTGCTATCTGTTAGGAATATCTTTTTGTTCTTCATCTCTACTTGCTTTAAAACTGATTTCTTAGACACATCATCTATAAATCCCAAAATCATAGGTTTTTTAATAAATGTGAGAGCATTGTTGATAACCTGACCTAGCATTATATGAGCAAAACGATTTAGTGCAAAGAGATTTGGCTTAGGAGTTTTGTGAACAATTGAACTTGATCATTACTGCATGTTTAGGTTGTTAGAGTTTGCAAAGAGATTTGAAACTCTGTGATCTAGACATAGTTAACTTCTGCATTGAGAATTGATTAGTTATATATTTACGATTCATGTTCAAGACGATTCTTATTCATTCCGGATTTCATGCATTCTACATTCTCGGATTTAACCTGCGAATTGTCCTCACTTAGCACTTTGAGTTTTCTGAGTCTTAGATCAAACAAATTTCGCATGCTTTCTTTTATTTTGTCATTTCGCATTACATATACTATTTATTGTTTAGCTTAATCTGAATCTGAAATCGCTAATGTAGTTTACATACTCCTTTGGGATTCGATACC
This sequence comes from Thlaspi arvense, assembly GCA_911865555.2. Classification (NCBI taxonomy): domain Eukaryota; kingdom Viridiplantae; phylum Streptophyta; class Magnoliopsida; order Brassicales; family Brassicaceae; genus Thlaspi; species Thlaspi arvense. The sequence continues at coordinate 35,540,408 of OU466861.1, read as the reverse complement.
CCTTATACTGCGACTACTTTGTTGTGCACTTGCAGTAGTTTTATTTGGGTAAAACCTGAGCCCTATCAAGTTTTTTGCGCTGTTGTCAGGGAGTAATAGCTGCCTACAGATTTTTAGTATTAGGATTTTGTTCAAGTTTTAATTTTTTTACTAACTTTCTGCCACTTTTCTTTGTGCTGGTTTATGTGTATGCATAATCGCAGTACCAGAAGCAACAAAGAGAAGGAGCTTCTGACCTTAGGCATTGACGAGCTAGCTAAGTTGAAGAGGACCATCAGGAAAGCTAAGAAGCAATCTACAATGGTTAATCCACTGATCTTGGTTGAAGATGCAGAAGGTCACTTGGTTGACAGAGAGGGATACATGAGGAATGAAGAAGGGCAGAGACTGGATCAAGATGGGAATGTCATAGTTGAATAGCTGGTTCAACAAGTGGCACAAGACGCTGGAGCTCCTGTTGCTGCTAACAACGCTGCTGGTCGTTTTGTTTAGAGGACTCTAGGAGACTACAACAAACCTGATCAGTTTGATGCCAACAAAGCTGCAATCCGCCCTGCTGCTTTCTAAAGGAATGATTTTGTGCTCAAGCCTGATTATTATCAGCTGATGGGACAGCATCCATTCCATGGCTTACCTCATGAGCATCCAATGGATCATATTGAGAGGTTTGAGGATTTGGCTTCAAGTGTCAAAGCTAATGGAGTTAGCTATAATTTTCTGTTCTGCAAGCTTTTCCCTTACTCACTTGGAGGAGATGCTGCTTATTGGCTGAAGCAACTGGAGCCTGGTTCACTAACCACTTGAGAAGACACCAAGAATACCTTTCTGTACAATTTCTATGATGATGCTAGATCAGAGGATCTGAGGACCAAAATTGCATCATTCTCCCAAGGTCTTACTGAAGCTTTTAAGGCTTCTTGGCTTAGATTCAAGTTTTATCAAAGGGACTGTCCTCATCATGATTTCAGTTAGGTGCAGCTGCTTGAGATTTTCTTCAGAGGCATTGATTGGAAGTATGAGATGGCGCTGGATGCAGCTAGCGCTGGAAACTTCAACACCAACTGACCAGAAGAAGCAATCAGATTGATTGAAAACTTGGCCTGGACCAACAGCACCAAGAATGTAGATTTTCAGAGGATGAAACAAGCTATATGGGAATCAGATTGCTGAAGTCAAGGCTAAGAAAGACAGTATGCACAGCCTCTTGGTGGGGGAGAAGTCAGTTCATTTTGCTGCAGAGGTAGAGACTTACAAAAATCCAGAGGAGATTAAGCAGGAAGATGTGAATTTCATCAATGCTGGAGGATTTCAGGGGCAAAGGTATAGAAATCAACAGTGGAACAGAGGATACAACAACAATAATCAGAAGAGTACCTTCACAGGAAATCAGATCTCGCCTGGTTACACACCCAAGCCTCAGTTCCAGAAGACAGAGTTCCAGAAACCTTACCAGAACAGCAGCAACTTCAACAGGACCTATGGCTCTTCATCCTATCAATCTGCACCTCCCCAAGGGAACAAGATGGAAGCTATGCTTGACCAGATCCTAGAAGGACAGCACAAGCTGACAGTGGACTTCAATGGCAAGATGGATTCACTGTATCAGGACTTGAATGGGAAAATTGAAAGTCTGAACTCTCATATGAAGAAGCTTGCTGTTCAAGTTGCTCAAACTGCAGGAGCTGTTCAGAGGCAAGAGGGATTCCTTCCAGGAAGGACTGATGCTAATCCCAAACACCATGTGAATTCCATTAGATTGAGGAGTGGAAAGAACCTGCAACCAGTGTTGCAGAAGGATTTGAGCTCAAGAGATTTCGTTGGACTTGAAGAGTATAAAGATGATGAAATCTATGCTGAAAAAACATGAGTGACGATCGTCACCCAGCAGGGGTGTCGCTCGTCACCCACATTGCAAAATCCTGATCCCTTTTCTTCACAAATTGGTGACGACCGTCACCAGGTGGGTGACGCTCGTCACCCACTTTAAGAGGATACTCGCAATTTCTCCAAAACGAGTGACGAGCGACACCAATCCAGTGACGCTCGTCACTTGTTGCGACCAACTGCGGTTTCGACTGAGACTTCAAATAATGCTAAGGAGACAGTGTATAATCCTAAGATACCCTATCCTAAGCATCCTAAGAAGTCTAAACAATAGCTTAAATATGCTAAATGCAAGGCTATCATGGATAAGTTGGTCATTGAGATTCCATTGATTGATGTAGTGAGGATTACTCCTGTTATAAGTAGGTATATGGAGAGGATGGTGACCAACAACTTGAGCTTAGAAGCTGGAGCAATGATGATCAACGAGCAGGTCAGTGCAGTGATTCAGAAGAGAGTGCCAGAGAAGCGTTGATGTTACTGCATATTGCATGCATTTTGCATACATATTAGTTAGCTTTTCATGCATTTACATCATGCTTTAGACTAGATTGCATCACTTAGGGTCCTAGAGCATTCTCGCACCAGTATACGCATGTTCCTTGCATTTTGCATCACATTCAGGTTGTTTCTGGCCACTTTGGAGTCGTGGAGGTTCGTGGACATGCTGAAGCTGTTGTGGCGGTTCGTGGATGGTCGGATGTTTGCTAAGGACCAGAGATCGGGGAGCAGATCGAGCATGGCAGGTCGATCTAGATGAGATCGACCAGAAGATCGAGTGGAGCAATCGATCAAACGGTACATATGTAAATGACGCCATGCAGAGCGAGAGCCGGATCGAGTCCACCACTCGATCCAACCAAAGATCGATACCAACATCGGAATCAACACTCGATCCGCCGAATATGATCGATACCCAGATCGAGTTGAAGACACGATGTCCGAAAATGATCGAGAGAGCCGCTCGATCCCGAAGTCGATCTCTGTTCTTTCAACCGTTTTTGGCCGCTAGCGAGGGGGGGACCATCGAGTTGTTTTCGCCATTTTGGGAAGGCGGCGATGTCTCTTTCCACACTTTTTTCAATCTTATTTTTTTATGCTTTTTCTCTCTGGTTTGGAGATTATCCACCATTGTTGAACTTGAAGTTTTTTTTTTTTTATAATCGAATCGTTTTGAAGTTGAATCTAGTTCTTTTTCATGTTCATCGTTTCTTTCTCCATGCTTTGCTTGATTTATCTTATGTGTAGTGAGTAGTTTCATTAGGGTTTCGGGGTTGAGAGGATTCAAGGGGTCAAAAAGGTTTTCAATCTTGGAGTTTTCTAGCGCTTAATGGCTATCTCTTCTAGGGTGTTGAGTTCCTAAAGCTTAAAGACTCTCACGCCAAGAGCTTTATGATCCGAGAGGTCTCTTACCTTGACAGGATCCAGGGACCTCTGAAGATCGCACCCTAGAGACTAGTTACCTCTTCCCAAAAGCCATGGAAATTTGGGGGACTAGTTAAGCCATGTGTTTGAAATCTGTTTTTCCTGCCCTTCAACCTCTCTTTCCACCAGAAGCCATGGGTTTGGAGGAGAGGATGAAGGAGTGATCTATACCGAAAACCACGGATAGATCTTATTTCGTTTTCAAGGCTTAGAGATTCTCACAAAGTGAGTCGATTTGAAGTTTTCAACCCAAGCTCGGACCTTTGAAACCCCTGACCATGAATCTCAACCCTAGACCCTCTTTCTTAGCATTTTTACACCCTCCCTTGTCATTCGCTTAATCTTTGATAGCACCCTGGTCGTTAGTTTCGCTGCTCTTACATTTTTAGACGAGATCGATCGTTGTTGCTCGATCTAGTGGTCGATCCCGTGGTCGATCCACTAGTCGAATTTTAGTAATTCGTAGCTTTGTTCTTTAATTATTCTGTTTGTTCCTCATGGTAGTTTGATCATTTCTGGTAATTTTAAAATAGTTTTGCATTCCATTTAGTTCTCGCATCTAGTTTTTAGGGACTTTCTCAAAACTGATAAACTAATTTCTCAAGCAGGTTTTATGCAGCAGAGTGGTTATCAAAACTCTAATGCATGCAATGTTGTAGTAAGGCAAGCAGGAGAGTGTCAATCCACTTCTAGGAGGCAGAGAATGTACAGAGAATGCAAGATCCTAAGCAAATCTAAGCAAAATGAGACAGTTTATGAGAAATTAACTAAAAACTAGATGCAGCAACCTGAACAGAACGAAACCTATTTTAAAAATACTAGAAAGGAAGCAACTACCACGAGAAACAAACAGATTAATTAAAGGAAAGAGCTTCGAATTGTTAAAAATCGACTAGTGGATCGACCACAAGATCGACCACTAGATCGAGCAGTAACGATCGATCTCGTCTAAAACCGTAAGAACAAAAAATCTAATGACCAGGATGCTATCAGGTAACAAGCGAAAGACGAAATAGGACTTAAAGATTCTAAAAGAAAGGGTTTAGGGTTGAGGTTCATGTAAAGGGTTTCAAAGGATCGATCTTGGGTTTGAAACTTTAGATCGACTCACTTGGTGAGGATCTCTAAGCCTTGAAAACAAAACAAGATCTATCCGTGGCTTTCAGTATAGATCACTCTTTCATCCTCTCCTCCAAACCCATGGCTTTTGGTGGAAAGAGAGGTCGAAAGGCAAGGAAAACAGATTTCAAGTAATTGCTTAACTAGTCCCCCAAACTTCCATGGCTTTTGGGAAGGGGTAACTAGTCTCTAAGGTGAGATCTTCCGAGGCTCCTGGATCCTGTCAAGGTAAGGAACCTCTCGGATCATGAAGCTCTTGGCGTGAGAGTCTTCAAGCATTAAGCTTTCAACACTTTAGAAGAGATAGCCTTAAAAACGTTTAGAAAACAAACCAAGATCGAACCCTTTCTACCCCTTAATCCTCTCAACCCCGAACCCAAAGTAACTACTCGCTACACATAGAGTAAATCAAGCAATGCAGAAGAAATACAACGATGAACATGAAAGGAAACTCGATTAAAAGATAAAGATTCGAATACAAAAGCTCCAAAAGAAAACTGGTTCAACAATGGTGTTCTTCGCTAAACGAGAGAGGAAACATGAAAGAAAAGATAAGAATCTAAAAGTTATCGAAAAAGCATCTCGCCGCCTTGCCTAAAATGTCCAAACAAGCCAATGGTCCCCCCTTCGCTAACAGCCAAAAACGGTTGAAAGGACAGAAATTGACCACTGGATCGAGTGGTTCTCTCGATCACATCCGGGCATCATGTCTTCGGCTCGATCCGGGTATCGATCTTCTTCGGCGAATCGAGTGTTGCATCCGATCTCGGTATCGATCTTCGGGTGGATCGAGTGGTGTACTCGATCTGGCTCTCGCTCTGCATGGCGTCATTTACGTCCGTACCGATTGATCGATTGCTTCACTCGATCTCCGTCTCGATCATTCTCCTTGGATCGCCTAGTTGGCTCGATCTTCTGGTCGATCAACTCCTGGATCGATCGGCCATGCTCGATCTGCTCATCGATCACTGGTCCTTAGCATATTTCCGAGTTCCCACGAACTGGTACATCAGCCTCCACACGCCGACGAACCTCCATGACTCCAAAGCAGCCAGAAACAACCTGAATGTGATGCAAAATGCAAGGAAAATGCATATGCTGATGCAAGAATGTTCTAGGACCCTAAGTGATGCAATCTAACCTAAAACATGATACAAATGCATGAAAAACTAACTAATGAGTATGCAAAATGTATGCAATATGCAATAACATCAAAAACCGATCTTTATTCGCTTAGATTTGCAAAGCCCTTGCATTCTCTTTGATCTTCCTAACTCCTAGAAATGGATTGACTCTCACTTGCATACTGTACTAAAACCTAAGTGTTGCATTTGAGTTTGATAGCCTCATTGCATCCTCACCCTTGCAAAGAAAGTTAGTTATCAAATGGCACCGTTGCCATTCTAGGAGTTTTAGAAAGCATAGAGATTTGGAGCTTAGTAAAGACTAAGCATTTACCTTGTTTTAGTTACTAATATCTCTACTCTAAAACGTGTGTCTCTCAGGTACATGAATCTTCGTTCAAGCGGAGACAATAATCTATTTCAACCCTTGGAAAACATTCATCAGCTTGGTCATTCGCGGCAAAGAAGAGTACGAGAACAAGCCAGAGCCTTTGAGGAGATTGTTCAGCACGGTTTGGTTGACTTTGAAGCTATGGCTGAACACGAGCATCCAGAGGGACCTCCTCCAGCTCACGGGGCAGTGGGAAGGGGCAATGGAAACCCCCAACACGCGGCTAGACCCCCAAGGATCATAGGAGCCGGAGATGCTCCCAATACTCATCACAATAGGTTTGGGATCACTCCTCCTCCTGTACAAAACAACAACTTCGAAATTAAGCCGGGTTTCATCTCCATGGTGCAAAACAACAAGTTCCACGGCTTAGCAATGGAAGATCCCTTGGAGCACCTTGACAATTTTGAGCAAGTATGTGGGATGATCAAGATAAACGGCATATCAGAAGATGCTTTCAAGCTGCGCCTCTTTCCCTTTTCACTCAGAGACAAAGCTAGGCATTGGGAGAAGACCCTCCCACAAGGCACCATTACCTCATGGGCCGAGTGTAAGAAGGCCTTTCTCTCAAAATTCTTCTCTAGCACCAGAACAGCACGGTTGAGAAGCAAAATCATCAGCTTCACTCAACGAAACAACGAGACATTCAACGAGGCAATGGAACGTTTCAAAGACTACACGATCCAATGTCCTCATCACGGTTTCAGTGAGGAGACCTTACTCAGCACCATCTACCGCGGAGCTTCACTAAAAATCAGGTTGTTGCTTGACACAGCTAGTAAAGAGAACTTCCTTGGTCAGGAGGTAGAAGAGGGCATGGAGCTGATTGAAAACTTGGCATTGAGTGATGGCAACTACGCTGAGGATTATGACCGTGCACCGAGAGGATCCGAGCTAGAGTCTCACAAAAAAGAGCTGAAATCTTTGCATGAGAAGATTGATAAGCTGGTGCTAGCCAACCAGAAGCATGTTCACTTTGTTGGTGAAACTTATGAGAATCCAGAAGAGCTTGAGTTGAGCCAGGAAGAAGCCAATTGGGTGGCGGGACAGAACAATTACAAACCTCACGGCTACAACCAAGGCTATAACCAGAACAACAATCTCTCCTACCGTAGTACCAACGTCGCCAACCCTAAAGACCAAGTGTACCCTGCTCAGCAAGCAAAACCTTTCATACCTTACAACAAAGGTTTTCAGCCGAGTGGTGGCTTCCAAGGTCAAGGGCAGAACAACTTCCAAGGGCAACATCAAGGTAACAAGGGTTATACGCCAAACTACCCTCCGGGCTTTGCACCTCAGCAGCAACAGCCGATGCAACAACAAGTTGATCCGGTTCAGGCCATGTTTCAGCAGCTGATCCAAGGGCAAACCTCTACAAACCAGAAGTTCGCCGAGATGAACACTCGTCTAGACTTGTCTCTCACTGACTTCTCCACTCAGATCACCAACTTAAACAACAAGATCAAGCAGCTAGAGAAGGGGAAAGCGAGTACAAGTGGTCAGAATATCCTACCGGGCAAGTGTGAGCAGAATCCTAAGGAATATGCCAACGCCATCACGTTAAGAAGCGGAAAAGAGCTAGCACCTCCGGTTACTCCTAAGAACAACGAGGACGTTGTAATTCAAGAGGGGGAGGGTAAGCCTTCAGCTGATGATGAGATTAACTTTGACAATGTCTGGATCCAAGGACCAAGAAGAGGGGACAAAGCAGTTGCTGAGAAGAAAGCTGAACAAACTGCTAAGGAGAAGGATGCTTATGTACCTCCACCGTTTGTACCTAAGCTGCCTTTTCTTGGCCGCTTCAACAAGCAACTCATAGAGAAGCATAGAATCCTCTTTGAGAAGCATGTTAAGGACGTAGAGATCAAGCTACCTCTTGTTGACTGCCTTGCAATGATGCCTAAATGCGCCAAATTCTTCAAAGACGCTCTCGTGAAGAAGAATAAGGAAAGCAAGGAGGTGCTTGTTCTAAGTGAGGAGTGTAGTGCTGTGATACATAAGGAGATAGTCCCTAAGAAGTTGGGAGACCCTGGAAGCTTCACTATACCCTGCGCTTTAGGTCCTCTGGAGTTCAAGAGTTGCCTTTGTGATCTCGGAGCTAGCATAAATCTGATGCCTCATTCCGTGGCGAAGAAGCTTGGCTTTACTCGTTTCAAAGACTGTAGAATCTTGTTGGTACTGGTTGATAGGAGTGTGAGGCTACCAGTGGGGCTGCTTCAAGATCTACCGGTGTGAATCAGCGGTGTGAACGTGCCTAATCAGGAGATTGACTCAGCGTCTCGATCCCTTACTCGATCCACATCAAATCGAGTAAGTGAATCGAGCGAAATTGCTCGATCTAGACGACATCGAGAGCAAGATCGACTGGAGGACTCGATTTCAGAAGGGATAGCGGTTGAGGAAAGCAGTCTTAAGGGTCATGCCTCGGGTTCTAAGGAGGGTTCCAAGGAGGAAAACAACAACAACAGCCACGAGGATGACTGGAGCGAGCTGTTAGCCCCAAAGGTGGACCTTAAGGAGCTCCCAAAAGGGCTAAGGTATGCTTTCTTAGGGCCTAATAACACCTATCCCGTAATTGTGAATGAAAACTTAAGTGATGATGAGTTGCACTCGCTTCTGACTGAGCTGAGAAAGTATAGAAAGGCCATTGGGTACTCTTTAAGTGACATCAAGGGCCTTCAACAATGCTTTGCACTCACAGGATTCACTTGGATAATGAGAACGCCTCTTCTATAGAACATCAAAGGCGTTTGAATCCTAATTTGAAAGAGGTTGTTAAGAAAGAGATCCTTAAGCTTTTAGAGGCTGACGTGATCTATCCCATAAGTGACAGCATGTGGGTTTCTCCTGTACACGTGGTGCCTAATAAGGGAGGGATCACGGTCATAAGGAACGATAAAGATGAGCTTATTCCTACTAGAACCATCACTTGTCATAGGATGTGTATTGATTATAGGAAACTTAACCTTGCAACTAGGAAAGATCATTTCCCTTTGCCTTTTATTGATCAAATGTTTGAGAGACTTGCTAATCACCCTTACTACTGTTTCCTCGATGGGTATAGCGGTTTCTTTCAGATACCAATTCACCCAAATAATCAAGAGAAGACGACCTTCACATGTCTCTACGGTACCTTCGCTTATCGAAGGATGCCGTTTGGATTGTGTAATGCACCGGCTACGTTTCAGCGGTGTATGATGTCGATCTTCTCCGATCTAATAGAAAAGATGGTAGAGGTGTTTATGGATGACTTCTCTGTCTATGGTGCGTCCTTTTCTGTATGTTTGTTGAATCTTTGCAGGGTACTAAAGCACTGTGAAGAGACTAACTTGGTGCTAAACTGGGAGAAATGCCACTTTATGGTTAAGGAAGGGATCGTGCTTGGTCACAAGATATCAGAGAAGGGCTTTGAGGTTGATCAGGCTAAAGTGGAAGTCATGATAGGTCTTGAGGCGCCGGTTAACGTTAAGGGAGTCAGAAGTTTCTTGGGACACGCCGGGTTCTATAGGCGCTTCATTAAGGATTTCTCCAAGATTGCACGCCCTCTTACACGGTTGCTGTGCAAGGAAGCTGAGTTTGTGTTTGATGAGGAATGTTTGCGAGCTTTCGTGACCATCAAGGAAGCCCTTACATCAGCCCCTATAGTTCAAGCACCAGACTGGACGCTACCCTTTGAGATCATGTGCGATGCTAGTGACTACGCCGTAGGAGCCGTTCTTGGTCAGAGGAAAGACAAGAAGCTGCACGTGATTTACTATGCTTCAAGAACCTTGGATGACACGCAAAAGAGGTACACTACTACAGAGAAGGAGTTGCTTGCAGTAGTGTTCGCCTTTGAGAAGTTCCGGTCATATCTTGTGGGTTCCAAGGCTATTGTCTACACAGATCACGCGGCTTTGCGATACATCTACTCAAAGAAAGACACTAAACCTCGGCTCTTAAGATGGATTCTCTTGCTCCAGGAGTTTGACATGGAGATTAAAGACAAGAAAGGAATAGAAAACGGAGTCACTGACCATCTCTCACGGCTAAGGATCAACGAGGCTCTCCCCTTAGATGACTCTCTTCCAGAAGAGCAGCTCATGGCGATTACCACGGCTGTTTGTGGAAAGCTAGAAGGGAGGTTTGAAGAGGTGTTGAGTTTCAAAGAGGAGGATTTTACTTGGTACGCTGATGTTGTGAACTACTTAGCATGCGGAGAGGAGCCAACACATCTCAACAGCTACCACAAGAAGCGGTTCATGAGAGAGGCGAGTGACTACTTTTGGGACGAGCCCTACCTATACAACAGTTTGTACTGGAGGTGTGTTATGAAGGAAGAAGCTAGAGACATCCTCTATCACTGTCATGGCTCTTCCTACGGAGGACACTTCTATTCATTCAAGACTGCCACGAAAGTGTTGCAAGCTGGTTTCTGGTGGCCGTCCATCTTCAAAGATGCACACGAGTTTGTGAAGAGCTGTGAAGCATGTCAACGAGCAGGGAATATCACTAAGAGGAACGAGATGCCTCAGGTACCTATCTTCGAGGTTGACGTGTTCGACGCATGGGGCATAGACTTCATGGGGCCATTTCCTTCTTCATACGGCAACAAGTACATCTTAGTAGCAGTTGATTATGTCTCTAAATAGGTTGAGGCTGTTGCTTCCCCTACAAACGATTCTAAGGTGGTGATCAAGCTGTTTAAAAGCATCATTTTCCCGAGGTTTGGGGTACCAAAGGTGGTTATAAGCGATGGAGGAAGCCACTTTATAAACAAGGTTTATGAGAACCTCTTGAGAAAGTATGGCGTTAAGCAAAAGGTGGCTACACCGTATCATCCTCAAACAAGCGGTCAAGTGGAAGTCTCCAACCGGCAAATCAAGGCTATACTAGAGAAGACTGTCGGAGCAACAAGGAAAGACTGGGCAGTGAAGCTTGACGACGCTCTTTGGGCCTACCGTACTGCTTTCAAAACACCGATTGGTACAACCCCTTTCACTCTGCTCTATGGCAAAGGCTGTCACCTCCCGGTTGAGCTGGAACACCGTGCATTGTGGGCTGTAAAGAGGCTGAACTTTGACCTCAAGACTGCTCAAGAGAGGCGCCTCATCCAGCTACATGAACTGGACGAATTAAGGCTGAACGCTTATGAGAGCTCTCGGATATACAAGGAGCGGACTAAGGAAGTTCATGACAAGAAGTTGGTTGCCAAGGAGCTTAAGGAAGGAGGTTTGGTACTGCTGTATAATTCAAGACTCAAACTCTTCCCGCTGAAGTCAAGGTGGAGCGGGCCGTTTGTTATCCAAGAAGTTCTGCCTTATGGAGCTGTTACATTGATGGGCAAGAGTGGCAGTGCATTCACCGTGAACGGACACAGGGTCAAGCCTTACTTGGTGGACAGCTATGACAAGGAGAGTACCTCAGTGCTCCGCCAAGACCCACCATCTGCCTAAACCAAGTAAAGTCTAGCTAAAGACGTTAAAGAAAGCGCACTTGGGAGGCATTCCCATGTCTATCCTCTACATATTTCTGCTTAATTTCTCTTGCAGTTTTATGTTTTTATTTTGCAAAGTGTGTAGGAACAGGTATAAAGAGTCTAAACCTCGATCTTGAAGGTCAAAAGAGGCGATAGGGGTTAAGAAAAGGCTAGAGATCGAGTGCTAGATCGACTAATCCTGACTCGATCTTTTCTAGATCGGGTCAGTGAATCGAGAGGAGCCAGTCGATCTAGACGAGAACGAGTGATAAGATCGATCTAGACAAAATCAGAGCGATCGATCCTAAATGGATCAACCGATCTAATTTCTCTCGGGAAATCCTTTAAAAACAGATCGATCACTCGACTCGATCCATCACTCGATCTATGCCAAATCAACCCCCACATCGAGGACGTAGCTCGATCACGAGGACTTAGCCGTGGAGCCAAAATCTCAACGATCGAGGGAGCCAATCGATCTGAGACTCGATTCATCATGAATCGAGTCACAAATCGAGTAACCCTCTCGATCTATGCCATTATGGGCATGAGATCGAGTCATAGATCAACCAAATGGACTCGATCTCATTTTCAGGGACAATGGCTCCCAAAAGAACGAGAGAAGAGACAGCACAAGAGGGAGAAGGACAAGAGGTGGCTGTTCAAGAGAGGGTCAGATGGAGTAAAGATGAGAAGAGGGACGAGAAATGGCTTGAAAGGCTTTGGTTTGAGCCTACTAAGTTTGCGGACCGGGAGCTGCTGTTCAAGCTAGGGATCCTTGGAGATTTCGACCAACTCCTCAAGAACATTGGCTTAAGATGTCTGTCACGGATGGATTGCCCAACCATTCCAGAAGTGACAATAGACTTCCTTGCCACGTTGTAGTTTCGTTACGAGAACCCTAGCGCCCATGTTCCTTCACAAGGCCGCCTCTCTTTCAAGGTTGGACGTCAAGCCTTTAGCCTCTCAATCCCCGAGCTATGTCAAGCCTATGGTCTCAACGCAGCTGCCACCAAGATCGAGTTCCCTCCCTTCAAGAGAGCAAACGATTTTTGGGACCTGATCAGAAACGAAGACTACAAAGCCAACACCGCCAAGATCAAGAGAGTGAGAAGCCCGGTGCTGAGGTACACTTTCAAGCTGATCGCCAACACGTTCAGCGGGAGGTCAGTTGCTCCCACGGTCACGAAGACCGAGCTTTGCTTCATGTTCCAAGGCGTGAAGCATTTGTTGTGTGATCGGCCGAGAATGAAGAACCTATGGAGGATGAACTCGGCGACGAGGTGAACTATGGATGCGTGCTTGCTGCCTCCTTGGTGAAGTACAAGGCTTACGCCTTGCGGTGCAAGGCAACCTCTTCTTTCATTGGCGGCTTCCTCACTCCTTTATTCTTACAAGCTGGCGTACCTATACACGACTTCACACACGTCCCAGCTAGAGCTTTCATGGATGAGGTCTACATGAGGAATACTGACAGCTTGGGACGCACACCAGCAGAAGGTTTCTACGCTTATCTCTTCATAGACGATGAAAACGAGAAGAGAGTGTGCATCCTGCCAAACAAGGACGAGACCGAGCTGCTTGGTGTTGGGAACATCGAGTTCTTGCCAACAGAAGAGGAGTGCTTTGCTCCTCTAGGAGGAAGGCCTGCCCCAGCAATTGCTCCTCGTCAAAGGTCTGAGTCTCCAGCCACGGAAGATGAGATGCCCGAAGCCTACACCCTTCCCAAGATAGACTTTGAGCCGAGAACCAAAACGGAGAAGTTCCTAGCATCTGTTGTGGAGATGCAAAGGAAAATCAACAAATGGCAAGGAAAAATGCTTAAGAAACTTGCCAAGAAGGTCAAAGCACTTCAAGGAGGGTCGCCTAAGAAAGATGCAAGTGAAGAGGTTCAACAACCCGAGAAGAGGATGCTCTCAACCGGTGGAGTTGTCATCCGTGAGACTCAAGGCAGCAACATTCAGCCGGCGCGTCTTTCCCTCCAGGAACCAACCGGCAAGGGCAAAACCATAGTCTCTAGCTCCTCTAGAACATCCTCAAGTTCCAGCCGATACTAGACCAGAGGTAACAACCTTCTTCCATTGTACATAACCGCTCATATTTGTTTCTTTTTGCTTTGTGGTTTGGTGCTCCTTTGAATTTGTTTGCCACCGGGACGGTGTCAAGCAAGTTTGGGGGAGTACATGTGTGGTTTAACATGTGTTTTCTGATCTTATTTTCCCTTTAGCATCCTTGAGTCTTTAGTTCATGAAAAATTGGTGAAATTTTTAAAAAAATTTCAAAGATTCATGTAATTGCATTCATCTTGTCAAAACATGTTAGGATTGAGTCTAGAGTTTTTTTTTAGCATCTAGGTTGTTTGCGTTTGCATAAGGGGTTAAAGTTTTCTTAAAAAGGTGTTTTATACTCATGAATTGTTTCAATGCCCTAGTTAGTAGTCCTCTAATGCTTTGCTTATGCTTTGAAAGTAAGTTATTACCATGCTTGGATCACTTGCTATGACTTTCGTGACTTGAATTGAACTCTCATGATTTGAAACTTGTCCTAATAAGTGAAAACCTTAATCTGAAATTTTAATTATCATCCTTATGCATTTGAAAATGAACACATGGATTTTAAAATATTTAGGCTCTCTTCTTTCTTTTACCACTCTTTGTGAGCCTAAGTAGAACTCCCACCTTGACCCTTACCCTTCTTTGAAGCCAAATATTTCTTGTGTGACATCATTGTGAGGCTTTCTTTTCGGTTTTGAACTTAGCATAAAGTGTTAGATTTAGGCGACATGATTGGGTTCTCATATGATTGCCAGTTTTGCATTTTGAAGCTAGATATAGGCTTAGGATAAGTTCGAGGGATCATTGGAGTTGTTTTCATGTTTATATATTCTCGGTTTCAAAAGATTTTGGTGTTTAAAAGAAAGAAATAGGTTTTAAGTGAAGGGTTGTGTTTAAAAATTATATATATGCTCTAATAAATTTCAGAAGGTAGCTCTATCAAATAAAAATAAAAATAAAAAAAAAGAGAAAAAGAGCCTAAGTGCCAAAATAAAATAAAAAAGAGAAAAAGAAAAAGAAAAAAATAAATAAATAAGAGAGCTACCAATAAGAAATAGTTAAAGAGTAAATTATTTTCAACATTTTCACTAGCCTAAAGATTTAAAAATATTTTCTGTTTTGAATTGGGGAATGCTAAGCTTTGAGAAAAAGGGGTAGATTCTCAGTGGTGAGTGAGGATGAAAGTTAATAAATGAGAGGGGTTTAGGATCATTGTTAGTTTACATGGGTAGATGAGAATCTGATCATGTATGCATCAATTGCCTTCACCTTTAGCATTATGCATAAAGTTCTTGCCACTTTTGAGAGAAACCCTTGTTTTAAATGAAAACCCTTTTCAAATGAGATCATTATATGCTCATAATCTACACCCTTAGCCAAATGTGTTCTGCTTTAAAGTGCATAAGTTTAATTCATGGTTCAGATGTTAATGAATGTTAAAGGATGAGTTTCTTTGATTATTAGGAATAGGAGAGTCATGATCTGAATTTCTTTTTGTGATGAGTATGGCTAAGTTCTTTGGAGTATGAGTGTGTGCTTAGCATTTTAGAACTGTTAACTAGGACACTGAGATTGATTCATTTGAAATGCACATTTGCAAGAAGCTTAAACCCCCATTCGTTTTTAAACCTCTCTTCCTTACTTATTTTCTGTTGCTTGAGGGCAAGCAAGAAGTAAGTTTGGGGGAGTTGATGTTACTGCATATTGCATGCATTTTGCATACATATTAGTTAGCTTTTCATGCATTTACATCATGCTTTAGACTAGATTGCATCACATAGGGTCCTAGAGCATTCTCGCACCAGCATACGCATGTTCCTTGCATTTTGCATCACATTCAGGTTGTTTCTGTCCACTTTGAAGTCATGGAGGTTCGTGGACGTGCTGAAGCTGTTGTGGCGGTTTGTGGAAGGTCGGTGATAAGCAATTTCTTTGCAAGGGTGAGTATGCAATGAGGCTATCAAACTCAAATGCAAGACAGGTAGTAGCACAGTATGCAAGAGAGAGTCAATCCACACCTACGATGATAGAAAATGCAAAGAGAATGCAAGGACTATGCAAATCTAAGCAAAACAAGAAAGGTTTTGAGGAAATCCCTAAAAACTAGATGCAGCAACTAAATGGAATGCAAACTATTTTAATATTACCAGGAATGATCAAACTACCATGAGGAATAGACAGAATAATTAAAGGACCAAGCTACGAATTACTAAAATTCGACTAGTGGATCGACCATGGGATCGACCACTAGATCGAGCAATAACGATCGATCGCGTCTAAAAATGCAAGAACAGTAAAACTAACGACCAGGATGCTATCAGAGATCAAGCGAATGACGAGAGAAGATGTAAAGATGCTAAGAAAGTGGGGCTAGGGTTGAGATTCATGGTCAGGGGTTTCAAAGGTCCGAACTTGGGTTGAAAACTTTAAATCGACTCACTTTGTGAGAATCTCTAAGCCTTGAAAACGAAATAAGATCTATCTGTGGCTTTCGGTATAGATCACTCCTTCATCCTCTCCTCCAAACCCATGGCTTTTGGTGGAAAGAGAGGTTGAAGGGCATGGGAAACAGATTTCAAACGAATGGCTTAACTAGTCCCCCAAACTTCTATGGCTTTTGGGAAGGGGTAA
The DNA here is from genome assembly GCA_911865555.2 of Thlaspi arvense. Taxonomy (NCBI): domain Eukaryota; kingdom Viridiplantae; phylum Streptophyta; class Magnoliopsida; order Brassicales; family Brassicaceae; genus Thlaspi; species Thlaspi arvense. The sequence goes on along the minus strand of OU466861.1, from coordinate 35,524,322 downwards.
CTAGTCTCTAGGGTGTGATCTTCAGAGGTCCCTGAATCCTGTCAAGGTAAGGAACCTCTCGGATCATAAAGCTCTTGGCGTGAGAGTCTTTAAGTTTTGAGAACTCGACACCCTAGAAGAGATAGCCATTAAAACACTAGAAAACCCCAAGATCGAAACCCTTTTGACCCCTTAGATCCTCTCAACCCCGAACCCAAATGAACTACTCACTACACATAAGATAAATCAAGCAAGGCATGAAGAAAGAAACGATGAACATGAAAAGAAAACTAGAGTAAACTCAAACGATTCGATTACAAAAGCAACAAAAACTCAAGGTTCGACAATGGTGGATAATCTCCAAAACCAGAGAGAAAAGCATAAAAAAAGATAAGAATGAAAAGTTATCTGGGAAAAAGACGTCGCCGCCTTCCCAAAATGGCGAAAACAACCCGATGGTCCCCCCCCTCGCTAGCGGCCAAAAGTGGTTGAAAGGACAGAGATCGACCTCGGGATCGAGCGGCTCTCTCGATCATCTTCGGACATCGTGTCTTCAACTCGATCTGGGTCTCGATCATCTTCGGCGGATCGAGTGTTGCATCTGATCTTGGTATCAATCTTCGGTTGGATCGAGTGGTGGACTCGATCCGGCTCTCGCTCTGCATGGCGTCATTTATGTCTGTACCGTTTGATCGATTGCTTCACTCGATCTTCGTCTCGATCATTTTCCTTGGATCGCCTGGTCTTCTCGATCTTCTGGTCGACTTGCCATGCTCGATCTGGTCCTCGATCTCTGGTCCTTAGCAAACATCCGAGCTTCCACGAACCGCCACAACAGCTTCAGCACGTCCACGAACCTCCACGACTCCAAAGTAGCCAGAAGCAACCAGAATGTGATGCAAAATGCAAGGAACATGCGTATGCTGGTGCAAGAATGCTCTAGGACTCTAAGTGATGCAATCTAGTCTAAAATGTGATGTAAATACATGAAAAGCTAACTAATGTGTATGCAAAATGTATGCAATATGCAGTAACATCAACTCCACCAAACTTACTTCTTGCTTACCCTCAAGCAACAGAAAATAAGTAAAGAAGAGAGGTTTTAAGAAAAACGAATGGGGATTTTAGCTTCTTGCAAAGGTGCCTTTCTAATGAATCAATCTCAATGTCCTAGTTAACAGTCTAAAATGCTATGCACACACTCATACTCCAAAGAACTTAGCCATACTCATCACACAAAGAAATTCAGATCATGACTCTCATATTCCTAACAATCAAAGAAACTCATCCTTTAACATTCATTAACATCCGAACCATGAATCAAACTTATGCACTTTAAAGCAAAACACATTTGGCTAAGGGCGCAGGTTATGAGCATAGAATGATCTCATTTGAAAAGCGTTTACAATTAAAGCAAGGGTTTCTCTCAAAAATGGCAAGAATTTTATGCATAATGCTAAAGGTGAAGGCAATTGATGCATACATGATCATTCTCATCTACCCATGTAAACTAACAATGATCCTAAACCCCTCTCATTTATTAACTTTCATCCTCACTCACCACTTAGAATCTATCCTTTTTGTCAAAGCTTAGCATTCTCCAATTCAAAACAGAAAATATTTTTAACTCTTTAGGCTAGTGAAAAGGTTGAAAATAAATTTTTCTCTTTAACTATCTCTTATTGGTAGCTCTCTTATTTTTTTTTTTATTTTTTTTTTCTTTTTCTCTTTTTTTTATTTTTATTTGGCACTTAGGCTCTTTTTTTCTTTTTCTTTTTATTTTTATTTGGGAGAGCTACCTCCTGAAATTTATTAGAGCATATATAGTTTTTAAACACAATCTTTCACTTAAAACCCATTTCTTTCTTTTAAACTCCAAACTTTTTGAAACCGAGAACAAATAGGCATGAAAACAACCCCAATGATCCCCCAAACTTATCCTAAGCCTATACCTAGCTTCAAAATGCAAAGCTAGCAATCATATGAGAATCAAATCATGTCGCCTAAACCTAACACTTTATGCTAAGTTCAAAACCAAAAAGAAGGCCTCACAATGATGTCACACAAGAAATATTTGGCTTCAAAGAAGGGTAAGGGTCAAGGTGGGAGTTCTACTTAGGCTCACAAAGAGTGATAAAAAGGAAGAAGAGAGCCTAAATATTTTAAAATCCATGTGTTCATTTTCAAATGCATAAGGATGATAATTAAAATTTCAGATTAAGGTTTTCACTTATTAGGACAAGTTTCAAATCATGAGAGTTTAATTCAAGTCACGAAAATCATAGCAAGTGATCCAAGCATGGTAAGAACTTACTTTCAAAGCATAAGCAAAGCATTAGAGAACTACTAACTAGGGCATTGAAACAATTCATGAGTATAAAACACCTTTTTAAGAAACTTTAACCCCTTATGTAAATGCAAACAACCTAGATGCTAAGAGAAATTCTAGAGTCAATCCTAACATGTTTTGACAAGATAAATACAACTACATGAATCTTTGAAAAAATTTTAAAAATTTTACCAATTTTTCATGAACTAAAGACTCAAGGATGCTAAAGGAAAATAAGATCAGAAAACACAAGTCAAACCACACATGTACTCCCCCAAACTTGCTTGACACCGTCCCGGTGGCAAACACATTCAAGGGAGCACCAACACAAAGCAAAAAGAAACAAATATGAGCGGTTATGTACAATGGAAGAGGGTTGTTACCTCTGGTCTAGTCTCGGCTGGAACTTGAGGATGTTCCAGAGGAGCTAGAGACTATGGTTTTGCCCTTGTCGGTTGGTTCTTGGAGAGATAGGCGCGCCGGCTGAATGTTGCTGCCTTAAGTCTCACGGATGACAACTCCACCGGTTGAGAGCCTCCTCTTCTCGGGTTGGTGAACCTCCTCACTTGCATCTTTCTTAGGCGAGCCTCCTTGAAGTGCCTTGACCTTCTTGGCAAGTTTCTTGAGCATTTTTCCTTGCCACTTGTTGATTTTCCTTTGCATCTCCACAACAGATGCTAGGAACTTCTCTGTTTTGGTTCTCGGCTCAAAGTCTAACTTGGGAAGGGTGTAGGCTTCGGGCATCTCATCTTCCGTGGCTGGAGACTCGAACCTTTGACGAGGAGCAATCGCTGGGGCAGGCGGTCCTCCTAGAGAAGCAAAGCACTCCTCTTCCGTTGGCAAGAACTCGATGTTCCCATCACCAAGCAGCTCGGTCTCGTCTTTGTTTGGCAGGATGCACACTCTCTTCTCGCTTTCGTCGTCTATGAAGAGGTAAGCGTAGAACTCTTCTGCTGGCGTGCGTCCTAAGCTGTCGGTATTCCTCATGTAGACCTCGTCCATGAAAGCTCTGGCTGATACGTGTGCGAAGTCGTGTATAAGCACACCAGCTTGCAAGAATAGAGGAGTGAGGAAGCCGCCAATGAAAGAAGAGGTTGCCTTGCATCGCAAGGCATAAGCCTTGTATTTCACCAAGGAGGCAGCAAGCACACATCCATAGTTCACCTCGTCGCCGAGCTCATCCTCCATAGGCTTGTCATTCTCATCCGGGTCACACAACAAGTGCTTCACGCCTTGGAACAGGAAGGAAAGCTCGGTTTTTGTGACCGTAGGAGCAACTGATCTTCCGCTAAACGTTTTGGCGATCAGCTTCAAAGTGTACCTCAGCACCGGGCTTCTCACCCTCTTGATATTGGCGGTATTGGCTTTGTAGTCCTCGTTGCTAATCAGGTCACAAAAGTCGTTTGCTCGCTTGAAGGAGGGGAACTCGACCTTAGTGGCATTCGCGTTGAGACCATACGCTTGACATAGCTCGGGGATGGAGAGGCTGAAGGCTTGACGTCCAACCTTGAAGGAGAGGCGACCTTGTGAAGGAACGGGTGCGCTAGGACTCTTGTAACGGAACTCCAACGTGGCAAGGAAGTCTATTGTCACATCTGGAATGGTTGGGCAATCCAATTGTGACAGACATCTTAAGCCAATGTTCTTGAGGAGTTGGTCGAAATCCCCAAGAATCCCTAGCTTGAACAGCAGCTCTCGATCCGCAAACTTGGTAGGCTCAAACCAAAGCCTTTCAAGCCTTTTCTTATCCCTCTTATCATCCTTACTCCATCTGACCCTCTCTTGAACAGCCACCTCTTGTCCTTCTCCCTCTTGTGCTGTCTCTTCTCTCGTTCTTTTGGGGGCCATTGTCCCTGAAACAAATTTCTCAAGAAGTTTGATAAGCAAAACGGCGGTTTGATGAGAGAATAAGAGAGGAGAAGGAGAAAGCTTATAACTACTACCCTAGAATTTTGGGGAATTAATAAAAATTATAGCTAAATAAAGGAGAATCAAATCTTTAGATACTAGAAAATCTAGAATTATTCCTTTTACTTAGCTAAATTTTAAAAATCAAAAACGGCCCTATCATCTAGAACAATATCTTGCGAATTTAAAGGAAATTTTCCTAAAGATAATTCATTAAACTCTGAAAATACCTTTGCAAGAATGTTAAAGAACTTTGCTAGCCTTTGAAAACCGAAAACTCTCATTCTCTTTGTTTAAAATTTCCGAGAAAACAAGAATGAGAGGGTGAGAAATTATTGAAATATTTAAAGGCTAAGCAAAATGCAAAACCATGGGTAGTAAAGGTGGTTTTCTGACAAAGTCTTGGTCAAGGCACATCTTTCATGGTCAAAGATGCTTGCCTTGACCAAGTTTTGAATTTAAAAAGTGGAGGGAAAAGAATAAAGGAGGGAAAGAAAATGTTACCTCGGCATGAGATCGAGTCTGTTTGGTCGATCTAGGACTCGATTTCATGCCCATAATAGCGTAGATCGAGAGGGTTACTCGATTTGTGACTCGATTCAAGATGAATCGAGTCTTAGATCGATTGGCTCCCTCGTTCGTTGAGATGTTGGCTCCACGGCTAAGTCCTCATGATCGAGCTACGTCCTCGATTTGGGGGTCGATTTGGCGTAGATCGAGTGATGGATCGAGTCGAGTGATCGATCTGTTTTCAACTGATTTTCCCGAGAGAAATTAGATCGGTCGATCCATTTTGGATCGATCGATCCGTTTTCGTCAAGGTCGATCATATCACTCGTTCTCGTCTAGATTGACTGGCTCATCTCGATTCACTGACTCGATCTAGCAAAGATCGAGTCAGGATCAGTCCATCTAGCACTCAATCTCTAGCCTTTTCTTAACCCCTATCGCCTCTTTTGTACTCCAAGATCGAGGTTTAGACTCCTCATACCTGCTCCTACACACTTGGAAAATAAAAACATAAAACTGAAAGAGAAATAAAGCAGAAATATGTACAGGATAGACATGGGAATGCCTCCCAAGTGCGCTTTCTTTAACGTCTTTAGCTAGACTTTACTTGGTTTAGGTAGATGGTGGGTCTTGGAGAAGCACCGAGGTACTCTCCTTGTCATAGCTGTCCGCCAAGTAAGGCTTGACCCTGTGTCCGTTGACGGTGAATGCACTGCCACTCTTTCCCATCAATGTAACAGCTCCATAAGGCAGCACTTCTTGGATCACAAACGGCCCGCTCCACCTTGACTTCAGCTTTCCCGGGAAGAGTTTGAGTCTTGAATTGTACAGCAACACTAAACCTCCTTCCTTAAGCTCCTTGGCAACCAACTTCCTGTCATGAGCTTCCTTAGTCCGCTCCTTGTATATCCGAGAGCTGTCATAAGCGTTCAGTTTTAACTCGTCCAGTTCATATAGCTGAATGAGGCGCCTCTCTTGAGCAGTCTTGAGGTCAAAGTTCAGCCTCTTCACAGCCCACAATGCACGGTGTTCCAGCTAAACCAGAAGATGACAGCCCTTGCCATAGAGTTGAGTGAAAGGAGTTGTACCAATCGGTGTTTTGAAAGCAGTACGGTAGGCCCAAAGAGCGTCGTCAAGCTTCACTGCCCAGTCTTTCCTTGTTGCTCCGACAGTCTTCTCTAGTATAGCCTTGATTTGCCGGTTGGAGACTTCCACTTGACCGCTTGTTTGAGGATGATACGGTGTAGCCACCTTTTGCTTAACGCCATACTTTCTCAAGAGGTTCTCAAAAACCTTGTTTATGAAGTGGCTTCCTCCATCGCTTATAACCACCTTAGGTACCCCAAACCTCGGGAAAATGATACTCTTGAACAGCTTGACCACCACTTTAGAATCGTTCGTAGGGGAAGCAACAGCCTCAACCCATTTAGAGACATAATCAACTGCTACTAAGATGTACTTGTTTCCATATGAGGAAGGAAATGGCCCCATGAAGTCTATGCCCCACGCGTCGAACACGTCAACCTCGAAGATGGGAACCTGAGGCATTTCGTTCCTCTTAGTGATATTCCCTGCTCGTTGACATGCCTCACAGCTCTTCACAAACTCGTGTGCGTCTTTGAAGATGGACGGCCACCAGAAACCGGCTTGCAACACCTTCGTGGCAGTCTTGAATGAAGCGAAGTGTCCTCCGTAGGAAGAGCCATGACAGTGATAGAGGATGTCTCTAGCTTCTTCCTTTGTAACACACCTCCGGTACAAACTGTCCACTCCTCTCTTGCATAAGTAGGGCTCGTCCCAAAAGTAGTCACTAGCCTCTCTTATGAACCGCTTCTTGTGATAGCTGTTGAGATGTGTTGGCTCCTCTCCACACGCTAAATAGTTCACGCCATCAGCATACCACGGTAGATCCTCCTCTTTGAAAGTCAACACCTCTTCAAACCGCCCCTCTAGCTTTCCACAAACAGCCGTGGTGATTGCCATGAGTTGCTCTTCTGGAAGAGAGTCATCTAAGGGGAGAGACTCGTTGATCTTTAGCTGTGAGAGATGGTCAGCGACTCCATTTTCTATTCCCTTCTTGTCTTTAATCTCCATGTCAAACTCCTAGAGCAAGAGAATCCACCTCAAAAGCCGAGGCTTAGTGTCTTTCTTCGAATAGATGTATCGCAAAGCCGCGTGATCCGTGTAGACAATAGCCTTGGAACCAACAAGATATGACCGGAACTTCTCAAAGGCGAACACTACTGCAAGCAACTCCTTCTCTGTAGTGGTGTACCTTATTTGCGTGTCATCCAAAGTTCTTGAAGCATAGTAGATCATGTGTAGCTTCTTGTCTTTCCTCTGACCAAGAACGGCTCCTACGGCGTAGTCACTAGCATCGCACATGATCTCAAAGGGTAGAGTCTAGTCTGGTGCTTGAACTATAGGGGCTGATGTAAGGGCTTCCTTGATGGTCACGAAAGCTCGCAAACACTCCTCATCAAACACAAACTCAGCTTCTTTGCACAGCAACCGTGTAAGAAGACGTGCAATCTTGGAGAAATCCTTGATGAAGCGCCTATAGAACCCGGCGTGTTCCAAGAAACTTATGACTCCCTTAACGTTAACCGGCGGCTCAAGACCCATCATGACTTCCACTTTAGCCTGATCAACCTCAATGCCCTTCTTTGATATCTTATGACCAAGCACGATCCCTTCCTTAACCATAAAGTGGCATTTCTCCCAGTTTAGCACCAAGTTTGTCTCTTCACAAAGCTTTAGTACCCTGCAAAGATTCAACAAACACGCAGAAAAGGACGTACCATAGACAGAGAAGTCATCCATGAACACCTCTACCATCTCATCTATTAGATCAGAGAAGATCGACATCATACACCGCTGAAACGTAGCCGGTGCATTACACAATCCAAATAGCATCCTTCGATACGCGAAGGTACCGTAGGGACATGTGAAGGTCGTCTTCTCCTGATCATTTGGGTGAATTGGTATCTGAAAGAAACCGCTATACCCATCGAGGAAACAGTAGTAAGGGTGATTAGCAAGTCTCTCAAGCATTTGATCAATAAAAGGCAAAGGGAAATGATCTTTCCTAGTTGCAAGGTTAAGTTTCCTATAATCAATACACATCCTATGACCAATAATGGTTCTAGTAGGAATAAGCTCATCTTTTTCATTCCTTATGACCGTGATCCCTCCCTTCTTAGGCACCACGTGTACAGGAGAAACCCACGTGCTGTCACTTATGGGATAGATCACGTCAGCCTCTAAAAGCTTAAGGATCTCTTTCTTAACAACCTCCTTCAAATTAGGATTCAAACGCCTTTGATGTTCTATAGAAGAGGCGTTCTCATTATCCAAGTGAATCATGTGAGTGCAAAGCATTGGTGAAAGGCCCTTGATGTCACTTAAAGAGTACCCAATGGCCTTCCTATACTTTCTCAGCTCAGTCAGGAGCGAGTGCAACTCATCATCACTTAAGTTTTCATTCACAATCACGGGATAGGTGTTATTAGGCCCTAAGAAAGCATACCTTAGCCCTTTTGGGAGCTCCTTAAGGTCCACCTTTGGGGCTAACAGCTTGCTCCAGTCATCCTTGTGGCTGTTGTTGTTGCTTTCCTCCTTGGAATCCTCCTTAGAACCCGAGACATGGCCCTTAAGACTGCTTTCCTCAACCGCTATCCCTTCTGGAATCGAGTCCTCCAGTCGATCTTGCTCTCGATGTCGTCTAGATCGAGCAGTTTCGCTCGATTCACTTACTCGATTTGATGTGGATCGAGTAAGGGATCGAGACGCTGAGTCGATCTCCTGATTAGACCCCAAAATGATCGGAAGGTCTCTCTCGATCCTTGACTCGATTGTTTTTCCGGATCGATCATTCCTCTCGATTTGTCTGTCGATTGCTGCACCGGATCGAGTTGTGTTCTCGATTGCCTTGTCGATCTGACTCCTGGATCGAGTGATAGCGTCGATCTCGGGGTCGATCTCTAGGCAGCAGCTTTCATCCTTTTTAACAATCTTCCTAGAATCAAGCAAGTTGACGTACTCCTAGGTCCTCTGATCCACATAGCCAAACTCCCCTGGCTCCTTTGTTAGTGCCAGCTTCATATGGTCTTCCTGAGCCAGCTCTTCTAGCAACTCATCCGCTAAGGCATCCATTGTTTCAATGTAGAAAGCTTGCCCTTCTATGATCGGCTTCTTCAGAACCTCATTGATATCGATGTCCAGCCTTATATCCTTTCCCAAGTGCAAGGCAATCTTCCCGTTCTTGACGTCGATGATAGCCCCGACGGTTGCAAGGAATGGTCTTCCTAGGATGAGTGGATCCTTAGGCTCTTCATCCATTTCCAACACGACGAAGTCCGTAGGCACGTTCACACCACTGATTCGCACCGGTAGATCTTCAAGCAGCCCCACTGGTAGCCTCACACTTCTATCAGCTAGTACCAACGAGATCCTACAGTCTTTGAAACGAGTAAATCCAAGCTTCTTCGCCACGGAATGAGGCATCAGATTTATACTAGCTCCGAGATCACAAAGGCAACTCTTGAACTCCAGAGGACCTAAAGCGCAGGGTATAGTGAAGCTTCCAAGGTCTCCCAACTTCTTAAGGACTATCTCCTTATGTATCACAGCACTACACTCTTCACTTAGAACAAGCACCTCCTTGCTTTCCTTATTCTTCTTCACGAGAGTGTCTTTGAAGAATTTGGCGCATTTAGGCATCATTGCAAGGCAGTCAACAAGAGGTAGCTTGATCTCCACGTCCTTAATATGCTTTTCAAAGAGGATTCTATGCTTCTCTATGAGTTGCTTCTTGAAGCGGCCAGGAAAAGGCAGATTAGGTACATACGGTGGAGACACATAAGCATTATTCTCCTTAGTAGTTTGCTCAGCTTTCTTCTCAGCAACTGCTTTGTCTCCTCTTCTTGGCCCTTGGATCCAGACATTGTCAAAGTTGATCTCATCATCAGCTGAAGGCTTACCCTCCCCCTCTTGAATTACAACGTCCTCGTTGTTCTTAGGAGTAACCGGAGGTTCTAGCTCTTTGCTGCTCACACTTGCCCGGTAGGCTATTCTGACCACTTGTACTCGCTTTCCCCTTCTCTAGCTGCTTGATCTTGTTATTTAAGTTGGTGATCTGAGTGGAGAAGTCTGTGAGAGACGAGTCTAGATGAGTGTTCATCTCGGCGAACTTCTGATTTGTAGAGGCTTGCCCTTGTATCAGCTGCTGAAACATGGCCTGAACCGGATCAACCTGTTGTTGCATCGGCTGTTGCTGCTGAGGTGCAAAGCTCTAAGGGTAGTTAGGCGTATAACCCTTGTTACTTTGATGTTGCCCTTGGAAGTTGTTCTGCCCTTGACCTTGGAAACCACCACTCGGCTGAAAACCTTTATTGTAAGGGATGAAAGGTTTTGCTTGCTGAGCAGGGTACACTTGGTCCTTAGGGTTGGCAACGTTAGTGCTTCGGTAGGAGAGATTGTTGTTCTGGTTGTAGCCTTGGTTGTAGCCTTGAGGTTTGTAATTTTTCTGTCCCGCCACCCAATTGGCTTCTTCATGGCTCAACTCAAGCTCCTCTTGATTCTCATCCGCTTCACCAACAAAGTGAACATGCTTCTGATTGGCTAACACCAGCTTATCTATCTTCTCATGCAAAGATTTCAGCTCCTTTTTGTGAGACTCTAGCTCGGATCCTCTCGGTGCACGGTCATAGTCCTCAGCATAGTTGCCATCACTCAATGCCAAGTTTTCTATCAGCTCCATACCCTCTTCTACCTCCTGACCAAGGAAGTTCCCTTTGCTAGCTGTGTCAAGCAACAACCTGATCTTTGGTGAAGCTCCGCGGTATATGGTGCTGAGTAGGGTCTCCTCGCTAAAACCGTGATGAGGACATTGGATCGTGTAGTCTTTGAAATGTTTCATTGCCTCGTTGCATGTCTCGTTGTTTTGTTGAGTGAAGCCGCTGATTTCGCTTCTCAATCATGCTGTCCTGGTGCTAGAGAAGAACTTTGAGAGAAAGGCCTTCTTACATTCGGCCCATGAGGTTATGGTGCCTTGTGGGAGGGTCTTCTCCCAATGCCTAGCCTTGTCTCCGAGTGAAAAGGGAAAGAGACGCAGCTTGAAAGCATCTTCGGATATGCCGTTTATCTTGATCATCCCACATACTTGCTCGAAGTTGTCAAGGTGCTCCAAGGGATCTTCCATTGCTAAGCCGTGGAACTTGTTGTTTTGCACCATGGAGATGAAACCTGGCTTAATCTCGAAGTTGTTGTTTTGTACAGGAGGAGGAGTGATCCCAAACCTATTGTGATGAGTATTGGGAGCATCTCCGGCTCCTATGATCCTTGGGGGTCTAGCCGCGTGTTGGGGGTTTCCATTGCCTCTTCCCACTGCCCCGTGAGCTGGAGGAGGTCCCTCTGGATGCTCGTGTTCAGCCATAGCTTCAAAGTCAACCAAACCGTGCTGAACAATCTCCTCAAAGGCTCTGGCTTGTTCTCGTACTCTTCTTTGCCGTGAATGACCAAGCTGATGAATGTTGTCCAAGGGTTGTAGTAGATTGTTGTCTCCCCTTGAACGAAGATTCATGTACCTGAGAAACACACGTTTGAGAGTAGAATGATTAGTAACGAAAACAAGGTAAAGGCTTAGTCTTTACTAAGTCCCAAATCTCTATGTTTTCTAAACAATCCTAGGATGGCAACGGCGCCATTTGATAAGCAATTTCTTTGAAAGGGTGAGTATGCATTGAGGCTATCAAACTCAAATGCAAGACAGGTTGTAGCACACTATGCAAGAGAGAGTCAATCCACACCTAGGATGATAGAAAATGCAAAGAGGATGCAAGGACTATGCAAATCTAAGCGAAACAAGAAAAGTTTTGAGGAAATCCCTAAAAACTAGATGCAGCAACTAAATGGAATGCAAACTATTTTAATATTACCAGGAATGATCAAACTACCATGAGGAACAGACATAAAAATTAAAGGACCAAGCTACGAATTACTAAAATTCGACTAGTGGATCGACCATGGGATCGACCACTAGATCGAGCAATAACGATCGATCTCGTCTAAAAATTCAAGAACAGTAAAACTAACGACCAGGATGCTATCAGAGATCAAGCGAATGACGAGAGAAGATGTAAAGATGCTAAGAAAGAGGGGCTAGGGTTGAGATTCATGGTCAGGGGTTTCAAAGGTCCGAACTTGGGTTGAAAACTTTAAATCGACTCACTTTGTGAGAATCTCTAAGCCTTGAAAACGAAATAAGATCTATTCGTGGTTTCGGTATAGATCACTCCTTCATCCTCTCCTCCAAACCCATGGCTTTTGGTGGAAAGAGAGGTTGAAGGGCATGGGAAACAGATTTCAAACGAATGGCTTAACTAGTCCCCCAAACTTCCATGGCTTTTGGGAAGGGGTAACTAGTCTCTAGGGTGTGATCTTCAGAGGTCCCTGAATCCTGTCAAGGTAAGGAACCTCTCGGATCATAAAGCTTTTGGCGTGAGAGTCTTTAAGCTTTGAGAACTCGACACCCTAGAAGAGATAGCCATTAAAACACTAGAAAACTCCAAGATCGAAACCCTTTTGACCCCTTAGATCCTCTCAACCCCGAACCCAAATGAACTACTCACTACACATAAGATAAATCAAGCAAAGCATAAAGAAAGAAATGATGAACATGAAAAGAAAACTAGATTAAACTCAAACGATTCGATTACAAAAGCAAGAAAAACTCAAGGTTCGACAATGGTGGATAATCTCCAAAACCAGAGAGAAAAGCATAAAAAAAGATAAGAATGAAAAGTTGTCTGGGAAAAAGACGTCATCGCCTTCCTAAAATGGCGAAAACAACCCGATGATCCCCCCCTCGCTAGCGGCCAAATGCGGTTGAAAGGACAGAGATCGACCTCGGGATCGAGCGGCTCTCTCGATCATCTTCGGACATCGTGTCTTCAACTCGATCTGGGTCTCGATCATCTTTGGCGGATCGAGTGTTGCATCTGATCTTGGTATCGATCTTCGGTTGGATCGAGTAGTGGACTCGATCCGGCTCTCGCTCTGCATGGCGTTATTTATGTCTGTACCGTTTGATCGATTGCTTCACTCGATCTTCGTCTCGATCATTTTCCTTGGATCGCCTGGTCTTCTCGATCTTCTGGTCGATCTCATCCTAGATCGACCTGCCATGCTCGATCTGGTCCCCGATCTCTGGTCCTTAGCAAACATCCGAGCTTCCACGAACCGCCACAACAGCTTCAGCACGTCCACGAACCTCCACGACTCCAAAGTAGCCAGAAACAACCTGAATGTGATGCAAAATGCAAGGAACATGCGTATGCTGGTGCAAGAATGCTCTAGGACTCTAAGTGATGCAATCTAGTCTAAAATGTGATGTAAATGCATGAAAAGCTAACTAATGTGTATGCAAAATGTATGCAATATGCAGTAACACCAGTCGGATGTTTGCTAAGGACCAGAGATCGGGGAGCATATCGAGCATGGCAGGTCGATCTAGATGAGATCGACCAGAAGATCGAGTGGAGCAATCGATCAAACGGTACGGACGTAAATGACGCCATGCAGAGCGAGAGCCAGATCGAGTCCACCACTCGATCCAACCAAAGATCGATACCAAGATCGGATGCAACACTCGATCCGCCGAAGATAATCGATACCCAGATCGAGTTGAAGACACGATGTCCGAAAATGATCGAGAGAGCCGCTCAATCCCAAAGTCGATCTCTGTCCTTCCAACCGCTTTTGGCCGCTAGCGAGGGGGGGACCATCGAGTTGTTTTCGCCATTTTGGGAAGGCGGCGATGTCTCTTTCCACACTTTTATTTTCAATCTTATCTTTTTATGCTTTTTCTCTCTGGTTTGGAGATTATCCACCATTTTTGAACTTGAAGTTTTTCTTGCTTTTGTAATCGAATCGTTTTGAAGTTGAATCTAGTTCTTTTTCATGTTCATCGTTTCTTTCTCCATGCTTTGCTTGATTTATCTTATGTGTAGTGAGTAGTTTCATTAGGATTTCGGGGTTGAGAGGATTCAAGGGGTCAAAAAGGTTTTCAATCTTGGAGTTTTCTAGCGCTTAATTGCTATCTCTTCTAGGGTGTGGAGTTCCTAAAGCTTAAAGACTCTCACGCCAAGAGCTTTATGATCCGAGAGGTCTCTTACCTTGACAGGATCCAGGGACCTCTAAAGATCGCACCCTAGAGACTAGTTACCCCTTCCCAAAAGCCATAGAAGTTTGGGGGACTAGTTAAGCCATGTGTTTGAAATCTGTTTTTCCTGCCCTTCAACCTCTCTTTCCACCAGAAGCCATGGGTTTGGAGGAGAGAATGAAGGAGTGATCTATACCGAAAGCCACGGATATATCTTATTTCATTTTCAAGGCTTAGAGATTCTCACAAAGTGAGTCGATTTGAAGTTTTCAACCCAAGCTCGGACCTTTGAAACCCCTGACCATGAATCTCAACCCTAGACCCTCTTTCTTAGCATTTTTACATCCTCTCTCGTCATTCGCTTGATCTTTGATAGCACCCTGGTCGTTAGTTTCACTGCTCTTACATTTTTAGACGAGATCGATCGTTGTTGCTCGATCTAATGGTCGATCCTGTAGTCGATCCACTAGTCGAAATTTCTTAATTCGTAGCTTTGTTCTTTAATTATTCTGTTTGTTCCTCATGGTAGTTTGATCATTCCTGGTAATTTTAAAATAGTGTTGCATTCCATTTAGTTGCTGCATCTAGTTTTTAGGGACTTTCTCAAAACCGATCTTTATTCGCTTAGATTTGCAAAGCCCTTGCATTCTCTTTGATCTTCCTAACTCCTAGAAATGGATTGACTCTCACTTGCATACTGTACTACAACCTAAGTGTTGCATTTGAGTTTGATAGCCTCATTGCATCCTCACCCTTGCAAAGAAAGTTAGTTATCAAGCGTTCAGACCCTGGGAGCTTTATTTTAGACTGCACAATCTTTTCTGATAGGTTTGAGAGATCATTGTGTGATCTTGGTTATAGTGTGAACCTTATGCCTCATTATGTTGCCAAGAGCTTAGGGATGACCAATTTTAAGGCTACAAGGATATCTCTGATATATCATAGTTTTTATGGTTTTTAACCATGATATAAGTCCTTTTTATTGAGTCTTTTTAGTATTTTTAGAGTCCTAGAAGAGTCTTTGCAGGTTATAGCATGTCTGGAGCATAATTGGAGATGTTGGAACCTTTTGGAGCATTCTGAGTGGAAGCCACGAAGTACCAAGCTCGAAGCAGAAAAGTATCGCATATGGTGACGATCGTCACCCCTTTGGTGACGCTCATCACCCACTAAGGAAGAAGCGTGGCGTTTTATTAAAAGTATCAAGAAGAATCTCAGAATTGGCCCAGAAGTTTCCTTTATTTACATGAAGACCCCAGATCGTGTTTAGCTTCTATTTATTAGGTTTTTCAACCATTGTTGGCTATTATCTAAGTTTTTAAGAATTCAGAGAGCTAGAGAGAGATTTATTCAGAGCTTTTTGGGGAGACAAATCATGTACTCTTTTGAGAAGATTTCGAACCCCTTTTGTTTCTTACTCTTTCTCTTAATGCAATTTTATTCAGTTATGTTTTGTGATCTCATAATCATGTCTTAGTAATCTGCTAGTTAAGTTAGGGTTTTTCAAAGGTTGATGAAAAGAGTGTAGAATCGCTATCTGTTAGGAATATCTCATGGTTTTTCATCTCTGCTTGCTTTAAAATCGAATTTCTGAGACACATCATCTAGGAATCCGAAAATCATAGGTTGTTAAATATATGTGAGAGCATTATTCATAACCTGAACTAGTATTTGATGAGCAAAATAACTTAGTACAAAGAGATTTGGCTTAGGAGTTTTGTAAACAATTGAACCTGATCATTACTGCATGCTTAGGTTGTTAGGGTTTACAAAGAGATTTGAAACTCTGTGATCTAGGTATAGATAACTTTTGCAATGAGAATTGATGAGTTATGCATTAGAGATTCATGTTTAAAACGGTTCTTAATCATTCCTGATTTCCTGCATCATACATTCTTGGATTCAAACCTGCGAATTACCCTGGCTTAGCGCTTTTAATCTTCTTGAACTTAAATCATATCACAGAATCGTTTGCTTACTTTTATTCATTCATTCGCATTAAATACATCATATTTTGCTTAGCTCAGTCTGAATCTATATTCGATAGTGTAGTCTGCATTACTCTCTTGGGATTTCGATACCCCTTATACTACATCTGCTTTTGCTGTGCACTTGCAGTAGTTTTATTTGGGTAAAACCTGACACCTATCAAGTTTTTGGCGCCGTTGCCGGGGAGTAATAGCTGCCTATCGATTTTTAGTATTAGGATTTTGTCTAAGTTTTTTATTTCTTTACTGATTTTCAGCTACTTTTCTTTGTTCCTGTTTCAGGTGTATGCCTAATCGCAGAACCAGAAGCAACAAAGAGAAGGAGCTTGTGACTTTGAGCATCGACGAGCTTGCTAGGTTGGAGAGAACTAACAGGAAAGCTAAGAAGCAATCTGCAATGGTCGCTCCACTGATCTTGGTTGAAGATGCAGAAGGTCACTTGGTTGACAGGGAAGAAAACAGGAGGAACGAAGAGGGGCAGAGAATTGATCAAGAGGGGAATGTCATTGTTGAACAGCAGGTTCAGCAAGTGGCTGAGAACGTGGGAGTCCCTGCTGCTGTCAATAACGCTGCTGGGCGTTTTGTTCAGAGGACTCTAGGTGATTACAACAGACCTGATCAGTTCTATGCCAACAGAGCTGCAATCCGACCTCCTGCCTTCCAGAGGAACGATTTTGAGGTTAAACCTGTCTACTATCAGCTAGTTGGACAGCATCCCTTCCATGGTTTACGTCATGAGCATCCTATGGATCACATAGAGAGATTTGAGGACTTGGCTTCCAGTGTCAAAGCTAATGGGGTTAGCAATGACTTTCTGTTCTGCAAGCTTTTTCCATACTCTCTTGAAGGAGAAGCTGCATATTGGTTGAAGCAACTGGAACCTGCTTCATTAACTACTTGGGAGGACACCAAGAATGCCTTTCTGAACAATTTCTATGATGATGCCAGATCAGAAGACATAAGGACGAAAATTGCATCATTTACACAAGGCCCTACTGAAGCTTTCAAGGCTTCTTGGATCAGGTTCAAGTCTTATCAAAGGGACTGCCCTCATCATGGTTTCAGTCAGGTGCAATTACTTGGGATCTTTTTCAGAGGCATTGACTGGAAATATCAGATGGCGCTGGATACAGCAAGTGCAGGGAACTTCAACACCAACAGACCAGAGGAGGCGGTGAGACTGATTGAGAACCTAGTCTGCAGCAACAGCACTAAAAATGCAGACTTTCAGAGAATGAAACAAGCTGGTGTAGCTGATGGAAATCAGATTGCTGAAGTTAAGGCTAAGTTGGATGATATGCACAGCCTTTTGGTAGGGAAGAAGTCAGTTCACTTTGCTGCAGAAGTAGAGACTTTCGAAGCTCCAGAGGAAGTTGAGCAGGAGGATGTAAATTTCATCAATTCTGGCGGATTTCAGGGACAAAGGTATGGGAATCAGCAGTGGAACAGAGGATACAGCAACAACAATCAGAAAAACGCCCCTACAGGAGGACAGAACACGCCTGGTTTCACTCCTAGACCCCCTTTCCAGAAGACAGAGTATCAGAAGCCATTCCAGAACAGTGGAAATTACAGAAACTATGGTTCTACTTCCTATCAACCAGCACCTCCACAAGAGAACAAAATGGAAGCAATGTTAGAACAGATCTTGGAAGGACAACAGAAGCTTACTGTGAACTTCAATGGCAAGATAGATTCGCTCTATCAGAACTTGAATGGGAAAATTGAGAGTCTGAACTCTCATATGAAGAAGCTTGATGTTCAAGTTGCTCAAACTGCAGGAGCTGTTCAGAGGCAAGAAGGATTCCTTCCAGGAAGAACTGATGCTAATCCCAAACACCACGTGAATGCCATCACATTGAGGAGTGGAAGGAACCTGCAACCAGTAATGCAGAAGGATTTAACCTCAAGAAATTTCGTGGGTATGGAAGAGTATGAAGATGAAGAAAATTTTACTGCAGAACCATTGGTGACGTTCGTCACCAATAATGGGTGTCGCTCGTCACCCATTGAGGACAACCCTGACCCCGATTCTTCACAAATTGGTGACGACCGTCACCAAGGGGGTGACGCTCGTCACCCATATCCAGTACTCGACCCCGACTCGTCCAAAGTGAGTGACGCTCGTCACCAACCCAGCGACGCTCGTCACCAGACACCACATGTTGCAGTTTCGCCTAAGACTTCAGATAATGCTAAGGAGACCGTGTATAAACCCAAGATACCCTATGCTAAGCATCCTAAGAAGTCTAAGCAGGAGCTTGAGGATGCAAGATGCAAGGCTATCATGGACAAGTATTACTGCTTCCACTTCCCTTTGTCTTTCATCAATCAGATGCTAGAGAGGCTGGCGAATCACAAGTATTACTGCTTCCTTGATGGCTACTCAGGCTTCTTTCAGATACCCATCCATCCAGATGATCATCAGAAGACCACATTTACCTGTCCTTATGACACCTTTGCATAACGCAGAATGCCATTTGGACTGTGTAATGCTCCTGCAACCTTCCAGAAAGGCATGATGTCGATCCAGATGATCATGAGAAGACCACATTTACCTGTCCTTATGACACCTTTGCATAACGCAGAATGCCATTTGGACTGTGTAATGCTCCTGCAACCTTCCAGAGAGGCATGATGTCGATCTTCACTGACATGATTGAGAGGTTTATGGAGGTTTTCATGGATGATTTCTCATTTTATGGGTCTTCCTTCAAGAGCGGTTTGGATAACTTGTGTGCAGTTCTGCAGAGATGTGAAGAGAAGCACTTGGTTCTGAACTGGGGTAAGTACCATTTTATGGTACAAGATGGCATTGTTCGTGGTCACGGAGTCTTAGGAGATGGCATAGAATTGGATAGGGCAAAAATTGAAGTGATGACAAGTCTGCAAGCACCTGATTCAGTCAAAGCAGTGAGGAGTTTTCTAGGTCACGCTGGGTTCTACAGAAGATTCATCAAGGACTTCAGCAAGATTGCAAGACCTCTTACTGCTCTCCTCTGTAAAGATGTGAAGTTTGAGTTCACAGAAGAATGCAAGTCTGCTTTTGAACAGATTAAACAAGCTTTGGTGACAGCTCCTGTTGTGCAGCCTCCAGATTAGGACTTGCCATTTTAAGTGATGTGTGATGCCATCGATTTTGCAGTTGGAGCAGTGCTGGGACAGAGAAAAGGCAAGACGCTACACGCCATCTACTATGCCAGTAGGACATTGGATGAAGCTCAGAAGAACTATGCAACAACTGAGAAAGAATTTTTGGTTGTTGTCTTTGCATTTGAGAAATTCAGACAGTATCTTGTTGGCTCCAAGGTCGTGGTCCATACTGACCATTCAGCACTGAAGTATCTGATGCAGAAGAAGGATGCAAAGCCAAGGTTGTTGAGATGGATTCTGCTTCTTCAAGAATTTGACATTGAAGTCAAAGACAAGAAATGAGTTGAGAATGGAGTTGCTGATCATCTCTCCAGGATTCAGGTTGAAGATAATGTCCCAATAAAATGATTTCTTTCCTGAAGATAACGTGTACTTGGTAGAGACTAGACTGCAGGAAGAAAGTGTTGAAAACTTGTAGTTTTCTCGAAACTGTAGGGCAGTGATGAGCGACACCAAAGGAGTAACGCTCGTCACCAACCAAGCAGAATCGCGAAGCAGTTTGGTCACGAAACCAGTGACGCTTGTCACCCATCTTAGACATTGGCAATGATTTGTGCAAGCTTGGGAACAGCTTTTCAAGAGCAAGTCTATGCTTTGAATGATCCAAAGAGGCCATGGTATGCTAATATTGCTAATTATCTTGCTACAGAGGATGAACCACATGATTTCAAGGGCTATGCTAAGAAGAAGTTCTTGAGAGAACTTAGGAGATTCTATTGGGATGAGCCATATCTTTACAGACATTGTGATGATGGGATTTACAGGAGATGCATAGCAGAAGAAGAGGTCCAAGAGGTCCTGTTTCACTGTCATGGCTCAGAGTATGCTGGACACTTTGCCACATTCAAAACAGTCTCCAAGGTTCTTCAAGCTGGTTTTTGGTGCCCTACTATGTTCAGGGACGTCCAGACATTCATTACAAGCTGTGATACTTGTCAGAGAATAGGAAAGATCAGCAGAAGACATGAGATGTGATATATCATGGTTTTTATAGTTTTTAACCATGATATAAGTCCTTTTTATTGAGTCTTTTTGGTATTTTTAGAGTCCTAGAAGAGTCTTTGCAGGTTATAGCATGTCTGGAGCATAATTGGAGATTTTGGAACCTTTTGGAGCATTCTGAGTTGAAGCCCTCGTCACCCACCAAGGAAGGAGGTCGTGGCCTGTTTTAAAAAGATTGGGAAGAAATTGCAGTTTTGGCCCAGAAGTTCTAGTTTTTGCAAAAAGGCCCCAGATCGTGTTTTAGCTTGTATATTAGGTTTTTCAGCCATTCTTTTGGCAGATATCTTGTATCTTATTATTTTAGAGAGCTTGAGAGAGAGATTTGTAGAAGAGCTTTTGGAGAGACAAATCAGACTCCTTCAGAGCAGATTTTGAACTCCTTTATTTCTACTTCTTATTTCTTTTATGCAATCTATTCTTTTCATGATGTTTTCTCAAATCACCATGTCTGAGTAGTTTGTTAGTTAAGTTAGGGCTTTTCAAAGGTTGAAGAAGAGTTTGTAGAATTGCTAAAAACTTATAGGAAATTCATTGGTTCTTCATCTGTGCTTGCATTCATATCGATTTCTTAGACACATCATCTGGATTTCGAAACCCTAGGTTTTTGATAGATGTGAGAGCATTATTAATCACCTGAACTAGTATTAGATGAGCAAAACGTCCTAGTACAAAGAGATTTGGCTTAGGAGTTTTGTGAACAATTGAACCTGATCATTACTGCATGTTTAGGTTGTTAGGGTTTGCAGAGAGATTTGAAACTCTGTGATTTAGACATAGATAGCTTCTGCAATGAGAATTGATTAGTTATATCTTTGCGATTCATGTTCAAGACGGTTTTAATTCATTCCTGATTGCATGCATTCTACACTCTCAGATTCAACCTGCGAACTGTCCTGACTTAGCGCCTTTATCCTTCTGAACTTTAAGAACAAGCATAAAAACGCCCTCTTGCATTTATTTTACTGTTTTGCATTACATTCATTATTTATCGCTTAGCTTAATCTGAACCTGAACTCGATAGTGTAGTTTACTTACTCCCTTGGGATTCGATAACCCCTTGTACTACAACTGCTTTGCTGTGCACTTGCAGTAGTTTTTATTTGGGTAAAACCTGAACCCTATCAAGTTTTTGGCGCCGTTGCCGGGGAGTAATAGCTGCCTATCGATTTTTAGTATTAGGATTTTGTCTAAGTTTTTATTTCTTTACTGATTTTCAGCTACTTTTCTTTGTTCCTGTTTCAGGTGTATGCCTAATCGCAGAACCAGAAGCAACAAAGAGAAGGAGCTTGTGACTTTGAGCATCGACGAGCTTGCTAGGTTGGAGAGAACTAACAGGAAAGCTAAGAAGCAATCTGCAATGGTCGCTCCACTGATCTTGGTTGAAGATGCAGAAGGTCACTTGGTTGACAGGGAAGGAAACATGAGGAACGAAGAGGGGCAGAGAATTGATCAAGAGGGGAATGTCATTGTTGAACAGCAGGTTCAGCAAGTGGCTGAGAACGTGGGAGTCCCTGCTGCTGTCAATAACGCTGCTGGGCGTTTTGTTCAGAGGACTCTAGGTGATTACAACAGACCTGATCAGTTCTATGCCAACAGAGCTGCAATCCGACCTCCTGCCTTCCAGAGGAACGATTTTGAGGTTAAACCAGTCTACTATCAGCTGGTTGGTCAGCATCCCTTCCATGGTTTACCTCATGAGCATCCTATGGATCACATAGAGAGGTTTGAGGATTTAGCTTCCAGTGTCAAAGCTAATGGAGTCAGCAATGATTTCCTGTTCTGCAAGCTTTTTCCTTACTCTCTTGGAGGAGAAGCTGCATATTGGCTGAAGCAACTGGAACCTGCTTCATTGACCACTTGGGAAGACACTAAGAACGCCTTTCTGAATAACTTCTATGATGATTCAAGGTCAGAGGACATGAGGACGAAAATTGTTTCCTTTACACAAGGCCCTACTGAAGCTTTTAAGGCTTCTTGGATCAGATTCAAGTCTTATCAAAGGGACTGCCCTCATCATGGTTTCAGTCAAGTGCAACTGCTTGGTATCTTCTTCAGAGGCATTGACTGGAAATATCAGATGGCGCTGGATGCAGCAAGTGCAGGAAACTTCAACACCAACAGACCAGAAGAAGCTGTAAGATTGATTGAAAACTTGGCCTGCAGTAACAGCACTAAGAATGCAGATTTTCAGAGAAAGCAGCAGTCTGGTTTGAATGATGGAAACCAAATAGCTGAAGTTAAGGCTAAGTTAGACAGCATGCACAGCCTTTTGGTGGGAAAGAAGTCAGTCCAATTCCCTGCAGAAGTGGAGAGTTTCGAAAATCCTGAAGAATTTGAGCAGAAAGATGTTAATTTCATCAATGGAGAGGGTTTTCAGAGCCAAAGGTTTGGAAATCAGCAATGGAACAGAGGCTACAACAGCAATAATCAGCAGAGTACCTTTACAGGAGGACAGAGCACGCCTGGTTACACTCCTAAGACCTTGTTCCAGAAGACTGAAGTTGAGAAACCTTACCAAAACAGCAGGAATTATGGTTCTTCTTGCTACCAAACTGCACCTCCACAAGACAATAAAATGGAAGCTATGCTGGAGCAGGTACTTGAAGGACAGCAGAAGATGACAGTGAACTTCAATGGCAAGCTAGATTCGCTGTATCGAGACCTGAATGGAAAAATTGAGAGTCTGAACTCTCACATGAAGAAGCTTGATGTGCAGGTTGCTCAAACTGCAGGAGCTGTTCAAAGGCAAGAGAGATTCCTTCCTGGAAGGACTGATATCAATCCCAAGCATCAGGTTAATGCCATCACAGTCAGGAATGAAAAGGAGCTTAAAACAGTGCAGAAAAAGAGGTTGAGTGCAGAACAGATCGTGCAACTCATGGAGTCTGAAGATGAAATTTTTTCTGTCTCAGAGGTGAGTGACGAGCGTCACTAAGGAGGAGTGACGCTCGTCACCAACATAGAAGAGAATCGGGGGTTGTCACAGGTGAGTGACGAGCGTCACCCCCCTGGTGACGGTCGTCACCCACCCCAGAACGAAGCTGCTTCGCCTGTAACTGCAAATTATGACCAGGAACGTGTCTATAAACCCAAAACACCATTCCCCAAGCATCCTAGGAAGTCTAAACAGGAGATAGAAGAAGCCAGATGTAAAGCTATGATAGACAAGCTGATGCTTGAGATTCCACTTGTTGATGCAGTCAAGCTTTCACCAGCTCTAAGAAGGTATGTAAAGAGAATGGTTGTGAATGGTGTAAGTCCTGAGGAAGGAGCATTGCTTACCAGAGACATCAGTGCAATTCTCTTAGGCACAGTTCCAAAGAAGAAGAAGAAGGTGACTGTTTCTGAACAAGTCAATACCATTACTCAAAGCAGAGTTCCAAAGAAGCTATCTGATCCAGGGACCTTTGTGCTTGATTGCTCAATATCTGCAGGATGTTTTCCACACTCTCTATGTGATCTAGGGTCAAGTATTAACTTGATGCCTTTCTCTGTTGCTGCTAGACTTGGAATGACTGATTTCAAGCCAGCTGGGATCTCTCTCATCCTAGCAGATCGATCCATAAGGACCCCAGAAGGCATGTTAGAGAATGTTCATGTTAACATTGAAGGCTGCATAATTCCTACAGATTTTGTGGTTCTGAAATATGCTGAAGAACCTAAAGACCCTCTTATTCTGGGAAGACCATTCTTGGCTACTGCTGGAGCCATCATTGATGTTAGAAAGGGGAACATTGAGCTTGATCTTGGTGATGTTGTCATGAACTTTGACATGGATAAGTTAAGAGGTAGTTCTACCATTGATGGTCAGACCTTTTCTGTAAGAACTTCTAGAGATAAAGAGACTGTCATGGAGCATTCAGAAGACACTATTGCTGAGTGTGTCAATGAATCAAATATAAGTGGGCAAGTGAGCAAGATGGCTGTTGAAGAGCCAATATCTGAAACTTTTGCAGAAGCTGTTGGGTTTGAGGATTGCAGTGAGGATCATATCTTCATGACTGGGCTTGAAAAAGAGGTTCTAATGAATGCCAAGTTGCTGGAGGAAGACGTGTATGTGATGGAAGCAACACTTGCAGAGCTGAATTGCAGGAAAACTGCAGAAACGCGAACTGTAGAGTCAGTGACGAGCGTCACTGACCTGGTGACGCTCGTCACCAACCTGAACACAAAGCAGCAACGTGATTTTACAGCTACAAGTCCATCATATGTTGTCAAACCGAAAATTCACCATTCCACAACCCAGAAACCTGCAACTAAGCAAAGGTATGCACTTCCTGGAACCAGTTCCAAACCTCCTAATCTCATCAATAAGAATTTAAAAGGTGAAAAAGCTGCTTCACACTTATGCAAGCAACGAGATTTTCGTAGAATGCTTGGTGTTTCTTTTGATGATTCTGCAGGAAAACGAAATGTCCCACCCACACTCACGACCCACTCTGCTGATGTTCCTCACTTCCTTGGAAGTGTTCATACATCTACTGCTTACAAACCACCATGGATGAGGAGACATTCTTCTCCAAGGCATTCAATGCCACCTTCTGTTCCACCAGCTGTCTGAACAGCATTCAAAGTCGAGCTAATGACTTTAAATAAGCGCTTAGTGGGAGGCAACCCACTAGTAAGTTTTCTTTTTCATATATTAGTTTAGTTTTCTATTACATAGCTAAAAAAACCCAAAAACATGAAAAAAAAAAACAGAAAAAAAAAGAGTCACTTTGTTCAGTTTGCTTGGATGATGTCTTGTGAACTTGTTGGACCATGGACTATGCTTTGATTGGATGTTTTGATGTGTGTTTTGAGTGCTCTTACAGTTTGACTTCGGAGTACACATGATGGCATAGCATTTACACATCCAACATGTCGATTTCTGAAGTTTCAGAGTGGTGACGCTCGTCACCAATCTGGTGACGCTCGTCACTAGCTCCTTCGCGAGGTACCACTTTTCCACCTTGGTTTTACACGTTCTCATGCTTCATTTTGACCAACTCTTGGCTTAATAACACTGGGGACAGTGTTGTTTAAGTCTGGGGGAGGTGGTTATTGACGTTGTGTGCTTTGTGTCATGTTTATAGAGTCTTAAAGTTGAGTCAAAAACCTGTTTTTCTAGAGTCAAAATTTTTGAAACTGTCAGTTTTTCTTGGAACTAACCATAGGACGTTTTTGCTGATAAGAACCATTGCCACAGTAGTTGATTACAAGTCTTACTAAGTTGAAAGTCATAGGTAGATCAGTCTAGCAATGAAGGTTTAGGTTCTTAGAGAATCTGGAAAATTTGCTGCTAGCTCCACCTTAATGAACTTTAAATTTCTTGTCTTGGTGATTGATTCTTATTGATCTTGATTCTCTCTTTAAGCACTAACAATAAGGTTAAGATACAGTCTCTCTTTGATCTTCCCTGATGTAGTTTTAAAAGTTTAAGTTCAAAGAATGGTGCATTCATGACCATGTCTCCTCACAAGGAACAACAGTAGTGAACTCACTCAAGAACCTGTCTCCTCACAAGGAACACAAGTATTGAGTAGCACCATATCTTAGACTGTAAAAGTTGAGGAAAAGAAGTGAAAAATCGAAAATATCCTAAGGAAAAAGATTAAGGGAAGAGAAAATAGGAGAGCTGTGTTGAGATTGATTTGTTCAGTTGTTAGGAAGGGAAAAGAATCTGTAAAGTGATTAAGATGATAGAGCTTTGATGAGACTTCACACTTAGATAAAAATAAGGAGTTGATAGTAGAAATTTCGGATTTCTTGAAGGGATTTGGACTGGACTTGAGAGATTTGCTAAGCTTGTGATAATTAGACTGAAATTTGATCTTGTGTTGACTATGTGGTATGTGGATTCGAAAGCTCTAACTAGTGTGGTGTTCCTGATGACTGACTGACTGTTTCTTGTTTTCAAACCACGACCCTGTACTCTATCTGATGTTTGCTTGAGGGCAAGCAAAAGCTAAGTCTGGGGGAGTTGATATATCATGGTTTTTATGGTTTTTAACCATGATATAAGTCCTTTTTATTGAGTCTTTTTGGTATTTTTAGAGTCCTAGAAGAGTCTTTGCAGGTTATAGCATGTCTGGAGCATAATTGGAGATTTTGGAACCTTTTGGAGCATTCTGAGTTGAAGCCACGAAGTACCTAGCTCGAAGAGGAAAGTATGCATATGGGTGACGCTCGTCACCAAGCTGGTGACGCTCGTCACCCACCAAGGAAGGAGGTCGTGGCCTGTTTTAAAAAGATTGGGAAGAAATTACAGTTTTGGCCCAGAAGTTCTAGTTTTTGCAAAAAGGCCCCAGATCGTGTTTTAGCTTGTATATTAGGTTTTTCAGCCATTCTTTTGGCAGATATCTTGTATCTTATTATTTTAGAGAGCTTGAGAGAGAGATTTGTAGAAGAGCTTTTGGAGAGACAAATCAGACTCCTTCAGAGCAGATTTTGAACTCCTTTATTTCTACTTCTTATTTCTTTTATGCAATCTATTCTTTTCATGATGTTTTCTCAAATCACCATGTCTGAGTAGTTTGTTAGTTAAGTTAGGGCTTTTCAAAGGTTGAAGAAGAGTTTGTAGAATTGCTAAAAACTTATAGGAAATTCATTGGTTCTTCATCTGTGCTTGCATTCATATCGATTTCTTAGACACATCATCTGGATTTCGAAACCCTAGGTTTTTGATAGATGTGAGAGCATTATTAATCACCTGAACTAGTATTAGATGAGCAAAACGCCCTAGTACAAAGAGATTTGGCTTAGGAGTTTTGTGAACAATTGAACCTGATCATTACTGCATGTTTAGGTTGTTAGGGTTTGCAAAGAGATTTGAAACTCTGTGATTTAGACATAGATAGCTTATGCAATGAGAATTGATTAGTTATATCTTTGCGATTCATGTTCAAGACGGTTTTAATTCATTCCTGATTGCATGCATTCTACACTCTCAGATTCAACCTGCGAACTGTCCTGACTTAGCGCCTTTAGCCTTCTGAACTTTAAGAACAAGCATAAAAACGCCCTCTTGCATTTATTTTACTGTTTTGCATTACATTTATTATTTATCGCTCAGCTTAATCTGAACCTGAACTCGATAGTGTAGTTTACTTACTCCCTTGGGATTCGATAACCCCTTGTACTACAACTGCTTTGCTGTGCACTTGCAGTAGTTTTTATTTGGGTAAAATCTGAACTCTATCAAGATGCCACAGAACTTCATCCTTGAGGTTGAAGTTTTTGACTGTTGGGACATTGACTTTATGGGTCCTTTTCCCTCATCTAATGGGAATAGATACATTCTGGTTGCTGTTGACTATGTGTCTAAGTGGGTAGAGGCATTGGCTACTCCTACTAATGATGCTGCAGTGGTTTTGAAGTTGTTTAAGACCATTATTTTCCCCAGATTTGGTGTCCCACGAATTGTTATGAGTGATGGTGGTTCTCACTTTGTTAACAAGGTCTTTGACAAGCTGCTGGAGAATTATGGTGTACAGCACAGAGTAGCCACACCTTATCATCCCCAGACCAGTGCACAAGTTGAGGCTTCTAATAGACAGATCAAGCAGATTCTGGAGAAGACAGTTGGGAAGACAAGGAAGGATTGGTCTGAAAAACTGGATGATGCATTGTGAGCTTACAGGACAGCATACAAAACGCCTCTTGGGACAACGACATTCCTTCTGCTCTATGGCAAGGAGTGCCATCTACCAGTGGAGCTAGAGTTCAAAGCAGAATGGGCTATCAAGAAGCTGAACTTCGATCTAAAGCCTGCTGCAGAGAGGCACTTGATTCAGTTCAATGAACTGGATAAAATCAGATATCTGGCCTATGAAAACTCCAAGTTATACAAGGAGAGAACAAATGCATATCATGATAAGAAGATCATCTCTAGACATTTTGAGCCCAATGACCAGGTACTCCTTTACAACTCTCGTTTACAGCTTTTTCTTGGTAAAGTGCATTCTCGTTGGTCAGGTCCCTTCACTGTTGAAGAGGCTCGACCACAGGGTGTCATTGTCTTGATCAGCTCCAAAGGATATGATTTCAATGTCAATGGACAGAGGGTGAAACACTATTGGGCGCAAGCCGAGATTCCAGCAGGACACATTGTGTCTCTGGATGATGCACCAGCAGTCTAAACAGCCAACCAAAGTCGAGCTAATGACTTTAAACAAGCGCTATGATGGGAGGCAACCCACTGGTAAGTTATCTAGCTATCATACTCTAGTCTATTTTCATTTTCTAACATTAAAAAAAAACACACAAAAAAGGAGAGACAGTTTGTTCAGTTTGCTTTGAGGATGTCTTATTAACTTGTTCAACCATGGATTATGCTTTGTTTGGATGTTTTTGATGTGTGTTTTCAGTGCTCCAACAGTCTGACTTCAGAGTACACATGATGACACAACATTTAAGCATCCAACTTGATGATTCTGAAGTATCAGACGTGGTGACGATCGTCACTACTGAGAGGTGACGCTCGTCGCCCGTCCCTTCGCGTAGTACCACTTTTCTGACACTGTTTTACAAGTTCTCATGCTTCTTTTTGACCAACTCTTGGCTTAATAACACTGGGGACAGTGTTGTTTAATTTTGGGGGAGGTGGCTACTGATGTTGTGTGCTTTGTGTCATGTTTTGAGAGTCTTAAAATTGAGTCAAAAACCTGTTTTATAGAGTCAAAATTTTGAAACTGTCAGTTTTTCTTGGAACTAACTACATAACGTCTATGCTTATAAAAACCATTGCCACAGTAGTTGATAACAAGTCTTACTAAGTTGAAAATCATAGGTAGATCAGTCTAGAAATGAAGATTTAGGTTCTTAGAGAATCTGGAAAATTTGCTGTTAGCTCCACCTTAATGAACTTTAAACTTCTTATCTTGGGGCTTGATTCTCATTGATCTTGATTCTCTCTTTCAGCACTGACAATATGGTTAAGATACAGTCTCTCTTTGATCTTCCCTAATACAGCTTTTAAGAGTTTGAGTCACAAGAATGGTGCATTCATGACCCTGTCTCCTCACAAGGAACAACAGTAATGAACACACTTAAGAACATGTCTCTTCACAAGGAACACAAGTATTGAGTAGCACCATATCTTAGACTGTAAAAAATGAGAAAAGAGTTGAAAAATCAAAAAAAAAAATTAGAAAGGAAAAGATCAAGGGAAGAGAAAATAGGAGAGCTGTGTTGAGGTTGCTTTGTTCGGTGTTTAGGAAGAGAAAAGAATATGTAAGTGATTGAGATGATAAAACCTTGATGAGATATCACACTTAGATAGAAATAAGGAGTTAGCAGCAGAGATTTCGGATTTCTTGAAGGGATTTTGATTGGATTTGAAATATTTGCTAAGCTTGTGATGATTAGACTGAAATTTTATCTTCTGTTGACGCTGTGGTATATGGATTCGAAAGTGTTAACTAATGTGGTGTTCCTGATGTTAAGCTGACTGTTTCTTGTTTTCAAACCTCAACCCTGTCTCTGTTTGATGTTTGCTTGAGGGCAAGCAAAAGCTAAGTCTGGGGGAGTTGATATATCATGGTTTTTAACCATGATATAATTCCTTTTTATTGAGTCTTTTAGGTCTTTTTAGAGTCCTAGTAGAGTCTTTGCAGGTTATAGCATGTCTGGAGCATAATTGGAGATATTGAAGCTATTTGGAACATTGCAAGATGAAGCCACGAAGTGTGAAACTCGGAAGGGGAATGATGGCTTGGGTGACGCTCGTCACCCGTAGAGGAAGGAGCTGTGCCCTTGTTTTTAAAAGATGGAGAATTATTTGTAGAATTGGCCCAGAAGTTCCAGTATTGGAAAGAACGCCCCATATCGTGTTTTAGCTTGTATATATTAGGTTTTCAGTCATTGTTGGCTTTTATCTTAGATTTGGAGAATTCAGAGAGCTTTAGAGAGGATTTTATTCAAAGCTTTTGGGGAGACAGATCTTGTACTCTTTTTGGAGAAGATTTCGAACCCCTTTGTCTTTTATTCCATTCTTTCAATGCAATTTTATCCAGCTATGCTTTGTGATTCCATGATCATGTATGAGTAATTTGCTAGTTAAGTTAGGGCTTTTCAAAGGTTGATGAAAAGTTTGTAGAATTGCTATCTGTTAGGAATATCTTTTGGTTCTTCATCTCTGCTTCCTTTAAAACCGATTTCTTAGACACATCAATCTAGAAATCCGAAAATCATAGGTTGTTTAATAGATGTGAGAGCATTATTGATAACCTGACCTAGCATTAGATGAGCAAAACGGTTTAGTGCAAAGAGATTTGGCTTAGGAGTTTTTTGAATAATTGAACTTGATCATTACTGCATGTTTAGGTTGTTACAGTTTGCAAAGAGATTTGAAACTCTGTAATCTAGACATAGTTAACTTCTGCAATGAGAATTGATTAGTTATATATTTGCGATTCATGTTCAAGACGGTTCTTCTTCATTCCTGATTTCGTGCATTCTACATTCTCGGATTTAACCTGCGAATTGTCCTGACTTAGTGCTTTTAGTTTTCTGAGTCTTATATCAAACAAATTTCGCCTGCTTTCTTTTATTTTGTTATTTCGCATTATATACACTATTTATTGCTTAGCTTAATCTGAATCTGAAATCGTTAGTATAGTTTACACTCTTTTGGGATTCGATACCCCTTATACTATGACTGCTTTGTTGTGCACTTGCAGTAGTTTTATTTGAGTAAAAGTTGAGCCCTATCATTATTACATCATGCATACATTTTGCATTTCATGCATTCACAGCATAGAAAAATCATAAAAATTTGAAAAAAAAATAAAATTTACAAAAAAAACATGTAGTTGATTTTATTCATTTGTTTATGATTGAGTCTAGTATGCATTTCATATAGGTTGCATCCATATGCATATGAAGTAATGAAGATTGCCTTATATAGTGTTAAAATTTGAAATTGTGTTCAGTGCCCTAGTTATTAATTGTTTGATGATTGTGATCTAGTTTGAACTGAAGGTTGAACCATATTTGGTATTTTTTGTATTGTCACTTTTGTCTAGTTGAAGCATGCATGATCTGATTTCTATCCTTATCTATTTGAACCATAATCATGACTTGTTAATTCTCATATCTTGTGCATTGAAAAGTGTTTTTCATAGATACTCATATACATACATCGGCTCTTTTTCTATTCTACCACTCCTGCTAGTCCATGTAAAACTAATCACCCTTAACCATAACCTTCTTTCAAACTATTGTATCATTTTATGCGAGATTGAAAGGCCTTTATAAAAAGATAAGCTTAGTAAAAAGTGTTGGGATTTAGAACTACATTGGAAAGACTTATGTGAAGAACTAGCTCTGCATTTTTAGAGCTAGATTAGGCTAGGATTTTGGGTTTCAATGGGATGAGTTTTATTTTGGGTTTTTCAAGAAAAGCAATGAAGAAAAGAAATCAAGGGATAAGGAGTGCAATGCAAGTTACCTTGGGAGAGTTGGCTAAGTGAATCAAAGAGGGCTAAATACAAAGAAAAAAGTGTGCAAATCAAAGTTCACTATACATCCAAAAGATGAGAAGCACCGACAAAGTAAAGAAGAACCCATACAAACCAAAAATCCAACCCATCAAGAAGATTCAAAGAAAAAGATACATCCTCAAATAAGCTCCAAATAAGAAGAAATAATGGTGATATCAAAAAAGAAAAAATGCTTCAAGGAAATGGTAGAATAAGATGTGTTCATGGGTAATGAATGTGGCTAAATTCTTTAGAGTAAAACAAAAATCATATGCATCTTAGAATTGTTTACTAGGACATTGGTCTCATTTCTTTCTTTTACATTTTAAGTTATAAACTCCCATTTTCAAACTCCATTCCCTTGTTTGTTCTTGTTTTCTTGAGGGCAAGCAAAAGATAAGTATGTGGGTGTTGATAGCTTGCATAATTACACCATTTTAGGCTTCATTTAGTATAGTTTTTCATTCCATTTTATCCATTTCATAGTCCAAAGTGTCAGAATTTCATTATAGTAAACTTAGAGTGCATTAGGATTAAGAATGCATAGTTTATTGCATTTGGGGTGTATTTCAGATCTTTATGAGGCTAAGGAGGACATATGAAGAGTTGGGGATCAAGCTGAAGCAATGAGGAACACTCAAAGGAGCTGAAGAAGTTTCACAGTTTGTATCGATGAGGATATTGAGCATCTGCTCGACATGGGAGCATATTCGCCCATGTATCAGGCATCACTCTAATATAAAAGAAGAAGTGAAAACGGGTTTTCTGTGACCACTCAGTATTGGTCACCTGTGTCAAGGTCCAAGCCGATATCAAGAGGAGGAAAACCGTATTGAGGTCCATGTATCGATGTGCAAGTCGATATCAGCCTCCTTCCCAAGTAAGTTTGACTTTGGTTAATGCTCGGATTCAACCTTTAACCAGATTTGACCTTTGACTATTTAAAACCTTATCTTATCTTTTAATTCTGCTTTATCTTATCTTTAAGCAACAAAAACTTTATCTCTAATTTCTCTCTCTCTTATACTTAAGTAATTTTCTGGTTTTTGGTATTTTATAAGCAACAATTTGAAGTTTTAGTATAATCTTGCATTTCTGGTTATTGGTCCTCTATCTACTACTTTTGATCATGTTTTCCTTCATCATTTGTCTAGATTTTGATAGATTAATCATGGATTGTGAGTAGTCTTTTCTGGATTTAGGGATGGGTTAGATTTAGGATTATTTACGGCTTATAACTTGATATTTAGGTGTAGATTTTGTTAGATCCTTCACTATTGGGTGTTCTTAATGCTTGAATCTTATTGATCATCTGATTTTCAAATCGAGGATTTATCTGCATCCAAAGTGTTTGTTGAAATGCATGAACCAACCTCTTAGTGGATTTGATTATCGTTACACATGAGAATGGATGACTATAGAGCTTCTTGGCTTAATAGAACTGTTTCTTCATGCTTGATTGTGTCTTGATCACTAATGAGAATTAGATCTTGATTAGGTTGCATTCAAAAGAATCATTTTCGTGAGAGAGGATTGATTTACATGTTTAGAGTTATATGTTAAAGGATCATCCATTCATTGATTGTTTGAACATCTTGTTTAAACCAATGATCATTCTATATCAATTATCCCATCCTATAACCCTGCTTGTTATAGTTTCAAATTTGCTCTGTTTATTTTCTCTGTTTGTCTCTGTTGTTTCCTATGTTTCTTAGACTTGAATGTTGTGTTTACTTTATTTGATTCACGGCTTATGTTTGTGTTTGACTTTGATCATTGCTGCTTGGTAATCATTTAGGTTGTTAAACATCTAAAACCTTCTTTACTTGGCTTAGCTTACATGAATTTCATGCATTCTCTATGAACCATCTTCCATGTTTGGGTTGATCCTCAAGTACTACAATGACATGAGTAGGCTTGAGTAATTGCAAGTAGCATAAAAACCTACTATCACATGTTTAACCATACTTTTATAGATTTAAACAAGGTTAGTGAGTAGTTCACTTTAAGTTTGAGATTAGATTAGATTAAAGTGGTTTTAATGATTGTTTAAGGTGTTAGGGTGTTAGACCTTTGCTTATCTCTTCTTGTGTGATTGTGTTTAATGCCAAGTACCTCCTTTTTGCCTGAATTAGATCATAGGTGTTTTGTTATCATTTATGTGTTTGATGAAATGCATAAATGAATTTCAATGCTTGAAAATGATGTTTTGATTGTCATGACTCTTTGTATATATCATTTCATGCTTGATTGTGCTTAATGCTAAAGTACTTTAGGGATACAGAAATTGCCTTAAACATTTATTATGCATGGGAATGTGAGTTGATGTTTGATCCATTGCACAAGAGATAAGTGGTCTTAGCCTAATAGATTAGTTGTCTAAGTTGCTTATTGACTTTATAGACTCTGAGATTGAATGCTTGCTTGTCATATATACACACCATTAACCATGGGTTTGAAATGTGATAAGACAAAAGGATTAATACCATGAGAATGGATTAGTTTATAATAGTAGTCTTTGCTTAGAGATAACGTATTAAGGGATTCTTGCAAAAATGACCTAAATTTTGATAACCCACAAAAATCACCTTCTCAACATTAACCATTTTGTGTCCAAACAATCTTTCTCAGTTCCAATCATTTATGAAATTACCATTACTTCAAATTAATTTCTTTTACTTTTGGATATCCAATTGACCAAATAATCCTCATCTTCCTCGCTTAATTATGAAAATGCCATTATCATCAATTCACTCAACCACCATTTTTAACCAATTTCGAGCTTTAATGGCATCAAAAACACATTTTTGAGCTTGGATAGCTCATTATCTTTCTTTTAAGCATCTATACTTCCATTTTCTCTCTATTTTCTTCCCAAAAACTCTATAATTTGACTATTAAAAAGTTGAAGTTCATATATATTTCTATATTCCGGCGAGTTGGTCATTTTTTGCGGTTGTGTCTCTTTCATGGTGGCTAGAATCAAAGATTTCGACCAGAAAAGAAGCTAAACACGATTGGTAAGTGAAATTTTCAGTCAATTTTCGTGTTTTTCAGTTCTGTGCTGCGAATGTAGACTTCTCTTAGTCTGAATGAAGTCTACTAGTCAACACCCAGGTTAGTTTTGCAATTGACCGCATGAAAAAAAGTAGACTTCTTTTGGTCTGAATGAAGTCTACTCCATTTCCTTTGATAACAAAAAAATAGAGTAGACTTCTCGAGTAGACTTCTTTAGAGGTAGATCATTTTTGCAATTGACCAACCTTTGACATTTCAGAGTAGACTTCTCTAAGAAAATTAGACTTCTCACAGGTCATTTTTGCAATTGTCCAAAAAGTTAAAGATTTTTCAATTGCAAAAATGACCTGTGAGAAGTCTACTTTTCTTGGAGAAGTCTACTTTTAGACTTCTCCGAGAAGTCTACTTTTTTTGGAGAAGTCTACTAATCTTTTGGCAATTGCAAAACTAACCTGCAAGAAGTCTACTTTTCTCCGAGAAGTCTACTTTTCTTGTTTAAATAAAAAATCATTTTTATACAATATATAATGAATTTTTAAGATTTTTGTGATCCTAAGCTTTTGTTAGTAAGTGTTCTTGCATATGCATAAGTTTTACATGTTTATATTTTATAGGTAGTGTCAAACCAGTTTTTGTGTTTTATATTAGCTTATTGATCACAGACTTCTCCAAGAAGTCTACTCGAGAAGTCTACTAAGTAGACTTCATCCGACTTTCAGAGAAGTTTACTTATTCCATTTTGATTTCTAATGTGGTTTGGATTTTGTTTTCTAATAGAGAATGGTTCACATACCTGCTGTTTATGGAGAATGGGTGAGGAGTGAATCAGTGTGGCAGTTTGAGGTGGAATATAGCAAAGGAGGGTGAATGTTGTTCTTAAGAGATAGTTGCACACATGGTGAGCTTCTAGGAATGGTGCAAGAGGATTATATGCTAGAAAAGGAAACAAAGGTGGAGTAATACAGTTGCTCCAAGTGCAAGCAGCATGGTCATACTCGCCCCTATTGTGTAAGTTAATCTTTATATTGTACTTGTTGTGTATTGTTTTATCTCCTGCCAAATCATTATATAGTCTCATTTTATTACGTAGAGATTCGATGATGGTGCTGATTGAATCTGAACAAGTGGAGAAGTCTATTATGTACTAGAAGTCTACTAGAGAGAAGTCTACTCGGTTAACAAGTTATGTAATATAAATGGGGAAAATGTCCCTCTGAATCACCTTTAAGATATGTAAAATTAATGTCTTTAAGAAGTCTACTCGAGACAGGAGAAGACTACTTCAGAAGTCTACTCGAGATAAGAGAAGTCTACTTGGTTGACAAGTTATGTCATATAAATGGGGGATATTCTCTCTGAATCACCGTTAAGTTATGTAAAATTAATGTCTTTAAGAAGTCAACTTGAGACAGGAGAAGTCTACTCGAGACAGGAGAAGTCTACTCGGCTGACAAGTTATGTCATATAAATGGGGGAAATGTCCCTCTGAACCACCTTTAAGTTATGTAAAATTAATGTCTTTAAGAAGTCTACTCAAGACAGGAGAAGTCTACTCGAGGCAGGAGAAGTCTGCCCGGTTGACAAGAGAAGTCTACTCGAGACAAGAGAAGTTTACTTAAGACAAGAGAAGTCTACTCGAGACAAAAGAAATCTTCTTGGTTGACAAGAGAAGTCTACTCGAGACAAGAGAAGTTTACTAAAGAAGTCTAATTGAGAAGTCTGAATATGAAGTCTAACAGTGAAATCTATTTTGTAGAATACATAAACACACATAATTTAGGAATATGATACAAAACATTCAATGCAATTTAACATTACATAGAAAATAACCCTCTAAACAAACAAACATTTAAGGATCACTGATTATAAATCTTAAAATTAGCATAGGAAATTACTACTGAACTAAAATATCTGAAAAATATATCTGCAACTGAAGCCTACTTGTGAAGTCTGCTCGAGAAGTCTACTCAAGAAGTCTAATTGAGAAGTCTGCTCAAGAAGTCTTCTCGGGAAGTCTGCTCGGGAAGTCTACTCGAGAAGTCTACTCGGGAAGTCTACTCGAGAAGTCTACTCGAGAAGTCTTCTCGAGAAGTCTACTCGAGAAGTCTACTCGGGAAGTCTACTAAAGACGTCTGCTCGATAAGTCTGCTCAAGAAATTTGTTCGAGAAGTCTGTGGCTGAAGTCTGATTCTGACCAATGGCGCCGTATTATTAATGTTTTGAACCTTCAAATCACTTAAATCTGGCGGAGACAAGCAAGAGCTTTGTTGAGATCTGTAGAACAAAACCATTAATATAAATAAGGTCAGATCTGCAATAATAAGAAAAAAGAAATATTAAAATTTAGATTTGCAACATAATCTACTATATTTATAACATTCAGATCTGCAAAAAAATCAACAAAATTCAGCTGTGTAACAATAACAACAAATTTAGATCTGCAACAAAATTCAGATCTACAACAAAATCTACAAAATTTATACAATAATAAACTCAGTTCTGCAAAAATAAACTTAGATCTACAACAATAAGCTCAAATCTATAATAATAAGCTCAGATTTGCAATATGAACACAAAGCAAACAAAAAGAAAAACACAAAAGCTCAGATTTGCTAACCACTACTATAACCTGCAAGTGAGAGGAGGTTGAATACAAGATAGAGAGGATGGACAGGAGATTAACAGCAAGAGAGGAAGGAGAAGAAATTCATGGCCAGAGAGAAGGGAGAAGAGAGATATGCCTTTTTTGAGACAGAGAGAGACTTTATTGTTAATACAATTAGGTTAAACTCTCCTTATATATATAGAAAAAAATTGTTTAAGTAGACTTCATTTTGAAGTCTGCTCGAGAAGTCTACTGGAGAAGTCTTCTTTTTTAAGTCTACTGGAGAAGTCTACTCGAGAAGTCTGCTTGAGAAGACTAATTCGCTCAAGAAGTCTACAAAAGAAGTCTACTTAGGTCCGAGAAATCTACTCAGGAAGTCTGCTTAACCTTAAATCCTAAATCAATTTTTGTTTATTTAAACTTATATGAAAACATAAATTTACTTACCGTATTGACAACCACAGTTAAAATAACAAATATATGAACCCTAATTCATTAACCAAACTATAAACTATGATTCATATAGAATTTGTGCAAACCCTAAGAATTACACTCTTATACCTTAATCCCTAAACCTCGACCCTAACCCTTTTGAATTGTGTACTCATGAAACTTATAAATTGATTCTTTTTCATGAAATTTTATTTTATATAGATGCTAATTGTATATGTTTTAGTTGTGTATATAATTGTTTTACCAAATTATGGTAAAGAAATTATTAGAGAGTAGACTTCTCCAAAAAGTCTACTCGAGAAGTCTACTTAGTATTGATTTCTAACCTAATTTATTTATGATGATTTAAATTTATTGTTTTGTATCAAATTTTATCTTTAGTTATGTATATAATTGTTTTACCAAATTATTTTTCCTGATTATTTTAATTAA
The DNA here is from genome assembly GCA_911865555.2 of Thlaspi arvense. Lineage (NCBI taxonomy): Eukaryota > Viridiplantae > Streptophyta > Magnoliopsida > Brassicales > Brassicaceae > Thlaspi > Thlaspi arvense. Next base: position 35,486,320 of record OU466861.1, on the reverse strand, counting down.
TGGTAAAAAAATTATTAGAGAGTATACTTTTACAAAAAGTCTACTCGAGAAGTATACTCAAGAAGTCTATTTCTCTAGGATAAAACAGTAATTGAGGTTATCATTTTTTGTTTGTTCATAAGGGTTAAAGTTGTAATTTCACTACCCATGTGAGTTATTTTTGTCAAACATGCACTAAGGGGTCTAGTTTTACATTTCAACTCAAGTTTTGAGTCATATTCAGCAATTCCCCCACGTATTAATTGTTGCTTGAACACCTTGAAACATGATTTTGAACCATCCAAGTCACAATGCCTTAGTCTTGAATCTTGCTTTTAATATTTCAAATTTGTCAATCATTTGCTCTCTTTTTGTTATCATCATATTGCTTTTGTTTAGCTTGAATCATTGTTCTTTGAGTTTCTATGGTTTGATTTCTTTTGTTACATGTTTGCATTTGCTTAAGGTGTGAAGTGTGAACCTTTCTAAACTCCCTTTTAGCCTAGCTTAGTGAGTTTGTTGTATCCTCATTACACCACTCCTTGTATGGATTGATAACCCCTAAGTGCTATGATGACATGATTATAAACTTGAGAAATTGAGTCGCAAGACATAAAAACTCTTGTATTAATATGATACGATGCGCCGGAATCAATTAGGCTTCCATCAAGACCCATAAGAAATTAATGGATGTGAAACTTCTCACAATGCTTCTCATACTTCATCATGGCTTCACATGTGCTTCCACGACAACAACACTTGAAACCTGAATAACAATCACCCAAATCATCATAAAGAAGACTACCGAAATAATCTACAACAGTATGTCCATCTTGTTTGCAAGCAACCAAATCGGACTGCAACTGATGATCATGAGTGCCATCACTAACAAGGGACCTCCACTGTAAGCTATCCCACATCAATTTGGTGTTCTGAACCAGAGAGATTGAGGGCCTCAAACAAGGCTCAATACTGCTGTAAATCCAACTAATTATCTTTCAATCACCATATCGCACTTCTCCACATCATCGAAGTCTTTTAATGGTCGTAAAATTGATCCATCAAGGAAACCAAGTTTCTATTTGGTATGAAGTGAATTTAACATCAGCTTCGCCCATCTTTCATAATTATATCAGTTAAAGAGAATTGGTGTATGCACTTGTTCAGTGTTATCTGACGGGTGTAGATAGTACGGAGAAACTGATGATTTCTCTGTATTGAAATATTCCTCAACTTGTGGATTTTGTGGAAACTCACCTTAGAAATTTAGGTAAAGGTCAAAAAGGGAGAAAATTTTGAAGAGTTAGATAGATCTTTGATCTGATACCATGATAAACTGCAAAGATTTTATGTGTGTTATTCGTTAACAAAGAAATATGAATATATGTTACATGATAGATCCAACTCTTAGATCTATATCTATGGTATCTTTACATAGTTATCTCTGATAGATCCTTATATATCATAATAAGATACAATCTCTTTCTTTAACTCAGAAATTATCTCATAGTATGATGGATCTATGACAACTAGAATCCTAGGATATAATTAATTTATTTCTGTTTTTCAACACCGAAAAAATAAATCTGAAACATTGAAATTGTATATACTCTCGAGAGAAAAAATCAAAAAAGAAGAGAAAAAAACTGCTATCATTATTAAATAATGAAAATAAAAAAAATTCTTGTTTATCATATTATTAATTTGCAAGTAAGTTGGGCTGTGGTTGAGAGTTATGATAGTTGATTATTTTTTACCATTTATGTGAATTTACTTTAATTATCTTTAATGAAATTAATAAATTAATATAATCTAATTTTAATTGATTTGTTTTTTTAATTCTAGATTTTCAAATTCGAGTTTATATCATAAAAATATTCAGTTTACTAAAAAAATGTAACTAGCATAAATAAATAAATAAATCCTAATTATTTCATTAAACTAATTTTAATTTGATTGTTTAACCTACTAATATTTTGACTAACCTAATTGATTTATGCGATCACAAGTAAAATCCTAAATCATTTAAACCTTTTCAAAACTCTATATATATTTTTTAATATTAAGTTGATATAAAACAAGGATTCTTTGGTTTTGGTCGTTTCAGATTGCTATGTTTTTTTTAATACATACTTTGAATTTCATTAATCTTAATCTACCAATTTACATCAAAAGAAAGGAATGATTTATCATGTTTGATAAATACAACAAAACAACAAAATATACATATAAGTTTTTATCGGATAATATAAAAAATTTTAAAAATAAGATATAAATAATATATTTTTCTTTATCACAAAAAATAATATATTGATAAAAGTTGTATTTTTTAAATATATTAAGTTTGAAATCATTATAAAATCTGATTTGTTTATCTTTAAATAAACTAATATTATACTTTTTAAAAAATTTAATCGAACCTAGCACACCTAATATAACCTAAATAGTGAACATAAACCAAAATGTGAAGAGGAGTATGAAATTTGAAAAAAAAAAACAGAATCTTCTTTTTAGAAATAAAAAGTTGCGTGAAAAGTCGAAAACTGCTTAATTTGTAACTTACAAAAGAATAATGAATGAAAATTATCGTGTGAGAAGGAGGAAAAGCCAAATCTTGTGCCATGTCGGCCATCCCTATCTTTTTTATTATTTGAGAATTTTTTTTTTTTTTTGAACTTTATTATTTGAGAACTTCAGTTATAATTTTATAGTTCAAAACCTTGAAAACTACACAAAGCACGGAATTATTTAAGCATTCTACATTTAACTTTGACTTAATTTTTAATTTTTTTTTGGGTTGCAGCTTCAAAGACAAAACGAATATTCAGGTTTTTTTTATTACTTGAAATAAACATAACCAAAGTTGATAGTCCATTACACTTGCAGGCTTCTGAAACTAATATTAAAAGACGCAGGCCAGTACGAATAGATATTATTTAATGAGGGAAAATGCGAATTTCAAACTTCAAAGCTTCCAATGATCAAAAAACTAATCATAGCTTGACCATTTGCACACAAAAGAAAAAGAAAAAAAAAAAATCATATAGCTTTGACCATTTCATTTCCTTGAAATATTGTTTTCTTTGAAAGAAAAAAAGGTCTGCACCTCTTCTTTTTTCTCTTTTTCTCTTCAAGAAACCAGTTTCAAAGGTCGTCTTTTGCCTAGAATCTTCAGAGGTATGTGTCGTGGATATAGATCCATTGTTTATGGTCTATGTTCTTCTTTCCAATATTCTAGATATGCTCAGATCAATTGAGTATTTTGTTTTGGGATGGTCTGATAACATCTTGTTTGGTGTCTTGTAAGGAAGATTTAATGGACTCGTGTGTCTGAATGAATCGTAAAGAAGATGATGAAGAGGCTTACTGTTTTTGTCATAATTCTGTTTCTTCTTGTTACCCTTTTGATCTCTGAGACAAGAGGGTTGAATTTAGAAGGTCAATATCTTCTTGACATCAAGAACAAGTTTGTGGATGATTTGCAGAACTTGAAAAACTGGAATTCAAATGATTCTGTACCTTGTGGATGGACCGGTGTGAGTTGCAGAAACTATTCCAATCCTGAGGTTTTGTCACTGAATCTGTCCTCGATGGCTCTATCTGGTAAACTCTCACCAACCATAGGTGGATTGGTTCATCTCAAGGATCTTGATCTGTCATATAATGGGTTATCAGGGAATATTCCTAAAGAAATCGGGAACTGTTCAAGCTTGGAGATTCTTAAGTTAAACAATAACCAGTTTGAAGGTGAGATACCTATGGAAATAGGAAAGCTTTTGTCTTTGGAGAAGCTGATCATATACAACAACAGAATCACAGGGCCTCTTCCTATGGAGATTGGGAATCTCTTGTCTCTCTCCCAACTCGTGACTTACAGCAACAACATCAGTGGATCCTTGCCTCGCTCCATTGGCAAGCTAAAGAAGCTGACAAGCTTTCGAGCTGGTCAGAATATGATCTCTGGAAATTTGCCTTCTGAGATTGGTGAATGTGAGAGCTTGGTCATGCTTGGTCTTGCACAGAATCAATTGAGTGGTGAAATACCAAAAGAGATTGGTATGCTGAAGAAACTTTCACAAGTGATTCTTTGGGAAAATCAATTCTCAGGGTTTATCCCCATGGAGATTACCAACTGCACAAGTTTACAAACTCTTGCGCTCTACAAGAACCAGCTTGTTGGTCCGATTCCGAGAGAACTCGGTAATCTCTTGTCTCTTGAATATCTATACCTTTACAGAAACATGTTGAATGGAACAATCCCAAGAGAGATTGGGAATCTCTCAAGTGCAGTTGAGATAGATTTCTCAGAGAACGGTTTGAGCGGAGAGATACCATTGGAGTTTGGGAACATACAAGGGCTTGAGCTTCTTCATCTATTTGAGAACCAAATTTCAGGTACCATTCCAGTGGAGCTTGCTACTTTGAAGAATCTAACAAAGCTCGATCTCTCCATCAATGGTTTAACTGGTCCTATTCCATTGGGTTTTCAGTATTTAAGAAAGCTCTTCATGCTGCAGCTGTTTCAGAATTCTCTTACTGGGATCATACCTGCAAAACTTGGAGTTTACAGCAATCTCTGGGTGCTTGATCTGTCTGATAACCATCTCAAAGGAAGAATTCCAAGCTACCTCTGCCTTCATTCCAATATGATCATCTTGAACTTAGGATCGAACAACCTCTCTGGAAACATTCCTACTAGCATCACCACCTGCAAAACTCTGGTTCAACTTCGTTTAGCGAGAAACAACCTCGTTGGTAGGTTCCCAACAAATTTATGTCAACTGGTTAATCTCACAGCCATTGAGTTGGGACAAAACAGATTCGGTGGCTCCATTCCTTGGGAAGTTGGGAACTGTAGCGCCTTGCAAAGGCTCGAGCTAGCAGATAATGGCTTTACCGGCGAGCTTCCTAAAGAGATTGGCACACTTTCAGAGCTTGGAACCTTAAATGTCTCTTCTAATAACCTTACTGGAGAGATCCCTTCTGAAATCTTCAACTGCAAGATGCTTCAAAGACTTGATATGTGCTGCAACCATTTCTCTGGCACTTTACCGAGCAACGTAGGTTCTCTTTATCAGCTTGAGCTTCTAAAGCTATCAAATAACAAACTTTCGGGTACAATACCTTTGGCTATAGGGAACTTATCTCGTTTAACCGAGCTACAAATGGGTGGAAACTTGTTCTATGGTAATATACCAAGAGAGTTGGGAAGTCTGACCGGTTTGCAGATAGCATTGAACCTCAGTTACAACGAGCTAACCGGAGAAATACCTTCTCAGCTAAGTAATCTTGTTATGCTTGAGTTACTCCTCCTCAACAACAACAACTTGTCTGGTGAAATACCAAGCTCTTTTGCTAATCTCTCCAGCTTGTTTGGTTACAATTTCTCATACAACAACTTGACTGGTCCTATTCCACTTCTCCGTAACATGTCCATATCTTGCTTCATTGGTAATGAAGGACTTTGTGGCCCGCCCCTGATACAGTGCATCCAAACGCAGCCTTCCTCGCCTTCTCAGTCAACCGGGACGCCGAAAGGAATCCGTTCTAGCAAAATCATTGCCATCAGCGCGGCTGCGATTGGCGGGGTCTCTCTCATACTAATTGTTCTCATCATATACCTCATCAGACGCCCGGTGAGGACTGTTACTTCTGTTATCCAAGATGTCCACCCGTCAGAAACGTCTTTGGACATTTACTTCCCACCAAAAGAAGGATTCACTTTCCAAGATTTAGTTGCAGCCACTGATAATTTCGATGAGAGATTTGTAGTTGGGAGAGGAGCTTGTGGAACCGTTTACAAGGCGGTTTTGCCCGCCGGGTATACTTTAGCAGTCAAGAAGCTAGCATCAAACAACGAAGGTGGTAACAACAACAATGTGGATAATAGTTTCAGAGCAGAGATACTAACTCTTGGGAATATCAGGCACCGTAACATCGTCAAGCTACATGGATTCTGCAATCACCAAGGATCAAATCTGCTTCTGTACGAGTACATGCCCAAAGGAAGTCTTGGAGAAATACTACATGATCCTTTGGGAAACTTGGATTGGTCTAAAAGATTTAAAATTGCTCTTGGTGCAGCTCAGGGTCTTGCTTATTTACACCATGATTGCAAGCCGAGAATCTTTCATCGTGACATAAAATCAAATAATATCCTTCTTGATGACAAGTTTGAAGCTCATGTGGGTGATTTCGGATTAGCAAAAGTGATTGATATGCCACATTCAAAATCCATGTCCGCTATTGCTGGCTCCTATGGCTACATTGCCCCAGGTAATTTTTTTTTGTTTGCGTTACTTTCTGCAATTTGGTTTCCTGATATTTAACCAAAAGAAAAAAAAAAAAGTTTGGTTTCCTGATTAAAAATAGACAAATTTTCTGAAATTGAACCTAACCAAGCCAAACAAAATTCGAAGAGTTTTATTATTAAACGGTATAAAATTGATATGCAAAATTATTCCAACCAAACCGGAACTGAATTCCTACCCAAATGAATCGAAATTCATTAAAAAGGTTAAATACTGATAAAATAACATATTCAAAATTCAAATACATAAGAAGTCAACACATTTTTAATATTAATTTTTGAAAATAAATGATTTTATTTTTGTTTAATCCAAAACCGAACTGAACTCGAACAAAAAAATTAATACCCAACCAAAATAAACTTAATTCAATTTTTTTTCTTTGAAGTGATGTCTTTGCAGACTTTGCCTATAGAGGAGAAGGCTAATTTAATACTTTTAATAACTTTGCAGAATATGCATATACCATGAAAGTTACCGAGAAGTCCGACATCTATAGCTACGGGGTCGTTCTGTTGGAGCTGCTAACTGGAAAGGCACCGGTTCAGCCGATAGATCAAGGTGGGGATGTGGTGAGTTGGGTGAGGAGTTACATAAGAAGAGATGCATTGTCTTCTGGAGTTCTTGATGCTCGGTTAAAGTTAGAAGACGAGAAAATCGTCTCTCATATGCTCACTGTGTTGAAGATTGCATTGCTTTGCACGAGTGTGTCTCCCGTCGCGAGGCCATCGATGCGACAAGTTGTTCTCATGCTTATTGAGTCAGATAGACAGGAAGGAGAAGAACACTTAGATGCAGAATTGACACAAACTATTACATCGTGACTCAATACACTGCCATTGTAACTTTACTGTACCTGAGATGATTTTAATGTAATCATTGTCGGATAACTATTGTAAATTATATACGCAGCTATATCAAAAGATATATATCTCTTACGAGGATTCTAGGATTTAATAATTATCAGTATATTTTACATGGAGTATTTAAAAATCCATCGTCACTTATTCAAGGATCGTTACATATATGCTAACTAGGTTGTGTGAGTAAAAAAATACCTGATTGAAATCATGAAGCAAGAACATAAGGTTGTGTGATAGAACCTGCCAGCCAATTACCTGAATGTTTTGATTCCCATTTTGTATGACTTGTTAACTCAGTGGGAAAAGACAATGAAGCTGGTAAGTTTCAAGCGATTCAAAGACAAGTTCCAAGCTTCTCATATGCCATAAGTTTTTGGCGTTTCCAAACATATATGAGTGTACTGAGTACTCCAATTGTCCAATAATATTGGTTGACCGGTTGTTCTAGAAGCAAACATCGTTCCTTCACGTGTTCTCTTCCTTCTAATTCGTGTAGTTTCCCTTATCATCATGCAATTTTATTTTAAAAAGATTGGGTTATCAACAGGTGGTAATCCTGAAAAGGCTTTTCATTTTTCATCTGTTAATGATTACTTTTAACTTACTCTCTTTCATTCTCTAACGCTTTTGATTTGTAAACGCAGGTGACATAATTAGCTTTTTTCGTAACAAAAGTGCATCTTGGCCGTACAGAAGTAGGGCAAGTGTATCAGCTTGGACCCTTGAACGAATACGGAAAGTCTGAAAACATTCACTCATCTCTTTTCAAATTACTTGTATTGTCTCAGAAAAGAAACAAAAGAGAAATCTTTATCTTGATTTCTCTTATTTCTTTTTCTTGTTTTTGTCATGGATGACTTCACAATTTAAAGGATTTGTCTGGAGAAAGCAAAAGAAGATTTAGCCGGAAGTGTTCAGAAAGGTGTCGACTTCATGTCTTCTAGAGAGAGACAATAATTGTTTCCGCATGTGCACTCCTATAATATATGATGATTGTTTAATGGAAATCTTGCAAAAATGACTCATAAATATAAATCAATTGCTCCCATTTTACCATTTTTGAAATTAATCACTTTATCTTATTTATATTTTTATCAGTTCTATTTATTTACAAAAATGCCATTAGATTATTGATTTTTATTATTATTTCGGAAATCTATTTTACCAAACAATCCTCATCTTCCTCACTTATTCACGAAAATGCCATCACCATCAATTCATTCAACCACCATTTTCAACCAATTTGAAGTTTTTATTGCTTCAAAGACCCATTTTTTAGCTTTGTAACCTCATTTCCTCTTCTCTTAACCTTCTACTCTTCCATTTTTTCACCATTTTCAGCACAAAAACTCTCTAATCTAAATTTTTGAAACTTGATGTTTTAATATATTGTCATATTTGGTGATTTGGTTTGGCAAATCGGTTGGGCTTGTTTGGTGGTGGCTGGAATCAAAGAAATCGGTGGTTAAATAAGTTAAATACCATTGGTAGGTGAATTTTCAGTCAATTTTCGTGAGTTTTTAGATCTGCGCCGCGAAAGTAGACTTCTTAAGAAGTCTACTGTCGGTAGTAGACTTCAAAAGAAGTCTGCTGGTCAACACACATGTTAGTTTTGCAATTGACCAGGTGTACCAATTTCTGACAGTAGACTTCAGTTGAAGTCTGCGCCATTTCCTTTGACAACAAAAAAAAATAGTGTAAACTTCAAAAGAAGTCTACGTAAAAAGGGGTTAGTTTTGCAATTGACCAACCTTTGACTTTTTCGTAAAAAGTCTATTCGCAAAAGTAGACTTCTTCGGAGAAGTCTACTTTGAACTTAGACTTCTTAGAGGTTAGTTTTGCAATTGACCAATGTTGACTTTTTCTAGTAGACTTTGCTTTAAGTCTACTTTTCCGAGTAGACTTTGTTTGAAGTCTACTTTTGAAATAGACTTCAAACGAAGTCTACTTTGAAAAGTCAACATTGGTCAATTGCAAAACTAACCTCTAAGAAGTCTACTTTAAAAGTAGACTTCTTACGAAAAAGTCAAAGTTTTGTCAATTGCAAAACTAACCTTTTTTTACATAGACTTCTCGAGTAGACTTCTTGAAGTGAGTAGACTTCTTTGAAGAAGTCTACTCATCTTTTGGCAATTACAAAAGTAACCTAAAATATAGACTTCATACGAAGTCTACATTTGTAGACTTCATTGCAAGTCTACTTTTGTAAACTTCGTTGTTAGTCCACTATTTCACTTTTTTTTTATAAACGCGTTTTTATCAAATTTACAACAAATTATTAAGATTTTTTTGGTCTTACTATTGTTTTAGTACGTGTACTTACATTTGTATCAGTTTTACATGTTTATATTATATATATATTTGGTGAAATCAAATTTCTTGTTATATTTGGTATTTAGCTTATTAGTCCGTAGACTTCGTTTGTAGTCTGCGATATTAATTTTTTAATTAAATTAATTGATCAGATATTTGTAACAAATAAAATTTATTCTTTGACTCTTAAGTGTGTACTATTTATTGTTCTTACTTATGTAGGAGTTTGACATGTTTATTTGTTATAGTTTAGCTTTAATTAATTTTCTTGTTCTAATTGGTATTTAGCTTCTTAGTTCGTAAACTTCACTTGAAGTCTACATAGTAGACTTCGTTTGCAATCTGCGACATTAATTTTTTATAAATTTAATTGATCAGATATTTGTAACAAATAAAATTTATTATTTGACTCCTAAGTGTGTGATATTTATTGTTCTTGCTTATGTATGAGTTTGAAATTTTTTTTTGTTACAGTTTAGCTTTAACTAATTTTCTTCTTTTATTTGGTATTTAGCTTAATAGTCCGCAAACTTCATTTGAAGTCTACATAGTAGACTACGTTTACAGTCTACTTTTTCGATAATGATTTCTAATGTGGTTTGAATTTTGTTTTCTTACAGAGAATGGTTCACATACCCACTGTTTATTGAGAATGTGTGAAGAAAGACTAATTGTGGTATTTCTAAATAGTTTTACATGTTTTTTTTGTTATGAGTTTTACATGTTTTTGTATAGTTAAATTGAATTAATTTTCTTGTGTTATTAGAGGTTCAAAGATGGTGATGACTAAGTCTGACAAAGAAGTCTGCATATGAAATCTGAATATTATAAAACACACATAATTTAAGAATATATAAAAATAACATTAATTGCAATCCAACTTTACATATAAAGTAGACCTTCTAATCAAACAAACATTTAAGGATCACTAATTATAAATCTTAAAATTAGCATATAAAAAAAATGTCTGAAATAGATGTATGTGACTGAAGTCTGCTCGAGAAGTCTGCTCGAGAAGTCTACTCGAGAAATCTGCAGCTGAAGTCTGCTTCCAACAAAAACAAAAGAGAAATAAACAAGCTCAGGTCTGCACAATAAGAAAAAAAAATGTTAAAATTCATATTTCAACAAAATATGCTATATTTACAAACATCATATCTGCAGCAAAAGGGAAAAAAAGAAATCAGCTATGCAACAAAAAAAATTATAGATCTGCAACAAAATAAACAAAATTCAGATCTGCAACAAAATAAACTAAATCAGATCTGCAACAACTAAAAATTCAGATCTACAAAAAAAAAAAAAATCAGATCTGCAACAACAAAAAAATCAGATCAGCAACAAATTCTACAAAATTTATACCATAAGAAGCACATATTTGCAAGAATAAACTCAGATCTACAACAAGAAGCTCAAATATGTAATAATAAACCCAGATTTACAATATGAACACAAAACAAACAACAAAAGAAATACAAAATAATTGAGATAGAGAGGATGGAGGATAGAGATGGGTTTGATGGCAAGAGAAGAAGGAGAAGAGATTCATGGCCAGAGAGGAGGTAGAGGAGAGAGAGGCGTTTTTTAGAAGGAGAGAAAAAATTTATTTTTAACCCAATTAGGTTAATCTCTTTATATATATAGGAAAATTTTCGGTCCAGTATATTTTTTCGATTTCGATTCCCGTCTAATTTGTTCCGATTCCCGCCCAATTTGTTAAATAATTTTGATTTCCTGCTATGTTTTTTTAAGTCTAATGGAGAAGTCTACCCGAGAAGTCTACTGCATATGTATGTTTTCGGTAGTAGACTTCTTTAGTAGACTTCTAAGGGGTTGTATGTTTTCTAGTTAATTTTCTTTCTGTATTTAAGTTGATTAATTTGTATGAAATTTTGTATTCTATACATGTCAAATATATATGTCTTACTTATGTTTACCAATTTTTTAGAAATTTATTTATTTTATATTTTCTAATTAATTTTAAAAAACTAATTATGTAGTAGACTTCTTTTGAAGTCTACAACGATTGTAGACTTCTTACGTAGACTTTTGAAGGATAAAATCGTAACTGTGGCAGACGTTTTTTGTTTAGTCACAAAAAACTGAGTTGTAATTTTATTACCCCTTTGGATTAGTTTTGCCAAACATTCAATAAGGAGTCTACATATTAAGAAAAAATCAATTTTTAGGTTATAAAGAGGAATTTCTTCTTGTTTAATTGTTCAAATGCATTTTTTTTTATAAAATATAAATTTATTGATCAAAACTGTAATGTGTAGTCAGTTTGGTGACATATCTGGTCCCATGACACATTTGCTTTATGAGTATCGCTTGGTGATCCAAACCAAAGAAGCTCACTGCACATGCTCTCAATCTTTGCCGAACACCCTTTAGAAGGATATAAGATGAGCACCAAACCTTTCAAAGTCTTCTATATATGTGGCAGTTGAGGGAGATTTACAGCTGCACACTTTGATTGGAGAGATGGGCCTTTCTATGAGGATACTACCGATACGATATCTAGGTTTGGCCTTGATGACTAGAAGCTTGACAACAGTGGATTATGAGCCGCTTGTGGATAAGGTGCGTCATTGCTTTTTGTCGTGTGCGCACAACCCTCTATCTTATGTTGGACATCTGTAATCAATAGCATTCCAAATGCATTTTTTATATCTTTTGGTCTTGGGAGGGACTACTTCACGTTTAATGTGCATTTCTAATCCTACTTTATTTTTCATTCTAAATGTCATTTTAAAGAAAATTTGTCTTTAATCCTACTCTATTTTTTTTTTATTTTAAAATAGAGTAAACATAATTTTTACTCCATATTAAGAATAAACCTAAATTCTACTCTATTTTAAAATTGAATTTTTTATGTGCAAACTGATCCTTTAAATATTATATAGTTTTATTTTATACTATTTGATATTTGTAAACATTATAAAACAGAAAATTATAAATATTTAAACACTATAATTATTATTAGAAAATATTGCAAAATAAAATAAATTTAAAATACATAACAAACATTAAGGTTAAGATACGCACCGTAAACAAATTTATAATTTATAAAAATTTTGCAAACAACAAAATAAATAGAATTTATTTGTAAATTTTAGAAATTAAATATATTAATAATAAAATAAAAATAGAATTTACTGTATTTAGAATATTTTTTGGAGTAAAAAATAGAGATCTATATTGGAGTAAAACTAACTCCATTTTGGAGTTACTCTATTTTGAAATGAAAAATGAAGATGTATATTAGAAATAGTCTAAGTAAACTTAGATTACTTACGACATAGTACATATTTTGCCGGTAGCCTTTAGTCAACAGTATTAAAAGACTGTGCTTTTATAAAATCATTTTGAATATAAATACAGTAATTTTCTTATAAATTAATAATCGATAAATTAATAATTTTTATAAATCAATAAATTAATTACTATAAAACATTATTAAAATTTTCAAAAATTTAATAAAATAATTAGATAATTTTTGTTTTAATCCTCTTTGTATATATATAATCCCAATCATAACTTTTAAATAACAAGCATCTTTATTAAAAAAATGTTTATGTATCCCTTCAATGGAGAAATATAGTGCAAAAGAATGCCAGATTAGAAATATGACTTGATATTTTTGGATCCAGAAAAGGAAATTTGTTCATCGCTGTAAATTAGAAAACAAAACCACGACGTCTTCCGACTTCAATCTAAAGAGATATTCATTCCATACGATGTAGCTTATCAGTTCTTAAATAAAAAAATCATCCGATTACAGAAAATGATACTCCAATTTCCACTAATATCTCTTTTTCACCATAAAATTTTCTTCGATTTTCATCATCTATTTCCCTCTTTGAACATACAGTCTTCTGGTTTTCCGGGTCACCAGGAGCAAGAACTTGATGGTCGCTTTGATATCCAAAAACAATGACTCCGTACTGAGCTTGCCGATCTACATTGGAGGCGCTTCTCTCTTGGCCATTCTCTTCAATCGTGGTGTTTCCGGTATCGCTCATTATTGAACCTTAAGTCCAACTTTGGGTAATTCGTATTTATTGATAATAAGAATCGACAGAGTACAGAACAAGACAGACAAAAGTACTGAAAAGAGGGTTCCCAAAAGTTGGGATCCCGAGTGAGAAGCTCTAACGCGAAAACCGATCTCCAAAAAGGAGAAGCTATTACAAAGCATAATTAAAGCTTAATTCCGTAAAATCCAGAGCAAAAAGTGTCATTTTCGTACTGGGGTACAGTCCTATTTATAGGGAATTAGGGCGGTGGCTTTTTTGGGCTTCGCGGGCTTCCTGACGAAATTGACCTTATTGGGCCTCTTCTTTGAATTTGGGCCGAGCTGATGTTGTTGGGCTTCATTCTCGAATCTGGGCCTAGCTGGTTCTACTTGGACTAGAAGCTTCATCTTCTTTCTTGGGCTAGAGAATTCATTGGGCCGAGCTGATTAATTGGGCCTTGGCTAGGCCCAGTACCAACAGTAAGTCTCCCTCCCCCCCCTCGGCCTGTTGGGCAAAAAAGTTCTTGATTTTGAGTCAATGGATTTTTCGAGATTTATTGATTCGACTTTAATCACGGTCGGCCTGAGAGTGGGTCCGGTACGGAATCTGTACGGAATCATCAGCTTCGACGTGGGTCCCAGTTTACTTTAAGTCAAGTTTATGTTTCTCTTCTTCTTGTCTATAAATACCTCTTCCTTCTTTGTCTGTATTTCTTAGTCCGCCTCACACTGTTCACATGTAATATTATTTATCTTCTCTCTTCCTTATTCTCGGGTTTTTCTTTTTGGTTCTCCTCTGTGACTTCTGCGAGTGTGGAGTTTTTCTTGGATCTGGTGGGATTGGCGAGCCGGCGGCTTCGTCCTGGTCTCAGTTTTCAATCCTTGTTGTTCAATTCAGGATCTCGCTGGGTGGCACTCGAAATTGTTAAAATTACCGTCGCTGGCTTGTGGTTAGAGGTCTTGAGTTTCTCGGATTCTTGCCTCGCCGATCTGAAACTTGGGGGAGATCTCCGATCATCGTTGTCTGCGACTGCTTCTTCTGAACTTTGAGGTCGGCCATGTTGGATTCGGGTTTGTCGAATGGATAATTTCAGACATCTTTAGCTATTGACGGCGATCTGTGTTGGGGCTTTCGATTTCTGGGATGCTCGAGTTGATGTAGGTTGGGTTTTGGTTCACTCTTCGTCGTTAGGACTCTGTTGTGAGGAGAGAGGCTTGTTTCTCATCTGCCGATCCGGCTTTCCGTGGTCGGCTGCCAGGAAGCGAGCTTAACATGATTCATAGGTCGGCATTTTCGTGGGAGTGGCTGATTCATTTGCTTTGGTCGGCATCTATTATGTGGTCGGCGTTAAGGTTTTCGATCGGCCATTCCTCTTCTCTTCTGGGGGGGGGTGACGTCTTGGCGGTAAGAGAATTGAGGTTGGCCTTTTAATCTTGCCTTGGTGATAATTTTGTTTCGTCGGGTTGCTGTGGCACTTAGCTTTCTGAATCTCCCAGGTTATTTTCGACATGTTCTTGCTTTCAGTTATTTTATTTGCTTTTGTTTATTCTGCTTCGATTTTTCTTGCAGGTCGGCATACTGCTTTGCTGGTGCAGGTCGGCATACTGCTTTGCTAGTGCAGGTCGGCATCTCCGTTGATTTCGAACTCGGCGATTTGGTGGGGATCGAACCCAGAATCTCTTAGTTTCGCATTGGATTCTGTTTTGAAGATGCCTTTCCCCTCTTGATTTTTCTCCAGTTTTTCTCTCATCTCTTGGTCGCGTGGCAGTTCAGATGGCTTAATATATTCGCTTCGCCGGTCTGGGTTCTGAGTTGTTGATCGTCTCTGGTGGCGACTCGTGGGTTGTAGCATTTTTTGCCGCTTTGATTCGGGGCCATTGTGGTCAGTAGCGCCAACCTCTCATTTGGAACTTGGTTCGCTCGAGTCAGATTGGCGCATTTCAGGCAAAGGTAAGATCGGCATCTATTTCTGTTAGTTTTGGGGTTGGCTTTTTGTTTTCCATGGGTCGGCATATTGATATATCAGCCATTTTCTGGCTGCGTGGTTATTGTAGGTTGGCATATATTTTATTATAGGTTAAGGTCGACCGTTTCTAGTCTGGGTCTTTGTCGGCCTGTTTCGTATCGTCTCTTAGGGATCAGCCTCCTTTTCTGATCATACTTTTAGGTCGGCCATTAGTCGTGAGTTCCGGGTCGGCCAAGTTTAACTGGTGTAACTTCGGTCGGCTTATTTTGTTCATTGTTTAAAAGTCGGTCGTTTCGTGTTAAGGTCGGCCTGCTTTTAACTTGGGTTTAGATCGGCTATTTTTGACGATTTCTCATCCTGCTCTCTCCTCTTTTTTTTGCAGGTCTGCGCCCTTTCTTTGTAATGGCTCAGCACATTTCTCAGGTCGACCTCTTTTATCTTCTTTTTTATGAGTCAGCTCTCTTGGCAATTTTTGTGGTGGAATTTTTAGGAAGGCCAGGTTTTTTTGGTGGACGATTTTAGGTAGGCCAAATTTTTAGGTAAGCCAGGTTTTTCGGTGGACGATTTTAGGTAGGCCAGGTTTTTCGGTGGACGATTTTAGGTAGGCCAAATCTTAGGTAGGCCATTCCTCTCTTTTTGTTTTTAACTTGGTTTCTCTATTCCCTTTTCAGATGGGGAGGATGTATCTTCCGAGAGGCGCACGGCCGCAGGCTGCGGAGGGACTAGATATGGTTGCACCTCCTCTAAATGGGGCAAGGCCGGCCTCCTCTGCAGGCAGTACTGATTCGACATCTACTACAAGTGGTTCTGGATCGCCATCTTCCTCGGCCGGGACAAGGTCGGCCCCTTCTTTTGTCGAAGCGGGCGTGTTAGGGTTGTATGGTTCCGCCGTGGATGTGGCTACTCCTATGGCGAGTAGGGTGACTGGTAGTGTTAGCGATACTGGCAGGGAGCTTGTCGCTTCAGCTCGTTCTGATGTAGGGTCCGCGGGGCCTGAGTCTCCCTTACTGTCTTCGGGCCGCGAGTTTCCTCGTTCTAAGTCGATGGTGCAGTCTTTGGAGGATATTCTGTATGCTTGTGGGGTTTCCGATTTAGAGTTTCGAGTACCCGGTGCGAACGAGCGTCCTTGCACCCCTCCTCCGGGTTGGATTTGCCTCTACGAGTTTTGACTCGAGCATTGCCAGTTGTGGTTTCCGCTGCTGAAGCTGTTGTTGGATTATTGCAAGGCTAGGGAGATTGCATTGACTCAGCTCTGTCCGGGTGCGATCTGGAACATGGTCGGGGCGATTATAGTGGCGGAGTCGTGCAACATTGATATGAGTCTCTGTTTCTTCGAAGAGATATCGAATGTGGTTTGAAATACCAAAGGGGCTCAGCAAAAGGTTTCCGTGAATATGAGACCGGGAAATAAGGTTGTGACCAGTGTTACGAACAAGTCCCATTGCTGGTGGGGGCGTTATTTCTATGCCTGAGTGAACTCGGTGTTAGTTCGTGGTGGCGATATTAGGACATTCTTGGATCGATGGAGTCCCGAATTTGGTAGATTTAGTGATTTTCCTTGTTCTTATTTTCGATGTTGCTTAGTTGATCTTTGTTTGTTCCTTTTGCAGTTCTTCATCCGGTCGGCGAGGAGCATCCTATGGGTTTTGAAGAGGATCTTGCAAAGATACGTCAGTTAGGAGTTCAGCAGTGGTCGACGATTGTCGAAGCTCAGAGGACTAGAGAGTTTTGTCGCGGGATTACAGGTATTTGTTCCACATATTTTTTTTAGCGAGTCCTTCTCCCCCTTTTTTTTTACATTGTGTGCCTTGTTTTCTAATTCTTGTTCTTGTTTCGCAGTTCATTTCGACGAGACAGGAAAGATGAAGAAGCGATTGTTGAACGCTCCCAAATTCTCTGGGAAGAGGGCTCTGCCGGCATCTTCTGGAGATGTGGCTGGCTCGTCTTCGGCTGCTCGGAGAGTTGGAGAGAAGGACAAGAGGCCGGACGGCCCGGAAGCGAAAGACGGGAGGAGTAAGTCATTTCTGATTCATTTGGTACGGGTGAAGGATGTCGCGGGAAAGGGAAAGGTCGGCGAGGCTCTATCAGGGAGAGATCCTGGTCGGCTTAGGGGTTCCATTTTGGGCACTGTTGACCCCGTTCAGCGTGAAGAGCGCCCGACGGTGATCGTGCTTTCTGCGGGTAAGGGAGCATTAGGGAAAGCGGCCGGCACGTCTGGCGAGGCAGCCGATGTGGTCGACGGATCTAGCGAGGTGGTCGAGGCTGCCAAGGACTACTCTTTTTCATATCGGTATGACGGGGCTGGGCAATTCGTTTCCGATCCGGACTCTTGCGTCGACTTGTACCGGAAGATTAGTCATTCTCACAAGGAGTACGCCCCTTTGATGTTGAGGCGGTCGAGGCGAAGATTTATCGGGAGATTGCTGCTTCTAGTCTTTGGGTATTTCCTTTGTCTTCTTGTTCATTTTTCCTCTTTTTATTATTTGCTTGGTATTGAGCTCTGTTTTTTTTTTTGGCAGACGTCGGCGAGCACGAACCAGCTCGATTTTCTGCTGCGCCGGGAGATGCGCAGACTGGGAGATGAACGAGATGCCGAGCGACAAGCCAAGATATCAGCGGTTGAGAAGCGAAAGACAGCCAAGCGGGAGGCAGCCAAGGCCGGGGAGAAGCTGTAGGCGGCCGAGAAGAAGGCGATCGAGGCCGAGGAGAAGCTTAAGGCATCTCGTGACGATGCTGAAGATTACAGGGAGAGGTGGGAGAAGGCAAAGGGTCATTACCGTGAACTGAAATCAGACCTGGCTAGGGTCAGGAAGGAGAGAGACTATGCTACGGTGGTCGAGAGGAGATGCGTTCTCAACTTGGTTATTCCACAATATCGCGACCAGGTAGGCAAGTTTGAGAGGTTCTACAAGAGCAACGAGGCGGTTCATAGCCGTTTCTGCTTACACGATGGCGTCAGGTAATCCTTATAGCTTTGCATTTGCAAGCAAATGCTCGATACTTGTCATCGTAGTTTTGTTTTGACGTTTGACGTGAATGTGTGTCCTTCGGCCTCAGGTATTTTTTGACGCGTTCACTTCGTTGGCGAGCGATAAGGCTCTCCTCCCTGAGGGTACGATGGTCAGGTTGGAGGGCGAGATGGAGTCGTCCAAGGAGAAGGTTTTGGCGTTGGGGGCTGAAGACATTCAGGATAATGACTTCGTCGTGGGCTCGGTTAGTGACATGATACTGCTCTTGGCTTCTCCTTCACAGGTGGAGGCCCCAGCGGATCAGTATGGGAGCATGTCGGTGGGCCTTGCTTTCACGGACATTTCCTCTCTTTGGTCCCCCGGTGCGAAGGAACCTTAGTCATTTCTCGTTTATCGGCGTTGCATTGCTGTTTCCATTTTGTCGTTTTTTTTTATTTGCGGACTTGTACTCGTACTTCTGTTTTTTTTTATTTTGGTTGAACCTTGTTGGACTCCTTTTTTCGTATATGTCGGACTTTTGAGGCTGATGATCCTTTGCCTTAGTTATTTTATCGTTATGTTGCTGTGATCCTTTTTTTTGCTATGCTAAGATTATGATACTTTGGTTATGTTAAAATACGGATCCTTTGCTTTTTTCTTTGATTTGATGGTGTCATTGTTTTCCGAGATTGAAATCACAACATACGAAGTGTTTGGTTTACTTGTTCGTTTTAGTCTCTTTATGCAGGTCGGAACCTGGCTTTGTTGAATCTGGGTGCGAGACTGGGCTCGGCTTATCCCATTTAAATTTTTCGGGACTGAGCTCGGCTTACGTGCTGATTGAACTAAAAATTTAGCATCAAAGGCGTGGATTATTTCACCACTGCATCCCTGGAAGACGCGTTTTCTTCTTATAGGATTGATCACCTGGTCAGGGTGTCAACGTGTTTTTGGCAGTCGGGTTGCGTTGAGAATGGAGGACAGATTAACGTCTTAATGTGATTTTTATTAAGTAGTAGCTGGACCTTCGAAAAGGCTGCCTACGTACCCCTATATGGGGATCAAGCCAATTATAGTTCGGATTACATAAGTAGCTTAGGGGAAAGTTTATACATATTTTATATATATAGGTTGCTGAAGTAGAGGGGTGGCGTGCTCGTCCGTCGGTCTTGACATTCGAAGCTAGATTTGCCGAGCTGTGGAGGTGGTGTCACGGTGTTGGGCTGTAGGGTCGGCGTGCTCGGGTTGCTGAGTTGTAGGGGCGGCGTGCTCGGGTTGTCGAGTTGTAGGGGTGGCATCATGGAGGTGGCGCGGTTCGTCATTCTTCCATCCCTTTTTTATATTATTATCATAGCTGGACCTCCGAAAAGGACCGATATTCTTAGTATTAGTATCTTTTGATGTACATCACGTTCCACGACCTTGGGATTGCTTCGCGTCGCCATTGTTGTCAGCTCGAAGACTCCTGGTTTGACGACCTTGGATATGATATAGGGTCCTTCCCATCCGGCGCCGAGCTTTCGTGCATCTGGTTTGCTCGTGTTTTCAAAAACTTTGCGACACGAGGTCGCCTTCGGTGAAATGCCGACCTCGAACCTTTTTGTTGTAGTACCGCGCTGCGAGTTGCTGATAGTTCTGAATTCTCAGCAATGCCTGGTCCCGATCCCATTCCAGTAGGTCGAGGTGATCCTTCATGAATTTGTCGTTGAGCGCCTCGTTTTGAGCCATCATTGTGTGTCGAAGGGACGAAATTCCTACTTCGGCTGGCGACATGGCCTCCATTCCATGCGATATGTTGAAAGGGGTCCTGTTTATCGATCGTCGCAGCGAGGTCCTGTGCGACCACAGTACTCCGTCTAGTTCGTCTGCCCAGGCGTTTTTCTTTGCATCGAGGCGCTTCTTAAGTCTGTCGAGAATTGTCTTGTTCGTTTCTTCAGCTTGTCTGTTACCTTGTGGGTACCCCGGAGTCGACTTACTTAGCCAAATTTTCCACTTCGCACAGAAGTTTTCAAATATACCCAAGGTGAATTGGGAACCGTTGTCAGTGACGATCTCATATGGGAGGCCGTGCCTGCAGATGATGAATTTCCAGACGAATTTCTAGACGTCGGTGGCGAGAATTTTAGCGTATGCTTCTGCTTCGACCCATTTGGTGAAGTAATCTGTCATCACCAGTACGAACCTCTTTTGCCGCGATCTTGGGAGTGGTCCAATAATATCCATCGCCCAGCACATGAAAGGGTAAGGGGCTGTGGACACCGTCAACAGTTCTGAGGGCACACGGATCATCGGAGAATGTCGCTGGCACTTTTCGCAGCGAGCACTGAATTTTTCACAATCCGTGATCATGGTCGGCCAAAATAGACCGTGCTTCTTTATTTTTAGTGCTAGTGCTCGGCCTCCAGAATGGTTACCCCCTACTCCTTCGTGCGTTTCTTCCATGACGCCTTGGATTTCGCTGGTAGGGACACAGTGTAGGACTTGGGATGCACTCCACCGGCAGAGAGTCTCGTCGACGAGAGTGTAATGGGATGATCGTGCTTTGAGACGCCGGGCTGCCCATTTTTCAGGCGGAACTTCTCCATCGGACAGGTACGCTATTATCTCCTCCCTCCAATCAATCTCGACGGGCTCTCTGGCCCTGTCCATCGGCTCACAATTGGTTTCGTTGGCATTGTCGAGGCCTTCCTCAAGTTTTGTGATGGCGTATATCCATTCGGTTTGTTCCATGCTTGGTTTAGAAACGAAGTCATCCATTGGCTCGTAGCTGCTTTGGTCTGCGTCATCGAGGCCTCCTTTCGGTAGCTCTATGCTTAGTTTGGATATGCTTTTGACGGGAATGAGTCGCCGCAGGTCCGGATTGGAAGTAGAAGCGAGTGCGGCGAGAGCGTCAGCAGGCGACTTATTGCTTCGTGGAATCTTGGTCAGCGTAAAGGTACCAAAATCTTTAGCAAAATTTTGGACGACTTTGAGGTAGGCGTCCATGCGCTCGTTCTTCACCTCATACTCTCTGTTAAATTAGGTTGCCACGAGCTGTGAGTCACAAAATGCTTGAATTCGGCTTGCCCTTATTGCTTTGACCAGGCGCAAGCCGGCGATGAGTGATTTATACTCTGCTTCGTTATAGACGCCGCGAACTCGAGTCGGAAGGATTGCTCAAGGATTTCCTCATTGGAGATATAAGTCTGACTCCGACTCCCGATCCATTGCGAGATGATGAGCCATCGACGTATATGGACCATATCTCCTTGGTTGGGAGGTCTTCACTAGCAGACCCTGGTGGGAGCTCGATTAAGAAGTCGGCAAGAACTTGGGATTTTGCGCACGTTCTATTTTTGTAGTCGATATCATACTCGCTTAATTCGATGGCCCACTTGGCTATTCGGCCGGAATTGATTGGGCTGTGTAGAATCGTTCGTAGTGGGTGATTTGACAAGACGGTGACAGAGTGGAATTGAAAATATGGTCGCAGCTTTCTGGCTGCGGTGACTACTGCCAAGGCTAACTTCTCCAGTGTTGGATACCTTGTTTCGGGGTCTTCGAGTGATTTGCTGACGTAGAAAATGGGCTTCTGCTCGCCACGATCTTCTTTGACTAAGACAACACTTACTGCAAAACGAGAGAACGCGACGTAGAGGTATAAATTTTTGCTAAATTCAGGTTTTGCCAGCACCGGCGGAGTCGATAAGTATTCTTTGAGTTGTTGGAAAGCCGCTTCGCATTTATCGTCCCATTCGAACTTTTTGTTTCCTTGTAGGAGCTGATAGAAAGGTAGACACCTGTCTGTTGACCGAGCGATAAATCTGTTGAGGGCTGCGATTCTACCCGTCAGGTGCTGGACTTCTCTCGTGCTTCTCGGGGAAGGGAGTTTGAGGAGTGCAGCGATTTTCTTGGGTTAGCCTCGATTCCCCGTTTGGTGAAGAGATAGCCCATAAATTCTCCTGATTTGACGGCAAAGGTACACTTGGCCGGGTTTAACTTCATGTCGTACTCGTTGAGACTTTTGAAACATCATGCAAGGTGGTCGATATGATATATACTTCCATAGTGTCTCCTAGTTAGTCGGCAAACATTCGGTTGACGAGACATTGGTAGGTGGCGCCGACGTTTTTTAAACCGAACGACATGACCTTATTGCAATACATCCCATGCTCTGTGATGAAAGAAGTTTTCTTCCGGTCGTCCGGATGCATCATAATTTGATTGTACCCGGAAAACGCGTCCATAAACGACAAGAGTTCGTTTCCGGCCGTTGCCTCTACGAATCGGTCTATATGGGGAAGAGGAAAACTGTCTTTGGGGCATGCCTTGTTGAGGTCGGTAAAGTCAACGCAGACCCTCCACTTTCCATTCTTCTTTTTGATGACCACTGGGTTGGCCAACCACTCTGGGTATCGGACCATTATAGACCATGCCTTGGACAACCGTTCTACTTCGTCGTTGACTGCTTGTGCCCTTTCTGGACCGAGCTTGCGTCGCTTTTGTATGTTGAATCAACTTATAACTCGTGCTGAACGAGAGACGGTGGAACTCCTTTCATATCTTCAGTGGTCCAGGCAAAAGTTGAGACAGACGAGTCGATCGTGCAGGTCGTCACTTATCCCCGTCACAATGCTGACGCATCGCTCAAGATCTTGTGGGTCGATGTTAACCTGCGTAACGTTTTCTTGTTGCTGATAATCGGGAGGTGGGAGTTTGTTTCAGACGTTCATCACGATGAGGCATGTTTGAGCTGCCTTTCTGATCTTATGCTCGGTGATAAAACACGTTCTTGCTAAACGTTGATTTCCACGGACAGTGAAGACGCCGTCCGACGTTGGGAACTTGAGGCATTGGTGATAAGTGGATGGTACCGTCTTCATTTCATGTAGCCAAGGTGTCTCCAGGATTACGTTGTAAATCGCCGGTTTGTCGATAACCACGAACTTGACTATCTTGGTGATTCTTCCGACGCATACAAGGAGCTTAACGGTTCCGATGGTCATAGTTTGGTCCCCGCCAAATCCGGTTAATGGCCTTACGCAAGCCTTGAATTTATAGTTTTGCATCTCCATTCGTTGTAATGACTCTTTAAACATTAGATCCACGGTGTTTCTTGTGTCGATCAGGACCCTCGATACTTCACAATCTCAGATTCTGAGGTCGATGACTAGGGGATCATTGTGCGGTGTGTGGAGTCCATCGGTATCGGTTTCGTCAAAGATTATGTCGGCGCTGATTTTAAGTTCGTCGTCGGGGCTGCGTCTCCAGAGCTGGACCGCGGTAGATTTTCTTTCGTAGTCCTTGATTGATCGTACTGAATCCCTGCATGACGGAATGCCTCCCATGATCATATTCATTCTTCGCCTCGGAGGACCTTGGCCGTTTCCCTTTTCCTGGTCGTCTCGCCCGCGCTTCGGTGGCTCCATGTCCGAATCAATAGGGCCGGCCTGTTGACTCGTTGTTGCGCCGGTCGGCTGTTGCTTGGCCTCCACTTGGGCGAATCGGAATCGTTCACCTTCGTTTTTTGGCTGAGCAGTATTATCTTGATTGGTGGGCTGTTGGGAAGCGCCACTCCCAGATTCCTTGAGGTCCTTCTTGAATCGTAACATCAGGGTGTCTAGTAATGCTCGACATTCATCGGGGGAATGTCCAAACATCTTGTGGAAGTTGCAATACGATTTAGGTCCTCCCGACGAATCGTTTTGGCCTCGGACGTACTTGTTCCACCTGTCGGGACGTTGCGAATTGGTTTGTGCGCCGGTGACAGCAAAAGTGGAAGCTCGGTTATTCTTGCTGGGGTTGTAACTGCTGTCGTAATGTTGTCGTGGCTCATAGTACTCCTCTTTGGGTTTTTCTTTTGGGGTCGGCGCTTTTTGGGCGGCGTACTTCTTAGTCTTCTCAGCCCTTTCTTCTTCGATCTCGATGAAGATTGTTGTGCGATGGAGCGCGTCCTCCAGGGTACTCGTCTGTTCTTATTCAACTCTTTGTAGAAGCTGGATTCGAACCAAAGTCCATTTCGGAGCGCGGGGAGAGCTACGTTGTCGGACACAACCAGTCTGGAAACAATATTCTTAAATTTGCTTATGTAAGACCGCAGCGACTTTTTTGAGCCTTGGCGGAGTGTATAGAGGTCGGATTTGCGAGCTCCGTGTTTGATATACATCGAATAATGTCGGAGGAATGCCATCGACAAATCTTCATAGCTGTCTATTGAGTTGGCTTATAGTCGGGAGAACCAACTTAGGGCGGCGCCGGTCAAGTTCTCGACAAACAGTTGGCAGTATCCAGCATCGTGCTCGTGTGGAAGGAATTGGGCTCGTCCCATGGCAACTCTAAAGGACTGTATGAAAGTTGTGGGATCCGTCGTTCTGTCGTATGGTGTTACCTTAACTTTTCTCGGGTGACGAGCTGGTGAGTTGGTTATGGTTTTCGTGAACGGGGGGTGTTTTGGGCTTCCTTTAGCACGCGGTCGAGTTTCGGGGCCGAGCTCGTTGCTTGATGAACCTGGGAGCTCATTCGTTGCAGTTGAGCTTTTAGCACTACGAGTTCGCTGTCCAGTCGTTGATCTCGGCGATTGAGGTGGCTGATGGCGACCTCCTGCGGACTCAGCTGCTCCAGGGTTTGGACGCTATTGTTTCCCGAATGTGTTTGGTTTGCTCGTTCATGACTGATTATCAGGGGCTGGTCGGCCTGCTCGCTTGGATTAGTGTCCATGTCTCCAAATAGCGCTTGTTAAAAACGCGGAGCGAAAGAGGTTGCGGTCGGCGTCTGTTCGTTGCCTCGATTATAGAGCTCGTCAATCCTGTTTTAGCAAATATATTGCACCGTAGCCAGTTCGTCAAGTCTCTCTTTCATTCCGCGTGTGCTCTCGGTCATTTGGGCGATGAGCATTTGGAGTAGGCTCCACACGTCAGACTGTGCCGGGAGACTTCCGAGGGACATCGCCGGGCTTGGGACATTTGCTGTGGCGAGGGAAGGTCTCATAGCAGGAACTGATCTCGTGGACGTTGTTAGAAAGACCGGCCCGGTAGGCGGAGTGTACGTGCGGTAGGCAGAAGCCATTGAGGTCGGCCTTGCAGATGATTCCCCTATGGACGCCATTGAATTGTGCTCTCCTAACACCAGAGTGTTCGGCATGGGGAGTGTTAGGGAAGTCGGCGTAAGTGTTGCGGACGAAGTTGGCAAGAGTGACACCGATGAGGTCGGTATGGGCGACGTGGTGGAAGTAGGCGCAGGTGACACAGAGGAGGTCGGGGGGAGCGATGCTAAGGAGGTCGGCATGGGTGACGCTGAGTAGGTCGGCACGGGCGGACCATTGGCGGACGGAGTCTGTTCTGTCATCTCGTGTTATCACTTAAAACGTAGTACCCTCTCTAGAGCGCCAACTGTTGAACCTTAAGTCCAACTTTGGGTAATTCGTATTTATTGATAACAAGAATCGACAGAGTACAGAACAAGATAGACAGAAGTACTGAAAAGAGGGTTCCCAAAAGCTGGGATCCCGAGTGAGAAGCTCTAATGCAAAAGCCAATCTCCAAAAAGGAGAAGCTATTACAAAGCGTAATTAAAGCTTAATTCCGTAAAATCCGGAGCAAAAAGTGTCCTTTTCGTACTGGAGTACGGTCCTATTTATAGGTTAGGGCGGTGGCTATTTTGGGCTTCGCGGGCTTCCTGACGAAATTGACCTTATTGGGCCTCTTCTTCGAATTTTGGCCGAGCTGATGTTGTTGGGCTTCATTCTCGAATCTGGGCTGAGCTGGTTCTACTTGGACTAGAAGCTGCTTCATCTTTCTTGGGCTAAAGAATTCATTGGGTCGAGCTGATTAATTGGGCCTTGGCTAGGCCCAGTACCAACACTCATGTCGCCAATGATACCATGTAATATGATCCAAAGTATATGTCGGGTTATATGATTTTTGAGCTGCCCCCATAGAGTATTGGGCCGGGATCATAAGTTAACCGGAAATTTCATCAATCTTTAGTTGTCTTTTCAAATTTATTTGTCTACTCGTTGGAATTGGTCCGCTCCTCTGTATGTTGGTGAAATACTTGTCCATGGGATGATATTTGTGATTCTTTGTGATTAGTGCTTCTGTCTATTAGACTAGGCCCTACCTTTATATGCTATGGGAACCTAGCTTGTTATGCTACGGTTTTTATGGTGGATACTGGTCCTCTAAGGTCAGTATTGTACAGTTGATGGTGCTGCTACCTAAGTGCTGGACTTTTACGGACTGGTACCAACCACTGGTGGGTGAAATTATGCTATTATTGGGTCTGACCTTTAGCTGGCCGATTGTCCAGGAAAAAGTGATTACTTCAAGTCTTCGCCACCGCTATCGTAATTAGGTTTCATGCTGGCATTCGAGGCAAGCTATTGGATCTGACATAAATGGTCAATATTAGTCTATTTCATCGAGCTGACTGAAACCTATTTCTAGAAGTTGGATCTGAATAGTTACATGATGACTGGTTGACCGATTGATTACAAATATTCGACACAACCGATGTACGTGAATGGGTAACTACTTTTCGGTTCCTTACTATGATAGATATACGGATAGTTAACTATATATAGATATAATTAAGGAACGTCATGCTTGTCATGCTTCTCTTTCTGTAGTCCTCCAACTAAGCCGAGCGAGGTGAAGCGAACCCAGCCAATCAGTCGAGTCGGGGCAAGCTAAGGCAGCTACGCTAATCAAGTGGAGCATAAGTCACACGAATACTGAAACTCGAAGTCAAAGAGAAAGATCATTTAGAACGATAAGGGTGAAAGTGAAATTGGTTGAAACATTCAGAATATAGAAGCCGGTCGAAACAAGTTGAAGAGAGCCAGGTCGAGGGAAGGGAAATGTGAAACGCCCATTTTTGTTTGATGGGATTATTCTTGAGTGGAGTACGATTGCTCTGCTTTATGCTTTGACTCGAGTGACTGATGGAATGTGATGAGTCTCCTTTTTCTCCCATGCTGTTATTGTTTGATTGTCCTTAGTTGGATTGGTCCTTGCATTGCTTTTCTTCCTTGCTCGGGTGAGTGGACTTCTAAGTAAAGGAATCCATTTACCGGTAATCTTTCTGCTTAGCTCATCATAACAAAATGTTTATGAAATTGGTTTAGGACAAATTTCAGTGCTTAGCCATAATTAGGGCATCAGATGTCTATTTATATAGATGATCTTTTCAAGTAAAATTACAATTAAGCCCTTGGGCTAGTACATACGACACAATTAACAGTATAACCTAGATACACTAAGACTCCCCCTCAATCAGAGCAAGGTGTAAGGATGCGAAGATTGGAGCGAAGGTAGTGAAATTGGGTAGAGGGGAGGTCCTTCGTGAAGATATCAGCAAGTTGCTCGGATGTGGGAATATATTGCACAATAATGTCACCTTTGACAACCTTTTCCCGTACAAAATGGTAGTCAATTTCAATATGTTTCGAGCAAGCATGATGAACAGGATTGGCAGTCATATAAATTTTCTGATGTTATCACAATAGATCTGAACAGGGTGAGGAAGAAAGAGACAAAGCTCGCGAAGTAGCTGAGTAATCCAGTGAGACTCAGCAACAGCAAAGGTAAGCGAGCGGTATTCAGACTCAGCACTAGAACGAGAGACTGTAGGTTCTTTCTTGGCGCGCCATGAAATAAGATTGGGACCAAGATAAATAGCATAGCCAGAGGTAGAGCGCCGAGTGTCAGGACAACCTGCCCAATCTGCGTCAACAAAAGAAAGTAGACCCCGCTAAGGCATTCCTCGGGGTAGTCCCGTTACCACCAGGCGGATAAGCATCAGTCTTAATGGAGCCGGGGTATTAACTCATCGAAGTTCGATACAGTAGTCCGTAGCAAAAAAAAAAAAGACTCTCCATAGGGTATGTCTCCCACTGAGGGACCGACCCTAAAAATTGAAAGCTCCCCTCTTTTTCTCCATCCATAACCACCAGTTGTAGCGGAGGAAGTAGCAGTCAGTGGCTTCTCTCGGGGCCCTACCCTTGCTCTTTTCTTTCTCGGGCGCAGTCAAAAGATATACGAGGTTATAGAGAAATAGACAAAGAAGTTCAGCTGCCAGAGTGGATCCTATCCCGTATTTACCAGCGGGATTCATCCGTCTAAGGCGTTCCTCAGAGGAGCTCGTCCAAGCACATGTCTCCTTTATCTGTTTTCAGCCAGCCTAAGCGCCCTACTTTACCTACTTTAAATGTAAATATTCCTTTCATCAAAGCCTTCGTGTTCATCGAATACTCGCTTCACTATGTGTAGCTCGCTCCCCTCTCTTGAAAGCCGAACTGGCGCCTTCTTTTGATAACTGCGTTAGGGTTACCGAAGGCAATCTGGCAGGCAAAGTTTGCCCTTTTATTCGGCAGCCACCTTTGATGTAACTAAACTAGATAGAGTTTTGGGTCACGAATTCGGATTTACCGATCTGAGGGAACCAAATGAAGCATCTTTTTCTCCTTCCGAAAGAAAAGAGGAAGACTTATTCCCACCGAAGTGCACTAATAGAAAACCCCTACCAGTCGAAGTGGAATGATGAGCTAAAAGTCCCTTGTACGATGAAGCTGAGTCACATAAGCGGGAAAGGTGTCTTCTTTGAAGATCGTTTCCTATCGAGTGGATCAAATCCCAAGCCTTAAGAGCCCATTAACCCATCTTCTGTTGCGCTAGCCAGCTAAGCTAAAGCTTGCCATTGACCGGTTCGTTCGGAAGTAACCGCATGCGCTCACCTATCCATCAACCAAGACAGAAGGGAATGACCAACCAAGCGAGCAGACCCAACTACCAATCCTATGTTCTCCCAATCCTGGAACTGGTGGCAATCTCAAGAATTCGGGAAAGCAAGATGATCGACACTGGAAAAGACGTCTTGGCGAGAGGTGCTTTAGCAACTTGACTGAAAAGGAGAGGGCGAAGTCATGACTCAAGAACTTGTCTAGAGAGGAGAGGGAGCTTACAGCATTCTCAGGCGCGGATGCCATAGACGAGGAAGTTATTGAGAGAGGGAAGTTAGGTAGGTCATCAATAAGTTAGCGAGATAGAGCGAGACTGTTTATTAGGTAGCTTAGCGAGATAGGGAGCAGCTATGGAACAAGGGTCGAAGGCCTATTTGTTCGACTTGCCTGTTTGAATGCTGCTGTTCAAGTTCTGCCATGTCATCAAGGGTTGCCCGCCCTGTGGATGTTGCTGCGGCCATTCCAAGTCGAGTTCTGCTGCTGTTGTAGCCCCGTCAACTCGTGATGTTCTGCCTCGAAGGTCATGTCTACCTCCATTCAAGGCCTTTGTCTGGTGCCTTGTCATTAATTTAGTGAGAGAATATAGCTAACTGTAGCTCAGGGTAGGGGGCGCAAGTTCGTGACCCCGCTGAGCGGCTAATGTAGCTCTGAAGGGGCATGGGATGGTGAAGGCACAGCCGATGGCCATGCCCCGATGAGCGGCTAGAGGTAGTAGTTGGTTTTGATTGTCAAAGAGAGGTAACCCGGATTGCTATTATAGCTCAGTAGGTCTCTTATTCAAGTATAGGCCGAAGGCGCAGCTGTCTTTTTTGATAGAGAATGTCGTTCCTGTTGCGAAGAAGGTTCCGGGTTGTAGCCCTATTTATTAGAAGGTGGGCCAGATCCCGCCTTCGCTGAGCGGCTACTGCTATGTTTCTAAGTTACGTAAGCGGCTTTCTGTCTGATGGGTCTATTACTCTGAGGTGTGTTGTGGGCCAAGCCCGGTATTTTTGTTTGAATGGTCCCGGAGATGCCTATATGTTTTCTCCGTTCGATATCTAGCTTACCCCGGTGCTGGTGAAATGATATCAAATTCCCTGGTTCGATGTCTGTACTGTGTTCCAAGGTGTCGTCAAGGGCCAAGGCTTTGCCGGGATTCTCAACTATTTTGTTTCATCTTGGATCACTCACTGGTTCGACGTCTTTGGGTCAAAGCGAAGTCCCGTCTGTTGCTAGATGAATACCTCCGTCCGGTGGTTGCTAGGCTCTGCCGTGGTTGCTTCATACGTGTCACTGGTTCGCCGAAGAAAGCGAAGTTGTCGTGTGTAGCGTGATGGAGCCGAGGTGTCGTTTCAAGGCTCTGTGTAGTGCGAAGATGCGAAGATGTGGTGTGAAGTCAACGAACAAAGAAAGCAAAGAGAAATCGAAAGCCAAGGCTCTGCCGTTGCTGCTGCTATGATATAAGTGTCAGTGGTTCTTAGTAATGGAAAGAGAAGATGCCTCCTAATCTACTTATGGATGTCAGAGTTGATGGTCGAGCATAGGTCCATTAGCGGATGGAAAGAGGATTCTGCTTAGTGACACTGCAGAGTCAGATCGGCCCCTACTAATGAGAAGGCCTTGAAGGAAGTGAAGATTGAGGCTTTCAGGGTTTAGTTAAGACTTTGCCCGTGACTCTTTTCCTCTCGCTTCGTAAAAAGAAAACTCTTCCATACTAAGATTAAGGACATTTGAAGTCGAAGAGTCCCAGTAGAAAGGCTGATATAAGACATCAGACCAGAACACAGTAAGAGGACAGATCAATCAAAGCTCCTCATTACTGTAAGTAAAGGTCTTCTTTTTTTTGTGAATTCAATCGCATTTCCCCTGAGATATCAGAAGCTTTAAGGGAAACGGGATTTGTTAACAGAAGAATGACCATAGAAAGAGGATAGTACGTATCCGCCACGTGAGAAATCCCTAATCTAGAAGTACTCTAAGCTTTTACAGTCTCATGTCAAGCTTCCTTTGAAGATCACAACCCTACGAGTGATGCAGCACTGTGCTATCGATAGATTAAAGGCATAATTAAGCCATCTGATAATGGTTTGTCAAACCCTACTTTTGCTAATACACTGCTGCTTTTTGGACTAGGAATGTATAGAATAGATAAGCCAGGCTAGTATGTTCTGTTAATAGCACACTCCTCTCACTCCTCTCGGTATAGATTCCTAAATAGGGGTAGGGGCTCGGGGTGTGCTGAAGGGGATTACTACACTATCCGCAACACGCTTTAGTAGTATCTTCCTCTGTGCTGCTTTGGGTTTCCCCAACCTAAGAATACTCCAGTGTGCTGGCATGATAGCTACTTATGCCTTAGTTGTCTGGCTAGGAGCTCTTCCTGTGAAGCTGGTTTCTTGGTTTTCATAAATAGGAAGATAGAATTCCTGAGTTGGTAGCTTCCTCATAAAAGGTAAACTTCCTCTTAGGGTCTTCAGCACACCACGGGTAGGCATACTATAATAATAGTAGCAGCACACCAGGTGCACAGAAAAGTAAGAGGTTAACACACTCCTAGCGAAGCAACCGTAAATCTGCTAGCTTGTTACTTTCTTGCATTTACCACTTCCTGTAATAATCTGACCATTACCCACTGAAACACCAAAACCCTTAGTCTCTGTCACTGTCAAACCGTTATTCCTCACATCTCTGCTTCCTTCTCTGTGCTGGACGGCAAGAGAGGAAAGAAGGGGTTTAGAGGTAGACTAACCGCAAACGCTTTTGCTAGGTACTTGGAGCTCGGTCTCCACTAATGAATTAACTAAACTGGGAATGAGTTGGACATCCCACGTCGCGAATGTTAAGCAAATGACAATAATCGAAAAGAAGCTCTACTCTCGCTTTCGCAGTCAATCTCTTTGTACTAGAACCAGAAACGGTTTGCCGGCTCTCTGACCCCGCCGCAGCATTATGATCAAGCCATTGGCTCTGCTGATTTTTCTATTGGGATTGACTAAAAAGGGAATGAGGATCCTCTTCGATCTTGTACTCTGGGTACACTGACCACCACTTTAATATCGATGAAACTCTTTCACTAGAAGTGGGTGCGGATTCGAACCGCTTACAGAAGGATTTTCAGTCCTGCACTCTACCAGAGCTACTACCTGTCACCACTTTCTTTTCAACTCGTAAAGGTAAAGAAAGGATCCGCCTCAACTAACTGATCTATCAACTTTATTTCTTCTCTTATGATATTGATAGTGAGAGGTACTGACGGACACTGTCAGGAGAGGTCCTGTCTTAAAATCCTAGGCGGGGTTCCGTAGAATGATCATACTAAGATGGCATCGAAAGAATTCGTAGAGGAGAAAGTCGGCCGGGCTAATCTTCCGAATCGAAGAAAGACCGGTGAGAAAAGCATTTCACTGACACAAGATTACACTTATGCGCGGATGAGGTGGGTCTCCAATGAAGTGTCAGAGAAGTACTCCCGCAGCAGTGAGCTCTTTTCCTGAGGGTATGAATTTGAGTTGCCGCTCTTCTTGCTTTGGCATTTGCAATAGGGGAAGTGGAAAGAGGGAGAGTTTATATTCAGAGTCTGTGTGGTTAGCTCCACCACTCCCTTGTGAAAACGGAAAAGCATCCCAATCAGAGAAAACAACACTTTCCAACACGTAGATGAAGGAAGGAACAACCTTGGCACACTTAGTGAGGGATTCACTGCGGATAACGGAAGGTCAGCAAAGCCCAATCGACAAGCAACAACTGTCAACAAACCTCGCTTACTTGGCCCTCCGAGGAGAGTTAACTCACATCCTTAGCCTGCAAACAAACTCCCAACTGACAAGCAAGAAATGAACGGAAAACTAGACTGACAGTACCTGTACGGAACGAAGGAGCAAAGCCTGCTTAGTCTCTTACTCGAAGAACGGCCTCCGAGCGATCGTAGCTAAGTACGTACCCAGTGTAGCTTTTGTTTAATTAGTATTCCTTGTTTGTTTGTACTGATGTGACTGTATCCCGTCTGTTCCGCTTGGTTCATTGTGTTTTTCGCTTCCCTGGCTTAAAGGACGGAACCACCGAGGAATACCGGTTAGCAGCTCTAGTAGGATGTATACTGTGCTTTGTTCCTTGTCTCTTTCTTTCATCCTCCGAGTAGTTCTCCAAGCCTAGTAGGAACATCGCTAGCTCAGTCAGTTTGTGTTTCTCCTGCTTTCTTTCCTTCTGCTTCCGAAGAACTGTTGGTCTCTTTGTATCCACTGAACACTCTCCTAATCTATCTTCCTTCTCTCAATTGTTCAAATCTTTGTTTACATCGGTATATGTAAGGGACATCTTATAGGTTCTTCTGTAGTAATCTTTCGACAGTTCCGGTTAAACTTCTACTTTCACTCGGAACATCCCGGGTGTTGGCTTCCCTGTAATTCCGTGTAAGGAAGGTTAGTAAGTAAGCTAAGCCCTGTCAGGAAGTAATCCCAGGAATGTTTGTTAGTTGTTAGTAAGGTAAGCCAGGTAAGCCATGTCAGTTGGTAAGAAAGTAATTCCTTCCGGAGTTGTAAGGTTAGTAAGCTTTTCCCGTTTATAGGAATGGGTTTCTAAGCCTAGGAAGTAAAGGAAGTTGTGTTGGTCTTTCCCTGGTTCCTTGTTCCCCTGTTGCCCTAAGAGAAGGGCTGTTGTGATTCTACGGTTTAGAGCATTTCCAAGATAGCTAGTTAGCTCCTAGTAGCTCTTAGTAGATGGCCGGGCACTTCCCAACCACTTTTCTTGATTCCTTACCGGCCTTGAGAAATGAAGAAGGAGAGATCCCTATCCCAACCAGATAATCTTTTACCGGAACATACCTTGTTCTATTATACGCCTCGGCCTTGGTCGAGTTAAAACATCCTCCAATACTACTTCCACTATAAAACCTTTGTTTGGTGGTTTCAGTGCTATCCTTGATCCTTCTTTCGCTACTGAACTTTCTGGGGCAAGAAAAGCTTCTCCGCTCGTCAACTCGGTAATAGGCTTCGCTCCTCGCTTTTGTTCAATTATAAATCAAAGTGAATAGAAAAAATACAGGCGCAAAATAAGCATCAGTAATGAGGGAAGGGACGGCAGTTATTGAGAACACCCCAAAATCAACTTGAGTTATAGTGGGGTGGTTGGGCTCACATTGAACACAGTGGATCGGGGTGATTTTCTTCACTGACAAAGACACAGAGAGTGGTCGGCATCAGCGATCTCATCGTTCTAGTCCCCAGACGAAGGTGAGACCAACCTTATTATGATTAGCGAAGTCCTTTCCAACTCCGTCGAATGGTTTCCCTCCCCTTCCCTTGTCTTGGTATCTGTCTTCGGTGGACTGTGAAGGCGCGTAGCGGGGTTGTTCCGTTGTGTTGTTGTCGGGTTAGCTTCCCTAACAACTGGACTTGGCTTGGGATTTCCAATCTCCTTCCGTATTCTTTCCTTTAATATGCTTGTATCACATACCAATAAGACATAGGAGGATCCGATAGATTGAAATCACATACCAATAAGACATAGGAGTTCGTTCCGAACAGATAAGATGGTAGTTGGCTATCAATCTTCTTTAGCACGAGTCGATCCCTATTCTTCTATAGTTGGTGAGAACTCTGACTTGAACCTGCTGCTTACTTCAATCTTCTTTTCAATTTAGATATGGATGGTAAAGTCCATTCAGATATAGATGGTAAAGGAAGATCAAGTTACTCGGCTAGACCATTATCCAAAGAATGGAAAGCTAAAGCAAGTCAAAGAATCAGTCCCATAATTGAATGGCATCGTCCTTTCTTTCCCCCATGAATTGCTTTCTCTCGTACTCATGCGATCCCGTCCGACCCCTTCCTACTTGAACTCCTGGTTTTGATGCTGTGACTTCCCCTATGAATTGCTTTTTCTTCTTTTCTTGCTTTCCTGCGTTGCGTACAACTCCTTCTCTTATTAGAGGGCTCCCACGGCTCCTATGGTTGAGGAGCGTTGGGCCCATTCTAAGTTGGAGCGACTCTCTGGAAGAATTCCTTTGAAGAAAGATCCAAGCACTCAACTTGATTGGAGATGTTAGCGAAAGAGTCTCGAGAGCAAGGCGTTGAGCGGATCAACTTTTGCTTTCCCCTAATAATCTGAAGGGAACAGGTGAGAATGAAGTTCAGGCTAACCACAACTCCTTTCTCGTTTCAGTGGGGGGTTGCAGTCTAATGAGAAGTGAGGGTTGATCATCGATCTGGAGCGAATCTTTTCTGCCAATTGACTTTCTCTTTGAGACTACTGGACCTAGTTCTTGCCTTTGAGCTATGAGCTCGGCTCTCTCATCAAGGAAATCACGGAGTTAGTCATGACATCAACAGCGATCCTCCTACGAGCAAACAGCTCGCTATTCATGGATAGTACTTCCAAAGCAACAAGGAAAACATACTCTTTTCGGACCTTACGGTCCTGCTTTAGCTGCCCTGGTAACGTACGTCAGCTTACAAGAATTCTGTGCATACACAAAAGCAAGGCAGCCTCAGACAAACATTTGGGCCCTTCACAACCCATGAAACCTATTCCCACCTAAAGAAAGAAAGAGATTTCTTTACTCAAGCTGCAAACAACCCTCCACGCCCTCTGTGCACCACCCACCCGATAGTACACTCGGGCGCTACACCGTCTCGACAACTACGAGGTAGTGATCCAGGGGATTGGGATACCACCTGGAGGACATGAATCAATGGGGACATCGCTACGACACTCTTCCCGCCTACTCCATGGCCATATTCACAGATAACAACTGCAACCTCAACATCCTGCTGCTCGATAAGCCACCACTTCTCCGGGTCTTGATGGCCGATGTGCTTATGAGTAAGCCGTTGCTTCAACAAAGGATTTACTGAGCGAACTACTAAATCAACAAGATCAATCGTCTTTGCTTCCGGCATCCTTTCTGATTCACCGGATTACAGGGGGAGACTAGCCTCATTACTTCTTAGTGGGCGAGAGGTGCGCCTAACCCACCTACCCACTCATAAATCACGGTGTTCAGCTGACTTGAACTGATAGACCCCTATTGTATTGGAATTTAGCCCCCATCTTTTGACTGTTGTCAACGAATCTCTTCAATGTTCGATTCTACTCTATGTTAGAACATTTCTGTGAATGCTATTCTAATCTAAGTGGTCTTATTTTGTGTCCTGTGCTAGGAAGCATTACTCTTCTTTTCATTCCAAATTCAAGAATACGACCGATACGATTAATTGGTCTGTGTGCCTCTCTTATTACTTTTTTGTATTCTCCTGTTCCTCGGATACAATTCGACTCTTCTATGGCCAAATCTCAATTTGTGGAAAGCCTTCGATGGCTTCCTTTTGAAAAAATCAATTTTTAGTTGGGTATAGACGATATCTCTTTATTCTTCGTGATATTGACCACATTTCTGATCCCTATTTGCATTTCAGTGGGTTGGTCTGGTATGAGAAGTTATGGGAAAGAGTATATTACAGCATTTTTAATTCGTGAATTTCTAATGATCGCCGTGTTCCGCATGCTGGATCTTCTACTATTCTATGTTTTTCCCGAAAGCGTGCCAATCCCTATATTGTGCGGAGCGGAGTATCTTATATTCGCTGGGATAAAGCTTTTCCTCTGCAGGGGCCTTGTGCAGTAAAGCCCCTACGGGCGGTCGTCCGTCTTTGTAAAGTAGAACCGAACCCGCCCAATCCAACTAAGAAGAACCGAACCTGACAGACACATCTTTTTCCTTTTGGAAGGGTACTCCGAGTAGTGGGTACCTCATAGGACCTCGACCCGCCTACTCGGGTCTTGTATGGATATGCAGGAAGGGGTGCTCCTAGGTGTGTGTAGGGGTTGTGTTTGTTCGCGAGAATGGATTCCTCGTCAAGTCTGTTTAGGGGGTGTGGACACACTTACGCGAATTCAGGTAATGGCTACAAGGGAGAAATCAAAAGGAAACTATACCCGACCAGGGATGGACGTAAACTCGTAAGCTACCGAGGTTAGGGATAATCGTCCAAGTCTTATTGTGAAACAAAAAAGCCACCCCGCCACACCAAGCGGGTTGGTTTCTCTGTCGTCGCCGGATAGCTCTTGGCGAGGTACTGTTGTCACTCGACTGAAAGGAGAGGACACCTTAGAATAAGTTGCTAAAACAAAGGGAGAGCAGAGTATCGACCCGTTCAGTAGAATTCTGAAGAAAGACTGTTGACAGCTGGTGGAGACATTTCTTTGGCCCCCGTCAAATCAAAAGGGTTCGAGAATAGGGTCCTGCCCCTCAGATTCTCAGATAAAAAAGAGTTCCAAACCTTTATGCATGCACCTCCGTATAAGTGCTGCGTACAAGTTCCGGCCAGGATAATTGGGAAAGATCAAACCCGAAAGAACCGCTCACATCACAGTAGTAGCAGCGTAAAGGCCGTAAGTCGGGGGGGGGGGGGGGGGCGGCCATAACATAAGGTAAGGCTATTACTTTCACATCTCTCTTTCTCTCGTACTATAAGAAAGAGAGATCCGCTGCGTGAGCAACCCGACTGTGCGTTACATGTGCTCTACAGGCCGCACTCCATCTTTCTTCTTCTTAACGAGCCCATTTATCTTTAGATTTTGAAGACGGGCGTTGCGTTCGGTTCGAAAGGTATGGTTTTCAGTATGTCTCCAGATAGGGCACCCCATTAGTCCGGCTAGCTAGTGAGCGGTTCTTTCGGGCGAGAAGCAGGCCGGGCCCTACGGGCGGGCATCTCCCGCAACGAAAGCTGCATAGTTCGCCACCACCCGAAAAGTAAAAGATTAGAGAGTCCAGGCTAAAAATACATGCATAGATAGTGGTCTAATGACAAGGGCCAACGACGGAAGCTCGGGACGGAGCCATATGATGCAGAAGTTACGTACGGTTCCCTGAGAAGGGAGTGGCTACCTACTGGAGCTTCGACCAAGCACCCCTGGTCAATTCCGCTTTGGGGCCACCCCTTACTCTACCATTATTATAGGAGTATGGGGTTCGAGACAAAGAAAGATCAAGGCAGCATATCAGTTTTTCCTTTATACTTTACTTGGATCTATTTTTATGCTATTAGCTATTCCATTGATTCTTTTCCAAACAGGAACCACCGATTTACAAATATCATTAACCACAGAATTTAGTGAGCGGCGCCAAATCTTTCTATGGATTGCTTCTTTCGCCTCTTTCGCCGTAAAAGTGCCTATGGTACCAGTTCATATTTGGTTACCCGAAGCTCATGTAGAGGCACCTACGGCAGGATCCGTCATCTTGGCAGGAATTCCTTTAAAATTTGGAACCTACGGGTTTTTAAGATTTTCAATACCCATGTTTCCCGAAGCGACACTTTGTTTTACTCCTTTCATTTATACTTTAAGTGCAATTGCTATAATATATACTTCCTTGACCACTTCAAGACAGATCGATCTAAAGAAGATCATTGCTTACTCCTCAGTAGCCCATATGAATCTGGTGACTATTGGTATGTTTAGTCGGGCGGCGGTCGTTAGGTCACCTATTTTGAGTTACGGACACACAAGGCCAAAACATGTGTGTCGGGCGTGCGACCCATCAACCTACTAGCAATGGGGGAGAAAACATAGCATGTTGCAACAAAAGCTTGATTCGAGGTGTCAGCAAAACACTGCCGTTTGTTCCCTTCAGTCCCTTAGCGCCTCGGGACGGGAGTGGGGGACGGTCGTTTAGATGGCAACAGCAGCACCGGCTCCACGAAGTCTGAATCGAATCTTTCTGTTGGCTTTCCCAATTCATTCGTAAATCAAAATAAAAGGACTCGCTTCTAGCTGCTTCGCCCGCTTCTTCTTATTATGACGGTTATGTTGGCGTGGCGAAAATGAACGAAAAGCGAGATGAACGTGCTATTTTCAAATCGATTGATAGATAGCCTGATCTGTTCTGATAGATCTAAAGAGTAGAAATAGAGAATAGAGAGGGAATCAATAATAAGGTCTTTGAGCCTATTTCTATCTATTGATGAGACAACTATCTATTCTTGATCCATCAGAAAGAAATCGATATGTATTTGATGGAGTCTACATCGTACGTAGAGTGCCCCAACGCTTTTTGGGCCAGCTCAGTTCTCTTATCCATCGGTCCAATGCACTAGGCTCATCTCATGGAGAGAAAAGCCAAAATGTAGTTGTCTTGTTGTTGTTCGCCGCCTTGACGCATTCCCCTCTCTCCCTGGCATCATCCCACACAGAAAGAAAGAGCGCGGAGCCCCGACCCGAGTCGTAGATCCGCTAACGTAAAGCGAGGAGTTGAGCCTGAACTGGCGAACCGAAGTCACTTTCGGAACCATACTTCCTACAGCTAACATGTGCCCAGTCCTGCGGAAAGGCGCAAACGAACGTGAGCTGCTATACCGAAATCCCCCGCTGGCCATCGGGGACCGAGTGGTAAGGCCATGAACTGCAAGGGAACGGATCACTCATTCTTCCATTGGGGACAGGTGCACGAATGACAACTCCAAACGTCACACATCCGCCGCCTACTTACCGTTTAGGTGGCACCAGCGAGATCCAGCTAAGGAAAAAGAGTGTCGCGGCTGTTCCACTCTGCCGCGGTCTCATGAACTTCATGGAGGAACCTAGCTTCTTCAGCGAAGCTGGAGGAACCCCTTCCCGCGCGCAAAGCGAATGGGCGCTGTGCTGTGGGTCAGTTTCGGGGCGGGGGGCGCAGAGATACCAGAAGAATGATTCATTTGTTTGGATCGACGAGCTTTCTCAGCCCCAAAACTCAGAATCAATGGAATGTCTGTCCATAAACATCTATTCTATCTGTATATATAGGGGATCTCTCTATACATATCAAAGTCTTTTATGGCATGATATGATCGCCTAGCTGTAGCCGCATATCAGCTGCGCTCAATATGCGAATTTCTGTTGGATCAGATCTTTTCTTTCGCTTTGACGGAAGCTTTTTGACCTAGCGAAAAGCACTTTCACGCAAGCAAAGTAGAAGCTTTTGCCAGAAGCAAGACGAGGAAGCGGAGCTGTAGTATAAGCGGTAGCTTCCCCCGACCGACTAAAATACAAGAGTCGCGGCCTACTTTGATTGCGAAGGGGTTTGGCAACAAGCAAATGGCTTTCTATCATAGTTGCAAGGGTTAAAAACCCTTAGTTCGCTGCTTTTCCCAGGGCCAGAGAAGGGCTTATACTGCTCGTCTTTGTTTGGTTTTATATATTCATTCAGTAAAAATACAAACTACAACAAAGTGGAAGTGGAAGGGCCACTATAGAAGCTAGAACTTGCCTTATAAGTCGGCCTAACCAAAGCGTCACGACAACAAAAAATTACCCTTATGAATGGAATCTTAAGTAGGGGGCTTTGACCGCCCGCCTACCAATCAAAGAGGCAGAGAGTAAACGTAAGCTCACCCGTAAGCTCGAAGAGCTTCCCTTCATTCGCTTCGCGGGAGCCGCACAGCACATAGCTGGAAGTCAGAGGGCCCATACTACCTGCCTAACCCTTCGCTCCGAGGGACCGTAGATCGGAAAGCACCCCATTTATCCAAAAGAGAAGGGAAGGGGCCTATGTATTTGCATGACCCCTGCGGAGGAACCCCTATCCCGGAGCCAATCCCCTATTGGTCCTGCCACCACGCCGCAGAACGAGAGCTCGTGTGGAACCTTTTCTTTCTGGCGTAACAGCGGTGGAACGTAACAAAAGATTACGGTCGCCTAACATTATAACATAACATAAGGGCGGGGGGTACGGTAAACTCGGCCAAAATATGACACCCGAAGGGCCCGAACGCACAATCCTATCCCATCCGAGTCCGAGTTTACCCCTTGCACTTCGGACAGCCGACCGTAGCATCATAAGGCTTGCAGACCTTTCGAGGTAAAAAAAAAAGGTACGGTACATAGGAGGTTGGACTTTCTCAACGTGGTGTATAGCACGAAAAACCTTTCGATACAAGAAAGGGCCGTTCTCACATGAAAGAAGAGAATCAATCCTTTCTTCTCTTCTTTCTCTTTCTCGAGAAGGAAAGAAAGAGGATGGGGGAAGGGGGAAGGCTTGGGCCTACCTATATCCCGATAAGACCTCATAAAGGAACGGCGGGAGTGATAGGTTCCATATTGCCGAGCTGAAGGGCAAGACTTTTGTACGTGATCGTAGTATGTGACGTCGTCTCGTCCACGCTGCATTGAAGAGTACCTACGCACTAAGTTCCGGTTCCGGTTTCTATCCTCGGCGGGGCGCTTACAGCTTATCTCTACAGTCATCGACAGTCTCACCAACTTCTGGTGCTCAGTCAGAATTTGCGGGATCTTGACTGTGAGGAGCAAGAAAAGAAAGAAGAAACTCATCATGCAAGAAGGGACTTTTCATTCTTTCGGCGATGTAATAGAAGATGCAGACTTCGGGCATTCAAATGACTTCCTGTTCTGGAATGTCAAGACATTAGTAGTAGATGTCGGCATTTCCTAAAGAAAGCTGTTTGAGTAGCAGGAGGACCCGTAGCGCTAATGAATAATCGAAGGCGGATTAAGAGAAGAGAGCTGTTAGCGTAGATGAAAGTTGCGGGTTAGTGCTCCAATATCCTCAGTAGATAGAGGTAGAAGAAGAGCTATAACAGTATACATAGTAGGTAGCGAGATCAAACATAGTGCATCACTATCATCTTACGCACCGATCGGTCTATCTGATCAGGTTCAGTATCCAATCCTGTGTATGGCGGGGGAGCTGCTAGTTCGCTAGGAAAATAGAAAAAGAATATAGAAAATCTA
Organism: Thlaspi arvense; assembly: GCA_911865555.2. Classification (NCBI taxonomy): domain Eukaryota; kingdom Viridiplantae; phylum Streptophyta; class Magnoliopsida; order Brassicales; family Brassicaceae; genus Thlaspi; species Thlaspi arvense. Next base: position 35,444,505 of record OU466861.1, on the reverse strand, counting down.
TAATCAGTCAATTGCAATTGGAGAAGAAAGACTATCCCTGAGCGCTAACTGAACACTTACTTTAACCCAAAGACCAGATAATGCCTAATGAAGATCAAAGCAAGGACCCGAGCAGACTAAGACACAGGTCAAAAACCTAATAGACAGGATAGACAGGAAACATCTTTTGTACTATAGGCGGGAAAGTTCAAATGACATCCAAGCACTAAAAGGCGAGATTCCGAGGACGTAACTACAGCGAATGACCCACACAGCAGCGATTTCAGACATCATTCACGGATCAGATAGCCTGACGCTAAAGTAATAATGAAGTTAGCAGCTGCAGAAGTCATCGTAAGACCTACTTCGGATTTGCCCGGCCCCTTGATTTTCCAGTTATTTCATAAGATAGATCCAAGTCACTCTAGTCAATGAAGGAGAAAAAAGACTTCGAAGGAAAGGAATCGGAATTGACTGATAGCCAATGCTAACAAGCAATGGAAGAGATAGTCAAAAAATGAATACGAGGAAGTCTATTCAATACCTTACGGTTCAAAGTCAAGGGAAACTATTCCATCCGAAAGCCCAGTAAATCAAATTCAATAATAGCCGTAGCTGAGGAAATGACTTACGAAAGCGGCAGATGATTGCTTTGATTGGCCTGCTCTATCAGTTTATTCAACTACTTCCTCCATACCGTAGTGGACTTCCTTCCTTGCCTATACCGGGAAACCAACCTATGGCAGAAAACAAGGACTTCGCTCTTCATATACCGGAAAAAAGTGAGCAATCCCATTTTCCTTCGTAAGAGGACAATAGGAATCCAAAACTTGCTCTTTATATACCGGCGATTTCTATCAAAATAGCGAGATAGGGAATTAAGCTCAACTCAGTGAATTGGTTTTGGCTAGAAAAGGGATTCCCGATTTGTCCCTTTGGTCGTCCTTTCTCGTTCCGGACCCTGCTCGGCAGGTTGGCAACATGGGGATTAGCTACATTAGCCGGGAAGGGATGTTGTCTGAGGAAGCCGATCCGGAGGGAACTCAACTGATACGCGGCAAGCCCTTGAAAACAATCACTCGCCGAGAAACGGAGTACATACTGGAACATACCAAAATTTCATTTCATATAGATGGAAAAGTAAGCAAAAAGGAAAGATGAAGTGATGAAGCTCAAAACACGGGGGTTGCGTGAATTCATTCAACTCGAAAATCTCAATTTCACGGGATTAAGAAACTGTTGCGAGAGACTAATGAAAACAGAAGAACAACTCTAAAGCAAGCGAGACTCAATAGTTCTTTCTTGCTCCTATAAGGCATAGAGTGTCCATTCCACATAGAGTATCCAGTTCAGATATCTCAAAATACTCAGAAGGAAAGAAAGACATAGAGTATCCAATCTTGAGTTCCCTATATTATGCGGATATTATAGAATCGGCCAATCATGCATTTCCAACTCTCGCGTGTGTGTGCCCACGGGGTACCTTTATATCTTATATGCGTGTGCGAGGAAGGCAGGGGAAGCTCTCTTTACTCCTATGCGTGCTTGACTTACTTGACCCATCCCTTACTCCCTCTCTTGTACTATTGTATTGCCCTGTGTTGGCTAGCTTACCCCGTGTTCCATACCTTCCTAGCAATAACAGGACCATTCAAACAAATAAGACATTCACTCTAGACTCGTACGCTCATGACTTGACTCCTAGGACCTGTTTGATTCAAGCTCTCGTTACCTTAATTGCTTGGCTCGCTTGGCTTGGGTTTCTCTCTTGACTCGTGTGCCCTCTTCAATTGACTCTTATTAATAAGAATGATTGACCGATCTCTTACTTTCTAGCTTGACAGGTTCCTTACCGTAATAAGATGTGAACCTTTCTTGTAGTGATTCCATACCATCTCTCTTTAGTTCCAAATTCTGGTTCAAGCTGCACCAAACAGACCTAAACAACTCATTACAGGTCATTTACGTATCCAACGAACGGGGCAGAGAAAGCAGGAACTCTCTCTAAGAAATGCACTAGTTAGAAAGAACTTCCCTTTGGCCTTTCTTACCATTCAAACAGGGAATCGAGCTAATACTTCAATGCATGATCCCCGTAGCCGTAGGGAACCAGACCTATTAAACAAACTCACAGGCAAAGCGGGCCCTATCAATTAGCTCTAATCTTATCTTGGTTCCAAATCAAACTATGAAAACGAAGAGATCAGCTCTCTAGTGCGTGTACGTGCCCAACCTATGGCTATACTCACATAAGGGATTAAGAAATGAAAGATTAAGAAATGAAAGATTCCGGTTATAACAATAATATTCTAGTTAGGGATTAGAGCTCATACTCCAATGCATGACATACCGGTACCAAAAAACGCTGACTGGCCTATGACAGGAACCGGGCTAGCTACACTTCTCTAACTCCCATGCCAGTACCAAACAACCGGTACTCTCTAACAACCGAGCTGATGTTGTTGGGCTTCATTCTCGAATCTGGGCCGAGCTGGTTCTACTTGGGCTAGAAGCTTCTTCATCTTTCTTGGGCTAGAGAATTCATTGGGCCGAGCTGATTAATTGGGCCTTGGCTAGGCCCAGTACCAACACTCATGTCGCCGATGATACCATGTAATATGATCCGAAGTATATGTCGGGTTATATGATTTTTGAGCTGCCCCCAAATTTAGCTCTCTCATTGGTTTCCAAATGCATTATATGATGATGATAATGCACTCTTCCTATGGTTATTGCGATTAAGTTTTCAAGACTACGACTTCCTGCATTTGTACAGAAATAAGTAAAATTATGATTTCTCTCTGTCTTTTGCAGGTCTTGATGATTCTTGCTGCGATGTTGGATCAGTGCCTTGATCCCATATGTAACCATTCCTCTACACTGTTTCTCTCTCTCGAATCTCGAGCATCGATCGATCCTGATACTAATTTAGTTTTTTTAATCTCTTTCTTTTTGTTTTAGATGAAGTTGATCTTCTTAATGTCAGCTTTGATGGTCCTAATTCTCTTGATAGGATCTCCGCCGAGGCTGGAATCAAAGAACTTAAAAAGATTGCACATTTGAGAAGGTGTGACTCTGAAAATATTTTTATAAATGCATATGTCTACTACTAAATCTGTGTTGATGCAAAATGTTCTTGGAGATTTTCAGGTTTAATAAATTTCCATATTGATGCTGATTTATCGAAACCAACCTTTGAGACAAGGCCTGCTATGTCACTCATAGATCCTGCAGACACGTACATGGTAAACTTCAAAGTCTTGAGGCTTTCTCATTACATTCTTATGAACTTGATGACAATTATACAGTCTTTTCTAGGATCTTAACATAGAAACAGAATTTTGGCTTGCTGCTCGCGGTGATGGTTGGATTCATGAAGAAAGCAATAATCAAGCAGGAGAAGAAGATAACCGACAAATCATAGTCACAGTCTGATGTTAGAATTCTGCTTGTTGGCGCTGGTACTGATGAACAATGTGCTGGTTATGGTAGACAAAGAACAAAATATCGAGATATCTGGTCTATCGAAATACAATATGTCTGCATAATTTTCTCTATGGATGTAAACTAATAATTAACTCATCTCAAAAGTTTTTGTTCATATTTTTTTCAGTTGGGTTGGGTTGGATCAAGAAATGAAATTGGATATGCAGAGAATTTGGAAAAGAAACTTGGGTCGAGATGATCGATGTATTGCAGATAATGGCAAACACATATATACGTAAGTCTTCTCTCTCTCTTTTCCGACTTCTCCGGCGAGTCTTTTAGAGCATCTCCAAGAGAAACTTCAAAACTTCAAATATGATAGTTTATTACATTCCAAGAGAAACTTCAAAAAATTTAAAGTTTCATCTTTTTATTTGCATTTCAGTCCCTCTAATTATATACTATATGAATGTTTATATTTTATTTTTGTTGTTTATCACTTTAATCCATATAATTTTAGTATTTCATATATATGTATATATATATATATTTATTTTTTGTATACAGATTAAATTAAAATCTTAAAATAAATTCAAAAGAAATATTACACATTATTATAAATATTTTTTATTACACAACAACAGTTACATATAAAGCAAATTTTATATAAAATACAAGAAAATAAATTACATAAACACATAAATATCACACAAACTAAAATATTACAATAATACTAATATTCATGTAACTTTGAAATGCATAGATTAATCATATATAAAAGCACTATGGAAGTAGTTTTATTGAATAATTTGATATTTTATTTGTAATTTATAATTTAGTATGTGTATATTATGTATTTTTTATATTATTATGTAATGTTTTATTGATTAGTATTGACTGTAATCTTTTTATGTATGTTTTAGTTATTTATAAAAGTTTTATGATGTTAATTAATTATTATCAATATTGAGGACTATAATGCAAAATATAAATAGTTTTGAAGTTTATTTTTAAAGTTTACCATTGGAAAGTAACACCTCCAAACTTCAAATTTGAAGTTTGGAAAACTTCAAATTTGAAGTGTTTCTTGGAGATGCTCTTACGCAGGTGAGCTTCTCTCTCTTTTCTTTGATGTCTCTGGGTTTTGCCTCTGGATTTTCTGAAATTGCTTTGATCTGGGTTTGCTGATTTTGCTTGGTATCATATTGGATTTGCTGAGATTGCTTTAATCTGGGTTTGCTCTTGGGTATCATACTGGGTTTGTTGATTTTGCTTTGATTTTGGTTTGCTTACGCTTACGATTTGAAGTTTGCTCATCATTTCCTCTCTGGGTTTCTTTTGCTTTGATCCGATTACAGCTTTTATAACAGTAAAATCGAATTGATGGTTTTAGCGTAGGATTGGATGATTGATGTTCAGCTAAGGATTTGGTGATTAAAGTTTTGGCTTAGTTTTTGGTTTGTTAACTTTGTCTTCCGAGTTAAGGTTTTTGGTAAACCAAAATTAGCATTGCTCTGTTTCGTTTTGGGAATGATTTGGTATGCTAATCTAACGTATGACTTGTTTCATGCTCTAGGGACGATTGGTTGAAGTTGAGAGAAAGGCTTTTATGAGTTTGCGAGTTTTACAAGTAGAGAAGCCATTGAATCAGCTTTGCTTTTGTTATGAAATTCTTATGTTTGATGACTAAACTTGTGCCTTGATACAACACTTTTTTAGGACTGTTCAATCACCCAATGCTTGTATTAGTCAGTTGTAGTATATCATAGGTTTTAATGTCAATCCAAGGGGTTAAGATGAATAACACTAGAGTTGCAAGCAGAAAACTCTAAGTCAAGTGGAATAGAAATGTTTTTGTTGTTTAACAAACCTAAACTAGCAATCCTAAGTGATCAAACACCAAAGAAACAAAAGTAAACAAGCAAGGAGCAATAAGAGCAATGAAAAACAGAGCAATAAACAGAGCAATAGATAGAATTCAAAATTCAATAAAGAGAAGACAATTTCCTAGATGTTGTTATTGACTTTGAGGAATTCAAAGGCTAACTAAGGTTGTTACAAACATCACTGATCAAGCAAACAAGCTATCAATGCTGATTCCTAGACATAGAGTTCACAAACAAGAAAGTTAAGTCCAATCTCTTGGAAAGTAACACTTTGCTAATCATCCTAACAAGAACTAACTCTCATTAGTGCTAGAATAATCAGCAAGCATGCAAAACCAACTCTATTCAAGTCAAAATACTCTTTAAACAGTCAATCCCTTGAGCTAAGGCTAGTCAATCCTCTATTAACCAAGATCAGCAATTCATCAAACACTTGGTGGGTAAAAAATGAAGCCTAATTCTAGATTCATTTGATCAAGACAAATCTAGCTTAAGAACAGATCAATAGAGAGGAATCAATCATATTACGTGCTAACAAACCCTAATCGCCTCTAAATTCCCCTAATCTACCACATCTAGAAACCCTAAGGTAACTACTCACTAATCACCATGTTAAACATCAAATCACAAAGAGAAAAGATGTTAAACATGATTAATAAATAGATTAAAGAGAAGATTAAAGGCAAATACAAACTTTGATCAAGAAAAGATAGAATGTCTTACAAAACCAGAAAAATTAAGCAAGAACAGAAAACTTAGAACAAAGTTTGATACTAAAAAATTCTTAGAACAAGCTATTTATACTAAAAGACAAATGCCCTAACTTAATGGCAAAGTGTAAATAAAAGCAAGTTCGAGTTGGATCCCATCGATCACTTCCTGACCGATGGTCCTGAGGAAAGCGATCGATGGTATACTCGCTGGGATCCTATCGATCACTTCTTGACAGATGGTCCTAAGGAGAGTGATCGATGGTATACTCGCTGGGATCCCATCGATCACTTCCTGACCGATGGTCCTGAGGAAAGTGATCGATGGTATACTCGCTGGGATCCCATCGATCACCTCCTGACCGATGGCTTTCAACTCTTGATCGATGGCTTTCCAGAGATTGCTTTTCTTGGCTCATTTTGCTCCTTCTTGGCTTGGCTAGCCTCCTGATCCACTCCCACACTTCCTCATTGCTCCATTTAGCTTCATAATTACCTAAAAACATCCTTGATGCATAGAAAATGAAAACTACAACCTAAATGCAACCGAAGTCTAAAAGGAGAAGAAAATGGGACTAAAGAGAAAGAAAACATACAAAAGAGAACCAAAACATGAACTAAATGCAAGCCTAAATGATGTAAATGCATGAGATATCATGCCTTGTGACGAAACTAAGTATGAATGTTCTTTGTTTCAAAGCGTCATATGACAAAACTTAGTTTTTATGGGTTTGCTTTCATGGGTTTGTGGATTTGCTTTGGTATAGTTTAAATGTTCTTTGTTTCAAAGCGTCACTTGTGCCTTGACATATGAATGTTTTGTGTGCTTCAGGGTAGTTTTGTCTAAGATGTGCTTCAGGATAGTTTTGTGTACTTCATGATCTTCTTGTGTGCTTCAGGATAGCTTCAGGATCTTTTGTGTGCTTCAGGATATTTGTGATTTGCGTTTGAGCAGACTTGTAGAATAAGAATTTGCATCATCTATTATAGCCAAGTTTGCATGATACTATTGACGAAGACTGAACTAAATCAAGTTTGCATGATACTATTGACGAAGACTGAACTAAATCAAGTTTGCATGATACTATTGACGAACACTGAACTAAATCAAGTTTGCATGATACTATTGACGAAGACTGAACTAAATCATGATGCTTTTGTTTGTGATTTGCGTTTGAACAGACTTGTAGAATCAGAATTCTTGTATTTTTTGTATCTACTTCTTCTGAATAGTTATGATGCTTTTGTTTTGTTGTTGAAGATATTTGAAGATGTTTGCAGGACTTTGTTGATCGAAATTATATGCAGGAGTTCTTGAGATTGGGTCACCCAAACTCCAAGCCCGTCTCCATCCAATTTTTTATATATATATATATTTTTTCAAGACGGTTTGCAAGATTTTAGCATATTTTAGTTATGTTCTTGATCAATTACATTTTTTTTTTTTGATATTATTGATCAAAACACATTTATAAATGCAAATTTGAATTTTAATCTAAATTATATGAATTTATGTGTTTTAAAAAAGATTACAAATTTATGTAAATTAATTTTAATTTTCTATCAAAATTAAAATTAATATAATTTTGATTAAGATTAAAAATAAGATAAAATGAAAACAGAGGTATTTTAGTCATATTTTAATTAAAACAAACTAATCAGACAAACACATTTGCATTGAGATGAATCATCTAAATGATTAATTAAAATGAAACAAACATTATCTGGATGAATCATTTGAATGAACCATGTGGATAATTCATCTAGAATTAAAATGAAACAAACAACATCTGGATGAATCATTTGAATGAACCATCTAGATGGAAATGAAAAATATTCAAACAAACAAAGCCTTTCTGTTTTAGTCAAATTTTGATGAGCATCTGCTCAACGTTACAGTCTTATAATTTGATCATATAAATGGTAACTAATATCACATTTGGTTTTATAAGGAAGTATTTCAAAATCTTTTTTTTAGTTTTATGCTTTTGATATTTTTTAAATTCTATTAAATTCACACTTTTTATCTAAGGAACTATTTTATATTCTTAATAATATCTTCATTTTCTATTAAGATCGATCACTTTTTTTATTTCAATTATCGTTAATTTTGATTATTAAATGTTCATATAATGTTATCATTAATACATAATTATTCATATAAATTGAGCATTTTCAATATACAATATTAAAATTTTCAGCAAACTCAATGATAGGGCTCAGATTTTACCCAAATAAAACTATTGCAAGTGTACAGCAAAAGCAGTTGTAGTACAAGGGGTTATCGAATCCCAAGGGAGTAAGTAAACTACACTAAAGAGTTCAGGTTCGGATTAAGCTAAGCGATAAGTAATGAATGTAATGCGAAATAACTAAAGTAATAAAAGCAAGTGGGCGTTTTTGAGACTGTTCTTAAAATTCAGAAAGTTAAAGGCGCTAAGTCAGGACAGTTCGCAGGTTGAATCTGAGAGTATAGAATGCATGCAATCAGGAATGAATTAAAACCGTCTTGAACATGAATCGCAAAGATATAACTAATCAATTCTCATTGCAGAAGTTATCTATGTCTAAATTACAGAGTTTCAAATCTCTTTGCAAATCCTAACAACTTAAACATGCAGTAATGATCAGGTTCAATTGTTCACAAAATTCCTAAGCCAAATCTCTTTGTACTAGGGCGTTTTTCTCATCTAATACTAGTTCAGGTGATTAATAATGCTCTCACATCTATCAAAAACCTAGGGTTTCGAAATCCAGATGATGTGTCTAAGAAATCGATATGAATGCAAGCACATATGAAGAACCAATGAATTTCCTATAAGTTTTTAGCAATTCTACAAACTCTTCTTCAACCTTTGAAAAGCCCTAACTTAACTAACAAACTACTCATACATGGTGATTTGAGAAAACATCATGAAAAGAATAGATTGCATAAAAGAAATAAGAAGTAGAAATAAAGGAGTTCAAAATCTGCTCTGAAGGAGTCTGATTTGTCTCTCCAAAAGCTCTTCTACAAATCTCTCTCTAAAGCTCTCAAAAATAATAAGATACAAGATATATGCCAAAAGAATGGCTGAAAAACCTAATATACAAGCTAAAACACGATCTGGGGCCTTTTTGCAAAAACTGGAACTTCTGGGCCAAAACTGTAATTTCTTCCCAATCTTTTAAAAACAGGCCACGACCTCCTTCCTTGGTGGGTGACGAGCGTCACCAGCTTGGTGACGAGCGTCACCATATGGCATACTTTTTTCTTCGAGCTAGGTACTTCGTGGCTTCAACTCAGAATGCTCCAAAAGGTTCTAAAATCTCCAATTATGCTCCAGACAAGCTATAACCTGCAAAGACTCTACTAGGACTCTAAAAAGACCAAAAAGACTCAATAAAAAGGACTTATATCATGGTTAAAAACCATAAAAACCATGATATATCAACTCCCCCAGACTTAGCTTTTGCTTGCCCTCAAGCAAACATCAGATAGAGTACAGGGTCGAGGTTTGAAAACAAGAAACAGTCAGTTAGTCATCAGAAACACCATACTAGTTAAAGTTTTCGAATCCACATACCACATAGTCAACACAAGATCAAATTTCAGTCAAATCATCACAAGCTTAGCAAATCTCTCAAGTCCAGTCCAAATCCCTTCAAGAAATCCGAAATTTCTACTGTTAACTCCTTATTTTTTTTAATCTAAGTGTGAAGTCTCATCAAGGCTCTATCATCTCAATCACTTTACAGATTCTTTTCCCTTCCTAACAACTGAACAAATCAATCTCAACACAGCTCTCCTATTTTCTCTTCCCTTAATCTTTTTCCTTAGGATATTTTCGATTTTTCACTTCTTTTTCTCAACTTTTTCAGTCTAAGATATGGTGCTACTCAATACTTGTGTTCCTTGTGAGGAGACAGGTTCTTGAGTGTGTTCACTACTGTTGTTCCTTGTGAGGAGACAGGGTCATGAATGCACCATTCTTTGGACTTAATTTCTTTTAAAAACTACATCAGGGAAAATCAAAGAGAGACTGTATTTTAACCTTATTGTCAGTTCTTAAAGAGAGAATCAAGATCAATAAGAATCAATCACCAAGACAAGAAATTTAAAGTTCATTAAGGTGGAGCTAACAGCAAATTTTCCAGATTCTCTAAGAATCTAAACCTTCATTGCTAGACTGATCTACCTATGACTTTCAACTTAGTAAGACTTGTAATCAACTACTGTGGCAATGGTTCTTATCAGCAAAAACGTCCTATGGCTAGTTCCAAGAAAAACTGACAGTTTCAAAAGTTTTGACTCTAGAAAAACAGGTTTTTTTACTCAACTTTAAGACTCTATAAACATGACACAAAGCACACAACGTCAGTAACCACCTCCCCCAGACTTGAACAACACTGTCCCCAGTGTTATTAAGCCAAGAGTTGGTCAGAAAAATGAATGAGAAGTCGAAAAACCAAGTCAGAAAAGTGTTACCTCGCGTGGGGTCGGGTGACGAGCGTCACCACGACCTGTATTGCATAAATCTTATGGTAGATGTTAATTAACGAAGTGTTTGCATGTGTACTCGAAAGTTAGACTTTTTGAGCATTCAAACACATAATTAACAACATCCAAACATAGCAATAATAACCTGGTTCAACAATCTCACAAAACATCATTAAAGAAACTGACAACTGACTCAAAAGAAACATAAAAATGACTCAAAAGAAGGAAAAATAAAAAGGGAAAAAGGAACAAGTAACCAGATAATGAAGCCTCAATCCTCATCCTCACAAGGCTATGTAGTGTAGTGGGGGCGGACACAACCACAGTTGCTAAGTGTAGCAACAGCATCCCAGAGTCCCTCAAAGCTATCAATGACATACTCCTGAAAAGCAGCCATATCCATGGGTGTCTGTGGTCGTGGAGGACGCCTGAAGGCAGCAGAAGAGTCACTCTGACGCGTAGAAGGTCCAGCATCAGTAGCAGCAGCAGTAGAAGCAGAGGGACCAGCTGTAGCAGCTCTTGCAGGGCGCAGAGTCAAGGGGCGCAGAAGAGTCTGTGCTGGCATGAAGAATAGCTGGCGTGGGTCTGTCTGGATAGTAGTGAGTGCTCTCTGTGGCAACTTAATGCCAACATACTCTCCAAAAGTAGTAGTAAAAGTCCAGACAACTCCGGTCTTCATCCAAGTGACATGGCGCAGATACTGCTCATCCATAAGCGATCTATCACTGCGCAGACTGCAAGGGGTAACATCGATCTGGAAATGATGGAAGATCGGTGTCAACAAGCTGCCCACACTCTCAGTCTTCTCCCCTGGACTGGTGAATGGCTTGGTCTTCAAAGAGACCAAATGCTCAGCGAAAACAGCACCTAAGTTGGCGCGAACCATACTATCAACTGGTATCGAATCATCCAGCATCTCATAAAGTCCGTAGTAAAGGAGAATCAGCTCGCTAACTCGAGTCTTGCTGGGTGCAGACTTGCACAGAATAGTATGACCAAAGAGGCGCAGAAGGTACCTCAAAACCGGATGTCTAACCTCTGTCTGCGTGCTGGTCTTGCTATCATAGACTCCATTCCCGAACTTGGACCAGAATGTCCTCATATGGGTCCACTGAGAGGGAAGGAGAACGCCTGTGGGATGGTCAGAGAAGCCATAGATCCCACAAAGCTCCATCAGACTGATCCGGTATCGAATCCCTCGGATCAGAAATGTCATAGTGCCTTCCTGAGCACGCTTCGCCAGCTCATTCGCGTAGTAGACGCGAACTGTAGAGAGAAACTGGCGGACCAAATCTGGGTACAAGTCGTACTGCTGGAATGGCATAGTCCCCATGCCAATGCGCTCCAAAATCTCATAAACCTCCTCAAAGATCCCCATCTTCTGCAGAACAGCAGGATCCGCGAGCCTAGTAGGGATAATCTTAACTCCTAGCCACGCATTGTAGAACAGCGTGTCATACTCATCCCACTCCTCCTGAATATCACGGAATACACAGGTATCCCGAGCCACTTCTTGCTTCGGAGTCCCTGCCCAAGCCATCTCCGAGGCTATTTTCCGATCCTCTCGTTTGGGCCATGGGGGCCTGCAAACCGGGTGCTGACTGAAGGAATCTGTAGACCCTGTTGCAGTGCTGGAAGACGAGCTTTGTCTTAGTCTTTTCTCTTGACGAGGCATCTGCAAATTGAGTACCAAAATCGACCAAAACCATCTCAAAAGTTAGCAAATTTTTCAAAGTTTGAAAAATCAACCAAACAGGATCAAATACCTAATGGCGATTAATCTCTATACTACCAAGAACACAATTCAAGCATCAGTTCAACCTAAATCACCCAAAATTTTCAGATTTTTGCAACTTTCATCATGAACTCGAAAATACAAACAGTGCAAATCAACCGATTAAATCGCAGAAAGATGGTTCCATTCCTCTAATACAACCTAACTAACCATGATTCAATAATTAAATCAAGCCAATCAAGTCAAAAATCGAATTTTACCAAACCTGAGGCGGACTGAAAATTGGGGATTCCGAAAACATACCTTGCGGATCGTAAAAACTAAGTTGATATTCAGAAAGAGGAGTAAAATCCACACGGATTAGACTCTTGAATCACTCAATTTGGTTAAGAAAATCAAAAGTTATGAAATTCCTATTTCTCTCTAAGTGTTCGGTTATTTTGCAGGTTTTGGCTCGAGGGAGAAGAAGAAGAAGTTAAAACCCGTGTTCGATTCTTATGGGTGACGAGCGTCACCATAAGGGTGACGATCGTCACCGGTTTTTTTTTTTTTTTTTTTTTTTTTTTTTATAACTGAATAAAATTCTAATTACTAGTTCTAAGCACGAAAATAATTCCTAAGTATAATATCTACAACTTACCAGTGGGTTGCCTCCCACTAAGCGCTCTTTTAAAGTCATTAGCTTGACTTTGGTGGGCTGTTTAGACAGCTGGTGCCTGATCCAGAGACACAATGTGTCCTGCTGGAATCTCTGCTTGTACCCAGTAATGCTTCACCCTTTGTCCATTGACTATAAACTCCTCTCCTTTGGAGTTAATCAGGACAATTGCACCATGTGGACGAGCCTCTTTGACAGTGAAAGGACCTGACCATCTAGAACGCAGTTTACCAGGAAAAAGCTGTAAACGAGAGTTATAGAGTAATACCTGGTCATTGGGCTCGAAATGCCTGGAGATGATCTTCTTATCATGATATGCCTTTGTCCTCTCCTTGTATAACTTGGAGTTTTCATAGGCTAGATATCGAATCTCATCCAGTTCATTGAGCTGAATCAAGCGCCTTTCTGCAGCAGGTTTCAGATCAAAATTCAGCTTCTTGATTGCCCATTCTGCTCTGAACTCCAGCTCTACTGGTAGATGGCACGCCTTGCCATAGAGAAGGTGGAAAGGAGTAGTCCCAAGTGGCGTTTTGTAGGCAGTCCTGTAGGCCCATAATGCATCATCCAGCTTTGCAGACCAATCCTTCCTTGTTTTCCCAACTGTCTTTTCTAGAATTTGCTTGATCTGTCTGTTGGAAACCTCGACTTGTCCACTTGTTTGGGGGTGATAGGGCGTGGCCACTCTGTGCTGTACACCATACTTCTTCAACAGCTTGTCAAAAACCTTGTTGACAAAGTGAGAACCCCCATCACTTATGACAATCCGTGGGACACCAAATCTGGGAAAGATAATGGTCTTAAACAGCTTCAAAACCACTGCAGCATCATTAGTAGGAGTAGCCAACGCCTCTACCCACTTAGATACATAATCAACAGCAACCAGAATATATCTATTCCCATAAGATGAGGGAAAAGGTCCCATGAAGTCAATACCCCAACAATCGAAAACTTCAACTTCCAGAATGAAGTTCTGTGGCATCTCATGTCTCCTGCTGATTTTTCCTCTTCTCTGACAAGTATCACAGCTTGTGATGAAGGCTTGGGCGTCCCTGAACATGGTAGGCCACCAAAATCCAGCCTGCAAAACCTTAGAGACAGTCTTGAATGTAGCAAAGTGTCCAGCATAGTCTGATCCATGACAGTGGAAGAGCACGTCCTGAACTTCTTCTTCTGCTAAACATCTTCTGTAAATACCATCAGCACAATTCTTGTAGAGGTATGGCTCATCCCAATAGAATCTCCTAAGTTCTCTCAAGAACTTCTTCTTAGCATATCCTTTAAAATCATGTGGTTCATCCTCTGCAGCAAGGTAGTTTGCAATATCAGCATACCAGGGTCTCTTTGGATCATGTAAAGCATAAACAGGCTCTGCAAAAGCTTTCCCCAAGCTTGCACAAATCGCAGATAAGTGTGGAGATCGGTGACGAGCGTCACCAATGTTGGTGACGAACGTCACCTCACTCGTATACTTTTGTCGCGAATGGTCTTGGTTGGTGACGAGCGTCACCCCCCTGGTGTCGCTCGTCACTCCCCTGTAGTTTCGTGAAAACTGCAGGTTTTCGACACTTTCCTCCTGTTCTCTGGTTTCCACTAAGTAAACATTCTCTTCAGGCAAGAAATCATTGATGGGAACACTGTCTTCGACCTGAATCCGGGATAAATGGTCAGCAACTCCATTCTCAACCCCTTTCTTATCCTTCACTTCAATATCAAATTCCTGGAGAAGCAGGATCCATCTCAACAGCCTTGGTTTTGCATCCTTCTTCTGCATTAAGTACTTCAGTGCTGAATGGTCAGTATGAACCACGACCTTGGAGCCAACAAGATACTGCCTGAACTTCTCAAAAGCAAACACAACAGCTAACAATTCCTTCTCAGTTGTTGCATAATTCTTCTGAGCATCATCCAAAGTCCTACTTGCATAGTAGATGGCGTGGAGTTTCTTGTCTTTCCTCTGTCCCAGCACTGCTCCAACTGCAAAATCGCTGACATCACACATTACCTCAAAAGGTAAATCCCAATCTGGAGGCTGCACAACAGGGGCTGTAACCAACGCCTGTTTGATCTGTTCAAAAGCAGATTTGCACTCTTCTGTGAACTCAAACTTCACATCTTTGCAGAGGAGAGCAGTAAGTGGACGTGCTATCTTGCTAAAATCTTTGATGAACCTTCTGTAGAAGCCTGCATGTCCCAGAAAAACTCCTCACTGCTTTGACTGAGTCAGGTGCTTGCAGACTTGTCATCACCTCAATTTTTGCCCTATCCACCTCTATACCGTCTCCTGAGACTCTGTGACCAAGTACAATACCATCCTGTACCATAAAATGGCACTTCTCCCAATTTAAAACCAAGTGTTTCTCTTCGCATCTCTGCAGAACTGCACACAGGTTGTCCAAACAGCTCTTGAAAGAAGATCCATAAACAGAGAAGTCATCCATGAACACCTCCATAAACTTCTCTATCATGTCTGTGAAAATCGACATCATGCATCTCTGGAAGGTTGCAGGAGCATTACACAGACCAAAGGGCATTCTGCGATAGGCAAAAGTGCCATAAGGACAGGTAAACTTGGTCTTCTCCTGATCATCTGGATGGATGGGGATCTGAAAGAAGCCTGAATACCCATCAAGGAAGCAGTAATACTTGTGATTCGCCAGCCTTTATAGCATCTGATCGATGAAAGGTAGAGGAAAATGGTCCTTCCTTGTTGCTGCATTCAGTTTCCTGTAGTCTATACACATCCTGTGTCCTGTCACAGTCCTGGTTGGAATCAGCTCATCCTTGTCATTCTTGACCACGGTGACACCTCCTTTCTTAGGCACCACGTGCACTGGACTCACCCAAGCACTGTCTGAAATAGGATAGATGATACCAGCCTGCAACAACTTCATGATTTCTTTCTTGACCACATCTTGCAAATTCGGATTTAGCCTCCTCTGATGCTCAACTGATGATTTCGACTCATCTTCTAGGTGTATTCTATGCATGCACAAGTCTGGAGAGATACCTGAAATGTCATCAAGAGAATAGCCAAGAGCTTTGCGAAATTTTCGCAGCTTGCTTAGCAATAGGGTGAGCTCTGCATTGTTCAATGAAGCATTAACAATAACAGGATAGGTGGAGTTTTCTCCTAGGAATGCGTACCTTGGCCCTGCAGGGAGCTGTTTAAGCTCAACTTTTGGTGCTTTTTCTGCTGACCAGTCACCCATTGTGGCGGCTTTTGCAGATGTGGAGACAAGTTCATCCTGTGCAACCAGTTGCATAACTTGTGCAGTAGCATCCATCATCTTTGTGTAGCCTGTTGCAACAGCATCTAAATGCTCATACTCAGCTGTAGAAGTGGTCAACGCCCTTTCCAAGGGGTCATCTGAACTCATCTCATGGAAGATCTGATCAGCAATGTTTGTGAGAACATCAACATAAAAAGTCTGTCCATCTATGGTTGGCCTCTTCATCAGCTTGTCCATTTCGAATTTCATCACTAAATCGCCAACATTCAGCTCTATTCTACCCTTCCTGACGTCAATAATAGCTCCTGTAGTGGCCAGGAAGGGTCTGCCAAGAATCAAGGGGTCTTTGGGCTCTTCTCCATACTCTAAAACCACAAAATCAGTAGGGATCATACAATCTCCTACTTTGATAGGAACATCCTCTATTACCCCTTCAGGAACTCTAACTGATCTATCAGCTAGGACAAGAGATATCCTTGTAGTTTTAAAATCAGTCATCCCCAAACTCTTTGCAACAGAGTGGGGCATGAGGTTCACACTAGAACCAAGGTCACACAATGACCTCTCAAACTTGTCATTGAAGATGGTGCAGTCTAAAACAAAACTTCCTGGGTCTGAAAGCTTCTCTGGAACTCTGTTCTGAATCACTGCACTGACCTGCTCGTTGATCATCATAGCTCCAACCTCAAGGCTCAAGTTGTTGGTCACCATTCTCTTCACATACCTCCTAATAACAGGAGTGATCCTTACAGCATCAATCAATGGGATCTCTATCACCAACTTGTCCATGATAGCCTTGCATCTGGCATCCTCAAGCTCCTGCTTAGACTTCTTAGGATGCTTAGGATAGGGTATCTTGGGTTTATACACGGTCTCCTTAGCATTATCTGAAGTCTTAGGCGAAACTGCAATATGTGGTGTCTGGTGACGAGCGTCACTGGACTGGTGACGAGCGTCACTCACTTTGGACAAGTCGGGGTCGAGTACTGGATTTGGGTGACGAGCGTCACTCCCTTGGTGACGGTCGTCACCAATAAGTGAAGAATCAGGCTCGGGGTTGTCCTCATTGGGTGACGAGCGACACCCATTATTGGTGACGATCGTCACCAATGGTTCTGCAGCAGAATTTTCTTCATCTTCATACTCTTCTACACCCACGAAATTTCTTGAGGTTATATCCTTCTGCAACACTGGTTGCAGGTTCCTTCCACTCCTCAATGTGATGGCATTCACGTGGTGTTTGGGATTAGCATCAGTTTTTCCTGGAAGAAATCTTTCTTGCCTCTGAACAGCTCCTGCAGTTTGAGCAACTTGAACATCAAGCTTTTTCATATGAGAGTTCAGACTCTCAATTTTCCCATTCAGGTCCTGATAGAGCGAATCTATCTTGCCATTGAAGTTCACAGTCAGCTTCTGTTGTCCTTCCAGAATCTGTTCGAACATTGCTTCCATTTTGTTCTCTTGTGGAGGTGCTGTTTGATAGGAAGTAGAACCATAGTGTCTGTAGTTTCCACTGCTCTGGAATGGCTTCTGATACTCTGTCTTCTGAAAAGGGGGTCTAGGAGTGAAACCAGGCGTGTTTTGTCCTCCTGTAGGGGCGTTTTTCTGATTGTTGTTGCTGTATCCTCTGTTCCATTGCTGAGTCCCATACCTTTGTCCCTGAAATCCGCCAGAGTTGATGAAATTAACATCCTCCTGCTAAACTTCCTCTGGAGCTTCGAAAGTCTCTACTTCTGCAGCAAAGTGAACTGACTTCTTCCCTACCAAAAGGCTGTGCATATCATCCAACTTAGCCTTAACTTCAGCAATCTGATTTCCATCAGCTGCACCAGCTTGTTTCATTCTCTGAAAGTCTGCATTTTTAGTGCTGTTGCTGCAGACCAAGTTCTCAATCAGTCTCACCGCCTCCTCTGGTCTGTTGGTATTGAAGTTTCCACTGCTTGAAGCATCCAACGCCATCTGATATTTCCAGTCAATGCCTCTGAAAAAGATCCCAAGCAATTGCACCTGACTGAAACCATGATGAGGACAGTCCCTCTGATAAGACTTGAACCTGATCCAAGAAGCCTTGAAAGCTTCAGTAGGGCCTTGTGTAAATGATGCAATTTTCATTCTCATGTCTTCTGATCTGGCATCATCATAGAAATTGTTTAGAAAAGCATTCTTGGTGTCCTCCCAAGTAGTTAGTGAAGCAGGTTCCAGTTGCTTTAGCCAATATGCAGCTTCTCCTCCAAGAGAATAGGGAAAAAGCTTGCAGAACAGAAAGTCATTGCTAACCCCATTAGCTTTGACACTGGAAGCTAGGTCCTCAAACCTCTCTATGTTATCCATAGGATGCTCATGAGGTAAACCATGGAAGGGATGCTGTCCAACCAGCTGATAGTAGACAGGTTTGACCTCAAAATCGTTCCTCTGGAAGGCAGGAGGTCGGATTGCAGCTCTGTTGACATAGAACTGATCGGGTCTGTTGTAATCACCTAGAGTCCTCTGAACAAAACGCCCAGCAGCGTTATTGACAGCAGCACGGACTCCCACGTTCTCAGCCACTTGCTGAACCTGCTGTTCAACAATGACATTCCCCTCTTGATCAATTCTCTGCCCCTCTTCGTTCCTCCTATTTCCTTCCCTGTCAACCAAGTGACCTTCTGCATCTTCAACCAAGATCAGTGGAGCGACCATTGCAGATTGCTTCTTAGCTTTCCTGTTAGTTCTCTCCAACCTAGCAAGCTCGTCGATGCTCAAAGTCACAAGCTCCTTCTCTTTGTTGCTTCTGGTTCTGCGATTAGGCATACACCTGAAACAGGAACAAAGAAAAGTAGCTGAAAATCAGTAAAGAAATAAAAACTTAGACAAAATCCTAATACTAAAAATCGATAGGCAGCTATTACTCCCCGGCAACGGCGCCAAAAACTTGATAGGGTTCAGGTTTTACCCAAATAAAAACTACTGCAAGTGCACAGCAAAGCAGATGTAGTATAAGGGGTATCGAAATCCCAAGAGAGTAATGCTAACTACACTATCAATTATAGATTTGGACTAAGCTAAGCGAAATATGATGTATGTAATGCGAATGAATAATTAGAAATAAGCAAACGATGGTATGATATGTTCTAAGTTCAGGAAGACTAAAAGCGCTAAGCTAGGGTAATTCGCAGGTATGAATCCAAGAATGCAGAATGCAGGGAATCAGGAATGATTAAGAACCGTTTTTAAACATGAATCTCTAATGCATAACTAATCAATTCTCACTGCAGAAGTTATCTATACCTAGATCACAGAGTTTCAAATCTCTTTGCAAACCCTAACAACCTAAGTATGCAGGAATGATCAGATTCAATTGTTTACAAAACTCCTAAGCCAAATCTCTTTGTACTAAGTTGTTTTGCTCATCAAATACTAGTTCAGGTTATGAATAATGCTCTCACATATATTTAACAACCTATGATTTTCGGATTCCTAGATGATGTGTCTCAGAAATTCGATTTTAAAGCAAGCAGAGATGAAAAACCATGAGATAATCCTAACAGATAGCGATTCTGCACTCTTTTCATCAACCTTTGAAAAACCCTAACTTAACTAGCAGATTACTCAGACATGATTATGAGATCACAAAGCATAACTGAATAAAATTGCATTAAGAGAAAGAGTAAAAAACAAAGGGGGTTCGAAATCTTCTCTAAAGAGTACAGGACTTGTCTCCCCAAAAAGCTCTGAATAAAATCTCTCTCTAACTCTCTGAATTCTCAAAAACTAAGATCCCTGCCAACAGTGGCTGAAAAACCTAATAAATAGGGGCTAAACACGATCTGGGGTCTTCATATAAATAAAGGAAACTTCTGGGTAAGTTCTGCAATTCTTCTTGATACTTTTAACAAATAGCCACGCTCCTTCCTATCTGGGTGACGAGCGTCACCAATGGGGTGACGATCGTCACCATTAGTGAATACTTTCTGCTTCGATCTTGGTACTTCGTGGCTTCAACTCAGAATGCTCCAAAAGGTTCCAATATCTCCAATTATGCTCCAGACATGCTTTAACCTGCAAAGACTCTTCTAGGACTCTAAAAAGACCAAAAAGACTCAATAAAAAGGACTTATATCATGGTTAAAAATCATAAAAACCATGATATATCAATGAACACTTCCAAGGAAGTGAGGAACATCAGCAGAGTGGGTCGTGACTGTGGGTGGGATACTTCTTTTTCCTGCAGAATCATCAAAAGAAACACCAAGCATTCTACGAAAATCTCGTTGCTTGCATAAGTGTGAAGCATCTTTTGCACCTTTTAAATTCTTATTGATTAGATTAGGAGGTTTAGATTTGGTTCCAAGAAGTGCATACCTTTGCCTAGTTGCAGGTTTCTGGGTTGTGGAATGGTGAATTTTCGGTTTGGCAACATAAGATGGACTTGTAGAGCAAATATCACGTCTCTCCTTTGTGTCCAGGTTGGTGACGAGCGTCACCAGGTCAGTGACGCTCGTCACTGACTCTGCAGTTCGAGTTTCTGCAGTTTTCCTGCAATTCAGCTCTGCAAGTCTTGCTTCCATCACAAACACGTCTTCCTCCAGCAACTTGGCATTCATTAGAACCTCTTTTTCAAGCCTATTCATGAAGATATGATCCTCACTGCAATCCTCAAACCCAACAGCTTCTGCAGAAGTTTCAGATATTGGCTCTTCAACAGCCATCTTGCTCACTTGCCCACTAATATCTGATTCATTGACACACTCAGAAATAGTGTCTTCTGAATACTCCATGACAGTCTCTTCATCTCTAAAAGTTCTTACAGAAAAGGTCTGACCATCAATGGTAGAACTCCCTCTTAACTTATCCATGTCAAAGTTCATGACAACATCACCAAGATCAAGCTCAATATTCCCCCTTCTAACATCAATGATGGCTCCAGCAGTAGCCAAGAATGGTCTTCCCAGAATAAGAGGGTCTTTAGGTTCTTCAGCATATTTCAGAACCACAAAATCTGTAGGAATTATGCAGTCTTCAATGTTAACATGAACATTCTCTAACATGCCTTCTGGGGTTCTTATGGATCGATCTGCTAGGATGAGAGAGATCCCAACTGGCTTAAAATCAGTCATTCCAAGTCTAGCAGCAACAGAGAAAGGCATCAAGTTAATACTTGACCCTAGATCACATAGAGAGTGGGGAAAACGTCCTTCAAATATTGAGCAATCAAGCACAAAGGTCCCTGGATCAGATAGCTTCTCTGGAACTCTGCTTTGAGTGATGGTATTGACTTGTTCAGAAACAGTCACCTTCTTCTTCTTCTTTGGAACTGTACTCAAAAGGATTGCACTGATGTCTCTGGTAAGCAATGCTCCTTCCTCAGGACTTACACCATTCACAACCATTCTCTTTACATACCTTCTTAGAGTTGGTGAAAGATTGACTGCATCAACAAGTGGAATCTCAAGCATCAACTTGTCTATCATAGCTTTAAATCTGGCTTCTTCTATCTCCTGTTTAGACTTCCTAGGATGCTTGGGGAATGGTGTTTTGGGTTTATAGACACGTTCCTGGTCATAATTTGCAGTTACAGGCGAAGCAGCTTCGTTCTGGGGTGGGTGACGACCGTCACCAGGGGGGTGACGCTCGTCACTCACTTGTGACAACCCCGATACCCTTGTAGGTTGGTGACGAGCGTCACTCCTCCTTGGTGACGCTTGTCACTCACCTCTGAGACAGAAAAATTTTCATCTTCAGACTCCATGAGTTGCACGATCTGTTCTGCACTCAACCTCTTTTTCTGCACTGTTTTAAGCTCCTTTTCATTCCTGACTATGATGGCATTAACCTGATGCTTGGGATTGATATCAGTCCTTCCAGGAAGGAATCCCTCTTACCTTTGAACAGCTCCTGCAGTTTGAGCAACCTGCACATCAAGCTTCTTCATGTGAGAGTTCAGACTCTCAATTTTTCCATTCAGGTCTTGATACAGCGAATCTAGCTTGCCATTGAAGTTCACTGTCATCTTCTGCTGTCCTTCAAGTACCTGCTCCAGCATAGATTCCATTTTATTGTCTTGTGGAGGTGCAGTTTGGTAGGAAAAAGAACCAAAATTCCTGCTGTTTTGGTAAGGTTTCTCAACTTCAGTCTTCTGGAATGGGGGCTTAGGAGTGTAACCAGGCGTGCTCTGTCCTCCTGTAAAGGTACTCTGCTGATTATTGCTGTTGTAGCCTCTGATCCATTGCTGATTTCCAAACCTTTATCCCTGAAAACCCCCTCCATTGATGAAATTAACATCTTTCTGCTCAAATTCTTCAGGATTTTCGAAACTCTCCACTTCTGCAGCGAATTGGACTGACTTCTTTCTCACCAAAAGGCTGTGCATGCTGTCTAACTTAGCCTTAACTTCAGCTATTTGGTTTCCATCATTCAAACCAGCCTGCTGCTTTCTCTGAAAATCTGCATTCTTAGTGCTGTTACTGCAGGCCAAGTTTTCAATCAATCTTACAGCTTCTTCTGGTCTGTTGGTGTTGAAGTTTCCTGCACTTGCTGCATCCAGCGCCATCTGATATTTCCAGTCAATGCCTCTGAAGAAAATCCCAAGTAATTGCACCTGACTGAAGCTATGATGAGGACAGTCCCTTTGATAGGACTTGAACCTGATCCAAGAGGCCTTAAAAGCTTCAGTAGGGCCTTGTGTAAAGGAAGCAATTTTCGTCCTCATGTCCTCTGATCTTGCATCATCATAGAAATTATTCAGAAAGGCATTCTTGGTGTCCTCTCAAGTAGTTAATGAAGCAGGCTCCAGTTGCTTCAGCCAATATGCAGCTTCTCCTCCAAGAGAGTAAGGAAAAAGCTTGCAGAACAGGAAATCATTGCTAACCCCATTAGCTTTGACACTGGAAGCCAAGTCTTCAAATCTCTCTATGTGATCCATAAGATGTTCATGAGGTAAACCATGGAATGGATGCTGGCCAACCAGCTGATAGTAGACTGGTTTAACCTCAAAATCGTTCCTCTGGAAGGCAGGAGGTCGGATTGCAGCTCTGTTGGCATAGAACTGATCAGGTCTGTTGTAGTCACCTAGAGTCCTCTGAACAAAACGCCCAGCAGCGTTATTGACAGCAGCAGGGACCCCCACGTTCTCAGCCACTTGCTGAACCTGCTGTTCAACAATGACATTCCCCTCTTGATCAATTCTCTGCCCCTCTTCGTTCCTCCTGTTTCCTTCCCTGTCAACCAAGTGACCTTCTGCATCTTCAACCAAGATAAGTGGAGCGACCATTGAAGATTGCTTCTTAGCTTTCCTGTTAGTTCTCTCCAACCTAGCAAGCTCGTCGATGCTCAAAGTCACAAGCTCCTTCTCTTTGTTGCTTCTGGTTCTGCGATTAGGCATAAACCTGAAACAGGAACAAAGAAAAGTAGCTGAAAATCAGTAAACAAATAAAAACTTAGACAAAATCCTAATACTAAAAATCGATAGGCAGCTATTACTCCCCGGCAACGGCGCCAAAAACTCCCTCAGGAATGAATTAAAACCGTCTTGAACATGAATCGCAAAGATATAACTAATCAATTCTCATTGCAGAAGTTATCTATGTCTAAATCACAGAGTTTCAAATCTCTTTGCAAACCCTAACAACTTAAACATGCAGTAATGATCAGGTTCAATTGTTCACAAAATTCCTAAGCCAAATCTCTTTGTACTAGGGCGTTTTGCTCATCTAATACTAGTTCAGGTGATTAATAATGCTCTCACATCTATCAAAAACCTAGGGTTTCGAAATCCAGATGATGTGTCTAAGAAATCGATATGAATGCAAGCACATATGAAGAACCAATGAATTTCCTATAAGTTTTTAGCAATTCTACAAACTCTTCTTCAACCTTTGAAAAGCCCTAACTTAACTAACAAACTACTCAGACATGGTGATTTGAGAAAACATCATGAAAAGAATAGATTGCATAAAAGAAATAAGAAGTAGAAATAAAGGAGTTCAAAATCTGCTCTGAAGGAGTCTGATTTGTCTCTCCAAAAGCTCTTCTATAAATCTCTCTCTAAAGCTCTCAAAAATAATAAGATACAAGATATATGCCAAAAGAATGGCTGAAAAACCTAATATACAAGCTAAAACACGATCTGGGGCTTTTTTGCAAAAACTGGAACTTCTGGGCCAAAACTGCAATTTCTTTCCAATCTTTTAAAAACAGGCCACAACCTCCTTCCTTGGTGGGTGACGAGCGTCACCAGCTTGGTGACGAGCATCACCATATGGCATACTTTCTTCTTCGAGCTAGGTACTTCGTGGCTTCAACTCAGAATGCTCCAAAAGGTTCCAAAATCTCCAATTATGCTCCAGACATGCTATAACCTGCAAAGACTCTACTAGGACTCTAAAAAAACCAAAAAGACTGAATAAAAAGGAGTTATATCATGGTTAAAAACCATAAAAACCATGATATATCACTCAATATAAATAAATAAAAAATAAACGAATAAAAAAAATTTTATGAGTATCTTCTTAGCAATTTTTTTTATAATCCTGTATATAGGAATAAGAAGTATAAGTAAAAGTAAAAATAAATAAACGAGTTTGGTTTTTTGTAAAAATCTCAGACTATATATTTGTATAAACTATCTCCAACCTACTTCTCTTTTAAATTTTTTGATAAAGAAAAATAGAGATGTTACTCATTCTTCTATAGTTGGGGGAAAAAGTAATAATCTTTCTTTTTTGTGTAAAACAGAAATAGGTTGGAGAGAAATCCACCTATATTTTAGAGGAAAAAATAGAAAATTACATTGGAAAAGACCTTAACATTTAATATATTATTCAAGGTTATAAAAAAAATATGAGTCAAAGAAAAAAAAATAAAGAAGAAGAATTTTGATTGATTTTATGTTTTTATTTGAGATATTTAAAAATATTATTTTACACACATTAATTCTTTCATACATATATTTTCCAACATATTAAATATTATTTCATGAATCAAGTTTTGTATATGTTGTGATCTATTATATTTTATATCAACAAACATATCAAAGTTAGGAACAAAAAAAACTCATAATTTTTAATATAACAGTTAAATATTAAATATATTATTTTACATCTTAAATCATATACATATAAGTCTATACCCGACTGGTTTAAGTGCTACAATTACCGAGAGTTTGTGGAAGCGAGCAATTGCGGACTATAAAGAAGAGATGAGCGGAAAGCTACCGAAATTTTCTATAAAATATGATTTCAAAAATTTATAATATATATTTATTATTATATTTTATTGGAAAACCATATTTTATAAAACGCTGAAAAATAAGAAATTCTGATTAAATATAAAACGATAGAAACAATTTTTGTGATTGTTGTTAAATGCCAAAAACTGCATTGTGTAAAAGCATAACGTTTGTGGAAAATATCAGAAAAACTAACCAACACCTAAATATTATAATTCACTTACTTATAACTCATACCTACATGCATAAATATATGTATTATTTTTTTTCAAAAAATTCAACTATACATTATAAAAATATATATTACAAAACATATAGTTTGTAACTTTCTTTTAACACACAAAAGCCATACTTCAATTTTTTTAAAAATATGCGTGTAGATATTAATATTAATTGTGCAAAAGTCAAAGTCGCATGCGAAATTATCGTACATACAATTTGTTAACCTTGATTACAGTCTAATTTTATTTTTAGTTATTAGATTCGTGTGTACCAACCACCTCACCGCTCTTACGACAAGTAAAGAAAACTCATTTTGGTTTAGTTATTAATAAGTCAAGAAAAAATGTATACTTAAAATATATATATTGGCAAGATTATATTGTGTAAGAAAAAAGGATAGTAAAGATAATATTCAACATATTATAAGAATTTAATTATGATTTAATATAACTTTTACATTTGCAATTATATGTTAATGTAAATGCTAAAAAAATAAAAAGTTTCAAAAGACACAAAACGATACGAAACATTTGTGTGATTGTTGTTAAGCACTAAAACTATATATGTATAAAAATATAATATTTACGTAATGAATAAGAAAATTAATCAATATTTAAATTTACAACTAATATGTCTATAAAAAAATAATACCGGCACATAAGTGCGAGCCAAAAATAAAAATTAAATAAATTATTATACATTTTAATATTTTTCAGTTTACTTAGTTATCTTATTTATACTTTTTATTTAAGGAAGTATTTTAAAATCTTGGTTAACGTTTTTTTATCTTCAATTTCTATTGAAATCTATAATATTTTCATTTTTATTGTATTTATTATTAAATGTTTATATAATATTATTATTAATACATAATTAATCATTGATATCTCTTGTATTTACACCATTTAGGACTGCATTTAGTACATGTTTTGGTTCTCTTTTACATGTTTTTCCTTAGTTTTTTCCCCATTTTCTTCTCCTTTTAGACTTAGGTTGTATTTAGGGTATAGTTTGCATTTTCCTTGCATTTTGGATGTTTTTAGGTGCTTTGGAGCTAAAAGGAGCTTGGAGGAGCTTAGAGGATGATTCAGGATGCTAGCTGGATCAAAGGGAGCAAGAAGGATCAAAGCAGACAATCTCTGCTTTGGTTTTCGGTCAGAGCACAGCGAACGTCGGTCAAGGGGTGACCGATACCAGATTTTCGGTCACCAGCATCGACCATGGGTGACCGATACAGGCTCATCGATCACCAGCATCGGCCAGGAGTGATTGACACAAACACAACGAATGAATTTCGGTCACCAGCATCGACTACTGCCTGACCGATGGGATCTACATCGACCACAAGTGACCGATGTAACTGACCAATGTAAACCCAGTCCGAACCTGTTTTTATTTATACTTTTGCCATTACTCTAGGGCTTCCTTCTCTAGGCTGTAAATAGCCTTTTTCCAGATTTTCAGAATGTCTTATCAATTTACTGTTCTTAAGCATTTTCTTTAAGTTTGTAAGACAAATCCTTTGCTTTGTTTAATATATTTGAGTATTTGCCTTTAATCTCTCTTTATTCTCTCTTCTAATCATGATTAACATCATTTCTCTTTGTGATTTGATGTTAAACATGAGTATGAGTGAGTAGTTTTCTTAGAGTTTCTAGATGTGGTAGATTAGGGGAATTTAAGACTTGATTAGGGCTTGTTAAGTGCTTCAGTTTATGGGTTCCTCTCTATTAATCTGTTATTAATGCTAGATTAGTCTTGATCAAACTTATCTAGGTTGTTAGTTTTCTCTTATGCCTACCAAGTGTTTGATAAAATGCTGATCTTGTTTAATAGAGGATTTGCTAGTCTTGGCTCAAGAGATTGACTGTTTGAGGAGCATTTTGACTTGAATAGAGTTGTTTACTATTGCTTGCTAGATGTTTTAGCACTAGTGAGAATTAGTTCTTGTTAAGATGTTTAGCAAAGGGCTATTTGCCAAGAGATTGGATCTAGCTTGCTTGATTGTGAACTCTATGTCTAGGAATCACCATTGCTTGCTTACTTGCTTGATCAATGTAGTTTGAAACAGCCTTAGTTAGTGTCTGAAATTCCCCAAAGTCAATAACCATATCTAGGAACTTGCCTTTCTCTTATTTGAATCTCGGTTTTGCTCTGTTTTGCTCTGTTTTTCTTGCTTAAATCTGCTTAGTTTGCTTTTGTTTTCACTTTCTTTGTTGATTGATCACACTAGGGTGTTAGAACAGTTGCCTTGGCAACAAAAACCTTTTCCTGTTTGCTTGACTTAGAGATCTCACTCTTAGCTCTTCTGTTTTCAACTAATCCCAATTGGATTGACATTAAAACTCATACTATAACTGACTAGTACAATGGGTGATTGACAACAAGTGTGAAAACCCTTGTATCAATTTGGCGCCGTTGCCATTTGGGATCTAAGCTTGAATTATTAGAGTTTGTAGAATCTTTAAGATTTAAGTTTTCAGTTTTATCTGGTCACTCACTACTTTTCAAGTGTTGTCATTTCAGGAGAGCTACAACAAACATCAAGATTTTGCACTTTGAAGACACCACTTACAGC
Source organism: Thlaspi arvense (assembly GCA_911865555.2). NCBI lineage: Eukaryota > Viridiplantae > Streptophyta > Magnoliopsida > Brassicales > Brassicaceae > Thlaspi > Thlaspi arvense. The sequence continues at coordinate 35,416,396 of OU466861.1, read as the reverse complement.
AACTTCTGCCAAGAGCCTCTACCTATGCACTACTTTGAAGAGAGCTACACTCCTTCCCACACTAAAGACCAACCCTATATTCCTACATCTAGATCAACTGACATTAGGAGCATGATCATGATCAACATCAATCTCCAGACCATTGGAACTATGGAGATGAATAAGAGATTTGTTGAGCTGCACAACAGGATATATTATGTTCATAATGACCTTCATGCCAAGTTTGATGACCTGGACTCAAGGATACATCTCTTGGAGAACAGACAAGATGATGCACCAACACCAAGACTTCAGGACACTCTTCCTAGACAAGTGATATATCATGGTTTTTATGGTTTTTAACCATGATATAAGTCCTTTTTATTGAGTCTTTTTGGTATTTTTAGAGTCCTAGAAGAGTCTTTGCAGGTTAAAGCATGTCTGGAGCATAATTGGAGATTTTGGAACCTTTTGGAGCATTCTGAGTTGAAGCCACGAAGTACCTAGCTCGAAGAAGAAAGTATGCATATGGGTGACGCTCGTCACCAAGCTGGTGACGCTCGTCACCCACCAAGGAAGGAGGTCGTGGCCTGTTTTAAAAAGATTGGGAAAAATTGCAGTTTTGGCCCAGAAGTTCCAGTTTTTGCAAAAAGGCCCCAGATCGTGTTTTAGCTTGTATATTAGGTTTTTCAGCCATTCTTTTGGCATCTATCTTGTATCTTATTATTTTTGAGAGCTGGAGAGAGAGATTTGTAGCAGAGTTTTTGGAGAGACAAATCAGACTCCTTCAGAGCAGATTTTGAACTCCTTTATTTCAACTTCTTATTTCTTTTATGCAATCTATTCTTTTCATGACGTTTTCTCAAATCACCATGTCTGAGTAGTTTGTTAGTTAAGTTAGGGCTTTTCAAAGGTTGAAGAAGAGTTTGTAGAATTGCTAAAAACTTCTAGGAAATTCATTGGTTCTTCATCTGTGCTTGCATTCATATCGATTTCTTAGACACATCATCTGGATTTCGAAACCCTAGGTTTTTGATAGATGTGAGAGCATTATTAATCACCTGAACTAGTATTAGATGAGCAAAACGCCCTAGTACAAAGAGATTTGGCTTAGGAGTTTTGTGAACAATTGAACCTGATCATTACTGCATGTTTAGGTTGTTAGGGTTTGCAAAGAGATTTGAAACTCTGTGATTTAGACATAGATAGCTTCTGCAATGAGAATTGATTAGTTATATCTTTGCGATTCATGTTCAAGACGGTTTTAATTCATTCCTGATTGCATGCATTCTACACTCTCAGATTCAACCTGCGAACTGTCCTGACTTAGCGCCTTTAGCCTTCTGAACTTTAAGAACAAGCATAAAAACGCCCTCTTGCATTTATTTTACTGTTTTGCATTACATTCATTATTTATCGCTTAGCTTAATCTGAATCTATAATCGCTAGTGTGGTTTACATACTCCCTTGGGATTCGATAACCCCTTGTACTACAACTGCTTTTGCTGTGCACTTGCAGTAGTTTTATTTGGGTAAAACCTGACCCTATCAACAAGCTGCACACAAACCTCAGGAATTCTGCCACTTACTCACTGAAGAGGCAGAGGAAGCAGAAGAGGAATTCACTGATGAAGATGCTTCATTGGAAGAGCTTGGCATCATTCTCCAAGAAATGATATTACATATAGATAGGATGAGGGTTGAGTATGGAGGAGAAGTCAGAGGTAGCAACATCACTGATGAAGAAGCTCAGGAAGTAGTAGGGAAGTTCCTCCATGGATTTGATGAAAGCTTGAACAGAGAAGAAGAACAGGAAGAGCAGCACTAGAAGCTGCTCAGAAAGAGGAGGCTGAGAAAACCCTTGCTGCTGCTGAAGAAGCCGCCACACCAAAAAACACTGATGCTGATGAAGAACCACTTGAGACACACCATGCTTTGATGGTCTTATCTAACAACACTCCTCAAGACTCCAATGAGCTTTTCCATCACCAAGTGGGCAGCTCTTCAACCACTCCTGAAAAGGGTAAAGAACTTTCAGCTCAGGACTGCAAACCACCAGTCTCCTACCCCACAGTGCATTTCACAAAAGCTAGAATGGAGATGTACACAAAGTTCAAGCAAGACATACAAGATGCTGGAATACAACTCCCACATGGCACCACTTTGCTAGAAGTGAAACATCAAATTAGGTTCCTGAAAGAAGTTTTTGACAAGCTGGAAGTGGTGGAACCAATCCTTGAGAATGTGGGGGGCTCACATGAAAAGAAGCAAGATGATGAAGTCATTGCCAAAAATCAAAAACCCAGGAAAGTTCCTCATCACTTGTGAGCTGGAGATGCTGGACAATATCAAAGCCCTATGTGATTCAGGATCAACTGTCAATGTAATGTCTCTCCATCTGAGCCAAACTCTGGGGATCAAGAAACTGCTGCCATCCAGGACTTCTATCACTTTTGTGGACAACACTTCCACAAGACCTTTGGGCATGGTGAAAGACTACCCTTTGAAGATTGGAGAATGCCTAGTGCCAACAGACATTGTGGTCATGGAGTAAACATATTCCAGAGAGGTGCCACTTCTTCTAGGCACTCCATTCTTGGAAACAGCAGGAGCTCAGTTAGACTTCAGGAGAGGTTCAGTAATTTTGAAGAATGTTGATGAGTTAAAAGTCTACAAGATTGATTCTCCTTCCATAGCTTTCTGTGGAGCAACTGAGCAAGAGGATTACTACTGGAAGCTCCCAGATAGTTTGGAGGATGCTATGAACCTCACTATGAGCATGTTGATGAGTGATGCTTTCCCTACTGAACCAAACAAGAATCAGAATACCGAGTTGAGGCATGAGGAAAGTTTGAAGGATATTGACAACTCAACAGCCAAGGAAGTGACACCTTCAGCCACACCAAATGTCAAGAATAAAAGGCATAGGATGTTAGCTCATGAGAAACACATGCAACTATCAAAAGGAACATGGGTCTGGAGGAAGAAAGAGGTAGGAGCACCAGCTCCATCCACCTCTACTCACTAACCAAGAGGTAATCAAAGTCAAGCTTAGTGACTTTAAACAAGCACACTTGGGAGGTAGTCCCATGGTATCCTTTTGTATATATTATGCTTTCTAGTTTATCTTTTATGCTTTGTTATAATGTATATAAACAGGAGTTCGAATTGGGGGTTGAGAAAGTCTGAAGGGGACAAAGAACATGTATTTTCTGGCTGACATTGGTCAACTGTATTGGTCATGACAAGACCGATACACACTTTTCGGTCATAAATATCAGCCATGATTGATCGATGTCACTAGAGCCAGTCTACACCAGTCAACACATCGGTCACTTGTGATCGATGTGGAAGGAAGTTTGAAAGAGGGGCATGTTTCGGTCATCCACATCGGTCAAGTTTGATCGATGTAAACCCACCAGATGAATTTCGGTCAAGTGTATCAACCAGTTAGTGATCGATGTGATTCTTAGGAAACATATCGGTCACTAACATCGGTCATACACAGACCGACATAAGCACATCGGATGGATTTCGGTTAAGCACATCGATCATGTGATGACCGATGTTGTCCCCATGAAGCACATCAGTCACTAACATCGCTCACCTATGACCGATACTGACTTTTCGGTCAATAACATCAGTCATTTGTGACCGATGTTCCACCCGAGGTAAGTACTTCAATTTTTCAAAAACTTTCCCTCTTTTGGTTTGGAGCCAAGTGAGTTTAAAATTAACATTGGATCCTTCCTGACCTCTTTCATGAGTTCTGAGCACTTTTGTTTTTGTCCCCCACACTTTTGATTCCTTTTGTTCCCTCACCAACTATTGATTCATTTGGTTCCCTCTCCTTCCCTCTATTTAAACCAACAACTTCTTCACTTCTCTTCACACTTCATTTTACTTCTCTTCTCACCTAAAACACGAAACTATTAGTTCTCTATCTCTTTTATTGCTTTCTCTAAATGCTCAGAGGTTCCACAAAGGTTTGCTTCCTAAACTATCATTCCTTTGCTCTTAAGCTTTGCATATGTTCATAATGGCTTAGTACATGTTTTTAAGAGCAAATGTTGATTTGGTTTTAAGTGTTGTGCTTGGGTTTTGCATTGAGGATTTGTTTAGGATAAGCAAGTTAGATGTTGAAGCTTTGCTTAATGTGCACTTATCTCATTACTTGCTTGTTCTCATCCATTTGTAAGATCATCTCTTCTTTTGCCTAAGAACTGCTTTAGCTAGATGTGCATGCATAACTGTTTATCCTTTGTGCATTCTAGCCTATCTAAACTGCTAGCTTTTGATTTCTCCTTGCTTTGTAGAAGTTTAATCTTGTTTTTGAGACTTGTTAGACTCTTCTTAGCTTAGAAAATTTTTTTTTAAAGCTTTTCGCTATTAAGTTCTTCAGCTTTTGTTCTTTCTCTTACCTTGTTTTCAAGCTTTGCTTTTGAAGGTATAATGGGAAAAACAAAAATAGCTGCTGGGAAAAAGGGAAAAGCACCTCAGGAAGGAACCACTACCTCACCACGAGCATCCAGGGACAAAGGAAAGGGGTTGCAGCCGAGACTTCATCCAAAGCCACTGGGAAGAGACCGGCTGGAGAGAAGGGCGCCAAGCAGAGAGGCAAGGGAAAGGCTGCTGAGGAAGATATTCCATCCAGGAAGAATGGTGCTAGGGAGCTCATGGAGGGATTTAGTAGATGCACCTTCAAGCCAACAAGATACCCAAGCTCCACCACAATGAAGGAGCTAGGGACCTATGAAGACTGCACTACCCTCTTTGAGCAAATGGGCTTCACCAAGCTGTTACAGCCTCTTCCCTCCTATGAGCGCTTCACTCATCAGTTCCTATCCACACTCAAGGTGATCAACTATGAGAAGAGTGAGCTCCATGACCATGATGGATATGGATAGATCTCTTTCAAGCTTGGAAAACAGAGGCTCACAATCACATTCCAAGAACTCTCTAGAGCGCTGGGGCTAAGCACCTATTTTCAAAGAGGAAAGAAGTTCTTGATCCTTGAATCTCAGTACTCAAGGCTATGGGAAGTCATTGGAGTTGGGGAATTCAGAGCTGGGGTTACAAGGAACCAGCACTTGAAGCATCCTGTAGTTAGATATGCACAAAATGTGCTTGCAAACACATTTTTCGCAAGGAAAGAAACCACACACCTAAACTGGCAAGGAAAGAGACTTCCTCTACAATGGACTGTATATCAGTATGGGCGCCAACCCACCAAGCAAATTCCCATGCCTTGTGAGACTATTGATGGAGCAGCTGCTAACCGATCAGAGCTGGATTATCAACAAGGGAAAAAGGGAGAGAAATCCACAGTTCCACATTGGAGGGGTTGTCACAGCTATACTCATAGCTTGTGATGTGAATCTTGAAGAACATGCTGGAGATTCTCTAGATCCTATCTGGACAGATATGGATTATCTGAAGAGAAGCCATTTTCTTGAGAAGAGTGTTCAGGACAAGTATGTCTACCAGTTCCTCAACAATCACCAAGAACCAATAAGGGTCCTCCTCCCTAATCCAAGACTCACCTCTTTCACCAAAAGAAGCAACATCTGATTCAATCTGAGTGAGGAAGAGCTCTACACAGGCGGCCCTATCCTTGGAGAAAGTGAAGAAGACAGTGAGGAGGGAAACACTGGAGAGATTGGAGAAGAAGAAGAAGAAGATCACCAATGGAATGCTACTGCTGGCGCTGAAGGCCAAGGAAGAACCTATGAAGAAGATGAGCTTGAAGAAGAAGAAGTGTTGAGCTACAGTTCAAAACAGTTCCACTTCAAACCCTATGAAGCACCCAACCATGGAGGCTCTTTGAAGATAGCTCATGAGCACATCAACTTTCTCCAGAAGTGGTGTAAATAGCAAGACAAAGCCATTAAGGGATTGATGAAAATGGTTAGGAGGAAGTTCAAGAAAGACAAAGCAACATCAGCAAGAACTTCCACCAAAGCCACTCTCATGAGCATACACTTCACCAAGAAGAGCAAGCACATCAAGATGAGCCAAATGAAGAGGAGGAAGCTGTTTGGAACCCTCATAAAAGACACTCTTTCCATGCACAGCCAAGTGATCAATGGGGGACATGGGCACAACCAAGAGCTTCATCTTATGAGCCAAGCACCCATGTACCATCAGCTTGGGAATCAACTCCTACTCCCTCTTCAGTTCAGGAGACATGGCAATGGGGTCAACAAGGGAACTCTTCTCAAGCAGAGCAGCTATGGTCAAGCTGGGTTCAACCACCTCAAGAAGCAGAGCATTCCATAAAAGTTTATGAGAGGAAAAATAAGAGGAGAGCTAGAAAGTCTCCTCAGACCTCAGGATCATCCCACCACTCCTACCACTGAACGAAGTACCACATCCTCTCCACTGTTTATACCATTGCATCTTTTTAGTTTTGTATTATATTTTGTGCTTCTCTCTCTCATTGCTTTCATTACACAAGAGACTCTGTAATTTAAGTGTGGGAGAGAGATTTGGGGTTTCACTTTGTGTTCTGTTTTCTTAGTTTTTCTTTTCCTTTATACTTTGAGTCTCATGCATATTATGCATTCATGTAAGGCATAGAAAAACACAAAGAATCGAAAAATTTGAAATTTTTTGCATTTTTGCAAACCAAAAAGAAAGCATGTAGTTGCATTTCATTCTTCTAAGATTGAGTCTAGTGTTGACATATAGGTTGCATTGCATTTGCATAGGGCATTATGATGAATTTTCCTTGTAAAGTGCTTAGTGTTTAGAGATGATTTCAGTTTATTAAGTGCTTAGTTGTTTGATGCATCATATGATTGCTAGAAGTTAATACTGAACCATGCTTATATTGCTAGATTTGGTCTTCTCATCTCATTCTCAAAGCATTTGTTCTCTGAAAATCAACTCTATCAACTTGAACTTTAATTTGGACATTTAATTATCATGTCTTATGCATTGAAATGTGAATTCATGGCTACCATATACATATTTGGATCATCTTTTCCCTTTCTACCACTCTTGTTGATCCAAATAGCTGATCCACATACTTATGGGACAGTTACATCCTCACCCTTAACTAAAACCTCCTTTTGAGCCTAAACACTATTGTGAGAGCTGTGAGGCCTTTGCATTGCATTTTGTCTTGGCAAAAAGTGTGAGGAATAAGGCTGGCAATGATTAGCTCTCTTGTAGATATCAGCTTGCATCTTAAGCTTGATTCTAGGATAGGAGTTTTGGGTTAAAAAGGGTAGTATAGGTCGTTTGAACTTCATGTTTATATGTTTTGAAAGAAAGGGAAAAGATTTGAAATGGTAGAAAAGGAGAAACAGTCTAGAATTGTGGTTAAGTAAAGGGAACAAAAGCTCTAAGTGCAAAGAAGAAAGACGCCAGCAACAAAGCTCAGAAAGGGTCCAAAGAAGAAAAATCAGACCAGGAGCAATCCACCAAAGGTGATGAAGGTGCCAATACAACAAAGAAGAGCAAGTCCCAACCAAAAAGAAGCAACCACACAAGCAAAAAGAAGAAGTTTCCCCAGTCATGAAGAAGGGTAAAGGGTAGAGTTTAGGAAAGGGTAGACATAGAGGGTTCACTTTTGGGGTTTAGAAGTACTTAGGATTCATCTTTGGGTAGAAGGGAGCTTTGATTTGCATACTAAGTGTGCTTTTACCTTTAGCAGTTTGCCTAAGATGAAGTCCTTTTCATTGAGTGATCCCTATTGTTTAATAACCCTTTGCTAAAATGAGATTATTTTTATCTCATAACCTTACCCTTTCAACCAAATGTCCTCACTTGATTTGCATAAGTATGATTCATGTTCTGATCTTAATTGAATGTTAAAGAGTTGAATGATTTGAGCATTTGCCTAAGTTGAGATTTGAGATTATTTTGAAACATGATGAGCATGGCTAGGTTCTTTAAAGTATAGCTGATTATGTTTGCATCCTACAACTAGGCACTTAAGCATTGATACCACCTCTTTACCTTTGCACTTTTGGAATCTGAATGCCCACTTTCAAACCTCACTCTCCCATTTGTTCTTAATTGCTTGAGGACAAGCAAAAGGCAAGTGTGGCTGTGTTAATATCTCTTGTATTTACATCATTTAGGACTGTATTTAGTACATGTTTTGGTTCTCTCTTACATGTTTTCCCTTAGTTTTTGCCTCATTTTCTTCTCCTTTTAGACTTAGGTTGCATTTAAGGTATAGTTTGCATTTTCCTTGCATTTTGGATGCTTTTAGGTGCTTTTGGAGCTAAAAGGAGCTTGGAGGAGCTTAGGGGATGATACAGGATGCTAGCTGGATCAAAGGGAGCAAGAAGGATCAAAGCAGACAATCTCTGCAAAGATTTTCGGTCAGAGCACGGTGAACATTGGTCAAGGGGTGACCGATACCAGATTTTCGGTCACCAGCATCGACCATGGGTGACCGATACAGGCTCATCGATCACCAGCATCGGCCAGGAGTGATCGACACAAACACAACGAATGAATTTCGGTCACCAGCATCGACCACTGCCTGACCGATGGGATCTACATCGACCACAAGTGACCGATATAACTGACTGATGCAAACCCAGTCCGAACCTGTTTTTATTTACACTTTTGTCATTACTCTAGGACTTCCTTCTCTAGGCTATAAATAGCCTCTTTTTCCAGATTTTTGGAATGTCTTGTCAATTTACTGTTCTTAAGCATTTTCTTTAAGTTTGTAAGACAAATCCTTTGCTTTGTTTAATATATTTGAGTATTTGCCTTTAATCTCTCTTTATTCTCTCTTCTAATCATGATTAACATCCTTTTCCTTTGTGATTTGATGTTAAATATGAGTATGAGTGAGTAGTTTTCTTAGAGTTTCTAGATGTGGTAGATTAGGGGAATTTAAGACTTGATTAGGGCTTGTAAAGTGCTTCAGTTTATGGGTTCCTCTCTATTAATCTGTTATTCATGCTAGATTTGTTTTGATCAAACTTATCTAGGTTGTTAGCTTTCTCTTATGCTCACCAAGTGTTTGATGAAATGTTGATCTTGTTTAATAGAGGATTTGTTGGCCTTGGCTCAAGAGATTGACTGTTTGAGGAGCATTTTGACTTGAATAGAGTTGTTTACTATTGCTTGCTAGATGTTTTAGCACTAATGAGAATTAGTTCTTGTTAAGATATTTAGCAAAGGGCTATTTGCCAAGAAATTGGATCTAGCTTGCTTGATTGTGAACTCTATGTCTAGGAATCACCATTGCTTGCTTACTTGCTTAACCAATGTAGTTTGAAACAGCCTTAGTTAGTGTCTGGAATTCCCCAAAGTTAATAACCACATCTAGGAACTTGCCTTTCTCTTATTTGAATTTCGGATTTGCTCTGTTTTTCTTGCTTAAATCTGCTTAGTTTGCTTTTGTTTTCACTTTCTTTCTTGATTGATCACACTAGGGTGTTAGAAAAGTTGCCTTGACAACAAAAACCTTTTCCTGCTTGCTTGACGTAAAGATTTCACTTTTAGCTCTTCTGTTTTCAACTAATCCCAATTAGATTGACATTAAAACTTATACTACAACTGACTAGTATAATGGGTGATTGACGACAAGTGTGAAAACCCTTGTATTAATCATGTACAAATATAGTATCTTTAATATACTATATTAATCATATATTGAACATATAAAATGTTTTATAACCCGCACATAGTGCGAGCCGATCGCCTAATAATTAGATATATTCATAACTATACATGTAGACATATGTAACTAAGATAATTTAGTAAAATATGACTATTGTTGTTTCTAGTTCTTGAATGTTATTTGACTTATTTTCTAAATTCAAAAAACATTTTTTTATTGAAATTTGCAGTATCTAATACAATTTATTTTTTATAGTATTCTTTGAAAATAAAATTGTAAAGTTCCAACATTATTATTATATATAAGCTTTATTACTATCTCTTTTTATGTAATAGGTCTTGCGTAAAAATCAGGCCTTCTAATATTTATATCTTTGTATGAACCTATATGAAGATCTCATAAGATATGGTGCATATTTTGTTAAATGACTTGTTTTAAGTGATGTTAGCTAGTCCATGTTCACAAATGGAGACGCCGGTACGTCTTGAAAATCCTCAAGCCTTAGGTCGAGAGGAAGATGCTGAAGGTGGTTTGTGTTTGGTGTTAGATTTTTTTCTAACACTAAGGCTGGAATATTTTTGGCTATTATAAACAGTTACGTCCGGTTCATTATTCATAGATAGAACTCGGGTTATTAGAAGGTCTGTGTAGTTTGAAAAAGATGGAAATGCATGATATAGTCAAAGTTTTGACCCGATTTACAAACCACAAGTGCATGGTAAGTTGCTTGTAGCATAAACGGGTATCAAATTCACAAGGAATGAGTAGTCGACACACTAAGAATTAGAGAACTATCCTAAGCACAGGCATCACGACCTTTTAATTGTATCAAGCTAGATGCTACTACTAAACTGTTGAACCAGAAAATCACCACTATAGTTTTGATTAACAGTTGTGGGTTTTGGAGAATAAGATCTTTATTAATAGCTTAAAAAAGTGAAGCAATTACAGAGAATAGTATAACCGAGAGGTTATGCCAAAGTGAAAAGAAAGTGTTTGTGAGGTAAACTAGAAAGCGTTGAAGTTCTTAATTTTAGCTCTGCTGCTCTCTAGATTGTATGAATTGTTCTTCTTGAGCTCCAGGGTTTTCTTATTTATAGGAATAGGAGGACGATTGCTCCGAGCTCATTTTCCTTTTCTCCTTTGGTGAATATTTTCATATTTGTGATATGGAAACATCCCTTATTCTTCGAAGAATAAGAAAATTCTTCTTTCTCCTTTGAATTGATCTGATGCTTCGGGAATACAAAGACTATCTTTAAGAGTTTTCCTTTTTCAGTTACGTCGGCGCGGTCTTCCAAAATCTTGATGGACTTAGGTTATTGCTAGAGAAAGCCTATTAAGAAATGTACTCATTTCCCCACTAACAATAAGTCCCCCCAGTTCGGCAAGTCTGATTATAAATCAGATCAGTGGACTTCATAAAGTAATTGGGTTTGATCTCGCAGTAAGCATCAACTCGTCAAGAGTATTTCTCCGTGATGGCCAGCTCGGCCTGTTTTTAAGTGGATTCGACACGTAGCGCCTTCCTTAAATAAATTTATTTAAATATGCGACCCATTAGGGTTTTACTTTAAGCGGGAACGCTAAAGGTTCATCAGACGAATCTCAACACACACCTTTTAAGGGAACTGTTGATATTTCTTTTAATTTTTTTTATCGAGAGTTTATCTCTTCATCTTTTCGCTCCCAAGGGTTTTATTTTTTTCAGATTGCTTTGCAAAAATCGTTTCTTCTCCGCGATAATCTCCTTTCCTCGCCGATCTTCCTTCTTCTTTTTCGATTTCAGATCTTGATCGAGCACATCTCTTTGGACGCATTAGAGTAAGGAAGAGAGACAAGATTCCTTCATTTGATATTGACATCCCTGATCTTTCTCCGAACAAGACGCCCAGACCCGCGGCTCTGTCTCAAGATCCAACCGCTGTTGAAGATATCTTGCTAGATAATCCCGACGTTGCTGTTACAGATGCGCAATTTTCTTCCTCAAAGGTCTCGACGGAGGATCCAGAGGCTGCATCGCCAATCGAGGAACAAGACTCCGTTTTTGCAACGACGGAGGAGCGAGAGACTAATTTACCAAGTCCTACGAGCAGCTCGCTGAAGGACCCAGAGGGTGTTAATGAGGATCCGGGTTTCAATCCCCACCAATTATTGCTCCGCTGGAATGGAGATTCCCCAGCGATGCTTAATGAATATTTTGCGTCAAATTTTATCTGGCAATGCAGGACGTTGCCGAACCAGGGGATGTCGGTTGAAAAATTGAAGTGATTCGCAGGTTTCTCGGGAACGGCTCAGCGTTTCGTGCAGGGTTTGGATTTATGCGGGTCCCTAATCGGGTCGTATGATCAAGAATTCTCACGGGAAGAGAATAGAGCCGATGAGTTAATTGCCAAAAATCGAGAGCTCTGTTACTCATCGGCGAGGGTCAAGGAACTAGAGTGTGAAAAGTTCGATTCGGAGCTTAAGTATCAGGCTCATAAAGTTGAGTCCGCCAAGGAAAAGAAGCTCTATAGGGAGGGTATGGAGAAGAGGGCGGCCGAAGAAACCGAGAAGTTATCTGCTGTTAAGAAAGAATTTCAAGAGCAGCACCGCAAGTCTATCGATCACGTCGTCGACCTGATGTACCGATGTTCTCGCGAGTGGTATGACCTTCATATTGAACGGATAAAAGTGTTTATGTCGCAGGAGCACGACATTCATAATCTCAAGCTGAAAATTGTTGATGTCAAAGCGAGGGTGGACTGCCACAAACAGCTGCGAACTACGGGGCATGATCCCGGTCAAAGAGCTTCTGTCTTATTCTGCCAGCACCGATCGTTTGAAAGTGGAGCGTCATGGTATCAAGGATGCTCGCCTTACTCATAAACGATTTCTTACGGTCTAATGCAGCAGAGAGGTTATCAAAACTCTAATGCAAGCAATGTTGTAGTAAGGCAAGCAGGAGAGTGTCAATCCACTTCTAGGTGATAGAGAATCCACAGAGAATGCAAGGTATAAGACAAATCTAAGCAAATGAGACAGTTTATGAGAAATAATCTAAAAACTAAATGCAGCAACCTAAACAGAGTGAAACCTATTTTAAAAATACTAGAAAGGAAGCAGTTACCACGAGGAACAAACAGATAAATTAAAGGGAAGAGCTTCGAATTGTTAAAATTCGACTAGTGGATCGACCACAAGATCGACCACTAGATCGAGCAGAAACGATCAATCTCGTCTAAAACCGTAAGAACAATGAATCTAAAGACCAGGATGCTATCAGGTAACAAGCTAAAGATGATATGAGACGTAAATATGCTAGAAGAGAGGGCTTTAGGGTTGAGATTCATATAAGGGGTTTCAAAGATCGATCTTGGGTTTGAAACTTTAGATCGACTCACTTGGTGAGGATCTCTAAGCCTCGAAAACGAAACAAGATCTATCCGTGGCTTTCGGTATAGATCACTCTTTCATCCTCTCCTCCAAACCCATGGCTTTTGGTGGAAAGAGAGGTTGAAAGGCAAGGAAAACAGATTTCGAACAATGGCTTAACTAGTCTCCCAAACTTCCATGGCTTTTGGGAAGGGGTAACTAGTCTCTAAGGTGAGATCTTCCGAGGCCCCTGGATCCTGTCAAGGTAAGGGACCTCTCGGATCATGAAGCTCTTGGCGTGAGAGTCTTCAAGCATTAAGCTTTCAACACCTTAGAAGAGACAGCCTTAAAAACGTTTAGAAAACAAACCAAGATCGAACCTTTTCTACCCCTTAATCCTCGCAACCCCTAACCCAAAGTAAACTACTCACTACACATAAAGTAAATCAAGCAAGGTAGAAGAAATGAAACGATAAACATGAAACAACGACTAGATTAAACGATAAGGTTCGAGAATACAAAAGCTTGAAAAGAAAACTGGTTCAACAATGGTGTTCTTCCGAAAAACGAGAGAGAAAACTTAAAGGAAAAGGTTAGAAATCTAAAAGTTATCCAAAAAAGCATTCGCCGCCTTGCCTAAAATGTCAAAACAGTCCAATGGTCCCCCCTTCGCTAACAGCCAAAAACGGTTGAAAGGACAGAGATCGACCATTGGATCGAGTTGTTCTCTCGATCATATCCGGCCATCGTGTCTTCGGCTCGATCCGGGTCTCGATCTTCTTCGGTGAATCGAGTGTTGCATCCGATCTCGGTATCGATCTTCGGGAGGATCGAGTGGTGTACTCGATCCGGCTCTCGCTCTGCATGGCGTCATTTACGTCCGTACCGATACATCGATTGCTTCACTCGATCTCCGTCTCGATCATTATCCTTGGATCGCCTAGTTGGCTCGATCTTCTGCTCGATCAACTCCTAGATCGACCGGCCATGCTCGATCTGCTCCTCGATCACTGGTCCTTAGCACACTCCCGAGCTTCCATGAACTGCTACATCGGCCTCCACGCCTCCACGAACCTCCGTGTCTCCAAAGCAACCAGAAACAACCTGGAATGGATGCAAAATGCAGAGAAAATGCATATGCTGATGCAAGAATGCTCTAGGACCCTAAGTGATGCAATCTAGCCTAAAACATGATACAAGTGCATGAAAAACTACCTAATGAGTATGCAAAATGTATGCAATATGCAATGATATCAACTCTCCCAAACTTACTTCTTGCTTGCCCTCAAGCAACAAAAAAAAACAAGTAAGGAAGAGAGGTTTTCAGAAAATTCAAAGGGGTTTTAAACTTTTTGCAAAGGTGCTTTTCGAATAGATCATCTCAACGTGCTAGTTCTTAATTCTAAAATGCAGTATACAAACTCTACTTCAAAGAACTTAGCCATATTCATCACATATTGAATTTCAGATCATGACTCTCATATTCCAAACAATCCAAGAATCCTATCCTTTAACATTCAATTAATGATCAAACCGTGAATCACACTCATACACTTAAAACATAATACATTTGGCTAAGGACAAGGTTATGAGACAAAGATGATCTCATTCAAGTGGGTGATTCAAACAATGGGTTATCTCAAAAAAGATCGAACTTATGCATAATGCTAAAGGTGAAGACAATTGATGCATACATGACTAGACTCTCATCTACCCATATACACTAACAATGATCCTAAACCCCTCTCATTTTCTTTCTTTTTCAAGCTCACTCACCCTCTAGAAGCTACCCCAAACAATAAGGCAAGAAGCCAAGCATAACCCACAAAAATAGAAAACAACTTCACTCTTCTTAGGCTAGTGGTGGTTGAACACAAACTTAAACCCCCCCCCCCCCCCTTTTTTTTTCTTTAAAAACTTGGTAGCTCTCTTCTCTTATATTTTTTTTCTCTTTTTTTTTTTATTTTGGCTTTTGGCTCTTTTCTTTTTGATTTTCTTTTTATTTTTGAGAGCTACCTTCTTTTCTTTTAAAACTGAGCTTTCTTTTAAAAATAGAACAAACCACCACTTAAAACCATGAGTCCTTATTTTCAAATCCCAAACCATTTCTATTTAAACCGAAAACACATAAGCAAAATTCTTTTTAACACCAGTGAATCCCTGCCCCAAAACAAACCTAGAACTAGCTTCAAAATGCAAAACTAGCATAAATATGAAAGCCTAATCATGTCGCCTAAACCTAACACTTTATGCTAAGTTCAATCCAAAAATAAGGCCTCACATCACACAAGAAATATTTGGCTTGAAAGGAAGGCTAGGTTCAGGGTGTGGAGTTCTATTCAGACTTACAAAGAGTGGTAGAAAGGGGTAAGAAACCCTGAATATGTATATGTGATCCATGTACTTCATTTCAAATGCACAAGTGTGATAATTCAAATTCAGATTAGGGTTCTCACTTAGTAGAAAAGGATTCAATTCATGTTTGTTCAACTTAAGCCACGAAAATCAAAACAAATGATCTAAATATGGTTAGAACTTAACTTCAAGTTTGCACAAGCATCAAAGAACTACTAACTAGGGTATTGAAATGATGCATAAGTAAAACACCTTTTTAAGAAATTCTAACTCCTTATGCAAATGCAAACAACCTAAGTGATATGAGAAATTCTAGACTCAATCCTACATGTTTTAAGAAATATGAATGCAACTACATGAATCTTTGAAAAAAATTTAAAAAATTTACCAATTTTTCATGAACTAAGACTCAAGGATGTAAAAGGAAGATAATATCAAAGAACACAAGATTAAATCACACAAGTACTCCCCCAAACTTGCTTGACACCGTCCCGGTGGCAAACTCATCCGAAGGAGCAAACAAACATAATGCAAGAAACAAAGATGTGCGGTTATATACAATGGAGGAAGGTTGTTACCTCTTGTCTAGGCTCGGCTGGAACTTGAGGACGTTCCAGAGGAGCTAGAGATTGTTGCCTTTCCTTTGTTGCCTGGTTCTTGGAGGGAGTGGTGAGCTCGTTGAATGTTGTCTCCTTGGGTCTCGCGGATCACAACTCCTCCGGTTGAGAGTCTCCTCTTCTCGGGTTGTTGTATCTCCTGGCTTACAGCTGGCTTAGGCTGGCTTCCTTGGAGTTGTTTGACCTTCTTCCCCAGCTTCTTAAGCATCTTTCCTTGCCACTTGTTGATCTTCCGCTGCATCTCCACCACCGAGGCTAAGAACTTCTCGGTTTTGGTCCTTGGCTCAAAATCCAGCTTGGGAAGTGTGTAAACCTCGGGCATCTCATCCTCTGTTCCTGGAGACTCTGACCTTTGGCGCGGGGCAATGGCTGAAGCAGGCGGTCCTCCTAAAGGGGCAAAGCATTCTTCCTCCATGGGTAAGAACTCGATGTTCCCAACACCAAGCAGCTCGGTCTCGTCTTTGTTGGGGAAGATGCACACTCTCTTCTTGTCTTCCTCATCTATAAAGAGGTAAGCATAAAACCCTTCTGCTGGCGTGCGTCCCAAGCTATCAGTGTTTCGCATGTATGCTTCATCCATGAAAGCTCTGTTTGGGACGTGAGCAAAGTCATGGATGGGCACACCGGCTTGCACGAACAAAGGAGTAAGGAAACCACCAATGTAGGAAGAGGTTGCCTTGCACCGTAAGGTATAAGCCTTGTACTTCACCAGAGAAGCCGCGAGCACACAGCCGTAATTCACTTCATCGCCGAGTGCATCTTCTATGGGCTCTTCATTCGCATCCGGATCAGACACCAAATGCTTCACGCCTTGGAAAAGGAAGCACAGCTCTGTCTTCGTGACAGTAGGAGCAACAGACCTCCCACTGAATGTATTAGCTATCAGCTTCAAAGTATACCTCAGCACCGGACTCCTAACTCTCTTGATCTTGGCGGTGTTGGCTTTGTAGTCTTCATTGCTGATCAGGTCCCAAAACTCGTCGGCTTTCTTGAAGGCTGGGAACTCCACCTTGTGTGCATCAGCCTTGAGACCGTAGGCTTGGCATAGCTCGGGGATGGATAGTGTGTAAGCTTGGCGGCCAACCTTGAAATAGAGACGGCCTTGAGAAGGAACAGGTGCACTCGGATTCTCGTACCGGAACTCCAAAGTGGCTAGGAAATCTATCGTCACCTCGGGAATTGTAGGGCAGTCCATCCGCGACAAGCACCTCAGACCAATGTTCTTGAGGAGTTGGTCGAAGTCTCCAAGGATCCCGAGCCTGGACAGAAGCTCTCGATCAGCAAACTTTGTAGGTTCAAACCGAAGCCTCTCCAACCTCTTCTTATCCCTCTTCTCATCTTTGCTCCACCGGACCCTCTCTTGAACCACCACTTCTTGTGTTTCTCCTTCTTGCACTTGCTCCTCTCTTGTTCTCTTTGGTGCCATTGCTCCTGAAACAAATTTTTCTAGAGAATGATTAGCAAGAGGCGATTGAATGAGAATAAGAGAAGAGGAGAAGAAGATTTATATAAACTACCCTAGAATTTTGGGGATCAAATAAAAATAATAGCTAGATAAAAGGAAATCAAATCTTTGAGATACTGAAAATCAAGAATTTTTCCTATTACTTAGCTAATTTTAAAAATTCAAATCGATCCTATATCCTAAAACAAGAACTTGCGATTTTTAAGGAGATTTTCTTGAAATAAAATCATTAAACCTTGAAAATACCTTTGCAAGAGTAGAGGATATCTTTGCTAAACTTTAAAAGCTTTTAAATTCTCACTCTCTTTATAAGAAAAACTCGAGCAAACAGAAATGAGAGGGTGAGGAATAAATTGAAACATTTAAAGAGTTTAACAAACCAAAACAATGGGTGGTCAAAGTGGTTTCTGACAAAAGTCTTGGTCAAGGCACATCTTTCATGGTCAAAGATGCTTGCTTTGACCAAGTTTTGAATTTAAAAATTGGAGGGAAAGGAGTAAAGGAGGGAAAGAAAATTGTTACCTCGGCATGAGATCGAGTCCTTTTGGTCGATCTAGGACTCGATCTCATGCCTAAAATGGCTTAGATCGAGAGGGTTACTCGATTTGAGACTCGATTCAAGGTGAATCGAGCCCTGGATCGATTGGCTCTCTCGATCATTGAGATGTTGGCTCCTCGGCTAAGTCCCTCTGATCGAGCTATGTCCTCGATTTAGGGGTCGATTTAGCATAGATCGAGTGGTGGATCGAGTCGAGTGATCGATCAGTTTTCAACAGATTTTTCCCGAGAGAAATTAGATCGGTCGATCCGATTTGGATCGATCGATCCTTTTTCGTCAAGGTCGATCTTGTCACTCGTTCTCGTCTAGATCGACTGGCTCCTCTCGATTCACTGGCTCGATCTAGCAAAGATCGAGTCAGGATCAGTCGATCTAGCACTCGATCTCTAGCTTTATCTTAACCCCTATTGCCCCTTTTGGACCCCAAAGATAAGGTTTAGATTCCTTATACCTGTTCCTACACACTAAAAACATAAAAACATAAAACTGAAAGAGAAATGAAAGCGAAAATATGTACAAGATAAACATGGAAATGCCTCCCAAGTGCGCTTTCTTTAACGTCTTTAGCTAGACCTTACTTGGTCTAGGCGGATGGTGGGTCTTGGAGAAGCACCGAGGTACTCTCCTTGTCAAAGCTGTCCGCCAGGTAGGGCTTGACTCTGTGTCCGTTGACGGTGAATGCACTACCACTTCTTCCCATCAGAGTAACAGCTCCATATGGCAAGACCTCTTGAATCACGAACGGTCCGCTCCACCTTGATTTCAGCTTGCCCGGGAAGAGCTTCAGCCTCGAGTTGTACAGCAACACCAGTCCTCCTTCCTTAAGCTCCTTGGCAACCAATTTCTTGTCATGAGCCTCCTTAGTCCGCTCCTTGTAGATCTTGGAACTCTCGTAAGCATTCAACCTCAACTCGTCCAGTTCGTGTAGCTGAATAAGACGCCTTTCCTGAGCCGTCTTGAGATCAAAGTTCAGCCTCTTCACAGCCCATAATGCACGGTGTTCCAGCTCAACCGGGAGGTGACAACCCTTGCCATAGAGTAGAGTGAAAGGGGTTGTACCAATCGGCGTTTTGAAGGCAGTACGGTAGGCCCAAAGAGCATCGTCCAGCTTCACTGACCAGTCCTTCCTTGTTGCCCCAACGGTCTTCTCCAGAATAGCTTTGATCTGCCTGTTAGAGACTTCCACCTGACCGCTCGTTTGAGGATGATACGGTGTAGCCACCTTATGCTTAACCCCATACTTTCTCAAGAGGCTCTCAAAAACCTTGTTTACAAAGTGGCTTCCTCCATCACTTATAACAACCTTGGGTACCCCAAACCTTGGAAAGATGATACTTTTGAACAACTTGATCACAACCTTAGAGTCATTTGTAGGGGAAGCAACAGCCTCAACCCATTTGGAGACATAATCCACAGCTACTAAGATGTACTTGTTTCCGTATGAAGAAGGAAAAGGCCCCATGAAGTCAATACCCCATGCATCGAACACGTCAACCTCGAAGATAGGAACTTGAGGCATTTCATTCCTCTTGGTAATGTTCTCTGCTCGCTGACATGCCTCACAGCTCTTCACAAACTCGTGTGCATCTTTGAAGATAGACGGCCACCAGAAACCCGCTTGCAACACTTTCGTTGCAGTTTTGAATGAAGCGAAGTGTCCTCTGTAGGAAGAGCCATGGCAATGATAGAGGATATCCCTGGCTTCTTCCTTTGTAACACATCTTCGGTACAAGCTGTCTACTCCTCTTTTGTATAGGTAAGGCTCATCCCAAAAGTAGTCACTAGCCTCCCTCAAAAACCTCTTCTTGTGATAGCTGTTGAGGTGTGTTGGCTCCTCACCACATGCTAGGTAGTTCACCACATCAGCATACCATGGTAGATCCTCCTCTTTAAAACTCAACACTTCCTCAAACCTTCCTTCTAGCTTCCCACAAACAGCAGTAGTAATCGCCATAAGTTGTTCTTCTGGAAGAGAGTCGTCTAAAGGGAGAGACTCGTTGATCCTTAGCCTTGAGAGGTGGTCAGCGACTCCATTTTCTATCCCCTTCTTGTCTTTAATTTCCATGTCAAACTCCTGAAGTAAGAGAATCCATCTTAAGAGCCGAGGCTTAGTGTCTTTCTTTGAGTAGATGTATCGTAGAGCAGCATGATCCGTGTATACAATAGCCTTGGAGCCAACGAGGTACGATCTGAACTTCTCAAAGGCAAAGACTACTGCAAGCAGCTCCTTCTCCGTAGTGGTGTATCGTGATTGCGTGTCATCCAAGGTACTTGAAGCATAATAGATCACATGTAGCTTCTTGTCCTTCTTCTGACCAAGGACTGCTCCTACAGCATAGTCACTAGCATCACACATAATCTCAAAAGGGAGAGACCAGTCTGGTGCTTGGACTATAGGGGCTGACGTGAGGGCTTCCTTGATGGTCACGAAAGCCTTCAAACACTCCTCATCGAATACAAACTCAGCTTCCTTGCATAACAGCCGTGTAAGGGGGCGTGCAATCTTGGAGAAATCTTTGATGAAGCGCCTATAGAACCCTGCGTGTCCCAAGAAGCTTCTGATCCCTTTAACATTAACCGGCGGCTCCAAACCCATCATAACCTCAACCTTAGCCTGATCAACCTCAATACCCCTCTCTGAAATCTTGTGACCGAGCACTATCCCTTCCTTGACCATGAAGTGGCATTTCTCCCAGTTCAGCACCAGGTTTGTTTCTTCACAACGTTTAAGTACCCTGCAAAGATTCAACAAACACGCAGGAAAGGACGCACCATACACAGAGAAGTCATCCATAAACACCTCTACCATCTCCTCTATAAGATCGGAGAAGATCGACATCATACACCGCTGAAAGGTAGCCGGTGCATTACACAATCCAAACGGCATCCTTCGATATGCAAAGGTACCGTAGGGACATGTAAAAGTCATTTTCTCCTGATCGTTTGGGTGAATAGGTATTTGAAACAAACCGCTATACCCATCGAGAAAATAGTAGTAAGGGTGATTTGCAAGTCTCTCAAGCATCTGATCAATAAAAGGCAAAGGGAAATGGTCTTTTCTAGTCGCAAGGTTAAGCTTTCTATAGTCAATACACATTCTATGACCGGTAATGGTCCTAGTAGGGATAAGTTCATCCTTTTCATTCCTTATGACCGTGATCCCTCCCTTCTTAGGCACCACGTGTACAGGTGAAACCCACGTGCTGTCACTTATGGGATAGATCACGTCAGCCTCTAATAGCTTAAGGATTTCCTTCTTAACAACCTCTTTCAAGTTAGGATTCAAACGCTTTTGATGTTCTACAGAAGTGGCGTTCTCATTATCCAAGTGAATCCTATGAGTGCAAAGCATTGGTGAAAGACCTTTGATGTCACTTAAAGAGTACCCAATGGCCTTCCTATACTTTCTCAGCTCAGTTAAGAGCGAGTGCAACTCATCATCACTAAGGTTTTCATTTACTATCACGGGATAGGTGTCATTAGGTCCTAAGAAAGCATACCTTAGCCCTTTTGGGAGCTCCTTAAGGTCCACCTTTGGGGCTAACAGCTCACTCCAGTCATCCTCGTGGCTGTTGTTGTTGTTCTCCGCCTTGGAACTCTCCCTTGAACTCGAGGCATGGCCCTTCAGACTGCTTTCCTCTATCGCTATCCCTTCTGTAATCGAGTCCTCCGGTCGATTCTCCTCTCGATGTCGTCTAGATCGAGCCATTTCACCCGATTCACTTACTCGATTTGATATGGATCGAGTAAGGGATCGAGACGTTGAGTCGATCTCTTGATTGGACTCCAAAATGATCAGGAGGTCTTTCTCGATCGTCAACTCGATTGTTTCTTCTGATCGAGCATCATTCTCGATCTGTTGGTCGATTGTTGCACTGGATCGAGTTGGGTTCTCGATTGGCTTGTCGATCTGACTCCTGGATCGAGTGATAGCGTCGATCTCGGGGTCGATTTCTAGGCAACATCCTTCTTCATTCTTGATGATCCTCCTCGAATCTAGCAGATTCACGTACTCTTGGGTCCTCTGGTCCACATAGCCAAACTCTCCTGGCTCCTTAGTCAGTGCTAGCTTCAAATGGTCTTCTAGAGCTAGCTCTTCCAGCAACTCATCCGCCAAGGCATCCATCGTTTCGATATAGAAAGCTTGTCCTTCAATGGTTGTCTTCTTTAGAACCTTGTTGATGTCAAAGTCTAGCCTGATCTCTTTCCCCAAATGCAAGGCAATCTTCCCATTCTTCACGTCTATTATGGCTCCGGCGGTTGCGAGGAATGGTCTCCCTAAGATGAGTGGGTCTTTCGGCTCCTCGTCCATCTCCAGCACTACAAAGTCTGTAGGTACATTCACACCACTGATTCGCACCGGTAAGTCTTCAAGCAGCCCTACCGGTAATCTCACGCTCCTATCAGCCAGCACCAATGAGATCCGACATTACTTAAACCGAGTGAAACCAAGCTTCTTAGCGACGGAGTGAGGCATCAAGTTTATGCTAGCTCCGAGATCACACAAGCAACTCTTGAACTCTAGAGGACCTAAAGCACAAGGTATGGTGAAGCTTCCAGGATCTCCCAGCTTCTTAGGCACTATCTCCTTATGATTAACCGCGCTACACTCTTCGCTTAGTACAAGCACCTCTTTGCTTTCTTTGTTCTTCTTCACAAGGGTGTCCTTGAAAAACTTGGCGCACTTGGGCATCATAGCGAGACAGTCTACAAGAGGTAACTTTATCTCCACATCTCTCAAGTGCTTCTCAAACAGGATCCGGTGCTTCTCTATTAACTGCTTTTTGAAACGACCTGGGAATGGCAACTTCGGTACGTAAGGTGGGGGCACATAGTCATCCTTCTCCTTGGTGGTTTTCTCAGCCTTTTTCTCAATGAATGCCTTGTCACCTCTTCTCGGTCCTTGGATCCATACGTTGTCAAAATTTATCTCCTCATTATCAGCTGAAAGTTTACCCTCCCCCTCTTGAATTACAACGTCCTCGTTGTTCTTTGTAGAGACCGGAGGCTCAAGCTCTTTGCCACTTCGTAACGTAATAGCATTGGCATACTCCTTGGGGTTTTGCTCACACTTTCCCGGGAGGCTGTTCTGTCCACTCGTGCTTGCCTTGCCCTTCTCCAGCTACTTTATCTTGTTGTTGAGGTTTGTGATTTGAGTGGAGAAGTCGGTTAAGGATGAATCTAGCCGAGTGTTCATTTCAGCGAACTTCTGATTTGTAGAAGCTTGCCCTTGTATTAGCTGTTGGAACATTGCTTGAACTGGATCAACTTGTTGTTGCATCAGTTGTTGTTGCTGTTGAGGTGCAAAGCCCGGAGGGTAGTTAGGAGTATAACCCTTGTTTTGTTGTTGTTGCCCTTGGAAGTTGCCTTGCCCTTGACCGTGGAATCCACTACTCGGTTGAAAACCTTTGTTGTAAGGGATGAAAGGCTTAGCTTGTTGAGCAGGGTACACTTGATCTTTAGGGTTGGCTACATTGGTGTTTCGGAAAGAGAGGTTGTTGTTCTGGTAGCCTTGGTTGTAGCCTTGAGACTTGTAGTTGTTTTGTCCAGCCACCCAATTTGCTTCTTCTTGGCTTAGCTCTAACTCCTCTTGGTTTTCATCAGCTTCACCAACGAAGTGAACATGCTTTTGGTTAGCTAAAACCAACTTGTCAATCTTCTCATGCAACGATTTGAGCTCCTTCTTGTAAGACTCTAATTCTGATCCCCGCGGTGCTCGGTCATAATCCTCGGCATAATTTCCATCACTCAATGCCAGGTTCTCTATCAGCTCCATACCCTCTTCTACTTCTTGACCGAGGAAGTTCCCTTTGCTAGCTGTATCAAGCAACAACCGGATCTTTGGTGAAGCTCCACGGTATATGGTACTGAGTAGAGTCTCCTCACTGAACCCGTGATGAGGGCATTGGATCGTGTAATCTTTGAAACGCTCCATAGCCTCATTGAATGTCTCGTTGTTCCTTTGAGTGAAACCGCTGATTTCGCTTCTCAACCGAGCAGTCCTGGTGCTTGAGAAGAACTTTGAGAGGAAAGCCTTCTTACACTCAGCCCATGATGTGATGGTGCCTTGTGGGAGGGTCTTCTCCCAATGTCTAGCTTTGTCTCCGAGTGAAAAGGGGAAGAGACGCAGCTTGAAGGCATCTTCTGATATACCGTTGATCTTAATCATTCCACACACTTGCTCGAAATTGTCCAAGTGCTCCAAGGGGTCTTCCATTGCTAAGCCGTGGAACTTGTTGTTTTGCACCATAGATATGAACCCGGCTTGATCTCAAAGTTATTGTTTTGTACCGGAGGAGGAGTGATCCCAAACCTATTGTGGTGGGTATTGGGAGCATCTCCGGCTCCTATGATCCTCGGAGGTCTAGCCGCGTGTTGGGGGTTTCCATTGCCCCGTCCTGCTGGAGGTGGTCCTTCTGGATGCTCGTGTGCAGCCATGTCTTCAAAGTTAACCAGACCTTGCTGAACAATCTCCTCAAAGGCTCTTGTTTGATCTCTGACTCTTCTTTGCCGTGAGTGACCAAGCTGATGAATGTTGTCTAAGGGTTGTAGAAGATTGTTGTCTCCCCTTGAACGAAGATTCATGTACCTGAAAACACACGGTTTAGAGTAGTAGGATTAGTAACTTGAAAAAGGTAAAGACTTAGTCTTTGCTAAGACCCAAATCTCTATGTTCGCTAAGCAACCTAGAATGGCAACGGCGCCATTTGATAAACGATTTCTTACGGTCTAATGCAGCAGAGAGGGTATCAAAACTCTAATGCAAGCAATGTTGTAGTAAGGCAAGCAGGAGAGTGTCAATCCACTTCTAGGTGATAGAGAATCCACAGAGAATGCAAGGTATAAGACAAATCTAAGCAAATGAGACAGTTTATGAGAAATAATCTAAAAACTAAATGCAGCAACCTAAACAGAGTGAAACCTATTTTAAAAATACTAGAAAGGAAGCAGTTACCACGAGGAACAAACAGATAAATTAAAGGGAAGAGCTTCGAATTGTTAAAATTCGACTAGTGGATCGACCACAAGATCGACCACTAGATCGAGCAGAAACGATCGATCTCGTCTAAAACCGTAAGAACAATGAATCTAAAGACCAGGATGCTATCAGGTAACAAGCTAAAGATGATATGAGACGTAAATATGCTAGAAGAGAGGGCTTTAGGGTTGAGATTCATATAAGAGGTTTCAAAGATCGATCTTGGGTTTGAAACTTTAGATCGACTCACTTGGTGAGGATCTCTAAGCCTCGAAAACGAAACAAGATCTATCCGTGGCTTTCGGTATAGATCACTCTTTCATCCTCTCCTCCAAACCCATGGCTTTTGGTGGAAAGAGAGGTTGAAAGGCAAGGAAAACAGATTTTTGAATAATGGCTTAACTAGTCCCCAAAACTTCCATGGCTTTTGGGAAGGGGTAACTAGTCTCTAAGGTGAGATCTTCCGAGGCCCCTGGATCCTGTCAAGGTAAGGGACCTCTCGGATCATGAAGCTCTTGGCGTGAGAGTCTTCAAGCATTAAGCTTTCAACACCTTAGAAGAGACAGCCTTAAAAACGTTTAGAAAACAAACCAAGATCAAACCTTTTCTACCCCTTAATCCTCTCAACCCCTAACCCAAAGTAAACTACTCACT
This sequence comes from Thlaspi arvense, assembly GCA_911865555.2. Classification (NCBI taxonomy): domain Eukaryota; kingdom Viridiplantae; phylum Streptophyta; class Magnoliopsida; order Brassicales; family Brassicaceae; genus Thlaspi; species Thlaspi arvense. The sequence continues at coordinate 35,390,839 of OU466861.1, read as the reverse complement.
ACACATAAAGTAAATCAAGCAAGGTAGAAGAAATGAAACGATAAACATGAAACAACGACTAGATTAAACGATAAGGTTCGAGAATACAAAAGCTTGAAAAGAAAACTGGTTCAACAATGGTGTTCTTCCGAAAAACGAGAGAAAAAACTTAAAGGAAAAGGTTAGAAATCTAAAAGTTATCCAAAAAAGCATTCGCCGCCTTGCCTAAAATGTCAAAACAGTCCAATGGTCCCCCCTTCGCTAACAGCCAAAAATGGTTGAAAGGACAGAGATCGACCATTGGATCGAGTTGTTCTCTCGATCATATCCGGCCATCGTGTCTTCGGCTCGATCCGGGTCTCGATCTTCTTTGGTGAATCGAGTGTTGCATCCGATCTCGGTATCGATCTTCGGGAAGATCGAGTGGAGTACTCGATCCGGCTCTCGCTCTGCATGGCGTCATTTACGTCCATACCGATACATCGATTGCTTCACTCGATCTCCGTCTCGATCATTATCCTTGGATCGCCTAGTTGGCTCGATCTTCTGGTCGATCAACTCCTAGATCGACCGGCCATGCTCGATCTGCTCCTCGATCACTGGTCCTTAGCACACTCCCGAGCTTCCATGAACTGCTACATCGGCCTCCACGCCTCCACGAACCTCCGTGTCTCCAAAGCAACCAGAAACAACCTGGAATGGATGCAAAATGCAGAGAAAATGCATATGCTGATGCAAGAATGCTCTAGGACCCTAAGTGATGCAATCTAGCCTAAAACATGTTACAAATGCATGAAAAACTACCTAATGAGTATGCAAAATGTATGCAATATGCAATGATATCACTTACCAAGGATGACTTTGCTTCTCTAACGGAGGCTCATATGCGTCCTTCGACCTCTGATTTGGAGGCGGTTGGAATTCAAATGCCAAAGCGGTGCTGATGTGAGAACAGTCGGCTCTGGACTTTCTTATTGTACTACCTAGAGACTTGCTGCCGATAATTCTGAATGCGCAATAAAGCTTTATCGGGAAGTTCTTCTACGTTGTCCAGAGTATTGGTTAGCTTTTTGTTGTTTAGCTGTGGGTTCTGAACCATTACGGTTCGCCGAGCGCTCGGTACATGCACTTCGGCAGGTGCTAAAGCCTCACAGCTGTGAGATAGCGAAAACGAAGTTTCTCCTATTGCAGTTCGTGGAGTCGTTCGGTGAGACCAGAGGACCCCATCCAGTTCGTCTGCCCATCTTCCCTCTAGGTCTGTTAGATGTTTCTTAAGACCGTCGAGAATGGTTTTATTAGAAGCCTTTGCTTGACCATTCCCTTGTGGATAGCAAAACGTTGAGTAACTTATGTGTATTCCCCAGCCCTCACAAAAATCTCGGAAGGTTGACGAGTTAAACGGCGTGTCGTTATCTGTGACAATCTCTTATGAGAGGCCGAGCTGGCATATGATGTTTTCCCATACAAGAAGCTGGACATTGATCGCCTTTATGCTGGGGTATGCATTAGCTTTGATCCACTTCGTAAAATAGTCAGTCATAACCAGGATGTGTTGATTGCGACCTGACTTAGGCATTGGACCGATCGTACCCATTGACCACCTCATGAAGGGGTATGGTGGGACGGCGGTTTGAAAGAGCTCGATGGGTGCGTTGATGATGGGTGCATGCTTTTGACATGGTTCGCATTGAGCAAGAATTGTTGGCAGTCTTGAACCATCCTAGGCCAGAACAGCCTATGCCTCTTTATTTTTAGAGCTACCGCCCTTCCTCCGGAATGGTTGCCGCCCGCTCCTTCGTGAGTTTTGATCATCAACTTCATTGCTTGCGCTTTGTCGCAATATCGCAGTATTACTTTGTTTTCTGTCCAACGGGATAAGTTGTCGTTTTGAATAAAATATTGTGCTGTTTTTCTTCTGAGACGCTTGGCTGCCCATCTGTCTTGCGGGACTGTTCCTTCGGATATGTAGGCTTTAATTTCGTCCTGCCAGGGCTGCTTTTGTTGCTCGGCATCCACCTCGATTGGGTCGTCGACTTCGTCTTCTTGGTGCAAAACCATGTTGCAAGATCCTTTGGATAGCTGGATACTGGGTTGCTCGATGATTTCTACTGAAATTGTTCAACGAAGCACCGAGTCTGTGGTTGATGCCAATGCTGCTAGTGCGTCGGCGGCGGTGTTCTCAGTTTGCAGTATCTTTGTTAGTTCGAAAGAGTTGAATTGCTTTGTTATTTCCTGGACTTGTTTTAGGTAAGCATCCATTCGTTCATTCTTGGCATTGTAATCTCCTTTAAATTGGCTGGCGACTAGTTGAGAATCGAAAAAAGCGTGAATATGTTTTTCTCCTACTTCTTTAGCGAGGCGGATTCCTGCGAGCAAAGTTTCGTACTCAACTTCATTATTCGAGGCAGGGAAGCTGAGCTTGAATGACTGTTCAAGGACTTCTCCTGTTGGCGATTTTAAATAGATGCCGACTCCTGATCCTTGTTTTGAAAATGCACCGTCAACATATAGGTTCCAACAGCTTTATGTGGGTGTTTCGTCATTCAGTAGATCTTGCGGTTTTTTGATCATAAAATCTGCTAGAACTTGAGATTTAGTGCTAGTGCGAGCTCGGTGCTCGATGTCTTATTCGGATAATTATATTGCCCATTTAGCCATTCGGCACTGTGTAGAATGCTCCGAAGCGGTTGACTAGTGAAGACGACGACAGTGTGAGACTGGAAGTAGGGTCGTAATTTCCGTGATGAGATGATTACTGCATAGGCTTGTTTTTCTAAGGCCGGATAGCGAGTTTCAGCTCCATCTAGAGTTTTGCTTATATAGAAGATAGGTTTTTGCTCGCTGCGGTCTTCTCTGACAAGGACGCCTCTTACCGCCACCGTTGAGACTGCGAAGTAAAGGTATAGTGTCTCGCCGTACTCAGGTTTTGCTAATATCGGTGGGGTGGTCAGGTACTCCTTTAGTTGTGTGAAAGCCTCCTCACATTTGTCGTCCCAGTCAAAGCGTTTATTACTTCTAAGTAATTGATAAAAGGGGAGACATTTGTACATCGAGCGCAAGATGAATCTGTTCAGCACGGCAATTCTTCCAGTTAATCGTTGCACTTCGCGTGTGTTTCTGGGTGATGGGAGATCTAATGTTGCCGAGATTTGTTTTGGGTTTGCTTTTATTCTTCTTTGGGTGATGACGTAACCTAGGAATTCTCCTGAAGTTACCCCAAACGTGCATTTAGCTGGATTTAAGTTCATTCTGTACTGCTCGAGGGTTTGAAGCAATCCCTGAAGTGGATGACGTGATCTATAGCGGCCGCGGCTTTTACGAGCATGTCGTTGATATAAACTTCCATAGTGCGGCCGAGCTGACTCGTAAACATCTTGTTGACTAACCGTTGGTAGGTGGCTCTTGCGTTTTTTAGTCTGAAAGGCATGACTTTGTAGCAATACGTTCCGCGGTCAGTGATGAACGCCGTCTTCTCTCTGTCTTCCGGGTGCATGAAAATTTGATTGCACCCGGAGAAGGAGTCCATAAAGGATAGCAGCTGTTGATTCGACCTGTCGGTCGATGTGAGGGAGCGGAAAACAATCCTTTGGGCAAGCTTTATTGAGATCGATGAAGTCAACGCAGACTCTCCACTTGCCGTTCTTCTTTTTAACGACAACGAGGTTAGCTAGCCAGTCGGGATATTAAACTTCGGTAATTGATCCAGCTCCGAGTAGTTTTTCCACTTCGTCGGTTGATGCTTGGGCTTTTTTGGGGCCGAGCTTCCTTCGTTTTTGATTAGTCGGTTTGAATTTAGGGTCTACGTTTAGCTTATGCGATGTGATTCTGGTGTCGATTCCCTTCATGTACTTCATAGACCAAGCGAATAAATGCATGTTGTTTCGCAAAAGTTTGATGAGCTCCGTTTTAATATCTTCTGCGAGGTCGCCACCGGTGCTGATGGTTCTTTCGGGGTGTTACTCGTCAATGCTTACCTGTATAACCAGGTTGGGCTTTGGTCGCTTGTGAAAAGGAAAGCGTGGGTCTAAGTCCTCGTTTTCCATGCATGTAGTTGCCGTCCTGATTTTTTTCACGCTAAGGAGGCACATTCTTGCTGTCGACTGATCGCCTTGTAGGGTGAACATGCCGGTAGATGTCGGGAACTTGATGCATTGATGGTAGATTGAGATGACAGCCTTCATGCTATGGATCCATGGGGTCCCGAGTATGACGTTATAAAAAGTTGGGCAGTTGATGACCGCAAATTTTACCTTTTTGGTTATGCCGCCGATGTAGGTGAGTAGACGTATCGAGCCGATATTGTAGGAGGTATCGTCTGCGAATCCTGTTAGCGGTTTCGCCGTTGTTGCTATCTCGCTTTCGTCGATGCTCATTCTTGCCAATGTATTTTTGAAGATAATGTTGACGGTTCTGCCGCTGTCAACCAAAGCTTTGGTGACTGTGCTTTCGTGGATTTGCAATGTTATGACCAACAGGTTGATATACGGTGTGTGCGAGCAGCATAGATCCTCTGCTGTGAAATCCATTGGTGCTTTGATTTTTGGAATGGTCGGATTGTGCTTTGTTTCTACTGCTTTTTCTTTGTGATGTTTAATTTCTTTATGCGAACTGGGGTCGTTGAATACCCCTCCTAAGATCATGTAGGAATCGTCGGATGTCGCGTGTTTTCCTGTGGGTGGAATCGCGGTGGTGTTAGTGACGGGGTTGTCGTGCTCGTCGAGGACCAGTGTGTCAGTACGTGCGGTAGTATCTTCTGTATTATAGGTGAGGTTGGTGAGGTTCCTGTCGTCGGACGGAAGGCTCATTGCTTCGGGTCTTTTCGTGCTAGTTTTAAGAATTTATTCTCCTAGTCCCCACAGACGGTGCCAATTGTTGAATCAGAAAATCACCACTAAGGTTTTGATTAACAGTTATGGGTTTCGGAGAATAAGATCTTTATTAATAGCTTAAAAAGGTGAAGCAATTACAGAGAATGGTATAGCCGAGAAAGTTATGCCGAAGTGAAAAGAAAGTGTTTGTGAGGTAAACTAGAAAGCATTGAAGTTCTTGATTTTAGCTCTGCAGCTCTCTAGATTGTATGAGTTGTTCTTCTTGAGCTTCAGGGTCTTCTTGTTTATATGAATAGAAGGTCGGTTGCTCCGAACTCCTTTTTCTTTTCTACTTTGGTGAATATTTCCATATTTGTATTATGGAAATATCCCTTATTCTCCGAAGAATATGGAAATTCTCCTTTATCCCTTGAGTTGATCCGATGCTTCAGGAGTTCGAAGACTATCTTTAAGAGTTTTTCTTTTTCAGTTACATCGGCGTGGTCTTCTAAAATCTTGATGGACTAGGAAATGTGCTAGAGAAAGCCTATTAGGAAATGTGCTCATTTCCCCTCTAACATAAACCAAACGAAACGCAAATGATGAACAGGGATCTACTCAAACGATTCACTAAACACAAAATGATAAACAAAGCAACCACACCATTTTTGACTAATAATGGAAATAATGGGGGATGATGGACTGACAAGTGATTAATGATGCAAGAACAAGCATGAAACTTTATCCTAGCAATGGATCACAATACAAAACTAATACATTTTCATGGCACTAATCAATTCACTAATTATTGACTTAAGCTAAATTTTCATTTATTACCTAAGAAAACAATGAACACTAACAAACAAGTCCAATTAGTTCACTAATCATCATAACATTAATTTTCAGTATAAGAAAAACTAATTCCAAACCGATTCAAATATTTCATCAAACATCATTTAAAATAGAATTAAACACATCAAATTAAAAATTAACAAAGAATCTACAGACTCTAAGCATCATTAATCAACCATTCAAATCATCTTAACCTACTAAACCTTCAACCTATAAAAAAACTACTCACGAGTAGCTAAATAACAAATAAAAGCAAGAGAAAACATCAAAAGGACATACATCATTCAAACAGAGTATTTCAAAGGGGTGTAGATAAGAAATAAGTGGCTATCCTTGGTTGCTGTTTTGATTTCTTATCCGAAATAGTTATTTTCTCGCGTTTGGTTCCCTTCATCAACACAGATCAAGAACAAGATCAAAGGTTTCTCGATTAAGTGGTTGGTTTGTGTCTCGAGTGGGTGTAGTATTTACAGAGATTCAAAGGGGGCTGTTTTTATCGGGTTTGATGGCATGCATTGATAAGTATTTGAAGGATCTCCACTTGAAGAAGACGAGACTCCCTTCGATCTCCCAGATCTTCCTCAGTTTAGCTAGAGTGGTAACAATGTTAACAGTATTTTGGGTTGTCTGCTCAACCCAGAGTATCAGAATATGGCGAAGTTTATTATAGAGATGCCGAAGAAATGGCTGAAACCAGATCGTATCAGAGGAGTGGCTTCATCAAAGGAGCGCTTTCAGTTTTGTGCGGGCTGGATTTCACACAATAGAATTTGTAAGTTAAATATTAAAGAGGACGTAAAGATTATAAGGTAAACACGAGAGAACAAGGATCCAAAGCTTGGCGAGGTGTTTTGCTTCGTTTCGCTTCGCCTTGACGAGACATTTTACTTCGCCTTGGCGAGGCGTGCGATTTGCTCGCTTCGCTTTGGTAGAGTGTTGCCTCGGTGAGGCGTTTCTGTTTTGGCGAGGCGTTTTTTTTTGCTGAGATAAGTATCCTGTCATGCCGAGGCGAGATGACGAAATTTTTTTTGTAGAGTGGGATGTTTTCGCTATGATGAGGTGCAGCGAATAAACGTCTAACTTCTCTTTTCTGGCACGATGCTTGCTTCGCCAGAGAAGTAATTCGCCGAGGCGAGACGGCCCTTTACGGAGACGAGGCGTTTAACCCTTGGCCTGTGCGAAGCGTCACTCCATGTATGAACGACATGTTCGCCTCGTCACTTGAACTCACGCTTTCTCGCTTCGCCCTCACTCCTTCAACACTTAGTATTTTTTTTGAAAAAAGGAACTGCCAGCTTGTGGGCTTACAAATGGGCTTCTCCTTTTGATCTTTTGGGCCTTTAAAGCCCAGTTGGAGATGTATTCGCCTCGGGGACTGTAATTGGCTTGCGTTTCCCGATGAGGCTTGGCAAAATGGCTATAAGTTCAGAAGCTCTCCTCATTTTTCTTCATTCTCATTCTCACCAAAGATTATCAAGGTTTGTTTCCTCTCTCTAGTTTATGTGTAGCCTTAGATTAAGGTTTATCAGACTTTGGCCGCGCCGACGCCATCCGCCGTAACTCTCTCAGTCCGTCTTCGATTTATCTTCGATCTCCTTGATATCTCCTAGGCATGACTTCTCTCTCTTCTCAAGCCGAGGCGATGTCCCATTCATCCTCTCGCGGCGAGGAGAAATCCTTAAGCGATCTGTCTCGCCGAGGCAAAGAGAAGACTAGATCTGTGTTATCTCGCTCCAATGACGCGAGATCTCAGGCTGCAACGTCTCGAGGCGAGACGATTTGCTCGGATTTGGTTCTAGAAGGGGGCGAGGCGAATTCCTGGGTTGCGACGCCTCGTTCGCCATCCCAAATCCCGTCGAGCTCAGATCTCGACGATTCGATCGATTCGGCGAGTCGCATGCTGCGATGTGGTCGCGAAGCGATTCGATCTCTGAGCGACGAGCATAAAGGCTCTGCTGGGGGTATCCCAATTGGGGAGGCAAATTGTATGGAACTCTTGATTGGTGATTCTTCTCGAGCGGGCGAAGCGGCAGAGATAAAACCTGAGGAAGACGATTGGAATTTCGATCCTGCTGCGGCGAGGAGAGAGCTAGATGAACTGATGAAACTCCAAAAGAAAAATCAGCCGAAGAGAAGAAGGATGAAAAGGAGAGTGGCCGATCCGCCGGGATCCACGCTCTCGACGGCCGATAGTCTCGCAGACCTGAGGACTCGCTTCAATATCAGCGAGGGGGTAGAGTTTAAACTTCTTTCCTCGTTGGATCGGGCAGATCATCCTCCCTCGGGATTCTTTACAGCGTATGAGAGCTTCTTCTATCTCTGTCTTCTGTGGTTCCCTATTCCAGAGTTGATTTTGCAATACTTGTGGAAGCATGGGCTAGCTTTAGTGCAGCTTACTCCTCGCAGTCTTCATCACTTGGTCGGTCTCGTCGTGCTTAGTTATGAATGCGACGTTGAACTCTCTACCGGTCATCTTTTGAACTTGATCGAGATCTGCCGGAAACCAAAGTCTGAGATATACTATATTGGGAACAAAAAGGGGATGCGGCTCCTTAACGGCTTCCCTAGTAACGATAGAGGTTGGGATAGCCGGTTTTTCTACGTTCTGCTGAATGATGCATCACAACCGAAAGCGTGGATCGGGAGAGTTAAAACGGATTGGGGACTTCTTGGTAGTTAGATCGACGTCCCGCTTAGGGGTTTTAATTTCGAGCAGTGGTGAATTTTCTTCTAATCTTCCTTTCGTTTTTTATTGCAGTTCGTCATCTTGTGCTAAGGATCCCCAAAGATTGTTTAAACTTGGTGAAGCTTCTCCGCGAGAGGAGGATGCATTGGACGAGGAGTTTCACACTGCAAAGGATTTAACGCGCCCGAGCCCTTTCCTTAGGTGTTGACGTAGACTGTTCCGAGTCGCCACATTCCTCCGATATTGATCTGAGATATAAGATGGCCGCCAAGCTAACCCTCCGAGACCGAAAGGCGATAGAAGCTCGAAAGCGTGCCGAGGAGAAGGATAAAAATGCCTTGGGATCAAAGGGGGCGAGCCAAATCGCACCAGTTGCGCCTATCGGAGCAAAGTTGAATTCGTCTTGGGTTTCTTCTGAGATTGTTGCGGGCCTGAAGGTTACTCCGCGACCTGAGGGGTCGACTTTGTCCCATCACGCAGAGAGGACTAAGACGCCAGTGAGCAGCGCAGACAAGGGCGACGCGGTCAAAGGGCCTTTAAAACGCGTGGCTTCGGAGGAGAAAACAGCCGACGCGGGTGGTCCCAAGAAGAAAGCGAGGCGTGATCCTCCGGCTCTTGCGTCTGTTCCCGATGCCAATCTCCCTCCGGTTGCTGCTGATACTCCAGTCGACGAGGCCGCAGCGTCTGTGACCTTTTCTCCAAAATCGTTCGCTCGGGGGAACGCTTGCCTGCACCGAACACTCTCACCTGAGGCAAGAAGTATGCCAAGATGGCTCTAAAAGGAATCAAGGTAATCCCTTTTTTTTTTGAATCGAGCTAGATTTCCCTTCAGGCCATTGACTTGTTTTGACTTGTTTTAGTTTATTGAAGCAGCGAACGAGGCAATTGCGGGATATGAGTGGGACTCCCGAAAAAATTCTCGTCGCGTTGAAGAGGCTCGAGGCGTTTCAGTTGCTCTTAAGGCCAAGCTTGACGAGGCCGAAAAGAAACATTTCGTCGAGCTGGAGAGAGTTGTAGCTCGAATGAAGAAAACCGAGGATGAGAGGGACGAGTTTAAGAGGAAGCATGACGAAGCCGAGAGTCTTGCTGTTCGTCTCAACGAGCAAAAGCTTAGGCGAGATTCAGAGATCGCCTCCCTTAAGCGGCAGCTCGAAACTGAGAGAGAGTTGCGCGAGGCTGAGGCTAGGAAAGCGCGAAGAGAGGCGAGACGGGAGCTTGGCGAGAAGTTTCAGAGTCGTATTCGTCTAGCCAAGGAGAGAGTCGAGAAGCTAAAGGGGCTTGCTCAAACGAAAGTCGTCGAACTTGCTCAGGCCGAGGGTAATCTCCAGCTTGTTGGGTTGCTTATGGGCGACAACCCTCCATCGTTGGAGGTAGAGCTGGCGACTCTGACCGAGTGGAAAGAGGAGCTTGCTGATGCTGATGCAGAGTTTGAGCGTCTTGCGACTGACTTACGAGAGGACCTGAAGCTTTCTCCGGTTTCCAGCGACTCTGTTCCGCCATTCTTTGCTAATGAATCGATGGAGGTTATGGCCTCGAAGGTTGGAGTAGAGGATCCTGCAGGATCGAACGTCAATACTCCTGGAGTTGACGAATTGATCGCTGCCAAGAGCTCGCAGCAGGATGTAGCGAAGGCGTCCAATGCCATCGAGACGTCCGAGCCTGGTGTTTAGGCAGTGCCTTTTGAATGTCGTTTTATTTGTTTTGGGTTTTATCTGTTTTTTGTTGCGCATCCATGTATCGGATGCGTTTTACGTTTTGAACCTGGTGCCTGGACGGCTTTATCCACTTAGATTTTAAGCCATGGATTCTATGTGATATTGTACTTTGTTATCGAGCCGAAGCGTAGCTGTTCTGCTTCTGGATTATTGCGAAGCAAAGTGCTCAAGTTATGAGCTTGAACATATCTGATCTTTTTTATACTCTAAATAGTTTAAGAGTTTTTCCGACTCGTCTTTTTCTATAGGGCGAGCCGCAGCCGAAAGAGGCGTAGTAGTTAGGATCAGTGCCGTTCAGAGCCGAGGTGACTATGTAGTCTATGGTAGATCATCACGACCCTTTTATGTTTAATGGTTAAGAGTTGAGTTGTATTCGGGCGAAGCGTTTTGCTTTGCTCGGGATCGCGGCGAAGCGATGGCTTCATGTTCGTCCGATAATGCCTACTCGCGAGGCGATTGTAAAGGTTAAACTTCGAGCTTGAACGCATCTAGACGAAGCATAGTATTGCTTAGGAGGCGAAGTGTTGTGTATTTTTTATGATGAAGACAGCGTTTCTGAAGTGTTTCGGGAAACGAGCTGAAAATGGGCGAGCTGCGGTGTTTTGACCGTGATTTACCCATGGGTGCTTTGTAGTGTTTAGGACCAGCGTTGCTTAGGAGCGAGGTGTTTGCTGGGTTTATGTTCGAACATATTCGGATATTATGTACTTGATTGTGCACATCAGATACAAAATTCCAAATATGTTTTAAGAGACGGGCTGCGGCTGGGCGAGCCGCAGTGTCTTGGTCGCGATTGACCTATGAATGCTATGTAGCGTAAATGACCAGCGTTGCAAAGAAGCGAGGTGTTTTGCTGGGTTTAGGTTTGAACATATTTGGGTACCTCATATTCTACGACCAACAGTGAATATTATGTTCGTGAGGTGTTATAAGACCAACGTTGCTTAGGACGAACTGTTGTTGGGTTTTAGGATGTTTTGCCATAGGTTTAGGACTTGCGAACCCAACTCGACTTAATTATCCGTTTTTCCGACAAAATATAAAGAAAATCGTATGGGATTTACCCAATGATGTTTGACCGGGATATACCCAGCCATGATTTATATAGCGCGCTTTAATCCGTGGAGGATGTTTGAGAACCCCATTACCCAGTGAGAACGCATGAGTTAGAATCCGTAAAGGATGTAATAGTTTGTCTGCTGTGGCCAACAACGGACGAGATGAGCGATAAGAGTTGATGTGTGAGTTGAGTGAACTTGCTCTTTTACTTAAGCGAAGTGATTACAGAGCGTGGGAGTATATGAGTATACGTACCCCACTCCTCCCCCTTTTTTGGGAGGGGGGCAGTTGAACTCGTCATGAGACGAGCTGCCTACGTACCCCTTTCGGGGATCAAACCGCCCCGTAGTTCATGGTTTTGTCAGAATGACTTAGAAGTAGTACTTATTTAGGTGCATCGCATTCCAGGATCTTGATACTGCAACGTCAGTTGCGTTGTTGGCGAGCTCGTAAATGCCAGGTCGGACTACCTTTGTAATGCGGTAAGGCCCTTCCTAGTTAGCCCCCAGTTTGCCGGCATTCCGTTCGGCTGTGTTTTGGAAAACTTTGCAGAGGAAGAGGTCTCCTTCGTTGAATCGGCGACTTCTTACGTTCGAGTCGTAATACTTAGTCGTGGCTTGTTGAGAGTTCTGCATTCGAATAAGTGCTAGGTCGTGTTGCTCGTTGATCAAGTCGAGGTCGTCTAAGAGCATGAGATGATTTAGGCCTTCTTGTCCGGGTAGGAGTCGTCGGCGAACCTCGGGAAAGTCCACCTCGGGGGGAATTACGCATTTTGTTCCGTAGATAAGTGCAAATGGAGTTTCGCCTGTTGCCCGTCTCGGGGTTGTTCGGTGCGACCAGAGGACTCCTTCGAACTCGTCTGTCCAGCGTCCCTTCTTTTCGTCGAGACGTTTCTTCAGGCCATCAAGTATGGTTTTGTTCTCCGCCTCGGCTTGTTCGTTGCCTTGTGGGTAGCGAGGCATGGATTTACTGAGCCTTATCTTCCAGTTTTCACAAAAAGTTTCGAAGCGAGTGGAGATGAATTGGGAACCATTGTCGGTCACAATCTCGTAAGGGACTCCGTGTCGGTATATGATGTGCTTCTAAATGAAACTTTCGATTTGGGCGTCTTTGATGCTAGCGTAAGATTCCGCCTCGACCCACTTGGAGAAATAATCGGTCAGGACGAGGAGAAATCTCTTTTGCTTCGATCGATGTAGTGAGGAGATGGAAGACAGCAATTCCGTGGGTTGGTGGATTGTTGGGGCGTGGCGCTGGCACTTCTCACATTTCCGCGAATATATTTCGCAGTCTTTCGCCATGGTTGGCCAACAATATCCGTGACGCTTGATCTTGATTGCCAACAATCTTCCGCCAGAGTGATTTCCACACGAGCCTTCGTGAACTTCTTCCATGACCTTCCTCGCTTCAGGGCCTTCAACGCACGTCATTAATGGTCCCGAGAATCTCCATTTGAATACTTCGCCATCGAGTAGAACATACCGAGCTGCTTGGGCTTTGAGTTTTCGAGCCGCCCATTTCTCTGTTGGAACTTCTCCATCCATTATGTAGGATCGGATTGGTCCCATCTATTCATGGTCGCATCCGTACTCGCTCTCCTGTTGCGGTTCTGTTTCCATCTCCGCTTGTCTATCGTTGGCTGGCCCGACTTTCTGCGCCTGTTCATCGTCTACCGCTTCGTCTTCTTCCATCGGGTTGATCAAGTTGACTATTTCGGGATTTTTGATGCTAGGTCGCTCGATAAATTCCACTGGGATGATTCTCTTTAAACCAGGGTCTGACGACGAGGCAAGTGTTGCCAGTGCGTCGGCTTGAGCGTTTTCGCCTTGAGGTATTCTTGTTAGTTCAAACTCTGAAAACTCTTTAGCGAAAGTTTGGACGACGCTCAAGTATGCTTCCATTCTCTCGTCCCTTGCCGTGTATTCTCCATTAAACTGGTTCGCGACGAGTTGGGAGTCGCAAAAAGCACGAATTTTTTGGACTTTAAGCCCGCGAGCCAATCTGATCCCGGCGATCAGAGCCTCGTATTTAGCTTCATTGTTTGACGCATGGAAGGCCAATCTGAAAGACTGCTCCAAGATTTCGCCAGTTGGCGAAGTCAAACGGATCCCAACCCTGACCCTTGCTTTGATGATGAGCCGTCGACGTGGAGGATCCAAGTAGAATCTTGTGTTGGTTCGTCGGTCCCTTCAGGTTGGAGTTCGATCAAGAAATCTGCTAGGACTTGAGATTTCGCGCAGATTTTGCTCCTGTACTCGATGTCATATTCGCTAAGCTCCACTGCCCATTTGGCTAGTCTTCCGGATTGGCTTGGACTGTGCAATATAGCCCGTAGTGGGAAAGAGGTTAGCAATATGATGAAGTGCGACTGGAAGTACGGCCTGAGCTTTCGTGCGGACATCACCACTGCAAGTGCCAACTTCTCCATTTGCGGGTACCGCGTCTCCGCATCGGCCAGAGTTTGGCTTACGTAGAAGATGGGCTTCTGTTTGCCTCGCTCCTCTCGGACCATGACTCCGCTTACTGCTGTAACTGAAACAGCGATGTGTAGGTACAGTGGCTCTCCCTCGACTGGTTTTGCAAGCACGGGCGGGGTGGCGAGGTAACTTTTTAACTCCTGGAAGGCCTGCTCGTACTCCTCCGTCCATTCGAATTTCTTATTGCCTCGGAGCGTGACGTAGAAAGGCAAGCATTTATCTGTTGATCTTGAGATGAATCGGTTTAGTGCGGCGACGCGTCCAGTAAGTCGCTGTACTTCTCGTTTGTTCTTGGGCGATGCCATCTTAATCAAGGCGTCAATCTGCTACGGGTATGCTTCGATTCCCCGGTTTGTCACCAAGTATCTGAGAAACTCTCTGGAGGTTACTGCGAACCGGCACTTCGTCGGATTTAACTTCATGTTATGTTGATTTAGTTGGGCGAAGCAATCTCTGAGGTGAGCGACGTGATCTTTCTCTTCGAGTGACTTCACCAACATGTCATCTATGTAAACCTCCATTGTTTTTCCGAGTTGACTTGTGAACATCTTATTCACAAGCCTTTGGTAGGTTGCCCCGGCATTCTTGAGCCCGAAGGGCATTACTTTGTAGCAGTATATGCCCAAATCTGTTATGAATGCTGTCTTTTCTCTGTCGTCGGGATTCATCAGGATCTGATTATATCCAGCTAATGAATTTAACTTGCTATTTATACAACTGCTATCGTAATCTAGGCAAAAATCTACGGATATCTTTCGTAGATTTTCTTCCTTATCTCCTTCGCGGTGCCCCCTTCCTCAAGGCTTCGTCTTCTAGGGTAAACACCGCTTTGGACCTCTTCGTGGATTTGGGCTCGGCCCACTTGAACAACGCTTCGCTTCGGACTTATTATTTTCGAGCCTTTGTCTCGGATCATTAATGAGATGTTCTGGCTCGGTCCACGAACGTTTATGAGTCGGCCCAAAGAGTCCCACATATGGTTGATTTGCACAAACGGTTCATCTCGAGTTCACACAGTTTGTGCACGTTTCGCCTCGCTGTTTGTACAAGGTTCGCACGGTTCGCCTCGCCGTGCAAAGTTTGGGCGAGGCGACCGGCTCGTCATTCGTACAAGGTTTGCACGGTTCGCCTCGCCGTGCAAAGTTTGGGCGAGGCGACCGGCTCGCCATTTGTACAAGGTTTGCACGGTTCGACTCGCCGTGCATAGTTTGGGCGAGACGACCGGCTCGTCATTTGTACAAGGTTTGCACGGTTCGCTTCGCCGTGCAAAGTTTGGGCGAGGCGACCAGCTCGCCATTTGTGCAAGGTTTGCACGGTTCGCCTCGTCGTGCAAAGTTTGGACGAGGCGACCGGCTCGCCATTTGTACAAGGTTTGCACGGTTCGCCTCGCCGTGCATAGTTTGGGCGAGACGACCGGCTCGTCATTTGTATAAGGTTTGCACGGTTCGCCTCGCCGGGCAAAGATTGGGCGAGGCGACCGGCTCGCCATTTGTACAAGGTTTGCACGGTTCGCCTCGCCGTGCAAAGTTTGGGCGAGGCGACCAGCTCGCCATTTGTACAGGGTTTGCACGGTTCGCACGATTTGTTCACTGCTTCAAGACAATTTTTATACTTAGTCAAATTTTCCATTGACTTCGTCGGGGTGAAAACCCACCCCAACAAGTTTTTCTTTAAGTCTGATAATTATATGGAGGAGATCCTCTCAAATATGGTGTACTGCTTCAATGAATGGTCTATCATCTTTGATAGATGGATTGAAAATCCTCCTGAAGATTATCTTAAGTTATTGCCAGTTTGGGTTCAGATGAAGAACATACCGGTGAATAATTATACGCTGGATACTATTCTAGCGTTTGGAGGTTTTGTGGGGAAAGTCATAGAAGCTATCTTTGATCCCTCTCGACCACAGAAGGAAGATTATATCAGAGTTAGAGTTGCGTTGGATGTGGATAAGCCAATGAGAAGGTTTAAGGTGATTAATTTGCCCTCGAAAGTGCAAAGGCGTTGTATCTCTTGTCAAATGTTGACACATGAAAAAGACAAGTGTTCGAGGCTTGTGAAGAGGAATCAGGACAGAGCTGCTGAAAGGAGAGCTAGAGTGCTTAGCGAGGCAAAAGCTCATAGTCTGACGCTCAAGGAGAATGATCCTCTATTTGGGGTACTATCTGAGGATCAGGTTGGCATTAATCCTAGTACAGGGAGACCTCGCATTGCGAAGGAAGTGTTGGATGAGATGAGATAATATCTAGTTGGTGCCGAGGGTCCAGAAAGAAAAGCAAGAGAACTCAGAGTTCAGAAGTCGGTATTTGACACCTTGGCGGATCCTGTTGCCCGAAAGTCCCTGCTATGTCTGGAGGCTCCAGCTATTGTGTCTACAAATCTGGATAAGGGGAAGGGTCTGGTGTTCGATTTTTTTGAAAATGGTAACAGGATTTCGACTGGCAAAACTTATGTCAGCGGCGATTCGAGCTGGGAGTGCATTGGCAAGGATCTTCTTTCCAGTTGAGGTTCACTCGGAGGATTCAGCGGCAAATTTCCCGTCGGAGGGTAATTCCTTTTATTTTGGTTGTACGGTTAGGGCTAGTCTTTCGGAGGCTGGCTCTTCTGGGACCTACCTGAAGTCGGGAAAACCCCGTAAACGGCCATTCAAGAACAGAAGGAAGAAAGCTGAAATGCTTCTGCTTAAAAGTCAAGAGCAACAAGATGAGGAAATTCAAATAAGAAGCCTAAACGTAAAGCAGTAGAGGTTGAAGTTTCGAGTAGTGCTGATGCAAGGCGTATCAAACAAGTGATGGTCCCAAGTGAGGGACTGTCAAACGCCTAATGAGTCTTTTGAGTTGGAATTGCCAGGGATTGGGGCGGCCTCAAGACTTGACAATTGCCCGCCTTAAGGAGCTGCGTTAAAAACACTTCCTTGAGGTGATGTTCTTGATGGAGACGATGAATTGAGAAATGTGTTGGTGGATCTTCAGGAATGGCTAGGGTACGAAAGAGTTTTTACTGTAAATCCGGTTGGGACTTGTGGGGGTTTAGCACTTTTCTGGAAAAAGAGTATAAATATTGACTTTCTCTTTGTGAATAAGAATCTGTTGGATATTCATGTTCAGTTTGGAGCTGTAAATTTCTTTGTCCCCTGTGTGTATGGTGCACCTCAAGCAAATGGCTGTGCTATTGTATGGGAACGGCTGTCACGTATTGGGGTATCAAGGAAAGATCGTTGGTGTATGGTTGGTGATTTCAATAAAATCATTCATCATGGTGAGAAAGTAGGAGGGCCTAGACGTTGTGATTCCTTTTTTTTGGCGTTTCGTAACATGATGAGGGCTTGTGATATGTCAGAGTTAGAGAGTAAAGGTAACAGACTTACGTGGGGAGGTTGGAGACGTAATGTATGGGTTCAATCCAGGCTTGATAGATGTTTTGGGAATAAGAGTTGGTTTGCTGAATTTCCGGCTTCGAATCAACTTTTACTTGATAAGAGAGGTTCAGATCACAGACCTGTCCTGATCAGCCTGGTTTCTTCGCAGCACACTTATCGTGGGCATTTCAGGTTCGACAAGTGTTTTCTCTTTAAGACTGCTGTGAAACTATCTATACTTGAGGCGTGGAGAGGGTCAAATCATAGGGGGAGTTGCTCAGTTTCAGACAAATTAAGGGCTTGTAGATCTGCTCTAAGCTTGTGGAAAAGGGAGAATCCAGTGAATTCCAGAGATAAAGCTGCTCAATTGGAACATGAGCTGGAACGTGAGCAATCAGCTTATATCCCAAATCAAGCGCAGGTCAATTGTATGAAGTGGGAACTAAGGATAGCGTATAAAAAGAAGAAGACTTCTGGAAGCAGAAAAGCAGAGTTAAGTGGCATAGACATGGAGACCTAAATTCCAAATTTTATCATGCAGAAGTAAAAGCCAACAGGAATAAGATGAATCTGGATCTACTGGTGGATAACAATGGGGTTGAACAGAGGTCAGAAGCAGCTAAAGGAGGGGTGGCGGTAAACTATTTCAGCTTGCTGTTTCAATCATCGAATCCCCCTCCTTTTGATTACTGGTTTCAAGGTTTTCCAAGAAGGATCTCGGATGAGACGAACATAGCTCTTATCAAGCCAATATCAAGGTTAGAAATTTGAGAAGCTCTGTTATCCATCAAACCGTCGAATGCCCCTGGACCAGATGGTATGACAGGTTTGTTTTTTCAGCATTATTGGAGTATTGTGGGAGAGAAAGTTGTGGAGGAGGTGCAGCAGTTCTTTGTAGAAGGAGTGTTTCTGAAAGAATGGAACCACACCCATCTCTGTCTTCTTCCAAAGATCACCAACTCCTCTCTTATGTAAGATCTTAGACCGATAAGTCTCTGTTCAATCCTTTGTAAGATCATTTCAAAAATCTTTGTGGCTCGTCTCAAACCCTTCTTTTCGGACGTTGTTTCTATGAATCAGTCTGTGTTTATTGCTGATAGGCACATCTCAGATAATATCGCGAATGCCCATGAATTGGTGCATGCTTTGCGGACCCATGGCAGGATTTCGGCAAGCTTCATGGCGGTCAAGACAGATATGTCAAAGGCGTATGACAAGGTGGAATGGAGTTATCTGAGAGCGTTGTTGGAGGCTTTAGAATTCCATGAGAAGTGGGTTACTTGGATCATGTTTTGTGTATCCTCGGTTTCATTCTCGGTGCTTATCAATGGGAATCCTCATGGTTTGATTGTGCCTCAACGGGGTCTAAGGCAAGGAGATCCCTTATCTCCTTTTCTTTTTGTGCTCTGTACGAAGGGGTTAACTCATCTTTTGAGCAGAGCTGAGAGAGAGGGTCTTCTAAGTCGTATTAGATTCTCAGAAAATGGTCCAGCGATACATCATTTGCTGTTCGTTGATGATAGCTTATTTCTATGCAAAGCAGAAGATCAGCAAGCGAGGTTATTGAAGCAAATTCTCTTAAGATATGGAGAGGTAACAGGTCAAACCATCAACTTGGCGAAATCTTCTATTTCTTTTGGGGCCAAAGTATCAGCCAAGTCAAGGAAAAGCATACAACATCTCCTCCAAATCTTCAGTGAAGGAGGGGCAGGCAAGTACTTAGGTTTGCCTGAATGCTTTAGCGGTTCAAAGGTTGAGATGTTGGGGTTTATAAAAGATAGAGTTAAGTCGAGGTTGTCTGGATTCTATGCAAGAACTTTGTCTCAAGGGGGAAAAAAAGTGTTATTGAAATTCGTAATCACAGCCTTGCCTGTTTTTGCAATGATGGTGTTTAAGCTTCCAAAATTGGTGTGCGCCAACATCACAAGTGCTATGGCAGAATTTTGGTGGAGCACGGTGGAGCATAAAAGCAAAATTCACTAGATTAGATGGGAAAAAATGTGTTTGCCTAAGACGCAGGGAGGAATGGGGTTTAAAAACATTGAGCTTTTCAATCAAGCTCTTTTGGCCAAGCAAGCTTGGAGAATCCTTCATGACCCAACGTGCCTTCTATCTCAGCTCCTAAAAAGTATTTATTTCCCTGATGCCGGGTTCTTGAAGGCTTTTATCTGTCTGAGGCCTTCTTTTGCATGGCGTAGCCTTTTACATGGGAGAGATCTTCTTGGGCAAGGGTTGCGACTAATGGTTGGAAACGAAAGATTGATTAGTGTGTGGTCAGACCCGTGGCTTCGCTCTGAAGGAGGTCGAGCTCCGCATAGTAGAAATATATCCATTGATATAAATCTCAAAGTCGACTCCCTGATTGATGGATCAACTTGTAAGTAGTGTACTCAGACCTTAGTGGATTTGTTTGTACCAGATGATGTGCGCTCAATTCTTAAGCATCCTCCGGCGGCACTCTTACATGATTTCTGGGTTTGGAAATTCAACAAGAGCGGTGAGTACTCAGTTAAATCCGGGAGTTGGATGATCTCAAACATCCTGAAGGAAGATCTATTCAGAGCTGAGACCATGCTTCCATCGTTGAATTGTCTGAAGGAGCATGTTTGGTGTTTAAAAACTGTGCCTAAGATTAAGCAATTCTTGTGGACATTGCTTACCGGGGCATTACCTGTGGTTGAGGCGATCTCAAAGCGGGGGTTAAAGGTGGATAACAGATGCCAATTATGTGGCCATGAAGATGAATCGATTGATCATGTTTTCTTCCAGTGTGTTCTAGCAAGACAAGTTTGGGCCCTTTCTCATATTCCTTCTCCAAGGCTAGGTTTTGAGAATTCCTCTACTTATGTTAATATCTATCATCTCTTCTCGTTGGAAAAGAATGGTCTTCTAACCGTTGAGATCATGCGTTCTTTTCCATGGGTTTTGTGGTACATCTGGAAAAACAGAAACTCCTTCTTGTTTGAAGGGAAGCTGTTCTCGCCTTTGGAGACAATGGAAAAAATATTGGATGAGACAAGTTGATGGTTTATGGCTCAATCGGTTATTTTGGTTGGTGAGGATCATCCTAGAGAGTTTGTGCCTGCGGAAATTTCAAAGTGGAGACCTCCTCCAAAACCGTGGCTCAGCTGTGATATTGGTGCGATTTGGTTTAAGTCAAAAAGGTTGGGAGGAATGGTGTGGGTAGTTAGAGATTGGGAAGGGAAAGTGCTGCTACATAGCCGTAGGGCGTTTTCGAATGTTGATACTCTGGATTATTGCTATTTTTTTAGCTTGGTATGGACTGTCGAAAGCATGCATAGTCATAAAATCTCGAAGGTGGTGTTCAATTCTGATGCAGGGGATCTACTGCGAGCATTTAAAAGACCTCATGCTTGGCCATCCTTTGCGTTTCAGGTTTCAGAGCTTCGGCTTTTGCTATCTCACTTGATGGAGTGGGATTTGTCATTGGTTGAGCCCTCCTTTCTTAGAGGGTCTCATCTCATTGCTAAAAGTGTTACGAATGAGTTGAGGTGTCAATCTTACGTAGCGTCTGGTGCTCCGCGTTGGCTCCAGGATATCTTTGTCGATGAGAGAGTTGTACCTTCTAGTTAGATTTTGTTGTTTTCCAAGTATTTGAGGTGGTTGTGGTTTTAATGGCTGCTCTGTTTCTCCCTTTTCTTTGGGATTTCTGTCTTGAGAGCCATGCTTTTATCCTTTTGCTTGTTAGTATAGTGTTTGTATTCGTTTTCTTCCTGTATCCGTAGATATTGGTTGACTTGGGTTTTTCAATATTACTTAGATGACAAAAAAAAACATCAAAAAAACATAATTAAAAAAAAATTGGCAACAATTGGCAAAAGGTCCAAAAACTAGTTCAAAGGATGTTTTTAGATTTGTGAAAACCAAAGTTTGGGGCTTAATGTCCTTACCATTCTGATTATAGAGTTCTAGAAACAAGTGAGATCGACCAAAAAACAAGTGAAATCGACCAAAGACAAACCGAGTGGGATAAAAAAACAAAAAGTAAGACAGCTGCACATGGGAATGGTTTGGGCAATCATATTAGCACCCTACAAGGTTGTTTCTGTGGACGCCATTATCGGTCCCTGCGGTGTTCAGCCAATCGATACACATTACAAGCGTCAGCTTTGTGATTCAACATGCCATACTTGTGACACATCCCGCTAAAACAATTAGCATAAACGCGAAATTTGTTTTGGCTGAAGTCACTTTTCGAAAACGAGTCCCAACAAGTAAATCGTGTGTATAGCTATATCTCAGTGTTGAAGTTAAAGTCAGAAAAAGAATATGACTCAAAGCTCAAGATTGAAGAAACATTGGAGAGATCCAAGAGAGGTCAGTAATTGACCATTTAGGAAACTAATCGGACATGAAGGTTTTCATCCACGAGTGTAGTAATAATGAAAAATTCAAGAAAACTGCTGTTTTTTTTATCTTTGCCGAAAGATATGTATCCACTTATTTCTATCTAAATCACCAAATCGTATTCGTTCCCTTCTACTATCTTTTACATCTCAACAAACACATAAAGAACAAAAGACGAAAAAAAAACGAAAAAAGTTTCCTTCGAGTTCTTTGTTTCCTCCTAGACTCAGTTTCAGATTCTCAATACAACGCTAACAAATTTTCCAATCTAATCCGAAATAGAAGTCCAAATGCATTCAATGGCATCAAACTCCAACCTATCACTACTAACCGTTTTAACTGGCCATCTCACTTCACTAATCTCTTCAAACATTTCATTTCCATCATCCATGACAGGAAAAAGAGATCCTGGTAGACTCCAATCAAGGGAGGTTGAAATCATGCTCTCTTTCATCCACGGGAACTCAAACACTCCAAAACTCTCCTGCCCGCGTTGTTCAGTACTCCCGCTTGATCTCTTCTCGTCCATCTTGTTTCCCACTAGATTCACGTTACTAATGTTGTTGATCACATGTCTCTTTTTGTTTTTCTTCATATGCTTGTCTAATTTCTTGCGTTTATTGCTTTTAGACGAACTCTCCATGATGATCAAAAACGCGAGATGATGAGATTTGGAGTGTATTAAAATTAATTATATAAATGGAAAATTAAAAGAGGAAGGGATGAGAGGGAGTCACGCCTTCTTACCCGTATGCCTCTGTCATTTAGCATTTAAAAAGCAAACCAACCAGATCCTTTTGTGTTGTTTTCGTGTCTTCCTTCTTTTACGTTCTACTTCCTCTCTCTCCCAACCACACAAGCAATTGAAAAACGTTTTGAGATATCCAAGGATGAGGTGGAACATCAAGACACAAAGGGCTATATTTAGCATTCTTTTATTTCAGTCACTATGCATTTTTCATGTCAATAAGATTCATATATTAAATTAATTTTTGTCGGTAATGCGATTGCTCCCTAGAACAAACCATACTAACTCATTGTAACTTATACTAAGCTTTTAACCTGAATTACGCGCAGATCTACATTAACGATTTGGTTCATTTTATTTGATTAATACCTTTTAAATTATCAAAATTATAAAATATTTATATAAATTTTATTTTATATAAAATATTAAAAATTTAATGAGTAGATTCTTCTTACTTTTTGTTTATAAAATTATAACATTTTATTAAATAAAATCATAATAATAATACATATCAAATTATTCAACTTTGACATGCATATGTTAAATTAGAAAATGATTTTCTTACTATATTCTTGATATTTATTGATGTTTTGTTTTATTTTATTAAGATTTCTATAGTTCTTCTTTATTAAATGTTTATATATTCACTTATTTAGTTTTTAATTAAATATTTCATTGATATTGTGTACTTATGCATACTGTTAGGCCCAGTTTTACCACGTTCAAGGATGACGCGACACATGGACATCGAACCACCCTAGATACTAACACAGCTTGCTAGCTCGGCCAACAACTCCCTAGCGTACTGTTCCCTAGCAAGCTTCCCGAATATAAAGAGGCTGAATTTCTATCTGAAGCCTGCTGCAGAGAGGCATTTGGTACAGCTCAATAAACTGGATGAACTCATATATTTGGCCTATAAAAACTCCAAGTTGTACAAGGAGAGGAAGGCAAATCATGATAAGAAGATCATCTCCAGACATTTCGAGCCCAATGACTAGGTACTTTACTACAACTCTCGTCTGCAGTTATTTCCTGGTAAACTGCGTTCTCGTTGGTTGGGTTCCTTCACTATCAAAGAGGTCATACCACATAGCGCCATTGTCCTGATAAACTCTAAAGGAGAGGAGTTCACTGTGAATGGCCAAAGGGCGAAACATTATTGGGCGCAAGCCGAAATTCCAGTAGGACACATTGTGACTCTGGATGATGCACCCGCTGTGTGAGCAGTATTCCAAGTCAAGCTAATGACTTAAAACAAGCGCTTAGTGGGGGGCAACCCACTGATAAGTTTTCTAATTCTTGTATTTTGGTTTATTTTCGTTCTGTAGAGTTATAGGAAAAAAACAAAAAAAATAATTTAGCGGAGTGGTGGTAACCATCTGGCTGGTCACCACAGCTCGTCACCCACTATTTGGTGATGCTCGTCGCCTATCCGTACCAGGTACGCGAATTATATCTCTCTTTTCTTATTCTTCCCCACATAATTCTTTCACCACCCGACGAACACATAAACCACCAAATCTCTATCTTTTGATTTTGTTAACCAAATTAAGTGATTCAAAAGCCTAATATGTGCAGATTTTAGTCCTCTTTCATAATCTATCACTCAATTTCAAGATCTGAAAGGTATGTGTTCGAAAACTCCAATTTTCAGTCCGATGCTGGTTTGGTAAAGTTCGAATTCTGACCTATTTAGCTAGATTTATCTGTTGAATCATGGTTATTTAGGTTGTATTAGAGCAGTGCTACAAACCTCGAGTGATATTAATGGTTGATTTGCAAGTTTTTAAATTTTTTGAATTGGTGATTGAACTTGCAATCTGGTAATATGGGATGTTTTCGGTCGAATGTGGGATTAAATTGTGGTCCTGATAGTGTTGGGAACGAATACTAGTGGTTATTTCACCTTAAATCACTGATTTTCGAATTTTTAGAATTTGTCCTAATTTTGGTGGATTTTTGGTTGATTTTGATTTTGATTGCAGATGCCTCCAAGAGAGAAGAGATTCCGATCCTCTACATCCACTGGTGAAGCATCTGGTTCCACACTTCCATAGGTTACATGACCATCGTGCATGCCACCATGGCCTAAGAGAGAGGGCAAAAAGGTTGCCTCGGGAATTGCTTGGGAAGGCACTGATATACTCATTATTTACACCAAATTAGCATACATTTTGCATTGTTTTATAGTCTTTAAGCATGCATTTTTGCTTATTTTTGTTCCATTTGCATTTAATTAGGACTTAGTGTAGATTTAGGGTGTGCATTGCATGTTTTGTGCATTTGAGGAGTTTGGCAGGTATGTTTGGAGAGTTTGGAGACTACAAGGAGCATGGGAGATGATGGTGGCCAGCAACTTCACCTGAAAAAACTGGCTCGGACAAGGCATATCTAACCCGATTCAGCTTCAACAGTCTTCATCAATGTTGTAGCCCGGGGAGTTAACTTTTGTCTGGAATTGGTTTCAGGTCATTCCCGTCAGCGGTGAGACTGTTACAGAAGTTTTCGTGAAACCGCTCATCCACATCGATCAACAGCATCAGTCAAGATTGACCGATATGATCCACCCGAGAGTTTGAAGATTCACATCGATCAACAGCATCGGTCAAGACTGACCGATGTGATCCAATCGAGAGTTTGAATTTTCACATCGGTCAGGCCCATCGGTCATCAGCTGACCGATGTCAAGCAAATGAAGGACCATATTGACTGAAGATCAGCTCAGATGAGGTGTTTGCATTCCGATTTGGCCTCGGCGTTCTTCATCAACTTTGTAGCAACTTGAGTTAACTTGCGCTTGGTGTTGGTTTCGAGCCATTCCTGTAGGTGGTTGAAGAGGTATGGCTACTAGAGTCAGCATATGTCCATCTGGAGTTTCGACCAATCATCTTGACCGACTTGAAGATCAGCCTGGCCGAAAGGTTTCCGTCTTGATTAATCTTCTTTACTCTTCTTGGAAGTTGTAGCCAAGTGAGTTAGTTTTCTGGAGGACTTGGTTTGAATTCATTCCGATGAGCGGTTAGAAAGTTACAAAAGTTTTCGTGAAACTGCTCAACCTACATCGATCAGGTACATCGAGCAAGTCTGACCGATGCCATTGACATCGGTCATGGATGACCGATGCTGACCCAGACAGAAGAAAACTTAATTACAATTTTGCCATTCCGCTTAGACTCCTATAAATACTTAAAATCCCTAATTTTTGGGAACATCATATTATCCAGCAGTTCTTTCTTCTTTTGTTTTTGGGTTACAAATTGTAGTTTGAATCTTTTCTTGATTTTAATAAGAGTTTGCATTTATCTTCTTGGTAATCTCTCTAATCATGATTTGCTATCCTTTTCTCTTTGAATTGATGGTTTTGATGGTGATTAGTGAGTAGTGACTTAGGGATTTGAGATGGGTTAGGTTTAGGGAATTTGATGCTTCATCTATGATTACTTAGTGTTAATTCTTCCATTTACTTTATTGATTACTGTGTTTAATTCCTGATTAGCCTTAGCTAATATGATTAGGATCTTAGGCTCATTATATGCCCACCAAGTGTTTGATGAAATGCCTGATCTGCTTTGTGATATATCATGGTTTTTATGGTTTTTAACCATGATATAAGTCCTTTTTATTGAGTCTTTTTGGTATTTTTAGAGTCTTAGAAGAGTCTTTGCAGGTTATAGCATGTCTGGAGCATAATTGGAGATTTTGGAACCTTTTGGAGCATTCTGAGTTGAAGCCACGAAGTACCTAGCTCGAAGAAGAAAGTATGCCATATGGTGATGCTCGTCACCAAGCTGGTGACGCTCGTCACCCACCAAGGAAGGAGGTCGTGGCTTGTTTTTAAAAGATTGGGAAGAAATTACAGTTTTGGCCCAAAAGTTCCAGTTTTTGCAAAAAGGCCCCATATCGTGTTTTAGCTTGTATATTAGGTTTTTCAGCCATTCTTTTGGCATATATCTTGTATCTTATTATTTTTGAGAACTTTAGAGAGAGATTTGTAGCAGAGCTTTTGGGAGAGACAAATCAGACTCCTTCAGAGCAGATTTTGAACTCCTTTATTTCTACTTCTTATTTCTTTTATGCAATCTATTCTTTTCATGATGTTTTCTCAAATCACCATGTCTGAGTAGTTTGTTAGTTAAGTTAGGGCTTTTCAAAGGTTGAAGAAGAGTTTGTAGAATTGCTAAAAACTTATAGGAAATTCATTGGTTCTTCATCTGTGCTTGCATTCATATCGATTTCTTAGACACATCATCTGGATTTCGAAACCCTAGGTTTTTGATAGATGTGAGAGCATTATTACTCACCTGAACTAGTATTAGATGAGCAAAACGCCCTAGTACAAAGAGATTTGGCTTAGGAGTTTTGTGAACAATTGAACCTGATCATTACTGCATGTTTAGGTTGTTAGGGTTTGCAAAGAGATTTGAAACTCTGTGATTTAGACATAGATGACTTCTGCAATGAGAATTGATTAGTTATATCTTTGTGATTCATGTTCAAGACGATTTTAATTCATTCCTGATTGCATGCATTCTACACTCTCAGATTCAACCTGCGAACTGTCCTGACTTAGCGCCTTTAGCCTTCTGAACTTTAAGAACAAGCATAAAAACGCCCTCTTGCATTTATTTTACTGTTTTGCATTACATTCATTATTTATCGCTTAGCTTAATCTGAATCTATAATCGCTAGTTTGGTTTACATACTCCCTTGGGATTCGATAACCCCTTGTACTACAACTGCTTTTGCTGTGCACTTGCAGTAGTTTTATTTGGGTAAAACCTGACCCTATCACTTTGCAAGAGAATTGCTTATCATAGCTCAAGAGATTGACTGTCTAGGGAGTGATTTGGCAATATAGGATTGATAGATTATCTTAATGCTTGTTGTTTGTCATTTCACTAATGATAATTAGTTCTTGACTTAATGATTAGTAAAGAGATTAGTGTCAAAAGATTGGATTAGTCATATAAATGAATTATGTGCATAAGGAATATCATTGCGTGAGTTTGTAAGCATCATAGGTTGAGTTGATAGTTCCCTAACACCAATTACCCCATCTCAAATCTTGTCTTTCCTCTGTTTTTAGTTCATTTCGACCTCGCTCTGTTTTTTGCTTATGTTTTAATTGCTTTGCTTGCTGTTCACCCTTAGTTTGATGTTTGCTTCATTTCTGTTTGATCTTATAGGTTGTTAGACTTCTAAACTCTCTCTATATCTACTTAAATTAGGAAATCTACAGCATTCCTGCTGTTTTAATCTTCCCCTTTTGGATTGACTACAAAGACTAGTACAAATGGTGATTGAGAAAGAAACTCAAAACTCTTGTATCAATTAGGCGCCGTTGCCATTAGGGGAATTATTTGTTCAGTAGGATTTGTAGAGATATTGAGATCAAACTTTGTTATATTTCGTTTTTGGTTACTGATTTCTCTTTTGGGATAGAATTTCTTTTGTAGGTACCACAACACTTGCTCTTAAGTGTCTACAACTACAACTGAGGTTCAAGGTTAAGGAATTTGGGTTTGCAGCATCAGAAATCAGTTATTGAAGCATGGAAGAACATCAGTATGCTGCTGGTTTTGGGTTGCCAGGTCCACAAGGTCCACAAGGTCTTCAAGGGATCCAAGGCTTCCAAAGACAGCAAGGTCCACATGGTTTACAAGGATCTTTGGTTTAAAGACCATTGAGACCTATAGGTGCTGCAGATATACCATCAAGCTATGCTTCAAGGCAAGATATTCTTCCACATATGGAGACTAACCACTATGAGATAAAGATCAGCATGGTTGCTTTGGTTCAATAAAAGAAGTTCTTTGGCTTGCCTAATCAAGACCCTATTGAGCACTTGGATCACTTTGAGAGGATATGTGCCATGACAAAGCTTAGTGGAGTTTCAGATGATGGGTTGAAGCTCAGATTTTTCCCATTATCTCTTGGTGGTAGACCTCAAATGTGGGAAAAGTCTTTAGCACAAGGCAGCATCACCACTTGGGAACAATGCAAAGGTGCTTTCTTAACCAAGTTCTTCTTTCCCTCAAGAACTACATAATTCAGGAATGAGATCACAAACTTTAAGCAGTGGTCTAATGAGAGCTTTGGAGACACTTGGGAAAGGTTTAGAGGCTTCACTCATCAATGCCCTCACCATGGCTTTACCAAAGAAATGTTATTATCCACACTCTATAGATGTGTTCTCCCAAAGATAAGAATCCTTCTAGATACAGCAAGCAATGGCTATTTCCTTGGGAAAGATGTTGATGAAGGTTGCAGATTGGTGGAGAACATGGCACTAAGAAATTGGGATTATGTGGATGAGTTTGAGCAAAATACAAAAGGCAGCTGAAGAGAAGATTTAAACAGAAATAAATGTGATGAAGGCTTTGTAAGAAAAATGTGGATATGTTGCTCAATGGAGGCCCTTACATTCAACACCATTAAAGCTCTTCTTCTCAACCACTTGGCGCCTATAACCAACATTAAGGGAACATGATACTCCCTACTACTCCTACTTAGCCTGCCTTGGCGCCTCAACAATAACTAAGCTCTCTTCACAATATTTGGACATCAAGCAACTTCTACTTCAAATGCAACAAGTCCAAACTGCAGAAATTCAAAGAAGTATGGCTGAAATTCAAAGAATTATGGCTGAAAATCAAAGAACTATAGCTGCTGAATTTCAAAGAAGCATTGAATCCAGCAACAACAACTTCCAATCCCGAATAGACTCCTTGACTATGCAGCTGAGTAAACAAGAGAACATTTCTCAGCCACTCACCTTCAAGAAGCCCTTACAATATTGTTATGGTATATCCTCTACTTCCCTAACTGCTATTGAAGAGAAAGAAAACACTATTGCTGAGATTCAAAGCCCTCAATATGGCCATGAGTTTGTCTCTATAACTCCAAAGATAACTCCCTCTATCATCAATGAGGACATTGAAGCTCTAGGTGTGGGGGAGGAACTTGAAAAATATGTAAGGGCCATAAGAGAGAAGGAGAAGGAAGCTGTCTCTATGGCTGCCTCAAGGTAAGAAAAGGTTATCTCCAAGAAAGAGACAGTAGTAGAAGATGATGAAGTGGTTGAGGTTGGTGAAATCTCAAGGAATAGCACTAAAAATCTATAAAATTTTCAAATTTTTGTAACCAAAAAGAACCATTTAGTTGCATTTGCATAATTAAGATTGATTCTAGACGCATTTCATATAGCTTTGCACACATTTGCATAAGGAGTAGATGATAAACACTTGTCAAGATGTTAATGCTTGAGTTGTATTCAGTGCCTTGGTTATCTGTTGTTAAATTGCATTGTAGTGAGTTTGAAGTTAAGGTTGCACCATATCTTGAATTCTTGCATTGATATTCTTGTCTTATGCTCAAGCTTGCTTTGATTTTATTCCAACTCTATCTTATTAGAACCATAATCATGACCTATAATTATCTTGCTCATGTTTTGAAAAGTGATTGCATAGATACCATATACATACGTGGACTTTCTTTCTCCTTCTACCACTCTTGCTAGTCCATGTACCTGATCCTCATCTATAGGACAGTTAACCACACCTTAAACCAATCTTCCTTTCAAGCCTAAATACTAGCTTGTGTGTGTAAGGCCTATTTCTGAATGAACTTAGCAAAAAGTGTTAGGTTTAGCACGACAAGGGTAAGCTCTCATGTAGATATGACTCTTCTATTTGAGTTATAAATAGGCTTAGGATGGTATATTTAGGTGTAGGAATTGGCTTCTCTTTATTTTTCATTTGGAGAAGAGAAGAAGAAAAGGAAGACAACAAGCTAAGCATGTGTGGAACCCAAAAGATCTAGGAGCAGCAAACAAAGAAGAGAAGTTCTCAAACAGCAAAAAGAAGAGTCCAAAAGAAGCCTAAGGAACTAAAAGAAGAAACAAAATGGAGACTACCCAAGGAAACAAAGAAGAGCTCCAAAAAGAAGATCAAAGAGGCCACATCATGAAGTAAGCAAAGAAGAAAAGTTTCCCTAAGAAATGGCTAAGTGTGGGGGGGGTGTTTAAAAGAGGCAAAAGCCTTATGAAAAGGGTAGATTAGGATGGGCTTTGATGGGACATAAGGTTGGGATTAGAACAATCTAGGCAATGGGTAGATGAGAGTTTATCTTTGTATGCATAGGTTGAGCTTTACCCTTAGCATTTTGCCAAAGTTCATTCCTTCAAAGAGATATCCCTTACTTCTGAAAACCCACATTAAAAGAGATCTTTTTCATCTCTTAACCTTGTCCTTGAACTAAATGCTTTATTTGACTTATATAAGCAAGATCCATTGGTTACTGTTAATGAATGTTAAAGAGTTGGTTGATTTGAATTCTTGTGTAGGCTAAGCTAGAACTCATTGTTTGCTATGATAGGTATGGTAAAAGCTTTAGAATTAGAACAATCTCTATGTATCTTAGAACCTATATTTGGGTATTGAATCAGTTTTTCCATTAACATCTTTAGTTTTGAGCTCCCGCTTTCAAACCTCATTCTCTCATTTGTTCTTGTTTGCTTGAGGACAAGCAAAAGGCAAGTGTGGGAGTGTTGATATACTCATTCTTTACACCATATTAGCATACATTTTTCATTGTTTTATAGTCTTGAAACATGCATTTTTGCTTGTTTTTGTCCCATTTGCATTCAATCAGGACTCAGTGTAGATTTAGGGTGTGCATTGCATGTTTTGTGCATTTGAGGAGTTTGGCAGGTATTTTGGAGAGTTTGGAGACTACAAGGAGCATGGGAGATGATGGTGGATGCAGCACATGATATGAAAAGAGCCAAGAAGATGGTGCACCTTGATTGAAGCGGCCAGATATTTCACCTGACAAAGCCGGCTCGGACAAAGCATCTGATGCGGACATCAAAACTGAAGTTGTGATTCCCACCATGGGATTTCCACCAAGGACCAGAGCTGGTACAAAAAAACTTCAAGAAGAGTATAATCAAGGTGTGGAGAGTCTAATAAGCCAACAAGCACTTGAAGAAATAACAGACCAACTTGACAAGCTTGCCATCACTTCAAAAGACACTTCACAGGAGACACTTGAAGACCACATCACCCAAGTTCATGAGACACACCAGCAGGACGGTCCATACATCAAATTCAACTCACATGAAGAAGCTTGGCCGGTTTTATCATCCAACCAAGGAACCACCTTGTTTTCCATCAAACTGAGCTGAATCAAAGCAAAGGAGAGATCAAACCGGATTTCCAAATTCATCAATCCGCCCACAGCAAACCAAGGTAAGTTTTTGAATCATTAATATCATATTTTGACTAATCCTTGTGTTTATCTTGTTTGATCTCAACAGCTAATTCCCTTAAAATTATCAATCTTTTATTTATGAACTTTTGTATTTCTTGCTTTGATTTTTCCTTTGATTTTGCATTTTTGATTCTTGCATTAATTCTTGTAATAAATTGGCCAAGGAAGCCCTCAGCTGCTTGAACCATATATAAGGTTCCATTCAGCTATGTATTTTTCACACTTGATTAATATGAAAAACCCTTTTTATTGTTCTTTCAGAATTGCAAACAAAAACCAGAGTTCTTTGAGATTGTGTGAGAAGCCTTTCTCTTGAGTTCTTGACTTATCTCTGCTTATTCCATAAAGCTGAGTGGCGTCCCTCATTCCACCATCCTTCCATTCCATCCACTGATCAACCTGAAAGAGACTTCAGTCAAGCAGTTTGATTCCATCACCATCCACTTCGATCATCTTTTGAACAAGTAGAAAGAGACCTCAGTCCAGCTGCTTTGTTTCCATCCATTCACCTATCAATTATAAGATCATACCCCCTTGATCTGTGTTATTGCCATATTTCATTGCATTCACCCTTGTTATTGTTAGTTTAAATACTTTAACATTGATATTGTGTTTGGATTTGAAGTTTCTATACCACACATATTTCACTTGATCTGTTTGTTTTCCTTGTCTTAAACAGAAAAGAATGACTGACCCTGTTGCACCAGAAGATCTTGGCCTTGCCAACATTCTAGCCAACATCCAAATGACACTTGCCACCTTGGGTGAACGTGTAGCTAGGATAGAGCAACTTTCTCCTGCTCCTGTTCCTGCTCCAGCTCCTGCACCACGCAGAGAGGCTAACCCAGCTGCTAATGGGAGAAGGAACCAGCAACAAAATGATGATGATATACCAGAACTAGATGATGATCTGCCCCCTGATCCTGATGGCTACCCCAACAATGGAGGACCACGTTAAGGAGGCAGAGTAGATGACTATGCTAGAGATAGAGGCACAGCCATCAGACTCACCCCACCTATATTTGCTGGGAAGATCAATCCCGATGCATACCTTGATTAGGAGAGAAGGATGGAGAACATCTTTGATTATTACCACTATTATGAGGTAAGAAAATTATCATTAGCTGCTGCTCAATTTACTGACAGTGCTTTGTCTTGGTGGAACAGAGATGTTTCAGAAAGAAGAAGGCATAGACATGCTCAGATCAACAACTGGTCAGATATGCGGTTCAGCCTAAGGAAGAGGTATGTACCAGCCTATTACCACCGAGAGTTGCAAAGGAGATTCCGCAAGCTCTCTCAAGGGAACAAGTCCGTGGAAGAATACTATGATGAGTTTGAGATCCTTAAGAACCGGCTGGAAGTAGAAGATCCACCAGAAACCTTAATGGCTCAGTTCATGGACGGACTTCAAGACAGAATTGCTAGGAAAGTGGAGAGGCAAGTATACCACGACATGGAAGAGCTTCTACACTTGGCCATCTAAGCTGAACAACATATCAAGAGGAAGACAGCCTCTACCAACAGAAGCAAGATTACTTGGACCCCACAAGCTCAGAGAAACGTGGACAAAGGAAAGTCCATAGAAGTGGACTCACGGTTCAAGAAATCTGCACCAGAAACATCCAAAGGGTCCAAATCCGAGCAAGGTAAGTTCCCTACTCAGCAACACACTAGAGCTCGTGACATTACTTGTTTTAAGTGTCAGGGTAAAGGACATTATGCAAGAGACTGTCCAAACCAGATGGTTACTATCCTTACACCCAATGGAGAATATGAGTCTGAAGATGAAGCAGAAATGGAGCAAGAATTTTCAGAAGATGATGTGACCAACTATCCTGAAACTGGAGAGTTACTTGTAGTAAGGAGAGCACTCAGCACACTTTGTGATTCAGAAACCTTGCAAAGGGAAAACATCTTCCACTCAAGATGCACAATCAACTCTAAGGTATGTAGTTTGATTATTGATGGAGGATCATGCACTAATGTAGCTAGCAAGTATTTGGTTGAAAAGCTAGGTTTGCAGAAGACCAAGCATCCCCATCCCTACAAACTGAGATGCTTGGTCTTCTGCAAACCTAGCTTTTCAACCAAATACTTGCTAGCTACATTAGTGCATGATCCTCCATCAATAATCAAACTACATACCTTAGAGTTGATTGTGCATCTTGAGTGGAAGATGTTTTCCCTTTGCAAGGTTTCTGAATCACAAAGTGTGCTGAGTGCTCTCCTTACTACAAGTAACTCTCCAGTTTCAGGATAGTTGGTCACATCATCTTCTGAAAATTCTTGCTCCATTTCTGCTTCATCTTCAGACTCATATTCTCCATTGGGTGTAAGGATAGTAACCATCTGGTTTGGACAGTCTCTTGCATAATGTCCTTTACCCTGACACTTAAAACAAGTAATGTCACGAGCTCTAGTGTGTTGCTGAGTAGGGAACTTACCTTGCTCGGATTTGGACCCTTTGGATGTTTCTGGTGCAGATTTCTTGAACCGTGAGTCCACTTCTATGGACTTTCCTTTGTCCACGTTTCTCTGAGCTTGTGGGGTCCAAGTAATCTTGCTTCTGTTGGTAGAGGCTGTCTTCCTCTTGATATGTTGTTCAGCTTAGATGGCCAAGGAGCTAGAAAAACAAGTCCAAGAGCTCATGTCAAAAGGATACATCAGAGTCCAAGAGTCCAAGAGTTCCTGTCCTTCTAGTGCCAAAGAAAGATGGTTCATGGAGGATGTGTGTTGATTGCAGAGCTGTCAACAATATAACCATCAAGTACAGGCATACCATCCCAAGACTTGATGACATGCTGGATGAACTCAATGGAGCCACTATCTTCTCCAAGATTGATCTAAGAAGTGGTTATCACCAAGTGAGGATGAAAGAAGGAGATAAGTGGAAAACTGCCTTCAAGACCAAGAGAGGGTTGTATGAATGGCTTGTGATGCCATTTGGCCTCACCAACGCCCCCAGCACATTCATGAGGCTCATGAACCATGTCTTAAGGGCATACATCAGTAAGTTTGTAGTTGTCTATTTTGATGACATACTGATTTACAGCACTTTCTTAGAAGATCATCTCAAACATCTAGAACAGGTTCTTGAAACACTTAGGTTGGAGAATTTTTATGCTAATCTTAAGAAATGCACTTTTTGCACTGATCAAGTTGTGTTTTTAGGATTTGTTGTAAGCTCTCAGGGTTTGAAAGTTGATGAAGAGAAGATAAGGGCTATACAAGAGTGGCCAACTCCATCAACTATTGGACATGTAGAAGTTTCCATGGGCTGGCAAGTTTCTACAGAAGATTTGTCAAAGATTTCAGCACCATTGCAGCCCCACTCACGTCAGTCATCAAAAAGAATGTTGTATTCAAGTGGGGAGAAGCACAAGAAGAGGCGTTCAACAAGCTTAAACACAGCCTCACCCATGCACCAGTACTGGTATTACCTAATTTTGATCAGACTTTTGAGATTGAATGTGATGCTTCAGGAACTGGTATAGGAGCTGTCTTGACTCAAGGAGGACGTCCAGTAGCCTTCTTTAGTGAGAATTTCAATGGAGCAGCCTTGAACTACCCCACTTATGACAAGGAGCTTTATGCTTTGGTGAGATCTCTAGAAACTTGGCAACACTATTTATTATCTAAAGAGTTTGTCATTCATACAGATCATGAGACTCTTAAATACTTAAGAGGACAAACTACACTTAAGAAGAGACATGCCAAATGGCTGGAGTTTGTAGAAACATTCCCTTACATTATCAAGTACAAGAAGGGAAAAGAAAACATAGTGGCTGATTCTCTTTCCAGGCGCTATGCTCTCATCACCACTATGGAGGCTAAGGTAATGGGTTTTGAACATATTAAGTTGCAATATGAGACAGACCCTGATTTTGCAAATACATACAAAGAATGCTACAAAGGAGCTGTAGGTCCATTCTATCAGCATGAAGGTTTCTTTTTCAGAGACAAGAGATTGTGTATTCCACAAGGTTCCATGCGAGATTTGCTGTTAAGAGAATCACATTGAGGTGGTTTAATGGGAAACTTTGGAGTAGACAAGAAGTTGAGCATTGTAGTGGAGCACTTCTTCTGGCCTCATCTTAAAAGAGATGTTGAGCGGTTCTGTTCCAAGTGCATCATCTGCCTTAAAGAAAAATCCAGGTCATACCCTCATGGTCTTTATCTTCCATTGCCTATACCTAATATGCCTTGGGAAGATGTTTCTACGGATTTTGTACTAGGGTTGCCCAAGATAAGGAACAAGGACTCCATCTTTGTGGTGGTAGACCGATTCTCTAAGACGGCACACTTCATACCTTGTGCAAAGACCAATGATGCTACACAGACAGCTGACTTGTTCTTCAAGGAGGTGGTACGTCTACATGGTCTACCATGGACCATTGTCTCAGATAGAGACACCAAATTCCTCAGCCACTTCTGGAAAACGCTTTGGAGGAAGCTAGGGACGAAGTTGCTATTCTCCACAACATGCCATCCCTAAACAGATGGCCAGACTGAAGTTGTCAACCGCACATTATCAACCCTTTTGAGGGCCACCATCGGTAACAACTTGAAAAATTGGCTTGACTGTTTACCATTTGTTAAGTTTGCTTATAACCGTGTCCTATAATCTGCTACTAAATTCTCTCCTTTTGAGATTGTTTACGGTTTTAAGCCTCTCACACCATTGGACCTTTCTCCACTTCCACAAAATGAGCATGCCAGCCAAGATGGAGAGAGGAAGGCTGAGTTTATTAAGAAGTTGCACCTCGAGGCAAAGGAGAATGTAGAGAAGAAAACACTTCAGTACAAGAGAAAAGCAGACAAAGGGAGGAAAGAAGTCACCTTTCAACCAGGAGATTAGGTGTGGTTGCACATGAGGACAGAACGTTTTCCCACTCAAAGGAAGTCCAAAATTTTGCCAAGAGGAGATGGACCATTCAGGATGTTAGAACGTGTCAATGATAATGCCTACAAGCTGGAGCTGCCAGGTGAGTTATACATTTCTCCCACTTTCAATATTACTTATTTATCTCCTTTTGATGTGGCAGAAACAGCTCTGAGGTCAGAACCCTCTCAAGAGGGAGGGAATGATGCGGACATTAAACCTGAAGTTGTGATTCCCACCATGGGGTTTCCACCAAGGACCAGAGCTGGTACAAAAAGACTTCAAGAAGAGTATAATCAAGGTGTGGAGAGTCTAATAAGCCAACAAGCACTTGAAGAAATAACGGACCAACTAGACAAGCTTGCCATCACTTCAAAGGACACTTCATAGGAGACACTTGAAGACCACATCACTCAAGTTCATGAGACACACCAGCAGGACGGTCCAAACATCAAATTCCACTCACATGAAGAAGCTTGGCCGGTTTTATCATCCAACCAAGGAACCACCTTGTTTTCCATCAAACCGAGCTGAATCAAAGCAAAGGAGAGATCAAACCGGATTTCCAAATTCATCAATCCGCCCAGAGCAAACCAAGGTAAGTTTTTGAATCATTAATATCATATTTTGACTAATCCTTGTGTTTATCTTGTTTGATCTTAACAGCTAATTCCCTTAAAATTAGCAATCTTTTATTTATGAACTTTTGTATTTCTTGCTTTGATTTTTCCTTTGATTTTGCATTTTTGATTCTTGCATTAATTCTTGTAATAAATTGGCCAAGGAAGCCCTCAGCTGCTTGAACCATATATAAGGTTCCATTCAGCTATGTATTTTTCACACTTGATTAATAAGAAAAACCCTTTTTGTTGTTCTTTCAGAATTGCAAACAAAAACCAGAGTTCTTTGAGATTGTGTGAGAAGCCTTTCTCTTGAGTTCTTGACTTATCTCTGCTTATTCCATAAAGCTGAGTGGCGTCCCTCATTCCACCATCCTTCCATTTTATCCACTGATCAACCTGAAAGAGACTTCAGTCCAGCAGTTTGATTCCATCACCATCCACTTCGATCATCCTTTGAAAAAGTAGAAAGAAACCTCAGTCCAGCTGCTTTGTTTCCATCCATTCACCTATCAATTATAAGATCATACCCCCTTGATCTTATATCAGCATCTCTACACGATTCAGCTTCAACAGTGTTCATAAATGCTGTAGCCCCGGGAGTTAGCTTGCGTCTGGAGTTGGTTTCAGGTCATTCCCATCAGCGGTTAGAAAGTTACAAAAGTTTTCGTGAAAACGCCCATCCACATCGATCAACAGCATCGGTCAAGATTGACCAATGTGATCCACCCGAGAGTTTGAAGATTCTCATCGATCAACAGCATCGGTCAAGACTAACCGATGTGATCCATCCGAGAGTTTGAAGATTCACACCGGTCAGGCACATCGGTCATCAGCTGACCGATGTCAAGCAACCGAAGGACCATAATGACCGAAGATCAGCTCATATGAGGTGTTTGCATTCGGATTTGGCCTTAGCGTTCTTCATCAACTTTGTAGAAACTTGAGTTAGCTTGCGTTTGGTATTGGTTTCGAGACATTCCTGTTGGTGGTTAAAGAGTTATGGCTAATAGAGTCAACACATGTCCATCTGGAGTTTCGACCGATCATCTTGACTGACTTGAAGATCAGCCTTGACGAAAGGTTTCCATCCTTATTCAGATTCTGCACTCTTCGTGAAGGTTGTAGCCAAGTAAGTTAGATTTATGTAGGACTTAGTTTTATGTAGGAGTTAGATTGAGAAAGAGACTCAAAACTCTTATATCAGGCACCCCAAAAGAGGAGATAGCCAAGGATGCATGTGTTTTCCGCGACATACAGGAGGTCTGGGACGAGTATGACACGCTGTTCTACATTGCATGGCTTAATGTGAAGATTCTACCCACCAGATTCGCAGAAAACAAGGTAATGTAGCAGATGGGCATTAAGGAAGAGGTTATGCGGGTTCTAAGGAGGATTGGCATGAGTACTATGGCCAATAGACAATATGATATCTTCTCTGATCTAGTCTGCCATTTCCTCGCCACCGTTCGAGTTTACTACAAGAATGAGCTGGCCAAGACCACACAGCAGGGCACTCTCACGTTTCTGATCAGAGGAGTGCGTTACATGATCAGTCTTTTTGAGCTCTGCGAGATTTATGGTTTTGACCAGTATCCAACAGGTGTTCTCACGCATTCGCAGTGGTCTTACATACAGACCTTCTGGTCCAAGTTCGGGAATGGGAGTTATTAGTCCAAGACGAGCACTCAGACCGAGGTCAGGCACCCAATGGTGCTCTACATTCTGCGCCTTATAGACAACACCATTCTCTGTAAGTCTGCACTGAGCAAGATGTGTGTGAGTGAGCTCATTTTGCTGTTTTATGGATTTGCTGCGATGCTTGATGATGAGATTCCGATGGAGAGTATGATCCTCGCCAACTTGGGTGTGCTGTTTGCAGAGCATTTGGTCTCGCTGAAGACCAAGCTATTCACGAGATCAGGAGCCAAGATGGAGAGCATTGGCAGCCTTCTCACGCCTATCTATCAGCACTTCGAGACCGATACAAAGCCATACAGGATTGTCACTGCGCGAGCCCTTATGGATGAGGCACACTTGGGACATGCGACTTGGCTTAAGACAAGGTTGATTTGGTGTTTTACTACTCCTTCTGGGGAGTATGTGGGCATGCAGTTGCCCAACCAGGAGCTTACTATGATCCAGGGCGATCCACTTCAGCTGTGATTTCAGCCTGACCCGACTTTTCTGCGATCGCTTGTGCCCACATGACGCCATCGAGGAGCTTCTGTTGGCGCTTCTTCTTTTGCTGCTGCGGATCAGGCTGGACTATCACGACGCCAGCCACTGCCCACGCCAGACATTCCGAGTGTTAGGCGTCCTTCTGCTCCTCCCACTCCTATGGATATGACCGCTTTTCAGGGATATGTCATCCAGGGCGTCGACAGTCACTGGAATGTTGTCGCCACTGTCAGTAACTGCGGTTGTGTTCACCCTACTCCACCTCATAAAGGATGACTCTGAGGATGAAAACTAGTTCTTTTACTTATCCTGGTAACATGTTCATTCTCTTGAGTCAGTTTTTCCCTTTTACTTATCCTGGTAACATGTTTATTTTAGAGGAAAAAATAGAGATGCTATATTTTCCTCCAAATATAGAGAAAAAATAGGTATCTCTATATTTTTCTCTAAAATTGAGGTATTCCTCTAAAATAGAGGTAGATTGGAGAGAAATTAACCTCTATTTTAGAGGAAAAAATAGCAAAATGGATTAGAGATGGTCTTAAGTCTAGGGGAGGTGGTTACTCATATTGTGTTCTGTTTTGAGAGTCTTTTAGTTGTGTCAAAAACCTGTTTTATTAAGTCAAATTTTTGTTGAAACTGTCAGTTTTTCTTGGAACTAACCACAAAACATTGATGCTTACAAGAACCATTACCACATTTGTTGATTACAAGTCTTACTAAGTAAAACATCATAGGTAGATCAATCTAGCAAAGAAGGTTTAGGTGCTTAGAGAATATGGTAAATTTATTGCTGACTCCACCTTAATGAACATTAAACTTCTC
The DNA here is from genome assembly GCA_911865555.2 of Thlaspi arvense. Classification (NCBI taxonomy): domain Eukaryota; kingdom Viridiplantae; phylum Streptophyta; class Magnoliopsida; order Brassicales; family Brassicaceae; genus Thlaspi; species Thlaspi arvense. The sequence goes on along the minus strand of OU466861.1, from coordinate 35,351,002 downwards.
ATCTAGGGGCTTGATATTCATTGATCTTGATTCTCTCTTTCAAACACTGGCAAGAATGTTTAGGTACAGTCTCTCTTTGATCTTCCCTGATACAGCTTTTAGAGCATAAGTCTATAGAATGGTGCACACGAACCTGTCTCCTCACAAGGAACACAAATAGTAAACACTCATGAACATATCTCCTCACAAGGAACACAAGTAATGAGTAGCACCAATTCCTAGACTATAAAAAATGAGAAAAGAAACATCAATTATCGAAAAGAAAAAAATTAGATCAAGGGAAGAGAAAATAGAAGAGCTGTATTGAGATTGACTTGTTTTGTAATTAGGAAGGGAAAGAATCTACAAGTGATTTGACTGATAAATCCTTGATGAGATATCACCCTCAAATAAATGAAAGGAGTTAACAGTAGAGATTTCAAATTTCTTGAAGGTGATTAGACTGTATTTGAGAGATTGCTAAGCTTGTGATAAGTATACTGAAATATTATCTTGTGTTGGCTCTGTGGTATGTGGATTCAAAAGTATTGATCAATGTGGCATTCCTAAGGTTAGCCGGCTGTTTCTGTTTTCAAACCTTGACTCTGTTCTTAGTCTTATGTTTGCTTGAGGAAAAGCAAAAGCTAAGTCTGGGGGAGTTGATATATCATGGTTTTTATGGTTTTTAACCATGATATAAGTCCTTTTTATTGAGTCTTTTTGGTCTTTTTTAGAGTCCTAGTAGAATCTCTACATGTTAATGCATGTTTGGAGCATAATTGGAGGTTTTGGAGTGTTTTAGATCAAAGAAAGAATTCTTCCTGAACGAAGCAACATGAAGGCGTGATATTGCACTGGTAACGATCGTCACCACGTAATGGCTGACGCTCGACACCCACATCCGAAGAGGAAACACGCGACTAATTAAAAGATGGAGGAAGATTTGCACTTTTGGCCCAGAAGTTCTATGATTTACAAAAGCATCCCACTCGTTTCTTAGTCTGTATATTAGGTTTTTCAGCTATTCTTTTGTTTGTATCTGATTTTCTAGAGAGATTTGATTTCAGAGCATTGAGGGAGACAAATCTTGTACTCTTTTAGAGGAAATTTTGAACTCTTATATCTCTACTTTTATCTATTTTATGCAGTATTATTCGGCTATGATTTGTGCATTCATATCCATGTCTGAGTAGTTTGTTAGTTAGGCTGGATCATTTAAAGGTTGATGATGAGTTTGTAGATTTATTTTACTGTTAGGAATAATCCATTAGTTGTTCATCTTGATTTGCACATATCTCGTTTTTAGGATTAGTAATCCAGAAATCGCATTCTAGGTTATTTAATAGATGTGAGGGCATTGTTAATCACCATAACTAGTCTTTGATAAGCAAAATTAATATCTGCAAAGAGATTTGATTTAGGAATTTTGTGAACAATCGAACCTGATTTAATGCTTGTTTGAATTATTAGAATTTGCAAAGAGATTTGAAAGTCCAGAATTTAGGCATATATGACTTCTGCAACGAGAGTTGATTGGTTTTAAATCATTGTTTCGAGTTCTAGACGGTTTTAATAATATCATGATAGTTTACATTCTGCATTCTCGGATTCAACCTGCGAATTATTTTTGCCAAACGTTTTAGTCTCTTGAATCTCAAGAATATCCAATAACCGCCTGCTTTGTTTTAATTTAGTTGTTTTGATTTACATTCATCTGGTTTGACTTAGCATAATCTGAATCTAAAATTTGTAGTGTAGTAGCTTACTCCCTTGGGATTCGATAACCCTAAGTGCTACAATTGCATTGCTGTACATTTGCAGTAGTACTCTAAATTGGGTAAAAATAGACCCCTATCACCAACTGATATGAGCATGGGGACATATAACCTAGAAGATGAGCATGTAGCCGTTGGAAAACAAGATCAAGACCAGAAGGAGGTTGAAGAAGTTCTTAAAGTGCAAGGAGGTCCAATGACCCGAGCAAAGACTAAGGCATTTCAAAATGCCTTAGAGGTTCTACTTAATCAGTTTAAGTATGAATCAAGTACTAAGGAGGCTACACGTTCCACATTGGTCTGCATTGTAGCCGGGGACTAAGCTAGTGGGTTTGTGGGACATTTTGTGCTCTTTTTCCCTTAGTGAGTTTTGTCCCATTGGGTTTTCTCACTAAGGTTTTTAACGAGGCAAGTGTTCCAACAATGTCATTGCCCATTAAGCTTAGCCTTGTTCCAAGCCCACTTCTTTCTACCATCCGTGGCTTGGATGTGTCTAGGTTCATTTCATTGTTTTTAGTTGTTTCTTTCCTTGTAGTTTGTGATATTTTGAACAAGAGTCATGCATGGTTTGTCAAGGGGGTTTGTCCCAAGACCAACTTATTGCTCTCTTGTTGTCCGTTCTTCTTCCTCTCTCTCTTCTCTCCTTAAAACCGTGTGTTAGTTGTTTTTGTTGTTTCATCTATCTTTGAATAAAATTTTCTTTGCAAAATAGATCATCTCTCTTGGTGCGTCATATCCTTGAGAAATCCTACTTAGAACTCTAGGTGCGTCATATCCTTGTGTTCTAGTAGTTTTGTATCAAGAGCCTTCCATCCCTCTTGCTACATTCCATCTTCACTTCTGTCCCCACGTTTCCCATTCAATTAAAACAACCTCTTACCACCGTTCGGATCATTCCACCAACTCACGTCAAGTAGTTCGTAACTTAGCTTGAAAGGATCGATCATTAGCCGGGATCATATCAAGTGGTATCAGAGAAAACCTTCCAAAGCTAAGTTTTCTGATCCGATCCGTCCTTATTTCAATATTTTGACTCTTCATCTACTGTCGAAAATATTTTTTAAAATTATTGTACATCACGGTTTTGATCTCTTGTATTTCATAAAATTATTTTTAAAATAATTTAGAATTTTTTTTATAAATTCTAATCTACCTAAGAACTACTTACTGCGAGAGAAATTTAGTTTTTCAGGAGCAATGGCCGGGGAAGATGACCCGGAACCTTCAGCCGTACGTGCTCAGAGGATTTTGGTCGAAGCTCTCACGGCTGAGATGAAAAAAATGTTACAAGTTGAGGTAGAAAAGATCAGACAAAGCTATGAACATAGAGAAACGGTTCAGAGACGCCAAGGCAAAGAAACCGCGAGAGAAGACGAACAAGAAGGGCAGGCTAGTGGAGATCAGACTGATCAATACTACAAAAGCAGTAGCTCCTCTAAAAGTGGCCGTAGAAGTTCTAGACAAGGTAGAGAATGTGTGCAAGACAACTTGGCCGATTTAAAGTTGAAGATTCCCACTTTTCACGGCAAGTGTGATCCGGATGCCAACCTTGAGTGGGAAAAGAAGATAGAACTGGTATTCAACGTTCAACATTACACTGAGGAGAACCGTGTTAAAGTGGCGGCCACAGAGTTCTACGACTATGCCCTAAGCTGGTGGGATCAAATCGTCACAACCAGAAGGAGAAACCAAGAGTATCCGGTTACAACTTGGAACGAGATAAGAAACTTGATGAGGAAACGGTTTGTTCCGAGCATTACCATCGCAAGCTACATCAGAGGCTTCGGAGATTGACGCAAGGCAACTGTTCTGTGGAGGAATATTTTCAGGAAATGGAAACACTAATGCTTCATGCGGATATCTTGGAGGACAGGGAAGCTATGATGGCTAGGTTCCTCGGAGGCCTTAACCGAGAGATTCAGGACCGCCGAGAGACACAACATTATGTCAACTTAGAAGAAATTCTTTATAAAGCAGTGTTGTTTGAACAGAAAGTCAAGAGAAAAGGGTCGTACCGTTCGGGCTCTAGTACCGGACCAAACAGTCGGACAGTTTATCCGCGGGACGACAGAAACTCGTACCGGTCAGCATACCCGCAGAATCAGCCGAGAGAGGATAAGCCGATCAGTTCCAAATCCGAAACTGTCCAACCATATGGGAAACCTAAGAAGGCTAATACCAAGGCTCGTGATGTAAAATGTTTCAAATGCCAAGGCCGTGGACATTACGCCAATGAGTGCATCAACAAACGTGTTATGGTGTTACTAGAAAACGGTGACATAGAATCAGAGGATGAGCAACAAGAAGAAATAGAGGAGGAACATGAGTTATTGCCAGTACAAGGAGAGTTGCTTGTAGCAAGAAGGACATTGACCGTGCAAAGCAAGCCAGAGGAACAAGATCAGCATGAGAATCTGTTTCACACTCGTTGCTTGGTTCAGGGAAAGGTTTGCAGTTTGATCATAGACGGTGGGAGTTGTGCTAATGTGGCAAGCAGTATCATGGTGAAGAAGCTGAGTTTGCAAGCTACTCCTCACCCCAGCCCGTATAAGCAACATTGGTTGAATGATAAAGGAGAAATGAAAGTCACCGAACAAGTCTTAGTACCACTGGCCATAGGTGAGTATAAAGATGAGATACTTTGTGATGTGCTACCTATGGAAGCAAGTCATATCCTGCTAGGGAGGCCGTGGCAATCTGACCGCCGGGTGATACATGATGGATTTTCCAACCGGCACTCCTTTGAGTTTAAGGGTAAGAAGAATACTTTGATTCCCATGACTCCTCAAGAAGTCTACAACGATCAGAAACACACCTTGAGGTCAGCCAAACATTTAAACTTCTTTGCTAAGGCTGGACAGGTTAAGAAAGCTTTATACTCCGAAACACCTATGCTGTTAATTGTTTATAAAGAAACATTAACCACCATGGCTGATCTTACAACGGTGTATCCGAGTGAAATGCAAACTCTTTTGCAGGATTATGAAGATGTCTTTCCAGAAGAGACACCAACGGGACTACCTCCCATCCGGGGTATAGAACACCAAATAGACTTCACTCCCGGGGCATCATTGCCAAACCGTCCCTCCTACCGTACCAACCCCGTGGAGACCAAAGAACTACAGAAGCAGGTGGATGAACTGATGGCCAAGGGACATATCCGTGAAAGCATGAGCCCTTGTGCGGTACCAGTACTTCTAGTTCCAAAGAAAAACGGTAGCTGGAGGATGTGTGTTGACTGCCGTGCAATCAACAATATCACGGTGAAGTATCGCCATCCCATTCCTAGGCTAGATGACATGTTAGATGAATTGCATGGTTCTAATATTTTCTCCAAAATTGATTTAAAAAGTGGTTACCACCAGATCAGAATGAAAGAGGGGAATGAATGAAAAACCGCATTCAAAACCAAACATGGTTTATATGAATGGCTGGTTATGCCATTCGGATTGATTAATGCCCTTGGCACTTTTATGAGTTTAATGAATCATGTTCTTAGGGCGTATATAGGCATCTTTGTGGTGGTTTATTTTTATGACATCCTTGTTTATACCAAAGGTCTAGAAGAGCATAACACATTAGACTAGTGCTTGATTTGCTCAGACAAGAAAAACTATATGCTAACCTTAAGAAGTGTACTTTCTGCACTTCTAGTCTTGTTTTTCTTGGTTTTGTAGTAAGCTCAGAAGGAGTCAAAATGGATGAGGAAAAAGTGAAGGCCATCCGTGACTGGCCAAGTCCTAAGACCGTAGGAGAAGTAAGGAGTTTCCATGGCCTAGCCGGCTTTTATAGGAGATTCGTGAGGGACTTTAGAACTATAGCTGCCCCACTCACCGAAGTCATCAAAAAGGAAGTTGGGTTCAAGTGGGAAACGGCTCAAGAAGAGGCTCTCCAAAGCCTAAAAGAGAAGCTTACTAACGCCCCTGTTCTTATATTGCCTAATTTCTTAAAGACTTTTGAGATTAAGTGTGATGCATCAGGAATAGGTATTGGCGCTGTTCTAATGCAAGACAAGCAACCCATAGCATTTTTTAGTGAGAAGCTTGGAGGAGCCATGCTCAACTATCTGACATATGATAAGGAGTTGTACGCCTTGGTGAGAGCCTTACAAACGTGGCAACACTACCTCTGGCCTAAAGAATTTGTTATTCACACGGACCATGAGTCCCTCAAACACCTCAAAGGTCAGCAAAAGCTCAACAAAAGGCACGCAAGGTGGGTTGAATTCATAGAAACCTTCCCATATGTCATAAAATACAAACAAGGTAAAGACAATGTGGTTGCCGATGCATTATCAAGAAGGGAAGCACATGGTGGCGGTTTAGTGGGTTACTTTGGCGTAGCAAAAACCTTAGAAGTAATGAAAGATCATTTCTATTGGTCACACATGAGACGAGATGTTGAGAGAATTTGCGGGAGAAGCAATACTTGTAAACAAGCCAAGTCCAAGGTCCAAAAACACGATGAGTCGGATTTGAGGTCAAATCCTTTTCAAGAAGGAGGGGATGATATGAGCATGGGGACATCTAACCTAGAAGATGAGCATGTAGCTGTTGGAAAACAAGATCAAGACCAGAAGGAGGTTGAAGAAGTTCTTAAAGTACAAGGAGGTCCAATGACCCGAGCTAAGACTAAGGCATTTCAAAATGCCTTAGAGGTTCTACTTAAGCAGTTTAAGTATGAATCAAGTACTAAGGAGGCTACACGTTCCACATTGGTCTGCATTGTAACCGGGGACTAAGCTAGTGGGTTTGTGGGACATTTTGTGCTCTTTTTCCCTTAGTGAGTTTTGTCCCATTGGGTTTTCTCACTAAGGTTTTTAGCGAGGCAAGTGTTCCCACAATGTCATTGCCCATTAAGCTTAGCCTTGTTCCAAGCCCACTTCTTTCTACCATTCGTGGCTTGGATGTGTCTAGGTTCATTTCATTGTTTTTAGTTGTTTCTTTCCTTGTAGTTTGTGATATTTTGAACAAGAGTCATGCATGGTTAGTCAAGGGGTTTTGTCCCAAGACCAAATTATTGCTCTCTTGTTGTCCATTCTCCTTCCTCCTCTCTCTCTTCTCTCCTTAAAACCGTGTGTTAGTTGTTTTTGTTGTTTCATCTATCTTTGAATAAAATTTCCTTTGCAAAATAGATCATCTCTCTTGGTGCGTCATATCCTTGAGAAATCCTACTTAGAACCCTAGGTGCGTCATATCCTTGTGTTCAAGTAGTTTTGTATCAAGAGCCTTCCATCTCTCTTGCTACATTCCATCTTCACTTCTTTCCCCACTTTTCCCATTCAATTAAAGCAACCTCTTACCACCGTTCGGATCATTCCACCAAATCACGTCAAGTAATTCGTAACTTAGCCTGAAAGGATCGATCATTAGCCGGGATCATATCACCAACCCACCTGCTCCCTTGGCACACAGAACGAATGGGACAGGATGGGGAAGACCTGTATAAAAAGAGGCCAACGAGATGAGAAGAAGGGGGAGAGGACCGGCGGCAAGGGCCAGGGAAAGAGACCGAAGATAAAAGAGGGAGAGAGAAAACACAATCTTGAGAGAGACACGGAGATCAAAGGAGAGACCACTAGGGGCTCGGTCTAAAGATGGAGGGTCTAACCCAGTCTAGGGAAAACCCTGCACTGCCACGCAGCGTAATCAAAAGGGAACGCCTATGTTCTCCGCGATAACGCTAAACAAGATAAGTCATCCTTGAACTTGGAACCCTGCCTTTATACTCGCTGCCGTTCATTTCGTTATAGAACCCTTCCAAAACACCTTCCAAACAGAAAGATGCCCCGATCCCCGAACGAGGCATCTAACCTTAAACCCATAGAATCACCCTCATGAGTATTTGTTCCCAGTAGGACATCATTGACTTGGGTGTCGGAGAAGCTTTGGGAGAGAAATCCCCTTTGGTCCTCCTAAAGGCCCGGCTGACCGCTTATGTAGTGCTCGCATGACTCGAATAGGCTCTCGCTGGTGCCCATATGACATGAACAGGCTTTCACCCCAGAACGGCTTGTTTGCCTTAGTATTTGGTCTTGTCTTGTTTAATTTTGATCTTTGCTTGTTTGCTTTCTCTTGTTAATGATTGCTTCAAGTTGTTTGGTTCATTTAGGTTGTTAGATATCAAATCTTCTCTGTTTCTGCTTGGATTAAGAATTCTATTTCATTCATGTTTCTTTGAATAATCCCCTTTATGGAACATTTCTCCCATGGACCGTAGAGGGGACACAAGCAAGGAGATGGCGGCACCTGGTTTGCAAAGAATTCTTCAGGAGGAAGGAGGAGGGATAACACGAAGAAAGAGTTTGGTAGCTAAAAGACAATATGAAATATAAGGTTTTACATGTTACGACTCGTCCGGGGATTGGGGCATCTTTCTGTTTAGAAGGTGTTTCAGAAGGTTTTATAACGAAATGAACGACAGCGAGTATAAAGGCAAGGTTCCAAGTTAAAGGAGGACTTATCTTGTTTGGCTTTATCGCTGAGAACAGGGGCGTTCCCTTTTGATTATGCTGCGTGGCAGCGCAGGGTTTTCCCTAGACTGAGTTGGACCCTCCATCTTTAGATAGAGCCCTTAGTGGAAGAATTAACACTAAGCTATCATGAATCAAGCATCTAGTTCCCTAAATCTAACTCATCTCAATTCTTAGATGAACTACTCACTAATCAGGGTGAAAACCATCAAACCATAAAGAAAAGAGAGGTTAATCATGATTAGAAAAAAAAAATATGATGGGAAATACAAACTATTATTGAAATCAAACAAAGATCGTGATACAAAACTGATTAAGAACAAAAGGGGAAAGAAACCAATAGATAAAGAGATGATCCCAAAAATTTAGGGATTTTCGTATTTATTGGGATCCTTAGCGGAGTGACAAAATTGTAAATAAATGGTCTTTGGAGGGGCTCATGTCGGGCATGCTGATCGACATTATGGTCGACATGAAGTCTCGGGTCTCCTGCTTGGTTATTTTGCCCGACATCTTGCTCGATGTAATGTGTCATGTCTCAGTGCTCGACATCAAGTCCGACATTGACCATCATCTTGCAAGCTAGCCGATGTTAACCTCCGAGCTCAACATTCAGTCCGACATTTAGCTCGGATACATGCTTCTTTAACTCTTCTTGACTGGGACACCTCTTGGTTAACTCTTATCACTCCCACAACCATCCAAAAGCTCCAAAGGTACCTGAATGCACTCCAAAATGCAAGAGAAATTCAAACTATACTTTAAATGCAACCTAAGTCTAAAAGATAAGGAAAATAGGACTAAAGAGAAGAAAAACAAACAAGAAGATGCCTAAACATGTTCTAAATGCAACTTTAAATTATATAAATATAAGGGATATCACTATATAATTACCTAACCTATGTTGACTCAAAGGCGATCCAACGACTACATGAGAATCTAACCTCGTCGATCAAATCCAACACATATTGCCTAAAGAAGTCCGAAAGAAGAGTCCTCACATTTTCTCTCGCAATAGTGTTTAGGCTAGAAAGCAAAGGTTTGGTTTAAATGATTAAAGATACTTGGACTAGCAGAGAGTTGTAGAATGGGGAAAGAATGTCCAAGTCAAATCATAGAGTTGTGATTCGAGCATAGCATGATTATTGCAATTCAAAATTTTTGATTCAAGTTCAAAGAGGGAAAAAGGTTCAAATCACAAAGCATCAGCCTAGGCGAAATTCTAAACCGTGAATTCTAGGTATGGTGCTGCCTTTTATTTCAGTTTTCAAACGAGGTTCATTAAATAAGTAGAGATGAAGGCGTTGAATTCATGTCATGGCAATGGCATCTAAACGATTTACACCTTAAAAAAACTGAAAATATTCAAAGTCCTAAACGAATGCAACTAGATGTCTTCTTTTTGTGAAATAGATTTTTAAAATTGTTTACCAATTTTTATGTTTTTTCAATGCACATAGATGAATGTACCTAGAGCTATATAAATGCATGTGACACCTATGTATACTCCTCCAAACTTAAATCACACAGTACTCGTGTGAGAGAAATAAGAGAGAGTATGGGTAAATTTTACTAAAGAAGCAGGTAAACAAGAAAATTGTAAAAATAAAACTATGTGCTAGGTTTGGAGCTTTGTACCTAACCGATCAGCTCAGGTAGGGATGAGCTGTACTCCCTGGAGGAGTCTGTTGGGTCACTCGATTCAGGGGTAGGAGACTTGGTTGAAGCCCTCTTCTTGGACTCCATCTTGTCTGCATAGGAGGATTGGCTTGGTTGTACAATAATGTGCTCCATCAGGATCTGGCCGGTGGGTTTCCTTGCTGAGAATGGGAACTGGTCTCTGCCATTATTTTCGCTGTCATCACTCTCGTCTTCTTCTTCTTCCTCACTAGCTTCCTCCGGTTCTTTCCCTTTCCTACTATCTTTGGGTGAAGTTCTGACCTGCCTTTGAATGTCACGACGTGGGAGAGGGGAGGACGTTGTGCAGCTGAGCTTCTTGGTAAGCATTTTTACTTGTCCCGAGAGATCTTTTACCGTCTTCACCAGCTTTTTGATAGTCCGGTCCAGCCATTTATTCCAACGCCAGAGTAGATTGACTTATGTGTGGGCGTTCTTCAGCGATCTGTCCGAGGCTAGGGTCGCGGGCTTGAAGTGGTACCTTTCTGATCCTTGTAAGGGGAAGCCAAATGCGTTAGTTGTTTCGTTGTAGCCTTCTTTGTGACTCTCATCCGCATTACCTTCTGTATCACCTTGACATTGCTGTCGAGTCTCCGATTTCAGGCACCGGGTGGGGTCTGTGAGTTAACAAGTAGCATGCATGTGGTTCGAAGTACAGGCTGTTCTGAGCTCGGATGTCTGTGAGGGCCGGAATGGGAAGGAGGAGAATAGCAGCTTGATTAGATAGAAGGCTGAACAAGTATTGGTGGCTGTCCCCCACCTTCTCTTTGAGGTAATTTATCTTCCCCAAGTACTTGATGTCTATCCATACTATCCTGTGCGTTCCCTCTTCCATATTGATGTTAACTCCTCGCAAGATGGCCGTTACTATGCCCCTACATCCAATCTGAGGCTTACTGCTTGTTGTAGTCGTCATCCACGATTTGTACTTTAGCAGCTCCTTGAGCAATACTGTGATGAGACCGGTTCTACACATGCCTCCCCTGAGCTCAACCCCGAGGTGTGTTCTCCCAAGGAGATTTGATATCTCCATTATTCATATCATCTTAGCATGCATTCATCACTAGTTTTAGTCTTTTAACATAAATATTTTGCTTCTTCTTGTCCCATTTGCATACATTTAAGAGTTAGCATAGATTTAGGTGTAGCATTGTATTTTGCTTGCATTTGGAGTTTTATTCAGGTACTAAAAGACCAAATGGTGCAATGGATGTGAGCTAGGACTAGAGCAAGGAAAAGGATAAGGTCGGATGGACCAATATCAAGCAGGATATCGATGTGATCTGATCGATATGGTGCGTATCAAACTGGATATCGATGACTTCATGTCGATACAGAAGGAGCAAGGCATACAGAGGAGCATATCGACCAGGAAGACCTTGATACACCAAGATGAGCTTGTATTGAGCAGTGTATCGGGCACCGAAGCCGATACACCAGAGAGAGGGCAAAATCGAGGAGCATATCGACGTGGTTCTTGTAACGGCCCGGAAACTGCTCGAGATAGTGGGCCGTTTTGTATCGAGGAAAAGGATAACTTAGTTCAGATCAAAGGGGGCTGATCGTGAACAAGTTAAGGAAACGACTTAGGCAAGGTCGAGAAACAAGTCCGAAGGACTTAGTCGGACAAAATGGATGAGTCGGTATAGTCGAGCTGGCAGGAATAGTCGAGCTGAACGAGCTGAAGTAGCTCACTACTAGCCGGGCCAACTGACTATTAGCTGAACCAGCTGACTACTAGCTGAAGTAGCTGGACTAGCTGACCGGCAGCTCAACCTAGCTCAGCCAGCTGATCGAGTACTGACCCAGCTTGGCGGACTGACCAGCTAGGTACTGAGCTAAGGTGTGACTGAGGCAGTAGTAACTCAGCTGTGGCTGGTGGAGCTCGGCCAAAAGTGGTTATGGCCAAATAACTGCGCGTGATCCAAGGGGTGCAATTCTGACCATTGAAAGAATCAATGGCTGAGATTGGGGTATGAAGGATGGACGGTTTGGGCAATGGAAACCGTCCATAAGCTATAAAAGAAATGTATTTTCGTGGAAAATGACATCTCTCACGCCTAAGACGATTTATCCCCAAAACAGCCGAGAGAAATGATGATGTCCGGATTCCAGTCCAGTTGGCGCCGGAGTGCTCCGACCATATCCGAGAGAAATCCGGCATCATCCGGGAGAAAGAGAGAATCTCCGATAGATGATCGGGATAAACGAGAATCGCCGAGGGATGATCGGGATAAAGGAAACTTAGCCGAGAGAAAGGAAAGTTATCCGAGGGATAAAGAGTAATGGTCGGCGTCTCGCGATGATAGTCAGGGGATGCGAATGATCAGTCGATCAATTCGCGACTATATTCGAAGAGAAGCGGTTATTACCTTGACCATATCCGAGGGAAGATCAGGATAAGGAAATTATCCGAGAGAATGGAAACTTAGCCGAGAGAAAGGCAAGTTATCCGAGGAGTAAAGAAGAATGGTCGGATGTCTCCCGATGGTGGTCGGATGATGTGCAGGATCGATGGATCGATCCGTGACCACATCCGGGAGAAGCGGTTATACCGTTACCATATCCGAGAGAAAGGAATGATATCCGACAAAGAGACAAGATTTACTGGATGTAACACGATGGTAGTCCGATGTCTCGCGGATATAGTCGGGTGATGCGAATGATCAGATGATTGGTTCGCAACTATATCCGAAAGGAACGGTTAAGCCGTGACTACATCCGAGAGAAACTCCGAGCGATGGATGTTCGCCCGAGATAAAGGAGGAATATCCAGAAGAGGAGAGGATTAGCTAACAGTCTCGCGGTGATAGCCGAATGACGCGTGGGTTCGCCGGATAGGTTCGTGACTATAATTGGGAGAAATAGTTATATGCTGACCATATCCGAGAGGAAAGTCCATGCGATGGATGTTCGTCTGAGTGAAAGGAGAGATATCCGGGAGGGAAGAAGGTTACCTGGCGGTCTCGCGGTGATAGTCGGGACACGAGAGATCCGAGGATCGGATCGTAAGTATGACCGAGAGAAACGGTTATACTGTGACTATCACCGAGATAATACGACTATAATGAGAGGATAACCGAGGGAAATTATATCGTGCCAAGAGAACGGCCAAAGGGAAGAGTTTTCATCCGAGAGATTATCGGGGGCAATCGGATTGCCAAGGGATCCTTACCGAGGGTCGTGAGATCTCTCGAGGATGGTCAGAGGAAACGGGCTATGATCGGGAGATAGCCGGACGTCCTCGACTACGATCGGGTGAAGCGTGGCTATTACTGAGAGAAGCAGGATTATTGTAACGGCCGCAAACCTTGCTAGGTTCGCTGGACTGGGCCATGGTCGGGAATGGGGAAAGACTTGTCAGAGAAAACAAATTAACCTGTGTCATGGCCCGGAAGGAAGGGCTAAGTCCGGGAAAAATAGGGACTTAGCCGATGAAAGGAGTAGAGGATTGAAGGTCGGGAAAAGTTAGCCCAGGATGTACCAAATTTAGCCTGGGATGGTGCGAAGTTAGCCCGGGATGGTGCAAAGAGATCCGGATGGAATCATTTCTCACGATTCCAGTCAGGCGATAGCTGAGAACTCTGACTACGGTCGAGAGAGGTATGACTACGATCGGGAGAGATCATGAAGTCATCGGGAGAACGAGTGTGCGGTTGGACTAAACCGCAAAGGGAAGGACATGGATGAACGGGCGATCCTAAGGGACGACCCTAGTCATGCCATGGGGCTGAATAGCCTCTCTGATCTAACCTAGTCATGTGGGGATGGTTGGTTGAATGACTAAGGAAGGATCGGCGATGGTGAATAAGCTGACTGAAGCGATAAAGGAGCTGGTCAAGGTGCAGCTACACCTCGTGAATATGGCTAAGGTATGGACTAGCTAGACTGTAGCTCGAATGATATTAGCTAGGGTATCGGCTAGACTAAGACTTGAGCTAGATGGCAAGGATGTTGACTAGTCCGTAGCTGGAATGTTACTACCTGGACAGTCACTAGCCTAGATCAAAGTAGAATGGTCTAGGGGAATGGAACAAGCTAAAACCAAGGGAAAGTGTGGTTTAAATACTAAGGGATTTCCGCTGCATAAGATAGTCTAAGCGATCAAACCTCATAGAGGAGATCTTGCTAGGTAAAGGCTTTAGAAGGGAGGTTCAACCAGGGAATGCGGCTTGAACATGTAACCCTCGTACCGGGGTTAAGGATGGCCGGGTCGAGGTGTTACAAGTTGGTATCAGAGCATGCTTGATCCTAGGAAATGATAGATGCTCAGGGACAGAGAAGCTCGATCATGTAAGTAGTATGACATGGTCCAAGTTGAGATGTTGAGACAAGTACTTGGGAGTCTATTGTTCTCGCCAAGGCTTGTTCAATGATCAAGATACTTCTCGGAGGTCATAACTACTATGCATGATGGGAGGGGATTAAAAGGAAAGTCGGGAAGAGGATCGAAACAAGATTCTTACTACCACTGAAATTCTGGGACGAATTCTTTTAGTGGGGGAGAACTTGTGACGATCCTAACTGGAACCATGGGATGTTAGTAGTGCAAAACTGGATCTTAGTCTTGGATGACTAAGGAACAGTTAAGCTGGAGCACGGATCATGAAACAGTCACTTGTCTGAGGAAGACTATGATCAGGTCAGGAGGTGACTGTGATCATGAGTAAAAGACGGTGATAACTGTAGAAAGGGACCATGAATGGTCGGGATAAATCAATAATCTTGGTAGCTAGCTCACGGTGGCATGACTGAGTCTAATGGTAGTTGAGGCAGCTAAGATTAGCGCTTAGAAATCGGGAAAGTGGTTCTCTAAGGCAGATCTAGGGCGGCCAAGATACGTACCATAGACAATATTACTTGCTCGGATTTTATTTGATTACCTAAGGATTCAGAGTTGAATCAGGGTTATATTGGTGTTCAGCTGGTCTAGGCAATTGAGGTGAGATCGGAAAATGTGCTTGGAAACCGCGAGAGTTTGCTAAGGCATAACCGTGAACCGAGAGCTTGCCAGATAGTTGAGTCACTTGAGTGCGCACAGAAATAAGTCGCGGATTTAAGATAATGGTAAGACGCGAGAGAGGCGCACATTAGGAAAAATATGGCAGCGTCTAGTGAAGATCAAGGCCAAAAGATGACATAGTCGTGGACTATAATCGGGAAAAAGTTGACCACATCCGGGAAGGACTAGGGTCGGGATACGATATAGTCTGTGTGACTATAATCGATGATGAATTAACCAAGTCTGGATATGACTATGGTCGGGAAGCGATATAGTCAAGGACAATTATCAAGGAAAATTTGACCAAGTCTGGATATGACTATGGATGGGATGCGATATAGTCAAGGACTATAATCAAGGAAAATTTGACCAAGTCTGGATATGACTATGGTCGGGATACGACATAGTCAGAGACTATGATCGAGGGGGATTGACCAAGTCCGGGTAGGACTATGGTAAGGTTAGGATCAAGTCAGGGAAGACTATGATCGGTAATCTAACCTAGCGGGAAAGGAGCTATGTTAGGGATATGTGGACGTGTCCTGAGAGGAACATGGTCGGGGTACAATCTAGTCAGGATTGACTAGGATTGATTTTTATGACCGAGTCTAAGAAAGGCCAAGGTCGGAATCCGACATAGCCAAGGACTATGATCGAAGAGAGTTAAGGATATATGGCTGAGTCTGAGATAGACCAAAGCCGGGATATGATCCAGTCTGGATTGACTAGGATCGGGATTTATGACCACGTCTGGTAATGACAAAGGTCGGGATATGATTTAGTCAGGATTGACTAAGATCGGAATAAATGATCGTGTCTGGTAAAGATAAAGGTCTGGAAGAGTTCTAGTGGGATTGACTAGAATCATGAGATATGACCAATTCTGGTAAGGAAGACGGTCGGGATAAGGGATAAGGGAAATATGATCGTGTCCAGGAAGGACCAAGATCACAAACATGAGAAGGGCCAGAAGTTACAAAAGAAAACTCTGGGAGATGGTAAAGGGAAGGAAACAAGTTTCTATTTTAGTGGGGGAGACTTGTAACGGCCCAGAACCTGCTCGAGATAGTGGGCCGGTTTGTATCGAGGAAAAGGATAACTTAGTTCAGATCAAAGGGGGCTGATCGTGAACAAGTTAAGGAAACGACTTAGGCAAGGTCGAGAAACAAGTCCGAAGGACTTAGTCGGACAAAATGGATGAGTTGGTATAGTCGAGCTGGTAGGAATAGTCGAGCTGAACGAGCTGAAGTAGCTAACTACTAGCCGGGCCAGGTGACTATTAGCCGAACCAGCTGACTACTAGCTGAAATAGCTGGACTAGCTGACCGGCAGCTCAACCTAGCTCAGCTAGCTGATCGAGTACTGACCTAGGCTAGGTGATGTTATTGCATATTGCATACATTTTGCATACTCATTAGTTAGTTTTTCATGCATTTGTATCATGTTTTAGGTTAGATTGCATCACTTAGGGTCCTAGAGCATTCTTGCATCAGCATATGCATTTTCCTTGCATTTTGCATCACATTCAGGTTGTTTCTGGCTGCTTTGGAGTCATGGAGGTTTGTGGGCGTGTGGAGGCTGATGTAGCAGTTCGTGGGAGCTCGGAAATATGCTAAGGACCAGTGATCGAGGAGCAGATCGAGCATGGCCGGTCGATCCAGGAGTTGATCGACCAGAAGATCGAGCCAACTAGGCGATCCAAGCAGAATGATCGAGACGGAGATCGAGTGAAGCAATCGATCAATCGGTACGGACGTAAATGACGCCATGCAGAGCGAGAGCCAGATCGAGTACACCACTCGATCCACCCGAAGATCGATACCGAGATCGGATGCAACACTCGATTCGCCGATGAAGATCGAGACCCGGATCGAGACGACGACACGATGCCCGGATATGATCGAGAAAACCACTCGATCCAGTGGTCGATTTCTGTCCTTTCAACCGTTTTTGGCTGTTAGCGAAGGGGGGACCATTGGCTTGTTTGGGCATTTTAGGCAAGGCGGCGAGATGCTTTTTGGAGAACTTTTAGATCCTTATCATTTCTTTCATGTTTTCTCTCTCGTTTTCGTGAAGAACACCATTGTTGAAACTCTTGTTCTTTTTTTGAAGCTTTTGTATTCGAATCTTTATCGTTTAATCCAGTTTTTCTTTCATGTTTATCGTCTCGTTTCTTCTGCTTCGCTTGATTTACTCTATGTGTAGCGAGTAGTTTACTTTGGGTTCGGGGTTGAGAGGATTAAGGGGTAGAAAAGGTTCGATCTTGGTTTGTTTTCTAAACGTTTTAAAGGCTATCTCTTCTAAGGTGTTGAAAGCTTAATGCTTGAAGACTCTCACGCCAAGAGCTTCATGATCCGAGAGGTTCCTTACCTTGACAGGATCCAGGAGCCTCGGAAGATCACACCTTAGAGACTAGTTACCCCTTCCCAAAAGCCATGGAAGTTTGGGGGACTAGTTAAGCCATTACTTGAAATCTGTTTTCCTTGCCTTTCGACCTCTCTTTCCACCAAAAGCCATGGGTTTGGAGGAGAGGATGAAAGAGTAATCTATACCGAAAGCCACAGATAGATCTTGTTTTTTTTTCAAGGCTTAGAGATCCTCACTAAGTGAGTCGATCTAAAGTTTCAAACCCAAGATCGATCCTTTGAAACCCTTTACATGAATCTCAACCCTAGGCCCTTTCTTTTAGAATCTCTAAGTCTATTTTTCATCTTTCGCTTGTTATCTGATAGCATCCTGGTCATTAGATTTGTTGTTCTTACGGTTTTAGACGAGATCGATTGTTACTGCTCGATCTAGTGGTCGATCTTGTGGTCGATCCACTAGTCGAATTTTAACAATTCGAAGCTCTTTCCTTTAATTAATCTGTTTGTTTCTCGTGGTAGTTACTTCCTTTCTAGTATTTTTAAAATAGGTTTTGTTTAGGTTGTTGCATCTAGTTCTTTGATATTTTCCCATAAACTGTCTCATTTTTGCTTAGATTTGCTTAGGACCTTGCATTCTCTGTGCATTCTCTATCTCCTAGAAGTGGATTGACACTCTCCTGCTTGCCTTACTACAACATTGCGTGCATTAGAGTTTTGATAACCTCTCTGCTGCATAACACGAGCCTAGAAATCGTTTATCAAATGGCGCCGTTGCCATTCTAGGAGTGTTTAGAGAACATAGAGATTTGGATCTTAGCAAAGACTAAGTCTTTACCTTTTTCAAGTTACTAATACATCTACTCTCAAACGTGTGTTTTCAGGTACATGAATCTCCGTTCAAGGGGAGACAACAATCTTTTACAACCCTTAGACAACATTCATCAACTTGGTCACTCACGGCAAAGGAGAGTCAGGGAGCAAACAAGAGCCTTTGAGGAGATTGTTCAACACGGCTTGGTTAAGTTTGAAGATATGGCTGAACACGAGCATCCAGAAGGACCTCCTCCAGCAGGACGGGGCAATGGAAACCCCCAACACGTGGCTAGACCCCCGAGGATCATAGGAGCCGGTGATGCTCCCAATACCCACCACAATAGGTTTGGGATCACTCCTCCTCCGGTACAAAACAATAACTTCGAGACCAAGCCAGGTTTCATCTCCATGGTGCAAAACGACAAGTTCCATGGCTTAGCAATGGAAGACCCCTTGGAGCACTTGGACAATTTCGAGCAAGTATGTGGGATGATCAAGATCAATGGCATATCCAAAGATGCTTTCAAGCTGCGTCTCTTCCCCTTTTCACTCGGAGACAAAGCTAGACATTGGGAGAAGACCCTCCCACAAGGCACCATCACATCATGGGCTGAGTGTAAGAAGGCCTTTCTCTCAAAGTTCTTCTCAAGCACCAGGACAGCTCGGTTGAGAAGCGAAATCAGTGGTTTCTCTCAAAGGAACAACGAGACATTCAACGAGGCAATGGAGCATTTCAAAGACTACACGATCCAATATCCTCATCACGGGTTCAGCGAGGAGACACTACTCAGTACCATATACCGTGGAGCTTCACCAAAGATCCGGTTGTTGCTTGATACAGCTAGCAAAGGGAACTTCCTCGGTCAAGAGGTAGAAGAGGGTATGGAGCTGATAGAAAACCTGGCGTTAAGTGATGGAAACTATGCCGAGGATAATGACCGAGCACCGAGAGGATCAGAGTTAGAGTCTCACAAGAAGGAGCTCAAATTGTTGCATGAGAAGATTGACAAGATGGTATTAGCTAATCAGAAGCATGTTCACTTTGTTGGTGAAGCTGATGAAAACCAAGAGGAGTTAGAGCTAAGCCAAGAAGAAGCAAATTGGGTAGCAGGACATAACAACTACAAGTCTCAAGGCTACAACCAAGTCTACCAGAACAACAACCTCTCTTACCGAAGCACCAATGTAGCCAACCCTAAAGATCAAGTGTACCCTGCTCAACAAGCTAAACCTTTCATCCCTTACAACAAAGGTTTTCAACCGAGTGGTGGTTTCCAAGGTCAAGGGCAAAGCAACTTCCAAGGGCAACAACAAAACAACAAGGGTTATACTCCTAACTACCCTCCGGGCTTTACACCTCAGCAACAACAACCGATGCAACAACAAGTTGATCCGGTTCAAGCAATGTTTCAACAGCTAATACAAGGGCAAGCTTCAACCAACCAGAAGTTCGCTGAAATGAACACTCGGCTAGATTCATCTCTAACCGACTTCTCCACTCAAATCACCAACCTAAACAACAAGATCAAGCAGCTGGAGAAGGGAAAAGCAAGCACGAGTGGTCAGAACAGTCTTCCGGGAAAGTGTGAGCAAAATCCCAAGGAGTATGCCAATGCTATAACGTTGAGAAGCGGCAAAGAGCTCGAACCTCCGGTCTATACCAAGAACAACGAGGACGTTGTAATTCAAGAGGGGGAGGGTAAACCTTCGGCTGATGATGATGAGATAAACTTTGACAACGTTTGGATCCAAGGGCCGAGGAGAGGAGATAAGGCGGTCGCTGAGAAGAAAGCTGAGCTAACCACCAAGGAGAAGAATGACTACGTGCCCCCACCTTACATACCAAGGTTACCATTTCCCGGACGTTTCAAAAAGCAGCTTATAGAGAAGCACCGGATCTTGTTTGAGAAGCACCTAAAAGACGTGGAAATCATGCTGCCTCTTGTAGACTGTCTCGCTATGATGCCCAAGTGCGCCAAGTTTTTCAAAGACACCCTTGTGAAGAAGAACAAAGAAAGCAAAGAGGTACTTGTTCTAAGTGAAGAGTGTAGTGCGGTTATACACAAGGAGATAGTCCCTAAGAAGCTAGGAGATCCTAGAAGCTTCACTATACCCTGCGCTTTGGGTCCTCTAGAGTTCAAAAGTTGCTTGTGTGATCTCGGAGCTAGCATAAACTTGATGCCTCACTCCGTGGCTAAGAAGCTTGGTTTTACTCGGTTTAAAGACTGTCGGATCTCATTGGTGCTGGCTGATAGAAGCGTGAGGTTACCAGTGGGGCTTCTTGAAGACTTACCGGTGCGAATCAGTGGTGTGAACGTACCTACAGACTTTGTAGTGTTAGAGATGGACGAGGAACCTAAAGACCCACTCATCTTAGGGAGACCATTCCTTGCAACCGCCGGGGCTATAATAGATGTGAAGAATGGGAAGATTGCCTTGCATTTAGGGAAGGAGATCAGGCTAGACTTCGACATCAACAAGGTTCTAAAGAAGCCAAACATTGAAGGACAAGCTTTCTATATTGAAACGATGGATGCATTGGCGGATGAGTTGCTGGAAGAGCTAGCTCTAGAAGACCATCTGAAGCTAGCACTCACTAAGGAGCCAGGGGAGTTTGGCTATGTGGATCAGAGAACCCAAGAGTACGTGAACCTGCTGGATTCGAGGAGGATTATCAAGAATGAAGAAGGTTGCTGCCTAGAGATCGACCCCGAGATCGACGCTATCACTCGATCCAGGGGACAGATCGACAAGTCAATCGAGAGCACAACTCGATCCGGTGCAACAATCGATGGACAGATCGAGACGAAAGCTCGATCAGGAAAAACAATCGAGTCGACGATCGAGAGAGACCTCCCGATCATTTTGGAGTCCAATCAAGAGATCGACTCAGCGTCTTGATCCAACACTCGATCCATATCAAATCGAGTAAGTGAATCGAGTGAAATGGCTCGATCTAGACGACATCGAGAGGAGAATCGACCGGAGGACTCGATCTCATAAGGGATAGCGATGGAGGAAAGCAGTCTGAAGGGCCATGCCTCGAGTTCAAGGGAGAGTTCCAAGGAGGAAAGCAACAACAACAGCCACGAGGATGACTGGAGTGAGCTGTTAGCCCCAAAGGTGGACCTAAATGAGCTCCCAAAAGGGCTAAGGTATGCTTTCTTAGGGCCTAATGACACCTATCCCGTGATTGTGAACAAAAACCTTAGTGATGATGAGTTGCACTCGCTCCTAACTGAGCTGAGAAAGTATAGGAAGGCCATTGGGTACTCTTTAAGTGACATCAAGGGCCTTTCACCAATGCTTTGCACTCATAGGATTCACTTGGATAATGAGAACGCCACTTCTGTAGAACATCAAAGGCGTTTGAATCCTAACTTGAAAGAGGTTGTTAAGAAGGAAATCCTAAAGCTTTTAGAGGCTGAAGTGATCTATCCCATAAGTGACAGCACGTGGGTTTCCCCTGTACACGTGGTGCCTAAGAAGGGAGGGATCACGGTCATAAGGAATGAAAAGGATGAACTTATCCCTACTAGGACCATTACTGGTCATAGAATGTGTATTGACTATAGAAAACTTAAGCTTGCGACTAGAAAAGACCATTTCCCCTTGCCTTTTATTGATCAAATGCTTGAGAGACTTGCAAATCACCCTTATCACTGTTTTCTCGATGGGTATAGTGGTTTCTTTCAAATTCCTATTCACCCAAACGATCAGGAGAAGACGACTTTCACATGTCCTTACGGTACCTTTGCATATCGAAGGATGCCGTTTGGATTGTGTAATGCACCAGCTACCTTTCAGCGGTGTATGATGTCTATCTTCTCTGATCTTATAGAGGAGATGGTAGAGGTGTTCATGGATGATTTCTCTGTGTATGGTGCGTCCGTTCCTGCTTGTTTGTTGAATCTTTGCAGGGTACTTAAACGTTGTGAAGAGACAAACCTGGTGCTGAACTGGGAGAAATGCCACTTCATGGTTAAGGAAGGGATAGTGCTCGGTCACAAGATATCAGAGAAGGGTATTGAGGTTGATCAGGCTAAGGTGGAGGTCATGATGGGTCTTGAGCCGCCGGTTAATGTTAAAGGGATCAGAAGCTTCTTGGGGCACGCAGGGTTCTATAGGCGCTTCGTCAAAGATTTCTCCAAGATTGCACGCCCTCTTACACGGCTGTTGTGCAAGGAAGCTGAGTTTGTATTCGATGAGGAGTGTTTGAAGGCTTTCGTGACCATCAAGGAAGCCCTTACAACAGCCCCTATAGTCCAAGCACCAGACTGGTCTCTTCCCTTTGAGATCATGTGTGATGCTAGTGACTACGCCGTAGGAGCCGTCCTTGGTCAGAAGAAAGACAAGAAGCTACATGTGATCTACTACGCTTCAAGGACCTTGGATGACATGCAATCAGGATACACCACTACGGAGAAGGAGCTGCTTGCAGTAGTCTTCGCCTTTGAGAAGTTCAGATCAAATCTCGTTGGTTCCAAGGCTATTGTATACACGGATCACGCTGCCCTACGATACATCTACTCGAAGAAAGACACTAAGCCTCGGCTCTTAAGATGGATTCTGTTACTCCAGGAGTTTGACATGGAGATTAAAGACAAGAAAGGGATAGAAAATGGAGTCGCTGACCACCTCTCAAGGCTAAGGATCAACGAGTCTCTCCCTTTAGATGACTCCCTTCCAGAAGAGCAGCTTATGGCGATTACTACTGCTGTTTGTGGGAAGCTAGAAGGGAGGTTTGAGGAAGTGTTGAGTTTTAAAGAGGAGGATCTACCGTGGTATGCTGATGTAGTGAACTATCTAGCATGTGGTGAGGAGCCAACACATCTCAACAGCTATCACAAGAAGAAGTTTTTGAGGAAGGCTAGTGACTACTTTTGGGACGAGCCTTACTTATACAAGAGAGGAGTAGACAGCTTGTACCGGAGATGTGTTACTAAGGAAGAAGCCAGGGACATCCTCTATCATTGCCATGGCTCTTCCTACGGAGGACACTTCGCCTCATTCAAGACTACCACGAAGGTGTTGCAAGCCGGTTTCTGGTGGCCGTCTATCTTTAAAGATGCACACGAGTTTGTGAAGAGCTGTGAGGCATGTCAACGGGCAGGGAATATAACCAAGAGGAACGAAATGCCTCAAGTTCCTATCTTCGAGGTTGACGTGTTCGATGCATGGGGGATTGATTTCATGGGGCCTTTTCCCTCTTCATACGGCAACAAATACATCTTAGTAGCTGTGGATTATGTCTCCAAATGGGTTGAGGCTGTTGCTTCCCCTACAAATGACTCTAAGGTGGTAATCAAGTTGTTCAAGAGTATCATCTTCCCAAGGTTTGGGGTACCCAAGGTTGTTATAAGTGATGGAGGAAGCCACTTTATAAACAAGGTCTTTGAGAGCCTCTTGAGAAAGTATGGGGTTAAGCACAAGGTGGCTACACCGTATCATCCTCAAACAAGCGGTCAAGTGGAGGTCTCCAATAGGAAAATCAAGGCTATCCTAGAGAAGACTGTCGGAGCAACAAGGAAAGACTGGTCAGTGAAGCTGGATGACGCTCTTTGGTCCTACCGTACCGCCTTCAAGACGCCGATTGGTACAACTCCTTTCACCTTACTCTATGGCAAGGGCTGTCACCTCCCGGTTGAGCTGGAACACCGTGCATTGTGGGCTGTGAAGAGGCTGAACTTTGATCTCAAGACGGCTCAGGAGAGGCGCCTTATTCAGCTACACGAACTGGACGAGTTGAGGCTGAATGCTTACGAGAGCTCCCGGATATACAAGGAGCGGACTAAGGAGGCTCATGATAAGAAGTTGGTCGCCAAGGAGCTTAAGGAAGGAGGACTGGTGTTGCTGTACAACTCGAGGCTCAAGTTCTTCCCGAGCAAGCTGAAATCAAGGTGGAGCGGACCGTTCGTGATTCAAGAGGTCTTGCCGTATGGAGCTGTTACTCTGATGGGAAAAAGTGGCAGTGCCTTCACCGTCAACGGACACAGAGTCAAGCCCTACTTGGCAGACAGCTTTGATAAGGAGAGTACCTCGGTGCTTCTCCAAGACCCACCATCCGCTTAGACCAAGTAAGGTCTAGCTAAAGACGTTAAAGAAAGCGCATTTGGGAGGCATTCCCATGTTTATCTTGTACATACTTCTGCTTTATTTCCCTTTCAGTTTTATGCTTTTATTTTGTAAGTGTGTAGGAACAGGTATAAGGAGTCTAAACCTTGACTTTGAGGTCTTAAAGAGGCAATAGGGGTTAGAATAAGGCTAGAGATCGAGTGCTAGATCGACTGGTTCTGGCTCGATCTTTGCTAGATCGAGTCAGTGAATCGAGAGGAGCCAGTCGATCTAGACGAGAACGAGTGACAAGATCGACCTTGACGAAAAAGGATCGATCGATCCAAATCGGATCGACCGATCTAATTTCTCTCGAGAAAATCTGTTGAAAACTGATCGATCACTCGATCTATGCCAAATCGACCCCTAAATCGAGGACATAGCTCGATCATTAGGACTTAGCCGAAGAGCCAACATCTCAATGATCGAGAGAGCCAATCGGTCCAGGACTCGATTCACTATGGATCGAGTCTCAAATCGAGTAACCCTTTCGATCTAAGCCATTTTGGGCATGAGATCGAGTCCTAGATCGACCAAATGGACTCGATCTCATGCCGAGGTAACAATTTTCTTTCCCTCCTTTACTCCTTTCCCTCCAACTTTTAAATTCAAAACTTGGTCAAGGCAAGCATCTTTGACCATGAAAGATGTGCCTTGACCAAGACTTTGTCAGAAACCACTTTGACCACCCATTGTTTTGATTTAGCTAAAGTCTTTAAATATTTTAACCTACCTCTCATCCTCTCATTCCTGTTTGCTCGAGATTTTTAAACAAAGAGAGTGAGAGTTTTAAGTTTTCAAAGGCTAGCAAAGATATTCTAAACTTCTTGCAAAGGTATTTTCAAATTTAATGATTTTATTTTAAGAAAATCTCCTTTAAATCAGCAAGATCTTGTTTTAGAATATAGGATTGGTTTTGAATTTTTAAAACTAGCTAAGTAAATGGAATAATTCCAGATTTTTCAGTATCTAAAGATTTGATTTCCTTTTATTTAGCTATGATTTTTATTTATTCCCCAAAATTGTAGGGTAGTTATTATAAATTCTCTCCTTCTCTTCTCTCATTCTCATCAAATCGCCGCTTGCTTATCATTATCTTTAGAATTTGTTTCAGGAACCATGGCACCAAAGAGAACAAGAGAGGAGCAAGCACAAGAAGGAGAAGGACAAAAAGTGGTAGCTCAAGAGAGGGTCCGGTGGAGTAAAGATGAGAAGAGGGATAAGAAGAGGCTGGAGAGGCTCCGGTTTGAACCCACAAAGTTTGCTGATCAAGAGCTTTTGTCTAGGCTCGGGATTCTTGGGGACTTCGATCAACTCCTCAAGAACATTGGCTTGAGGTGTTTGTCACGGATGGTTTGCCCAACCATTCCTGAAGTGACAATAGACTTCCTTGCCACCTTGGAGTTCCGGTATGAGAATCCTAGTGCACCCGTCCCTTCCCAAGGCCGCCTCTACTTCAAAGTTGGCCGTCAAGCTTACACACTCTCCATCCCTGAGCTATGCCAAGCCTACGGTCTCAACGCTGATGCATACAAGGTCGAGTTCCCAGCCTTCAAGAAAGCCGACGAGTTTTGGGACCTGATCAGCAATGAAGACTACAAAGCCAACACCGCCAAGATCAAGCGAGTTAGGAGTCCAGTGCTGAGGTATACTCTGAAGCTGATTGCCAATACATTCAGTGGAAGGTCTGTTGCTCCTACTGTCACGAAGACAGAGCTATGCTTCCTGTTCCAAGGTGTGAAGCACTTGGTGTCTGATCCGGATGCGAATGAAGAGCCCATAGAAGATGAACTCGGCGATGAGGTGAACTACGGCTGTGTGCTCGCGGTTTCCTTGGTGAAATACAAGGCTTATGCCTTACGGTGCAAGGCAACCTCCTCCTACATTGGCGGTTTCCTTACTCCTTTGTTCGTGCAAGCCAGTGTGCCCATCCATGACTTCGCTCACGTTCCAAACAGAGCTTTCATGGATGAAGCATACATGAGGAATACTGATAGCTTGGGACGCACGCCAGCAGAAGGGTTCTATGCCTACCTCTTCATAGATGACGAAGACAAGAAGAGAGTGTGCATCCTTCCCAACAAAGACGAAACCGAGCTACTTGGTGTTGGGAACATCGAGTTCTTACCCACGGAGGAAGAATGCTTTGCGCCTTTAGGAGGACCGCCTGCTTCAGCCATTGCCCCACGTCAAAGGTCAGAGTCTCCAGGCACGGAAGACGAGATGCTCGAGGCTTACACACTTCCCAAACTAGACTTTGAGCCGAGGACAAAAACCGAGAAGTTCCTAGCATCGGTGGTAGAGATGCAAAGGAAGATTAACAAGTGGCAAGGGAAGATGCTGAAGAAGCTTGGGAAGAAAGTTAAAGCACTTCAGGGAGGCCAGCCTAAGCCAGCTGCAAGCCAAGAGATGCAACAACCCGAGAAGAGAAGACTCTCAACCGAAGGAGTTGTTATCCGCGAGACCCAAGGAGACAACATTCAGCCGGCGCGCCACTCTCTTCAAGAACCAGCTGACAAAGGAAAAGCAATGATCTCTAGCTCCTCTGGAACATCCTCAAGTTCCAGTCGAGCCTAGACCAGAGGTAACAACCTTCTTCCATTGTATATAACCGCTCATATTTGTTTCTTGCATTGTGTTTTGATGCTCCTTCGGATGAGTTTGCCACCGGGACGATGTCAAGCAAGTTTGGGGGAGTACTTGTGTGATTTAATCTTGTGTTCTTTGATCTTATTTTTCTTTTTGCATCCTTGAGTCTTAGGTCATGAAAAATTGGTAAATTTTTAAAACAATTTTCAAAGATTCATGTAGATTGCATTCATCGTTTTAAAAAACATGTTAGGATTGAGTCTAGAGTTTCTCATATCATCTAGGTTGTTTGCATTTTGCATAAGGGGTTAGAATTTTTTTTTAAAAAGGTGTTTTTACTTATGAATCATTTCAATACCCTAGTTGGTAGTTCTCTTATGCTTTGTTTATGCTTTGAAAGTAAGTTCTAACCATGCTTGGATCACTAGTTAGGATTTTCGTGGCTTGAATTGAACTCTCATGATTTGAAACTCATTCTAATAAGTGAAAACCTTAATTTGAAACTCTAATTATCATTCTTATGCATTTGAAAATGAACACATGGTTTTAAAATATTTAGGCTCTCTTCTTCCTTTTTACCACTCTTTGTGAGCCTAAGTAGAACTCCCTCCTTGAACCTTACCCTCCTTTGAAGCCAAATGTTCTTGTGTGACATCTTTGTGAGGCCTTACTTTCGGTTTGAACTTGGCATAAAGTGTTAGGTTTAGGCCATGATTTGGTTTTCATATTGATTGCTAGCTTTGCATTTTGAAGCTAGGTGTTGGCTTAGGATAAGTTTGGGGGATCATTGGGGTTGCTTTCTTGTCTATTTGTTTCGGTTTCAAAGAGTTTGTGTTTTAAGAAAAGAAATGAGGTTTTAAGTGAAAGGTTTGTTTTTAAAACTAAGTATGCTCTAATTTCAGAAGGTAGCTCTCTCATAATAAATAAAAATAAAAAAAAAAGAGAGAAGAAAAGAAAAAGAAATAAAAAGAGCCTAAGTGCCAAATAAAGAAAAATGAAAAGAAAAAAAAAATAATAATAATAAGAGAGCTACTAATAAGAAATTTCTAAGAGCAAAAATATTTTTCAAAACCTTTTCACTAGCCTAAAAAGTTTAAAAATGTCTTTATTTTGAATTGGGGATTGCTAAGTGTGAGAAAAAGGGTAGACTCTTAAGTGGTGAGTGAGGATTAAATTTCTTAAATGAGAGGGGTATAGGATCATTTGATAGTTTACATGGGTAGATGAGAATCTAATCATGTATGCATAAATTGTCTTTACCTTTAGCATTATGCATAAGTTCAAGCCATTTTTGAGAGAAACACTTGTTATGATTATAAACCCTTTTGAAATGAGATCATTCTAAGCTCATAACCATAACCCTTAGCCAAATGTGTTTTGCTTTAAAGTGCATAAGTTTGATTCATGGTTCGAATGTTAATGAATGTTAAAGGATGAGTTTCTTTGATTGTTAGGAATAGGAGAGTCATGATTTGAATTTCTTTGTGTGATGAGTATGGCTAAGTTCTTTGGAGTATGAGTGTAAGCATAGCATTTTAGAACTGTTAACTAGGACATTGAGATGATCCATTCGAAAGGCACCTTTGCAAAAAGTTTAAAACCCCTTTGATTTTCCTAAAAACCTCTCTTCCTTACTTTTTTTTTTGCTTGAGGGCAAGCAAGAAGTAAGTTTGAGGGAGTTGATGTTATTGCATATTGCATACATTTTGCATACTCATTAGTTAGTTTTTCATGCATTTGTATCATGTTTTAGGTTAGTTTGCATCACTTAGGGTCCTAGAGCATTCTTGCATCAGCATATGCATTTTCCTTGCATTTTTCATCACATTCAGGTTGTTTCTGGCTGCTTTGGAATCATGGAGGTTCGTGGGCGTGTGGAGGCTGATGTAGCAGTTCGTGGGAGCTCGGAAATATGCTAAGGACCAGTGATCGAGGAGCAGATCGAGCATGGCCGGTCGATCCAGGAGTTGATCGACCAGAAGATCGAGCCAACTAGGCGATCCAAGGAGAATGATCGAGACGGAGATCGAGTGAAGCAATCGATCAATCGGTACGGACGTAAATGACGCCATGCAGAGCGAGAGCCAGATCGAGTACACCACTCGATCCACCCGAAGATCGATACCGAGATCGGATGCAATACTCGATTCGCCGATGAAGATCGAGACCCGGATCGAGACGAAGACACGATGCCCGAATATGATCGAGAGAACCACTCGATCCAGTGGTCGATTTCTGTCCTTTCAACCGTTTTTGGCTGTTAGCGAAGGGGGGATCATTGGCTTGTTTGGGCATTTTAGGCAAGGCGGCGAGATGCTTTTTGGAGAACTTTTAGATCCTTATCCTTTCTTTCATGTTTTCTCTCTCGTTTTCGTGAAGAACACCATTGTTGAAACTCTTGTTCTTTTTTTGAAGCTTTTGTATTCGAATCTTTATCGTTTAATCCAGTTTTTCTTTCATGTTTATCGTCTCGTTTCTTCTGCTTTGCTTGATTTACTCTATGTGTAGCGAGTGGTTTACTTTGGGTTCGGGGTTGAGAGGATTAAGGGGTAGAAAAGGTTCGATCTTGGTTTGTTTTCTAAACGTTTTAAAGGCTATCTCTTCTAAGGTGTTGAAAGCTTAATGCTTGAAGACTCTCACGCCAAGAGCTTCATGATCCGAGAGGTTCCTTACCTTGACAGGATCCAGGAGCCTCGGAAGATCACACCTTAGAGACTAGTTACCCCTTCCTAAAAGCCATGGAAGTTTGGGGGACTAGTTAAGCCATTACTTGAAATCTGTTTTCCTTGCCTTTCGACCTCTCTTTCCACCAAAGGCCATGGCTTTGGAGGAGAGGATGAAAGAGTGATCTATACCGAAAGCCATGGATAGATCTTGTTTTGTTTTCAAGGCTTAGAGATCCTCACCAAGTGAGTCGATCTAAAGTTTCAAACCCAAGATCGATCCTTTGAAACCCTTTACATGAATCTCAACCCAAGTTTCAAACCCAAGATCGATCGATCTAAAGTTTCATCTTTCGCTTGTTATCTGATAGCATCCTGGTCATTAGATTTGTTGTTCTTACGGTTTTAGACGAGATCGATCGTTACTGCTCGATCTAGTGGTCGATCTTGTGGTCGATCCACTAGTCGAATTTTAACAATTCGAAGCTCTTTCCTTTAATTAATCTGTTTATTTCTCGTGGTAGTTACTTCCTTTCTAGTATTTTTAAAATAGGTTTCACTCTGTTTAGGTTGCTGCATCTAGTTCTTTGATATTTTCCCATAAACTGTCTCATTTTTGCTTAGATTTGCTTAGGACCTTGCATTCTCTGTGCATTCTCTATCTCCTAGAAGTGGATTGACACTCTCCTGCTTGCCTTACTACAACATTGCGTGCATTAGAGTTTTGATAACCTCTCTGCTGCATAACACGAGCCTAGAAATCATTTATCACTGGGTGGACTGACCAGCTAGGTACTGAGCTAAGGTGTGACTGAGGCAGTAGTAAGTCAGCTGTGGCTGGTGGAGCTCGGCCAATAGTGGTTATGGCCAAATAACTGCCCGTGATCCAATGGGTGCAATCCTGACCATTGAAAGAATCAATGGCTGAGATTGGGGTATGAAGGATGGACGGTTGGGCAATGGAAACCGCCCATAGGCTATAAAAGAAATATATTTTCGTGGAAAATGACATCTCTCACGCCTAAGGCGATTTATCCCCAAAACAGCCGAGAGAAATGATGATGTCGGGATTCCAGTCCAGTCGGCGCCGGAGTGCTCCGACCATATCCGAGAGAAATCCGGCATCATCCGGGAGAAAGGGAGAATCTTCGATAGATGATCGGGATAAACGGGAATCGCCGAGGTATGATCGGGATAAAGGAAACTTAGCCGAGAGAAAGGCAAGTTATCCGAGGGATAAAGAGGAATGGTCGGCGTCTCGCGATGATAGTTAGGGGATGCGAATGATCGGTCGATCAATTCACGACTCTATCCGAAGAGAAGCGGTTATTACCTTGACCATATCCGAGGGAAGATCAGGATAAGAGAATTATGCAAGAGAATGGAAACTTAGCCGAGAGAAAGGCAAGTTATCTGAGGAGTAAAGAAGAATGGTCGGATGTCTCCCGATGGTGGTCGGATGATGTGCAGGATCGATGGATCGATCCGTGACCACATCCGGGAGAAGCGGTTATACCGTTACCATATCTGAGAGAAAGGAGAGATATCCGACAAAGGGACAGGATTTACCGGGTGTAACACGATGGTAGTCCGATATCTCGCGGATATAGTTGGGTGATGCGAATGATCGGATGATTGGTTCGCGACTATATCCGAGAGGAACGGTTAAGCCGTGACTACATCCGAGAGAAACTCCGAGCGATGGATGTTCGCCCGAGGAAAGGAGGAATATCTGGAAGAGGAGAGGATTAGCCGACAGTCTCGCGGTGATAGCCAGATGACGCGTGGGTTCGCCGGATAGGTTTGTGACTATCACCGGGAGAAACGGTTATATGCTGACCATATCCGAGAGGAAAGTCCAGGCGATGGATGTTCGTCCGAGTGAAAGGAGAGACATCCGGGAGGGAAGAAGATTACTCGGCGGTCTCGCGGTGATAGTCGGGACACGCGAGAGATCCGAGGATCGGATCGTAAGTATGACCGAGAGAAACGGTTATACTGTGACTATCACCAAGAGAAGACGGCTATACTGAGAGGATAGCCGAGGGAAATAATATTGTGCCTAGAGAACGGTCGAAGGGAAGAGTTTTCATCCGAGAGATTATCGGGGGCAATCGGATTGCCAAGGGATCCTTACCGAGGGTCGTGAGATCTCTCGAGGATGGTCGGAGGAAACGGGCTACGATCGGGAGATAGTCGGACGTCCTCGACTACGATCGGGTGAAGCGTGGCTATTACCGAGAGAAGCAGGATTATTGTAACGGCCGCGAACCTTGCTAGTTTCGCTGGGCTGGGCCATGGTCGGGAATGGGGAAAGACTTGTCGGATAAAACAAATTAACCTGTTCCATGGCCCGAAAGGAAGGGCTAAGTCCGGGAAAAATAGGGACTTAGCCGATGAAAGGAGTAGAGGATTGAAGGTCGGGAAAAGTTAGCCCGGGATGTACCAAAGTTAGCCCGGGATGGTGCGAAGTTAGCCCGGGATGGTGCAAAGAGAGCTGAAGGACCGAGCTAAAACTAGCTCGGGAAGCTGATGGGTTTCAGCTGAAGGACCAAGCTAAAACTAGCTCGGGAAGCTGATGGGTTTCAGCTGAAGGACCGAGCTAAAATAGCCCGGGAAGCTGAAGTTGAGCTCGGGCAGCTGGACGAATTGTTGGACGTTGGGTCAGCTCGGGAACTAATATCACTAGCTGGTCGGGTAGTGAACCTAGCTGGTTAGTTAGTTGAGTCAGCTGGACGGTTGGTGAATGGTCGTGACGGTAGGATGAATGGTCGGACGAAATGATCCGGATGGAATCATTTCTCACGATTCCAGTCAGGCGATAGCTGAGAACTCTGACTACGGTCGAGAGAGGTATGACTATGATCGGGAGAGATCATGAAGTCATCGGGAGAACGAGTGTGCGGTTGGACTAAACCGCAAAAGGAAGGACATGGATGAACGGGAGATCCTAAGGGACGACCCTAGTCATGCCATGGGGCTGAATAGCCTCTCTGATCTAACCTAGTCATGTGGGGATGGTTGGTTGAATGACTAAAGAAGGATCGGCAATGGTGAATAAGCTGACTGGAGCGATGAAGGAGCTGGTCAAGGTGCAGCTACACCTCGTGAATATGGCTAAGGTATGGACTAGCTAGACTGTAGCTCGAATGATATTAGCTAGGGTATCAGCTAGACTAAGACTTGAGCTGGATGGCAAGGATGTTGACTAGTCCATAGCTGGAATGTTACTACATGGATAGTCACTAGCTTAGGTCAAAGTAGAATGGTCTAGGGAAATGGAACAAGCTAAAACCAAGGGAAAGTGTGGTTTAAATACTAAGGGATTTTCGCTGCATAAGATAGTCTAAGTGATCAAACCTCATAGAGGAGATCTTGCTAGGTAAAGGCTTTAGAAGGGAGGTTCAGCCGGGGAATGCGGCTTGAACATGTAACCCTCGTACCGGGGTTAAGGATGGCCGGGTCGGGGTGTTACAGTTCTGCTCCATATGCCTTAGGAAAAGGGCTATTGTATCGATGGCTATACCGAGGAGAGTCAGGCTGATACACCTCTGAAGCCTTATGTACCGACCACCGTATCGACCAAGACCATGTCGATACACCCTCAAGGAGAGCTAGTATTGATCACATAAGCTGATATGTTCCAGCCGAGTCAGTCTGAAACCGGTTTATTCTTGGTTTATTAGGCGATTCTAAGCCTCACTATAAATACTAAAGTCCTAAGATGCTTAGGCAACTTTTATCTTGCATTAAAAACATTTCCTTTTTCAGCTTTTCTTTGTAAGACCTTGTTTTATCTAGCGAATTTATGTGTTTCTCTTTATCTATTCTTGTCTAATTTGCTTCCTAATCATGCTTAGCCATTATTTTTCTTTGGAATATGTGGTTTTGATTATGACTAGTGAGTAGTCTTATTTAGGGTTTGAGATGAGATAGATTAGAGGGTTTTTAGGATTAGATTAGTGATGTCTTATACTTAATATGATTGTCTTCTCTCTATTAGATGTGCTTAACACTAGATTTGTCTTGGCCAGACTTGTTTAGTATCTTGGCTTTCTCGTATGTCTGATAAGTGTTTGATGAAATGCTGCAATGAGCCTTTTTATAGGATTTGTTTATCTTAGCCTAATGGATTAGATGTCTAAGGAACATTTTAGCTTTATAGGATTGGCTTTCTATTTGAATGCTTGCTAATCATCTGTTTGGTAATGGAAGTTGTCTAGAACTTGTGCTTAGCAAAGTGATTAGTACCAAGGGATTGGACTAGTTATAGTTGTTAATCCTATGCTTAGAATATAGCATTGTTTAAATGGTTTTGAAGCATCACTAGTTTGGTTCTAATCCCCTCTTAGTCTATAACCCCCATCTTAGATCCTTGCTTTAATCTATTTGACTCTCTTATTTCGAATTTGCACTGTTTAGTCTTGTTTAGTTTAATCATTAGATTCTGATCACACTTGTTATCTTGATATTGGTTTAATTTGAGTGAACTGCTGCATTCTTAGTGTCTTACTAGCCCAGATGGATTGATACCTTGCATGTTGCAATGACATGTGTGTGTTGGGATTTGATTACACACACACACACACACACAAATTGTTATCAAATTGGCGTCGTTGCCATATGGGCTTGATCTAAACATTAGTATTTGTAGATTGCTTGAGATTAGGTTGTTATTTTCAGTTCAGTAACAAATTTGCAAACTTGCTCCTTCTCTTATAGGTTTATGAACTTGAGGTCAAGAGGCTCTCAAAACCTGCTGGCTTATCAAGATAACATTCTGCAAGTGGAGAGAGCACTGAGAGCAAACAGAGAAAGGGAGAGACTGCAAAAGTTTCATCAGCTCAACATGGAGCATGGTATAGATGACCTGCGGTTTCAGGGTCCACTAGGAGCACAAGGCTCTCAGGAAGTTACTGGAGTTCAGGGACAGCAAGGAGTTCAGGGTGAGCAGGGTCAGAAAGGACCTGCACATGCAGCACGCCCCATGAGGCCTATTGGTGTTGGTGATGCTTCTAACGCCTATAACATCAGGACAGGTATCATCCCACCACCAGTGCAGAACAGAAATTCCCAAATCAAGTCTGGCTTGATCTCCATGGTGCAGAACAGCAGGTTTCATGTCTTGCTATTGGAAGACCCCTTAGACTATCTGGACAACTTTGACAGACTCTGCTCTCTCACCAAGATCAATGGTGTTAGCGAAGATTGCTTCAAACTCAGGCTGTTCCCATTTTTCTTAGGAGACAAGGCGCATCAGTGGAAAAATAATTTGCCTCAAGGCAGTATCACCAGCTGGGATCAGTGTAAAAAAGCATTCATGGCCAAGTTTTTTAGCACATCTAGGACTGCAAGGATAAGGAAAGAAATGTCAGGATTCTCCCAAAGAAGTAATGAGTCTTTTGGTGAAGCATGGGAGAGGTTCAACGGTTATACACTTCAATGCCCACATCATGGCTTCTCAACTGAATCCTTGTTATCTACACTATACAGAGTTGCTCTTCCCAAGATCAGGATGCTCCTTGACACAGCTAGTAATGGGATATTTCCCTATAAGGATGTGGATGAAGGTCTTGAGCTTGTTGAAAACTTAGTTCAAAGTGATGAGAATTACAATGAAGATTTTGACAAAACTCAAAGAGGAGATGAAAGCAA
The DNA here is from genome assembly GCA_911865555.2 of Thlaspi arvense. NCBI lineage: Eukaryota > Viridiplantae > Streptophyta > Magnoliopsida > Brassicales > Brassicaceae > Thlaspi > Thlaspi arvense. The sequence continues at coordinate 35,315,897 of OU466861.1, read as the reverse complement.
CACAAAGAAGGAGTTAGAGTCCACAAGAAGAGAGCTAAGGGAGCTGAACTCTAGGCTTGACAAGCTGCTTCAGGTACAGCATAAGGAGCTGAACTTTGTTGGTCAAATGGTTGAGATGCCAAGTGAGGAAGAGCTACAAGTGGAAGAGATGAACTATGTGGGAAATCAGGGAGGCTACAACAACAACTATAGAAACTACAGGCCTAACCCCAACCTCTCTTATAGAAGCAACAATGTTGCTAATCCCCAAGATCAGGTTTACCCTCCATAACAGCCTCAAGCGAACCATCAAAGACTTTTTGCGCCATTTAACCAAGGTTATGCTTCAAGGAATAACTTCCAAGGAAACTTCCAGCCAAATCAGTTTTCACCTCCTGGTTTTTCACAAGGCCAAGCCAGCTCCTCTAACACCAATGATGCTGAGATGAAGAGAATGCTGCAACAACTCCTTCAAGGCCAACAAGCTACAAATGTGGAGATCACCAAGAAGTTTGTTGAGGTTTACAATAGAATGGATTATTTCCATGTGGAGCTCTCTAACAAGATTGAAGGGTTGGCTTCAAGAGTGAAGACACTTGAGAAAAACAAAGGCATTGCTAGCCCTAAAGCTCGAGGAAACCTTCCTGGAAAACCAGAAGCTAATCCTAAGGAGTTCTGCAATGCTATAGCTACTGAAGAAGAAACTCTCTTAGCTGAAGAAGAGGCCATCATAGAAGACTTCCTTTCATTGCTTAATGAGGACATTGAACTTCAGAGTGGGGGGAGAAGAGTTTCTAGCAGCTAATGCCAACCAAGAGGATGCAAAGGAAGAGTCTCTTGAAGAAGAAGCCACTAAGGGAAGAGGAGAAGAGTGAGCCACTTGTGATTGTTGGGGGCAGAGAGGGAAACTGAAGCTTATGATCTTTCTCCTTACAAGCCAGCTCTTCCTTTTCCTGGCAGGTTTAAGAAACAGCTTGTGGATAAGTATACCACTCTCTATTCTAATCAAATGAAGCTCAAAGGTGTTGATGTTGAGAATGAGCTGAAAGAAGCCATATCCAAGACTGAGGTATTGGACATCAAGAAGCTTGGTGATCCTGGATGTTTCACTCTTCCTTGTGAACTCAAAGGGAAGATTTTCAGGAGTTGTCTTTGTGACTTAGGTGCAAGGATCAACTTGCTGCCCTCCTCTACAGCTAAGGCACTTGGCAACATTTCATTCCAGGAGAGTAATATATCTATAACCATAGAAGATGACACAGTCAAGCTCTACGAGATCTCAAAGATGTTACCATGATGATTGAGGGAGTAGTAATCCCAACAGACTTTCTAGTCTTGGATGTTTAAGGGAAGATAAAGACTGCCATCATCTTATGAAGGCCATTCTTGGCTTCAGCTGGGGCAGTGTTTGATGCAAAGGAGTGCACCATAGAGCTGAGACTAACCAAGGAGAAAGTGCTGAAGTTTGACTCCAAGGGCAACAAGCTAGAAGATGAGCAAGCCTTCTTAATGGAGGTGAAGAAGCTGAAGGGAGTTGCTAAGCATTGGCCAGAGTTTGATGGGTATGTTGGTGCAAGCTTTGATGAGAGTTGTTTGTCCAAGCTGTTTGGTTAAACCACTGAAGAGGAGGTCCTCAAAGTGGATGGTTCGAATTCTATGAATAAAATTTTCCTGGGTCCTATGGAAGATGGGGTCTCAGCAACAACAACAAAGACCATTTGGCTCTAAGGATGGTGAAGTCTCCTACAAGATGAAGCATGAAGGCAGGTCTAAGCCTTTTGTTGTGCTCAAGATAAATGGAGTCACCAAGAGGGTCAAAGGAAGCAAGATCCCACCAAGGAGTTCCATGACTCCTGCTCCTTACCACAACTAAGGAGCCAAGGAAAGTCAAGCTCGGTGATTCTAAACAAGCGCACTTGGGAGGTAATCTCATGGTATCCTTGTATATACTTTTACTTTCTTATGTTTTTTATGTTTGTGTGAGTGTTTTTAAGTGTCCCTATTAACCAGGTTCAAGCTGAGGAAGGAGGAGCCAAGCTTGGAAGAAGGAAGGAGACGCAGAAGGGTCAATATCGACCAGCATATCGGCCAACACAGGTCGATACAGTCAATATCGGACAGCGTATCGAGCAGTTCTTGCTCGATATTGATGTTCTGACTCTGTATCAATCAGTGTACTGAGATGATCTTGGTCGATACATATGAGAGGATGTTGCATCGATCATTGTATCGGGGTAAGGCAAACCGATACGCCTTAACAGGCAATGTATCGGGGTGAAAACACATCGATATGCATAACCGGCATTCATATCGGGCAAGTGTATCGGGATGCCAGGTTGATACAACACCTTGGGTGAATATGAAGAAATGTATCGACATGTCATGCCGATATACCTTAACTGAGAGGATAAATGGCGATCAATTTGCCTATATTAAGGCATATCGAGCTACATATCGAGGTGCCATGCCGATATACCTTGTTTGGGGAGTGTAAAGTAGCTATTTAGCATAAGTCAAGGTGTATCGAGCAGTGTATCGAGATACTAGTCCGATACAAAGAGGTGTACGATCATACCGAGCTACATATCGAGCTATTTTGCTCGATATTGGACAGTTGGGATGAATATCGAACTATGTATCGAGGTGCTAGAAACTGATATGGAGGGTGAAGCGCAATATCGACGTGCATATCGGTCAATACAAGAGCCCAGACACCCGATATCGACATGCATATCGAGCAAACCAAGCCGATATTGTCAATATCGACTTGTGTATCGGTTTGGGAAGCTCGATATTGCTGCCAAAGTACAATGGTGAGAATAACAATAAGTGGCACCAACAAGGAGGTTGAGAAGCAAGAGAAAGCCAAGGGAAAGGCTAAGGAAGTGGGGAGTCCAAGCTTTAAGGCTCAAGGGAAGAAGAAAGTGGATGCTGGTCCTAGTGAGAAGGTTGCACCTAAGAATAAAAGCTCCACCACTCCTGCTCAAAGGCAGCTCTATGATAGGATGCAAAATGTGGATGTGATACCTTCAAGGTACCCCCATGCACCAACTATGAAGGCCTTGGGAATACATGAGGACTGCTCATCTATGCTAGAGACAATGGAGCTGACTTAGCTTGTGGGAACTCCTTACTCAGCCAACAAGGACCAAGTGCTTCAGTTCTTTACAACCTTTGAAGTCACCTTTTATGAGTTTGGAGAGGATACTCTAGAAGAGGATGGTAATGGTTTCATCATCTTCAGAGTTTCAAAGGGGAATTATAGGATGTCCTTCTCAGCCATTGAAGAAGCTTTTGGGTTCTCCTATGGAAGCTCTAGAGGAAAAACTCTGGGGATTGGCAAAGAAGAGATGATCAGCCTTTGGCAAAGAAGAGATGATCAGCCTTTGGGACCACTTCCAGCCTCATGATTTGACTCACCAAGGCGGTCCCTTGAAGAAGGTCCATGAACACATCAACCTCTTGCAAAGATGGAACAGATGGCAAAATAAAACCATCAAGAAGTTGGTGAAGGGGGTGAAGAGCATGAAGGCTCAGATCAAGGACCTAAATCGGAAGTCAAGTGGAGCCTCTAGTTCTGCTCATCAACAAGAGCAAAAAGCTGAAAGCCAAGGAATGGCTAGAGCTCCTAGTAGACGGCGCTCATTTGCTGGATATGAGGAAGTGAGAGTTTGGGTGCCACCAAGAGCCTCTTGTCAAGAAGTGCCAAGGAGGATAAGAAACACAAGGAGGGAGAGGCCTAACAGGAGCCACAACATTGACATCATGGAGGATATTTCAGGCACATCTTACACCTCCCACACGACCTTCTAAGGTACCAAAACCTCCTCCATTGTATATACCATTTTAAGTTTTGCATATTTTCTTTGCTTTTGCATCTCTCTCTCATCTTTTATTACACAATGGGACTGTGTAATCTAAGCGTGGGGGAGGGCTTTGTGTATTTAACATTGTGTTCTCTTTTCTTAGTTTTTATTGCATAAGAGTCTCATGCATTCATCTAAGTGCATTTAAAACCCAAAAAAATCAACAAAATTGAAAAAGTGCATCTTTTGCAAACCAAAAAGAAAAGCATATAGTTTCATTTATTTGTTTAGGATTGAGTATAGTATTTTTGATATAGGTTGCATTGCATTTGCAGAAGGCATGATGAAAATGGAGTAAATAGGCTTGAAATAGTCATCTCAGACTCATAATAGTACAATGAGAAGCCTCTATTACTTGTAAATTCCTAAGTGTCTAGGATTGCTTTTAATGTCTAAATGGTTAAGAATGCATCATAAAAAGTTAGAAACTAAGGCTGAACCATGTTCTTGAATGCTAAATTTGATCCTCTAGTCTCATGCTGAAATTATTTGCTCATTGAAAATCATCTCTATTTGTTAGAACCATAAATTTGACTTGTTAATTATCATTTTTTCAATGAAAAGTGATTTTCATAGATTACCCATATACATATTTGGACTTTCTTTCTTTCTTTTTACCTCTCTTGCTAGTCTAAATAACTGATCCTCCCCATTAAGGGACAGTTACCACACCTTAACCTTACCCTCCTTCAAACTTAAACACTATATTTTGTGTGTGTGGCCTATTTTTGAATGAACTAAGCATAAAGTGTTAGGTTGGCACTACAAGGATTGGTTACTATGTTGAACTAGCTCTTCACTTTGAGTTAGACATAGGTTTAGGATGGTAGTTATAGGTCTGGGTGGATTTGGCTGTTATGTTGATCTAAAAGAAGAGAGTGAGAGAAGAAAGAAAGAAAAGGGAATGAGAAAGAGGAAGCAAGCAAAAGCTCAACATGTGTGGAACCAAATAAGCTCAAAAAGGGTGACCGTTATGGAGATGAAGTCTCAGCAACAACAACAAATAAGGCACAAAAGCCTAAGGCATCAAAATGATGAAGTAAAGGAGACTCCCCACTACAAAAAGCAGGCGCCCACAACAAAGGAGCAAAAAGAAGGCCACAACATGGTGAGATCAAAGAAGAAGCTTCCCTGGAAATTGGTAAAGTGTGGAGAGTGTGAGAGTGTTAAGAAAAGGGTAGCTAGGATTGGGTTTGGTTTGTGATAAGAGTTTGGGATTTAGAACAATTTAGGCATTGGGTAGATAGTAATATATCCTCGTATGCATAAGTATTAGCATTATGTCTAAGTTCATTCTTTTTTAAGAAAAAACCCTTGCATTTAAACCCATATTTTGATGAGATCATTTTTATCTCATGACCTTAACCCTAGCCAAACGATTCCACTTGATTTGATTTGGTTACATAGTTTAACTGAATGTTAAAGAGTTGATTGTTTTGAGCATTTGACTAAGTTGAGCTATAGCTCATTTTGAAACTGGATAGGCATGGCTAGGTTCTTTAAAGTATAATTGATTATGTTTTGCATCCTACAATAAGGCACTTGGACATTGATTTCACTTCTTTACCTTAGCATTTTTGGATTTGAGTGCCCACCTTCAAACCTCACTCCCTTCTTGTCTTAGTTTGTTTGCTTGAGGACAAGCAAAAGGCAAGTGTGTGGGTGTTGATATCTCCATTATTTATATCATCTTAGCATGCATTCATCACTAGTTTTAGTCTTTTAACATGCATATTTTGCTTCTTCTTGCCCCATTTGCATACATTTAGGATTTAGCATAGTTTTAGGTGTTGCATTGCCTTTTGCTTGCATTTAGAGTTTTATTCACGTACTAGAAGGAGTTTGGAGATCAAATGGTGCAATGGATGTGAGCTAGGATTGGAGCAAGGAGAAGGACAAAGTCGGATGGACCAACATCGAGCAGGATATCGATGTGATCTGATCGATATGGCACATATCGGACTAGATATCGATGACTTCATATCGATACAGAAGGAGCAAGGCATACATAGGATCATATCGACCAGAAAGACCTCGATACACCAGGATGAGCTTGTTCCGATGATATTGCTGCATATTTTATGTGTTTTGCATACATATAAGATAGCTTCTCATGCATTTACCATGCGCTTTAGGCTAGTTTGCATCACTTTAGGTCCTAGAGCACTTTTGCATTAGCATTTGCATATTTCCTGCATTATGCATCACATTCAGGTTGTTTTCGGCTACTTTGGAGCTATGGAGGATTCGTGGACGTGCTAAGGCTCGTGAGGAAGTTCGTGGACACTTGGAGAAATCAGGATTTGCATGCTAAGGACCCAAGATCGAGAAGCAGATCGAGCAAGGCAGGTCGATCTAGATGAGATCGACCAGAAGATCGAGCGACCAAGCCGATGCAAGGAAACGGATCGAGACCGAGATCGAGATAGGAGATCGAGATAGGAGATCGATCTGAAGTACGGACGTAAATGACGCCATGCAGATCGAGAGCTAGATCGAGCCTCCTACCTGATCCAGACGAGATCGACTCAGAGATCGAGCAAAGTCACCCGATCCAAGCCGAAGATCGAGAGCCAGATCGAGCTCCCTGCCCGATCCTAGACTTACCTTATCCGTCCAGCCTGTTCTTGGACGCTAGCGAATGGGGGACCAGTACACGCCTTTAGCCAATTTTGGCTAAAAGCAGCGATAAATTTTTCCAACCTTCATTCTGTCTTTTTCTTGTTATCTCTTTGCTTAGGCGATTCCGCCATTGTAGACATCGAAGCTTTTCTTGCTTTTACGTTTTGAATATTGAATCTTTGCTTTTAATCAATCATTTTTCATGTTTAGTCGGTCATCTATTACGTTTTGTTCGGTTTCCTTTATGAGTAGTGAGTAGTTTCATTGGGTTTTCGGGGTTGAGAGGATTCAAAGGGGTTGAAAAAGGTTTAAAGCTTGGTGTTTTCTTGTTCTTCATCGCCTTCTCTTCTAGGATTTGAGCACTTAAGGCTTAGAGACTCTCACGCCAAGATCTCTATGATCAGAGGGATATCTTACCTTGACAGGATTCAGATGTCCTGGAGAAGTCAAATCCTAGAGGCTAACCCTTCCTTTCCCATACGTCATGGTTGTTTAGGGGGTTAGTTAGGCCATGTGTTTGAAATCTATGTTTTATGCCCTTCAATCTCTTTTTCCACTAAACGCCATGGGTTTGGAGAAGAGAATGAAGGAGTGATCCATACCACACGCCATGGATGGATCTTGTTTTGTTTACAAGGCCTAGAGACCCTCACAAAGTGAGTAGATCTAAAGTTTTCAAACCAAGCTTGAACCTTTGAAACCCTTGAACATGATCCTCAACCCTGGACCCTCTTTCTTAGTATTTTCGCATCCCTGTTAATCATTTGCTTGCTTTCTGTTCGCATACTGGTCATTAGATTCATTTCTGTTTGAACTGTTTAGATGAGATTGATCGTTGTTGCTCGATCTAGTGTTCGATCCTATGGTCGATCTACTAGTAGATTTTTAGTAATTCATAGCTTTGCATTTTAAGTATTCCGTTTGTTTCTCGTGGTAGTTAACCCTCTTCCAGGGATTTAAAAATTGTTTTGCTTTGCATTTGACACTTGCATTTAGTTTTTAGGGATTTTACCAATCATTTTCATATTCTGCTTAGATTTGCTCATTCCTTTGCATTCTTAGTGATCTTGCTACCCCTAGGTGTGGATTGACTCCTCTCTTGCTCACTATACTACATCTCTGTGTGCATTAGAGTTTTGATAATCTCTCTGTTGCATCTTGACACATCATTGCATCAATAGAAAAACACTTTATCAAATGGCGCCGTTGCCATCTTAGGGGATAGAAAGCATTAAGATTTGGAGTTTGGTAAAGACTAATCATTTATTTTACGTTGGTTACTGATTTTTCTACCTTCACACTTGTGTTTTTCAGGTACATGAATCTACGCTCCAGGGGTGACAACAACTTACTCACGCCCTTGGACAATATTCATCAGCTTGGACACGCAAGATCAAGAAGAGTTAGAGAGCAAGCTCGAGCCTTTGAGGAGATTGTTCAGCAAGGTTCAGTGGATTTTGAAGCGATGGCTGAGCACGAACATCCAGAGGGACGTCCTCCAGCTCACGGGGCAGTGGGAAGGGGTAATGGAAACCCCCACCACGCGGCTAGACCCCCACGGATCATTGGAGCGGGAGATGCTCCCAACACTCATCATAATAGGTTTGGGATCACTCCTCCTCCTGTACAGAACAACAACTTCGAGATTAAGCCAGGATTCATCTCAATGGTGCAAAACAACAAGTTCCATGGGTTAGCAATGGAATACCCCTTGGAGCATCTTGACAACTTTGAGCAAGTGTGTGGGATGGTCAAGATTAATGGCATATCCGAAGATGCTTTCAAGCTGCATCTCTTTCCATTTTCTCTTGGAGACAAGGCTAGACATTGGGAGAAAACCCTTCCACAAGGCACCATTACCTCTTGGGCTGAGTGTAAGAAGGCGTTCCTCTCAAAGTTCTTCTCTAGCACCAGAACAGCACGGTTGAGAAGTGAGATCAGCGGCTTCACTCAAAGGAACAATGAGACGTTCAATGAAGCCATGGAGCGGTTCAAGGACTACACCATTCAGTGTCCTCACCACGGCTTCAGTGAAGAGACTCTCCTAAGCCTAATATACCGCGGAGCTTCACCAAAGATACGCCTGCTACTTGACACAGCTAGTAAGGGAAATTTCCTTGGTCAAGAAGTGGAAGATGGTATGGAGCTGATAGAGAACTTGGCATTGAGTAACGGCAACTACGCTGAAGATTACGACCGTGCACCGAGGGGTTCTGAGCTAGAGTCTCACAAGAAAGAGCTTAAGTTCTTGCATGAGAAGATTGACAAGTTGGTGCTGGCTAACCAGAAGCATGTTCACTTCGTTGGTGAAGCGGATGAGACCTTAGAGGAGCTTGAGTTAAGTCAAGAAGAAGCCAATTGGGTGGCGGGTCAGAACAACTACAAACCTCAAGGGTATTCACAAGGCTACCAGCAGAACAACAATCTCTCCTATAGAAGCACCAATGTGGAGAACCCTAAAGATCAAGTGTATCCTGCTCAGCAAGCAAAGCCATTCGTACCCTACAACAAAGGTTTTCAGCCGAGTGGTAGTTTTCAAGGTCAGCGCCAAAGTAACTTTCAGGGACAGCAACAGCAGCAAGGAAACAAACCTTATACTCTTATGTATCCTCCAGGCTTTGTTCCTCAACAACAAATGCAACCGCAGCAAGTTGCTCCTGTCCAAGCCATGTTTCAGCAGTTGCTTCAAGGGCAAGCTTCAACAAACCAGAAGTTTGCCGAGATGAACAACCGCTTAGACTCCTCTCTCACTGATGTCTCTACTCAGATCACAATTCTAAACAACAAGATTAAGCAGTTAGAGAAGGGTAAAGCAACTACAAGTGGTCAAAGTAGTCTACCGGGAAAGTGTGAGCAAAATCCCAAGGAATACGCCAACGCCATTACACTAAGAAGTGGCAAAGCGCTTTCACCGAGGGTTGCACCTAAGGATAATGAGGACATTTTGGTTCAAGAGGGGGAGGATGAGCAGGCTGATGATGAGATCAACTTCCACAACGTGTGGATAGAGAGGCTAACAAAAGGGAAAGAAGCAGCTGTAAAGAAGCAAGTGGAGAATGCAACCGAGGAAAAAGATGAGTACATACCTCCGCCTTATGTTCCTAAGCTTCCTTTTCTTGGTCGCTTCAAGAAACAGCTTATAGAGAAGCATAGGCTCTTGTTTGAGAAGCATCTAAGGGACGTAGAGATCAAGCTACCTCTCGTGGATTGCCTTGCCATGATGCCTAAATGTACAAAATTTTTCAAAGATACGCTTGCAAAGAAGAATAAAGAAGGCAAGGAGGTGCTGGTGCTTAGTGAGGAATGTAGCGCAATTATACATAAGGAGATAGTTCCCAAGAAGTTGGGAGATCCAGGAAGCTTCACTATACCATGTGCTCTCGGTCCTTTGACATTTCAGAGCTGTTTATGCGATCTTGGTGCTAGTATAAATTTGATGCCCCATTCCATAGCAAAGAAGCTTGGCCTTACCCGGTTCAAAGACTGTAGAATCTCCTTGGTGCTAGCTGACAGAAGCGTGAGGTTACCTGTGGGTTTGCTTGAGGACTTACCAGTGAGGGTCAGCGGTGTAAACGTACCTACAGACTTTGTTGTGCTTGAAATAGATGAAGAGCCTAAGGCTCCGCTCATTCTTGGAAGGTCATTCCTCGCAACCGCCGGAGCAATCATCGATGTCAAGAATGGGAAGATAGCTCTACACTTGGGTAAGGATATAAGGCTGGATTTTGATATCAACGAGGTCCTCTAGAAGCCTACCATAGAAGGGCAACCTTTCTACATAGAGACGTTGGATGCTTTGGCGGATGAACTGCTAGAGGAGCTTGCACAAGAGGATCACTTGAAGCTGGCATTGACTAAGGAGCCAGGAGAGTACGGTTTCGTGGATCAGAGGGCTCAAGAGTACATTAATCTCCTTGATTCTAAGAAAGTTGTGCTAGAAGATGAAGGCAGATACCTAGAGATCGATCAGGCAATCAAGAAGATCACTTGATCCATGTCAGCAATTGACAAGAAGATCGAGGATACTGGTCGATCCAGCAAAAAGAACGACTCAGACACTCGATCCACTACTCAATCCCATCTAAATCGAGTAAGTGATCGACCTGAGAACAGTCGATCCAGCAACACAATCGATGGAAAGATCGAGGGAGGTCAATCGATCAGTTTAGAGATCGAGACGGGGACTCGATCTCCTGCTCGATCCCAACTAAATCGAGTGAAATTGCTCGATCTGGACCAGAACGAGTGCAAGATCGACTGGAAGACTCGATCTCGGAGGGGATAATGGTTCAAGGAAGCAGTCTTTTGGGTCATGTCTCGGGTTCTAAGGAGGCTACTGAGGATGGAAATGTCAACAAGAGCCACGAGGAGGACTGGAGCGAGCTGCTAGCCCCAAAGGTGGATCTTATGGAGCTCCCAAAAGGGCTAAGGTATGCTTTCTTAGGGCTTAATGTAACTTATCCCATGATTGTGATTGAGAACTTAAGTGATGATGAGTTGCACTCGCTCCTAAATGAGCTGAGAAAGTATAGGAAAGGCCATTGGGTACTCTCTAAGTGACATCAAGGGCCTTTCACCAATGCTTTGCACTCATAGGATTCACTTGGATAATGAGAACGCCTCTTCTATAGAACACCAAAGGCGTTTGAATCCTAATTTAAAGGAGGTTGTTAAAAAAGAAATTCTTATGCTGTTAGAGGCTGACGTGATCTATCCCGTAAGTGACAGCACGTGGGTTTCTCCTGTACACGTGGTGCCTAAGAAGGGAGGGATCACGGTCATTACGAATGATAAAGATGAGCTTATACCTACTATGACTATCACAGGACATCGTATATGTATTGACTATAGGAAGCTTAATCTTGCTACTAGAAAGGATCATTTTCCCTTACCTTTTATTGATCAAGTGCTTGAGAGGCTTGCTAATTGATAACAGCTTTTTAGCAATGTAAAAAGGGAGTGATGCAATGCAACAGGAAGTTATCAAAACTCGAGCAGCACACAGTCGTAGTATAGCATGCAAGAGGAATCAATCCAACCTAGGAGCTAGAAAGTGCAATGAGAATGCAAAGATCGAGTAAAGCTAGGCAAATGATGAACGATTTTGTGAAAATCCTAAAAACTAGATGCAACGACAAAATGCAAGGCAAAACTATTTTAAAATTACCAGGAACGAGTGAACTACCACGACGAACAAACGGAATGATTAAAATGCAAGGCTATGAATTTATAAATATCGACTAGTGGATCGACCACTATATCGACCACTAGATCGAGCAACAACGATCGATCTCGTCTAAAAGTTCAAATGCAAGGAAACTAATGACCAGGATGCAACAGGTAACAAGCGAATGAGTAACAGAGATGTAAGAATACTAAGAAAGAAGGTATGTGGTTGAGATTCATGTTCAAGGGTCTCAAAGGTCCAAGCTTGGTTTGAAAACTCTAGATCTACTCACTTTGTGAGATTCTCTAAGCCTTGAAAACAAAACAAGATCCATCCATGGCGTGTGGTATGGATCACTCCTTCACTCTCTCCTCCAGACCCATGGCGTTTGGCAGAAAAAGAGATTGAAGGGCAAGGAAATCAGATTTCAAACCTTTTCGACCCCTCTGAATCCTCTCAACCCCTAAACCCGATTAAACTACTCACTACACATTAAGTAAACAAAGCAAAGCATAAACGACGAACTCATAAACATAAAGAACGATGGATTTAAACTTAAACGATTCGAAGATTCAATACAAAGCAAGTAAAAGCTTCAAAGTCTAACAATGGCGAAATCGCCTTCGAACAGAGAGAAAAAGATGAAAATGATAAAGTGAAAACGTGTGTGAGAAAGCATGATCGCCGCCTTCCCAAAATAGGCCAAACAGCTCGATGGTCCCCCCCTCGCTAGCGGCAAAAAACAGTTAAAGTGCACTGAGATCGACCTCGAGATCGAGCGTCTCGCTCGATCATCTTTGGACATCGTGCCTTCAGCTCGATTTGTGTCTCGATCTTCTTCGGTGGATCGAGTGCTTCGTTCGATCTTTGAGTCAATCTTCGGGGGATCAAGAGGTGGACTCGATCTGGCTCTCGCTCTGCATGGCGTCATTTACGTCTGTACTCTTTGATCGATTGCTTCACTCGATCTCCGTCTCGATTGGTTCCCTTGGATCGGATGGACTGCTCGATCTTCTGGTCGATCTCGTCTTGATCGACCGGCCATGCTCGATCAGCTTCTCGATCTCTGGTCCTTAGCAAGCATTCCTGAATTCTCCAAGTCCCACAAACTTCCTCACGAGCCTCAGCACGTCCACGAACCCTCCAAGACTCCAAAGTAGCCGAAAACAACCTGTATGCGATGCAAAATGCAAGAAATATGCATATGCTGGTGCAAGAACACTCTAGGACCTAAAGTGATGCAAACTAACCTAAAATGCAATGTATACGTGAGAGAAACTAACTTCTATGTATGAAATATGCAGCAATATCAACTCCTCCAAACTTACTTTTTGCTTGCCCTCAAGCAAACAAAATTAAAGGAGGGAGAGAGGTTTTAAAACAAACGGGGGTTTAAGCTTCTTGCAAAGGTATTTTTCAAATGAATCAATCCCAACGTCCTAGTTACTAGTTCTAAAATGCAATACACACGCTCATACTCCAAAGAACTTAGCCATACTCATCACACAAAGAAATTCAAATCATGACTCTCCTATTCCAAACAATCAAAGAAACTCATCCTTTATCATTCATTAATGACTGAACCATGAATCAAACTTATGCACTTTAAAGCAAAACACATTTGGCTAAGGGTGAAGGCTATGATCATAGAGTGATCTCATTTCAAAGTGGGTTTATTTTAAGCACGGGTTTCTCTCAAAAGTGGTAAGAACTTTATGCATAATGCTAAAGGTAAAGGCAATTGATGCATACATGATCAGATTCTCATCTACCCATGCAAGCTAACAATGATCCTAAAACCCCTCTTATTTTTTTTTCTTTTAAGCTCACTCACCCTCCTAAAATCTACCCTTATCTTCAAAGCAAAAGCTTAGCAATCCCCAAATAAAAATAGAAAACATCTTAACTCTTTTAGGCTAGTGAAAAGGTTTGAAAATATTAGGCTCCTTATTTCTTTCTTATTGATAGTTCTCTTATTATTTTTTTTTCTTTCTTTTTTTTTTCTTTTCTTTTTATTTTGGCATTTAGGCTCTTTTTTTTTTTTTTTTTTTTTTTTTTTTGAGAGAGCTATCTTTTGAAAGTATTGGAGCATTATACACTTTAAACACAAAACATTTCACTTAAAACCTTTTATTCACTTCAAATGCCAAACTCTTTTGAAACCGAAAACATATAAACAAGAAAGCAACCCCAATGATCCCCCAAACTTATCCTAAGCCTACATCTAGCTTCAAAATGCAAAGCTAGCAATCATATGAGAACCTAATCATGTCGCCTAAACGTAACACGTTATGCTAAGTTCAAACCGAAAGAGGCCTCACAATGATGTCATACACGAAAACTTGGCTTCAAAGAAAGGTAAGGGTCAAGGCGGGAGTTCTATTTAGGCTCACAAAGAGTGGTAAAAGGAAGAAAAAGAGCCTAAATATTTTTAAGATCCATGTGTTTATTTTCAAGTGCATAAGAATGATATTTAAAAATTCAGATTAATGTTTTCACTTATTAGGACAAGTTTCAAATCATGAGAGTTCAATTCAAGTCACGAAAATCAAAACAAGTGATCCAAGCATGGTAAGAACTTACTTTCAGAGAGTGAGCAAAGCATTAGAGAACTAATAACTAGGATATTGAAACCATTCATAAGCTTAAAACACCTTTTTGAGAAAACTTTAACCCCTTATGCAAATGTAAACAACCTAGATGCTTAAAAATTCTAGACTTAATCCTAAAATGCTTAACAAGATGAATGCAAGACTTAACTTGACTGAATTGCTGCATTCTTGATATTGGCTTAACTTGACTGAATTGCTGCATTCTTAGTATCTTACTAGCCCAGATGTATTGATACCTTACATGCTGCAATGATATGAGTGTGTTGGGATTTGATTATAGATAAAAAACGTGTTATCAAGATTCACCATTTCATCATCGATGACTTTCAGCTCCTTGGCTAGCACGGCTCCACACTGTTTTCTAGAGAAAAAGGTGTGTGCAATTGCCTTATGCACGTAACGCAAAGCAGGGTGCGTTATCCTTGAGCTCTTACCTACTCCTGGGCACCAAGGACCAACACCAATCCATGGCCCATAGTGCCTATAATTCTTCCTTTGGGATGCCAAAAGCTCCCCCCCCCCCCCCCCCCCCCCCCCCCCCTCCTCAAATTTCCTTGTTTAAAGCCGATCCAAGCTCGGCGAAAGACATCCGATAAGTGGAGCCACCATATTTGAATCGAATTTGCCCATCCCCATCTTCCTCTGGACGCTCCTCACCATACTTACAAAAGATAATTTTGAGTGCGGCAAGAAACTGGAATGTAGCCTCGTCGTGAGTGATAGCTTGCTACATTCAAGTGTTTTAGGCTGCATTTCGAACATTCATTCCCTTGTTTTTGCATCTTTTCTTAACATTTTAGTCTCATTTGCACATGGAAGAAGCATTGCATGCATTTAGTTTAGGTTTGCATACATGTGCATGTTTATGGTGTAATTCAGGTATATTTGGAGGTTTTGACGCTTGGGAAGGAGATTGGAGCAGCAGACGTTCTAAAGAATGCCATAAGAAGGAGTCTTGCAAATTCTGCATCTATATCGAGGTGGAGCATCAAGCAGAACACATGTGGAGTATGCCCGATGTAAGCCGCAATACATGGAGAAGAGAACTGGGACCTAGACTTGAAGATGATGGTTCACATCGAGGTGGTGTGTCGAGCAAGGAGGGCCGTATGAGCTGATTTGGAGATACAGGACAGATTGAGCTCTAGCATCCTGCAGAACAACTGATGGTCAAACTTAAGCACAACTTCATTTCCCAAATTGAAATCAATCTTGTCATTCTTCACATCTATAACAGCGCCAGCTGTAGCTAGGAAAGACCTTCCTAAGGTAAGGGGATCATTTGGCTCTTCATCCATCTCTAAAACCACAGAGTTTGTAAGAACATCAACATTGCCAATCCTTAAGGGTAAGTTTTCAAGCAAACCTACTGGCAATCTTATAGAGCGATCTGCCAACACCAAGGAGATCCTGCATTCTTTAAAACTCATGAACCCCAGACGCTTAGCAACGGAGAGTGGCATCAGACTAACACTAGCTTCAAGATGATATAAGCAGTTGTTACAGGCAAGAGGACCTAAAGAACAAGGGAGAGTAAAGCTTCATGGATCTCCCAGCTTTCTTGGTTCTTCTTTTCTTTGAATAATAGCACTACACTCATGTGAAAGAATGATCATCCCTTGCAGCTCTTTAGTTCTCTTCAATACTGCATCTTCGAGAAACTCCTGATGAGGAGTAACTAGCATAAATATATCAAGGAGAGGCATGGTAATCTCTATCTTCTCTATCTACTTATCAAACAAGGCTTGATACTTCTCCACCAACTACTTCTTAAACCTTCCTGGAAATAGCAAAGGAGGCTTGTATGGTGGAGGCGTGAATACAACTTCTTTGTTCTTTGGGGTCTCTTTAGTCTTGTCTACAACCACGCCCTTGCCCTTCTTAACCCTGGTCTCATCTTCAACTACCATATCCTCTTTGTTTGTAGCATCAGTCTCCCCAACCTGATCTTCAATGTCCCCATTGATGTGAAAATTATTTTCTCTTGGGGGAAGTGCTTTACCACTTCTAAGAGTGATTACTTGAACATTCTCCTTTTATGGGAGGTTAGTGGGCTGCTTGTTGTTGTGGAGGGTAGGCTGTAGGAGTGACAGATTTTGTTGCAAGTTCTTCAAATTTGGAATTGAGTGTCTTATACTTGCATTGAAGATCTTTGTTGGAACTGTCTATCTTTTTGGTGATGTGGGCATGGCAATGGAGAAGCTGTTGGAGCAATGTCTTCACATAATCATATGTACTTGAAGAGGCGCCACTATGCTGTTGAGGAGGTATAAAATTGGGTTGTGATCCTTGCAAGTGGCTTTTAGGAATAAAACTTGTTGACCTTCTTGGAAGTTATTGCTTTTCCGCTAGTAGAAGTGAGTTGGAGGAGTTGTGTAATTGATGCTTCTATGTTGGTACCCTTTCTGATTCACATAGGTATTAAAGTTTTGTTGTTGGTTGCCTTATTTACCAATGTAGTGCATTTCCTTAATTAAATCTATCTCCCTAACCTGAACTTGATCATAGTTTTCCCATAAACTTCATTTTCTTAGGCTGGCCTTGAAGTAACATATCAATCTTTGCTTAAAGTAATCTTATCTCCTCACTTGCCTTGTCCTCAGCGTCTATTCATGACATGTGGTCATACCCATCAGCATAATTCCCATCACTTTGGGCAAGGTTCTCTACTAATTGCAAACCCTCTTCAACACACTTGCCCAAGAAATATCCATTGCTTGCAGTGTCTAAGAGCATTTGAAATTTAGGTGACACTCCTCTACATAAAGTGATGAGCAATGCCTCATTGTAGAAATCATGGTGAGGGCACTTCATTTGTAGCCTTTGAACCTTTCTCAAGCATCACAAAAACGTTCATTGTGCTGTTGTGTGATGCCTGAACTGTCATTTCTCAACTTAGATATTCTTCAGTTGATAAAAAACTTAGCAAGGAAAGCCTTCTTGCACTCATCCCATGAAGTGATACAGCTATGTGGTAGATTCTTTTTCCAAATGTGAGCTTTATCTCCAAGTGAGAAAGGGAATAGACTTAGCTTGAAAGCATCATCTGAAACTCCTTGGATTTTGGTTAAGCTGCAAACTCTGTCAAACTGATCTATTTGCTCCAAAGGATCTTTTATGGGCAACCCATAGAACTTATTGCCTTCAATCATGGTGATAAGGCTACTCTTGATTTCGAAGTTTGTTTTGCCAAGAGAAGGAGGGACAACACCAAATCTGTTGACATGACTGTTTGGTGAATCATGAGACCTAATGTTTCTCACTATCCTTGGACCATTCTCCTGAAATTGTGCAGCAAATGGACCAGCTCCTTCATTCCATTGAAAATGAGCTCCTTGCTCATGATTAAGCTCTCTTTGTGGTCATTGACCATAATGACCTTGAGGGTCATCCATACTCAGCTCTTGTAGATGTTGAGACTCTTCTCAAACTGCTTGTGCTTCTCTTTCAAGACCGGATATGTGACTAAAGACTCAACAAGGTTTGCAGCTCCTTGGAGAGTGAAATTAGGTACCTGAAAGAGAGAACAATGTAATAAGAGAAGATTAGTACTGAAATAAATAACTTAGACTAAACAAGGGTTCAAACTTCAATACACTAAACATCCCACTAAGGCAATGACGCCAATTGAAAGAGGAGATTTTGGTGTTTCTGACAATACCTCTCTACACATGTCATTGTAGTATAGAAAGGTTATCAATCCAATCCAGGGGCTAAGGAACAATCAAGATGCAGAAGACTTGCTAATCTAGGCCTAATCAAATAAAACGGGATTTGAAACTAACAACTTAAGGTGAACAAAAAAGAAAGCAAACACAAAAAGCAAGGTTCAAGACTAAATGATTAGCAAGGTGGTTCCAAATTATGAACAAGGTTTTCAAGCAAAGTCAATGCATTAAAATCTAAGCAAGGACTACTAATGTAGACTAATTTAATCCCTTGGAACTAATCTCTTTGACTAATCACACTCCTAACCCATGGTTAATGGTGGAAATACAATCAGCAAAGCTTTAAATCATAAATTCCATAGAGCCAAAAAGCACCTTAGACAACTAATTTCTTAAGGCTAAGCATTTTAATCTCTTGTGCAATGGATCAAACATCAACTCACACTCCCATACATAATCAATGTCTAAAAATGATTTCTCCATCCCTTAGGTGCTCTAGCATTAAACACAATCAAAGTATGAAATGATAGATGTAATGAGTCATGACAATCAAACCATCATTTTCAAGCAATAACTTCTTTCAAACATTTCATTAAACACCTTGATGGCAATAGATCTATTTCAGGCAAAAGAGAGATACTATGATTTAAGAATAATCACACAAGAAGAGATAATCAAAGATCTAACACCCTAATCATTCTTAAACATCAAAGAAAACACTTTTGTTCACCAAAAATCAAGAACCTTTAAAATCAATACTCATGAACAAAATTCAAAAATGACAAAAACAGAATAAACAAGAAATCAAGACTAAGAGATTAAAGATTAAAAAGAAGAAAGCATAAACTAATGTATACAAGTGATCTAATCTCAACCTGTAAAGGGTGTGTTCTTGTTCTTTGAAAAACAAAAGCAAAGCTTTGGGGAAGAGAAAGGATATGAGAAAATAGACTTAGGTTTAGCCTATTTATAAGAAACATCTCCAAAATAGCCTTAGCCAACAATAACAAGGAATTCAAAGATGGTAAACTGGTTTTCTCGGATAAAATCATATCGAGCAGGTCAGAAGATGCCTTGGTCGGCGCATCTGCTCGGTACAATCTTCTGGTTGCAGACAGCATTGCTATAATCACCGTATCTTTTGAACCACGGATCACAATGACATTTGGATTAGACCATTCAAAATCTAAATCAATTATATACATCTTTCATGAAGAACATTGAGACTGAATCAGAGTGAAAAGCTTCCGTTCGGGTCGATCTTTCGGACGGTCAGAATTTGTACCGTGGAGGGAGAATGTGCTCTCCTTGGTGTATGTATGTCCCTCCACAGTGCAATCGCCTCCGAGAAGAGCACACAGTGTACGGCTGTCCTCCTCGGTGTGATCGCCATCGAGCTGGGCCCTTTGTGTACGGCTGTCCCTCCTTAGTGCAATCTCCATCAAGCTGGGCACTTGGTGTAAGGTAGGCTGTCCATGGTTCATTGCTAAAATTATTGTAACTTTCGAACCCCGGGTCAGAATGACTTTATTGCACCACCAGTAGCAAGATAACTCGATCCTCTACAACTTTGATGAAGGATGCAGAGGCTGAATCTGAGTGCAAGGTCTTCGTCCAGACCAATATATTTTGCACCCCCAGTTGCACCGAGCATGGAAAATGTGTTCTCCACGGTGCAACTGCTCGGTATGGTTCAAAACGCTTGATCCATTAGTTTTAGCTTGGTTCTTCTTGTCCACATTATTCACCATTCTCCAAATGTCCTTTATAGCTCGATATAGACCTGAAAACACTATAAACAATGCAAAACATGCAATGTCTAATCTAAAACCTACATGTCTAATATGAATGCAAATAGGACAAAATATAATGAATGAATGCATTAAAAGAACCAAAACTTGAACTAAATGCAAGCTAAAATATGCTAAAATATAATGTTATCAGTGTTATGACACCTTGTGAGCTGTACATGACTGTTAAAGGATTATTGATTACTTGAATGGACTGTTGGATGCGATTTCTTGTCTATGGCTGAGTGAGATGTGATGACCGCTCTCACTAAGCTATCCGTTTTCTTATGTCTCCTTTTATAGATGCATGTATTGAGATAGCTCGTGATGGAAAATGATCTGGACCGCAGGACTAAGGCAAAGAAGGAAGGATAGTAAATTTGGGTAGACTATAGTCGAGTAGAGCAATATAATAGCTTATTAGCGAATTTTCATGCTTGAACCTTTTTTTATCTAAGTATGATTTATGTTTTAAAATCAATCTGATTATAATCGAATAAAAAGCTGAAAAATAATTAAGTAAAAGAAATTTTTTAAATTGACCAAGTCTGGCCATAAAGTGGCCGAGACAATTTTTTACTATGCTTCAGAAAATTGGGTCAAAACATTTCAGATTGTCTCTAGAACCCCAAACTCCTTCTGTTTAATATAGATATATAGACATATTGTTGATTTAATTCTGAGATATTGGCATCAACAAATAATTTTTTTTCTAAAATAGTGAAATTAAATTGATAAAACGTTCAGGGAGCTACATATGGGCACAATCAGTCGTCTTAAAGGACACAATTCGGGAAACTGTGTCGTATCTAACAAGGAAATTCATATGCGCCAAGTTCCTATATATAGGGAGCTGGTCATTAGCAGCAAATGCAAAGCAACACAAATCTTCAGTCACTGCCACAAACGTATTCACCTTCTCGAGTTTCACATCACCTCCTTTAAAATGAACATTTATGTCTGAAACTTCAACACTTGAGCTCTCGATGTAACATAGACTCAACTCTCCTTTAGGATCTCTCACTCGCTCTGATTTAATTGTAGAAGCAACTGCAGACTCCAGCTCTGAATAAAACTCGGAGGGGAACAAAGTTAAAGTAGTACCTGAGTCTATAATAATGTTTCCTTCCTCGATTCCAATGATTGAGTTCGGGAACCGAATTTTCTTACAACCCATGCTGATGGCCTCTAGTGTTAGGTGATAAAACGTGTATGGATCTTTCTTGACCAAAGGGGTTGACACAACTCCATCCCCCGAGACGATACCATTTGTTCCAAAGTTAATCTTGCTCGTTAGGTCAGTTTCAGACGTTAAAGGTACTAAACAGTGAAAGAATTTACCATCTATGTATTCCCCAAGTTGTGAGACCAGTGATGTAGATCCTCCTCCCAGCCTTATTATTCATGAGCCCATTTCGTTAAAGGTTGCGGAGTTTTCGTGTCTGCACCCAATGATTACGTTACTGAATGACACAGAGCGGGGATCAGTAGATCCAAGCGTCACCATTTCAACAGTGAAGTGACCTTTGCTATATGATTTGTCACCATATGCAATCGTGTAGGAACAAGTGTCTTCTGCTGTTGAACAAGAAGACTCTTCAAGAGCACGACATTGGCTTGAGGAGCAAGGAACCTTTTTGTATATGAAAGATTTCCGTGTCTGCAATCGCTAGTATCGGGAACGAGGGAGTTCCAATCGATATATTCATGAGATACTCACCGCTGTTTGAAAAAATAACAGATTGTGCTGAATTTGGTGAAGAATCCTCATCGGTGAATTGGAGTGCACTATAAGCCGAACGGTGGATTGCTTTTCTCATACGTTGTGAAGAGTGTTATGATTCGCTGGCTTAAAGGCCACGCCTTTGCTCACGATAATCAACAACAAACCAAGAGTTCTTTGTGGTTAAGCCTGAACACTCACGCGTTTGGAGAAAAGCAGAGGGAAAAACAGAGTTTGCGAGAAGAAAGAAGAAACAGAGCAAGCACACACGATTTAACAAGTTCACGCCCTTAAACTCAGGTTGCTACGTCTCGCTGGGATCTATTCCCGGAATCCACTAGATCACAAGGTTACACAGAGATCCAAAACCTCAAAACCCTCTTACAAGATGTTTCTCTCGGTTTATCTCACTCCCTTATATCCCCAAGAACAAAAAAATAGAGTTTAAGCCTTTTGTATTGTTCTCTCTTCTTGCTCTCACCCTCTCTCTTATCCTCTACTGAGCTTATATAGCGAAACTCCAATTTATCCTAGAACCAAACGGCGACAGCCTCGGGAAACAGCCTCTGCAGTTTCTACGATCACCAAACAGGGCCCTTGTCTGAAGACGACAAACAACTCATGCTCCGTTAATAAATGACGGGAAGCAAACGGCTATAGCGAAGTGGTCCCAAAAGTGCTGAGTCACTTGAGTTGAACTTTAGTTCAGCAAACTTCTGCTCCACGTATATCCACATTGTTAACCTTTAACTTGAACTTCATTACTAACTTCAACAAAACTCCACCTAGTAATGAGAGATCAACCAAAAGATTAACAAATGTGTGCGAATTTAGCTGAGCCTGAGAGATAGAGATCTAGATTCTGGATTCCAATCCCGGATTCCTTGAGTACGATTAATCAGCCTTTACTCATAGCAAGTCCAAAGCAGATTGAATCTTGCTCACGGGTAAAATCTTAGTGAAGATATCAGCCGGATTACTCAGAGTTGATATCTTCGTCACCTCCACAATACCATCAGCAGTAACATCTCTGATCTTGTGGTACTTGACATTGATGTGCTTTGTTCGCTCATGATGCATGTTGTTCTTTGAAAGAGCTATGGCGCTTTGAGAATCATAGAAAAAATCCACCGACTTCTGCTCGTAGCTAAAGTCTTTCAGCAGTCCCTTTAACCAAAGCGCTTCTTTAACAGCTTCATTCAGGGACATGTACTCTGCTTCTGTCGTAGAGAGAGCAACAACCTTTTGTAAAGCGGATCTCCAACTGATCGTACTACCACCAAGAGTGAATACCATTCCACTGATAGACCTCCTTCTATCTACATCAGCTGCAAAATCGGAGTCACAATACCCTCTGAGAATAAATTTAGAGCCTTTGGTGTAGCACAACTTGGTCTTTAACGTTCCTTAAATGTATCTCAGCACCCATTTGACTCCCAACCAATGTTCTCTGATAGGCTTGCTCATGAAGCGGCTGATGATACCCACCGGATATGCCAAGTCTGGTCTCGTACCAATCATGGAATACATAATGCTTCCAACTGCATTTGAATAAGGAACGGTCTTCATGTACTCCTCATCATCGAGTAGTTGTTGTTCTGTTGCTGCACGCATCTTTAAATGAGCACCCAAAGGTGTTACCACATGATTAGCTTGCTCCATCTTGTACAGCTCCAATACTTTACCCAAATAACCTTCCTGAGACAATGTCAGAATCCCTTTGCTCCCGTCTCTTGTGATCTTGATAGGGTCAGGTTTTACCCAAATAAAACTACTGCAAGTGCACAGCAAAAGCAGTTGTAGTACAAGGGGTTATCGAATCCCAAGGGAGTATGTAAACCACACTAGCGATTATAGATTCAGATTAAGCTAAGCGATAAATAATGAATGTAATTCAAAACAGTAAAATAAATGCAAGAGGGCGTTTTTATGCTTGTTCTTAAAGTTCAGAAGGCTAAAGGCGCTAAGTCAAGACAGTTCGCAGGTTGAATCCGAGAGTGTAGAATGCATGCAATCAGGAATGAATTAAAACCGTCTTGAACATGAATCGTAAAGATATAACTAATCAATTCTCATTGCAGAAGTTATCTATGTCTAAATCACAGAGTTTCAAATCTCTTTGCAAACCCTAACAACCTAAACATGCAGTAATGATCAGGTTCAATTGTTCACAAAACTCCTAAGCCAAATCTCTTTGTACTAGGGCGTTTTGCTCATCTAATACTAGTTCAGGTGATTAATAATGCTCTCACATCTATCAAAAACCTAGGGTTTCGAAATCCAGATGATGTGTCTAAGAAATCGATATGAATGCAAGCACAGATGAAGAACCAATCTATAAGTTTTTAGCAATTCTACAAACTCTTCTTCAACCTTTGAAAAGCCCTAACTTAACTAACAAACTACTCAGACATGGTGATTTGAGAAAACATCATGAAAAGAATAGATTGCATAAAAGAAATAAGAAGTAGAAATAAAGGAGTTCAAAATCTGCTCTGAAGGAGTCTGATTTGTTTCTCCCAAAAGCTCTGCTACAAATCTCTCTCTAAAGTTCTCAAAAATAATAAGATACAAGATATATGCCAAAAGAATGGCTGAAAAACCTAATATACAAGCTAAAACACGATCTGGGGCCTTTTTGTAAAAACTGAAACTTCTGGGCCAAAACTGCAATTTCTTCCCAATCTTTTAAAAACAGGCCACGACCTCCTTCCTTGGTGGGTGACGAGCGTCACCAGCTTGGTGACGAGCGTCACCATATGGCATACTTTCTTCTTCGAGCTAGGTACTTCGTGGCTTCAACTCAGAATGCTCCAAAAGGTTCCAAAATCTCCAATTATGCTCCAGACATGCTATAACCTGCAAAGACTCTTCTAGGACTCTAAAAAGACCAAAAAGACTCAATAAAAAGGAATTATATCATGGTTAAAAACCATAAAAACCATGATATATCAACTCCCCCAGACTTAGCTTTTGCTTGCCCTCAAGCAAACATTAGACAAAGAATAAGGTCGAGGTTTGAAAACAAGAAACAGTCAGTCAGTCATCAGGAACACCACACTAGTTAAAGCTTTCGAATCCACATACCACAGAGTCAACACAAGATCAAATTTCAGCCTAATCATAACAAGCTTAGCTAATCTCTCAAGTCCAGTCTAAATCCCTTCAAGAAATCCCGAATTTCTACTGTCAACTCCTTATTTTTATCTAAGTGTGATATCTCATCAAAGTTTTATCATCTTAATCACTTTACAGATTCTTTTCCCTTCCTAACAACTGAACAAATCAATCTCAACACAGCTCTCCTATTTTCTCTTCCCTTAGGATATTTTCGATTTTTCACTTCTTTTTTTCTCAACTTTTTCAGTCTAAGAAATGGTGCTACTCAATACTTGTGTTCCTTGTGAGGAGACAGGTTCTTGAATGTGTTCACTACTGTTGTTCCTTGTGAGGAGACAGGGTCATGAATGCACCATTCTTTGGACTTTAACTTTTAAAACTACATCAGGGAAGATCAAAGAGAGACTGTATCTTAACCTTATTGTCAGTGCTGAAAGAGAGAATCAAGATCAATAAGAATCAATCACCAAGACAAGAAGTTTAAAGTTCATTAAGGTGGAGCTAACAGCAAATTTTCCAGATTCTCTAAGAACCTAAATCTTCATTGCTAGACTGATCAACCTATGACTTTCAACTTAGTAAGACTTGTAATCAACTACTGTGGCAATGGTTCTTATCAGCAAAAACGTCCTATGGTTAGTTCCAAGAAAAACTGACAGTTTCAAAAATTTTGACTCTATAAAACAGGTTTTTGACTAAACTTTAAGACTCTAGAAACATGACATAAAGCACACAACGTCAGTAACCACCTCCCCCAGACTTAAAAACAACACTGTCCCCAGTGTTATTAAGCCAAGAGTTGGTCAAAATGAAGCATGAGAACGTGTAAAACCAAGGTGGAAAAGTGGTACCTCGCGAAGGACCTGGTGACGAGCGTCACCAGATTGGTGACGAGCGTCACCATCTCTGATACTCCAGAAATCGACATGTTGGATGTTTAAATGCAATGCCATCATGTGTACTCCGAAGTAAGACTGTAAGAGCACTAAAAACACACATCAAAACATCCAAACAAAGCATAATCCATGGTCCAATAAGTTCACAAGACATCATCCAAGCAAATTGAACAAAGTGACTCTTTTTTTTTTTCTGTTTTTTTTTTTTTTTTTTTTTTTTTTTAACTATGTAATAGAAAACTAAAAACTAATATATGAAAAAGAAAACTTACTAGTGGGTTGCCTCCCACTAAGCGCTTGTTTAAAGTTATTAGCTCGACTTTGAATGCTGCTCAGACAGCTGGTGGAACAGAAGGTGGCATTGAATGCCTTGGAGAAGAATGTCTCCTCATCCATGGTGGTTTGTAAGCAGTAGATGTATGAACACTTCCAAGGAAGTGAGGAACATCAGCAGAGTGGGTCGTGACTGTGGGTGGGATACTTCTTTTTCCTGCAGAATCATCAAAAGAAACACCAAGCATTCTACGAGAATCTCGTTGCTTGCATAAGTGTGAAGCAGCTTTTTTACCTTTTAAATTCTTATTGATGAGATTAGGAGGTTTTGAACTGGTTCCAGGAAGTGCATACCTTTGCTTAGTTGCAGGTTTCTGGGTTGTGGAATGGTGAATTTTCGAATTGGCAACATATGATGGACTTGTAGCTGTAAAATTTCGTTGCTGCTTTGTGTCCAGATTGGTGACGAGCGTCACCAGGTCAGTGACGCTCGTCACTGACTCTGCAGTTCGAGTTTCTGCAGTTTTCCTGCAATTCAGCTCTGCAAGTGTTGCTTCCATCACATACACGTCTTCCTCCAGCAACTTGGCATTCATTAGAACCTCTTTTTCAAGCCTAGTCATGAAGATATGATCCTCACTGCAATCCTCAAACCCAACAGCTTCTGCAGAAGTTTCAGATATTGGCTCTTCAACAACCATCTTGCTCACTTGCCCACTTATATCTGATTCATTGACACACTCAGCAATAGTGTCTTCTGAATGCTCCATGACAGTCTCTTCATCTCTGGAAGTTCTTACAGAATAGGTCTGACCATCAATGGTAGAACTCTTTCTTAACTTATCCATGTCAAAGTTCATGACAACATCACCAAGATCAAGGTCAATGTTCTCCTTTCTAACATCAATGATGGCTCCAGCAGTAGCCAAGAATGGTCTTCCCAGAATAAGAGGATCTTTAGGTTCTTCAGCATATTTCAGAACCACAAAATCTGTAGGAATTATGCAGCCTTCAATGTTAATATGAACATTCTCTAACATGCCTTCTGGGGTCCTTATGGATCGATCTGCTAGGATGAGAGAGATCCCAGCTGGCTTGAAATCAGTCATTCCAAGTCTAGCAGCAACAGAGAAAGGCATCAAGTTAATACTTGACCCTAGATCACATAGAGAGTGTGGAAAACGTCCTGCAGATATTGAGCAATCAAGCACAAAGGTCCCTGGATCAGATAGCTTCTCTGGAACTCTGCTTTGAGTGATGGTATTGACTTGTTCAGAAACAGTCACTTTCTTCTTATTCCTTGGAACTGTGCCTAAGAGAATTGCACTGATGAATCTGGTAAGCAATGCTCCTTCCTCAGGACTTACACCATTCACAACCATTCTCTTTACATACCTTCTTAGAGTTGGTGAAAGCTTGACTGCATCAACAAGAGGGATCTCAAGCATCAGCTTGTCTATCATAGCTTTACATCTGGCTTCTTCTATCTCCTGTTTAGACTTCCTAGGATGTTTGGGGAATGGTGTTTTGGGTTTATAGACACGTTCCTGGTCATAATTTGCAGTTACAGGCGAAGCAGCTTCGTTCTGGGGTGGGTGACGACCGTCACCAGGTGGGTGACGCTCGTCACTCACTTGTGACAACCCCCGATACCCTTGTAGGTTGGTGACGAGCGTCACTCCTCCTTGGTGACGCTCGTCACTCACCTCTGAGACAGAAAAATTTTCATCTTCAGACTCCATGAGTTGCACGATCTGTTCTGCACTCAACCTCTTTTTCTGCACTGTTTTAAGCTCCTTTTCATTCCTGACTGTGATGGCATTAACCTGATGCTTGGGATTGATATCAGTCCTTCCAGGAAGGAATCCCTCTTGCCTTTGAACAGCTTCTGCAGTTTGAGCAACCTGCACATCAAGCTTCTTCATGTGAGAGTTTAGACTCTCAATTTTTCCATTCAGGTCTTGATACAGCGAATCTAGCTTGCCATTGAAGTTCACTGTCATCTTCTGCTGTCCTTCAAGTACCTGCTCCAGCATAGCTTCCATTTTATTGTCTTGTGGAGGTGCAGTTTGGTAGGAAGAAGAACCATAATTCCTGCTGTTTTGGTAAGGTTTCTCAACTTCAGTCTTCTGGAACAAGGTCTTAGGAGTGTAACCAGGCTTGCTCTGTCCTCCTGTAAAGGTACTCTGCTGATTATTGATGTTGTAGCCTCTGTTCCCTTGCTGATTTCCAAACCTTTGGCTCTGAAAACCCCCTCCATTGATGAAATTAACATCTTTCTGCTCAAATTTTTCAGGATTTTCGAAACTCTCCACTTCTGCAGCAAACTGAACTTTCTTTCCCACCAGAAGGCTGTGCATGCTGTCTAACTTAGCCTTAACTTCAGCTATTTGGTTTTCATCATTCAAACCAGCCTGCTGCTTTCTCTGAAAATCTGCATTCTTAGTGCTGTTACTGCAGGCCAAGTTTTCAATCAATCTTACAGCTTCTTCTGGTCTGTTGGTGTTGAAGTTTCCTGCACTTGCTGCATCCAGCGCCATCTGATATTTCCAGTCAATGCCTCTGAAGAAGATACCAAGCAGTTGCACTTGATTGAAACCATGATGAGGGCAGTCCCTTTGATAAGACTTGAACCTGATCCAAGAAGCCTTAAAAGCTTCAGTAGGGCCTTGTGTAAAGGAAGCAATTTTCGTCCTCATATCCTCTGACCTTGAATCATCATAGAAGTTATTCAGAAAGGCGTTCTTAGTGTCTTCCCAAGTGGTCAATGAAGCAGGTTCCAGTTGCTTCAGCCAATATGCAGCTTCTCCTCCAAGAGAGTAAGGAAAAAGCTTGCAGAACAGGAAATCATTGCTGACTCCATTAGCTTTGACACTGGAAGCTAAATCCTCAAACCTCTCTATGTGATCCATAGGATGCTCATGAGGTAAACCATGGAAGGGATGCTGACCAACCAGCTGATAGTAGACTGGTTTAACCTCAAAATCGTTCCTCTGGAAGGAAGGAGGTCGGATTGCAGCTCTGTTGGCATAGAACTGATCAGGTCTGTTGTAATCACCTAGAGTCCTCTGAACAAAACGCCCAGCAGCGTTATTGACAGCAGCAGGGACTCCCACGTTCTCAGCCACTTGCTGAACCTGCTGTTCAACAATGACATTCCCCTCTTGATCAATTCTCTGCCCCTCTTCGTTTCTCCTGTTTCCTTCCCTGTCAACCAAGTGACCTTCTGCATCTTCAACCAAGATCAGTGGAGCGACCATTGCAGATTGCTTCTTAGCTTTCCTGTTAGTTCTCTCCAACCTAGCAAGCTCGTCGATGCTCAAAGTCACAAGCTCCTTCTCTTTGTTGCTTCTGGTTCTGCGATTAGGCATACACCTGAAACAGGAACAAAGAAAAGTAGCTGAAAATCAGTAAAGAAATAAAAACTTAGACAAAATCCTAATACTAAAAATCGATAGGCAGCTATTACTCCCCGGCAACGGCGCCAAAAACTTGATAGGGTCAGGTTTTACCCAAATAAAACTACTGCAAGTGCACAGCAAAAGCAGTTGTAGTACAAGGGGTTATCGAATCCCAAGGAAGTATGTAAACCACACTAGCGATTATAGATTCAGATTAAGCTAAGCGATAAATAATGAATGTAATTCAAAACAGTAAAATAAATGCAAGAGGGCGTTTTTATGCTTGTTCTTAAAGTTCAGAAGGCTAAAGGCGCTAAGTCAAGACAGTTCGCAGGTTGAATCCGAGAGTGTAGAATGCATGCAATCAGAAATGAATTAAAACCGTCTTGAACATGAATCGCAAAGATATAACTAATCAATTCT
This sequence comes from Thlaspi arvense, assembly GCA_911865555.2. Lineage (NCBI taxonomy): Eukaryota > Viridiplantae > Streptophyta > Magnoliopsida > Brassicales > Brassicaceae > Thlaspi > Thlaspi arvense. Next base: position 35,286,357 of record OU466861.1, on the reverse strand, counting down.
CATTGCAGAAGTTATCTATGTCTAAATCACAGAGTTTCAAATCTCTTTGCAAACCCTAACAACCTAAACATGCAGTAATGATCAGGTTCAATTGTTCACAAAACTCCTAAGCCAAATCTCTTTGTACTAGGGCATTTTGCTCATCTAATACTAGTTCAGGTGATTAATAATGCTCTCACATCTATCAAAAACCTAGGGTTTCGAAATCCAGATGATGTGTCTAAGAAATCGATATGAATGCAAGCACAGATGAAGAACCAATGAATTTCCTATAAGTTTTTAGCAATTCTACAAACTCTTCTTCAACCTTTGAAAAGCCCTAACTTAACTAACAAACTACTCAGACATGGTGATTTGAGAAAACATCATGAAAAGAATAGATTGCATAAAAGAAATAAGAAGTAGAAATAAAGGAGTTCAAAATCTGCTCTGAAGGAGTCTGATTTGTTTCTCCCAAAAGCTCTGCTACAAATCTCTCTCTAAAGTTCTCAAAAATAATAAGATACAAGATATATGCCAAAAGAATGGCTGAAAAACCTAATATACAAGCTAAAACACGATCTGGGGCCTTTTTGTAAAAACTGGAACTTCTGGGCCAAAACTGCAATTTCTTCCCAATCTTTTAAAAACAGGCCACGACCTCCTTCCTTGGTGGGTGACGAGCGTCACCAGCTTGGTGACGAGCGTCACCATATGGCATACTTTCTTCTTCGAGCTAGGTACTTCGTGGCTTCAACTCAGAATTCTCCAAAAGGTTCCAAAATCTCCAATTATGCTCCAGACATGCTATAACCTGCAAAGACTCTTCTAGGACTCTAAAAAGACCAAAAAGACTCAATAAAAAGGAATTATATCATGGTAAAAAAACCATAAAAACCATGATATATCAGATCTCCATGCCAAGAATCCTCTTAGCAGCTCCGAGATCCTTCATCTCGAACTTAATGTTTAATTGTTGCTTCAGTTCTGATATAACACTCATGTCTTTAGGAGCCACTAACATGTCGTCGACATAGATCAGAAGGTAGACCTTTCAACCATCACTGAGATTCTTGATGTAAGCACGACTGTCACGCAGACTCCTTTCAAAACCAATCTCTGTCATGAAACTGTCAAACTTCTGATTCCACTTTCTTGGTAACTGCTTAAGGCCATAAAGAGTCTTGTTTAACAAACACACTTGCCCCGGCTTGAACTGATCTTCAAATCCCTCTGGAGGTTCCATATAAATCTTTTCATCCACTTCTCCATGAAGGAAAGCGGTTTTGACGTCAAGCTGTTCAAGCACCAAGTCTTCTTCTGCAACAATGGCTATTAAGATCCTTATAGATACATGTTTCACCACTGGTGAGAAGATGCCTTTATAGTCGACTCCTTCTTTCTGTGCATTTCCCTTTGCAACAAGCCTTGCCTTATATCTCGGCTCTTCTACTCCAGGAATTCCAGGCTTACGCTTGAAAATCCACTTGCAGCCTATGACCCTTTGATCTGCAGGTTTTGTAACGACTGTCCACGTGTGGTTCTTTAGTAGAGAATCAATCTCTTCTCCCATACCACCGTTCCATAAGACCCAATCTTCATCTCTTAAGGCATCCTGATAACTTGTAGGTTCAATCTTGTCACCATCAATGGTAGTGACAAGAGCTTCAGCCATAAACTCTTCTTCTTCGTCATCAGTATCTTCTCCATAATTCATTTCCTCAATGAGTCTTTTTGGAGCATTGATCTCTCTTCTCTGCCTGTCTCGAGCTAAGTGATAACTTTCTGGTGTTTCTCCCACAATCTCATCATCATCTGATTCTGTGTGATCCGATTGAGGTTGTTCTTGAGCTGGTGATTGATCTCTCAGGGATCCTGTCTCTTCCAAGAGATTTCCACCAGAGCTTGTACCACTTCCATCTTCTACAAGAGGAGAGCTTGATGAATCTTCTTGGTCTATTGGCGCTCCCTTGTTACTCTGCAGTAGGTCTTTATACACTGCATTTTCCTGAAACATAACGTTTCTGCTGATTACACATTTCTTCTCATTCACCAACAAAATCTTATATCCCTTCACTCCTGCAGGGTAGCCTAAGAGTACTCCTTTATTTTCTCTAGGCACAAGCTTTCCATCGTCTGAGTGAACAAATGATAAACAGCCAAATGTTCTCAAATAGCTGTATGCAGGTTGTTTTCCGAACCATCTCTTATCAGGAATCTCTGAACTGATCGCTGAGGATGGTGTCTTGTTGACGAGTGTAACAGCTGTTTGGGTTGCTTCTGCCCAAAACGTTTTTGGTAAACCAGAGTCACTCAGCATACTTCTTACTTTCTCCATAACGGTCTGGTTCATCCTCTCTGCAACCCCATTCTATTGTGGCGTGTAAGCACATGTTTTGTGCCTTACAATCCCCTTTGCTTTACAGAAATCATTAAACTGATGATTGCAGAACTCCAAACCGTTATCTGTTCTGAGTATTTTTATCTTTCTTTCCGCTTGATTCTCCACCATGACACTCCACTCGACAAATGCTGCAAACGCTTCATCTTTATGCTTCAGAAAGTACACCCACGTTTTATCGAGTAATCATCTATTAGTGAGATGAAATACTGGCATTTTCTCAGAGATAGTGGGACTGAGGGCGCTCCCCACAAAACGGAATGAACGTAGTCCAGCTTCTCCTTGGTGTCATGTGTTGCCAGATCAAAACTCACTCTCTTTGCTTTGCCGTAGATGCAGTCTTCACACATCTCTAAAGTTGGGATCTTCTTCCTGTCCAAGAGACCTTTCTTCACCAATATATCAATGTTCCTCTGACTCATGTGACCTAGCCTTTTGTGCCATAAGACTGTTTCATCATTTTTTCTTTCAACGGCTAAAGACTGACCATTTTCAGGTTTCCCTTGAAGTATGTATAGCTTCTCATATCGTTTTCTTTCATGGAAACTGCTGAGTCTTTCTTTACTTTGAGAATACTATAGCTTGATTCAAAAATGCATCCCTGCTCTTCTAAGGTTCCCAAAGACAACAAATTCCGATCCGTATCAGGGTTATACCTTACTTGAGTAAGCAGAACTGTTGAGCCATCATCATTTCCGATTCTGATGTTCCCAATCCCTTTGACCTTTGACACAGTCTTGTTTCCCATCCTTACTGATCCTTCAGCGTCTTCACTCAGAGTCTCAAACCACTCTCTTTTATGAGTCATGTGGTAACTGCATCCTGTATCCATGATCCATACATCATGCAGACTTACATCTGTAGAGTGTAACACTTCTGATACATATAGAACTGCAGCTTCACACTAATTTCCCTGTACCACTGCTGCCTCTCCTCTACCATTGTTATTGGCTTGGTCTCTTTGTCTTTGGTGGTTTCTGTTCTGGTTTGTGCAGGCATTTTTAAAGTGACCTTCTTCCCCACAAGTCCAGCATGTTTTCTTCCCCTTAGACTTAGACCTTGAGCGGTTCTGTTTTGAAGACTTTCCCTTATACTCGCTTCTTCCTCTCTGTGCCCCTTTGTCTTTTGCATATAGACCTTCTCCTTGACTCTTAGAGCCCTTTGAACTTGTACCAAACTCCAGCTCTTTTGAGTAAATCGCTGCAATAACTTCATTAAGTGTAAGTGTAGTCTTGCGTGAGCTATACCTTAGAGTATCTCGCAGCTGGTCAAAATGCTTCGGTAGAGACATGAGAAGCAAGATCTTCAACATCCGCGTTTTCCAGATCCGTGATTAAACTGATGATTGCAGAACTCCAAACCGTTATCTGTTCTGAGTATTTTTATCTTTCTTTCCGCTTGATTCTCCACCATGACACTCCACTCGACAAATGCTGCAAACGCTTCATCTTTATGCTTCAGAAAGTACACCCACGTTTTTATCGAGTAATCATCTATTAGTGAGATGAAATACTGGCATTTTCTCAGAGATAGTGGGACTGAGGGCGCTCCCCACAAAACGGAATGAACGTAGTCCAGCTTCTCCTTGGTGTCATGTGTTGCCAGATCAAAACTCACTCTCTTTGCTTTCCGTAGATGCAGTCTTCACACATCTCTAAAGTCAGGATCTTCTTCCTGTCCAAGAGACCTTTCTTCACCAATATATCAATGTTCCTCTGACTCATGTGACCTATCCGTACTTCCTTAGAAGATTTTCAAACATCTTGTTGATGAAATGGCTTCCTCCGTCGCTTATCACCACCTTGGGTACTCCAAAACTCGGGAAAATGATGCTCTTAAAGAGTTTGATCACCACCTTAGAGTCGTTTGTTGGGGAAGCAATGGCCTCAACCCATTTAGAGACGTAATCAACAGCTACTAGTATGAACTTGTTGCCGTATGATGAAGGAAACGGCCCCATGAAGTCTATGCCCCACGCGTCAAAGACGTCTACCTCAAATATGGGAACTTAAAGCATCTCATTCCTCTTAGTGATATTCCCTGCTCTTTGACAAGCTTCGCAACTCATCACGAACTCATGGGTGTCTTTGAAGATGGAAGGCCATCAGAAGGTGGCTTGCAAGACCTTAGTGGCGGTTTTGAATGAAGCAAAGTGCCCGCCATACAAAGAACCGTGGCAATGAAAGATGATATCTCTTGCTTCCTCCTTTCTCACGCATCTTCTGTACAGGCTATCAACACTTCTCTTGTATAAATAGGGCTCATCCCAATAGTAGTGGCTCACGTCCCTCATGAAATTCTTCCTATGGTAGTTGTCAAGATGCGAAGGCTCTTCCCCACATGCCAAGTAGTTCACAATATCTGCGTACCAAGGGAGATCCTCCTCTTTGAAGCTCAGAACTTCCTCAAACCGCCCTTCTAGGTTCCCACAAACGGCTGTAGTGATTGCCATGAGTTTTTCCTTGGGGAGAGAATCATCTAAAGGAAGAGACTCGTCGATTCTTAACCGAGAGAGATGGTCAGCAACGCCGTTCTCTATCCCTTTCTTGTCTTTGATCTCCATGTCAAACTCCTGAAGAAGAAGAATCCATCTCAAAAGCCTCGGCTTAGTGTCCTTCTTGGAACAGATGTACCTCAAAGCCGCGTGATCTGTGTAGACAATAGCCTTGGAACCCACGAGGTATGACCGGAACTTCTCAAAGGCGAACACTATTGCCAATAGCTCGTTCTCCGTGGTGGTATACCTTGTTTGCGTGTCATCCAAGGTTCTTGAAGCATAGTAAATCACGTGCAGCTTATTATCTTTCTTCTGACCTAGAACGGCTCTCAAGGCATAATCGCTAGCATCACACATAATCTCGAATGGTAGAGTCCAGTCCGGTGCTTGCACTATAGACGCGGATACTAGAGCCTCCTTGATGGTCACGAAAGCTTGCAAACACTCCTCATCAAAGACGAAATCAGCTTCCTTGCACAACAGCCGTGTAAAAGGGCGTGCAATCTTAGAAAAATCCTTGATGAAGCGCTTGTAGAAGCATGCGTGTCCCAAGAAACTTCTCACTCCTTTGATGTTAACCGGCGGCTCAAGACTCATCATAACCTCAACCTTAGCCTGGTCAACCTCAATGCCCTTCTCCGATATCTTATGGCCAAGCACGATCCCTTCCATCACCATGAAGTGACATTTTTCCCAATTAAGCACCAACTTTGTCTCCTCACAACGCTTTAGTACCCTGCAAATATTCAACAAACATGCAGAAAAGGACGCACCATAGACCGAGAAGTCATCCATAAACACCTCTACCATCTCTTCTATTAGATCGGAGAAGATCGACATCATACACCGCTGAAACGTAACCGGTGCGTTACACAACCCCAATGGCATCCTTCGATACGCGAAGGTGCCATAAGGGCATGTAAAGGTCGTCTTCTCCTGATCATTTGGATGGATTGGTATTTGGAAAAATCAACTATATCCATCAAGAAAGCAATAGTAGGGGTGATTAGCAAGTCTTTCAAGCATTTGATCAATAAAAGGCAAGGAAAAATGATCCTTTCTAGTAGCAAGATTAAGCTTCCTATAATCAATACACATACGGTGTCCAGTAATTGTTCTAGTAGGTATAAGCTCATCTTTGTCATTCTTAATGAACGTGATCCCTCCCTTCTTAGGCACCACGTGTACGGGAGAAACCCACGTGCTGTCACTTATGGGATAGATCACGTCAGCCTCTAAAAGCTTAAGAATCTCTTTCTTAACAACCTCCTTCAAATTAGGATTCAAACGCCTTTGGTGTTCTATAGATGAGGCGTTCTCATTATCCAAGTGAATCCTATGAGTGCAAAGCATTGGTGAAAGGCCCTTGATGTCACTTAGAGAGTACCCAATGGCCTTCCTATACTTTCTCAACTCAGTTAAGAGCGAGTGCAACTCATCATCACTTAAGTTTTCATTCACAATCACGGGATAGGTTTCGTTAAGCCCTAAGAAAGCATACCTTAGCCCTTTTGGGAGCTTCTTAAGGTCCATCTTTGGGGCTAACAGCTCGCTCCAATCATCCTCGTGGCTGTTGCTGTTGTTTTCCTCCTTGTAACCTTCCTGAGAACCCGAGATATGACCCTTGAGGCTGCTTTCTCCAACCGCTATCCCTTCTCAAATCGAGTCGTCCAGTCGATCCTGCTCTCGATGTTGTCTAGATCGAGCAGTTTGGCTCGATTCACTCACTCGATTTAATGTGGATAGAGTGAGAGATCGAGACGCTGAGTCGATCTCCGGATTAGACCCCAAACTGATCGGAAGGCCTCCCTCGATCTCGGACACGATTGTTTTCCTGGATCGATCACCCTCCTCGATCTGTCTGTCGATTGTTGCACCGGATTGAGTTGCGCTCCCGATTGTCTTGTCGATTTGACCCCTAGATCGAGTAATGTCATTGATCTCGGGGTCGATCTCTAGGCACACGCCTTCATCTTCTAGCACAACCTTCCTTGAATCAAGCAAGTTGACGTATTCTTGAGTCCTCTTATCCACGTAACCGAACTCTCCTGGCTCTTTAGTCAATGCCAGCTTCAAATGATCTCCGTGAGCCAACTCCTCCAGCAACTCATCCGCTAAGGCATCCAACGTTTCAATGTAGAAAGCTTGCCCTTCTATCGTAGGCTTCTTCAGAACCTCGTTGATATTGAAGTCCACCTTATATATTTACCCAAGTGCAGAGCAATCTTTTATTCTTGACGTCTATGATGGCTCCGGCGGTGGCTAAGAAAGGTCAACCGAGAATGAGTGGATCCTTAGGCTCTTCGTCCATTTCCAACACAACGAAGTCTGTGGGCACGTTTCCTCCACTGATTCTTACTGGCAAGTCCTCAAGCAAACCCACGGGTAACCTTACACTTCTGTCAGCTAGTACCAACGAGATTCTACAATCCTTGAAACGGGTAAAGCCAAGTTTCTTTGCCACGGAATGAGGCATCAGATTTATACTAGCTCCGAGATCACAAAGACAACTCTTGAACTCCAAAGGACCTAAAGCGCAAGGTATAGTGCAGCTTCCAGGGTCTCCCAACTTCTTAGGGACTATCTCCTTGTGTATCACAGCACTACATTCCTCACTAAGAACAACCACTTCCTTGCTTTCCTTATTCTTCTTCACGAGAGTGTCTTTGAAGAATTTGGCGCATTTAGGCATCATTGCAAGACAGTCCACGAGAGGTAGCTTGATCTCTACGTCCTTAAGGTGCTTCTCAAACAAGACTCTATGCTTCTCTATGAGTTGCTTCTTGAAGCGGCCAGGAACAGGTAGTTTAGGTACATACAGTGGAGGTACATAAGCATCCTTCTCCTTAGTATTTTGCTCCGCTTTCTTCTCAACAACCGCTTTCTCACCTCTCCTTGGTCCTTGAATCCAAACATTTTCAAAGTTTATCTCATCATCGGCTGAAAGCTTACCCTCCCCCTCTTGAATTACAACGTCCTCAATGGTCTTTCGAGTAACCGTAGGTGCAAGCTCTTTCCCACTCCTTAGTGTAATAGCATTGGCGTATTCCTTGGGATTCTGCTCACACTTGCCCGGTAAGCTATTCTGACCGCTTGTACTCGCCTTTCCCTTCTCTAGCTGCTTGAACTTGTTATTCAAGTTTGTAATCTGAGTAGAAGAAATCCGTGAGAGACGAGTCTAAACGAGTATTCATCTCGGCAAACTTCTGATTTGTAGATGCTTGCCCTTGGATCAATTGTTGAAACATAGCTTGGACAGGATCAACTTGTTGTTGTTGCATCGGTTGTTGTTGAGGTACAAAGCCGGGAGGGTACATTGGCGTATAACCCTTGTTTTGCTATTGTCCTTGGAAGTTGTTCTGCCCTTGCCCTTGGAAGCCACCACTCGGCTGAAAACCTTTGTTGTATGGTACGAAAGGCTTTGCTTGCTGAGCAGGGTACACTTGATCCTTAGGGTTCACGACATTGGTGCTATGGTATGAGAGATTGTTGTTCTGGTTGTAGCCTTGTGAATATCCTTGAGGTTTGTAGTTGTTTTGACCCACCACCCAATTGGCTTCTTCTTGACTCAACTCAAGCTCCTCTAAGGCTTCATCCGCTTCACCAACAAAGTGTAACATGCTTCTGATTAGCCAACACCAGCTTATCAATCTTCTCATGTAATGACTTAAGCTCTTTCTTGTGAGACTCTAGCTCAGATCCTCTCGGTGCACGGTCGTAATCTTCAGCGTAGTTGCCGTCACTTAGGGCCAAGTTCTCAATCAGCTCCATGCCTTCTTCGACCTCTTGACCAAGGAAGTTTCTCTTACTAGCCGTGTCAAGCAACAATCGAATCTTTCGTGAAGCTCCGCGGTAGATAGTGCTTAAAAGAGTCTCTTCGCTGAAGCCGTGGTGAGGACACTGGATAGTGTAGTCCTTAAACCGCTCCATGGCTTCATTGAACGTCTCATTGTTCCTTTGAGTGAAGCCGCTGATCTCACTTCTCAGCCTTGCTGTTCTGGTGCTAGAGAAAAGCTTTGAGAGGAAAGCCTTCTCACACTCAGCCCAAGATGAAATGGTGCCTTGTGGAAGTGTCTTCTCCCAATGTCTAGCCTTGTCTCCAAGAGAAAATGGAAAGAGACACAGCTTGAAAGCATCTTCGGATATGCTGTTAATCTTGATCATCCCATATACTTGTTCGAAGTTATCAAGGTGTTCCAAGGGATCTTCCATTGCTAGCCCGTGAAACTTATTGTTTTGCACCATTGAGATGAATCCCGGCTTAATCTCGAAGTTATTGTTCTGTACAGGAGGAGGAGTGATCCCAAACCTATTATGATGAGTATTGGGAGCATCTCCCGCTCTTATTATCCTTGGGGGTCTAGCCGCGTGTTGGGGGTTTCCATTACCCCTTCCCACTGCCCCGTGAGCTGGAGGAGGTCCCTCTAGATGCTCGTGCTCAGCCATCGCTTCAAAGTCCACTGAACCTTGCTGAACAATCTCCTCAAAAGCTCTAGCTTGCTCACGTACTCTTCTTTGTCGTGAATGACCAAGTTGATGAATGTTGTATAAGGGTTGAAGTAGATTTTTGTCTCCCCTTGAACGAAGATTCATGTACCTGAGAAACACAAGTTTGAGAGTAGAGAAATTAGTAGCTAAAAGAAAAAGAAAGGTTTACTCTTTACTAAACCCCAAATCTCAATGCTTTCTAAACACTCCTAAGATGGCAACGGCGCCATTTGATAACAGCTTTTTAGCAATGTAAAAAGGGAGTGATGCAATGCAACAGGAGGTTATCAAAACTCGAGCAGCACACAGTCGTAGTATAGCATGCAAGAGGAATCAATCCAAACTAGGAGCTAGAAAGTGCAATGAGAATGCAATGATCAAGTAAAGCTAGGCAAATCCTAAAAACTAGATGCAACGACTAAATGCAAGGAAAAACTATTTTAAAATTACCAGGAACGAGTGAACTACCATGAAGAACAAACGGAATGATTAAAATGCAAGGCTATGAATTTATAAAAATCGACTAGTGGATCGACCACTAGATCGAGCAGCAACAATCGATCTCGTCTAAAAGTTCAAATGCAACGAAACTAATGACCAGGATGCAACAGGTAACAAGCGAATGATTAATAGAGATGTAAGAATACTAAGAAAGAGGGTCTGGGGTTGAGATTCATGTTCAAGGGTCTCAAAGGTCCAAGCTTGGTTTGAAAACTCTAGATCTACTCACTTTGTGAGATTCTCTAAGCCTTGAAAACAAAACAAGATCCATCCATGGCGTGTGGTATGGATCACTCATTCATTCTCTCCTCCAAACCCATGGCGTTTGGCAGAAAAAGAGATTGAAGGGCATAGAACTCAGATTTCAAACACACGGTCTAACTAGTCCCCTAAACTACCATGGCGTTTGGGAAAGGTAGACTAGCCTCTAGGATTCAACTTTCAAGGACCTCTGGATCCTGTCAAGGTAAGAGACCTCTCTGATCATAACGATCTTGGCGTGAGACTCTTTAAGCCTAAAGAACTCGACATCCTAGCAGAGAAAGCCATGAAGAACAAGAAAACACAAAACTTGAAAACCTTTTCGACCCCTCTGAATCCTCTTAACCCCTAAACCCGATTAAACTACTCACTACACATTAAGTAAACAAAGCAAAGCATAAACAATGAACTCATAAACATAAAGAACGATGGATTTAAACTTAAACGATTCGAAGATTCAATACAAAGCAAGCAAAAGCTTCAAAGTCTAACAATGGCGAAATCGCCTTCGAACAGAGAGAAAAAGATGAAAATGATAAAGTGAAAACGTGTGTGAGAAAGCATGATCGCCGCCTTCCCAAAATAGGCCAAACAGCTCGATGGTCCCCCCCTCGCTAGCGGCCAAAAACGGTTAAAGTGCAGTGAGATCGACCTCGAGATCGAGCGTCTCGCTCGATCATCTTTGGACAACGTGCCTTCAGCTCGATCTGTGTCTCGATCTTCTTCGGCGGATCAAGTGCTTCGTTCGATCTTTGAGTTAATCTTTGGGGGATCGGGAGGTGGACTCGATCTTGATCTCGCTCTGCATGGCGTCATTTACGTCCGTACTCCTTGATCGATTGCTTCACTCGATCTCCGTCTCGATTGGTTCCTTGGATCAGATGGACTACTCGATCTTCTGGTTGATCTTGTCTTGATCGACCGGCCATGCTCGATCTGCTTCTCGATCTCTGCTCCTTAGCAAACATTCCTGAATTCTCCAAGTCCCACGAACATCCTCACGAGCCTCAGCACGTCCACGAACCCTCCAAGACTCCAAAGTAGTTGAAAACAACCTGTATGCGATGCAAAATGCAAGAAATATGCATATGCTGGTGCAAGAACACTCTACGACCTAAAGTGATGCAAAACTAACCTAAAATGCAATGTATACGTGAGAGAAACTAACTTATATGTATGCAAAATGTATGAAATATGCAGCAATATCACTAATCATCCTTACTATTGCTTTCTTGATGGATATAGTGGATTCTTTCAAATACCAATACATTCAAATGATAAAGAGAAGACGACATTTACATGCCCTTATGACACCTTCGCGTATCGAAAAATGTCATTCGGGTTGTGTAACGCACCGGCTACGTTTCAGCGGTGTATGATGTCAATCTTCTCTGATCTAATAGAAGAGATGGTATAAGTGTTTATGGATGACTTCTCTGTATATGGTGCGTCCTTTTCTACGTGTTTGTTGAATCTTTGAAAGGTACTAAAGCGTTGTGAAGAGACGAATCTTGTGCTTAACTGAGACAAGTGTCACTTCATGGTGAAGGAAGGGATCGTGCTTGGCCACAAGATATCAGAGAAAGGCATAGAGGTTGATAAAGCCAAGGTTGAGGTCATGATGAGTCTTGAGCCACCGGTTAATGTCAAAGGGGTGAGGAGTTTCCTAGGCCATGCCGGCTTCTACAAGCGCTTCATCAAGGATTTTTCCAAGATTGCACGCCCTCTCACAAGGCTGTTGTGCAAGGAAGCTGACTTTGTGTTCAATGAGGATTGCCTTCATGCTTTTGTGACCATCAAGTAAGCTCTAGTATATGCGCCTATAGTGCAAGCACCGGACTGGACCCTACCGTTTGAGATTATGTGTGACGCGAGTGACTACGCCGTGGGAGCTGTTCTTGGTCAGAGGAAAGATAAGCGGCTGCATGTGATTTACTATGCTTCACGTATCTTGGATGACACGCAAGCCAGGTACACTACGACTGAGAAGGAGTTATTGGCAGTTGTATTCGCCTTTGAGAAGTTCAGGTCATACCTCGTAGGCTCCAAAGCCATCGTCTACACGGATCACGCGGCGCTTAGATACATCTATTCCAAGAAGGATACTAAGCCGAGGCTCTTGAGATGGATACTTCTTCTTCAGGAGTTTGACATGGAGATAAAAGACAAGAAAGGGATAGAGAATGGTGTTGCTGATCACCTCTCTAGGATGAGAATCAATGAGTCTTAGCCCTTAGATGACTCGCTTCCCAAAGAACAACTTATGATGATCACTACGACTGTTTGTGGAAGGCTAGAAGGGCAGTTTGAAGAGGTTTTGAGCTTCAAATAAGAGGATCTTCCTTGGTACGCTAACATTGTGAATTTCTTAGCGTGTGGAGAGGAGCCGACGCATCTTGACAACTATCACAAGAAGAAGTTCATGAGAGACGTAGGCCACTACTTTTGGGACGAGCCGTACTTTTATAAGAGGGGCGTGGAAAGTTTATACGGGAGGTGTGTTACAAAGGAAGAAGCTAAGGACATTCTCTTTCACTGCCATGGCTCTTCATACGGCGCTCACTTTGCCTCAATAAAGACCGCTACAAAAGTCTTACAAGCCAGTTTCTGGTGGCCGTCTATCTTCAAAGATGCCCATGAGTTTGTGAAAAGTTGTGAAGCTTGTCAACGAGCAGGGAACATCACCAAGCGAAACGAGATGCCTCAGGTTCCTATCTTCGAGGTTGACGTTTTTGACGCATGGGGAATAGACTTTATGGGGCTGTTTCCTTCTTCTTACAGCAACAAGTTCATTTTGGTGGCTGTAGAATATGTGTCTAAGTGGGTTGAGGCTATTGCTTCTCCAACAAACGATGCAAAGGTGGTGATAAAGCTTTTCAAGACCATCATATTCCCATGGTTTGGAGTCCCCAAGGTTGTAATCAGTGATGGTGGTAGCCATTTCATCAACAAGGTGTTTGAAAGCCTTCTAAGGAAGTATGACATGAAGCACAAGGTGGCTACACCATATCATCCTCAAACGATTGGGCAAGTGGAGGTCTCTAACCAACAGATCAAGGCCATACTCGAGCGGACAGTGGGTACTACTCGGAAGGATTGGGCAGCCAAGCTAGACGATGCTTTGTGGGCTTACCGGACCGCTTTCAAGACGCCCATTGGTACTACTCCTTTAACTCTTCTATACGGCAAGGCTTGTCATCTTCCCGTTGAGTTGGAGCATAGGGTAATGTGGGCAGTGAAGCAGCTCAACTACAACCTTAAGTCAGCTCAAGAGAAACGTTTGATGCAGCTAGTGAGCTTGATGAGCTACGGCTGGATGCATACGACAGCGCTAAGATCTACAATGAGCGGACAAAAGCTGTTCACGATAAGAAGTTGGTTCACAAAGAGCTTAAGGAAGGGAGTTTGGTGTTGCTTTACAATTCAAGGCTCAAGCTATTCCCTGGGAAGCTGAAATCTAGATGGAGTGGGCCATTTGAGATCAAAGAACTATTGCCCTACGGAGCTCTTACATTGGTAGGCAAGAGCGGGCATGCATTCACAGTCAACGGACACAGAGTGAAGCCATACATGGTCAGTGCATTCAACAAGGAGAGCCCTTCAATGCTTCTCCAAGATCCACCATCTGCCTAGACCAAGTAAAGTCTAACTAAAGACGTTAAAGAAAGCGCACTTGGGAGGCATTCCCATGTCTATCTTGTATATATTTTTTCTTTATTTCTCTTTCAGTTTTATGTTTTTATCTTCTGAGTGTGTAAGAACAGGTATAAGGGATTGCAGGCCATGATCTTAGATCCAAAAGGAGTAAGAAGAGGCGAATATAGGCTAGAGATCGAGTGCTAGATCGACTCATCCTGGCTCGATCTTTGCTAGATCGAGCTGGTGAATCGAGAGGAGCCAGTCGATCTAGACAAGATCGAGTAGACAGATCGTGTGACACAGTCGAACTCGCGAGGATGAGCACCCTATACTTTTAGCTTGAAAAGCAAACGAGAGGTGAATCGACTGAGTCACTCGATTCTCAAGGCTAGATCGAATAGTCTACTCGATCCGCCACTCGATCCAAGCCTAAATCAACCCCTGAATCGAGAACGTGGCTCGATCACGAGGACTTAGCCACCGTGCCAAAAATCAAGGAACGAGAGGTGCTATCGATCCAAGACCCGATTGAATTCAAATCGAGTCCCAAATCGAGCAACCCTCTCGATCCAAGCCATTATGGGCACGAGATCAAGTCCTAGATCGACCAAATGGACTCGATCTCGTGCCGAGGTAACAATTTCTTTTCTCTCTTTTCCACTTTCCCTCCAAATTTTAAATTTAAAAAGTGGTCAAGGCAAGCATCTTTGACTATGAAAGATGTGCCTTGACCACAGCTTTTGTCAGAAAACCACTTCTTTACCCATGGTTTTGAAAATTGTTAGCCTTTATATTTTCAACAACTCTCACACTCTCCTATTTCTGTTTTCGCGAGTTCTTGAGCGAAAGAGAGTGTGAATTTTTATTTCCTAAAGGCTAACAGCATACTCTTTCAATCTTTGCAAATGTATTTTCGAATCTTTAAGAAAATCTTCAAGAAATTTTCCTTTTAATTCGCTTTGATTGTTTTAGATGCTAGGGCGGTTTAATTTTTTTAAAACTAGCTTGATATTAGGAAAAATTCTAGATTTAACTATATCTCTAGATCTGATTTTCTACTATCTTGCTAGAATTTTTATAAATTCCCCAAAATTCTAGGGTATTAGTTATAAGTTTTCTTTCTTGATTGTCTCTTTCTCGATTTTTCGCCGAATTGCTCATTCTTTTGCTTGAGAAACTAATTTCAGGCACCATGGCCCCCAAAAGAACGAGAGAAGAGACAGCACAAGAGGGAGAAGGTCAAGAAGTGGTTGTTCCAGAGAGGGTCAGATGGTCTAAAGAGGAGAAACGAGACTAGGAGCGGATTCAAAGGCTAAAGTTCGAACCAACAAAGCTCGCAGACAGAGGTTTGCTGTCTAAGATGGGGATTTTGGGGGATTTTGATCAGCTCCTCCAGAAGATAGGGCTCAGGTGTTTGTTACGGATGGATTGCCCAACCTTTTCCGAAGTGACAATCGACTTCCTTGCCACTTTGGAGTTTGCGTACGAGAACCCCAACGTCCCAACTCCTTCTCAAGGCCGCCTCTCTTTCAAGATCAAACGTCAAGCCTTTAGCCTCTCAATCTGAGAGCTTTGTCAAGCCTATGGCCTCGCTGCTGCTGCCACGAAGGTTGAGTTCCCCTCCTTCACTCAAGCAAACGATCTTTGGGACATCATAGCCGACGATGACTACAAGGCAAATACTGCAAAGATCAAGAGAGTGAGGAGTCCGGTGCTGCGTTACACGCTGAAGCTGATTGCCAACACCTTCAGTGGACGGTCAGTAGCTCCCACAGTAACCAAGACGGATCTTTGCTTCTTGTTCCAGGGCATTAAGCATCTCGTGTGTGATCCGGATGAGAACGATGAGCCGTTGGAAGACCAATTGGGAGACGACGTGAACTACGGATGCATCCTGGCGGCTTCACTGGTGAAATACAAGGCGTATGCCTTGAGATGCAAGGCAAGCTCGTCGCATATTGGAGGCTTCCTCATGCCCTAGTTCGTGCAAGCTGGTGTACCGCTTCAAGACTTCACTCTTGTTCCGGATAGAGCTTTCATGGACGAGATATACCTCAGGAATATAGACAGCTTGGGACGCACGCCAGCTGAGGGATTCTTTGCATATCTGTTCATTGACACAGAGAATGAGAAGAGGGTGTGTATCCTGCCAAACAGGAACGAAACCAGGCTGTTGGGAGTTGGGAACATCGAGTTTCTCCCAAGCATAGAGGAGTGTTTTGCTCCTCTAGGAGCCACAGCCGCCATTGAAAAAGCTCCTCTTCCCAAGATCAGAGTCTCCTGCCACGGATGATGAGATGCCCGAAGCCTTTGTCCTTCCCAAGATCGATTTTGAGCCGCGGACTAAGACAGAAAAGTTCTTTGCTTCTGTTGTGGAGATGCAAAGGATGATCAACAAATAGCAAAGCAAGGTCATCAAGAAGCTTGCCAAGAAAGTCAAGGCGCTTCAAGGGAGTTCGCCAAAGAAGGCTGCAAGTGAGGAGGTTCACCAACCGGAGAAGAGGAGGCTCTCAACCAGTGCAGTTGTCATCCGTGAGACGCAAGGAAGCAACATCCAGCCGGCGCGTCTTTCCCTCCAAGAGCCAGCGACCAAAGGCAAAGCCATAGTATCTAGCTCGTCTGGAACATCCTCAAGTTCCAGCCGAGACTAGATCCGAGGTACCAACAACCTTCCCTTGTATATACCGCTCATATTCTCTTTGTTTTTGCTTAGTGTTTTTGAACTCTCTCGAATTTGTTTGCCACCGGGACGGTGTCATTCAAGTTTGGGGGAGTATGTGTGTGGTTTGACATGTTTATTTTGCTCTTATTTTCTATTTGCATCCCTTGAGTCTTGCATTACATTTCATTGCATCTAAGGCATAGAAAAGAACAAAAAAATTGGTAAAATTTTTAAAAATTTTCAAAAAAATTCATGTAGTTGCATTCACTTTGTAAACATTTTAGGATTGAGTCTAGAATTTTTAAGCATCTATGTTGTTTATATTTGCATAAGGGGTTAAAGTTTTCTTAAAAAGGTGTTTTAAGCTCATGAATTGTTTCAATGTCCTAGTTAGTAGTTGTTTGATGCTTTGCTCACTCTTTGAAAGTAAGTCCTTACCATGCTTGGATCACTTGTTTTGATTTTCGTGGCTTGACTTGAACATTCATGATTTGAAACTTGTCCTAATAAGTGAGAACACTAATCTGATTTTTAAATATCATTCTTATGCATTTGAAAATGAACACATGGATCTTATACATATTTAGGCTCTCTTTCTCCTTTTACCACTCTTTGTGAGCCTAAGTAGAACTCCCACCATTGCCCTTACCTTTCTTTCAAGCCAAGTATTCTTCTGTGACATCATTGTGAGGCCTCTTTTCGGTTTGAACTTAGCATAACGTGTTATGTGTAGGCGACATGATTAGGTTCTCATTTGATTGCTAGCTTTGCATTTTGAAGCTAGTTTTAGGCTTAGGATAGGTTTGGGGTTCATAAGGGTTGTTTATATGCTTTCGGTTTCAAAAAGTTTTGGTGATTGATGTGAATAAAAGGTTTTAAGTGAAAGGCTTTGTTTTCAAAAATAAAAAGCTCTAAGTATTTCAGAAGATAGCTCTCAAGTAAAAGAAAAAGAAAAAGAAAAGAAAAGAGCCTAAGTGCCAAATAAAAAGAAAAAAAAAGAAAGAAAAGAGTAGGGAACTATTAATAAGAAAAAAATAAAGAGCTAAAATATTTTCAGCCTTTTCACTAGCCTAAAGAGTAAAGATGTTTTCTGTTTTGATTTGGGGTTTGCTAAGCTAATGCTTTGTTGATAAGGGTAGTATCTAAGAGGGTGAGTGAGCTTAAAATAAAAGAAATGAGAGGGGTTTTAGGATGATTGATTAGCATGTATGGGTAGATGAGAATCTGATCATGTATGCCACAATTGCCTTTACCTTTAGCATTATGCATAAAGTTCATACTATTCTTGAGAGAAACCTGTTGCATTATGAAACCCTTTTTAAAATGAGATCATTCTATGCTCATAGCCTTCGCCCTTAGCCAAATGTGTTCTGCTTTAAAGTGCATAAGTTTGATTCACGGTTTGATCATTAATGAATGTTAAAGGATAAGGTTCTTTGATTGTTTTGAATAGGAGAGTCGTGATTTGAAATTCATTGTGTGATGAGTATGGCTAAATTCTTTGGAGTATGAGTGTGTGCATTGCATCTTAGAATTAAGAACTAGGACATTGAGATTGATTCATTTGAAAGACACCTTTGCAAGAAGCTTAAACCCCCGTTTTTAAAACCTCTCTCCCTTCTTAAATTTTGTTTGCTTGAGGGCAAGCAAAAGGCAAGTTTGGGGGAGTTGATAATGCTGCATATTTCATGTGTTTTGCATACATATAAGATAGCTTCTCATGCATTTACCTTGCGCTTTAGGCTAGTTTGGATCACTTTAGGTCCTAGAGCACTTTTGCATTAGCATTTGCATATTTCCTGCATTATGCATCACATTCAGGTTGTTTTCGGCTACTTTGGAGCTATGGAGGATTCGTGGACGTGCTAAGACTCGTGAGGAATTTCGTGGACACTTGGAGAAATCAGGATTTGCATGCTACGGACCCGAGATCGAGAAGCAGATCGAGCAAGGCAGGTCAATCTAGATGAGATCGACCAGAAGATCGAGCGACCAAGCCGATGCAAGGAAACGGATCGAGACCGAGATCGAGATAGGAGACCGATCTGAAGTATGGACATAAATGACGCCATGCAGATCGAGAGCTAGATCGAGCCTCCTACCCGATCCAGACGAGATCGACTCAGAGATCGAGCAAAGTCACCCGATCCAAGCCGAAGATCAAGAGCCAGATCAAGCTCCCTGCCCGATCCCAGACTTACCTTATCCGTCCAGCCTGTTCTTGGATGCTAGCGAAGGGGGGACCAGTACACGCCTTTAGCCAATTTTGTCTAAAGGCGGCGACAACTTATTCCAACCTTCATTCTGTCTTTTTCTTGTTATCTCTTTGCTTAGGCGATTCCGCCATTGTAGACATTGAAGCTTTTCTTGCTTTTACGTTTTGAATATTGAATCTTTGCTATTAATCAATCGTTTTTCATGTTTAGTTGGTCATCTATTGCGTTTTGTTCGATTTCCTTTATGAGTAGTGAGTAGTTTCATTGGGTTTTCGGGGTTGAGAGGATTCAAAGGGGTTGAAAAAGGTTTAAAGCTTGGTGTTTTCTTGTTCTTCATCGCCTTCTCTTCTAGGATGAGCACTTAAGGCTTAGAGACTCTCACGCCAAGATCTCTATGATCAGAGGGATATCTTACCTTGACAGGATTCAGATGTCCTGGAGAAGTCAAATCCTAGAGGCTAACCCTTCCTTTCCCATACGCCATGGTTGTTTAGGGGGTTAGTTAGGCCGTGTGTTTGAAATCTATGTTTTATGCCCTTCAATCTCTTTTTCCACCAAACGCCATGGATTTGGAGAAGAGAATGAAGGAGTGATCCATACCACACGCCATGGATGGATCTTGTTTTGTTTTCAAGGCCTATAGACCCTCACAAAGTGAGTAGATCTAAAGTTTTCAAACCAAGCTTGAACCTTTGAAACCCTTGAACATGATCCTCAACCCTGGACTCTCTTTCTTAGTATTTTCGCATCCCTGTTAATCATTTGCTTGCTTTCTGTTCGCATACTGGTCATTAGATTCATTTCTGTTTGAACTGTTTAGACGAGATCGATCGTTGTTGCTCGATCTAATGGTCGATCCTTTGGTCGATCCACTAGTCGATTTTTAGTAATTCATAGCTTTGCATTTTAAGTATTCCGCTTATTTCTCGTGGTAGTTAACCCTCTTCCAGGGATTTTAAAATTGTTTTGCTTTGCATTTGACACTTGCATTTAGTTTTTAGGGATTTTACCAATCATTTTCATATTCTGCTTAGATTTGCTCATTCCTTTGCATTCTTAGTGATCTTGCTACCCCTAGGTGTGGATTGACTCCTCTCTTGCTCACTATACTACATCTCTGTGTGCATTAGAGTTTTGATAACCTCTATGTTGCATCTTGACACATCATTGCATCAATAGAAAAACACTTTATCAACCGAGCAGTGTATCGGGCACCGAAGCCGATAGACCACAGACATGGCAATATCGAGGAGCATATCGACGTGGTTCTGCTCCATATGCCTTAGGAAAAGGGCGATTGTATCGATGTCTATACCGAGGACCTGAAGCCTTGTGTACCGACCACCGTATCGACCAAGACCATGTTGATACTCCCTCAAGCAGAGCCAGTATCAATGTGTGTATCGATCACAGAAGCCGATATGGTCCAGCCGAGTCATCCTAAAACCGGATTATTCTTGGTTTATTAGGGGATTCTAAGCCTCCCTATAAATACTAAAGTCCTAAAATGTTTAGGAAAAATTTATCTCATTAATTTATCTACTGTTCATGCATTAAAAACCTTTCCTTTTTCAACTTTTCTTTGAAAGACTTTGTTTGATCTAGTAAATTTGTGTGTTTCTCTTTATCTATTCTTGTCTAATCAGCTTCCTAATCATGCTTAGCCATTATTTCTCTTTGGAATATGTGGTTTTGATCATGACTAGTGAGTGGCCTTATTTAGGATTTGAGATGGGATAGATTAGAGGGGTTTTAGGATTAGATTAGGGATGTCTTATGCTTAATATGATTGTCTTCTCTCTATTAGATGTGCTTAACACTAGATTTGTCTTGGCCATACTTGTTTAATATCTTGACCTTTTCTTATTCCTGATAAGTGTTTGATGAAATGCTGCAATGAGTCTTTTAGAGGATTTGTTTATATTAGCCTAAGGGATTAGATGTCTAAAGAACATTTTAGCTTTATAGGATTGGATTTCTGTTTGAATGCTTGATAATCATCTGTTCAGTAATGGAAGTTGTCTAGAACTTGTGCTTAGCAAAGTGATTGTACCAAAGGATTAGACTAGTTATAGCTATTAATCCTATGCTTAGAAGATAGCATTGTTTGAATGGTTTTGAAACATCACTAGTTTGGTTCTAATCCCCTCTTAGTCAATAACCCCCATCTTAGATACTTGCTTTAATCTATTTGAATCTCTTATTTCGAATTTGCACTACTTAGTCTTTTTTAGTTTAATCATTAGAGTCTGATCACACTTATTATCTTGATATTGGCTTAACTTGACTGAATTGCTGCAGTCTTAGTATCTTTCTAGCCCAGATGTATTGATACCTTACATGCTGCAATGATATGAGTGTGTTGGGATTTGATCATAGATAAAAAAACGTGTTATCAAGATTCACCATTTCATCATCGATGACTTTCAGCTCCTTGGCTAGCACGGCTCCACACTGTTTTCTAGAGAAAAAGGTGTGTGCAATTGCCTTATGCACGTAACGCAAAGCAGGGTGCGTTATCCTTGAGCTCTTACCTACTCCTGGGCACCAAGGACCAACACCAATCCATGGCCCATAGTGCCTATAATTCTTCCTTTGGGATGCCAAAAGCTCCCCCCCCCCCCCCCCCCCCCCTCCCCCCCCCCCTCCTCAAATTTCCTTGTTTAAAGCCGATCCAAGCTCGGCGAAAGACATCCGATAAGTGGAGCCACCATATTTGAATCGAATTTGCCCATCCCCATCTTCCTCTGGACGCTCCTCACCATACTTACAAAAGATAATTTTGAGTGCGGCAAGAAACTGGAATGTAGCCTCGTCGTGAGTGATAGCTTGCTACATTCAAGTGTTTTAGGCTGCATTTCGAACATTCATTCCCTTGTTTTTGCATCTTTTCTTAACATTTTAGTCTCATTTGCACATAGAAGAAGCATTGCATGCATTTAGTTTAGGTTTGCATACATGTGCATGTTTATGGTGTAATTCAGGTATATTTGGAGGTTTTGACGCTTGGGAAGGAGATTGGAGCAGCAGACGTTCAAAAGAATGCCATAAGAAGGAGTCTTGCAAATTCTGCATCTATATCGAGGTGGAGCATCAAGCAGAACACATGTGGAGTATGCCCGATGTAAGCCGCAATACATGGAGAAGAGAACTGGGACCTAGACTTGAAGATGATGGTTCACATCGAGGTGGTGTGTCGAGCAAGGAGGGCCGTATGAGCTGATTTGGAGATACAGGACAGATTGAGCTCTAGCATCCTGCAGAACAACTGATGGTCAAACTTAAGCACAACTTCATTTCCCAAATTGAAATCAATCTTGTCATTCTTCACATCTATAACAGCGCCAGCTGTAGCTAGGAAAGACCTTCCTAAGGTAAGGGGATCATTTGGCTCTTCATCCATCTCTAAAACCACAGAGTTTGTAAGAACATCAATATTGCCAATCCTTAAGGGTAAGTTTTCAAGCAAACCTATTGGCAATCTTATGGAGCGATCTGCCAACACCAAGGAGATCCTGCATTCTTTAAAACTCGTGAACCCCAGACGCTTAGCAACGGAGAGTGGCATCAGACTAACACTAGCTTCAAGATGATATAAGCAGTTGCTACAGGCAAGAGGACCTAAAGAACAAGGGAGAGTAAAGCTTCATGGATCTCCCAGCTTTCTTGGTTCTTCTTTTCTTTGAATAATAGCACTACACTCATGTGAAAGAATGATCATCCCTTGCAGCTCTTTAGTTCTCTTCAATACTGCATCTTCGAGAAACTCCTGATGAGGAGTAACTAGCATAAATATATCAAGGAGAGGCATGGTAATCTCTATCTTCTCTATCTACTTATCAAACAAGGCTTGATACTTTTCCACCAACTACTTCTTAAACCTTCCTGGAAATAGCAAAGGAGGCTTGTATGGTGGAGGCGTGAATACAACTTCTTTGTTCTTTGGGGTCTCTTTAGTCTTGTCTACAACCACGCTCTTGCCCTTCTTAACCCTGGTCTCATCTTCAACTACCATATCCTCTTTGTTTGTAGCATCAGTCTCCCCAACCTGATCTTCAATGTCCCCATTGATGTGAAAATTATTTTCTCTTGGGGGAAGTGCTTTACCACTTCTAAGGGTGATTACTTGAACATTCTACTTTTATGGGAGGTTAGTGGGCTGCTTGTTGTTGTGGAGGGTAGGCTGTAGGAGTGACAGATTTTGTTGCAAGTTCTTCAAATTTGGAATTGAGTGTCTTATACTTGCATTGAAGATCTTTGTTGGAACTGTCTATCTTTTTGGTGATGTGGGCATGGCAATGGAGAAGCTGTTGGAGCAATGTCTTCACATAATCATATGTACTTGAAGAGGCGCCACTATGCTGTTGAGGAGGTATAAAATTGGGTTGTGATCCTTGCAAGTGGCTTTTAGGAATAAAACTTGTTGACCTTCTTGGAAGTTATTGCTTTTCCGCTAGTAGAAGTGAGTTGGAGGAGTTGTGTAATTGATGCTTCTATGTTGGTACCCTTTCTGATTCACATAGGTATTAAAGTTTTGTTGTTGGTTGCCTTATTTACCAATGTAGTGCATTTCCTTAATTAAATCTATCTCTCTAACCTGAACTTGATCATAGTTTCCCATAAACTTCATTTTCTTAGGCTGGCCTTGAAGTAACATATCAATCTTTGCTTAAAGTAATCTTATCTCCTCACTTGCCTTGTCCTCAGCGTCTATTCATGACATGTGGTCATACCCATCAGCATAATTCCCATCACTTTGGGCAAGGTTCTCTACTAATTGCAAACCCTCTTCAACACACTTGCCCAAGAAATATCCATTGCTTGCAGTGTCTAAGAGCATTTGAAATTTAGGTGACACTCCTCTACATAAAGTGATGAGCAATGCCTCATTGTAGAAATCATGGTGAGGGCACTTCATTTGTAGCCTTTGAACCTTTCTCAAGCATCACAAAAACGTTCATTGTGCTGTTGTGTGATGCCTGAACTGTCATTTCTCAACTTAGATATTCTTCAGTTGATAAAAAACTTAGCAAGGAAAGCCTTCTTGCACTCATCCCATGAAGTGATACAGCTATGTGGTAGATTCTTTTTCCAAATGTGAGCTTTATCTCCAAGTGAGAAAGGGAATAGACTTAGCTTGAAAGCATCATCTGAAACTCCTTGGATTTTGGTTAAGCTGCAAACTCTGTCAAACTGATCTATTTGCTCCAAAGGATCTTTTATGGGCAACCCATAGAACTTATTGCCTTCAATCATGGTGATAAGGCTACTCTTGATTTCGAAGTTTGTTTTGCCAAGAGAAGGAGGGACAACACCAAATCTGTTGACATGACTGTTTGGTGAATCATGAGACCTAATGTTTCTCACTATCCTTGGACCATTCTCCTGAAATTGTGCAGCAAATGGACCAGCTCCTTCATTCCATTGAAAATGAGCTCCTTGCTCATGATTAAGCTCTCTTTGTGGTCATTGACCATCATGACCTTGAGGGTCATCCATACTCAGGTCTTGTAGATGTTGAGACTCTTCTCAAACTGCTTGTGCTTCTCTTTCAAGACCGGATATGTGACTAAAGACTCAACAAAGTTTGCAGCTCCTTGGAGAGTGAAATTAGGTACCTGAAAGAGAGAACAATGTAATAAGAGAAGATTAGTACTGAAATAAATAACTTAGACTAAACAAGTGTTCAAACTTCAATACACTAAACATCCCACTAAGGCAATGACGCCAATTGAAAGAGGAGATTTTGGTGTTTCTGACAATACCTCTCTACACATGTCATTGTAGTATAGAAAGGTTATCAATCCAATCCAGGGGCTAAGGAACAATCAAGATGCAGAAGACTTGCTAATCTAGGCCTAATCAAATAAAACGGGATTTGAAACTAACAACTTAAGGTGAACAAAAAAGAAAGCAAACACAAAAAGCAAGGTTCAAGACTAAATGATTAGCAAGGTGGTTCCAAATTATGAACAAGGTTTTCAAGCAAAGTCAATGCATTAAAATCTAAGCAAGGACTACTAATGTAGACTAATTTAATCCCTTGGAACTAATCTCTTTGACTAATCACACTCCTAACCCATGGTTAATGGTGGAAATACAATCAGCAAAGCTTTAAATCATAAATTCCATAGAGCAAAAAAGCACCTTAGACAACTAATTTCTTAAGGCTAAGCATTTTAATCTCTTGTGCAATGGATCAAACATCAACTCACACTCCCATACATAATCAATGTCTAAAAATGATTTCTCCATCCCTTAGGTGCTCTAGCATTAAACACAATCAAAGTATGAAATGATAGATGTAATGAGTCATGACAATCAAACCATCATTTTCAAGCAATAACTTCTTTCAAACATTTCATTAAACACCTTGATGGAAATAGATCTATTTCAGGCAAAAGAGAGATACTATGATTTAAGAATAATCACACAAGAAGAGATAATCAAAGATCTAACACCCTAATCATTCTTAAACATCAAAGAAAACACTTTTGTTCACCAAAAATCAAGAACCTTTAAAATCAATACTCATGAACAAAATTCAAAAATGACAAAAACAGAATAAACAAGAAATCAAGACTAAGAGATTAAAGATTAAAAAGAAGAAAGCATAAACCAATGTATACAAGTGATCTAATCTCAACCTGTAAAGGGCGTGTTCTTGTTCTTTGAAAAACAAAAGCAAAGCTTTGGGGAAGAGAAAGGATATGAGAAAATAGACTTAGCTTTAGCCTATTTATAAGAAACATCTCCAAAATAGCCTTAGCCAACAATAACAAGGAATTCAAAGATGGTAAACTGGTTTTTTCGGATAAAATCATATCGAGCAGGTCAGAAGATGCCTTGGTCGGCGCATCTGCTCGGTACAATCTTCTGGTTGCAGACAGCATTGCTATAATCACCGTATCTTTTGAACCACGGATCACAATGACATTTTGATTATACCATTCAAAATCTAAATCAATTATATACATCATTCATGAAGAACATTGAGACTGAATCAGAGTGAAAAGCTTCCGTTCGGGTCGATCTTTCGGACGGTCAGAATTTGTACCGTGGAGGGAGAATGTGCTCTCCTTGGTGTATGTATGTCCCTCCACAGTGCAATCACCTCCGAGAAGAGCACACAGTGTACGGCTGTCCTCCTCGGTGTGATCGCCATCGAGCTGGGCCCTTTGTGTACGGCTGTCCCTCCTTAGTGCAATCTCCATCAAGCTGGGCACTTGGTGTAAGGTAGGCTGTCCATGGTTCATTGCTAAAATTACTGTAACTTTCGAACCCCTGGTCAGAATGACTTTATTGCACCACCAGTAGCAAGATAACTCGATCCTCTACAACTTTGATGAAGGATGTAGAGGCTGAATCTGAGTGCAAGGTCTTCGTCCAGACCAATATATTTTGCACCCCCAGTTGCACCGAGCATGGAAAATGTGTTCTCCACGGTGCAACTGCTCGGTATGGTTCAAAACGCTTGATCCATTAGTTTTAGCTTGGTTCTTCTTGTCCACATTATTCACCATTCTCCAAATGTCCTTTATAGCTCGATATAGACCTGAAAAACACTACAAACAATGCAAAACATGCAATGTCTAATCTAAAACCTACATGTCTAATATGAATGCAAATAGGACAAAATATAATGAATGAATGCATTAAAAGAACCAAAACTTGAACTAAATGCAAGCTAAAATATGCTAAAATATAATGTTATCAGTGTTATGACACCTTGTGAGCCGTACATGACTGTTAAAGGATTATTGATTACTTGAATGGACTGTTGGATGCGATTTCTTGTCTATGGCTGAGTGAGATGTGATGACCGCTCTCACTAAGCTATCCGTTTTCTTATGTCTCCTTTTATAGATGCATGTATTGAGATAGCTCGTGATGGAAAATGATCTGGACCGCAGGACTAAGGCAAAAAAGGAAGGATAGTAAATTTGGGTAGACTATAGTCGAGTAGAACAATATAATAGCTTATTAGCGAATTTTCATGCTTGAACCTTTTTTTATTTAAGTATGGTTTATGTTTTAAAATCAATCTGATTATAATCGAATAAAAAGCTGAAAAATAATTAAGTAAAAGAAATTTTTTAAATTGACCAAGTCTGGCCATAAAGTGGCCGAGACAATTTTTTACTATGCTTCAGAAAATTGGGTCAAAACATTTCAGATTGTCTCTAGAACCCCAAACTCCTTCTGTTTAATATAGATATATAGACATATTGTTGATTTAATTCTGAGATATTGGCATCAACAAATATTTTTTTTCTAAAATAGTGAAATTAAATTGATAAAACGTTCAGGGAGCTACATATGGGCACAATCAGTCGTCTTAAAGGACACAATTCGGGAAACTGTGTCGTATCTAACAAGGAAATTCATATGCGCCAAGTTCCTATATATAGGGAGCTGGTCATTAGCAGCAAATGCAAAGCAACACAAATCTCACTGCCACAAACGTATTCACCTTCTCGAGTTTCACATCACCTCCTTTAAAATGAACATTTATGTCTGAAACTTCAACACTTGAGCTCTCGATGTAACATAGACTCAACTCTCCTTTAAGATCTCTCACTCGCTCTGATTTAATTGTAGAAGCAACTGCAGACTCCAGCTCTGAATAAAACTCGGAGGGGAACAAAGTTAAAGTCGTACCTGAGTCTATAATAATGTTTCCTTCCTCGATTCCAATGATTGAGTTCGGGAACCGAATTTTCTTATAACCCATGCTGATGGCCTCTAGTGTTAGGTGATAAAACGTGTATGGATCTTTCTTGACCAAAGGGGTTGACACAACTCCATCCCCCGAGACGATACCATTTGTTCCAAAGTTAATCTTGCTCGTTAGGTCAGTTTCAGACGTTAAAGGTACTAAACAGTGAAAGAATTTACCATCTATGTATTCCCCAAGTTGTGAGACCAGTGATGTAGATCCTCCTCCCAGCCTTATTATTCATGAGCCCATTTCGTTAAAGGTTGCGGAGTTTTCGTGTCTGCACCCAATGATTACGTTACTGAATGACACAGAGCGGGGATCAGTAGATCCAAGCGTCACCATTTCAACAGTGAAGTGACCTTTGCTATATGATTTGTCACCATATGCAATCGTGTAGGAACAAGTGTCTTCTGCTGTTGAACAAGAAGACTCTTCAAGAGCACGACATTGGCTTGAGGAGCAAGGAACCTTTTGTATATGAAAGATTCCCGTGTCTGCAATCGCTAGTATCGGGAACGAGGGAGTTCCAATCGATATATTCATGAGATACTCACCGCTGTTTGAAAAAATAACAGATTGTGCTGAATTTGGTGAAGAATCCTCATCGGTGAATTGGAGTGCACTATAAGCCGAACGGTGGATTACTTTTCTCATACGTTGTGAAGAGTGTTATGATTCGCTGGCTTAAAGGCAACGCCTTTGCTCACGATAATCAACTACAAACCAAGAGTTCTTTGTGGTTAAGCCTGAACACTCACGCGTTTGGAGAAAAACAGAGGGAAAAACAGAGTTTGCGAGAAGAAAGAAGAAACAGAGCAAGCACACACGATTTAACGAGTTCACGCCCTTAAACTCAGGTTGCTACGTCTTGCTGGGATCTATTCCCGGAATCCACTAGATCACAAGGTTACACAGAGATCCAAAACCCCAAAACCCTCTTACAAGATGTTTCTCTCAGTTTATCTCACTCCCTTATATCCCCAAGAACAAAAAAATAGAGTTTAAGCCTTTTGTATTGTTCTCTCTTCTTGCTCTCACCCTCTCTCTTATCCTCTACTGAGCTTATATAGCGAAACTCCAATTTATCCTAGAACCAAACGGCGACAGCCTCGGGAAACAGCCTCTGCAGTTTCTACGATCACCAAACAGGGCCCTTGTCTGAAGACGACAAACAACTCATGCTCCGTTAATAAATGACGGGAAGCAAACGGCTATAGCGAAGTGGTCCCAAAAGTGCTGAGTCACTTGAGTTGAACTTTAGTTCAGCAAACTTCTGCTCCACGTATATCCACATTGTTAACCTTTAACTTGAACTTCATTACTAACTTCAACAAAACTCCACCTAGTAATGAGAGATCAACCAAAAGATTAACAAATGTGTGCGAATTTAGCTGAGCCTGAGAGATAGAGATCTAGATTCTGGATTCCAATCCCGGATTCCTTGAGTACGATTAATCAGCCTTTACTCATAGCAAGTCCAAAGCAGATTGAATCTTGCTCACGGGTAAAATCTTAGTGAAGATATCAGCCGGATTACTCAGAGTTGATATCTTCGTCACCTCCACAATACCATCAGCAGTAACATCTCTGATCTTGTGGTACTTGACATTGATGTGCTTTGTTCGCTCATGATGCATGTTGTTCTTTGAAAGAGCTATGGCGCTTTGAGAATCATAGAAAAAATCCACCGACTTCTGCTCGTAGCTAAAGTCTTTCAGCAGTCCCTTTAACCAAAGCGCTTCTTTAACAGCTTCATTCAGGGACATGTACTCTGCTTCTGTCGTAGAGAGAGCAACAACCTTTTGTAAAGCGGATCTCCAACTGATCGTACTACCACCAAGAGTGAATACCATTCCACTGATAGACCTCCTTCTATCTACATCAGCTGCAAAATCGGAGTCACAATACCCTCTGAGAATAAATTTAGAGCCTTTGGTGTAGCACAACTTGGTCTTTAACGTTCCTTAAATGTATCTCAGCACCCATTTGACTCCCAACCAATGTTCTCTGATAGGCTTGCTCATGAAGCGGCTGATGATACCCACCGGATATGCCAAGTCTGGTCTCGTACCAATCATGGAATACATAATGCTTCCAACTGCATTTGAATAGGGAACGGTCTTCATGTACTCCTCATCATCGAGTAGTTGTTGTTCTGTTGCTGCACGCATCTTTAAATGAGCACCCAAAGGTGTTACCACATGATTAGCTTGCTCCATCTTGTACAGCTCCAATACTTTACCCAAATAACCTTCCTGAGACAATGTCAGAATCCCTTTGCTCCCGTCTCTTGTGATCTTGATAGGGTCAGGTTTTACCCAAATAAAACTACTGCAAGTGCACAGCAAAAGCAGTTGTAGTACAAGGGGTTATCGAATCCCAAGGGAGTATGTAAACCACACTAGCGATTATAGATTCAGATTAAGCTAAGCGATAAATAATGAATGTAATTCAAAACAGTAAAATAAATGCAAGAGGGCGTTTTTATGCTTGTTCTTAAAGTTCAGAAGGCTAAAGGCGCTAAGTCAAGACAGTTCGCAGGTTGAATCCGAGAGTGTAGAATGCATGCAATCAGGAATGAATTAAAACCGTCTTGAACATGAATCGTAAAGATATAACTAATCAATTCTCATTGCAGAAGTTATCTATGTCTAAATCACAGAGTTTCAAATCTCTTTGCAAACCCTAACAACCTAAACATGCAGTAATGATCAGGTTCAATTGTTCACAAAACTCCTAAGCCAAATCTCTTTGTACTAGGGCGTTTTGCTCATCTAATACTAGTTCAGGTGATTAATAATGCTCTCACATCTATCAAAAACCTAGGGTTTCGAAATCCAGATGATGTGTCTAAGAAATCGATATGAATGCAAGCACAGATGAAGAACCAATCTATAAGTTTTTAGCAATTCTACAAACTCTTCTTCAACCTTTGAAAAGCCCTAACTTAACTAACAAACTACTCAGACATGGTGATTTGAGAAAACATCATGAAAAGAATAGATTGCATAAAAGAAATAAGAAGTAGAAATAAAGGAGTTCAAAATCTGCTCTGAAGGAGTCTGATTTGTTTCTCCCAAAAGCTCTGCTACAAATCTCTCTCTAAAGTTCTCAAAAATAATAAGATACAAGATATATGCCAAAAGAATGGCTGAAAAACCTAATATACAAGCTAAAACACGATCTGGGGCCTTTTTGTAAAAACTGAAACTTCTGGGCCAAAACTGCAATTTCTTCCCAATCTTTTAAAAACAGGCCACGACCTCCTTCCTTGGTGGGTGACGACGTCACCAGCTTGGTGACGAGCGTCACCATATGGCATACTTTCTTCTTCGAGCTAGGTACTTCGTGGCTTCAACTCAGAATGCTCTAAAAGGTTCCAAAATCTCCAATTATGCTCCAGACATGCTATAACCTGCAAAGACTCTTCTAGGACTCTAAAAAGACCAAAAAGACTCAATAAAAAGGAATTATATCATGGTTAAAAACCATAAAAACCATGATATATCAACTCCCCCAGACTTAGCTTTTGCTTGCCCTCAAGCAAACATTAGACAAAGAATAAGGTCGAGGTTTGAAAACAAGAAACAGTCAGTCAGTCATCAGGAACACCACACTAGTTAAAGCTTTCGAATCCACATACCACAGAGTCAACACAAGATCAAATTTCAGCCTAATCATAACAAGCTTAGCTAATCTCTCAAGTCCAGTCTAAATCCCTTCAAGAAATCCGAAATTTCTACTGTCAACTCCTTATTTTTATCTAAGTGTGATATCTCATCAAAGTTTTATCATCTTAATCACTTTACAGATTCTTTTCCCTTCCTAACAACTGAACAAATCAATCTCAACACAGCTCTCCTATTTTCTCTTCCCTTAGGATATTTTCGATTTTTTCACTTCTTTTTTTTCTCAACTTTTTCAGTCTAAGAAATGGTGCTACTCAATACTTGTGTTCCTTGTGAGGAGACAGGTTCTTGAATGTGTTCACTACTGTTGTTCCATGTGAGGAGACAGGGTCATGAATGCACCATTCTTTGGACTTTAACTTTTAAAACTACATCAGGGAAGATCAAAGAGAGACTGTATCTTAACCTTATTGTCAGTGCTGAAAGAGAGAATCAAGATCAATAAGAATCAATCACCAAGACAAGAAGTTTAAAGTTCATTAAGGTGGAGCTAACAGCAAATTTTCCAGATTCTCTAAGAACCTAAATCTTCATTGCTAGACTGATCAACCTATGACTTTCAACTTAGTAAGACTTGTAATCAACTACTGTGGCAATGGTTCTTATCAGCAAAAACGTCCTATGGTTAGTTCCAAGAAAAACTGACAGTTTCAAAAATTTTGACTCTATAAAACAGGTTTTTGACTAAACTTTAAGACTCTAGAAACATGACATAAAGCACACAACGTCAGTAACCACCTCCCCCAGACTTAAACAACACTGTCCCCAGTGTTATTAAGCCAAGAGTTGGTCAAAATGAAGCATGAGAACGTGTAAAACCAAGGTGGAAAAGTGGTACCTCGCGAAGGACCTGGTGACGAGCGTCACCAGATTGGTGACGAGCGTCACCATCTCTGATACTCCAGAAATCGACATGTTGGATGTTTAAATGCAATGCCATCATGTGTACTCCGAAGTAAGACTGTAAGAGCACTAAAAACACACATCAAAACATCCAAACAAAGCATAATCCATGGTCCAATAAGTTCACAAGACATCATCCAAGCAAATTGAACAAAGTGACTCTTTTTTTTTTCTGTTTTTTTTTTTTTTTTTTTTTTTTTTTTTAACTATGTAATAGAAAACTAAACTAATATATGAAAAAGAAAACTTACTAGTGGGTTGCCTCCCACTAAGCGCTTGTTTAAAGTTATTAGCTCGACTTTGAATGCTGCTCAGACAGCTGGTGGAACAGAAGGTGGCATTGAATGCCTTGGAGAAGAATGTCTCCTCATCCATGGTGGTTTGTAAGCAGTAGATGTATGAACACTTCCAAGGAAGTGAGGAACATCAGCAGAGTGGGTCGTGACTGTGGGTGGGATACTTCTTTTTCCTGCAGAATCATCAAAAGAAACACCAAGCATTCTACGAGAATCTCGTTGCTTGCATAAGTGTGAAGCAGCTTTTT
The DNA here is from genome assembly GCA_911865555.2 of Thlaspi arvense. NCBI lineage: Eukaryota > Viridiplantae > Streptophyta > Magnoliopsida > Brassicales > Brassicaceae > Thlaspi > Thlaspi arvense. The sequence continues at coordinate 35,253,855 of OU466861.1, read as the reverse complement.
TACCTTTTAAATTCTTATTGATGAGATTAGGAGGTTTTGAACTGGTTCCAGGAAGTGCATACCTTTGCTTAGTTGCAGGTTTCTGGGTTGTGGAATGGTGAATTTTCGAATTGGCAACATATGATGGACTTGTAGCTGTAAAATTTCGTTGCTGCTTTGTGTCCAGATTGGTGACGAGCGTCACCAGGTCAGTGACGCTCGTCACTGACTCTGCAGTTCGAGTTTCTGCAGTTTTCCTGCAATTCAGCTCTGCAAGTGTTGCTTCCATCACATACACGTCTTCCTCCAGCAACTTGGCATTCATTAGAACCTCTTTTTCAAGCCTAGTCATGAAGATATGATCCTCACTGCAATCCTCAAACCCAACAGCTTCTGCAGAAGTTTCAGATATTGGCTCTTCAACAACCATCTTGCTCACTTGCCCACTTATATCTGATTCATTGACACACTCAGCAATAGTGTCTTCTGAATGCTCCATGACAGTCTCTTCATCTCTGGAAGTTCTTACAGAATAGGTCTGACCATCAATGGTAGAACTCTTTCTTAACTTATCCATGTCAAAGTTCATGACAACATCACCAAGATCAAGGTCAATGTTCTCCTTTCTAACATCAATGATGGCTCCAGCAGTAGCCAAGAATGGTCTTCCCAGAATAAGAGGATCTTTAGGTTCTTCAGCATATTTCAGAACCACAAAATCTGTAGGAATTATGCAGCCTTCAATGTTAATATGAACATTCTCTAACATGCCTTCTGGGGTCCTTATGGATCGATCTGCTAGGATGAGAGAGATCCCAGCTGGCTTGAAATCAGTCATTCCAAGTCTAGCAGCAACAGAGAAAGGCATCAAGTTAATACTTGACCCTAGATCACATAGAGAGTGTGGAAAACGTCCTGCAGATATTGAGCAATCAAGCACAAAGGTCCCTGGATCAGATAGCTTCTCTGGAACTCTGCTTTGAGTGATGGTATTGACTTGTTCAGAAACAGTCACTTTCTTCTTATTCCTTGGAACTGTGCCTAAGAGAATTGCACTGATGAATCTGGTAAGCAATGCTCCTTCCTCAGGACTTACACCATTCACAACCATTCTCTTTACATACCTTCTTAGAGTTGGTGAAAGCTTGACTGCATCAACAAGAGGGATCTCAAGCATCAGCTTGTCTATCATAGCTTTACATCTGGCTTCTTCTATCTCCTGTTTAGACTTCCTAGGATGCTTGGGGAATGGTGTTTTGGGTTTATAGACACGTTCCTGGTCATAATTTGCAGTTACAGGCGAAGCAGCTTCGTTCTGGGGTGGGTGACGACCGTCACCAGGTGGGTGACGCTCGTCACTCACTTGTGACAACCCCCGATACCCTTGTAGGTTGGTGACGAGCGTCACTCCTCCTTGGTGACGCTCGTCACTCACCTCTGAGACAGAAAAATTTTCATCTTCAGACTCCATGAGTTGCACGATCTGTTCTGCACTCAACCTCTTTTTCTGCACTGTTTTAAGCTCCTTTTCATTCCTGACTGTGATGGCATTAACCTGATGCTTGGGATTGATATCAGTCCTTCCAGGAAGGAATCCCTCTTGCCTTTGAACAGCTTCTGCAGTTTGAGCAACCTGCACATCAAGCTTCTTCATGTGAGAGTTTAGACTCTCAATTTTTCCATTCAGGTCTTGATACAGCGAATCTAGCTTGCCATTGAAGTTCACTGTCATCTTCTGCTGTCCTTCAAGTACCTGCTCCAGCATAGCTTCCATTTTATTGTCTTGTGGAGGTGCAGTTTGGTAGGAAGAAGAACCATAATTCCTGCTGTTTTGGTAAGGTTTCTCAACTTCAGTCTTCTGGAACAAGGTCTTAGGAGTGTAACCAGGCTTGCTCTGTCCTCCTGTAAAGGTACTCTGCTGATTATTGATGTTGTAGCCTCTGTTCCCTTGCTGATTTCCAAACCTTTGGCTCTGAAAACCCCCTCCATTGATGAAATTAACATCTTTCTGCTCAAATTTTTCAGGATTTTCGAAACTCTCCACTTCTGCAGCAAACTGAACTTTCTTTCCCCACCAGAAGGCTGTGCATGCTGTCTAACTTAGCCTTAACTTCAGCTATTTGGTTTTCATCATTCAAACCAGCCTGCTGCTTTCTCTGAAAATCTGCATTCTTAGTGCTGTTACTGCAGGCCAAGTTTTCAATCAATCTTACAGCTTCTTCTGGTCTGTTGGTGTTGAAGTTTCCTGCACTTGCTGCATCCAGCGCCATCTGATATTTCCAGTCAATGCCTCTGAAGAAGATACCAAGCAGTTGCACTTGATTGAAACCATGATGAGGGCAGTCCCTTTGATAAGACTTGAACCTGATCCAGAAGCCTTAAAAGCTTCAGTAGGGCCTTGTGTAAAGGAAGCAATTTTCGTCCTCATATCCTCTGACCTTGAATCATCATAGAAGTTATTCAGAAAGGCGTTCTTAGTGTCTTCCCAAGTGGTCAATGAAGCAGGTTCCAGTTGCTTCAGCCAATATGCAGCTTCTCCTCCAAGAGAGTAAGGAAAAAGCTTGCAGAACAGGAAATCATTGCTGACTCCATTAGCTTTGACACTGGAAGCTAAATCCTCAAACCTCTCTATGTGATCCATAGGATGCTCATGAGGTAAACCATGGAAGGGATGCTGACCAACCAGCTGATAGTAGACTGGTTTAACCTCAAAATCGTTCCTCTGGAAGGAAGGAGGTCGGATTGCAGCTCTGTTGGCATAGAACTGATCAGGTCTGTTGTAATCACCTAGAGTCCTCTGAACAAAACGCCCAGCAGCGTTATTGACAGCAGCAGGGACTCCCACGTTCTCAGCCACTTGCTGAACCTGCTGTTCAACAATGACATTCCCCTCTTGATCAATTCTCTGCCCCTCTTCGTTTCTCCTGTTTCCTTCCCTGTCAACCAAGTGACCTTCTGCATCTTCAACCAAGATCAGTGGAGCGACCATTGCAGATTGCTTCTTAGCTTTCCTGTTAGTTCTCTCCAACCTAGCAAGCTCGTCGATGCTCAAAGTCACAAGCTCCTTCTCTTTGTTGCTTCTGGTTCTGCGATTAGGCATACACCTGAAACAGGAACAAAGAAAAGTAGCTGAAAATCAGTAAAGAAATAAAAACTTAGACAAAATCCTAATACTAAAAATCGATAGGCAGCTATTACTCCCCGGCAACGGCGCCAAAAACTTGATAGGGTCAGGTTTTACCCAAATAAAACTACTGCAAGTGCACAGCAAAAGCAGTTGTAGTACAAGGGGTTATCGAATCCCAAGGAAGTATGTAAACCACACTAGCGATTATAGATTCAGATTAAGCTAAGCGATAAATAATGAATGTAATTCAAAACAGTAAAATAAATGCAAGAGGGCGTTTTTATGCTTGTTCTTAAAGTTCAGAAGGCTAAAGGCGCTAAGTCAAGACAGTTCGCAGGTTGAATCCGAGAGTGTAGAATGCATGCAATCAGAAATGAATTAAAACCGTCTTGAACATGAATCGCAAAGATATAACTAATCAATTCTCATTGCAGAAGTTATCTATGTCTAAATCACAGAGTTTCAAATCTCTTTGCAAACCCTAACAACCTAAACATGCAGTAATGATCAGGTTCAATTGTTCACAAAACTCCTAAGCCAAATCTCTTTGTACTAGGGCATTTTGCTCATCTAATACTAGTTCAGGTGATTAATAATGCTCTCACATCTATCAAAAACCTAGGGTTTCGAAATCCAGATGATGTGTCTAAGAAATCGATATGAATGCAAGCACAGATGAAGAACCAATGAATTTCCTATAAGTTTTTAGCAATTCTACAAACTCTTCTTCAACCTTTGAAAAGCCCTAACTTAACTAACAAACTACTCAGACATGGTGATTTGAGAAAACATCATGAAAAGAATAGATTGCATAAAAGAAATAAGAAGTAGAAATAAAGGAGTTCAAAATCTGCTCTGAAGGAGTCTGATTTGTTTCTCCCAAAAGCTCTGCTACAAATCTCTCTCTAAAGTTCTCAAAAATAATAAGATACAAGATATATGCCAAAAGAATGGCTGAAAAACCTAATATACAAGCTAAAACACGATCTGGGGCCTTTTTGTAAAAACTGGAACTTCTGGGCCAAAACTGCAATTTCTTCCCAATCTTTTAAAAACAGGCCACGACCTCCTTCCTTGGTGGGTGACGAGCGTCACCAGCTTGGTGACGAGCGTCACCATATGGCATACTTTCTTCTTCGAGCTAGGTACTTCGTGGCTTCAACTCAGAATTCTCCAAAAGGTTCCAAAATCTCCAATTATGCTCCAGACATGCTATAACCTGCAAAGACTCTTCTAGGACTCTAAAAAGACCAAAAAGACTCAATAAAAAGGAATTATATCATGGTTAAAAACCATAAAAACCATGATATATCAGATCTCCATGCCAAGAATCCTCTTAGCAGCTCCGAGATCCTTCATCTCGAACTTAATGTTTAATTGTTGCTTCAGTTCTGATATAACACTCATGTCTTTAGGAGCCACTAACATGTCGTCGACATAGATCAGAAGGTAGACCTTTCAACCATCACTGAGATTCTTGATGTAAGCACGACTGTCACGCAGACTCCTTTCAAAACCAATCTCTGTCATGAAACTGTCAAACTTCTGATTCCACTTTCTTGGTAACTGCTTAAGGCCATAAAGAGTCTTGTTTAACAAACACACTTGCCCCGGCTTGAACTGATCTTCAAATCCCTCTGGAGGTTCCATATAAATCTTTTCATCCACTTCTCCATGAAGGAAAGCGGTTTTGACGTCAAGCTGTTCAAGCACCAAGTCTTCTTCTGCAACAATGGCTATTAAGATCCTTATAGATACATGTTTCACCACTGGTGAGAAGATGCCTTTATAGTCGACTCCTTCTTTCTGTGCATTTCCCTTTGCAACAAGCCTTGCCTTATATCTCGGCTCTTCTACTCCAGGAATTCCAGGCTTACGCTTGAAAATCCACTTGCAGCCTATGACCCTTTGATCTGCAGGTTTTGTAACGACTGTCCACGTGTGGTTCTTTAGTAGAGAATCAATCTCTTCTCCCATACCACCGTTCCATAAGACCCAATCTTCATCTCTTAAGGCATCCTGATAACTTGTAGGTTCAATCTTGTCACCATCAATGGTAGTGACAAGAGCTTCAGCCATAAACTCTTCTTCTTCGTCATCAGTATCTTCTCCATAATTCATTTCCTCAATGAGTCTTTTTGGAGCATTGATCTCTCTTCTCTGCCTGTCTCGAGCTAAGTGATAACTTTCTGGTGTTTCTCCCACAATCTCATCATCATCTGATTCTGTGTGATCCGATTGAGGTTGTTCTTGAGCTGGTGATTGATCTCTCAGGGATCCTGTCTCTTCCAAGAGATTTCCACCAGAGCTTGTACCACTTCCATCTTCTACAAGAGGAGAGCTTGATGAATCTTCTTGGTCTATTGGCGCTCCCTTGTTACTCTGCAGTAGGTCTTTATACACTGCATTTTCCTGAAACATAACGTTTCTGCTGATTACACATTTCTTCTCATTCACCAACAAAATCTTATATCCCTTCACTCCTGCAGGGTAGCCTAAGAGTACTCCTTTATTTTCTCTAGGCACAAGCTTTCCATCGTCTGAGTGAACAAATGATAAACAGCCAAATGTTCTCAAATAGCTGTATGCAGGTTGTTTTCCGAACCATCTCTTATCAGGAATCTCTGAACTGATCGCTGAGGATGGTGTCTTGTTGACGAGTGTAACAGCTGTTTGGGTTGCTTCTGCCCAAAACGTTTTTGGTAAACCAGAGTCACTCAGCATACTTCTTACTTTCTCCATAACGGTCTGGTTCATCCTCTCTGCAACCCCATTCTATTGTGGCGTGTAAGCACATGTTTTGTGCCTTACAATCCCCTTTGCTTTACAGAAATCATTAAACTGATGATTGCAGAACTCCAAACCGTTATCTGTTCTGAGTATTTTTATCTTTCTTTCCGCTTGATTCTCCACCATGACACTCCACTCGACAAATGCTGCAAACGCTTCATCTTTATGCTTCAGAAAGTACACCCACGTTTTATCGAGTAATCATCTATTAGTGAGATGAAATACTGGCATTTTCTCAGAGATAGTGGGACTGAGGGCGCTCCCCACAAAACGGAATGAACGTAGTCCAGCTTCTCCTTGGTGTCATGTGTTGCCAGATCAAAACTCACTCTCTTTGCTTTGCCGTAGATGCAGTCTTCACACATCTCTAAAGTTGGGATCTTCTTCCTGTCCAAGAGACCTTTCTTCACCAATATATCAATGTTCCTCTGACTCATGTGACCTAGCCTTTTGTGCCATAAGACTGTTTCATCATTTTTTCTTTCAACGGCTAAAGACTGACCATTTTCAGGTTTCCCTTGAAGTATGTATAGCTTCTCATATCGTTTTCTTTCATGGAAACTGCTGAGTCTTTCTTTACTTTGAGAATACTATAGCTTGATTCAAAAATGCATCCCTGCTCTTCTAAGGTTCCCAAAGACAACAAATTCCGATCCGTATCAGGGTTATACCTTACTTGAGTAAGCAGAACTGTTGAGCCATCATCATTTCCGATTCTGATGTTCCCAATCCCTTTGACCTTTGACACAGTCTTGTTTCCCATCCTTACTGATCCTTCAGCGTCTTCACTCAGAGTCTCAAACCACTCTCTTTTATGAGTCATGTGGTAACTGCATCCTGTATCCATGATCCATACATCATGCAGACTTACATCTGTAGAGTGTAACACTTCTGATACATATAGAACTGCAGCTTCACACTAATTTCCCTGTACCACTGCTGCCTCTCCTCTACCATTGTTATTGGCTTGGTCTCTTTGTCTTTGGTGGTTTCTGTTCTGGTTTGTGCAGGCATTTTTAAAGTGACCTTCTTCCCCACAAGTCCAGCATGTTTTCTTCCCCTTAGACTTAGACCTTGAGCGGTTCTGTTTTGAAGACTTTCCCTTATACTCGCTTCTTCCTCTCTGTGCCCCTTTGTCTTTTGCATATAGACCTTCTCCTTGACTCTTAGAGCCCTTTGAACTTGTACCAAACTCCAGCTCTTTTGAGTAAATCGCTGCAATAACTTCATTAAGTGTAAGTGTAGTCTTGCGTGAGCTATACCTTAGAGTATCTCGCAGCTGGTCAAAATGCTTCGGTAGAGACATGAGAAGCAAGATCTTCAACATCCGCGTTTTCCAGATCCGTGATTAGACGAAGGAAATCGTCTATATTTGCTTCAATTGTTATGCTTTCGGACATTCTGAAACCATAGAGCTTCTGCTTTAGGTAGATTCTTTTAGGGAGAGCTCTAGATAGATACAGCATGTCTAAAGCCCTTATCATCGTTGGCGCAGTCTTCTCCTTTCTGACTTTTCTCAGAACTCTATCTGTGAGGCTCAAGACAATGGTAGTTCTTGTTTTCTTCCTTCTCTCCGCTAAAGTTTCCTCCTTTACTTTAGCTTCTTTCACATCCTCTTCGGTTGCATCCGAATATGTGGTCTCGTACCCTTCATCCTCCAAGAACTTGCTTAGACCAAGAAGATCTAGATGAGTTGTCAGCCTGTCCTTCCAAATCATGTAGTCTCCATGTCCATCGAACTTTTCCATATCCACTCTTGACGACGCCATGATTCGATGCTTGTGAGATCTTTATCGAACCACTGATAGCGAAGCTTTGCTCTGATACCACTTTGTTATGATTTGCTGGCTCAAAGGCAACACCTTTCCTCACGATAATCAACAACAAACCAAGAGTTCTTTGTGGTTAAGCCTGAACACTCATGCGTTTAGAGAAAAGCAGAGGGAAAAACAGAGTTTGCGAGAAGAAAGAAGAAACAGAGCAAGCACACACGATTTAACGAGTTCACGCCCTTAAACTCGGGTCGCTACGTCTCGCCAGGATCTATTCCCGGAATCCACTAGATCACAAGGTTACACAGAGATCCAAAACCCCAAAATCCTCTTACAATATGTTTCTCTCGGTTTATCTCACTCCCTTGTATCCCCAAGAACAAAACAATAAATTTTATGACATTTGTATTGTTCTCTCTTCTTGCTCGCACCCTCTCTCTTATCCTCTACTGAGCTTATATAGCAAAACTCCAATTTACCCTAGCACCAAACGGCGACAGCCTCGGGAAACAACCTCTGCAGTTTGTACGATCACCAAACAGGGCCCTTGTCTGAAGACGACAAACAACTCATGCTCCGTTAATAAATGCCGGGAAGCAAACGGCTATAACGAAGTGGTCCTAAAAGTGCTGAGTCATTTGAGTTGAACTTTAGTTCAGCAAACTTCTGCTCCACGCATATCCACATTGTTAACCTTTGACTTGAACTTCATTACTAACTTCAACAAAGAGGTATCGGCGCGATTGTAGAACGGCGATTTGGGAGAATCACATAGATAAGATCAACTGTGAAGCCATGTTCCGAAAGGGGATTAGTTCTTGAAAGGAACAAAAGAGAGAAGAGAGTTGCAAAACTGAGAGAAGCCATTTTGAGATCTCGGTGCGTAGAACGTAAGAAGATAGTGTATTTGTAGCATTTTACGAGTTGTTGTAATTAAATGCTAAGTGTAATTATGGCTTTGACTACACAGTCTTTATTTTTTATTAAGAGAAGGTAAGTGCATTCTTAATCATTATTACAATAGTTTTTAGTGAGACTAGTGGTTGGTCCGCGCTTTGCGCGGAATTTTTGTTTTAAGTTTAATTTAAATTTGTTTTGCTTTTATGAAATCATTTTTATACTATAATATTATAAATGTCTGATAAAAAGTAGATGAAAATTTTTATATTTTTGTAGTGTAATTTGTATAGCAATATATTTTGATTTTGAAATTTAGTAAAGATTTATAGTACATATATATAGTTTGTTAATTACCTTCATATGATTGATGGTAAGATTTTGTAAGGTTAATGTTTAGTTGTTTATGTTTTATGATATCACTATAATAGTGTGACTCAGTACAAAAAAAAGCGATGTTCTTGTGTTTTATTTTTCTAAAGGAATATATTAGAATATGTATATAAATATATAGATATTTGCTCCGTTACAGATATCCATAGCAGTAATAATAATTATATTTATGAATTTTTGTGAATCTAATTTAAGTTAGCAGTTGTTTATTACTTTATTTGTAAGGAAATTTTTTGTTTTCGTTTATTATAACTTGTGATCTTTCTTAAGAATAATTGCATCTGATGACCATGTTGGAACAGATATTTGGCCTATTAACCATATTTTTTCCGTGGTTATGATATTGTGCATATTATATGAAATAATGTCCAAAAACTCTCTACATATGAAGAGAGATGATATCCTACGGTTTATTGTAGATAACGCATGCATAGTTAGAAATGATAAATCTGGCACGTATGACGCTATAAACTGATAAATAAAATTGGAGGAAAACTTATTTTATTAGAAAATTCAAAAGGCACATCAACACATTGGAGCTTGTGTGAAGAAACTGTACAGATAAACAGTTGGAGAGCGAGAGAGAAAAATTTGTGCAGTGGAGCGAGGTCTAGGTCGGAGTTCGCGGCTGGTAGTGAGCCAAGTGGGCGGAAGCGGGTTAAGAGTTACTTCATCCTGCGCTGGATAGAGATAATAAAAGACGCTCTAGATAAGGAGTATCTGCAACTGCTGGCGGAGTCACAGTTCAACAAGGTTATGCAGATGGGCCACCACACATTCTCTATAATGTTTGTGCACTATCTTCTCTCGCGACAGCTAGTGACAAAGAATAAGCACGAACTGTGGTGGCTGTTTGCTGGAAAACCAATCAGATATGGTCTGGAAGATTTTGAAATGGTGACAGATTTGAACTGTAAGGCGCCAGTGCATAAATCTAGAAAGCGCAAGAGAAGGACTGAGGGAAGTAGGAAGGAAAAGGAGAAGGAGAAGGTTGTTGAGAGTGGTGGTAAAATATGGACGGAGCTGTTTGGTAAACTGAAGAGGGTGACACCTACTGTGCTGATGCAGAAGCTGGGGATCGCCAAGAAGAACAAGGATGGATTAACCCATCTGCGTCTAGGGTTGCTGCTTCTGGTGGAGGGTATATTATGCATAACTAGTGGTGCAACGAATGTACGGCCATTCGTTGTAGAGATGCTCAAAGATGTGGATGCGTTTATGAAATATCCTTGGGGAAAGGAGTCATTCACCTTGAAAATGAGATGCACGAAAGCTCGAACTGCAGAACAACAGGTGCAAGAGTCAACTGCAATCCAAGGCTTTTCGCATGCGATGGTCCTTGTGATGACGTATTGCTGCCCAGAACTCCTGGGTAAGGCGGGTGCGAGAGATACTGTTCTAGAAGAAGGGACGCCAATCGAGGATGTCATACAAAGCGTGGTGGAAAAGAATTTCTCCATAAACATCCAAACGGCAAAGAATATAGATCAGCTTGGACAGGTAATCGTTTAATAGTTGTTAAATGTTTAATAAGAAAAGTGTTCTAACCTTAATAGATTTCCGTTAACAGGCCAAAGTAAGATCCTTACTGGCTGAACCATGGGCTCCTGAACTGGAGCATATAGCTTTTGAAGACGAAGTAGAAGATGAAAGCATAGCCCATCTGACGGCCTTGATTCAGGAGGACTTCCCGCACAACTCATGGCGTGGAGGTGTCCAAGAAGAAGATGTCTTGAATTAGCCAGATAAGGATGATGAGGAGACAGATGGGTCAGAAGACGACACTGTCGGCAATGGAAAGTCTAGTTTACCGAAAGATATTCCCTAATGGAGATGGACGTCAAGTAGTGGGGGGAAGAGAGCGCATACTGCTCCACATGGAGAAGGTAGTATGGGAGAGGGTGAACAGGAAACTGATCTCCAGTTCAAAGTTAGTTGTCGAGAAATGGCGGATGTATTTGAGGAGCGTGCGATTGGTATTTTTTGAAGGCTATGTTCAGAGCCTGAAAGCATATTTCGAGAAAGAATTCTTTACATTCAGGGATGAAATCCGGAAAGCTATGAATGCACCTTCAGTTCAGTCACCTGAATCACCTGGCTCACCGGCGGCGTCCGTGTCAGAGTCTTCTGACGGTGGGAGGTCAACCGGTAGGACTAATGCTGGTGGAGGAATTGGAGAGGGTGATAGGAAAGGTTAGTGAAATGTTGCGGTTATATATACTATGTACTATATGCATCCGGTGGTGTAACACGCAATGTGTGTTGCAGATAAGCCGGCGATGAAATTCACCATGCCATACAAAGTGCCTGGTGCTGTAGATGTTTCAGACATAATAGGTAAAGTCTGTCGAAGCGTCAATGGTGCAGAGTCATCTGCTGCAGTGTCAAGGAAGGAGGTAATGTGTTATTTATGCAATACTACTGTATGTAATTGGTTAGGTGCTGTGTATCGTAATATATGTAACGCCTTCTCCGTTTATAGTGTGCAAGTCCAGTCATTGCAACTGATGCAGCGGCGGATGTGGGAGGTTGTGTCGATGTAGCAGGAGATCCTTCCCAACATTCAAATTCTCCTAATATTCATGTAAGTAATGAAAACGAGAGTATCACTTCTATTTTATAGTATAGACTGTATAAATGTACTATTGATATATCATGGTTTTTATGGTTTTTAACCATGATATAAGTCCTTTTTATTGAGTCTTTTTGGTATTTTTTGGGTCCTAGAAGAGTCTTTGCAGGTTATAGCATGTCTGGAGTATAATTGGAGATTTTGGAACCTTTTGGAGCATTCTGAGTGAAAGCCACGAAGTACCAAGCTCGAAGCAGAAAAGTATCGCATATGGTGACGATCGTCACCCCTTTAGTGACGCTCGTCACCCACTAAGGAAGGAGCGTGGCGTTTTATTAAAAGTATCAAGAAGAATTGCAGAATTTACCCAGAAGTTTCCTTTATTTACATGAAGACCCCAGGTCGTGTTTAGCTTCTATTTATTAGGTTTTTCAGCCATTGTTGGCTATTATCTAAGTTTTTAAGAATTCAGAGAGCTAGAGAGAGATTTATTCAGAGCTTTTTGGGGAGACAAATCCTGTACTCTTTTGAGAAGATTTCGAACCCCCTTTGTTTTTTACTCTTTCTCTTAATGCAATTTTATTCAGTTATGCCTTGTGATCTCATAATCATGTCTGAGTAATCTGCTAGTTAAGTTAGGGTTTTTCAAAGGTTGATGAAAAGAGTGTAGAATCGCTATCAGTTAGGAATATCTCATGGTTTTTCATCTCTGCTTGCTTTAAAATCGAATTTCTGAGACACATCATCTAGGAATCCGAAAATTATAGGTTGTTAAATAAATGTGAGAGCATTATTCATAACCTGAACTAGTATTTGATGAGCAAAACAACTTAGTACAAAGAGATTTGGCTTAGGAGTTTTGTAAACAATTGAACCTGATCATTACTGCATGCTTAGGTTGTTAGGGTTTGCAAAGAGATTTGAAACTCTGTAATTTAAGCATAGATAACTTTTACAATGAGAATTGATTAGTTATGCAATAGAGATTCATGTTTAAAACGGTTCTTAATCATTCATGATTTCCTGCATCATACATTCTTGGAATCAAACCTGCGAATTACCCTGGCTTAGCGCTTTTAATCTTCTTGAACTTAGATAACTTCACGCATTCGTTTGCTTACTTTTATTAATTCATTCGCATTACATACATCATATTTTGCTTAGCTTAATTCGAATCTATACTCGATAGTGTAGTCTGCATTACTCTCTTGGGATTTCGATACCCCTTATACTACATCTGCTTTTGCTGTGCACTTGCAGTAGTTTTATTTGGGTAAAACATTGACCCTATCAAGTTTTTGGCGCCGTTGCTGGGGAGTAATAGCTGTCTATCGATTTTTAGTATTAGGATTTTGTCTAAGTTTTTATTTCTTTACTGATTTTCAGCTACTTTTCTTTGTTCCTGTTTCAGGTGTATGCCTAATCGCAGAACCAGAAGCAACAAAGAGAAGGAGCTTGTGACTTTGAGCATCGACGAGCTTGCTAGGTTGGAGAGAACTAACAGGAAAGCTAAGAAGCAATCTGCAATGGTCGCTCCACTGATCTTGGTTGAAGATGCAGAAGGTCACTTGGTTGACAGGGAAGGAAACAGGAGGAACGAAGAGGGGCAGAGAATTGATCAAGAGGGGAATGTCATTGTTGAACAGCAGGTTCAGCAAGTGGCTGAGAACGTGGGAGTCCCTGCTGCTGTCAATAACGCTGCTGGGCGTTTTTTTTTCAGAGGACTCTAGGTGATTACAACAGACCTGATCAGTTCTATGCCAACAGAGCTGCAATCCGACCTCCTGCCTTCCAGAGGAACGATTTTGAGGTTAAACCTGTCTACTATCAGCTAGTTGGACAGCATCCCTTCCATGGTTTACCTCATGAGCATCCTATGGATCACATAGAGAGATTTGAGGACTTGGCTTCCAGTGTCAAAGCTAATGGGGTTAGCAATGACTTTCTGTTCTGCAAGCTTTTTCCATACTCTCTTGAAGGAGAAGCTGCATATTGGCTGAAGCAACTGGAACCTGCTTCATTAACTACTTGGGAGGACACCAAGAATGCCTTTCTGAACAATTTCTATGATGATGCCAGATCAGAAGACATGAGGACAAAAATTGCATCATTTACACAAGGCCCTACTGAAGCTTTCAAGGCTTCTTGGATCAGGTTCAAGTCTTATCAAAGGGACTGCCCTCATCATGGTTTCAGTCAGGTGCAATTACTTGGGATCTTTTTCAGAGGCATTGACTGGAAATATCAGATGGCGCTGGATGCAGCAAGTGCAGGGAACTTCAGCACCAACAGACCAGAGGAGGCGGTGAGACTGATTGAGAACTTGGTCTGCAGCAACAGCACTAAAAATGCAGACTTTCAGAGAATGAAACAAGCTGGTGTAGCTGATGGAAATCAGATTGCTGAAGTTAAGGCTAAGTTGGATGATATGCACAGTCTTTTGGTAGGGAAGAAGTCAGTTCACTTTGCTGCAGAAGTAGAGACTTTCGAAGCTCCAGAGGAAGTTGAGCAGGAGGATGTAAATTTCATCAATTCTGGCGGATTTCAGGGACAAAGGTATGGGAATCAGCAGTGGAACAGAGGATACAGCAATAACAATCAGAAAAACGCCCCTACAGGAGGACAGAACACGCCTGGTTTCACTCCTAGACCCCCTTTCCAGAAGACAGAGTATCAAAAGCCATTCCAGAATAGTGGAAATTACAGAAACTATGGTTCTACTTCCTATCAACCAGCACCTCCACAAGAGAACAAAATGGAAGCAATGTTCGAACAGATCTTGGAAGGACAACAGAAGCTTACTGTGAACTTCAATGGCAAGATAGATTCGCTCTATCAGGACTTGAATGGGAAAATTGAGAGTCTGAACTCTCATATGAAGAAGCTTGATGTTCAAGTTGCTCAAACTGCAGGAGCTGTTCAGAGGCAAGAAGGATTCCTTCCAGGAAGAACTGATGCTAATCCCAAACACCACGTGAATGCCATCACATTGAGGAGTGGAAGGAACCTGCAACCAGTGTTGCAGAAGGATTTAACCTCAAGAAATTTCGTAGGTATGAAAGAGTATGAAGATGAAGAAAATTTTACTGCAGAAACATTGGTGACGCTCGTCACCAATAATGGGTGTCGCTCGTCACCCATTGAGGACAATCCCGACCCCGATTCTTCACAAATTAGTGACGACCGTCACCAAGGGGGTGACGCTCGTCACCCCTATCCAGTACTCGACCCCAACTCGTCCAAAGTGAGTGACGCTCGTCACCAACCCAGTGACGCTCGTCACCAGACACCACATGTTGCAGTTTCGCCTAAGACTTCAGATAATGCTAAGGAGACCGTGTATAAACCCAAGATACCCTATCCTAAGCATCCTAAGAAGTCTAAGCAGGAGCTTGAGGATGCAAGATGCAAGGCTATCATGGACAAGTTGGTAATAGAGATCCCATTGATTGATGCTGTAAGGATAACTCCTGTTATTAAGAGGTATGTGAAGAGAATGGTGACCAATAACTTGAGTCATGAGGTTGGGGCTATGATGATCAACGAGCAGGTCAGTGCAGTGATTCAGAACAGAGTTCCAGAGAAGCTTTCAGACCCAGGAAGCTTTGTTCTAGACTGCACCATTTTCAATGAGAAGTTTGAGAGGTCATTGTGTGATCTTGGGTCTAGTGTGAACCTCATGCCTCATTCTGTTGCCAAGAGTTTGGGGATGACCGATTTTAAAGCTACAAGAATA
Source organism: Thlaspi arvense (assembly GCA_911865555.2). Classification (NCBI taxonomy): domain Eukaryota; kingdom Viridiplantae; phylum Streptophyta; class Magnoliopsida; order Brassicales; family Brassicaceae; genus Thlaspi; species Thlaspi arvense. Next base: position 35,238,589 of record OU466861.1, on the reverse strand, counting down.
TCTCTTGTCCTAGCTGATAGATCAGTTAGAGTTCCTGAAGGGGTGATAGAGGATGTTCCTATCAAAGTAGGAGATTGTATGATCCCTACTGATTTTGTGGTTCTAGAGTATGGAGAAGAGCCCAAAGACCCCTTGATTCTTGGCAGACCCTTCTTAGCCACTGCAGGAGCTATTATTGATGTCAGGAAGGGTAGAATAGAGCTGAATGTTGGCGATTTAGTGATGAAATTCGAAATGGATAAGCTGATGAAGAGGCCAACCATAGATGGACAGACTTTTTATGTTGATGTTCTCACAAACATTGCTGATCAGATCTTCCATGAGATGAGTTCAGAGGACCCCTTGGAAAGGGCGTTGACCACTTCTACAGCTGAGTATGAGCATTTAGATGCTGCTGCAACAGGCTACACAAAGATGATGGATGCTACTGCACAAGTTATGCAACTGGTTGCACAGGATGAACTTGTCTCCACATCTGCAAAAGCCGCCACAATGGGTGACTGGTCAGCAGCAAAAGCACAAAAAATTGAGCTTAAACAGCTCCCTGCAGGGCTAAGGTACACATTTCTAGGAGAAAACTCCACCTATCATGTTATTGTTAATGCTTCATTGAACAATGCAGAGCTCACCCTACTGCTAAGTAAGCTGCAAAAATTTCGCAAAGCTCATGGCTATTCTCTTGATGACATTTCAGGTATCTCTCCAGACTTGTGCATGCATAGAATACACTTGGAGGATGAGTCGAAATCATCAGTTGAGCACCAGAGGAGGCTAAATCCGAATTTGCAGGATGTGGTCAAGAAAGAGATCATGAAGTTGTTGCAGGCTGGTATCATCTATCCTATTTCAGACAGTGCTTGGGTGAGTCCAGTGCACGTGGTGCCTAAGAAAGGAGGTGTCACCGTGGTAAAGAATGACAAGGATGAGCTGATTCCAACCAGGACTGTGACAGGACATAGGATGTGTATAGACTACAGGAAACTGAATGCAGCAACAAGGAAGGATCATTTTCCTCTACCTTTCATCGATCAGATGCTAGAGAGGCTGGCGAATCACAAGTATTACTGCTTCCTTGATGGGTATTCAGGCTTCTTTCAGATCCCCATCCATCCAGATGATCAGGAGAAGACCACTTTTACCTGTCCCTATGGCACTTTTGCATATCGCAGAATGCCTTTTGGTCTGTGTAATACTCCTGCAACCTTCCAGAGATGCATGACGTCGATTTTCACAGACATGATAGAAAAGTTTATGGAGGTGTTCATGGATGACTTCTCTGTTTATGGATCTTCTTTCAAGAGCTGTTTGGATAATCTGTGTGCAGTTCTGCAGAGATGTGAAGAGAAGCACTTGGTTTTAAACTGGGAGAAGTGTCATTTTATGGTGCAGGATGGTATTGTACTTGGCCACAGAGTCTCAGGAGACGGTATAGAGGTGGATAGGGCGAAAATTGAGGTGATGACGAGTCTGCAAGCACCTGATTCCGTCAAAGCAGTGAGGAGTTTTCTGGGACATGCAGGCTTCTACAGAAGGTTCATCAAGGATTTTAGCAAGATAGCACGCCCACTTATTGCTCTCCTCTGCAAGGATGTGAAGTTTGAGTTCACAGAAGAGTGCAAATCCGCTTTTGAACAGATCAAACAGGCTTTGGTTACAGCCCCTGTTGTGCAGCCTCCAGATTGGGACTTACCTTTTGAGGTAATGTGTGATGCCAGCGATTTTGCAGTTGGAGCAGTGCTGGGACAGAGGAAAGACAAGAAACTCCACGCCATCTACTATGCAAGTAGGACTTTGGATGATGCTCAGAAGAATTATGCAACAACTGAGAAGGAATTGTTAGCTGTTGTGTTTGCTTTTGAGAAGTTCAGGCAGTATCTTGTTGGCTCCAAGGTCGTGGTTCATACTGACCATTCAGCACTGAAGTACCTAATGCAGAAGAAGGATGCAAAACCAAGGCTGTTAAGATGGATCCTGCTTCTTCAGGAATTTGATATTGAAGTGAAGGACAAGAAAGGGGTGGAGAATGGAGTTGCTGACCATTTATCCCGGATTTAGGTCGAAGACAGTGTCCCCATCAATGATTTCTTGCCTGAAGAGAATGTTTACTTAGTATAAACCAGAGAACAGGAGGAAAGTGTTGAAAACCTGCAGTTTTCACGAAACTGCAGGGGAGTGACGAGCGACACCAGGAGGGTGATGCTCGTCACCAACCAAGACCATTCGCGACAAAAGTATACGAGCAAGGTGACGCTCGTCACCGATCTCCACACTTATCTGCGATTTGTGCAAGCTTGGGGAAAGCTTTTGAAGAGCCTGTTTATGCTTTACATGATCCAAAGAGACCCTGGTATGCTGATATTGTCAATTATCTTGCTGCAGAGGATGAACCACATGATTTTAAAGGCTATGCTAAGAAGAAGTTCTTGAGAGAACTTAGGAGATTCTATTGGGATGAGCCATACCTCTACAAGCATTGTGCTGATGGTATTTACAGAAGATGTTTAGCAGAAGAAGAAGTTCAGGACGTGCTCTTTCACTGTCATGGATCAGACTATGCTGGACACTTTGCTACATTCAAGACTGTCTCTAATGTTTTGCAGGCTGGATTTTGGTGGCCTACCATGTTCAGGGACGCCCAAGCCTTCATCACAAGCTGTGATACTTGTCAGAGAAGAGGAAAAATCAGCAGGAGACATGAGATGCCACAGAACTTCATTCTGGAAGTTGAAGTTTTCGATTGTTGGGGTATTGACTTCATGGGACCTTTTCCCTCATCTTATGGGAATAGATACATTCTGGTTGCTGTTGATTATGTATCTAAGTGGGTAGAGGCGTTGGCTACTCCTACTAATGATGCTGCAGTGGTTTTGAAGCTGTTTAAGACCATTATCTTTCCCAGATTTGGTGTCCCACGGATTGTCATAAGTGATGGGGGTTCTCACTTTGTCAACAAGGTTTTTGACAAGCTGTTGAAGAAGTATGGTGTACAGCACAGAGTGGCCACGCCCTATCACCCCCAAACAAGTGGACAAGTTGAGGTTTCCAACAGACAGATAAAGCAAATTCTGTAGAAGACAGTTGGGAAGACAAGGAAGGATTGGTCTGCAAAGCTGGATGATGCACTATGGGCCTACAGGACTGCCTACAAAACGCCACTTGGGACTACTCCATTCCACCTTCTCTATGGCAAGGCGTGCCATCTACCAGTAGAGCTGGAGTTCAGAGCAGAATGGGCAATCAAGAAGCTGAATTTCGATCTGAAACCTGCTGCAGAAAGGCGCTTGATTCAGCTCAATGAACTGGATGAGATCAGATATCTAGCCTATGAAAACTCCAAGTTATACAAGGAGAGGACAAAGGCATATCATGATAAGAAGATCATCTCCAGGCATTTCGAGCCCAATGACCAGGTACTACTCTATAACTCTCGTTTACAGTTTTTTCCTGGTAAACTGCGTTCTAGATGGTCAGGTCCTTTCACTGTCAAAGAAGCTCGCCCACATGGTGCAATTGTCCTGATAAACTCCAAAGGAGAGGAGTTCACTGTCAATGGACAAAGGGTGAAGCATTACTGGGCACAAGCAGAGATTCCAGCAGGACACATTGTGTCTCTGAATCAGGCACCAGCTGTCTAAATAGCCAACCAAAGTCAAGCTAATGACTTTAAAAGAGCGCTTAGTGGGAGGCAACCTACTGGTAAAATGTAGATATATTACTTAGTATTTATTTTCGTGCTTAGGATTATTAGTTAGAATTTTATTCAGTTAAAAAAACAAAAAACAAACAAAAAAACAAAAAACAAAAAAACAAAAAAAGGCGGTGACGATCGTCACCCTTATGGTGACGCTCGTCACCCGTCGAAGTCGAACACGGGTATTAGTTTTCTTTCTTCTTCTTCCTCGATCAAACCTGCAAAATAACCGAAACTAGTTAGAAAATAGGAATTTCATAACTTTTGATTTTCTTAACCAAATTGAGCGATTTAAGAGTCTAATTCGTGTGGATTTTACTCCTCTTTCTGAATATCAACTCAGTTTTTACGATCTGCAAGATGCCTCGTCAGGAGAAACGACCAAGACAAAGCTCGTCTTCCAACACTGCAACAGGGTCTACAGATTCCTTCAGTCAGCACCCGGTTTGCAGGCCCCCATGGCCCAAACGAGAGGATCGGAAAATAGCCTCAGGAGTGGCTTGGGCAGGGACTCCGAAGCAAGAAGTGGCTCGGGATACCTGTGTATTCCGGGATATTCAGGAGGAGTGGGATGAGTATGACACGCTGTTCTACAATGCGTGGTTGGGAGTTAAGATTATCCCCACTCGACTCGCGGATCCTGCTGTTCTGCAGAAGATGGGGATCTTTGAGGAGGTTTATAAGATTCTGGAGCGCATTGGCATGGGGACTATGCCATTCCAGCAGTACGATCTGTACCCAGATTTGGTCCGCCAGTTTCTCTCTACAGTTCGCGTCTACAATCTCACCAGATTGGTGATGCTCGTCACCCGACCCCACGCGAGGTAACACTTTTCTGACTTGGTTTTTCGACTTCTCATTCATTTTTCTGACCAACTCTTGGCTTAATAACACTGGGGACAGTGTTGTTTAAGTCTGGGGGAGGTGGTTACTGACGTTGTATGCTTTGTGTCATGTTTATAGAGTCTTAAAGTTGAGTCAAAAACCTGTTTTTCTAGAGTCAAAAATTTTAAAACTGTTAGTTTTTCTTGGAACTAGCCATAGGACGTTTTTGCTGATAAGAAACATTGCCACAGTAGTTGATTACAAGTCTTACTAAGCTGAAAGTCATAGGTAGATCAGTCTAGCAATGAAGGTTTAGGTTCTTAGAGAATCTGGAAAATTTGCTGTTAGCTCCACCTTAATGAACTTTAAACTTCTTGTCTTGGTGATTGATTCTTATTGATCTTGATTCTCTCTTTAAGCACTGACAATAAGGTTAAGATACAGTCTCTCTTTGATCTTCCCTGATGTAGTTTTTTAAAAAGTTTAAGTTCAAAGAATGGTGCATTCATGACCCTGTCTCCTCACAAGGAACAACAGTAGTGAACTCACTCAAGAACCTGTCTCCTCACAAGGAACACAAGTATTGAGTAGCACCATATCTTAGACTAAAAAAGTTGAGAAAAAGAAGTGAAAAATCGAAAATATCCTAAGGAAAAAGATTAAGGGAAGAGAAAATAGGAGAGCTGTGTTGAGATTGATTTGTTCAGTTGTTAGGAAGGGAAAAGAATCTGTAAAGTGATTAAGATGATAGAGCTTTGATGAGACTTCACACTTAGATAAAAAATAGGGAGTTGACAGTAGAGATTTCGGATTTCTTGAAGGGATTTGGACTGGACTTGAGAGATTTGCTAAGCTTGTGATAATTAGACTGAAATTTGATCTTGTGTTGACTCTGTGGTATGTGGATTCGAAAGCTTTAACTAGTGTGGTGTTTCTGATGACTGACTGACTGTTTCTTGTTTTCAAACCTCGACTTTATTCTTTGTCTAATGTTTGCTTGAGGGCAAGCAAAAGCTAAGTCTGGGGGAGTTGATATATCATGGTTTTTATGGTTTTTAACCATGATATAAGTCCTTTTTATTGAGTCTTTTTGGTATTTTTAGGGTCCTAGAAGAGTCTTTGCAGGTTATAGCATGTCTGGAGCATAATTGGAGATTTTGGAACCTTTTGGAGCATTCTGAGTGAAAGCCACGAAGTACCAAGCTCGAAGCAGAAAAGTATCGCATATGGTGACGATCGTCACCCCTTTAGTGACGCTCGTCACCCACTAAGGAAGGAGCGTGGCGTTTTATTAAAAGTATCAAGAAAAATTGCAGAATTTACCCAGAAGTTTCCTTTATTTACATGAAGACCCCAGGTCGTGTTTAGCTTCTATTTATTAGGTTTTTCAGCCATTGTTGGCTATTATCTAAGGTTTTAAGAATTCAGAGAGCTAGAGAGTGATTTATTCAGAGCTTTTTGGGGAGACAAATCCTGTACTCTTTTGAGAAGATTTCGAACCCCCTTTGTTTCTTACTCTTTTTCTTAATGCAATTTTATTCAGTTATGCCTTGTGATCTCATAATCATGTCTGAGTAATCTGCTAGTTAAGTTAGGGTTTTTCAAAGGTTGATGAAAAGAGTGTAGAATCGCTATCAGTTAGGAATATCTCATGGTTTTTCATCTCTGCTTGCTTTAAAATCGAATTTCTGAGACACATCATCTAGGAATCCGAAAATCATAGGTTGTTAAATATATGTGAGAGCATTATTCATAACCTGACTAGTATTTGATGAGCAAAACAACTTAGTACAAAGAGATTTGGCTTAGGAGTTTTGTAAACAATTGAACCTGATCATTGCTGCATGCTTAGGTTGTTAGGGTTTGCAAAGAGATTTGAAACTCTGTAATTTAAGCATAGATAACTTTTACAATGAGAATTGATTAGTTATGCATTAGAGATTCATGTTTAAAACGGTTCTTAATCATTCCTGATTTCCTGCATCATACATTCTTGGATTCAAACCTGCGAATTACCCTGGCTTAGCGCTTTTAATCTTCTTGAACTTAGATAACTTCACGCATTCGTTTGCTTACTTTTATTAATTTATTCGCATTACATACATCATATTTTGCTTAGCTTAATTCGAATCTATACTCGATAGTGTAGTCTACATTACTCTCTTGGGATTTCGATACCCCTTATACTACATCTGCTTTTGCTGTGCACTTGCAGTAGTTTTATTTGGGTAAAACATTGACCCTATCAACTATGTATGATTATAAAATAGTCGCATATATAATATAACAGAGTTGTTAAATGTGTACATCGCAGGGAACAAATTGTAGTAAAACTGATGCTGAGTCGGTTTATGCTGAAGTGTCAAATAAGAATGAGGCAGCCGTGCAGGCTGAGTCTGCCGACACAGTACTGGGGATTGAATGGGATAATATGACTCTGGCATGAGGTTTAGCAGACAAAATAAAACAAAGCCCAACAAATACACCCCACCACTTATAAAAAAGAAAACATCAAGATGTGTTAATGCGAGGAAAGCTGCAGAGGTTGCAAAACCGGTGTCATCTAAAACAATTCATATTGTGGGTGTTCTTCCACTGACAGCTCACCCACTGATTGGTGGGTTCAATCCATTTACCCCTCCAGTAGAAGGCTGGACAACTGCATTTCTGAAGCTAATGCGTGATGAAAAGTGAGGGGTACAAACTAAAGTTGTTTTATATGATTACAAACAGACACTAAGGCTCGTACACTTTTTTGCAGGTCGTATGCAGTTTATGGAAGTATAGAGATATCTAATGTTGTATTCATGAAGATATATGAGTCTCGTGCTCCTCTTTCTGTTGTGGTAAGTGCATATACGGTACATGAGTTGATATACTGTTAGGCTGTTTCTGTGGTTCCCAGTGGATGTTAATATGTACCGTAATGCAGGCGGTCGATGTACTGGTTCGGTTTGTTCAGCTGCGCTGCACCAACGTCACCTCGGTTAACGGGGATTTTATACCTCCAACATTTATTGAATCCCTGAAATGGGAGTATGCGACATTTGGTACGGCTGCTCAGAAGTCGGATTACAATTTCTCCCCCATGGTGAATCTCCCACTTGGGAACCGGCCTAGATGGTGCACAGCTGTCACCATGCTGTACTTCCCCTTTCAGATAGACGGATCGCATTGGGTTGGTGTTGTGGTAGATTTGAATGCGTGGACGATAAATGTCATGAACTCCAATGTGGCTTGTGTTACCGACACCGAGTTGCCAGTAAGTGCAATCCACTTGCCGAGATTCTGCCATACTATATTAAGAAGCATGGAGGACGCTTCCCGATTGGTCCCTACTACATCATTTATCATTAATATAATGGATTTGTCGTTCCTATGTGAGTTCACAGGTAAGCTAATTGTACCAAACATTTTTGACATATATTCCGTGGACATATGAAATTGTGTCTTTAGCTTGTGGGAGTTTAGTTCATTTTAATGAATCGCATCATTAGTTTGGATTCATGTAAAAAATAGAAAAGGGTTTTATACTATAAATTAAACAAAACATAGGATGTGGTTGGAGTAAGTTCAGTTTCCTGGGAGGGGGAGGGGGGGGGGGGGGGGGGGGGGGGGGGGGGGGGGGGTTTGTCTGTGGGAAAGGAATTGGGTTTAGTATGTTGGGGCTTTGGTTTAGTTGCTAGGATATGAGTTATTTTAGATGCTTATTTGGGAAAAAATGCAAAATGCCTTCCGTGTATGTGCTATCTGATGCGAACTTACGGAGTTGCTGATTGTAGGACTGACAGGCGTGAGTGCAATTGTGCTTCTGGAGATGCACGCGATGGATCAGCTGGGCCATTGTGTAAAAATATTTGACGCCAATATTAGGGAAGATGCATCCAACTACGCCATTGAGCTGTTTGCATTCTTCCATCCGGCACTGTTGACTGTTTAAAAGGGTTACCTAATTGGTCAGGATTTTTGTGGGAGTAACCGGAAAGAATATTCCTGACATTGTAACATTTCTCGTGATGGCTGTATCCTAAACAGATTCGATTATGAGTAAAGATGGTGTACCGTGGATTATTTGTAGACAATGTTAATCCTACGGGAATCGTACTACAATATTTCAATATTGTAGTATTTTCATTTGAGATGTATGTCCTTATACTTTTATTAAATATTCTTCTATTGCAGGTTTTAAATGTGTATCCGTTATAATTATGGAAGTCGTAAATAAAAGAGGTTTGGGTATAGTTTGTAGTGGCTTGGGTTTAGTTTTAAATAATTCGTGTTATTCTATACACATAATAATTCGAAAACCCAAATACTAAATATTTGAATTTTTGGTTAATGGTTAAGATGGATACTGAGTGAAATGATTAGTGTCAATGGTCTTAATAGTACGGAAAAATAATATGGAACAGATTACAAAATAGTATATTCAGTAATAGGGGGGATTAGCTTTTGATGTTTCATGTAACCCAACCCAACATTATCATACCTCGCATAATAAACATGAGTGAAGTTTATTAAATGTTCTTCTATTGCAGGTTTTAAATGTGTATACGTTATAATTGTGGAAATCTTAATTAACGGGGGTTTGAGTATAGTTTGTAGAGGCTTGGGTTTAGTTTTAAATAATTCGAGTTATTCTATACACATAATAATTCAAACACCCAAATACTAAATATTTGAATTTTTGGTTAATGGTTAAGATGGATACTGAGTGAAGTGATTAGTGTCAATGGTCTCAATAGTAAGGAAAAATAGTATGGAACGGATAACAAAATAGTAAAGTCTGTAATAGGGGGGATTAGCTTTTGATGTTTCATGTAACCCTACCCAACATTATCATACCTTGCATAATAAAAATGAGTGAAGTTTATTAAATGTTCTTCTATTTAAGGTTTTAAATGTGTATTCGTTACAATTATGGAAGTCTCAATTAAAGGGAATTTGGGTATTGTTTGTAGTGGCTTGGGTTTAGTTTTAAATAATTCGAGTTATTCTATACATATAATAATTTGAAAATTCAAATACCAAATATTTGAATTTTTTGTTAATGGTTAAGATGGATACTGAGTGAAGTGATTAGTGTCAATAGTCTCAATAGTAAGGAAAAATAGTATGGAAATAATTAAAAATTAGTATAGTCAGTAATAGGGGGGATTAGATTTTGATGTTTCATGTAATCCAACCCAACATTATCATACATCGCATAATAGCTGCACCGTATTTACAATAGTTACCATAATCTAGTACAAAAGGGCTGAACTAAATAAATTGGTATACTATCGATCTTGGATATACCATCTTATTTAGTCCATACTAGAAAAGGGGAAAAAATCAGCTGATTCACTATGTTGTACACCTGGTCCATTAACAACCTTATTAGCCCGGTTCCATCAAAAAAATTCTCCACAAACCGCCTTCCCACGCCCAGCCTATGGTAGTAGCTTATATTGGATAGCGACATGATACCTTGTTGTGACCCTGACGGCGGCAACGAGTGCATCTACGGCCTGATTTTTTCTGTCGGAGGTAAATTTGGAACTGTTAACAACTTCTCTGTGTGACCATTTACATATACATTAAAACGTATTTTAGAGAGAAGCAGCAGATTATAATACGTTCTCTCCACGTCACATTATTCTAACTTTCTTAGGTCGGCCTGAAGGGCATCGAACTGCTGCTAGCATTAGATCTCCACTGAATGCGCCTCCGAGAACATCATTCCCAACTGAGGGAACTGGGTATATTCTACCGTCGAAGCCATGCTTCCATGTCTCAATATAGTATGCAGCAGAAACCAAGGCGTTAGTTGGCGTGTCTATATTATTTCCTGCTGATATCGCATGTGGACAAGGAATTCCCACAATCTGGTACTCCAAGCACGAACAAGTACCTTCTACCAGATTTACAGTAAAGCATTCACCTTCTGGGGCTTGAACCTGAAACTCATACCCACTTATAGCACTAATTTCCAATGCAGTAGATTTTTCATAGTTTGTTTTTACCCTCTTACGTGTGTGTAGTGTAATAACACCCCTGTATCGGGCAGCCTTGGCACGTCTCACGGCGAACCAAGTCATCAACGCGGTTTTTATGTATTCCAACATGCAAATCAAAGGAAATTCACGGGCTTCCTTTAGGACTGCATTCCAAGATTCTGTTATGGTCGTGTCCATGATGTTGTACCGGCGACCTTTGAAATGGGCTATGTTCCAGTGCTCAAAGCTTATGGTACAAACGGGAACCTTTAGACTGTGGACCAGCAATGGTACAGTAATAATGTGAAATTTACAGTGTATGTGTTACATACCTATGTCAACGAGGTAAGAAGCACATCTGGGGTTCAACCCTTGGATTGCAATAAATTTCTTGTGGAACTCGGACAATGTGTATGCTCTAGCAGCATCACCCATCATCAACGCTAAACGTTTAGGTTGATAAGAAGCCCTAACGTTTCGCCAAAGATGTATAATGCATGTGGCATGATGTGCCAACAGGAAAACCTGGACCATAATTAAAATTGGGTCATTATGGTGATGTCTTCTTACCTTATAACATATACCTTTAGTATGGAATAATAATATAGGCCTAGTATATTGTATGTCTATACTATATATAGTATCAGTAGAATAGTAATTTATTCCCTGCATAACATAGAAGCATTTGACTCACTCTTTCTAAGCCAGCGTAGATGCTATCATGTCGATCAGAGAAGAAGACAAGGTCCTTTGAATCTGCAACGAATGTGCTTAACTTCTGGAAGAACAACTCCCACGAGGCCTCATTTTCACTGTCGACTACGCCGAAGGCTAGGGGAAATATCTGAAAAATTGCGTCTTGTGTAGAAGCAGAAATGAGACAACACCCGTAGCGCCCTTTCAGACTCGCCCCATCGATAACAATAACTTGGCGCATGTATGGCCACCCTTGGATGGAAGCCCCGAATGCTGTGAAAGAGAACTTGAACTTTGAACTACCCTATGGGTTCTCTAAAATCTCAAGGAAACAAACACTACCTGGATTTGCAACTTTTATTAACGCCATATATGCTAGGATGAGAGCATAACTCCCTGCCATAGAAGCATAAATCTTCTCCATTACAAGCTCTCTCGCCCTCCAGGCTTTCCAGTAAGAGACATTAACATGGAAATCGTTTAGCATTATTTTTCTAACCCCAGCTGGAGTGGGCCATTTTTTAATGCCTATGAACTGTCTTTGCATTATACCTCTGATTACCTGAGTCGTGGCAAGTCGATGGTAGTTCCACCGAGTGTCAACATTATAACTATGGTGTAGGGTAGCCTACCTGATCTGAAAGTTACTGATATTATCCAGCTTGACCGCGTAAACCCGCCAGAGGCAACTCTGATCATAGCATTTCATTACCATGAAATTGGGAGTTGATCTTGTTGTGCGAAAGTGGAACTTCCTGTTTATTACATAAATGCAACTTTAAGCTTGCAGTCCACCTTTGACTTGAAGACCCTCCCAATGAATAACTGGTCCCCTTCATAGTGGACATCCTCCAATGCTGAATTAACACCTATGGAATGCAAATAAATCACCATCCCCTCAATGCTGGATACTCTTATATTAGAGTGTCATATATAGCCTATACTATGTTAAACCAAATATGTAAGTTTTGTGACAATACTATAGTATAGTACATGACATATATCTAGGTATATTGTAAGTATGTGATTGTGTACCATCATATTCTACGCATTTGAAGATGGGAGGCGCGTCCCTTGCAAACAAGACGGGGTTGGCTCTATAGTTAGTCAAAATTGAGTGTAGAGCTTCGTCGAATCTTCCCCACCTCTCTAGCACGTCAGTTTCGTCCCCGCTACCCTGACCGTCCTCGGCCTGTGTCCCCTGACATGGCGATTCAGAACAAGACTCATCCCCATCATTAGAGTCGTAGAACAGCCTCCTACGCACAGCAGCAAGTGATCGTATCTCGTTTGTATTTGCATAAGTCTCGTTGTCATCATCATTATCACTTTTGCTCTCATCAGCTGGCGCAGGGCCTTTCCCTTTATCAGTAGGTGATGCAGTCTGTTCCCCATGGCGTGTTCGCGGCATTCCTTCCCAGATGTTTATGAATGTAGTGCGGCGGAGAACAGACCGGTTTCCAATTCCCTTGTCTGTGGGGCCTCTTTTTGATCGGCAAGGTAAGAGGCGTCTCAGAGAGAGCAAATTCATGCCACTCATCTTCATGATCGGAATCATAGTCGTTCCCTTTGCGGAGTGATACAGGGTATGTTGTTACCTCCCGATCACTTTGTCTGAAAGCCATTTGGACTCCATCGACAAATTGGCTACTTGTAACACAAAGGTTTACCTCCTCGAGAGTTCGCCTCATCTCCATGAATACTTCTACTCCAGGTCGTCTGTTATGTATTGCGGGTCTGAACCATCTTCCTCGTCAATGTCAAGCCACTGTGGGTACATGTAAGAGAGTTTAGCACAGATGTGTGGTTCCGTCAAGTGTAATTTGTCTTTAACTTCTCTCAATAGTTCTGAATGTGTCATCCTAGAGCGGAGTTGAAGAAATCCCGATCCATCAACTGAAAACGATTCGAAGATCCACCTATTAATGGTATCTCGAACCCATGTTCCACGCAGAAGAAGAACAGTATCTTGATCTCCCATCTGGTAAAAAGATACAAAGTCAACATACCGGTTATTATATATGGTAGATCCTGACATCAGAAAAAATAGAACAACATCGATCCTACAATCTTGTCTTTCCCTATATATACTGTTCTATATGAGTGCATACATACTACATGAGCAATAAATGTGAAGGCAATGAATAAATATTGAAATGTACCTCTGAGTTTCTGATCTCCGTATTTATTATCCAACTGCCCTCTGCCTCCCTCATACTATGAGATAAAAACAGTATTGTTAGGGTACTTACAGGGACAGCATCTTATATTAGAGGGGATAAAGGAAGGTGGACCACATAAAATAAGGTTAGCTGTCAGGGGGGAAACGCTAATTAATGGCTTATGGATACGTTAGTAAAAGCTGTGGGAAAGTTGTAAAGGCTACCAAATGTGCGGCATCATATCAATATGTATATGTATATGTGCTTCCCGCTCATATGCTATAGGGGTAGTTTCGTCCCATTTGCAATTGTTAGATATTTTCTAAATTTTGGATTTCATATAGCTATATCCTTTATTTGGAGACTCAATATGATAATTGGCCAAATTAACTCTTTTCTTAATGCAATGTAACAATTTTGGTGGGCCTATAAGTGACCCATTAGACCATAGACCATGTAAAGTGTCCCAATTAGTTATTTATTTTCAATGAAGATTGACATTAATCGACCACCACCAAAACGCACATTCACGGATCACCCACCATCGGTTAATTCAGTGACGATAATTAATGAAAATCATGTTCTCTTATCTCCACAAACTTGACGAAAGTTCAGTCCCATTCCTTCCGTCTCAGGAAAACCCAATTCAATTCAATTATCCTCTGCCATTACTTAATATCCCCATCCTTATATCACCAAACTTTCTCGTTTCACGAAGTAACCCAGATCCCGTGGTTTGTATTCTGCATTTCGATTTGTGGTCAACTATAAAACTTTGATGGGTGTGTTCTATCAGATTTCTACGGCGCTGCATTGGGTTAGTTTTCGTAACTTCCTGTATCGATTTATAAGTCTTGTTTTTACTTTTCTTGTTTCCACCTATATGTTTTGGGTCTATGTCCATTGGTTTGATGATTTTGTATTTTGCTGTTGCTGTTATCTGATGCTGGTTTAGTTCTATTGTGTTGGTAGTGGAGAAATCATCGATCTAATGGCTTCGAGATCGGGTTTACTACCTGATTCATGGTGGTTGTCTATCGTCTCCGTTGATTTATCTTGATTTGAATTTAAGGTTACTGTCTCTGACTCTTGTTAAGTCTGCTCTCTCTCATCATATTGAAGTTCAGAAAGTGTAGAATTGAAATGTGGTGGTTTCTTCTGGTTATAAATTTGTATTTACTTACAATGTTCGCATAGTCATCACAGGATCTCTAGTGTGGTGCCGTTTGTGTTGTTTTTTTTTTCTTAACCTTTCTTTTCATGTATCTACTTTCTGATGTTACTACTGTTTACTTCTTGTTATTTTTTTTTCTTGTACTTTCTGTGAACTTGGTTGGTTACATTTGCTTTCTAATTTAGGTTGTTGTTTTAATTGTTTGAAACTATAAGAACCTCACCATATAAATCTGATATTTCGTCAATTTTGTTAATAATGAAATTTTCCATAGAAAATCATTAAGCAAAGAGTGAAATTAAAATTGAAAGACATTGTGTTTTCTGAGAAATGATTATTATCATTTGATGTCAAATGATGAACACAAATTTCACCATTTGTTTGTAGTAGTAGCAGTGTTGACATGTTTCCAAATGATATTTTTGAGCATGTAGATTGGGAGTGATTGTTAGTGGCATAATATATTATTTTGTGCCTTTTTTGTTGGAATGTTTTTGAGATTGTTTGGTTGGTATGTTTATATTTGGAATCCTATTTAGTGTGTATTTAGAAACTGTGATATTATTAGGTTGCAATATGTTTATAATTAAGCTTCTCATTGGTTCTCCTTGAAAAGTATAAGAAGCGTAACATATGAAGCATTGCTGTTTTTTGTTTCCAATACAATAGAAGTTTTCATATAAAAATATATCCCAAAGGACCATTTAAAATATGAAAGGCGGTTGTTGAATCTGAAATTGGATTATGTTTGGCTCATGTTAAATGATGGACACAAACTTGAACATTTATTTGTAGTAAAAGCAGTGTTGGCACCTGTTCTTCATGTCTCTGCGGCTGCATATAATTGATGCTTTAACATTTCTCATTTCTCAAGGTGATCATGTAACATGGAAGCCTTCTTACCCTCACTCCATGGAGTGATCTTTTGACGTTTCTCCAGCATTGATCAGCTTTCGTTTTGCTCTGATGTAAATTCAGAGTAAGACTGTGGGGAGACAATTACTGGGAGTGCTAAGAAATAGTTTAATGAGTGAAACCCAACCTTTTCATCTAGGAGTAGCATGTCGACACCCATCAGAGATGTTCCTGACAGAAGTGTGAGTTTCGGTGAAGAGGCCATGGGAGTGCTTACTGGTTTGGCGTCTAGCATATCGTTCCGGAAAAGGAGATCGGTGATGTACTTACGTTGGGAGAGGTGAAGCGCTGCTGGTGTGTGGTGAGCTTCAATTCCCAGAAAGTAATTAAGATCTTCCAGATCCTTGATGGAAAACCGATCAGCTAGTACTGTCAGAATGCGAGCTATGTGGTATTTTCTGCTTCCTGTTACCAATATGTCATCAACATAAACAAGGAGATAGAGAAGATCAGTACCAATCCTGAGGGTGAACAGGGATTTGTCGGATAGGGAGTTCTGAAACCCGAGAGTGAGCAGATAAGTTTTGATCTCAGTGTATGAGGCCCTCGGTGCTTGTTTTAAGCCGTAGATGGCTTTCTTCAGCTACAAACATGGTGCGGGTTGTCTTTGTCTTTGAATTCAGGAGGCTGTTCCATGTAGACCTCCTTTGTTAGTGTACCTTGCAGGAAAGCGTTGTTAACGTCAAGCTGCTGAATCGGCCAAGATTTGGATATGGCAACATCGAGAACTAGCCGAATCGTTGTTGATTTTATGACAAGACTGAAAGTGTCCGTATAGTCGCGACTCAGCTGTTGATTGTAGCCTTTATCTACAAGGCGGGCTTTGCATCTGTGGTGAGACCCATCAGAAAGAAATTTATTCTTGAATATCCACTTACAGCCGACGACGTTTGTTCGGTGGTCGTGGGACAAGCTCGAGAGTTTGATTGACAGCAAACGCAGCAATTTCGCCGGACATTGCACTACGCCATTTTGGGTCTTTCATCGCTTGTGCTACAGTGAGAGGTTAGAGAGGGAACTGGGCTGACAGTGTTGTGCAGTTGGCGTATTTAAGGGTAGACTTTCGTATGTTGTTTTTTGTTCTGGTGTTCATGGTGTGTGTATTTGGAGGAATTGGAGCTGAAGCGCGAGGGTTTGAAGATGAAGAAGATGATGTGTTTGGGTTTTGTTTGCATTTGCGGGTTGGTTTTGGTGGGTTTGGGTTGGGCTGGATTATATGTAGAGTTGGGATATTATGTTGGTGGGCTGTATTTGGTGGTATTGGGCTTGAGGTGTTTTGGGCCGATGAAGTGTCCTCGAGATTATTTGGAGGTAGTGACAACGGGTTTGGGTTGGTGTCGCTATTTTCTGTAACAGAGGAAGATAGAGAGGTCATACATGAGGGTGATGTCGCGGCTGTCTGGTGAGGATCGGAGCTCGAGGGTCCTTGCTGCGGCGGAGGGGGTGAGTGTACGAGAGGCAGCGTCACTGTAATTTGTTGAACAGCGTTGTCAATTGCAGTAGCTTCCGATGGTGACGTCACGGCATTTGGCTGAGTGAGATATGTGAACGGGAACGCGGATTCATCAAATTTCACATGACGGGAGATGTATATTCGTCCGAAGCTTGGTTGCAAACACATGTAAGCGCTCTGGGTGAGAGAATATCCCAAGAAGACACACGGTGTGGAGCGATTGTCGAGCTTGTTGTTTGTATATGGATAAAGCCACGGGAAACAGAGGCATCTGAAGATTCGTAGCTTCGAGTAGTTCGGCGATTCTCCCATTAATTTCCGATATGGCGATTCCATTTCCAAGACTGGTATTGAAAGTCGGTTGATCAAATATGTGGCTGCGGCAAAGGCGTATGTCCAGTATGATTTGGGCATTCCTGCGTGGGTGAGAAGAGAGACCGGTTTCCACTATATGACGGTGTTTTCTCTCAGAGATGCCGTTGTGTTCTGGTGTATGAGGAGGCGAAGTGTAGTGAGCAATTACAGATGTGGCGAGAAATTGTCGGAGAGCAATGAAATCACCGCCGTTATCTGAGTACAGCATCCCGATCCTGGTGTTGAACCGGTTCTCGACAAGGGCCTTGAAGGATTTGAACATGTCTATGACTTGAGACTTTGTTTTCAAGGGGTATAGCCAGGTATATCAGGTGAAATGGTCAACGAGTATGAGGTAATATTTGTAATTGTCACAAGATATGACTGGAGAGGACAACACATCTGTGTATATGTTTTTGAGGGGTCAGGTGGAGTGGATAGTGTTTTGGTGAAAAGGTAACTTGTGATTTTTATTAATAGAACAATCAATACATGAGGATGTCGATGTATGAGATTGTGAGCAAGAGAGGGAAAATGGGAAATGATGTTATTGAGAATTGCAGGAGAGGGATGGCCTAGACGACAGTGCCATTCGGTTATGATGGGCTTTGTGTCGGTTGCTGCGAAGAACAACATTGCTGGAGCCGATGAGATGGGCCATTCGTACAGATCACAATGGTCTTGCCATGGAGCAATGGGACCCCCGAGGTCAGATTTTTCACCAGAAAATGAGTAGGGAAAAATTCCACATAGACGTTATTAGTGCTGCAAAGTCTAAAGACAGAGATAAGGTTCTTGTGTATATGGGGAACACACAGCACAATATGCAGTTTCAGGTTTCTAGTGGAGGAAGGTAATGAATAAGAACCGATGTGTGTAATTGAAAGACCTGAACCGTCACTGATGAGGATAGTGTCATCTCTTGTGTAGGGTTGATGATGTGTCATGTTGTGGAGATCACTGGTGATATGATGTGTGGCTCCGCTATCCATGATTCAAGATGAAGCAGAATCAGAGGAACCGAGAGCTAGATTAGCTGTTGGTTGCCATGGGCGTGATTGTTGTTGCATCTGGGTGCTGCGAGGGATGTGTTGCTGAAATTGTGAACAACGCATAGCACTTTGTCCAAAGACACCACAGAGTTGACACTTGCCCTAGTAACCTTTAGTGTTGCCTTGTTTTTGATTGTTGTATGGTTGATGTTGTTGTCGAGATGAACTCCAAGATTGGGTGTAACATTACGGTTGGTTTTGTTGAAACCGTGGAGCACGAGTGTTGACTAGGTTAGCTGTGACTGGGGTCTCGACGATCAAGGTGGACGTAGAGAGTAGCTTAGCCTCCTTGCTTAGTAATTTCTCATGGACTTCAGTGAGAGATGGGGATGTGTCTCGGCCCTCAATTTGATCCACCATGTTCTTGTTTTCTTCAGGTAATCCCTCTAACACGAACTCAATCTGATCTTCATGATCTAGGTTTTCCCAATAACGCTAGTTGATCAAATCGAGTATTAAGACCTTGGATATATTCGTCAATGGTTTTGGTACCTTTCGACCATTGTTTCAGCTGTTGTTTGAGTTGTTGAATATGACTGCGGCTTGGTTTTGCATATGTTGCAGAGAGTTTGTTCGAGATCTCGGCTGATGTGCAACAGGTGGAAAGGATTGGTTGTATGGTTAGCGAGATTGCACCGAGAAGTCCACTGTATATGAGGCGGTCTTGATGCTTCCAAACCATGTAAGCTGGATTAGCGCTAGGGATGTTGTTGATGGTGATAACAGGAGCTGGTGCAGGGAGTGTGCCATCGAGATGACCCGCTAAGTCATATCCGTTGAGGAGGGCGTGGATTTGAAGATTCCACATCAAATAGTTGGAAGAGCTAAGCTTAGTAACGTTTGACATGTTCACGTTGAGAACTATCTGGGGAGCTAGATCAACAACATCATTGGCGGCCATGGTGAGAAAAGAACGATGTGAAAGAGAGGCGAGGGAAAGAGAAGGAAAAAAGGGGGTTGGGATGGGGAAAATAATTTAGGTTAGAGAGACCTGCTTTAATACCATGTAAGATGTGAATCGTGATTATTAAAATGACATTACAAACGTATATACATGAGTACATTCGGAGCTCCTAAGTTAAGACATTTACTATAAGAGAATGTGAAAGGAAACAGAATATTCAGGTAATCATGAGTTTCCTAGTTGACTCATTTACAGTACCATGTCCTTGTTTAAAATGTAAATTAACAGAACAGAATTTCAACAATCAAAACAACAACAAACACAAAATTTGTAAATACAAATCTAATCTCATTGACTTTTCTTTTAACACTTTCATATACATGGATTTATGATATAATATTTAATAATCCATAAATATATATATCAAAAATGAAAAACTGAAAATTAAAATAAAAACACCGGTAAAAAAAATAATTAAAAACACTGATGCTTCAATCACTGTGTTGAACTCGCTGCTTCACGACTTCTTTTTTTCCTTTCATATCTTTCTTTAGTGAATCTATTTTGCTGGATCGGGATTTATTATACCAACTAGGATATTGGCCCGCACGCATGTGAGGGCATGAACAATTTTAAAAATGTAATTATTTATATACAATACTTAAATCTGTCTTAAAGATTTTAATTTTTTGTAGTTTATAAAACTCAAGGTTAGTGTTTTGAATTATAAGACTTTAAATTAAATAATAAAATATTATCTAATTTTATGTAAACATTTTGTTATAATAAAAAGTTCATTTATATTTTCAGACAGACTTGAAAAATAATAATTAAATTTGGAAAACACAAAAATTATTTTTCCATGAACATGTTTTGTAAAACTTGACCCACTATGTTAGAGGGTCAAATGAGTCAGACCCATGGATAGTTGGTTACCTTCTTCGGATTTGCTGATTAGGCTGCAAATTTTATCTTCTTTGTCTTTTTTCTTGGAACAAACATTTTTCATTTTCTTTATCTTCCTATAATCTTCTTCAATTTAAAGCATTATTTCTTCAAGGATTCTGTCATTGTTGATCTCGATCTACTCATATGTGCAATTTTTCTAATTATAATTTTATTAAGTAAACTCTACAAATAATTGGAAGACCATCTCTACTTAAGCATCAAGTGCTTCAACTAACCATATTGCAAGACATGTTTCAGCGAAGGTTAGATATAAAACTCTGTTTACTGTCCTGATATCTTTGAAGCATACTGGTCCTCTCTGAACATTTAGTAACATTCTAAGGTAGAAAAGCTCACCATATTCTTCTAAAACTTCTAGAAGGCTGATATCGTAGGAAACATTATTTTTTCTATTGCGCAGACGAGGGAGCCACTTCTTAATTTTTTTATGTCAAATCCATTTGTTTGGAAATTTAGTGTAGCGATAAAACCTTATTTCATTACACTCATGATTGGAGTCTATCCAACCTTCAAGTTTCATTTTAGCCATATTCCATTTAGGTAAATAGATTGGTAGAATTGCCATGCCCGCACTTTGAGTTAGGGTTTGATTTGTTTGATACTCATGTATATTGTGATGTTTTCTTATATAAAGACCCGAGTATTTAAATTTTTTTATTACGTAGTTATTTGGCATGAACGTGATTTTATATGGATCTTTTTGGTTATTATTAAATAGACATTAAACTTTTTAAATAATGTAGAGGATTATAATTTTAGTTTTTCATTAGATGCACGTTGATTTTTTAGGATATCTTACGTTTGTTAATAAAAATAACGTAGAGGATTATTAAATCGAAATCTTATATTATATTTGTTATTATTTTTAAACTAAACTAATTTTCAATTTTGAATGTTCTACAGAAGATCACAATAATATCTTATTTTGTTATTATAATTTTATCAACTGAACTATGTGAAAACATATGTGCACATAAATGGAGCACCGCCTTTACAAAAAATATGAAATATTAGGTAAACGATTTGATCAATGTGATTTTGCTATTATAATTTTGCCTACTGTGAAGTATATGAAAACATATGTGTATGTATTCCATATGAATATAGTATTATAATATATATGTAGATATGTGTACATATGGAAAGTCACAGTGGTCCACGATAGAGCTATAGTAAATTTTATAGGTATATAATATAGTATTATCTATAGTATTATAATATATATATATGTATTAAAATCATCACGTTCAGCCCAAAATTTATCTACTATTACTCATATAGATAAATAATAATATCAGGCCATTCGTAGTGCATCCGACGAATCATTCCAGATTTAGTTATTAGTACATTAAATATTATCATCTAATTATTATTATTTATTTATGAAAATATCACAAAAATTGTTTTTGCCATGTCATCAACCACATGTGTTAGTAAATGCCATGTCACAATTACATCATCATTACACATCATCATTTTCATGTCACATTTAATTAAGGTAGACAAATAATTTTAACCAATCAGATTAAAACAAATCATCATTTTTCATTAAACTACATTCTCAATTAATAGGTAGAAAATAGATAAATATAACAATTATCTAATATTTTGATTTTCTTTGTTTTTTATCTATTATTTTGTTTCCAAATAGGTAAGATGTTTTGGAAATTGAACAATGAGAAGTTTAATTAATCTTTCAAACTACAAATACGGAATTACTAATGATTAAGAATTAGAAAATGACTGATGTCAAAATTTTAGGTGACAAATAAAATTTTCTCAAGTTTATAAAAAACCTTAAAATATTAGAACTAGACTTAAAATTAGGGAGGAACATATATGTCTTAGAGTTTAAGAAAACTTCAAAATATCCGAACAGATTAGTAAAATGACGTATAATATACTTTCAACTTTTTATTTCAAAAAAAAAAAAAAAAAACTTTTTATTTCCACGAAAACTGTTGGCTTGTGTGGTCAATAATTAATCGAAGTTTGAAATAGGAAAATGGTTCTAGCTGTCGAGCAAGAGTAAAATCATAAAGGAAACTACTATTTCAAACCTTGTGTTGTTTCTATATTTTCGTGCTAAAAGAACTTGTTCTTGCAGTTGACAATAAACACATTTATTTTGGTCTGAGATGCTTAACTTGAATCAGAATTCGCCCACACTACTGCAAGAGTCACAAGCGAAGCATACACTGAAGTTGGCAGCTTATGCACCACTTTTCCAACTCCTGGGACACCCTCTGTAGCCTTCTTTGTGGCAATAGCCACAGTCGGAGCCACAATCAACGATATGATCAAACCCTGACTCACCACTGCAAATGTGTCAGCCGAAAGCAACTCAATAAACTTTACAAACTCCTCCCGATCGATTTCTCCATCCAAGTTGATATCGCAGTCCTATCACAAGAACATCACAGAAACGAAAAGAGCACATAAACTTACCATATTTTCCCAATACCATGTTTTGTTTGTCTTTGCTTTTTAGTTGGCCTCTGCATTTCGGGTTGGCCTACCCGAATTTTTCAAACTTTTCGGATAATGTAATAGAATTTAGTAATTTACTTATTGGACGGGTATTGCCAGCTAATTGCCCGAGGTAGATTGTTTTTTTTATTATTATCAATTATCGTTTATCCAAAATGCTTTTAGTGTCCATTATTTTTTTACCAAATGAACTTAAAATATTACTCCATCTGTTTTTTAGTTTTTTTTTTCCTAAGGATAGTTTTATAGTTCTTTAAATAGTTCCTTTTGATGATGATAAATTTTAATAAATATTAGTTAAAATTGAAATTTTAAATATATAAATTTACATGTTTTCTTAACATATACTACTATAAAACTTTATGAAAATATAATATTTTGAAACATAGGGAATACAGTTGTATGGGTTTTTGCCTTTACAATGACAAATTAAAAATGTGAGTTTGTTTTGATTTTTCTCTTCACATTTAAAAACAAACGCAAGAATTCATAAGTTGGGCGTTTGGGTTTTGAGTGAGTCTCTAGAAATTACCGTCATCATGCTTTTGACTAGATCCTTAGAAGGCGGATCGAAATGAGGACCAGGCAATCGCTTGTTTATGTCACTGAGAAAACATCCCAACAAGAGGAAAAATATAAAATAACTGCAGAGATTAGCACGAATCCTCCAAGTATACATTAAATTTCTAAATCTGTAAAACCTAAAACAACCATTGTTCTTACTTGTAGACGAGAAGCACGGCGATGTATAGATCTTCAAACGTAAGATTAGCTCTTCCGGTCTGAAGCTTGAACCGATCGAAAACTCGATCACATATCGCCTGTACCTGCTTCTGCCTCCATTGTTTACCTATAATTACCAATAGCGATTCGATACCATACATATCATAACAAGCAATTTCATGACATATTACAAACTGAAGCATTTTTAAACAGAAGATTAGATAATTAACCTCGGAGCTTGTCAAAGACTTGTCCCATGGCGATGAAGTTCTTCTCGTCTGATTGCGGAAAGATGATGATGAAAAATGAGGCTAATCTGAATTGTTTATTGATTTTTTCTCTTTTCTTTTTTTTGTGAACAAAAAAAATCTGTGGATCCGAAAGGAGGCGTGATCCTCTGTTTCATCTTAATAGACCCCAATATTTTTGGCTTCCTTAGTTTAAGGAATTTGGGCCCATATAGTTTAAACATGATTATTGTTTAACCAGCTAACAATTTATCATGGATTGGACTGAAGCAAACATGATTGTCACTTATTGTTTGGCTTGTAACTTGTAAAAATAACTGCAACGAGTACGTAAATGCAAACGAGGATGGTATCAACGTTGGAACTATGCTAATCCAGAAAACAGCATGATCCTTTGGTTTCCGTAAAAAACATATTAATATAGCTTTGAGAGATTATATAAGAGGACCTTAAATAACATATTGATTACAGTGTCACTAGTTATATTTAGGACCTTAATACCATATCCAAAAGCGTATGAAATAAAGTTATGAAGCTGTTCAATGGCCTAACAAGTGACAAAGTTATATCTCTAACCCATTAATGTATAAACATTGACATATGAACTTGAGAAGCTTTACAGTATCAGAAAGCCACCATATCAACTTGTATATGTGACTAAACCCAACAAATGATAAAAGAAGCTTTCATTAAAGGAACTGAACAACACTTGTAAGTTGTATATAGATATCTCACAAAAGTCTAATTAACTAAATCTGCGAGCTGTATCTCTCTATGATCATCTTCCCAAGTATTACCGATCAACACAGCCAACCAAAATGCATATAACGAAGCAAACCGACCTGTGTTTTGGAGAATGATACTTTATTCAATGATCATATTAATCAAGATGCTGAATTTGATCTGAAGAAAATGGACAAATTTGTTCACAATGTTTTAACTTCCAAAGCATTTTTCTACTGACTCTTTGTGAAGTTTTGACTTAAAACCCAAGAATCAATTCTAAAGTATTGCATATACATCAATCCCTTCCCTACTACACCATTCAAAAAGATTCTATTGGTCTTTAGATATCTCCCCCAAGCTCCTGAACAAAATCTAGTCTCTCTCTATAATCTGGCCCCTCCCCATAACCTGAAATTCAAGTTGGTGGAATTGAGAACACACACAACAAATACGAAACACAAATAACATAAGACTGTATGCAGTCGTAGGACCTTACGTTTTCAAAAAATAGAAGCGTAGGTCGAATATTCAGTTTGGCGAAACTGGTAAGAACATTATCCCAGTCTCCAATAACCTGCATAAGCAACACACCCTCACACAGGTTAACATACGAAACAACAGATCGAGTAACTAGCTTGTATTACAAAGATGTCCAAGCTTTACCTCATTCTCAGTACCAAAATATATGACCCAGTTTCTGTTTTCAAAAGCTACGCAACTGTATTGACCTCCATGCAAGCAAACCTGAATATTATAACATTGGTGTTGTTTCTTGTAACGTAATCTTCAATAGGAAACCTAAACGGAACTTAAGGAATTAGTAACTTGCCCTTACCATTGACACAAGATGGTATTTAGTGAATTTACTGACACCATTGTATTTGTATATCGCACTAACATCTATCTCAGTGGCCAGAGCAGAAATTGTAGCAAAGATCTCTTCTCCACTCTCATCGTTCTCCCACTCAAGTGCTAAACAATACATAAGGCAAAAATTCCTCAAAACTACTACATTATGTTGCTGATGTCTTATAAACAAATAAACTTCATAGCTCTTACCAAGTGTGAAAACAGATGGAAGTTCATTGATCATACGCTCAACATAGTTTCGTTTCCCACACATTTCCTTGTCACAAGGCATCATCAAGGTGATTCTGATAAACTTAAGGATTTTCTCAAATGTGAGATCCTCAAATGCAGACTGTGATAACCAAAAAAAGTTTCTAGCATCAATTTCATGAAACGACTAAAATTATCATTATCTAATGAAAAATGACTTGCCTTGATTTCTCTGAGGGAATTAGCAACCACGATTATACCGTAAGAACGTCCAACCGGGATTTCCGTTAACATTTTGCACCTGTTGCAAATCTTTTTCGCAACTTCGTATACTTCAAACTTGGAATTCAGAGATTTTTCTTCGCCATTTTCACTTCTCCAGAGAGGTAGAAGCTCCAAGATTGTTACCAAGAAATCGAAAACACCGTTTGCTTCCTGCAGAGTAAATAACAAGAAAGTATGAAGCTTGGAGAACGAGTAATTAACCATCGAAAAAGTGTTTAAAGGTCAGAGAAGAGACCAGAGAATGAGTAACACTTAGATTGCTGAGAAGGAAATCACGAAGTTGTTGTGAAGGCGTAACAACATATTCACCATCCTCTGTGAAGCTGTGATGTGTTGCTTGACAAAACTCCAGCAGAAAATCGCTTAAGAAAACGCTAATTTTCCACAGAGACTGCAATAATCACTTTCTTGAGAACTTTGATCAGATAAACAAGATCGACGGAAAAAGATTCAGACTAACATTGGCTTTGTTAAAGTTTGAAAAACAACCTTGAGTATCATATCAAGAGCTAGAACACGAGTAGCGTTTGGTTTCTCTTCAGGTTCCTCTGATTTCATCGCCTCTCTGAACAAAAAGGTAAGGCGATTTGCAGAGAGAATTATATGGAATTACCGTAAATGCGATTGGAGGAGGTTTATTCAACAACTCACGGATCGATTCTCTGCTCAATTTCTTCGACTTGCTCTGCTTCTTGAATCTTTGATGACTCCAATTGGCGATGTGTACTCCTGAATTCTCGGAGGAAAACAAAAATGGCGTTTTTTTCTTTCTAATTACGAGACTTTCTATGGATTTTCTCGAGAAAAGGGAAAAACAGAGATTCAGAGAAAATGGGGAAGCGTTGAAGAGAAGAAGACGGAAGGCAAGGATTTAAAGGGCCGGAGTCGGTTGGTTTGTCCACGTGAGTGGCACGTGATTTGTAAATAAAGAGCGCGAAAATTGGAACTGTGGTCTTCTGCCACAAGAAACCATAGATATTGTGGATTAACAAAGCTATGACAGTGTGACCTTTTGTCAAACACTTGGTGAGCACGATCCATTTGCAGCGACACACAAATTACGAGTTACAGAAAAGAGAAAAATCTACCTACATACGTTTATTTTTCTCTACCACGCCTTCATAAACTGTAGTATCTAATAAGGAAAATTTTGTAAACTACAGGCACCAAATCACTATGGTATATATAATAAATTCACCAGTATCTGATGATCATCCACTATTTTTTTTTAAAAAAAATTTAAAAGACATTTTGTTCATTGTGACTTAAGTCATGGATATATAAGCTAGTATAAATATATTATTATCTTTTAAAAAACCGAACTACAATTCACATCACATGAAGGTATAAAATGTGGAAAAGAAAATTTTAATATTTTTTAAAAATACACATTTGAGGCTGACTATATTTTCTATTTTTTATTTTAAATTTAATTGATTTCAAAATTCATGAACATTAATGATTTACTACACAATTTCAGAATTAATATTTTGATAGTACAATTCTTTTAAAAATGATTTTCAAATATATTCTAATAGAGTAAAAGAAGAACTTATCAAAATGAAATATATATATATATATATATATACATAAATGTTTTTTTTCTTTGACAGCTATATATATACAGTATATATATATATATATATATATATTCACAAATAAAACATATATCATTTTAAATCATGTATGTATGCTCCCTCATAAACGCAATATTATAAACTACAAATAACAATGTAGTATAGTTTTAACTTAACATTAACCTGTTTTGCTGATACAATATCAAAAAATCAGATAATCCAAAGTCTTCAACATGTAGATTATTATTAGAATTTGATCATCATAATTTTATAAATTCAAAGAATTCTGATTCAAATCTAAAGAAAAATTGGTGGGAACAAAGATATTTATTTGATTTAGCTTATTTTTCTCTTTTCGTTTACATGTAATTTATTATAAAAATTCTTTGTAAGAGCTATCAAACCTCATATATTCTTATTGCAAAGACATATTGAAATTTTTGGAAATCAATAGAGAATTTTCTCTAAAAGCTTAGGCTTTGTTTATTTTTGTCTTTAAATTTATTTGAAAGATTTATTTGTGTTCTACTGATTGTTAGAATAAAATTGTTTGTGTGATTCAGACAAGTTTAATTCCAATGACTGAGTGAGTCAGCCATCCCACTGATTGAGTGAGTCAGCCCTCCTATTGATTGAGTGAGTCAATCAAAAGTTCCATCTCTATTTCGTCCACATTCAGCCAAGGCTTTTCAACTCTTGACATCTTGTGATCAAAAAGATTTAGTGTGATTCCAATCTTATATCATTTGGTATCAGAGCTGAAAGCTCATATCTTTCTTTGTTTTTGTTTTGATTTCATTGATATATTAAAAAGGTTAATTTTGTCACTTTTCTTTAATATTTTTGAAATTTATTATATTATTATTAAAAAACAAAAAAATTATTTTACGTTTTTCTTCTTTGATTTTATTAAAAAAATTAAAATCATAAAATAGTTTTTTTATTAATTAATTTTTAAAAACCTTTAAAAAAATTCATTGTTTTTCTTCCCTTATATTGAAGTTTGTTTCTTTCATTTAAAAAAAAACTCTGCTTCTATTTATGTTTCTTATTTATTTGGATTTTTTGTTTTAAAAAATTATATATTAAAAAGGTTTTATTTTCTTTCTAAATAATATTTGTAATATTTAAGGACAAAACCATTTGAAGAGAGAGAGAGAGAATGATATGAGATAATCTAAGGTCTTCAATATGTGAATTATATTAGAATCTGATCTTCATAATTCTATAAAGTCAAAGAATTTTCATTCAATTTCAAAACAAAATTGGTGTCAAGAAGACATTTATTTTATTTAGCTTATTTTCTCCTTTTGTTTAAATGTAACTAGGTGATATGGCTCATGTTTTGCCCAAATAAAACTACTGCAAGTGCACATCAAAACAGTTGTAGTACAAGAGGTATCGAATTCCAAAGGAGTATGTAAACTATACTATCGATTATAGGTTTAGATTAAGCTAAGCAGCAGATGGTGTATGTAATGCGAATGACAAATTTAAATGTAAGTAAACGAAATTTGGTTGTTGATCTAAGTTTAGAAGACTAAAAACGCTAAGTCAGGACAGTTCGCATGTTGAATCCGAGAATGTAGAATGCATGAAATCAGGAATGCTTAAGAACCGTCTCGAACATGAATCACAAATATATAACTAATCAATTCTCATTGCAGAAGTTATCTATGTCTAAATCACATAGTTTCAAATCTCTTTGCAAACCCTAACAATCTAAATATGCAGTAATGATCATGTTCAATTGTTCACAAAACTCCTAAGCCAAATCTCTTTGCACTAAGTTATTTCGCTCATCTAATACTAGTTCAGGTTATCAATAATGCTCTCACATATATTTAAGAACCTATGATTTTCGGATTTCTAGATGATGTTTCTAAGAAATTTGATTTTAAAGCAAACAGAGATGAGGAACAAGAAGATAATCCTAACAGGTAGCAATTCTACAAACTCTTCATCAACCTTTGAAAAGCCCTAACTTAACTAACAAATTACTCAGACATGATCATAGAATCACAAAACATAACTGAATAAAATTGCATTAAGAGAATAGAATAAAAACAAAGGGGGTTCGAAATCTTCTCCAAAAAGAGTACAGGATCTGTCTCCCCAAAAGCTCTCAATGAAATCCTCTCTAAAGCTCTCTGAATTCTCAAAAACTAAGATAAAAGCCAACAATGGCTGAAAACCTAATATATAGAAGCTAAAACAGGATCTGGGGCCTTCTTGCAAATACAGAAACTTCTGGGTCAATTCTGCAAATAATCTTGATACTTTTAACAAATCAACCACGCTCCTTCCTTTGTGGGGGACGAGCGTCACCATAGGTGGTGACGAGCGTCACCCAAATGCATACTTTCTTCTCCGAGCAGGACACTTCGTGGCTTCAACTTGCAATGCTCCAAAAAGCTTCAATATCTCTAATTATGCTCCAGACATGTTATAACCTGCAAAGACTCTACTAGGACTCTAAAAAGACCAAAAGACTCAATAAAAAGAACTTATACCATGGTTAAAAACCTTAAAAACCATGATATATCAAATCCCTCAGACTTAGCTTTTGCTTGCCCTCAA
This sequence comes from Thlaspi arvense, assembly GCA_911865555.2. Lineage (NCBI taxonomy): Eukaryota > Viridiplantae > Streptophyta > Magnoliopsida > Brassicales > Brassicaceae > Thlaspi > Thlaspi arvense. The sequence goes on along the minus strand of OU466861.1, from coordinate 35,208,728 downwards.
GCAAACATTAGACAGAGAACAGGGTCGAGGTTTAAAAACAAGAAAAGTCAGTTAAACATCAGGAACACCACATTAATAAACACTTTCGAATCCACATACCACAGAGTCAACACAAGATCAAATTTCAGTCTAATCATCACAAGCTTAGCAAATCTCTCAAATCCAATCCAAATCCCTTCAAGAAAACCAAAATCTTAGCTGCTAACTCCTTATTTTTATCTAAGTGTGATATCTCATCAAGGTTTTATCATCTCAATCACTTATAGATTTGTTTCCCTTCCTATACAACTGAACAAAGCAACCTCAACACAGCTCTCCTATTTTCTCTTTCCTTGATCTTTTTCTTTCTGATTTTTTTTTCGATTTTTCACTTCTTTTCTCATTTTTTTAACAGTCTAAGATATGGTGCTACTCAATACTTGTGTTCCTTGTGAGGAGACAGGTTCTTGAGTGTGTTCATTATTGTTGTTCCTTGTGAGGAGACAGGGTCATGAATGCACCATTCTTTGGACTTAAACTCTTAAAAACTACATCAGGGAAGATCAAAGAGAGACTGTATCTTAACCTTATTGTCGGTGCTGAAAGAGAGAATCAAGATCAAGGTGGAGCTAACATCAAATTTTCCAGATTCTATAAGAACTTAAACCTTCATTGCTAGACTGATCTACCTATGACTTTCAACTTAGTAAGACTTGTAATCAACTACTGTGGCAATGGTTCTTATAAGCATAAACGTCATATGGTTAGTTCCAAGAAAAACTGACAATTTCAAAATTTTAACTCTATAAAAACAGGTTTTTGACTCAACTTTATGACTCTATAAATCAAACACAAAGCACACAACGTCAGTAACCACCTCCCCCAGACTTAAACAACACTGTCCCTAGTGTTATTAAGCAAAGAGTTGGTCAAAATGAAGCATGAGAACTTGTAAAACCGAGTTGAAAAAGTGGTACCTTGCAAAGTGACGGGTGACAAGCGTCACCAGTTGGGTGACGAGCGTCACCACGTCTGATACTCCAAAATCGACAAGTTAGATGGTTATAAACGTAATGTTATCATATGTACTCTAAAGTCAGACTATTAGAGTACTCAAACACACATTTAATAGCATCCAAACATAACAATAGAAACCTGGTTCAACAATCTCATAAAACATCATCAAAGTTACTGACAACTGACTCAAAGAAAACATAAAAATGACTCAAGAGAAATAAAAAAAAAAGAGAAACAGAAACAAGTAATCAGATAGTAGAGGCTCAGTCATCATCCTCGCAGGGCTCAGTGGTGTAATGTGGGCGGACACAACCACAGTTGCTAAGTGTAGCAACAGCATCCCAAAGTCCCTCAAAGCTGTCAATGACATACTCTTGAAAAGCAGCCATGTCCATGGGTGTCTGTGGTTGTGGAGGACACCTGAAAGCAGTAGATGCAGTGGTCTGACGTCTGGATAGTCCAACAGCAGCAGTAGTGGAAGCGCCAGCAGTAGCAGCTCTAGCTGGACGGAGAGGTAGAGGACGCAGCAGACTCGGATCTGGCAGAAAGAGCAGCTGGCGTGTGACACCCTGGATCTTCGTGAGCGCTCTGTTTGGCAACTTAATGCCAACATACTCCCCAACAGTGGTAGTGAATGTCCAAACAACTCCAGGCTTGAGCCACGTAACATAGCGCAGATGCTGCTCATCCTCAGATCTGTCACTGCGAATGGTGCAAGGCTAACATCAATCTGAAAGTGCTGAAATATCGGTGTCAGGAGACTGCCCACACTCTCAGTCTTCTCCCCCGAGCTGGTGAATGGCTTGGTCTTCAAGGAGACCAAATGCTCAGCGAAAATAACGCCAAAGTTGGCACGGATCATGCTATCCATGTGTATCACCTCATTGAGCATATCAACGTAGCTATAGTAAAGGAGAATCAGCTCACTAACCCGCGTCTTGCTCGGCGCAGACTTGCAAAATATAGTGTTGCCAAGAAGGCACATAATGTACCTCAAAACTGGATGTCCAACCTCCGTCTGCGTGCTAGTCTTGCTGTCATAGACTCCACTCCCGAACTTGGACCAGAATGTCTGCATTTAGGTCCACTGTGAGGGAAGGAGAACGACTGTGGGGTGGTCAGAGAAACCATAAATCCAGCAAAGCTCCATCAGACTGATCCTGTAACGAATCCCGCGGATCAGGAAAGTCAGTGTGCCTTCCTGCGCACGCTTAGCCAGCTCATTCACATAGTACACGCGAGCAGTGGAGAGAAACTGGCGAACTAAGTCTGGATACAGATCGTACTGCTGGAATGGCATAGTGCCCATCCCGATCCTCTCTAGAGTCTCCACAACCTCATCGAAGATACCCATCTTCTGCAGTATAGTGGCATCTGCAAATCTGGTGGGGACAATCTTCACCTCCTGCCACACATTGTAGAACAGCGTGTCGTACTCATCCCATTCCTCCTGAATATCACGGAGCATACATGTATCCCGTGCTACCTCCTGCTTCGGAGTTCCTGCCCAAGCCACTCCTGAAGCGATTTTCAGGTTCTCTCGCTTTGGCCATGGAGGCCTGCAAACTGGGTAATTTCTGAATGACTGTGTTGAGGCTGATGCAGAGCTCGAAGACGAACCCTGTCCCTGTCGTTTCTCCTGTCGAGGCATCTGAAAATTCAAGCCAAATATCAACCAAAAACATCACCAAAATCAGCAAATTTTCGAAAATTCAAAAAATCAATGAATCAAATTGAAATAACTGATGGCGATCGACAACAACACTATCAGAAACACAATTCAATCATCAGTTTAACCCAAATCACCCAAAATTTCCAGATTTTTGCAAATTTCATCATGAACTCGAAATTTCAAAAACTTGCAAATCAACCGATTAAATCACACATGGATGGTATCATTCATCTAATACAACCTAACTAACCTTGATTCAACAGTTAAATCAAGCTAATCAAGTCCAAAATCGAATTTTACCAAACCTTTGGTGGACTGAAAATTGGGGATTCCGAACACATACCTTGCAGATCTTGAAAACTGAGTTTAGATTATGAAAAAGGGCCAAAATCCGCACGGATTAGGCTTTTGAATCACTCAATTTGGTTAACAAAATCAAAAGTTTTGGATTTGTGATGTTTTGCTTTAAGTGTTCGGTTTTTAATAGTTATGATCGAGGAAGAAGAAGAAAAGAGATAAAAAGTGCGTACCTGTTTCGGACGGGTGACGAGCATCACCTTAAGGGTGACGAGCGTCACCCGTTTTTTGTTTGGTCGGGTTTTTTTTTTTGAATAATTAGCTAACTAATAACTATATGAACACGAAAATAAAATACTAAATACAGAAAATAAAACTTATCAGTGGGTTGGCTCCTACTAAGCGCTTGTTTAAAGTCATTAGCTCGACTTTGATTGATTGTTTATACAGTTGGTGCATCATCCAGGGACACAATGTGTCCTGCCGGAATCTCGGCTTGTGCTTAATAATGCTTCACCCTCTTTCCATTGACAGTGAACTCCTCTCCTTTGGAGTTAATCAAGTCAAAGGCACCATGTGGTCGAGCTTCTTTGACAGTGAAGGGACCTGACCATCGAGAACGCAGTTTACCAGAAAAAAGTTGTAAACGAGAGTTGTAAAGGAGTACCTGGTTATTGGGCTCGAAATGTCTGGAGATAATCTTCTTATCATGATATGCCTTTGTCCTCTTCTTGTATAACTTGGAGTTTTCATAGGCCAAATATCTAATTTCATCCAGTTCATTGAGCTGAATTAAGCGCCTCTCTGCAGCAGGCTTCTGATCGAAGTTCAGCTTCTTTATAGCCCATTCTGCTTTGAACTCTAGCTCTACTGGTAGATGGCACGCCTTGCCATAGAGCAGATGAAATGGTGTAGTCCCAAGTGGCGTTTTGTATGCTGTCATGTAAGCCCATAATGCATCATCCAGTTTTGCTGACCAATCTTTCCTTGTCTTCCCAACTGACTTCTCCAAAATCTGCTTGATCTGTCTGTTGGAAACCTCAACTTGTCCACTGGTCTGGGGATGATATGGCGTGGCCACTCTATGCTGTACACCATACTTCTTCAGCAGCTTATCACAAATCTTGTTAACAAAGTAAGAACCACCATCACTTATAACAATTCGCGGGACACCAAATCTGGGGAAAATGATGGTCTTAAACAGCTTCAAAACCACTGCAGCATCATTAGTAGGAGTAGCCAATGCCCCTACCCACTTAGATACATAGTCAACAGCAACAGAATGTATTTGTTCCCATAAGATGAGGGAAAAGGGCCCATGAAGTCAATACCCCAACAATCAAAGACTTCAACTTCAAGGATGAAGTTCTGTGGCATCTCATGTCTTCTGCTGATCTTTCCTCTTCTCTGACAAGTATCACAGCTTGTAATGAATGCCTGGGCGTCTCTGAACATAGTAGGCCACCAAAAACCAGCTTGAAGAACCTTAGAGACTGTTTTGAATGTGGCAAAGTGTCCAGCATATTCTGAGCCATGACAATGAAACAGGACGTCCTGCACTTCTTCTTCTGCTATGCATCTCCTGTAAATTCCATCAGCACAATGTTTGTAGAGATATGGCTCATCCCAATAGTATCTCCTAAGTTCTCTCAAGAACTTCTTCTTGGCATAACCTTTGAATCATGTGGTTCATCCTCTGCAGCAAGATAATTGGCAATATCAGCATACCATGGCCTCTTTGGATCATCCAAAGCATAAACTTGCTCTTTAAAAGCTGTCCCCAAGCTTGCACAAATCGCAGCCAAAGTCAGAGACTGGTGACGAGCGTTAACTTCTTCGTACAAAAACTTGGTCGCGATTCTCCTCTGTTGGTGACGAGCGTCACCCCCTTGTGTCGTTCGTCACTCCCCTGCAGTTTCGTGAAAACTGCAGGTTTTCAACACTTTCTTTCTGCAATCTGGCTTCAACCAAGTACACATTCTCTTCAGGCAAGAAATCATTTATTGGGACACTATCTTCAACCTGAATCCTGGATAGATGATCAGCAACTCCATTCTCAACACCTTTCTTGTCATTCACTTCAATGTCAAAATCTTGAAGAAGTAGAATCCATCTCAACAACCTTGGCTTTGCATCCTTCTTCTGCATCAGATACTTCAGTGCTGAATGGTCAGTATGGACCATGACCTTGGACCCAACAAGATACTGCCTGATTTTTTAAATGCAAAGACAACAACCAACAGTTCTTTCTCAGTTGTTGCATAGTTATTCTGAGCATCATCCAAAGTCCTACTTGCATAGTAGATGGCGTGGAGCTTCTTGTCTTTCCTCTGTCCCAGCACTGCTCCAACTACAAAATCGTTGGCATCACACATCACTTCAAAAGGCAAGTCCCAATCTGTAGGCTACACAACAAGAGCTGTAACCAAAGCCTGTTTGATCTGTTCAAAAGAAGACTTGCACTCTTCCGTGAACTCAAACTTCACATCTTTGCAGAGGAGAGCAGTAAGAGGTCTTGCAATCTTGCTGAAATCCTTGATGAATTTTCTGTAGATCCCAGCGTGACCCAGAAAACTCCTCACTGCTTTGACTGAATCAGGTGCCTGCAGACTTGTCATCACTTCAATTTTCGCCCTATCCACCTCTATGCCGTCTCCTGAGACCCTGTGACCAAGAACAATGCCATCTTGTACCATAAAATGTCACTTCTCCCAGTTCAGAACCAAGTGCTTCTCTTTACATATCTACAGAACTACACACAAGTTGTCCAAGCAGCTCTTGAAGAAGACGCATAAACTGAGAAGTCATCCATGAAAACCTCCATAAACCTCTCAATCATGTCCGTGAAGATCGACATCATGCATCTCTGGAAGGTTGCAGGAGCATTACACAGTCCAAAAGGCATTCTGCAATATGCAAAAGTGCCATAAGGACAGGTAAACGTGGTCTTCTCCTGATCATCTGGATGGATGGGGATCTGAAAGAAGCCTAAGTAGCCATCAAGAAAGCAGTAGTACTTGTGATTCGCCAACCTCTCCAGCATCTGATCGATGAAAGGCAGAGGGAAGTGATCTTTCCTTGTGGCTGCACTCAGCTTCCTGTAATCGATGCACATCCTGTGTCCTGTCACAGTTCTGGTTGGAATCAGCTCATCCTTGTCATTCCTCACCACTGTAACTCTTAGGGACCACGTGCACTGGACTCAACCTAGCACTGTCTGATATTGGATAAATGATCCCAGCTTGCAGCAGCTTCATGATCTCCTTCTTGACCACATCCTGCAGGTTCGGATTCAGTCTCCTCTGGTGCTCTACTGATGATTTCGATTCATCCTCCAGGTGTGTCCTATGCATGCACAAGTCTGGAGAGATCTCTGAAATACCATCAAGAGAATAGCCAAGAGCTTTGCGAAATCTGCGCAGCTTACTTAGCAAAAGGGTGAGCTCTGCATTGTTCAATGAAGCATTAACAATAACAGGATAAGTGGAGTTTTCTCCAAGGAAGGCGTATCTTAGCCCTGCAGGGAGCTGTTTAAGCTCAAGTTTTGGTGCTTTTGCTGCACTCCAATCGTCCATTGTAGCAGCTTTCGCAGATGTGGTGACAAGCTCATCCTGTGCAACCAGTTCCATCACATGTGCAGTAGCATCCATCATCTTTGTGTAGCCTGTTGCAGCAGCATCCAAATGTTCATACTCTGCTGTAGAAGTGGCCAACGCCCTCTCCAAGGGGTCTTTTCATCTCATCTCATGGAAGATCTGATCAGCAATGTTGGTGAGAACATCCACATAAAAAGTCTTTTCATCTATGGTTGGCCTCTTCATCAGCTTGTCCATTTTGAATTGCATCACCAAGTCACCAACATTCAGCTCTATTCTACCCTTCCTGACGTCAATGATAGCTCCTGCAGTAGCCAGGAAGGGTCTGCCAAGAATCAAAAGGTCTTTGGGTTCTTCTCCATATTACAGTACGACAAAATCAGTAGGAATCATGCAATCTCCTACTTTGATAGGTACATCCTCTATCACACCTTCAGGAACTCTGACTGATCTATCAGCTAGGACAAGAGATATCTTTGTAGCCTTAAAATCGGTCATGCCTAAGCTCTTGGCAACAGAATGAGGCATAAGGTTCACACTAGAACCAAGATCACACAATGATCTCTCAAACCTGACAGAAAAGATTGTGCATTCTAAAACAAAGCTCCCAGGGTCTGAAAGCTTCTATGGCACTCTGTTCTAAATCACTGCACTGACCTGCTCGTTGATCATCATAGCTCCAGCCTATAAACTCAAGTTATTGGTCACCATTCTCTTCACATACCTCTTTATAACAGGAGTGATCCTCACATCATCAATCAATGGGATCTCAATAACAAACTTGTCCATGATAGCTTTGCATTTAGCATCTGCAAGCTCTTGTTTAGACTTCTTAGGATGCTTAGGATAAGGTATCTTGGACTTATACACTGTCTCCTTAGCATTATTTAAAGTCTCAGTCGAAACTGTAGTATGTTGCAACGGGTGACGAGCGTCACCAGGTTGGTGACGAGCGTCACTCGTCTTGGAAAAGTCGTGATGATTTACTCGATTTGGGTGACGAGCGTCATCCTCCTGGTTTAATGGTTTTAATTTTTATTATAAAAATTTATAATCTATTTTGTATTATTTATAAATATATATATATATTAAATACATATCACTTGTTTAATGGTTTTAATTTTTATTATAAAAATTTGAAATTATGTATTTATCAAAATAGTAATAATTTATTGTTAAGATACTCTTCTCAGTATCTAAACTGATGGAAATGCTCTAGTATATTTATGTTTTGATTTAAAATTTATTTAATTTTAACTCAATTAATCAAAATATTTCATTTACTTTTAAAAATTTGTCATGTCACATTTTAATATAATCATTAGAATGCACTAACTTTTCTTCTTTTTTTTGACACATTAATTTTTTTTAACTATAAAATCTTTTCAAATAATATTATAGACTAGGTAATAACCATTATAGACTAGGTAATAACTTGTGCTATGTGCATGATAAGAAATCTATAAATAATTTTAGTAATTATGATTTTAAATTATTTAAAACAAATAAAAAATTAATTATTTTTTTGTGTATCTAATAGATATGAGTAACACAAATATTTGTTTATAATTTTTATAATTAATTTTATTATTATTTTATATGAATGTAAATACATATATAGTGTAATCCATAAGAACTACGATTATAAAATATTAAATATATACATTTATAAATAATACAAAATAGATTATAGATTTTTTAAGTTTAATATTATTGATCAATTAAGTCAATTTATAATTTTTAACTTATTGGTCCAATAAAAATATGTATAACATAACAAAAAATTGATCAAATTATAATATAATTTTAACAAAATTGTATTTTAATTTGTGCATCTTTTTATTTTATTGATTAAACTAAAAATTTATAATATATATCTTTTAATCTTATGTAATTATTTATAATATTATAGTTTTCAACACATTAATTTGTTTTCAACTATTTGTTATAATATATTTTTCTAACTTTTTAATATTTATATTATTTGGTTAATTTATATGGTTCCATGAAAAAAACAAAATCAAGTTTTGATGTCTGTTAAATCAAGTTTTGTGCTTTTACTATTTTTTTTTTTAAAACATTTATGTATATAAAAAATATTTAAAATATTTATGTTTATAAAAAATATTTATGTTTATAAAAAATATTTGAACCTTTAAAATATTTATGGTTATAAAAATATTTATGTATATTTATATGTGACTTTTAAAATATATTTTATTTATCTATTATTTGAGTAATTTTTATTTTTTTTTAAAATTTTAACTTATAAAATATGTACAAAAAAATCTATATATTTTTTTATTATGTAAATGATGTGATAATTTTTGTTTTTATAAAATAAATTTAAATAAAGACAAGAGAAAAAATATTATGTAAAGAAATAATTAATATGATGTTATTTTTGGTAAAAAATAGAAAGAAAAGAATATCTTTATAATTAAATGCTAAATTATATATATAATTAATATAAATTATGATTAAAATAATTAATATGAGTGACATATGATGTAATTATTCTAGTAACAAAAGTTTTTTTTAAAATTTTTTTTTGAAATTTTTTATGAAAATGATACATCTGCAAAATGACACCACTATAATTATTTATAAAAATAAAGTTAATCTCTAAAATTTTTTATCAATTAATATATTAGGGGATAGAAAATGCCTTATTTAATAATTATCTCTTAGTTATATAGTAAATTTTCTTTCACAATATTATTATACTTTTATTTTATAACATCATTTACAAGATTGGGCCCATGAGTGAAGAAGGCCCTGGTAAGACTGTGTCACTCAAACACACAAAAACCCTAAAAATCATCTTCCTCTGAGAGGTTTTTGAATTTCATCCCTTTTTCTCTTCCATATCCATCTGATGAACCACTGAACGATGTCCTTCAGAACCCGCGCGTCGTCCTGGCCCCGTCTATTCCTTCACCGGAACCATCCTCACAACCCTAGATCCTCATTTTCCCGTCAAATCTGCAGTCTCCATGCCTCATCCAGCAGAAACCAGGATTCCTGCTTTCCTGTAAATCAGAGGCCATGGATCGCATCGCAGATGCACCAATTCTCCTCCGTAAGCTCAATGTCACCTTCGGAAGCCGAGAAAGTCGTGCGAGAGCTTTTATCTGAGGTGGAGAAGGAGAAGCATCGTGAGAGAGATGAGAGGCAAATGCAAGGATTGGATTGCAAAGACATTGACGACGAAGAAAACGAGGATTATCTGGGGATTGAGCCGTTTATCGAGAAGCTTAAGAAGCAGAATTTGAAGGATGATGGTGAATTAAATAGGCGCGAGGAGTCTTCTGATTCAGATAGTGAACTTGACGAAGTTGATTGGGATGAAGAAAGAAAAAAGGAAGACATCTTCAAGAAGAAGTTCCAGAGGCATAAAGAAGTTCTCCAGACCCTTACAAACTCAGGTATGCCATTTTTTTTTCTCTTCTTCTCTTCTCATCTTGTACTTCTCTTCTCAGGCCTGTGTGTATATGCATCAGCCATTACATATTTGTAGCCAAACTCTTGATGCGAAGTTGTATAATTGCTTGACAGAGACACTCGATGAGGCCTATAGGTGGATGAACAAATTAGACAAATTTGAGGAGAAACATTTCAAACTTCGACCTGAGTACAGGGTTATTGGTGAGCTGATGAACCGTTTGAAGGTAGCTGAAGGTAAAGAGAAGTTTATTCTCCAGCAGAAAATAAACAGAGCTATGAGGTTGGTTGAGTGGAAAGAGGCTTTTGACCCAAACAACCCAGCCAATTATGGAGTCATCGAACGAGACAATGTTCAAGGTGGTAATGCTGGAGAAGAAAAAGAAGAGCGTCTTGTGGCAGATGGGTCTAAGGACGACAATGATGATACTGATGATGAAGAGGAGTTTGATGACATGAAAGAAAGGGATGATATTCTGTTAGAGAAGCTGAATGCCATCGACAAGAAGCTTGAGAATAAGCTCTCTGAGCTTGATCATACATTCGGGAAGAAGGGAAAGCGGTTGGAAGAGGAGATTAGAGATCTGGCTGAAGAGAGAAATGCTCTGACAGAGAAGAAAAGACAACCTTTATACAGAAAAGTTAGTGGATTCTCCATTTATTCATATCTTTCAGTTGCGCAAATTTTATTTTGCGGTGCAGAAACTAAAGAACCAAATCGTTTAAAGCTTGTCATGAAATTGTGACTAAGTTAAAGTGTCAAGTAGTTTGAACTTTGAAATAGAGATGCGAGAGGTACAGTTAACGAATTAGCTTTCTAACGAATTAGATACAGGAGCAGTCTCAGTACGCCAGATGATTTTCAGCCTTGCTTAGCAATAGAGTTTGTTAGAGGGCTGAGGCCCCTTGATGTATAATTTTTTTTGAATACCAATGTAGCTGTTGTGCTATACCCACTCTTCTAATGAATCGCATAGCCTTAAATAACATTCTTGGCGTTGCTTTAAAATGCTTTCTATGCTAGTAGACAATGTGGCATATCTATGTGTTTGCATTTAAGATGCTGCTACCTTAATTTTCTAGTAAATTTAACCGTACGTCCTATTAATTTATAGCAAAAACTAGGTAATTTTCTACCTTAATCTATACGCTTTGATGTTGTCAGATGCATATGACTTTTTAAGAAGGCCAGCGGTCTTATAGCTACATCAGTTTTCTTTTATATTTAAGTTAAGCGTCATGATATTCTCTATTATTTTTGTAACGCTGTGAAGTTTTCTTTTCTTGAACGATAATGGATAACTGGATACTGGCATACATCTTTTCTCTCAATCTGTTATCGAAGCTAAATTATTCATTTTATCCTTAATACTGATCAGGTTGTTTCCTATTTTCTTGCAGGGATATGATGTGCATGTGATAGATGTAAAAAAAGTGGCTAAGGTCACAAAGGTATAGTTCTCTGACATTTCTATCTCCTGTATCTTTAATTCAATCATTCGGCTATAAAAGAAAGACTTTTTTTTTAGGGTGGCAGAGTTGAAAGGTACACTGCATTGATGGTTTGCGGGAACTATGAAGGTGTCATTGGGTATGCAAAAGCAAAAGCTGAGACTGGCCAGTCTGCAATGCAGAAGGTAATCTCAAATTACCATTTATCATGTAGGATTGTTTAGAGACAAATAAGTGGTGTCTTACTAAGATGGATACTACAGGTCTTGTAGATTTGTGACTTATGGCAGGATCTTGTTGTAGCAGAGATAGTCAATTAAGTAATTCTGATACTATGAAAACCTAGTTTGTTTTGTTTGTACTGCTAAGCGTTGAGGATATGAGACATTCTAAAAGCTTGAGTTCTATGTCAATGGAAATTTAATTTACTAGTACTCAGCTTTTATTGGCCTAGAAATCATGACAGTAGCTGGTATGCCTCCTCTTGTGAAATTTTACTACTACTAAGCTTTTCTTGGCCTAGAAATCTTAAACACCATTATATCAGGTCAAGATGACAGTACATAGTATGCCTCTTCTTGTGAAAATTTACATGTTCTTTTCTGCATACGAGTCTTTATTTTACTACCATGATGCTGTTCTCCAAATTATGATACTAATGAAAAGTTTATGATCAATTTAAATTCACAAGACTGTTTGGTATTGGTTTCTGCATGAATGTCTTTATAAATTTGATTGTTGAACTGCTCAATGAATATATAATTTAAAACTTGTGGTATTCCATTTTTATCAATTATATGTCTTTGTCTCTCTGGATTTAGTTATAGTTCTCATGGTCTCATTTCTAACAACTGCAAAACAGGCGTATGAGAAATGCTTTCAGAATCTTCATTACGTAGAGCGTCATGAGGAGCACACCATTGCACACGCGATACAGACTTCTTACAAGAAAACCAAGGTATATATTTTAGTTCATTTATGACCGTATGATATTCAGGCGACTTATCTGTAATATATATTGTTCTTAATAAACTTGAATCTGCAACTAGTTATACCTATGGCCTGCACCAACAACGACTGGAATGAAAGCTGGGAGAGTTGTCAAAACAATCTTGCTTCTAGCAGGATTCAAGAACATCAAATCAAAGGTGCATTTGTGTGTCGTCCTGATATAACACCGATTCTTGTTTTCCATTCAGTTTTGGTTTCATAAAGTGTAGTTGTGGTCCAAATTCTTCAGGTAATTGGTTCAAGGAATTCATACAACACCGTTAAGGCAGTTTTGAAGGCGTTGAATGCGGTGAGTGGTTAAAATTTCAGGCTCATGGACAGAAAAATCAGGGGAGTCTACTTAAACCTCATATTCTGAACTAATCTCATTTTATTTTTGTCAGGTTGAAACGCCAAAGGATGTTCAAGAGAAGTTTGGACGGACTGTTGTCGAGAAATATCTGCTGTGAGAGCTTCTGCGTTCACGCTTTTTGGTATGTATTGTTGAGTTTTGGATGAAGTGTTATGTATGATTTTAGATTAGCGGGGTGCTTCTTACTCTACAGTAGCATTCATCCTTCTACGGTGTTGGTGAAAAATAAAAGTTGTTACAAATACACACTATCCTTTCACCAATGCTAAGTAGTTTTGGTTCGGGTTCCTCAAATATGTCGGCTCTCGTAATCTTCGTTGATCTTCTTAGAAACCTTGTTCATTTTGGTTGTATTGGTACTCAAAAAGTTTTTAAATCTCTTGCATCAAATGCAATCTTAAAACTCTGAAACTTGTATCTTTTTCGTTTCAGCTTGTCCTCTTTCAGTTAATATACTTTCTATTAATGAAACCTCTCCATTCTATATTTTAAATTTAATAACAGATTGTGTCGATTCTATAATTTGGTTTGTGTTATATATGCCATATCACCCATGTAAATTGGATATGTGAAAAAATTGGATATGTGATATGTAATAATAAAAATTTAATATTTTTTGATGCACCAAATGCGAGTGTTTTATGTTACACGAAGGGAAAAAAAGAATCATGTGTTTCATTCGTATCTTGGTGACATCCTATCTGGATAGTACAACTTTGTTAATGTAGATAATCTGGTTCATTTTTTTAACCATAATCTGGTTCATCACACAACAAAAGTAATAGATTTGAAACTAAAGCTTGAAAGTGGTAAAACACAAGAACCGAAGCAGAGGAAAAACAGAACACATACACGGTTTAACGAGTTCATGCTCGTTGAATAGAGTCGTTACGTCTCATCAAAATCTTTCCTGGAATCTACTAGATAATAGAAGTTACAAGAAATTGAAAACCAACAAGCTCCTTACAAAGTTCATTCCTTATTTTCTCTCAACTTCTATCTAACCCGAAAACAATTAGTCACAATGTTTGAAAAATAGGCCCATTCGTAAAACTGTTAGAGTATCGAATAGCACCCTAAATAATTTTGACGTTGTAAGAGGGGAAATGAGCACATTTCCTAAAAGGTTTTCTCTAGCAATAATCTAAGCCCACTAAGACCAAAGAGATTATGCCGACCTAGCTCGGCAAAAAGGAAATCTTTTAAAGGATAATCTTGGAATCCGGAAGCATCAGATCAACGCAAAGGATAAATGAGAATTCTCATATTCTTCGGAGAATAAGAGATATTTCTATATCACGAATATGAAAATATTCACAAAAGGGAAAAAGGAAAAGGAGTTCGGACCAACCGACCTCTTATCCCTATAAATAAGAAGACCGCAAAGCTGAAGAGAACAACAGATACAATCTAGATAGCAGCAAAGCTAAAACCAAGAACTCTAACACTTTCTAGTTTACTTTGCAAACACTATCTTTTCATCTCGGCATAACCTCTCGGTTAAGCCATCTCTTGTAATCGCTTCGTTTAACAGCTATTAATAAAAGATCTTATTCTCTGAAACCCACAACTGTTAATCAAATCCGTAGTGGCGATTTTCTGGTTCAACAGTTGGCGCCGTCTGTGGGGACTAGGAGAATAAAATTCTTAAAACTAGCGACTAAAAAGCCGAAGCGATGAGCCTTCCGATCAAAGCGACCTCACCCTCAACAACGAGGACACCACCGCGCATACGGAGACATCTGGTCTCGACAATTCCTACATTAACTTAGGAGGGGTATTCGACAATCCCAGTTCGCTCAAGGAAATAAGGCGTCACGAAGAAAAAGTGGCAGAAGCAAAATGCGTCCAATCACCCCGAAGAACGAAGCACCAGTGAATTTCACAGCAAAGGATCTACGCAGTTCGCACACGCCACATGTCGACCCACTGGTCATAACTTTACAAATTCATGAAAGCACGGTCGTCAAAGTTTTGGTTGACAGCGGGAGCACCGTAAATATTATCTTCAAGGACACATTGGCAAGGATGAGCATCAATGAAAGCAAGATAACAATAACGACAAAACTGCTAACAGGATTTGCAGGCGATACCTCCTACAGTATCGGTTCGATACATCTACTCACCTACATTGGCGGCGTAACCAAAAAGACAAAATTTGCGGTCATCGACTGCCTCACTATCTACAACGTCATACTTGGGACCCCTTGGATCCACAGCATGAAAGTCGTCATCTCAACATACCATCAATGCATCGAGTTCCCGACACCTACCGGCACGTTCACACTGCAGGGCGATAAATCAACAGCACAAATATGCCTCCTCAGCGAAAGGAAAATCAGAACGGCGACTACATACACGGTAAACAAAGACAGATTCACGCCTTCCCTTCCACAAAAGACCGAAGCCCGAGCGGGTTATACAGGTAAGCATTGACAAGCAACACTCGGAAAAATCGTTAGCATTGGCGGCGATCTCGCAGAAGATATAAAAACGGAGCTCGTCAAACTTTTACGGGACCACATGCACTTATTCACCTGGTCTATGGAGGACATGAAGGGAATCGACACCAGAATCACATTGCATAAACTAAACGTAGACCCTAAGTTCAAGCCAAATAAATAAATATGAAGAAAGCTCGGCCCCGAAAAAGCACAAGCAGTAATCGACAAAGTGGAAAAACTGCTCAGAGCTGGATTGATTACCGAGGTTCAATATCCCGACTGGCTAGCCAACCCTGTGGTCATTAAAAAGAAGAGCGGTAAATGGAGATTCTGCGTTGACTTCACCGATCTCAATAAAGCTTGCCCAAAGGATTGCTTTCCACTCCCTCACATCGACCGACTGGTCGAGTCAACAGCCGGGAATCAGCTGTTGTCCTTTATGGACGTCTTCTCCGGGTACAATCAGATCTTTATGCACTCCGACGATAGAGAGAAGACGGTATTCATCATCGATCGCGGAATATATTGTTACAAAGTCATGCCTTTTGGACTAAAAAATGCAGGAGCCACATATCAACGGTTGGTCAACAAAATGTTTGCTAGTCAGCTCGGCCGCAATATGGAGGTTTACATCGACGATATGCTAGTAAAATCCGCAGTCGCTAAAGATCACGTCGGCCGCCTCAAAGATTGCTTCAAAACCCTCGAGAAATATGGAATGAAATTAAATCCTGCCAAATACACATTCGAAGTGACTTCAGGAGAATTCCTAGGTTACGTTGTTACCCAAAGGGAAATATAAGCAAATCCAAAACAAATTTCAGCAATACTGGATCTCCCATCGCCCAAAAATACGCGTAAAGTACAACGACTAACTGGGAGAATTGCCACGCTAAACAGATTCATCTCGCGTTCGACTGATAAATGTCTCCCTTTTTACCAATTACTTCGGAGCAATAAACGCTTTGACTGGGACGACAAGTGCGAAGAGGCGTTCACACAGTTGAAGAAGTACCTGACCACCCCGCCGATATTAGCTAAACCGGAGGATGGCGAGACTCTGTACCTTTACATCGCAGTTTCGACAGCAGCAGTAAGCGGCGTCCTTGTCAGGGAAGATCGTGGCGAGCAAAAACCAATCTTCTACATAAGCAAGACTCTAGATGGAGCCGAAACTCGCTATCCGGCTATAGAAAAACTCGCCTATACAGTAATCATCTCGGCATGGAAATTGCGACCTTACTTCCAGTCTCACACTATTGTCGTCTTCACCAGTCAACCACTTCGGAGCATTCTGCACAGCCCGAGTCAATCCGGCAGAATGGCTAAATGGGCGATAGAACTGTCCGAATATGATATCGAGTACCGCGCTCGAACTAGTGCCAAATCTCAAGTCTTAGCAGACTTCATGATCAAAATACCACCGGATCTACTAAATGATGAGTCACCTACCAAAAACTGCTGAAATTTATACGTCAACGGTGCATCCTCAAAGCAAGGGTCGGGAGTCGGCATTTGTTTGAAATCACCAACAGGAGAAGTCCTGGAACAATCATTCAAGCTCGGCTTCCCTGCCCCGAATAACGAAGCCGAATACGAAGCTTTGCTCACAGGGATTCGGCTCGCCAAAGAAGTAGGAGCAAAAAATATTCATGCCTTTTGTGATTCCCAGCTTGTCGCTAGCTAGTTCAAAGGAGACTACGACGTGAAGAACGAGCGAATGGACGCTTACCTAAAGCAGGTCCAGGAAATAACAAGGCAATTCGACTCCTTCGAACTAACTAAAATCCTGCGAACTGAGAACACTGTCGCCAACGCGCTGGCAGCATTGGCATCAACAACGGACCCTACACTTCGCCAAACAATTCCAGTGGAAATCATCGAGCAACCTAGCATCCTGCTATCCAAAGGAGCTTGCAACATGGTTCTTCACCAAGAAGATGAAGCGGACGACCCAATGGAAGTAGATGCCGAACAACAAAAGCAACCTTGGTAAGATGAAATTAAATCCTACCTATCCGAAGGAACGGTCCCGCAAGATAGACAGCAAACAAAGTGATACTATGGTGCTGCGACGAAGCACAGGCAAAGAAAGTAATGGTCGAAACTCACGAATGAGCAAGCGGCAACCATTATAGAGGAAGAGCATTAGCCTTGAAGATAAAGAAGCATGTGTTATTCTGGCCTAAAATGATCCAATATTGCGAACAATTCGTACTACGGTGCGAACCGTGTCAGAAACACGCGCTTATCATCAATGCACCTACTGAGCTCCTTCAAACCGCCGTTCCACCGTACCCCTTCATGAGGTGGTCAATGATGCAATCGGCCCGATGCCTAAGTCAGGTCGCAACCAACACATTCTGGTGATGACGGACTACTTTACAAAGTGGGTTGAAGCTAAAGCATACCCCAGCATTAAGGCAATCGACGTCCAACTTTTCGTATGGGAAAATATCATATGTCGGCACGGCCTCCCATATGAGATCGTCACGGATAATGGCATGCCGTTTACCTCGTCAATTTTCCAAAATTTTTGTGAGGGTTGGGGAATATGCATAAATTACTCAACACCTTGCTATCCACAAGGAAACGGACAAGCGGAGGCTTCTAATAAAACAATTCTTGATTGTCTTAAGAAGCGACTAACAGACCTAGAAGGAAGATGGACAGATGAACTGGACGGGGTCCTCTGGTCCCACCGAACGACTCCGCAAACTGCAACAGGGGAAACTCCTTTTTTGCTGTCTCACGGCTGTGAGGCGTTAGCACCTGCCGAAGCGCACGTACCGAGTGCTCGAAGAACCTTAATGGTTCAGGACCCGAAACTAAATGACGAAAAACTAATCAATGCTCTGGATGGCTTAGAAGAACTTCACGATAAAGCTTTATTGCGCATTCAGAACTATCAACAGCAAATATCCAGATATTACAATAAGAAGGTACGCAGCCGATTGTTCTCGCTTCATGATCTCGTTTTGCAGAGGGTTACAAACCCGACAAAACTTAAAGCTAATTGGAAGGGACCATATTGCATCACGCATATCGTCAAACCTAGCGTCTACAAACTAGAAAAATGAATGGAAACCGGTCAAACGAGCACGAAATTCGATGAATTTAAGGAAGTACTACACTTAGAAAATACAGCTCGGCATTTAAGCTTACAATTGTTGCCAAGAACTACGATTGACTTGATCCCGTTTCGGGTATGTAGGCAGCCTTTGGGTTCAGTCACTATCCTAATAAAATTACCTTTAAACTTTGTTAACCAGTTGAGTGTTCAAAGTAAAGGATAACTAGTGGTCCAAGTTGACCAAAAAATCAGCTTGGCACGTAGAGTAGTATTTTCTTATACGAATGCATCTTGCTGAATCGATGTTCTGGTCAAACATTCGATTCGAGAAAGCAAAAGCAAAAAATTAAATTAGTGGCTGATCACCACTCCTTTGATACTTCGGTTCGATTTAATTACTTTTGAAGTGGATAAGACGAAAGCCGAGGACAATACTCGCATGACCCTCGATCATACCTTTCAGGCCAAAGTGAATCCTGAAAGCTTGGTATTCGATCTTGATTGTCGTTTGGTATAAGACGAGCGAATGAATCTTGCTTCCAGTACCGGCCTAAAGAATGTCCCGCACCGCAAGACAAAAGAAACTTTTTGACTTCGCCAAAAACTCTTAAAATTAAAAATCACCTCGTCAACGAACGTAAGCAAAAACATTGAAAATAAATGGTCTCATTAAAGGAAAATGAAGTGTTTATCTCGCGTACATTTTCTAAAAAAGGGGAAAGAAAAATCTCAATGCCGCAAAAAATAAAAAAATATCTCTATAATTAATATTTTATTAATTTATTGATAAACTAATATTTATTAATTAATTCATAACTTTATAAATTAATAAAATTTTGAAGTTTTAATATTAGTTTATATACATTTTACTGTATGTGATTTTGGTAGAATCGACCATATTTTTTTCGTTCATTTGGTATTTTCAAAATTTTAAATAGTTCATGTACTTATTAGCATTGGTTTATAGATCATATATGAATCATTAGAAATTTGAAAGTTTATAGAGGAATCAACTATTTTCTCACACTACGTGTCATCTTAGTCAGCAATCGTTAATACTACAAATAACATTATATATGATTTTGATAAAATGTAATATTTTTAAAATTTTAAATAGTTTATATAGTTATTTATTATCTTATAGATCATATATGAATCGTAGCTGAAATCAACTTTGACTCGAACTCCGTTAGTCAATTATGTGAAATTGTTAACGAAGATGAGTCAGCTGCCATGTGTAATCCTTGTTGAAACAATTTGTCAGAACAACGTCGTTTGACTAGTAAATAAAAATTACCGAGAATAAAAATTAACGACTTTTCTTTGTAAAATCTTCTCTCCCAAAAAAAGATCACCGAAAAATTATACTCCATTTTAAAAAGGTATTTTTCTTCTTTTTAATTTAGGTTTAAATTAGACTGTTCATATGGCGACTTTTTGATATTATTTCAATTTGTCGCTATTAGATCTGTGGTGCTTTTTGGGTTTATGAGATTATAATGTTTGTTTTTGCTGAGGAATCAATTGGGGTTTCGATTTTATATTGGATTTCTAGGACCAAATCCAAAGATTGTAGAGTTTTTAATTGCTTTCTTTTGACGATTCTGGAATTAAATTCTCAAATGCTTGATTTCATTTGATATGCGTTGTTGTGGTGATTTCCATTTTTTTTTGGAAAGAAAAAACTTTTACGAGTGATAAAAGAAAATGTTTAAAAACTTGAGAGATAGAGAAACAATTTTTAGAACTTTGAAAACTTACTTCTGATTAACTTTTCATAATATTTTTTCTTTAACTTTTTGTTACAAATGAGAGAGGAGATGATTATTTATAATCTCCAAACTACATAATATCTAAAATATTTTATTTTTAAATTTAAAAAATTCTATTTTTTATATTATTTTATTATAATTATTTAGAGAAATTTTTAGATGTTTATTTTTTACAATTCTATAAAACATTTTAAGAATGTGGAATTGTTGATTTTTCTAAAGAGAACTCTAGAATTTAGATTAAGTATAATTGGGATTTGACCCAATTATTATTGGATTGTCCAATTATTATTGGATCACTAATCTAATATTTGAATTTTATCCAAAATCAAGTTTACCTTTCAACACTACCTCTTAAACTTGATTTTGCTACTCCAAGCAAACTTCTTATCTTGATAAAGGCTTCGCGCTTAAGTGGTTTGGTAAAGATATCAACTACTTGATCATTTGTCTTCACGTACTCCAACTGCACATCCATCTTCGTGACACATTCTCTAATGTAATGATAGCGAGTGTCAATATGCTTACTTCAATCATGGAAGTCAGGATTCTTTGCCAAAGCTATTACTGACTTGTTGTCCACGAAGATCTTCGCCGGATCCTCTTGTAGCAAATTCAACTCCTTCAATAAGTTTCATAATCAAATAATATGGCAAATACATGATGTAACCACTACATACTCTGCTTTACACGTAGAAAGAGTGATAATTGGTTTCTTCTTTAACATCCATGTGAATGCTGTTTTTCCAATGAAAAACACAAAAACACTTGTGCTTTTCAGATCATCTACGTCTCCACCCCAGTCGCTATCCTTATATCCAAACAGCTTGTTATCATAAAAAATAGAGTAATATAAGCCAAAGTCTATGGTACTTTTGATATAGCAAAGGATCCTCTTAGCTGCCTTGAAATGGGTAGTTGTTGGATGCTCCATGTATCGGCTCACAACTCCAACTGCATGTATGACATCAAGCCTTGTACACGTTAAGTAACGTAGACTTCCAACCAAGCTCTTAAAGAGCGTTGGATCCACACTCTCTCCTTCTTCTTGCTTTGATAACTTGGCTCCACATTCCATTAGAGTACAAACTGGATTTGAGTCATCATCTTAAACTTCTTCAGCACCTCTTTAGCATAACCTTCTTGGGTAATGGAGAATCCATTCTCTTCTTGTTTCACTTCAATTGCAAGGTAGTAAGACAACAATCCAATATCGGTCATCTCAAACTCCTTTGTCATCTCCTTCTTGAATTCTACGAACATACTTGGATTATTGCCCATGAATATCAAGTCATCTACACACAAGCATGCAAACAATATATCTTTATTCTGTGTTTTGATATATAGTGCATGCTCATATGGACACTTGATGAAGCTTTTCTCCTTGAATTACTTACCAATTCGAGTATTCCATGCTCTTGGTGCTTGTTTTAACCCATAGAGCATCTTCTTTAACCTCATGACTTTGTCTTCTTCTCTTTTCACTGTGTAGCCTTGTGGTTTCTTAATGTAAATTTCTTCCTCAATATCTCCATTTAAGAAGGCTGATTTGACATCCATCTGATGTATCCTCCATCTCTTTTGGGCTGCTAATGAAATGATTAGTCTAACAGTTTCTAATCAAGCAACATGAGAAAATACCTCGTCATAGTCGATTCCAGCCCTTTGACTATCGCCTCTTGCCACCATTTTTGCCTTATATCTTTTAACTTCTCATTTGGAGTTCTTCTTCGCTTTGTACACCCACTTTACACCAATCACCTTGTGCCCATTTGGAAGTATTGAATTAATCTCTTCATCCATTGCATTTTTCCATGTCTTCTTCTCCACTGCTTTTTGGAAGTTCATGGGTTCGCAATCCGCAAATAGGCAAAATAGAGTAAGCTTTTCTTAATTTTTGGTTACCTCGTAAGGCTCTTGGAGACTTCTAAAACGTGGGGTCCTTTCACTCAAACTCTCATCTCCTTGAGAACTTGGTGTTGGTGAGGTTGATGGAGTAACTGGCTCTTCTCTTGGCTGCTCCAAATCATCTTCTTCAATATGTGGGAAGAAGTTGTAATTCTCATTATTTGATCTCCAATTTCATCAAAGATGACATTCTAACGGATGATTATCTTCTTCGTATTGGGATTGTAGAGCTTGTAGCCTTCGGAGTTTGCATCGTACCCAATGAAGATGTACTTCTTACTTTTGTATCCAAGTTTGCTTCGTTTCTCATATGGTACATGAGCGTGGGCAAGGTTTCCAAAGACTCTTAGATGTGAAACACCAGGCTTTCTTCCACTCCAAGCTTCTTGTGGTGTTTTCTCCCAAGCGCTTCTTGTGGGAGATCGGTTTGATAAATATACCACACACGCAACTGCTTCAGCTTAAAACTCCTTTGGTAGTTTCTTACGTTTGAGCATACTTCTCGCAGTCTCAAGAATTGTTCTGTTCTTCCTTTTCGCTACTCCATTCTGTTGGGGGGATCTTGGCACCGTAAATTATTTCCTAATGCCGTTATCTTCACAAAACTTCAGAAATTTTTTGGACATGAACTCTCCTCCGCAATCAGATCTCATGGCTTTGATCATAAGGCCAATTTCCTTCTTAACACGGGCTTTCAACTTGTTGAAGTTCTCAAACACTTCTGATTTTTCTTTCAAAAAGTAAACCCATGTTTTTTTTGAAAAGTCATCAATAAAGAGAAGGAAGTAGTTACTCTTATGGAGTGATTTTGGTTTAATTGGGCCACAAACATGGTTTAATTGGGCCAATGGCTTCCGTGCTCTTGTCTCTGACTCCTTTGGAAAGCTCATTTTGAATTACTTTCTAAGTAGGCACCCATCACACACTTGATTTGGATGGTTGATGCAATGCAATCCTCTCACCATTTCTTTATTAGAAAGTAGCTCCAAGCCTCCAAAGTTGAGATATCCATAACGAAGATGCCAAAGGCAAGACTCTTCCTTGAAGTAAATCTTGAGACATTTTGCGATGTCATTTCGAATGTTAAGAACAAACATTCTATTCTTTTACATCGGCACCTTGGTGATGAGATTGTTAGCTTGATCTCTTATAGAAGGCTATTATCTTTTAGTGGAATATCATAACCTTTCTCTAAGATTTTGATATTACTGCATATTTCGTGTATTTTGCATACATATAAGTTAGTTTCTCATGCATTTACCTTGCACTTTAGGTTAGTTTGCATCACTTTAGGTCCTAGAGTATTCTTGCACTAGCATATGCATGTTTCTTGCATTTTGCATCGCATTCAGGTTGTTTTCGGCTACTTTGGAGTCTTGGAAGATTCGTGGACGTGCTAAGGCTCGAGGAAACTTGGAGAATTCAGGAATGCTTGCTAAGGATCAGAGATCGAGAAGCGGATCGAGCATGGCCGGTCGATCTAGATGAGATCGAACAAAAGATCGAGTAGCCCATCCGATCCAAGGGAACCGATCGAGACCAAGATCGAGTGAAGAGATTGATTAAGGAGTACAGACGTAAATGATGCCATGCAGAGCGAGAGTCGGATCGAGTCCACCACTCGATCCTCCAAAGATCGACTCCAAGATCGGAGGAAGCACTCGATCCACCGAAGAAGATCCAGACACAGATCAAGCTGAAGTCACGATGTCCGAAGACGATCGAGTGAGATGCTCGATCTCGAGGTCGATCTCAGTGCACTTTAACCGTTTTTGGCTTCTAGCGAGGGGGGGGGGGACCATCGAGCTGTTTGGCCTATTTTGGGAAGGCGGTGATCTTGCTTTTCGGGGGACGTTTTTCACTTTATCTTTTTAGAGTTTTTCTCTCTGTTCGAAGGCGATTTCGCCATTGTTAGACCTTGAAGCTTTTTCTTGCTTTGTTCTTGAATATTGAATCGTTTAAGTTTAAAGCAATCGTTTTTCATCTTTACTAGTTCATCTTCTATGCTTTGTTCGGTTTATTTTATGTGTAGTGAGTATTTTCATCGGGTTTTGGGGTTTAGTAAAGACTACGCCTTTGTTTTTCTTTTGGTTACTGATTTCTCGACTCTCAAACATGTGTCTTTCAGGTACATGAATCTACGTTCAAGGGGCGACAACAATCTACTTCAACCTTTGGAAAACATTCATCAACTCGGCCATTCAAGACAAAGAAGAGTTAGAGAGCAAGCTAGAGCTTTTGAGGAGATTTTTCAGCAAGGTTCAATCGATTTTGAAGCAATGGCTGAGCACGAACATCCTGAGGGACCTCATGAAGCTGTGGGAAGGGGCAATGGAAACCCCCACCACACGGCTAGACCCCCACGTATCATTGGAGCGGGAGATGCTCCCAATACTCACCATAATAGGTTTGGGATTACTCCTCCTCCAGTGCAGAACAATAATTTCGAGATCAAGCCAGGATTTGTTCAGATGGTGCAAAACAACAAATTTCATGGGTTAGCTTTGGAGGACCCATTGGCGCATCTAGACAACTTTGAACAGATTTGTGGAATGCTCAAGATAAATGGCATCTCGGAAGACAGCTTCAAGCTGCGTTTGTTCCCCTTTTCCTTAGGCGACAAGGCACAACACTGGGAGAAGACTCTTCCACAAGGCATTATCACTTCTTGGGCAGATTGTAAGAAAGCTTTCCTCTCCAAGTTTTTCTCCAGCTCTCGGATAACAAGGTTAAGAAGCGAGATCAGTGGCTTCACTCAGCGACAGAATGAGTCATTCAACGAGGCTATGGAGCGCTTTAAGGATTACAGAATCGCTTGCTCTCACCACGGTTTCAGTGAAGAGACCTTATTGAGTACTATCTACTGCGGAGCACTTCCAAAGATCAGACTACTACTTGACACGGCAAGCAAAGGAAACTTCCTTGGTCAAGAGGTTGAGGAAGGCATGGAGCTAATTGAAAACTTGGCGTTAAGTGATGGAAATTGTTCAGAGGACTATGACTGTGCACCAAGAGGAGCTGATCTTGAAGCCAACAAGAAAGAAATGTAGTCTCTACACGAGAAGACCGAAAAGCTCATGCTTGCTAACCAAAAGCATGTCCATTTTGTTGGTGAAGCCGCGGATGTCTTGGATGAGCTAGAGCAATGCCAAGAAGAAGAAGCTAATTGGGTAGCCAGTCAGAACAACTACAAACCTCAAGGGTATTCACAAGGCTACAACCAGAATAACAATCTCTCCTATAGAAGCACCAATATCGCGAACCCTAAAGATTAAGTGTACCCTGCTCAGCAAGCAAAACCATTTGTTCCCTACAACAAAGGTTTTCAGCCGAGTGGTGGTTTCCAAGGGCAAGGGCAAGGCAACTTACAAGGACAACAGCAAGGAAACAAGGGTTATACACCAATGTACCCTCCGGGCTTTGCTCCTCAACAACCAATGCAACAACAACAAGTTGATCCTGTCCAAGCCATGTTTCAACAATTGATTCAAGGGCAAGCATCTACAAACCAGAAGTTTGCCGAGATGAACACTCACTTAGACTCTTCTCTCACTGATTTCTCTACTCAGATTACAAACTTGAATAATAAGACCAAGCAGCTAGAGAAAGGAAAGGCGAGTACAAGTGGCCAGAATAGCTTACCGGGCAACTGTGAGCAGAATCCCAAGGAATACGCCAATGCCATTACACTAAGGAGTGGGAAAGAGCTTGCACCTACGGTTACTCTTAAGAACAATGAGGACGTTATGATTCAAGAGGAGGAGGGTAAGCTTTCAGCTGATGATGAGATCAACTTCCACAATGTTTGGATTGAGAGACCAAGAGAGGGTAAGGAGGTTGCTGTAGAGAAGAAAGTGGAGCAAGATGCTAAGGAGAAAGACGCTTATGTGCCTCCACCGTATGTACCCAAGCTACCTTTTCCTGGCCGCTTCAAGAAGCAGCTCATAGCGAAGCACAAAATCTTGTTTGAGAAGCATCTAAAGGACGTAGAGATCAAGCTACCTCTCGTAGACTGCCTTGCCATGATGCATAAATGTGCAAAAATTTTCAAAGACACGCTTGCAAAGAAGAATAAGGAAAGAAAGGAAGTGCTAGTACTTAGTGAAGAATGTAGCGCCGTAATACACAAGGAGATAGTCCCCAAGAAGTTGGGAGATCTTGGAAGCTTCACTGTACCTTGCGCCTTAGGTCCATTGGAGTTCAAGAGTTGTCTTTGCGATTTGGGAGCTAGTATAAATTTGATGCCTCATTCTATAGCAAAGAATTTGGGATTCACGAGGTTCAAAGATTGTAGAATCTCCTTGGTGCTAGCTGACAGAAGCGTGAGGTTACCCGTGGGTTTGCTTGAGGACTTGCCAGTGAGAATCAGTGGTGTAAACGTGCTTACGGACTTCGTTGTGTTGGAAATATATGAAGAACCTAAGGATCCGCTCATTCTTGGTAGACCTTTCTTAGCCACCGCTGGAGCCATTATCGACGTCAAGAATGGAAATATAGCTCTGCACTTGGGTAAATATATAAGGCTGAACTTTGACATCAGTGAGGTTTTGAAGAAGCCTACGATAGAAGGGCAAGCTTTCTATATTGAGACATTGGACGCTTTGGCGGAAGAGTTGCTAGAAGAGTTGGCTCAGGAGGATCATTTGAAGCTGGCATTGACTAAAAAGCCAGGGGAGTTCGGTTACTTGGATCAGAGGACTCAGGAGTACGTTAGTTTACTTGATTCAAGGAAGGTTGTGCTAGAAGATGAAGGCGTTTGCCTAGAGATCGACTCCGAGATCGATGACATTACTCGATCCAGGGGTCACATCGACAAGACAATCGAGAACACAACTCGATCCGGTGCAACAATCGACAGTCAGATCGAGGAGGGTGATCGATCCAGGAAATTAATCGAGTTCGAGATCGAGAGATGCCTTCCGATCAGCTCAGGGCTCACTCCGGAGAACGACTCGGCATCTCGATCTCTCACTCGATCCACATTAAATCGAGTGAGCGAATCAAGTGAAACTGCTCGATCTAGACGACATCGAGAGCAAGATCGACTGGATGACTCGATTTCAGAGGGGACAACGGTTCAAGAAAGCAGCCTTAAGGGTCATGTCTCGGGTTCTAAGGAAGGTTTCAAGGAGGAAAACAACAGCAACAGCCACGAGGATGATTGGAGCGAGCTGCTAGCCCCAAAGGTGGACCTTAAGGAGCTTCCAAAAGGGCTAAGGTATGCTTTCTTAGGGCTTAACGAAACCTATCCCGTGATTGTGAATGAAAACTTAAGTGATGATGAGTTGCACTCGCTCTTAACTGAGTTAAGAAAGTATAAAAAGGCCATTGGGTACTCTCTAAGTGACATCAAGGGCCTTTCACCAATGCTTTGCACTCATAGGATTCATTTGGATAATGAGAACGCCTCTTCTATAGAACATCAAAGGCGTTTGAATCCTAATTTGAAAGAGGTTGTTAAGAAAGAAATTCTTAAGCTATTAGAAGCTGACGTGATCTATCCCATAAGTGACAGCACGTGGGTTTCTCCCGTACACGTGGTGCCTAAGAAGGGAGGGATCACAGTCATTAAGAATGATAAAGATGAGCTTATACCTACTAGGAATAATACAGGACACCGTATGTGTATTGACTATAGGGAGCTTAATCTTGCTTCTAGAAAGGATCATTTTCCCTTGCCTTTTATTGATCAAATGCTTGAAAGACTTGCTAATCATCCCTACTATTGCTTTCTTGATGGATATAGTGGATTTTTCCAAATACCAATCCATCCAAATGATCAGGAGAAGACGACCTTTACATGCCCTTATGGCACCTTCGTGTATCGAAGGATGCAATTCGGGTTGTGTAACGCACCGGCTACGTTTCAGAGGTGTATGATGTCGATCTTCTCCGATCTAATAGAAGAGATGGTAGAGGTGTTTATGGATGACTTCTCTGTCTATGGTGCGTCCTTTTCTGCGTGTTTGTTGAATCTTTTCAAGGTACTAAAGCATTATGAGGAGATAAACTTGGTGCTTAATTGGGAGAAATGTCACTTCATGGTGAAGGAAGGGATCGTGCTTGGTCACACGATATCAGAGAAGGGAATTGAGGTTGATAAGGCTAAGGTTGAGGTCATGATGAGTCTTGAGCCGCCGATTAATGTCAAAGGAGTGAGGAGTTTCCTAGGCCACGTTGGCTTCTACAGGCGCTTCATCAAGGATTTTTCCAAGATTGCACGCACTCTTACACGGCTGTTGTGCCAGGAAGCTGATTTTGTCTTTGATGAGGAGTGTTTGCAAGCTTTCAAGACCATCAAGGAAGCTCTCGTCATGGCACCCATAGTTTAAGCACCAGACTGGAGTCTACCGTTCAAGATTATGTGTGATGCTAGTGACTATGCCGTGGGAGCCGTTCTAGGTCAAAGGAAAGATAAGAAGCTGCACGTGATTTACTATGCTTCAAGAACCTTGGATGACACGCAAACAAGGTACACTACTACAGAGAAGGAGCTATTGGCAGTAGTGTTTGCCTTTGAGAAGTTCAGGTCATACCTCGTGGGTTTTAAGGCCATTGTCTACACAAATCACGCGGCTTTGAGGTACATCTATTCCAAGAAGGACACTAAGCCGAGGCTTTTGAGATGGATTCTTCTTCTTCAGGAGTTTGACATGGAGATTAAAGACAAGAAAGGGGTAGAGAACGGCGTTGCTGACCACCTCTCTCGGTTGAGAATCAACGAGTCTCTACCCTTAGATGATTCGCTTCCCGAGGAACAACTCATGGCGATCACTACGGCTGTTTGTGGAAAGCTAGAAGGGCAGTTTGAGGACGTTCTGAGCTTCAAAGAGGAGGATCTTCCTTGGTACGCTGACATTGTGAACTACTTGGCATGTGGGGAAGAGCCTTTGCATCTTGACAACTATCACAGGAAGAAGTTCATGAGGGACGTAAACCATTACTTCTGGGATGAACCCTATTTATACAAGAGAGGTGTTGACAGCCTATACAGGAGATGTGTGACAAAAGAGGAAGCAAGAGACATCATCTTTCACTGCCATGGTTCTTCGAATGGCGGCCACTTTGCTTCATTCAAGACCGCCACTAAAGTCTTGCAAGCAGGTTTCTGGTGGCCGTCCATCTTCAAAGACACCCATGAGTTCGTGAAGAGTTGCGAAGCTTGTCAACGAACAGGGAATATTACTAAGAGGAACGAGATGCCTCAAGCACCCATCTTTAAGGTAGACGTCTTTGACGCATGGGGCATAGACTTCATGGGGCCTTTCTCTTCTTCCTACGTCAACAAGTTTATTTTGGTGGCTGTTGACTATGTTTCTAAATGGGTTGAGGCCATTGCTTCCCCTACAAACGACTCTAAGGTGGTGATCAAGCTCTTTAAGAGCATCATATTCCCGAGGTTTGGAGTACCCAATAAGCGACGGAGGAAGCCATTTCATCAACAAGCTGTTTGAAAACCTTCTAAGGAAGTATGGCGTGAAGCACAAGGTAGCTACGTCTTACCATCCTCAAAAGAGTGGCCAAGTGGAAGTCTCTAACTGGCAGATCAAGGCGATACTTGAGAGAACAGTTAGGACAACTCAGAAGGATTGGGCAGTGAAGTTAGACGACGCTTTGTGGGCTTACCGGACTGCTTTCAAGACGCCCATTGGTACTACACCTTTCACTTTTCTCTACGGCAAAGGATGTCACCTCCCCGTCGAGCTGGAACATAGAGCATTGTGGGCTGTGAAGCGGCTGAATTTTGATCTAAAGACAGCTCATGAGAAGCGCTTGATCCAGCTACACGAACTTGATAAGCTAAGGCTAGATGCTTACGAAACCGCTACGATCTACAAGGAGCGCACCAAGGCTGCTCACGACAAGAAGCTGGTACCCAAGGAGCTTAAGGAAGGGAGGTAGGTGTTGCTTTACAATTCAAGGCTCAAGCTCTTTCCAGGAAAGCTAAAGTCGTGATGGAGTGGGCCGTATGAAATCAAGGAGGTATTGCCCTACGGAGCTGTCACGTTGGTAGGCAAGAGTGAGAATGCATTCACAGTGAACGGACACAGAGTTAAGCCATACATGGCAAGTGCATTTGACAAGGAGAGCACCTCAATGCTTTTCCAAGAGCCACCATCTGCCTAAACCAAGTAAAGTCTAGCTAAAGACGTTAAAGAAAGCGCACTTGGGAGGCATTCCCATGTCTATCTTGTACATATTTTTGCTTTATTTCTCTTCCAGTTTTATGTTTTTATCTTCTGAGTGTGTAGGAACAGGTATGAGGGATTGCAGGCCCTGATCTTAGATCCAAAAGGAGTAAGAAGGGGTGAGTGTAAGCTAGAGATCGAGTACTAGATCGACTCATCCTAGCTCGATCTTTGCTAGATCGAGCTAGCGAATCGAGAGGAGTTAGTCGATCTAGACGAGATCGAGTAGACGAATCGTGTGACACAGTCGATCACGAGAGGACGAACACCCTATACGTTTAGCCTGAAAAGCAAACGACAGGTGGATCGACTGAGTCAATCGATTCTCAAGGCTAGATCGAATAGTCTACTCGATCTGCATCTCGATCCAAGCTTAAATCGACCCCTGAATCGAGAACGTGGCTCGATCACGAGGACTTAGCCGTCGTGCCAAAAACTCAAGGAACGAGAGGTGTTATCGACCCAAGACTCGATTCAATCCGAATCGAGTCCCAAATTGAACAACCCTCTCGATCCAAGCCATTATGGGCATGAGATCGAGTCCTAGATCGACCAAAAGGACTCGATCTCATGCCGAGGTAACATTTTCTTTTCCCTCCTTTCCTTTTTCCCTCCAGTTTTTAAATTCAAAAGTGGTCAAGGCAAGCATCTTTGACCATGAAAGATGTGCCTTGACCACAACTTTTGTGAGAAAACCACTTCTTTTACCCATGGTTTTGTGTTTTGTTAACCTTTATATATTTTCAACTACTTTCACACTCTCTCATTTCTGTTTTCGCGAATTCTAAAGCTAACGAGAGTGTGAATTCTTTGTTTTCTAAAGGCTAAAAGCATCTTTTTCAATCCTAGCAAAGGTATTTTCGAATCTTTAAGAAAATCTTCAAGAAAATATCATTTTTTTGTTCGCTTTAATTGTTTTAGATGCTAGGAAGGTTTGAATTTTTAAAATAGCTTGATAATAGAAAAAATTCTAGATTTCTCTATATCTCTAGATATGATTCTCTATTATCTTGTTATGAATTTTTATAAATCCCCCAAAACACTAGGGTATTAGTTATAAGTTTTCTTCTTTGCTTCTCTTTTTCACTCAACATATCGCCGTTTTGCTGCTTTTCTTGAGAAACTTGTTTCAGGCACAATGGCTCCCAAAAGAACAAGAGAGGAGACAGCACAAGAGGGAGACAATCAAGAAGTGGCTGTTCAAGAGAGGGTTCGTTGGAGTGAGAATGAGAAATGGGACAAGGAACGACTTCAAAGGCTGAAGTTCAAGCCAACTAAATTCGCGGACAGAGGATTGCTGGCTAAGATGGGGATTTTGGGAGATTTTGATCAACTCCTCCAGAAGATAGGGCTGAGATGTTTGTCACGGATAGATTGCCCAATCTTTCCCGAAGTGACAATCGACTTCCTTGCCACTTTGGAGTTTGCGTACGAGAACCCTAGAGTCCCAACTCCTTCTCAAGGCCGCCTCTCCTTCAAGATAAAACGTCAAGCCTTCAGTCTCTCAATCCCTGAGCTTTGCCAAGCTTATGGCCTCGATGCAGCTGCCACGAAAGTTGAGTTTCCCTCCTTCACTCAAGCAAACGATTTTTGGGTCCTCATAGCCAATGAAGACTACAAGGCAAATACCGCGAAGATCAAGAGAGTGAGGAACCCGGTGCTACGTTACACTTTGAAGCTGATGGCCAACACCTTTAGTGGTCGGTCAGTAGTCCCCATGGTGACCAGGACGGAGCTTTGCTTTTTGTTCCAAGGCATTAAGCATCTCGTGTGTGACCAGGATGAGAACGATGAGCCGTTGGAAGACCAGCTCGGAGATGACGTGAACTACGGGTGCATCCTTGCTGCTTCGTTGGTGAAATACAAGGCATATGCCTTGAGATGCAAGGCAAGCTCGTCGCTTATTGGTGGTTTCCTCACACCCTTGTTCGTGCAAGCCGGCGTACCGCTTCAGAACTTCACTCCCGTTGCGGATAGATCCTTCAAACCAGCCGAGGGCTTCTTTGAATACTTATTCATCGATGAGGAGAATGAGAAGATGACGTGTATCCTGCCAAACCAAACCTAAACCGAGCTGTTGGGAATTGGGAACATCGAGTTTCTTCCAAGCGTAGAGGAGTGCTTTGCTCCTCTAGGAGCCGCGGCAACCATTCAGAAAGCTACTCGCCCTAGATCAGAGTCTCCAGCCACGGATGATGAGATGCCCGAAGCCTTTGTCCTCCCTAAGCTTGACTTTGAGCCGCGGACCAAGACAGAAAAGTTCTTTGCTTCTGTTGTGGAGATGCAAAGAATGATCAACAAGTGGCAGAGCAAAGTCATCAAGAAGCTTGCCAAGAAGGTCAAGGCGCTTCAAGGAGCTTCGCCAAAGCAGGCTGCAAGTGAGGAGGTTCAACAGCCCGTGAAGAGGAGGCTTTCAACCGGTGGAGTTGTCATCCGTGAGACTCGAGGAAGCAACATTCAGCCGGCGCGTCACTGCCTCCAAGAGCTAGCCTCCAAAGGCAAAGCCATAGTATCTAGCTCATCTAGAACATCCTCAAGTTCCAGCCGAGGCTAGACCCGAGGTACCAACAACCTACCATTGTACATACCGCTCATGTTTTATTGATTTTTGCTTAGTGTTTTGAGCTCTCTCGAATTTGTTTGCCACCGGGACGGTGTCATTCAAGTTTGAGGGAGTATGTGTGTGGTTTGACATGTTTATTTTGCTCTTATTTTCTCTTTGCATCCCTTGAGTCCTGCATACATTCTAAGGCATAGAAAAGAACAAAAAATTGGTAAAAGTTTTAAAAATTTTCAAAAAAAAATTCATGTAGTTGCATTCACATTGTTAAACATTTTAGGATTGAGTCTAGAATTTTCAAGCATCTAGGTTGTTTACATTTGCATAAGGGGTTAAAGTTTTCTTAAAAAGGTGTTTTAAGCTCATGAATTGTTTCAATGCCCTAGTTAGTAGTTCTCTAATGCTTTGCTCACACTTTGAAAGTAAGTCCTTTCCATGCTTGGATCACTTGTTTTGATTTTCGTGACTTGAGTTGAACATTCATGATTTGAAACTTGTCCTAATAAGTGAGTACCCTAATCTGAATTTTTAAATATCATTCTTATGCATTTGAAAATGAACACATGGATCTTATACATATTTAGGCTCTCTTCCTCCTTTTACCACTCTTTGTGAGCCTAAGTAGAACTCCCACCATCACCCTTACCTTTCTTTCATGCCAAGCTTTCTTGTGTGACATCATTGTGAGGCCTCTTTTCGGTTTGAACTTAGCATAACGTGTTACGTTTAGGTGACATGATTAGGTTCTCATATGATTGTTAGCTTTGCATTTTGAAGATAGTTGTAGGCTTAGGATAAGTTTGGGTGTTTGATGGGATTGCATTCTTGTTTATATGCTTACGGTTTCAAAAGGGTTTGGTAATTGAAGTGAACAAAAGGTTTTAGTGAAAGACTTTGTTTTCAAAATGTATAATGCTCTATGTATTTCAGAAGATAGCTCTCTCAAGTAAAAAAAAAAAAAAAAAAAAAGAAAAGAGCCTAAGTGCCAAATAAAAAGAAAAGAAAAAGAAAGAAAAGAATAAGAGAGCTATCAATAAGAAAAAAAATAAGGAGCTAAAATATTTTCAAGCATTTTCACTTGCCTAACGAGTAAAGCTGTTTTCTATTTTTTTTTTTTGGGTTTGAGCTTAATAAGGGTAGTCTCTACGAGGGTGAGTGAGCTGAAAAGAAAAGAAAATGAGAGGGGTTTTAGGATCATTGTTAGTGTACAAGGGTAGATGAGAATCTAATCATGTATGCATCAATTGCCTTTACCTTTAGCATTATGCATAAAGTTCATAGCACTCATGAGAGAAACCCATTGCATTGTGAAACCCTCTTTAAAATGAGATCATTCTATGCTCATAGCCTTCGCCCTTAGCCAAATGTGTTTTGCTTTAAAGTGCATAAGTTTGATTCACGGTTTGATCATTAATGAATGTTAAAGGATAAGGTTCTTTGATTGTTTGGAATAGGAGAGTCATGATTTGAAATTCATTGTGTGATGAGTATGGCTAAGTTCTTTAGAGTATGAGTGTGTGCATTGCATTTTAGAATTAATAACTAGGACGTTGAGATTGATTCATTTGAAAGACACCTTTGCGAGAAGCTTAAACCCCTGTTTGTTTTAAAACCTCTCTCCCTTCTTGAATTTTGTTTGCTTGAGGGCAAGCAAAAGACAAGTTTGGGGGAGTTGACATTACTGCATATTTCATGTATTTTGCATACATATAAGTTAGTTTCTCATGCATTTACCTTGCACTTTAGGCTAGTTTGCATCACTTTAGGTCCTAGAGTATTCTTGCACTAGCATATGCATGTTTCTTGTATTTTGCATCGCATTCAGGTTGTTTTCGGCTACTTTGGAGTCTTGGAAGATTCGTGGACGTGCTAAGGCTCGTGAGGAGGCTCGAGGAAACTTGGAGAATTCAGGAATGGTTGGTAAGGATCAGAGATCGAGAAGCGGATCGAGCATGGCCGGTCGATCTAGATGAGATCGACCAGAAGATCGAGTAGCCCATCCGATCCAAGGGAACTGATCGAGACCAAGATCGAGTGAAGAGATCGATCAAGGAGTACAGACGTAAATGACGCCATGCAGAGCGAGAGTCGGATCGAGTCCACCACTCGATCCTCCAAAGATCGACTCCAAGATCGGAGGAAGCACTCGATCCACCGAAGAAGATCGAGACACGATCGAGCTGAAGTCACGATGTCCGAAGACGATCGAGTGAGATGCTCGATCTCAAGGTCGATCTCAGTGCACTTTAACCGTTTTTGGCTTCTAGCGAGGGGGAGACCATCGAGCTGTTTGGCCTATTTTGGAAAGGCGGCGATCTTGCTTTTCGGGGGACGTTTTTCACTTTATCTTCTTAGAGTTTTTCTCTCTGTTCGAAGGCGATTTCGCCATTGTTAGACTTTGAAGCTTTTTCTTAGTTTGTTCTTGAATATTAAATCGTTTAAGTTTAAAGCAATCGTTTTTCATGTTTACTAGTTCATCTTCTATGCTTTGTTCGGTTTATTTTATGTGTAGTGAGTAGTTTCATCGGGTTTTGGGGTTGAGAGGGTTCAAAGGGGTCGAAAAGGTTTTCAAAGCTTGGTGTTTTCTTGTTCTTCATGGCTTTCTCTTCTAGGATATCGAGTTCTTAAGGCTTAGAGACTCTCACGCCAAGATCTTTATGATCCAAAGGGCCTCTTACCTTGACAGGATCCAGAGGTCCTTGAAAATCGAATCCTAGAGGCTAGTCTACCTTTCCCAAACGCCATGGTAGTTTAGGGGACTAGTTAGGCCGTGTGTTTGAAATCTATGTTTTATGCCCTTCAATCTCTTTTTCCGCCAAACGCCATGGGTCTGGAGAAGAGAATGAAGGAGTGATCCATACCACACGCCATGGATGGATCTTGTTTTGTTTTCAAGGCCTAGAGAATCTCACAAAGTGAGTAGATCTAAAGTTTTCAAACCATGCTTGAACCTTTGAAACCCTTGAACATGAATCTCAACCCTGGACCCTCTTTCTTAGTATTCTTACATCCATGTTAATCATTCGCTTGCTATCTGTTTGCATCCTGGTCTTTAGATTCATTTCTGTTGAACTTTTAGATGAGATCGATCGTTGTTGCTCGATCTAGTGGTCGATCCTGTGGTCGATCCACTAGTCGATTTTTATAAATTCATAGCTTTGCATTTTAATCATTCTGTTTGTTCCTCGTGGTAGTTCACTCGTTTCTAGTATTTTTAAAATAGTTTTGCTTGCATTTGACCGTTGCATCTAGTTTTTAGGATTTTTACAAAATCATTCATCATTTGCTTAGCTTTGCATGATCCTTGCATTCTCAATGCACTTTCTAGCTCCTAGGTTGGATTAATTCCTCTTGCACTATACTACGACTGTGTGCTGCTTGAGTTTTGATAACCTCCTGCATTGCTTGCTTCTATAGACGATAAAAACATGTTATCAGATTTGTCCAAAGCTCAAGATGTTGGTATTCATGCTTCGAGTATAATAAACATTGGAGATAAATTGATGATCTCCATTTTTCAATCGGATGAGTATTTTTTCTTTACCTTTCACCTCCATATTTGATTAATCTCCTAGTGCCACATCCGACTTATCAAGCTCCACAAACATATTTCTTTTCCCGTACATGTGATTGCTTGCACCGCTGTCAAGGTACCACTTGTGGACCTCATCTCATTCATCCTTATTGTATGCCATTAATAGCATATCATCTTCTTGGCTTCTTTCTTCAGCATAGTTTGAATTCTCTTCAACTCTGTTTTTGTTTGCGGATTTGCATTTGGAAGCATAATGTCCAAAATTCCTACAATTATAGCATTTGATGTTTTATGTGTCGTTCTTCGATTTTGGAGTTCCTCGCACACATCCTCTTAATGAGCCTTCTCCTCTTTGGGTGGTCTTGTCTTCATAGGACCTCCAATCACGTCCATTTTCATAACCACGTCCCTTTCTTCGTCCTTGACTGTCACCTCTTCTCGGATGACTTCAGCTGCTTTCATCTATAGTTTCATCAATTCGCATCTTAAGTACTTATTCTGCAAGATCTTCCTTCTTCTTCTTCTTTTCTTCATAAGCTTGTAGCGGTCCTAGTAATTGCTCCATTTTTCATATCCTCCAAATCTTTTGTCTCTTCAATGATTGTGACAATATGCTCAAATTTTGAATCCAACAAACTAAGAACCTTCACCATGATTCTCACTTCATCTAGCTTCTCCCCATTTCTCTTTATGTTATTAGTAACCGCTAGAACTCTTGAGAAGTAATCTTGGACGAGTTCACCTTCCTTCATTTGCAATGCTTCAAATTCTCCTCTTACAGTTTGAAGAGGTACCTTTTTGACTTGCTCCGCTCCTTCGTAAGAAGTTCAAAGTTTCTCCCATGCTTCTTTGGCCATCTTTGCTCCGTCGACCTTCTCGAATGTGTCTTCATCTAATCCTTGATAGATGAGACAGAGAGCCTTCTTGTCTCTTTTCCTTGAGTCTCTCAAACTATCTTATTGAGTTTGGGATAGACCACCTTCATTCATCATTAATCCAATTTTGAACTTGATCCAAAATCAAGTTTACCTTTCAACATTTTTTCCTACGACCTTGACAAGCTTTTGCTCTGTAATTAGTTGAAAGGCGAGATCAATATAGTTGGGGAAATGTTCTTACATGATCACAGAAAATAAATTAAAGAGCAGCAAAATCTCTGGGATTATCACTTCTTTGCTGATCTTCTACTTCACAACACTAACATATATCTTGTAAGTTCTGATTGTTACCAATCATTGCTTGTAAATTTGTGTTAAGCTTGTTCTTTTTCTTATTGCAGATTCTATCACCTAGAAAAAGTATCTCAAGTATGACACATAAATGGTGTGATGCCCTAACCAATATAACTTAACCGAGACATCTAGTACATCTGAAAAACTTTATTTTTAAAAACTTTGACCCATTGAGCTATTAGTCTCGTGCGCTAATCTTAACAAACCTGCACAACTGAAAATGGAAAAGAGGGTGAGTAATGAATTACTCAATGAGGAGATCCTCTCTGCCCACTGAAGCATAATTAACATTTTTATTATTATATTACACTCATAAAAACAAATAAACCTAGACACTAACAACCATACATCCTTATTTACTTGCTATGACATAACAATTGATATTCATATCATATCAGTGCATCACACCTAGTGGGTCTTTATCCACACTTATCGTTTCAGTGCATCACACCTAGTGGTCCTTATCCATACTTATCGTTTCAGTGAATAGCACATAGCGGTCTTTATCCACACTTACCATTTCAGTGCATCGCACATAGTGGTATTTATCCATACTTATCGTTTCAATGCATAGCACATAGCAGTCCTTATCTGCATTTAACATACTTGACTCAATCTATCTCATGCATACATATCATCAACTTGTAACACTATCAACAATCATTATAAATATTATCATCACACAATTATCCAAACATATATCATATTATCATAGAACCTAAGTCTATCTATTAGATCTAAACCTACATATCATGAATCATATAATATAATAATATAAATATAAACTATGGTTCCACATATCACATCCTCACCTTTGCCACTTGCAAATGAATATTTTCTCTTTCTTTACTCTTTAGACAGATTCTCTTCTTGAACTTCAACAACACGTTTTGCTATGCTCTCGATACTCAAATCGGTTGTACTTTAACTGAGAGCTATCTCCACGAGTTTATAATACTTCTGGCAAGTTTCAGCTTAGTCTGATATCATTTGCCCATCCAAACATTGCAATCCGTCAGACATATCCAACTGTTTTAAAAAGTGAATCAACTAGCTTCAGAAAGACATCTACAAATAACAAACTGACCATTCACTGATCATCCCCGTTGAATATGAAGTCCACTAAGCTACATTGAAGGAAACCAAATATCAGCTCGATCGGGCTTGTTTAGCCCTCCAAACGATCCATAAAAATGCTGCAGTGAAACTGCTTTTCTGAAAATATCAAACTCTGGATGATTTTGGATCAACTTTCAGATCAATCTGCAAATAACTTATAACTCCTATTGATGAACCGTTGAATCCTATGAATTCTTTGAAGCAAGATTTTTCCACTGACTCCTTGATCATGATCTGAGTCTTTCTAGTTGATTAGAAAATCATTTTGCAAAACCATTAGTCACACATTGTTCTTGATTTGTACTGCACATACACGTTTTACGAAACAAGCCATGACATTCTGCAGATATCACCAATCTGGACGAACTCGGCTTTTATGGAAAGATAAGAGTCGAGGATTTCCATGGATATGTTTATCCACTCGTGGATCCTCACGGTTCACCGGTAAATCTCTTGAGAGAACTTTTTCGGATTAAACTTCTTCCTTCTTTTTCTTCTCTTTTTTTACCTTTCTTTTTAGGGTTGTCATCTTCATCTTTTTTAAGTCACGCCTCTTCCTCTCTTTTTTTTTTTTTTTTTTTTTGTTGACTGCTCTAAAGTTTTTAATAAATAATTTTGGATTTTACTCAATAAAATTTAAATAACTAACTAGGCTTAACCTTATAATTTCATTAATCATACATGCCCATAACACATGATTGGAGTACAATTCTCTCTCACTTGAAATGAATTCGTCTTCGAAATCACAAAACTGCTTCTCTCCGACTTGGTTCCTCTCCCACTTAATTTCTCAACTTATCCTCTAGACATTAATAGCAATTGACCTCGAACTTTTGATGATGAACTTATTTTCTTTGCTTAGGATCCCCACATAAATAACTTACGTACTTGACTCTTCATCTTAATAAACTTTCTGTAACACCTTGAGAAATATTAACTTACTGATTCTGAAACAAATACTTCTATTAAAGACTACTCTAGTGAGAGACCTTTGATGTCTCTCATATTTGCATCATTTAGGGTTGCATTTAGTACGTGTTTTAGTCTCTTCTTGCATATTTTCCTTTTTATTTGTCCTATTTTACTTTGGTTTTAGACATAGGTTGCATTTAGGTTGTAGTTTGCATTTGTTTTGCATATGGAATGTTTTTAGGTACCAAGGGAGCTATTGGAGACATGATGGAAGCATGGGAGCGATCCAGAAAGATGTCCCAGCCAAGAAGATTCAAGGAGAGCCAAGGGAGTGCATTTCAGAGCTGATGTCGGACTCCATGTCGGGCTTTCATGTTGACATCTTCCAGCAGGAAGAGAAGAAGTTGATATCGAGCTCCATGTCGAGCTTCAAGTGCGACATCCGGGAGACATGACACTGATGTCGACCAGCATGTCGTCCGACATCTTCGAGCAGGAACACCCGAGATCCAATGTCGCGCAGGATGTCGACCAGAGCCAGCCCGACATCAAGCAACAAGAACTCTATGTCGAGCTCCATGTCGACCACACCATCACGACATCTTCCTCGCTCGGAAGTCCATTACAGTACAAGTTTACCATTGTAGCAGGGTATTATGTCTTTTAGTATAAAGAGCTTGAGACCTAAAAATATTAGAAAGTCTTGTTCTTGCTTATAAACCTGTTTTTCTCTTAATTGCTTTTGTTTTGTAAGTACAAGATCCATCTTTTAATCTAAGTTTCTGCACTTATTTCTTTAATCTCTCATCCTTAATCATGTTAAACCATTTGATCTTTGTGGATTTGATGGTTTTCATTGTGATTAGTGAGTAGTTCTCTTTAGGCTCTTAGATGTGGTAGATTAGGGGGATTTAATAGCTTTATTAGTGCTTGTTAATGTTTAATATCATTGATTCCTCTCTATTAGACTGATTATATGCTAGATTTATCTTGATCATTTGAATCTAGAAATACGCTTTATCTTATGCCCACCAAGTGTTTGATGAAATGCTGATCTTGTTTTTTAGAGGATTTACTTGTCTCACCTCAAGGGATTGATTATCCAAGAAGTATTTTGGCTTGAATAGAATTGCTTTAGCTTGGTTGCTATTCATCTTAGCACTAATGGAAGTTAGTTCTTGTTACGATGTTTTAGCAAATTGTTAATCACCAAGGGATTGAGTTTAGCTTGCTTGATTGTTGAATTCAATGCCCATGAATTAGCATTATTTGCCTTGTTGCATTGTTAATGAGTTTGATAACAGCTTAGTCTTGTGCTTGAATCCCCCAAACTCCATAACCACATCTAGGATCCTTGCTTTTATTATCTGAATTTCGAATTTGTTTAGTTTTTGTCTTGTTTGCTTGATCATTTTCTAATCATTGCTTTCACTAGTCTTGTTTAGTTAATGGTTCATTAGGTTGCTAGTTTAAAAGAATATTTTCTATTTCTGCTGATATACTCAGTATTTATACCATACTAGTATACATTTTGCATAGTTTTATAGTCTCTAAACATATGTTTTTACTTGTTCTTGTCCCATTTTCATTCAGTTAGGACTTAGTGTAGATTTAGGATGTGTATTGCATGTTTTGTGCATTTTGAGAGTTTTGCAGGTACATTTGGAGAGTTTGGAGATTACAAGGAGCATGGGAGATTATGGTGGATGCAACAAAAGGCATGAAAAGAGCCAAAGGAGAAGGTGTACCTTGTTGAAGCGGCCAGAAACCGCATTTGATAGACCGGCACGGAAAAAGCATCTCAATCTAGATTCAGCTTCATCAGTCTTTATTATTGTTGTAGCCCCTTGCGCTAGCTTGCGTCTGGAGTTGGTTTTAGATCATTCCCATCATCGGTTAAAGAGTTACTGAAGTTTTCGTGAAACCGCTCAACCCGTGTTGACCATGATGTTACCCGACATCAAGCAGCAGGAAGCCAATGTCGAGGACTCATGTCGACCAAGGTCAGCTCGACATATTTGGCCCGAGAGTTCAGGAACCAATGTCGAGCATCCATGTCGACCTCACCAGCCCGACATCTGCCTAACCCGAAGTCCACTTATTTACAATACTGCCACTCCGCTAGGATTCCTATAAATACTTAAGATATCTAATTTTTGGGATCATTATTTTATCTAGCAGTTGTTTCCTCTTTTGTTTTTAATCACATTTTGTAGTTTTAGCCTTTGCTTGATTGTAATATAAGTTTGCATTTATCTTCTTCTTTTGTTTCTTTAATCATAATTAACTATCTTTTCTTCACAGATTTGATGGTTCTCACCATGATTAGTGAGTAGTTGATTTAGGGATTTAAGATGGGTTAGATTTATGGAATTTGATGCTTAATCCTTGATAGCTTAGTTTTAATTCTTCCATTTCCTTTCTTATTTGCTTTGTTTAATGCTTGATTAGCCATAACTAAGTTGATTAGGATCATATGCTCAATTTATGCCCACCAAGTATTTGTTGAAATGCATGAATTGCAAAGTAAGAGAATTGCTTATCCTAGCTCAAAAGATTGGCTGTCTAAGGAGTAGTTTGGCAATATAGAATTGAATGAATGAATGTCTTATTGCTTGCTGTTTATCATTTCACCAATGATAATTAGTTCTTGATTTGATGATTAGTAAAGAGATTAG
The DNA here is from genome assembly GCA_911865555.2 of Thlaspi arvense. Taxonomy (NCBI): domain Eukaryota; kingdom Viridiplantae; phylum Streptophyta; class Magnoliopsida; order Brassicales; family Brassicaceae; genus Thlaspi; species Thlaspi arvense. The sequence continues at coordinate 35,166,486 of OU466861.1, read as the reverse complement.
TACCAAGAGATTGGATTAGTCATATAAATGATTTCTATGCATAAGGAATAGCATTGTGTGAGTTTGTAAGCATCATGGTTTGAGTAGAGAGTTCCTTAATATCAATTATCCAATCTTAAGTCCTGTCTTTTCTTTGTTCTTTGTCAAATTCAAAATTGCCTTAGTATTTGTTCTTGTCTTCTTTAGTTTATATCTTTTGCTTGTTGCTTGCTCTTGTTAAGTATTTGCTTCAAGTTTACTTTAATCCTTTAGATTATTAGACTTTAATCTTTTCTATTCCTGCTTGAATTAAGAACTTTAGTGCATTCCTATTGTTTTGAATCTCTCTTTTTGGATTGACACTCACATACTACAATGATATGAGTATATGTGGGAATTGAAATAGGACAAACACCTACATCACCTACTTGACCTAGAGTTCCTATTGCATACCTAGTGTATTCACCTTAGACCTATGGATTGACAAAAACCCTTACTACAATGACTTGAGTAAGTTTGGGTGATTGAGATAGCATAAAAGCCTACTTCAATCTTAGACACCCAATAAAACATTTTCTCATAAACATTTTTCTTTAGGCCTTTAAAACATTTCACAACCAATTTTGGAAAACTTTTGAAAACTAATCCTCCGGGTTAGAACCAGAGTAGATTTTAGCCTAGGCTCTGATACCCCATGCGATGCCCCAATCAAGATAAGTTAACCGAGACATCTAGTACATCTGAAAATCTTTCTTTTTGAAAATTTAAACCCATTGAGCCATTGGTCTCCCGCGCTAATCTTAACAAACCTACACAACTGAAAAGGGAAAAGTGGGTGAGTAATGAATTACTCAATTAGAAGATCATCTCTGCCCACTGATATACTATTATAATTAATATATCATAATTAACATTTCTACTACTATACTATACTTATCAAAACACATAAACCTAGACACTAACAATCATGCATCCTCATTTACTTGCTAAGACATAACAATTGACATTTATATCGTTTCAGTGCATCGCACCTTGTGGTCCTTATCCACACTTATTGTTTAAGTGCATCACACCTAGTGGTCCTTATCCACACTTATCGTTTCAGTGCATTGCACCTAGTGTTACCTATCCACACTTATCGTTTCAGTGCATAGCACCTAGCGGTCTTTATCTGCACTTAAGATACTTGAATCGATCTATCTCATGCATACATATCATTAACTCGTAACATTATCATCAATCATTATAAATACTATCATCACACAATCATCCAAACATATATCATATCATCATAGAACCTAAGTCTAGCAATCAGATCTAAACCAACATGTTATGAATCATACAATATAACAATATAAATATGAACTATGCTTCCACAGATCACACCCCACCTTTGTCACTTGTTGATGAATACTTTCTCTTTCTTTACACTCTGGACAGATTCTCTTCTTGAATTTTAACAACACATTTCCCCATGCTCCTGATACTCAAAACGTTTTTCCTTCAACTGTTATCTATCTCAACGAGTTTAGAATACTCCTGCCAAGTTTCAGGTCAATCCAATCTCGTTTGCCCATCCAAACATATTGCAATTCGTCAGAAATATCCAACTGTTTTAAGCTGCATCAACTAGCTTCAGAAGGACATCTATAAATAACAAACTGACCGTTCACTGATAATCCCACCGTTGAATATGTAGTCCACTAAGCCACCTTGAAAGAAACCAAATATCAGCTCGATCGGGCTTCGTTTTTCCATCCAAACAATCCATTAAAAAGCTGAAACTGCTTTTCTGAAAATATCAGACTCTGGATGATTTTGGATCAACTTTCTGATTGATTGGGAAATTTCCTTGCAAAACCATTAGTCACACAATGTTACAGATCCGCATTGCAGAAACACATTTTACAAAACGAGGCATAATTTCTGTACATATCACTGATCTGGACGAACTAAACTTTTATGGAAAGATAAAAGTCGAAGCTTTCCATGGATATCCGCTCGTGGAATCTCACGGTTCTCTGGTAAATCTCTTGAGAAAAACTTTTTCGGATTAAACTTCCTCCTTCTTCTTTTTTTTTTTTTTTATCTTTATTTTTAGGGTTCTCTTCTTCATAATTTCTAAGTCACGCTTTTTCCTCCTTTTTTCTTTTTGATTGCTCTAAAGTTTCTAATAAATAGCTTAAGGTTTTAGTTAATTAAGTTTAAATAATTAGTTAAATTTAATCTTATAATTTTATTAATCATACAGGCTCATAACACATGATTTGGGTGTTACTAATGGTATTGTACATAAAACTAGAAGCCTAATACATCAATACCTATTGGAGACTCAAGTAAAGGTGGAATTTCTTCCACAAGAGCTAGAGGTGAGATCATAGTCGAAGGAAGAGGAATTCCCGAAATCACTATTCCTATAGAAAATCGAGAAGATTCTGAAACTAAAAGTGGAGAAGACGAAGAGATGGAAAAGAAGAAGGAAAGGGATGGCTTTGAAAGGTCTGGGACCAAAGTTGTACGAGATATGAAGAAACTGGTTTGGTCGGATTCAACATCACATTGACGCAGAGAATCAAGAGCAGGCATGGAGGGTTATGAGAGAAAGTGAGTGCAAGGGAGAAGATAAGTCATAGATCACATCGAATTTGGTGGCTTGCTGTCGTTGGCCGCCATAGTCGTCTATTGAGGTTTTCTTTAGCTTGAAATGACATTGTTGTCTTTATTTTTATTTTTAGTTTCTACTAATTAAAACGATGTCGTTTGATATTCTGTTCTTACATGAATTACACATGACAGCCGACTCATCATCGTTAACGAATTACAGAATTGACTAACATAATTTGAGTCAAAGTTTATTTCGGCCAAACAATATAAAGTATATGTATGTAAATTCAATTTTTTTAAGAGTTTGGGTATGAATTTCCACACCAAAATTGTTTAGGGTGTTATTCGCTACTCTACCAAGAGTTGAGGTACGAATGAGCCGAATTCCCCACAATGTTTATGAAAATATGATTATAGTTCTCTCTTTTGTCTCTAACGTCTTTCTCCAATGCCACACCTAAATACTATGATACAATGCCTTAATCTAGTCTCCAGGAAAGTGCCTCCATTTTGCGTGTAGTAATACTTCAGAACTTACCATTCACTCTTTGAATAGGACAAGCTTTTGTTTTATTGCTAAATGCAGCAGCAATATAAAGAGCTCTTTTCCTTGTGGTCCTGCGAAACTTGTTAACGTGGCAATAATCCTCCAAGCTGCAATTTCTTCTCCACATTTTCAGTGTGAACACAGTTACATTTGATCTTCACTACTAATGACAACAAAACTCCACCTAGTAGTGATATATCAAATACCAAATACATATAGAAGAAATTACCTGAGAATGAAATAAACAAAACAATCTAGTAAATAGATTCCAATCCCAGATTTCCTGAGTTTGTTACTCAGACTTGACACGTAGTACGTTCAGCGCCGTTTGAACCTTACTCACGGGCAAGATCTTGATGAAGATGTCTGCCTGATTATTCAGAGTAAAAGTTTTCAACACCTCCACACTTTCATCAGCAATAGTATCAGGTATCTCGTGGAACTTAATATCAATGTGCATGGTCGTTTCATGATGCACATTATTATTTGCGGGGGCTATAACGCTATGATTATTATAGCAGATATTAACGCTCTTCTGCTCATATCCAAAATCTCTCAAAAGACCCTTATACCATATCGATGCCTTAACTGCCTCAACAAGAGACATGTGTTCAGCTTCTGTAGTGGATAGAGCAACCAATTTTTGAAAAGCAGACCTCCAACTGATGGTGTTACCACCAAGAGTGAAGACCATACCACTGGTTCATCTTCTTCGTCCACATCAGCTACATAATCTGAATCACAAAATCCCTTAAAGAATGAATTCAGAGCCTCTATAGTAGCACAACTTTGTTTTCAACGTCCTTTTGATGTATCTTTGAACCCATTTCACTCCCAACCAATGCTATTTAACTGGTTTTCTCTCTACTGATGATACCCACCAGGATAAGGCAAATCTGGTCTCGTCCCATTCATGGAATACATATTGCTCTCAACCCCATTAGAGTAAGGAACATATTTTTTGTACTATGCATCTTTAAGTAACCGCTTCTCTGTAGATGCACACATCTTCAAATGAGCTCCAAGTAGCATAACCACTTGTTTAGATGGTTTCATATTGTATAACTCAAACACTTTACACAAATAGCCCTCTTGAGACAACAATAACTTGCCTTTATCTCTGTCTCTTATGTTCTCTATACTTAAAAGCATCTTGGCATGTCTGAAATCCTTCATTTAAAACTCAATACTGAGTAGTTTCTTCAGATCTGAGATAGCCTTTTTATCTTTAGCAGCCATCCACATGTCATCTACATAAACGAGCAAGTAAATATTTGAACCATCCTTATAAATATTAAAGTATGCGTAACTATCTCTGAGACTTTTCTGAAACCAATCTTTGTCATAAAACTATCAAATTTCTGGTTTCATTTCCTTGGTGATTGCTTCAAATCGTAGAGAGACATGTTTAGCATACACACTTGATCTAGCTTGAGCTTATCTGCAAAACCCTCTGGAGCTTCCATGTAGATCTTCTCATCTACCTTTGAGTGAAGGAATGCAGTTTTAACATCAAGATGCTCAAGCTCGAGGTCTTCTTTAACAACAGTGTCTGGTAGAATCCTTATAGAGACATGTTTAACTACTCGAGCAAATATATCTGTGTTATCCTCTCTCTCTCTCTCTCTCTTCCTTAGCAACTAGCCTAGCTTTAAACCTTGGTGCTTCAACTCCAGGAATCCTAGACTTACGCTTAAAAATCAACATGCACCTTATCACTCTCTGTACTTTTGGTCAAGTGACCACAGTCCAGGTTTGATTCTTCATGTGAGAGTCTATTTATTCATCCATACCACCTTCCCACATAATCTAGTATCGATCTCTGCGAGCCTCTTCATAACTTGCAGGTTCCAGGTCATCACCTTCTGCTGTAGTGATAAGAGCTTCAGCATTGAAATAGTCTTCTTCTTTATCTTGACAATCTTCATTTTTATAACCTTTTACTTTAAACCTTCGATAATTTATAACTTCCCTTCTTTCTCTGTCAAGAACTAAGTGATAGCTCTCTGGAGTCTCTGAAACTAATTCATCATAAACTTGATCTTTTTTCAATCTGTTGTGAGCTCTGACCTGCAGATTGTTCTCCAGGTTGAATTTCTTCTTCCAAAACATCTCCCCCTGTGCTCATATTCTCTGTTTCTCTAAGATCAATATTAAATGCTGACTCAGTTGTTTTGCTTTCATCATTTACAAGCTCCTTTTTTTATCTGAATCACATCCTTGTAGGCTGCATTTTCCTGAAAAATCACACTTTTGCTGTTAATACACTTTTTCTCTTCCATCGACCAAATCTTGTAGCCTTTCACCCTCGTAAGATAATCTGAAAGAACTCCTTTTCTAGCCCTTGACGTCAGTTTCCCTTCATCTGAGTGTATTAAAGTCACACATCCAAATCTTCTCAAGTAATTGTACATCGGAGCCCTTCCTGGCCATTTCTTATTTATAATCTCAAAGTTTATTACAGAAGATGGTGTCTTGTTGATAAGAGTCACAACAGTGTGAGTCGACCCAGCCCAAAACTTATTTGGTAATCCAATTTCTCCTTTGTATCGTGAGTAGCAGCCATGAAACTGGCTCTCTTGGCTTTGCTATAAACACGATCTTCACATATCTATAGAGTAAAGATTTTCTTTCTGTCAAGAAGACATTTTTTACCAATAAGTCCATGTTTATTTGACTCATATGGCCTAGTATTCAGTGCTATACGACGTAGCTGCATCCAATATCCCTTATCCAAACATCCTCTAAACTTATATCTGTTATATGTAAAGCTTCAGTCGTCAACCGCAAGTCTGTCCTAAAGGACGCCCTAGAAAACTTTAAGACCTATAAATACTTTGTTCTAGGGTTTTGTTTTCCTAAGGAGAAGTTAGAGAGTGGAGAGGTGTGAGAATAGGCAGCCGAAAGGTGCACTATCAAACACACAACCACCAAAGTTTTAAGTTTTACTGCTTTTGTTCTTTGTTCTTAAAGGGAGATAGATCTACTCTCTAACCTATTTCTTTTAATACATCGATTTTTTTTCACGCAATTCCTTTCATCCATGATTACATCTTTCTTTACTATGTCTGAGTAGTCCACTTTTGTTGGGACGATTTCCAATGGGTTCTTAAAGGAATTTTATCAACTGTTTATAATCATTTTTTTATACAGCCGTATTATAGAGATTTCTTTCGTTTAAGTTTGTCCTTATTGCATATATCTGGCGTTATGAACTAGAAACCGATCTTAGGAGATCTTAGGATTTTTAAAGCCATCAAAAGCTCTGAATCCGACAATGATATACACTATATTTATACCATTTTAGCATACATTTAGCACTAGTTTTTAGTCTTTAAGCATGCATTTCTACATGTTCTTGTCCCAATTGCATCCACTAAGCATTTAGAGTATAATTAGAAGTTGCATTGCATATTAGGTGCATTTCTAGCACTTGGCAGGTGCATTCAGGGAGTTTGAAGACCAAGGGAAGAGCTGGGAATCACAAGGTGAAGGAACCAAGGCGAGAAGGCTTTATACCGAGCAGGGTATCGACTTGGCAAATCGATACACAACATATCGACATCACGCGTCGATACATGCTGAAGAGCTATACCGATCAACACATCGAGGTCCCGTAGTCGATACAAGGAGACATAGCACACGAAGGAGCCACTCTGGTCGATACACCACCTTCAAGGCGTTTGTACCGGTCAGCATATCGACATAGGAGCATCTCGATACATAAGCCAAGAAGTGTATCGATCACTGTATTGATATTGGAGCTCGATAAGCCTTTACTTAAGGGCGATTGTATCGAGTAGCATACCGAGGAGATAAACCGAGATGCCTTAGCCAGAGGCGACTGTATTGATCAGAGTATCGACGAGACTTGGTCGATACACCCTCCTACCAACAATTATCGACCAGCGTATCGATGTAACAAGTCGATATCAGGCGTCCGAACCAGATGCTTTCCACTTTATTTGACGTAAAAACATTAGAGGATCTTATCATCTTTTACCTTTTGGATAATAGCTTTCTCCTTTGTATTTCTCTTAGTTTTTCTTGTAATCTCTTGTTGAATCTTGTTCTTTCAATCAAAAGTAGGTGTTTATCTTTTTTTCTGATCATGATTTTTTATTCTACCTTGCTTTGGGCTATGATTAGGATCATGATTAGTGAGTAGTTTGATTAGGGTTTGAGATGTGATAGAGATATGGAGATTTAAGGCTAGATTAGTGATTGCTTAGTGCTTAATATTATTGTTCCTTCTTATTGATTGTGTTTAATGCTAGATTAGCCCTTGCTTAGTTGATCTAGATCATAGGGTTCTCTTATGCCTGATAAGTATTTGATGAAATGCCTGAATGAGTCAAGTAAGAGATTTGCTTATCTTAGCCTAGGGAATTAGCTGCCTAAGGAGTAGATTGGCAATATAAAATTGGATTAATTGCTTATAATGCTTGCTGATCATGTGTTTGAGTAAAGAAATTTTTCTTGAATATGTGCTTAGCAAAGTAGCTAGTGTCAAGAAATTGAGCTAGTTATAGTTGTTCATTCTATGCCTAGGATTAGCTTTTTGTGGGTTTGTAGGCATCACTAGTTAAGCTAAAAGTCTCCCTAGATCAATTACCCTATCTCAAGCCTACTAGTTCTTGATTGTCTAAATTCGAACTTGTCTTAGTTTCTCTATTTATTTCAATTGCTCTTGCTTATTTGAAGTTTCTTTTAGTCATTAGTTTCATAGTTTTAATCACTCATTTATACTTGCTTGAATTAGACTACTGCATTCTTAGTGTCTTACCTTCCCTTTTATGGATTGATACCTAAATACTACAATGTTAAGAATATATGTAGGATTTGAAGTAGAGTAAACTCCTACATCAGACAACCAAAAATAGCTTAGATGAGCAAACGCGTCGTTAGGTGCTTCTTGTTCACTTACGGGGCCTCGTGAACATTATAACTAACCTGATCAGATATTGCTTGTCTTGTTTGCCTAACATGATTACTTGTGAAGCTCTCAGCACATAGACAAATTATTTTGTGAAAGTATTTAAATTATTAAACCAGTGATTCAAGTTTAGGAAAATTATGTCTAGTGCTTTTATTTAAATGTTTAATCTCTAGTTATAACTCCTAAGAATTCCAGGAAGATTCTCAACATTTTCTCTCATTTATTTCCTGCACTCCTTTACTTTTATGTACTTCAATACCACACATTTCATTTAATTACTTTTCTGCGCCGTCTTTACTTTTTTTTTTCTTTTAAGTTTAGTTTTTTCCGTTCTACATAGGTCTATGCGAGCTCTATATAAACGATTGTTTTGCCTTACTTTTCTTTACAGATCATGATATATAAACCAATCCCCTTCACAAAATTTATGTGTGTCTATACGCATCATCTCCTCAATGAAGCATGCAATCACTAAAACACACATGAACTGTCTCATATGTAAATTCTAGCTTACGAATAACATTCTTTATATCATTAAACAAGTTTGGGAGCTTTGCATGATCAAATGCTTCTTTCAAGAGGTCAATTATCATAGATATTCCTTGGTCACTTATCCCATACATATATTTGATGTGATACAACTTAAATATGATTGATAACTTGTTAAAAGAGTGACATCCTTCACAAAGAACTTGATTAAAGTCTGATAACAAATCATCAAGGGCCTCCTTTTGCACTCCAATGACTATGGTCAGGGCCGGCTCTGACCATAACCGTTGCTCAGATAGAACAATCACGTTCTAACATATAACCACAAAATCGATTCATATTTCTGAAATTGTTCAAATGATTTGGTCTAGTTCACGTTTTAAAATCACATTTACAGTTCATGATTAGCAAAATAAAATAAATCAATCAGAAACCAAAGCAAACCTGCATAAATCTCACAAACCCAAGAAATTAAGATCATTATCGAATTCAGTTCAAAGAAGACAGATTCTAGAAATTATAGAATTGTGAAAGCTAACCTGTAAAAATGATGGTTGTGCATTGTGTTGAAATTTTTGTCACTTCTAGAATTGAGATTTACCAATGAAAACAGTTACAAAAAAAAATATTCACAAATTCTTTGCTCAAATTCGGTATATTCATCAATTAGAAATGGAAAAAAATCTTATGAAATCAACATTACTAATCTTATTCTTGGAGCTATTTGAGTGGAATCAAAGAAGATTAGGTGAATTCTCACGGAAACAAATTTGGAAGGATTTGGTTTTTAATGAATTTTTAGATAATTTGATTGAATAATGAAAGTTGTTATGATTTGATATAAAAATTCTACTGAATCTCATTTTAAACCACGAAATTTAGATCTTTATATTTTTAACTAGAAAATCCTATCAAAATATCTTAAAATCACTCCAAGTCTCTTAAAATCTATTACTTAGAATATTTCCAACAATAGTGGATTTGAAGATAAAATTTTCAAATCACAAATTTAAAAAGACTGAATTTTATTAAAATTTATGTTTCAATAACACTTACTTTGTGATTTTAATATAAATCACTCAGAATTCTACATTGAATACACCTCCTTTAGTTTTTGTAATGGTAGATTCAATACCTAAAATAATACAACTGACTGTTATACATTTGCAATCTTCACATTAACTTTTATTTTACGATAAATATCTACTTTCACATTAGTTAAAATGATTTAAAATATAATATATTTTGGTATGATGATAGTTTTAGTAAAATCACTATATAAATACATGATCCTGTTTGAGAGCAAATTTCAGGATGCTACGTAGGGTGTGTAATTCGTTCGGAGAGTGGAGATGTGCCTCCGAGTTTCGTCCTCTGGGGGGAAAGGCGACGAGTCGTTCTAAGGCGGAAGCCTGCTTGAGTCCTGGTAACAGAGAGGTTAGCATACGTGGTCCTGCAAGCACAACATAAAAGGTTAATCGGATCTCCAGGAAGACCGAAAGGGGGTTTCTCTCCTGAAGGTTTTCCGACACCCAAGTCAATGAACGACCTACCGGGAGCAGATAACCAGGAGGGTGTTCCTAGGGGTTTGGGGTGAGAAGTCACGTCCGGAGATCGAGACATCTATCTGTTTGTGAGTGTTTTGAGAGGTATTCTATACAGAAGGAAGAAAGTGCAACCAGTATATAGGCAAAGTTTTGGGTCGAGAGGGACTTATCCTGGAAGGCATTTACTCGGGGAACAGAGGGTTCTCCCTCGGTCATGCTGCTTGTCAGAATTAGTTGACTCGGTTTGGTCAGATACCTCCTCCTTGAGAGGGGTTTTAGATCCGCCGAGCAGATCCCCTTCTGGTTGGGTAGTCTCTCTCCTTTTATACTAGCATTCTCCTTATCCTGTCTTCTCCATTCGGCGTGTCAAAGAAGCATGTGGACTGATGATTCTTGCGTGTTTGGGGAAGCTCACCAAATGCCTGGGAACACTATGCATGAGTGGTTCCGCCGAGCTAGCATGGAGTGTGTCAGTGTCTAGGATAGTTCAGTGTCCACATGCCGGGTCCTCTTTGGACCTGGCAAAATCGGTCCCAACAGTTGCCCCCGACTTCTCGACTGATTGAAAGATGAGTCGGGGAGTCGAATTCTCCTCGATATCCTGTAAAACGAACATAGATTACCCGGTTCCCTAAACTGCTTGCCATTAAAGGCTAAACTGATGCGACGACCATGCTGCATATCACGAGAGATACGGTACCAGTCTAGGCAAAGCTAAGTTCTTAAAGATAGTGAAAATAAGGACTCATCCGAGCCGTACCACGTATCCTGATGGTATATGGTATTGGTCAGACAGTCCAGACTTCTGGGGAAGTGAGAAAAAGGGTGTCAAATCCACCCATTCCACGTATCACGAAGGAGTACGGTCCTAGCCGGAGGAATGAACGAGGTAGATTCTCAACCCCGACCTTATTTGTATATCCCGAGGGAGCACATTATCAGTCGAGGGAATTACACTTCCGGAGATATGAGCCGCGGGGCAGCTTTAATAGATGTCAACTCCGACCTTATTCGCATCCGAGGGAGTACATTATTGATCGGAGGAATTATGCTTCCGGGGGAAACGAACCGTGAGATGATCAGACTAGGTTTATAAAGACTCGCCTCGTCTACATTACACATCTAGAGGAGTACGCCGTTTGGCCAGGGGAGTTAGATGATGGGGTCCGACCCTGACTGGGGAGTGCATCCGGGGGAGTACGACACTTGCTCAAGATAGGAGGATAGGCGCTCCCGGAGGAACTGATAGCTTGGCCACTGGTGGACATCTCCCCGGAGGGATTTTACTTCTTGTTTCGTGAGGCACTAGATAAGAATCCGTCTTGCCCCCTCTCATCGGGGTCATGAGTGAGGTTATAGTCTTATGTGACCATGGAGATCGACATAAGACAACGACCCGGGCTAAGACACCGGCCCAAGGACCAGAGGTGGCGCCGTTGGACTGATGAATATATGTTTCCTGTGTTGCGGGGTGCTAACGCAAGGGGGAGTCGCTACTCGAATGCAGTTGGTGTGGAGTAGGGCGTTTCCCGAGGGTGTTACCTTGACTCCCTGACTGCCTGGACAGTCTTCGTTTGTGCGTACGCGAAAGTTTCTGGGTTTTGAGAACGTGGTTGTGACATATCCTGAAGGGGATGAGGTCGGGAAATTATCAGGAAGAGAAAGCCTGCGAGTCGGTGACCTCAATTCCTGTGGTGCCTGAGTGTCAAGCATATCCTCGGGAGGAACATACTGTTATCGCACAGATCCCTGGAGGGGACTGGCGGGGAAAACTCGGAAGTCTGAGAGGCCGGAGCCCTAGAATCCCGGAGGGATGATGCCCCAGAGGGGCGAGCAAGTCCGCGGAGAAGCATAGTCAAGGTGCACACGGTACCCGAAGGGAGCTGGCGCGGGATAAGCCACAAGGGCCTGCTGGACCAGAGTCCTGAATTCCCAGAGAAATGGTGCCCCGGAGAACAAGAAGGTCCACGAGGGAGCATGCTGAGAAGGGGGGATTCTGTCTCCAAAAAGCTCCAATATCTCCAGTTATGCTCCAAACATGCTATAACCTGCAAAGACTCTTCTAGGACTCTAAAAAGACCAAAAAGACTCAATAAAAAGAACTTATATCATGGTTAAAAACCATAAAAACCATGATATATAAGATTCGAAGGAGTGTACACAGACCGAGGAATAGTTAACGAAGGCACGTATACGAGGAAGGTTGTAAATTCGATAAAAGAGAGGAGTTACGTTGTGGCTTGTGCAGGGCGAGCGCAATCATGTAGGCAAGGGGCTACATGGCAGTCGCAAGCAGGAAATCGTGCAAGCAAGAAATCCAACAATCACACAAGCAAGAAATAAAACAATCATGCAAGCAAGAAATCAAACAATCATGCAAGCAAGAATTCAAACAATCATGCAAGCAAGAAATCAAACAATCATGCAAGCAGGAAATCGTGCAAGCAAGAAATCAAACAATCATGCAAGCAGGAAATCGTGCAAGCAAGAAATCAAACAATCATGTAAGCAAGAATTAAAACAATCATGCAAGCGAGAAATCAAACAATCATGCAAGCAAGAAATCAAACAATCATGCAAGCAAGAAATCAAACAATCATACAAGCAAGAGATCAAACAATCATACAAGCAAGAGATCAAACAATCATGCAATCAAGAAATTAAACAATCATGCAAGCAAGAGTATAAAGTGGTGCATTAAAATCATCCTAGAGACGGCCAGGTTTTGTCCATGGTTGCGGGTTCTGTAAAACCCGCTGCGGGGCTCGAGATGCCCGGGCAGTTACTTTTGACCCGCGTGCATGGCTCTCGTGTAACCCGTCCTTGGAGCCAATCTCACCCGGGAGCGGACGACGGTTTTCCTGTAGGGGCACGAATTTTATACCGTCGCGACAGTTCATTAGTCGATTTTCCTATGGTTTTGGTGGGGTTGATGGCCTTTGTATGAGCCTTCTCACTCAATCCTTTAAAGTTTAGTGAGTGCAATCCACGTGGCGGACCCTTGGTGGTTTGAAGTGCAGAGCGTCATGTCGCGCAGCATGCGCCACTTCTCTAGAACCGCCGGTTGCTTTTTCTGCTATGACGTTCTGCCTTTCTCTCTCCGTATTAAATGCGTGTCATCTCGGTTGCGCAGCTCGAGAGGCTAATTGTTACCAAACCGCCATCGACTTTTGGCTTTCCCCGATCAACGCAATTCTTCTTGTGTGTCGCTTCGATTTCTTCTTCTTCTATAAATTCTCTGGAATCCACACTCGTGGTCCTTCCATCTTCAAAGCAATCCACAAACTGCTTCTTCTTCTATTCTCTCTTTTTCTGCCTTTCATCCCTTTTCTCGTTCAGTTGAGATGTCGGCTTCAAGTTCATCGTCCGGGGAGTGGGACGCGCGCTTCTCGTGGTCCAACAGCGAAGTCGAGGGCATTGCTCAAACACCTTCAACGGACGTCCCGTCTGACTGGCCTTCGTCGATGTGCACGCTGGAATCCCTGGAAAGGGTCCTGTCAGGGAACCTCCCTTACTCCTCCGGCCTCGCCCCATCTTCCCTGGCGAGGGGGGACTGAGCGGATCACCCACCGTGACACTGCATCGCGATCCATGACGACTACATCTTGTATGGCTTCTGGGGCAGCCTTCCCTTTATGGTGGTGGACTTCTACCGTTTTATCGGCATTTGCCCCAGCCAGCTTCACCCTTTGGCGTGGGGGATCCTTTGTGCTTATCAGGTCCTGTCCGACTTGTCTGGGATCCGCATCCGTGGTTCTAAGTGCTGCTGTCCTACCAGCTCTGCAACTTAATCGCGGATGCCCTCCGCTACAATCTGCACACCAGGGACGGGTGTGCTGTCCCCATCTAGGGGGACCACTCAGGGAGCCTGATTGGCGTGAGCGGTATTTTTTCTGGATGGTGCCGTCGGATGTCAACGTTCAACTCACTTGGCGTCCACTGGGTAGGACTGGTAACTGCCATTTTCTTCATGCATTTACTCTGGCCGTCAAAGCTGTCTTTTAATCGTTGGATTATGATTTGTTAGGTTCAGCGGCGATGTCGGCCTTGGAACAGGTCGAGCTGCGCCGGCTGCTCGCGCTAGACAAACGGTTCAGGTCGTTCGACTTTTTGCTCTCACCAACGAGTATCGGGGCAAGCTCTCTCGGTCTCATGTCCCGCGTGACGCCAGACGTCCCATGTAATAATTTTGACTCTTCTACATCTGATCCCGCGTTAGTCCTACGAATCTCGTTTGCTGACTCTACTTCGGCAGGTTCTCGAGACCGGATCAAGGAGATCTGAGATCTTTATGCTCCCCAAGGGTCGCTTGCCCAACGCGAGGCTTATGCAGAGCGCACGGAGGACAACTGTCCAGAGTGCCAGAGACCTCGGGCTAACTCTCCGGAAGGGGAGGCTTCGTCCCGGCCTTCGCGTCAGAGGCGTCTTACTGAATCTCCCGTGGTGAGGACGACATGGTCTCCCGGTCCTTCTCTCGTGCGCCCTAGACTCACCTCTTCGGAGTCTGACTCCTCCTCCAGCAGCAAGGCTTTGAGGGAGGCGGATGCTCTCGAGTACCTGGGGACAATCGAGATGTCCAGGGCCGCGCAGGCTGCTACTCTGGTCCTTGCTGCGCCAGGCTCGCAAAAGGTGATGAGCATCTCTTTGGAGCCAGAGCCGATGTTCGTGCCTCCTTGTCCGACCGCTCCCTCGACCCGCGAGCACATTGGGTGGTAGCTGACTGCCTCGGAGCTCACACGCTCACTGGACGCAGTATGTTTCTTCTTTTAGGACTTCTTCCCTCTTCGTTTCTTGGTTTTTTTGTCTCTTACGTGCTTCTTCGCTTTTGACAGAGCTAACGCTCGCTTGAGAGGTTGGAGCACGAGCTCTATGCGGCCGAGCATCGTGAATATGGCCTTGCTGACAGGACTATCGAGCTGTAGGCCAAACTCCTAGTGACCCGGGACCAACTCGTTGTGGACCAGACTTCCGCTCAAGGGGAAGATGAAACACCCCATCCCGGCTACTAAGTCCGAGAGGTTGTTCCCACTCAGATCAGTAAGTGATCCAAGCCCATTCAGTCCGTTTTAAGGGTTCATTCTTTAAACAAGTTCATTTATCCGATTCTTCTGTGATTCATAAGTAATATAGTCAATATGTAGAGAGATAAACAATAAACTGGATTTTTATTTCTATAACAAGGATTCCATACAATTGTTAGAGTCTGCACTATAGGCTATTACAATGTTCGATCCTAGTCTATCCAGTCTATCACCACCCATCATTCTAGCCCTTGTCTCGCGCATCTAAGCCAAGTCCTTCCCACGATCACCATCCTTTCCTGAAATCAAAGAGGCATAAGTAATCCAACTTTTACTTAGTTATACATAATCGTCTATCAATGACTATATGTTCCTTACCCTTAAGATTATTCCATAGAAATCCCTTAATCATTCGGCTATCTAGGAAAAGTCCGAGTTGTCTCTCGGCCACAGTCGAGTCTTGGTAGATTCTGTCCGATTCCCAAGCCGCTCGCTGGATCCGCGAGTCCCCCGGATATTCGATTCCATCCCAGCCGTAACCGGCTATGTGCCTAAGTCATAACCGTACGCCAATAACCGCGACTATTTGGGGAATAGCCGAGATTATCGAGAACTGTCCTGACCGGCCGTGACAGACTGAAGTCTTAGTCACACATCCTAGATTCGACCATTTACTGATCGATCTATCCACATCGGCTAGCTGATATAAGAATATAACCGATGAAAAAGAGAGTTTGGCCGGATAACTACATAGCCATCCCATACTGTCTCGGCTATCGCCGATAGTCAGGGATTTTTCCCGGCTAAGTTACTCGGCATCACGCTCACCTTTGCCGTACGTTCGGATGATTCAGTGTGTCTCTCCCTATCCTTGTCCGCAGAAGACTCCATCGCTGGAACTTCCCTCGGTAAGTCTCTCTCTCGGAGATTTCTCACTCGTAGTATAGCGATTCCCTCGTTACCTGATAATCGCTAAGTGCGTCCGACATTATCTGCTTTCTCCTTCGGCTAATCTTCTTTTCTCTCAGATATTCTTCTGTGTGTTTCAGGAAAAATCCCGTGAAAAGATTGTGTGTCCGTGAAGAAGATGACCGAGGACTATTTATAGGATTCTCGCCCGTAACCGTTTTATTAAACCGACGGGTGCCACGCCCCCATTCGGTAACGGTCATATCCATTCGGATATAACCGTGCCACACGCTTAGTCCGTGCGAGATCATTTCCTTAACCGATCATTCATTCGCCAACCGTCCAGCTGACTCAACTAACTGACCAGCTAGCTTCACTACCCGACCAGCTAGTGATAATAGTTCTTGAGCTGACCCAACGTCCAACACTTCGTCCAGCTGCCCGAGCTCAACTTCAGCTGCCCGAGCTGTTTTAGCTCGGTCCTTTAGCTGAGAATCCATCAGGTACCCGAGCTGTTTCAGCTCGGTCCTTCAGCTGAAACCCATCAGCTTCCTGAGCTGGTTTTAGCTCGGTCCTCCAGCTCATTTTAGCTTGGGTATTTGACCTTAGCCCAGACTTGTTTATTTCAGCTCTTTGCACCATCCCAGGCTAACTTTGCACCATCCCAGGCTAACTTTAGAACATCTTGGGTTAAATTTTCCCGACCTTCAATCTTATTTTCTTTTCATCGGCTAAGTCTCTTAACTTTCCCGGACTTAGCCCCTTCCTTTCGGACCAAGGAACGGATCACTTGATCATTGCCTGGTAAGTTTATCTCCATTCCGACCATGGCCCGTCCTGACGATTCTAGCGTGGATCAGGGATGCCACAGAAGATATAAGTGCAGGGATGGAGTGCCTGTCTTTGGCGCTGACGGACAGCCAGCGGGATCTGAAGGCCTGCAACTCGGAGGTGCAGGCGCTCCGCCAAACCCTCATGGTGTAAGACATGCTGGATACTGAGGTGTCGGACTGGTATCGACATGTGTACCGAGATGTTGCTGATCGATACACTTTTTAGGATTTTGTATCGATCAGTGTACTGGTATAGGGCAAACCGATACGCTTTAACAGGCAACGTATCGGTTCATAAACAGATTGATATGCCTCAACTGGTACCAATATCGAGCACATGTATCGATGTACCAGGTCGATACGACACTAAAGAGTGCATATCGAGCACATTATCAACATAACACACCGATATGCCTTAACTGCGAGGATGAAAGGCGATTAATCGCCTTTTTTAAGGCATATCGGGGTGTATATCGGCGTCTCATGTCGATGTACCTTAAAGGACGAATGAAAATATGCTACTCAGCATAAGTCAAGGTGTATCGATATGCATATCGAGGTACTAGTCAGATATGCATTGTTGTATGATCATATCGAGCTATATATATTGGACAGCTGAGTGTGAGCATCAGACTATGTTTCGAGGTAGGGAATGTCGATACAAGAAGTGTCAAGCAATATCGACATGCATACAGGTCGATACAATGACCCAGACATCCGATATCGGCATGCATAACGACTGGACCTAGTCGATATGATTAATATCGATCACAATATCGACTTGGTGGTCAAATGTTTTCCCTCCTTGGTCCAACTAGATCAAAGAGTTTAAATTTGAATCCTTCCCCTTCCCAAGCATGAGTGGGACCTCTCTTAGGCACACTTTGTCCACTTACTTCCCACAAAAAAACGATTCCCCAACCCTCTATTTAAACAAACCCACCCTTCTCTTTTTCTCACTTTCATTTTTCTTGTTGACAACCACAAAATTTCGATATCTTTAGTGTTTTAAGTGTCTAAGAGAGCCAAACCACTCAAGGTAATGTCTCTCAGCTTTTTAAATATTTATAATTTGCGTTAAGCACTTAAGAACTGTATTGTATGATGTGGTTGCTTACTTGATTTATGATTATTGCTTCTTATTTAGTTTATTTCTTTTGCATGGTGAATATTTTTTTTTGACTTTTGAAGCATTTAGATTAATAAATACTTGCTTGTCAAATTCATTTATTTTGCTCTGCATTAACATTTTAGTCCATTTGTTTAGTTTCACCATGCTAGGATTCATGCTTTTCAATTAGATGATAAATTTTGTTTAATGAATCCTTTTTTTGCATTGCTTATTTAGTTGTTTCACAACTGATAGAGGTTTACTTTTATGTAAGTAAACTCCTCCTTTTATGATTTTCAGCAACCTTAAGCTTTGTGTTTTGTTGCTTCCTTGGTTCTAATTACTCTTTTGAGAATTTGTTTTAGGTACCATGGGAAGAACAACAAGGAGTGGAGCAAACAAAGAGGCTGAGAAGCAAGAGCAAACAAAGAGGCTGAGAAGCAAGAGAAAGTTGGGAGTCCAAGCGCTAAATCTCAAGGCAAAAAGAGAGCTGATGCTGGCGCTAGTGAGCAAGTCCCCCAAAAGAAGAAGGGCACCACCCCAGCTCAAAGACAACTCTATGACAAGCTGCAAAGGGTGGATGTGAGACCAACAAGATATCCCCATATGCCATCTCTAAAGGCCTTGGGAATCTATGAAGACTGCTCTTCTATGCTTGAGACAATGGAGCTCATAAAGCTGGTGGGAACCCTTTATTCAGCCAACAAGGACCAAGTGCTTCAATTCTTTGCAAGCTTTGAAGTGACATTCTATGAGCCAGTAGAGGAGACTCCTGAAGAAGATGGTGATGTCTCTATCACCTTCAGAGTTTCCAAGAAGAACTATAGGATGTCCTTCTCAGCAATCGAAGGCGCCTTTGGATTCTCCTATGAAAGCGCTAGAGGTCAAAATCTGGGGGTTAGCAAAGAAGAGATGAGCAGCCTTTGGGAGCATGTGGCTAAGGGCGCTTTCAAGCCAGGAAGAAGCAAGGCTTCTTTGTTCAGAAATCCAGCCATCAGATATGTGCACAAAATATTGGTGCATACTCTCTTTGCAAGGAAGGAAAGTGGAGCTGTTGAAGGAGGAGAATGGGAGCTCATTGATCAAGGTCTTATGAGCATCCTTGACTGCACAAGGCAATGTGTTGAGCTCAAGAGAGCAGATAGAACAACTGGAATGGTCACCATCTTCATGCAGCAACTTTTGGTCATCAAACATTGGTTAACAACCAATGATGACAAGGCGCCAAAGCTGTATTGTGCTGGCCTTATTACACAATTGATGGAAGCTGCAGGAGTTGAGAGAGGACCAGCAATGGTAAAGATCACACACTTGGACCTGCCATACCTGAAGAAAGCTAGGTTCCTTGGCGAAAATGTGGGTGATAAGTTCATCTACAACTTCATCCAAGAAGATGGATCTGCTACAAAGCTTCTACTCCATGATGTGGATCTCACATCCTTCTCTAACCCCAACAGCTTTGCCTTTCAAATTCCCCAGCACCTTCTTTGCCAAGCTGGTGCTCCATCCTCTTACATTCAACAAGGCGCCAACACTCCTCTTCCTCAAGGAGACTATCCACTTGTGGTTTTTGAAGGAGGGCAAATAGGAGAAGGAATTCAAGAAGAAGAATAATCAGATGCTCCAAGCTACAACAGTGAGGAAAACCACTTCCAGCCCCATGTTGTCTCACACTAAGAAGGTCTCTTGAAGAAGGTCTATCAACACATCAACCTCTTGCAAAGATGGAACAAATGGAAAGACAAAACCATCAAGAAGTTGGTGAAGGGAATGAAGAGCATGAAGGCTCAAATCAAGGACCTAAAGAGGAAGTTTAGTGGAGCCTCTACTTCTGCTAATAACCAAGAGAAAGAAGCTGAAATCCAAGGAGTGGCTAGAGCTCCTAGTAGAAGGCGCTCTTTTGCTGGTTATGAGGAAGTGAGAGCTTGGGTGCCACCAAGAGCATCTTGTCAAAAAGCGCCAAGGAGGAGGAGACACATAAGGAGGGAGCGGCTAATCAGGAGCCATAACATTGACCTGTTGGAGGACCTTTTAGAAGCCTCTTATACCTCACACACCACCTTCTAAGATACCAAAAACTCCTCCATTGTATATACCATTGCATTTTTTTTAGTTCTTGTAATATATTTTTGTTGCTTCTCTCTTCTACTCTTTTATTACACAAAGGATTGGGTAATTTAAGTGTGGGAGAGGGATTTGGGGTTTGACTTTGTTTGTTCTTTTCTTAGTTTTTCCTTTTTATTCATCTTTGAGTCTCATGCATTCATGTAAGTGCATTAAAAATCCAAAAAAATCGAAAAATTGAAAATTTTGCATCTTTTGCAAGCCAAAAAGAAAAGCATGTAGTTACATTCATTTGTTTAGGTTTGAGTCTAGTATTTTTCATATAGGTTGCATTGCATTTGCATAGGGCATGATGATGATAACTCTTTGTAAAATGCTAAGTGTTTAGGACTGATTTAAATGTCTAAGTGGTTAAACTCTTGATGCATCATAAGAAGTTAGAAACTAAGGCTGAACCATGCTCTTGAATACTAAATTTGATCCTCTAGTCTCATGCTGAAATCGCTTGCTTTTTGAAAATCATCCCTATTTATTAGAACCATTAATTTGAATTGTTAATTATCTTGTTTTTGCAATGAAAATTGGTTTCATGGATTACCCATATACATATTTGGACTTTCTTTCTTCCTTTTTACCTCTATTGCTAGTCCAAATAGCTGATCCTCATCATCAAGGGACAGTTACCACACCTCAACCTTAACTTCCTTTCAAACCTAAACACTATCTTTGTGTGTGAGGCCTATTTTTGAATGAACTAAGCATAAAGTGTTAGGTTGGCACTACAAGGATTGGTTATTATGTAGAACTAGCTCTTCACTTTGAGTTAGACATAGGTTTAGGATGGTAGTTATAGGTCTGGGCGGATTTGAGTGTTACAATGATCTAAAAGGAGAGAGTGAGAGAAGAAAGAAAGTGAAGGAGGGAAGGAATGAGAAAGAGGAAGCAAGCAAAACCTCAGCATGTGGGGAACCAAATAAGCTAGAAAAGGGTGGCCATTATGAAGATGGAGTCTCAGCAACAACAACAAAGAAGGCACCAAAGCCTAATAAATCAAAAGGATGAAGAAAAGGAGACTCCCTAATACAAAGAGAAGGCGCCCACAACAAAGGAGCAATATAAAAGGCCACAACATGGTCAGATCAAAGAAGAAGCTTCCCTGAAATATGACAAAGTGTGGAGAGTGTAAGAGTGCTAAAAAAGGGTAGTTAGGATTGGGTTTGATTTGGGGTAAGAGTTTTGGGGTTTATAACATTCTTAGGCATTGGGTAGATAGTAATTTATCTTTGTATGCATAAGTTGTGCTTCACCTTTAGCATTATGCCTAAGTTCATTCCTTTTTTAGAGAAACCCTTGCATTTGAATCCACATTTTGATGAGACCATTTTTATCTCATTACCTTAACCCTTAGCCAAATGATTCCACTTGATTTGCTTGAACATGATTCACTTGGTTACAAAGTTTAGATGAATGTTAAAGGGATTGATTGATTTGAGCATTTGACTAAGCTGAGCTAGAGATCATTTTTAAACTGGATAGGCATGGCCAGGTTTTTTAAAGTATAAATGATTGTGTTTTGCATCCTACACTTGCACTTAGACATTAACTTCATTTCTTTACCTTAACATTTTTGGATTTGAATGCCCACCTTCAAACCTCACTTCCTCCTCGTCTTAGTTTGTTTGCTTCAGGACAAGCAAAAGGCAAGTGTGGGGGTGTTGATCTCCATTATTTATAACATTTTAGCTTGTATTCATCACTAGTTTTAGTATTTAAACATGCATATTTTGCTTTTTCTCGTCCCATTTGCATATATTTAGGAGTTAGTGTAGTTTTAAGAGTTGCATTCCATTTTGCATGTATTTGGAGTTTTTTTGTGGTACTATAAGGAGTTTGGAGACCAAGTGGTGCAATGGATGTGAGCTGGGAATGAATCAAGGAGAAGGACAAGTGATATTGCTGCATATTGCATGTATTTTGCATACATATAAGTTAGCTTTTCATGCATTTACATCACACTTTAGGCTAAAATGCATCACTTTAGGTCCTAGAGCATTCTTGCACCAGCATACGCATGTTCCTTGCATTTTGCATCATATTCAGGTTGTTTCTGGCTACTTTGGAGTCGTGGAGATTCGTGGACGTGCTGAGGCTAGTGTGGAGATTCGTGGGAAAATCAGATGTTTGCTAAGGACCAGAGATCGGGGAGCAGATCGAGCACGGCCGGTCGATCTAGATGAGATCGACCAGAAGATCGAGTAGTCCTTCCGGTCCAAAGAATCTGATCGAGACGGAGATCGAGTGAAGCAATCGATCAAGTGGTACAGACGTAAATGACGCCATGCAGAGCGAGAGCCGGATCGAGTCCACCACTCGATCCGCCGAAGATCGATACCAAGATCGGATGCAACACTCGATCCACCGAAGAGGATCGAGACACAGATTGAGTTGAAGACACGATGTCCGAAGATGATCGAGCAGCATGCTCGATCTCGAAGTCGATCTCAGTCCTTTCAACCGTTTTTGGCCGCTAGCGAGGGGGGGACCATCGAGCTGTTTGGCCTACTTTGGGAAGGCGGCGATCACATTTTCACACACGCTTTCACTTTTGCTTTTTTTTTATCATCTTTCTCTCTGGTTTTTAGGCGATTCCGCCATTGTTGCATTTCGGAGCTTTTGTTCTTAGATCTTTTGAATCGTTTAAGCTTTAAGTAATCGTCTTTTATGTTTATCGTTTCATCTTTCGTGCTTTACTTGGTTTACTTAATGTGTAGTGAGTAGTTTAATCCGGTTTTGGGGTTGAGAGGATCTTAAGGGGTGGAAAAGGTTTTCAAAGCTTGATGTTTTCTTGTTTTTAAAGGCTATCTTTTCTAGGATGTTGAGTTCCTAAGGCTTAAAGAGTCTCACGCCAAGATATTTATGATCAGAAAGGTCTCTTACCTTGACAGGATCCAGAGATCTCTGAAAATCACATCCTAGAGACTAGTTACCCTTTCCCAAACGCCATGGTAGTTTAGGGGACTAGTTATGCCATGTTTTTGAAATCTGAGTTCATTGCCCTTCAACCTCTCTTTCCACCAAACGCCATGGGTTTGGAGGAGAGGATGGAGGAGTGATCCATACCGCAAGCCACATATGGATCTTGTTTTGTTTTCAAGGCTTAGAGAATCTCACAAAGTGAGTAGATCTAGAGTTTTCAAACCAAGCTTGGGCCTTTGAAACCCCTAAACATGAATCTCAACCCTAAACCCTTCTTTCTTAGCATTCTTACATCTTCGTTAATCATTCGCTTGATACTCGTCGCATCCTGGTCATTAGTTTCATTGCACTTGCACTTTTAGACGAGATCGATCGTTGTTGCTAGATCTAGTGGTCGACGCCGTGGTCGATCCACTAGTCGATTTTTATAAATTCATAGCTTTGCATTTTAATCATTCTGTCTGTTCCTAGTGGTAGTTTAATCATCTCTGGTATTTTTAAAATTGTCATGCATTCCATTTTACTGGTGCATCTAGTTTTTAGAATTTTCACAAAACCGCTTATCATTTGCTTAGCTTTACTCGATCCTTGCATTCTCACTGATCTTTCTAGCTCCTAGGATTGGATTGATACTCGCTTGCATACTTTACTACAACTAAGTGTTGCATTTGAGCTTTGATACATCATTGCATACACTCTGCACCAAAAATCTTGTTATCAAATGGCGCCGTTGCCGGGGATCGAACCCGGGTCACCCGCGTGACAGGCGGGAATACTCACCACTATACTACAACATGCGGCTAGACCCCCAAGGATCATAGGAGCCGGGGATGCTCCCAATACTCATCACAATAGGTTTGGGATCACTCCTCCTCTTGTATAGAACAACAACTTCGAGATTAAGCCGGGTTTCATCTCCATGGTGCAAAACAATAAGTTTCACGGGCTTGCAATGGAAGATCCCTTGGAGCACCTTGATAACTTCGAACAAGTATGTGGAATGATCAAGATAAACGGCATATCCGAAGATGCTTTCAAGCTGCGTCTATTTCCATTCTCTCTTGGAGACAAGGCTAGGCATTGGGAGAAAACACTTCCTCAAGGCACCATCACCTCATGGGCCGAGTGTAAAAAGGCGTTTCTCTCAAAATTCTTCTCTAGCACCAGAACAGCACGGTTGAGAAGCGAAATCAGTGGCTTCACTCAGAGGAACAATGAGACTTTCAATGAAGCCATGGAACGGTTCAAGGACTATACTATCCAGTGTCCTCACCACGGCTTCAGCAAAGAGACTCTTCTAAGCACTATCTACCGAGGAGCTTCACCAAAGATTCGCTTGTTGCTTGACACGGCTAGTAAGGGAAACTTCCTTGGTCAAGAGGTAGAAGAAGGCATGGAGCTGATTGAGAACTTGACAAGATTGACAAGTTGGTTTTGGCAAATCAGAAGCATGTTCACTTTGTTAGTGAAGCGGATGAAAGCCAAGAGGAGCTTGTGTTGAGCCAGGAAGAAGCCAATTGGGTGGCGGGTCAAAACAACTACAAACCTCAAGGCTATTCACAAGGCTACAACCAGAACAACAATCTCTCCTACCGTAGTACCAACGTCGCCAAGCCTAAGGATCAGGTGTACCCTGCTCAGCAAGCAAAACCATTCGTACCCTACAACAAAGGCTTTCAGCCGAGTGGTGGCTTCCAAGGTCAAGGGCAGAGCAACTTCCAAGGGCAACAGCAAGGAAACAAGGGTTATACGCCAATGTACCCTCCGAGCTTTGTACCTCAGCAGCAACAACCGATGCAACAACAAGTTGATCCTGTCCAAGCTATGTTTCAACAATTGATTCAAGGGCAAGCCTCTACAAGCCATAAGTTTGCCGAGATGAACACTCGTTTAGACTCGTCTCTCACTGACTTCTCTACTCAGATCACCAACTTAAACCACAAAATCAAGCAGCTAGAGAAGGGAAAGGCGAGTACAAGTGGTCAGAATAGCTTACCGGGAAAGTGTGAGCAAAATCCTAAGGAATATGCCAACGCCATCACGTTAAGAAGCGGAAAAGAGCTTGCACCTATGGTTACTCCCAAGAACAACGAGGACGTTGTAATTCAAGAGGGGGAGGGTAAGTTTTCAGCTGATGATGAGATCAACTTTGACAATGTCTGGATTCAAGGGCCAAGAAGAGGAGACAAAGCGGTTGTTGAGAAGAAAGCGGAGCAAACTACTAAGGAGAAGGATGCTTATGTACCTCCACCGTATGTACCTAAACTACCTTTTCCTGGCCGTTTCAAGAAGCAACTCATAGAGAAGCACACAGTCTTGTTTGAGAAACATCTTAAGGGCGTAGAGATCAAGCTACCTCTCGTGGACTGCCTTGCAATGATGCCTAAATGCGCCAAATTCTTCAAAGACACTCTCGTGAAGAAGAATAAGGAAAGCAAGGAAGTGCTTGTTCTAAGTGAGGAGTGTAGTGCTGTGATACACAAGGAGATAGTCCCTAAGAAGTTAGGAGACCCTGGAAGCTTCACTATACCTTGCGCTTTAGGTCATTTGGAGTTCAAGAGTTGCCTTTGTGATCTGGGAGCTAGCATAAATCTGATGCCTCATTCTGTGGCAAAGAAGCTTGGCTTCACCCGTTTCAAGGATTGCAGAATCTCGTTGGTACTAGCTGACAGGAGTGTGAGGTTACCCGTGGGATTGCTTGAGGACTTGCCAGTGAAGATCACTGGAGTTAACGTGCCTACATACTTTGTTGTGTTGGAAATGGATGAAGAACCAAAGGATCCACTCATTCTCGGTAGACCTTTCTTAGCCACCGCCGGAGCTATAATAGACGTCAAGAACGGGAAGATTGCCTTGCACTTGGGTAAAGATATAAGGCTAGACTTTGATATCAATGAGGTTTTGAAGAAGCCTACGATAGAAGAGCAAACTTTCTACATTGAGACGTTGGATGCTTTAGCGGATGAGTTGCTGGAAGAGTTGGCTCAGGAAGATCATTTGAAGCTGGCACTGACTAAGGAGCTAGGAGAGTTTGGTTATGTGGATCAGAGGACTCAAGGGTACGTCAACTTGCTCGATTCGAGGAGGGTTGTGCTTGAAGATGTAGGCGTTTGCCTAGAAATCGACTCCGAGATCGATGACATTACTCGATCCAGCGGGCAAATCGACAAGACAATCGAGAGCACAACTCGATCCGGTGCAGCAATCGACAGTCAGATCGAGGAGGGTGGTCGATCCAGGAAAACAATCGAGTACAAGATCGAGGAAGGCCTTCCAATCAGTTTGGGGTCCAATCCGGAGATTGACTCAACGTCTTGATCCTTCACTCGATCCACATTAAATCGAGTGATTGAATCGAGCGAAACTACTCGATCTAGACGACATCGAGAGCAAGATTGACCTGCCGACTCGATTTCAGAAGGGATAGCAGTTGGAGAAAGCAGCCTCAAGGGTCATATCTCGGGTTATAAGGAAGGTTCTAAGGAGGAGAACAACAGCAACAGCCACGAGGATGATTGGAGCGAGCTGTTAGCCCCAAAGGTGGACCTTAAGGAGCTCCCAAAAGGGCTAAGGTATGCTTTCTTAGGGCTTAACAAAACCTATCCTGTGATTGTGAATGAAAACTTGAGTGATGATGAGTTGCAATCGCTCTTAACTGAGTTGAGAAAGTATAGGAAGGCCATTGGATACTCTTTAAGTGACATCAAGGGCCTTTCACCAATGCTTTGCACTCACAGGATTCACTTGGATAATGAGAACGCCTCTTCTATAGAACATCAAAGGCGTTTGAATCCAAATTTGAAAGAGGTTGTTAAGAAGGAGATTCTTAAGCTTTTAGAAGCTGGCGTGATCTATCCCATAAGTGACAGCACGTGGGTTTCTCCCGTACACGTGGTGCCTAAGAAGGGAGGGATCACGGTCATTAAGAATGACAAAGATGAGCTTATACCTAGTAGGACCATTACTGGACACCGTATGTGTATTGATTATAGGAAGCTTAATCTTGCTACTAGAAAGGATCATTTTCCCTTGCCTTTTATTGATCAAATGCTTGAAAGACTTGCTAATCACCCCTACTACTGTTTCTTGATGGATAGAGTGGATTTTTCCAAATACCAATCCATCCCAATGATCAGGAGAAGACGACCTTTACATGCCCTTATGGCACCTTCGCTTATCGAAGGATGCCATTCGGGTTGTGTAACGCACCGGCTACGTTTCAGCGGTGTATGATGTCGATCTTCTCCGATCTAATAGAAGAGATGGTAGAGGTGTTTATAGATTATTTCTCGGTCTATGGTGCGTCCTTTTCTGCGTGTTTGTTGAATCTTTGCAGGGACTAAAGCGTTGTGAAGGGACAAACTTGGTGCTTAATTGGGAAAAATGCCACTTCATGGTTAAGGAGGGGATCATGCTTGGACATAAGATATCAGAGAAGGGTATTGAAGTCGACAAAGCAAAGATTGATGTGATGACAAGCCTTGAGGCGCCAGTTAACGTCAAAGGAATGAGAAGTTTCTTGGGACACGCCGGTTTCTACAGGCGCTTCATTAAAGACTTTTCTAAGATTGCATGCCCTCTCACGTGGCTGTTGTGCAAGGAGGCTGAATTCGTCTTTGATGAGGAGTGTTTGTGAGCTTTCGTGAAAATTAAGGAGGCCCTAGTATCCGCACCTATAGTGCAAGCACCAGACTGTACTATACCTTTCGAGATTATGTGTGATGCTAGCGACTATGTCGTGGGAGCCGTTCTAGGACAAAGGAAAGATAAGAAGCTGCACGTGATATACTTTGCTTTAAGAACCTTGGATGACACGCAAACGAGGTACACCACTACAGAGAAGGAGCTATTGGCGGTTGTATTCGCCTTTGAGAAGTTCAGGGCTTACCTCGTGGGTTCCAAGACCATAGTCTACACGGATCACGCAGCTTTGCGTTATATCTATTCCAAGAAGGACACTAAGCCGAGGCTTTTGAGATGGATCCTCTTACTTCAAGAATTTGACATGGAAATCAAAGACAAGAAAGGGATAGATAACGGCGTTGCTGACCATCTCTCTCGGTTAAGGATCAACGAGTCTCTTTCTTTAGATGATTCTCTCCCCGAGGAACAACTCATGGCAATCACTACGACTGTTTGTGGGAGCTTAGAGGGGCAGTTTGAGGAAGTTCTGAGATTCAAAGAGGAGAATCTCCCTTGGTACGCGGATATTGTGAACTACATGGCTTGTGGGGAAGAGCCGTCGCATCTTGACAACTACCATAGGAAGAAGTTCATGAGAGACGTGAGCCACTACTATTGGGATAACCCCTATTTATACAAGAGAGGAGTGGATAGCCTATACAGAAGATGCGTGACAAAGGAGGAAGCAAGAGATATCATCTATCATTGCCACGGTTCTTTGTATGGCGGGCATTTTGCTTCATTCAAAACCGCCACTAAGGTCTTACAAGCCGGTTTCTGGTGGCCGTCCATCTTCAAAGACACCCATGAGTTCGTGATGAGCTGCGAGGCATGTCAAAGAGCAGGGAATATTACTAAGAGGAATGAGATGCCTCAAGTTCCCATATTTGAGGTAGACGTCTTTGAAGCGTGGGGCATAGACTTTATGGGGCCATTTCCTTCATCAGACGGCAACAAGTTCATACTAGTGGCTGTTGACTACGTCTCTAAATGGGTTGAGGCCATTGCTTCCCCAACAAACGACTCTAAGGTGGTGATCAAGCTCTTTAAGAGCATTATTTTCCCGAGGTTTGGAGTTCCCAAGGTGGTGATAAGCGACAGAGGGAGCCATTTCATCAACAAGCTGTTTGAAAATCTGCTAAAGAAGTATGGCGTGAAGCATAAGGTAGCTACGCCTTACCATCCTCAAACGAGTGGCCAAGTGGAGGTCTCTAACCGTCAGATCAAGTTGATACTCGAAAGAACAGTCGGGACTACTCGGAAAGATTGGGCAGTGAAGTTGGATGACGCTTAGTGGGCATACCGGACTGCTTTCAAAACACCTATTGGTACCACTCTTTCACTCTTCTCTACGGTAAAGGGTGTCACCTTCCTGTTGAGCTGGAACATAGGGCGTTATGGGCTGTGAAGCGGCTGAATTTTGATCTGAAGACGGCTCAGGAGAAGCGGTTGATCCAGTTGCACGAGCTTGATGAGATAAGGCTGGACGCTTACGAAAGCGCTAGGATCTACAAGGAGCGTACCAAGGCTGCTCACGACAAGAAACTGGTGCCTAAGGAGCTTAAGGAAGGGAGTTTGGTGCTGCTTTACAACTCGAGGCTCAAGCTCTTTCCAGGGAAGCTGAAGTCACGGTGGAGCGGTCCGTATGAAATCAAGGAAGTATTACCTTACGGAGCTGTCACGTTGGTCGGCAAGAGTGGGAATGCATTCACAGTGAACGGACACAGAGTTAAGACATACATGGCGAGTGCATTTGACAAGGAGAGCACCTCAATGCTTCTCCAAGACCCACCATCTGCCTAAACCAAGTAAAGCCTAGCTAAAGACGTTAAAGAAAGCGCACTTGGGAGGCATTCCCATGTCTATCCTGTACATATCCTTGCCTTATTTCTTTTCCAGTTTTATGTTTTTGTCTTATGAGTGTGTAGGAACAAGTATGAGAGGCGCAGGCCATGATCTGAGTTCAAAAAGGAGTAAGAAGGGGGCGAGTATAAGCTAGAGATCGAGTGCTAGATCGACTCATTCTGGCTCAATCTTTGCTAGATCGAGCTGGTGAATCGAGAGGAGCCAGTCGATCTAGACGAGATCGAGTAGACAGATCGAGTGACAAAGTCGATCTAAAATGTCTCGGGAAATTCTCGGAGTTTAGATCGATCGATCCAAAAATAGATCGAGCGATCTATTTTCTCTCGGGAAAATCCTTCATAGACAGATTGATCAGTCAACTCGATCCACCACTCGATCCAAGCTAAACCGACCCCTGAATCGATAGCATGGCTCGATCACGAGGACTTAGCCGTGGTGCCAAAATCTCAAGAAACAAGAGAGCCAATCGATCCACGACTTGATTCAACTTGAATCGTGTCCTAAATCGAGTAACCCTCTCAATCCACGCCATTATGGCCATGAGATCGAGTCCTAGATCGACCAAAAGGACCTGATCTCATGCCGGGGTAGCATTTTATTTTCTTTCCTTTACTCTTTCCCTCTATTTTTTAAATTTAAAACTTGGTCAAGGCAAGCATCTTTGACCATGAAAGATGTGCCTTGACCAAGACTTTTATCAGAAAACCATTTTTTTTACCCATGGTTTTGCTTTGTTGGTCTTTAAATATTTTCAACCACCTTCACACTCTCTCATTCTTGTTTTCTCGAGCTTCTGAGTAAAGAGAGTGTGAACTAATTATTTTTCAAAGACCAACAAGCATTCTTAACAATCCTTGCAAGTGTATTTTTGGATTTTTGAGAAAATATTTTGGAAAATCTCCTTTTATTTCGCAATTGCTTTAGCTGCTAGGGCGGTTTTAAATTTTTAAATTTAGCTTAGTAATAGGCAAAATTCTGGATTTTCTAGTATCTCTAGATTTGATTCTTTATTATTTTGCTATAATTTTTATAAATTCCCCAAAATTCTAGGGTATTAGCTATAAACCTTCTTCTTTGCTTCTCTCTTTCTCTCACTATATCGCCTATTTGCTCATTGCTTGCTTAAGAACTTTGTTTCAGGCGCACAAGAGAACGAGAGAGGAGACAGCACAAGAAGGAGAAGGTCAGGAAGTGGCTGTTCCAGAGAGGGTTCGATGGAGTAAAGATGAGAAAAAGGACAAGAAGCGGCTGGAAAGGCTTCGGTTCGAGCCTACTAAGTTTGCGGACAGGGAGTTGCTGTCTAAGATGGGGCTGTTGGGAGATTTTGATCAACTCCTTCGAAACATGGGGCTCAGATGTTTGTCACGGATGGATTGCCCAACCTATCCTGAAGTGACATTCGATTTCTTTGCCACCTTGGTATTCCGGTACGAGAATCCTAGCGTTCCAATCCCGTCTCAAGGCCGGCTCTCATTCAAGATCAAGCGCCAAGCTTTCAGCCTCTCGATCCCCGAGCTTTGCCAACCCTATGGCATAGCTGCTGATGCCACGAAGGTTAATTTCCCGACCTTCACTCAAGCGAACGAGCTGTGGGACGTCATAGCCGATGATGACTACAAGGCGAATACTGCAAAGATCAAGAGAGTGAGGAACCCAGTGCTGCGCAACACTCTGAAGCTGCTTGCTAACACCTTCAGCGGATGGTCAGTGGCCCCCACGGTGACCAGAACAGAGCTTTGTTTCTTGTTCCAAGGCATCAAGCATCTCTTGTGTGATCCGGATGAGAATGACGATCCGTTAGAAGACCAGTTGGGAGACAACGTCAACTACGGGTGCATCTTGGCCGCTTCGTTGGTGAAATACAAGGCGTATGCCTTGAGATGCAAGGCAAGCTCTTCACTCATTGGCGGCTTCCTCACTCCTTTATTTGTGCAAGCTGGTGTACAACTTCAAGACTACGATCCTGTTCCGGAAAGAGCATTTATGGATGAGGCCTACCTAAGGAACACAGACAGCTTGGGACGCACGCCAGCCGAGGGTTTCTATGCCTACTTGTTCACTAATGCGGATAATGAGAAGAAGGTCTGTATATTGCCAAACGGCGAGACTGAGCTGCTAGGAGTGGGGAACATCGAGTTTCTCCCGAGCGATGAAGAGTGCTTTGCTCCTCTAGGAGGAACGCCTGCCCCAGCGATTGCTCCACGTCCAAGGTCTGAGTCCCCTGCCACGGAAGATGAGATGCCCGAGGCTTACACCTTCCAAAGATAGATTTCGAGCCGAGGACCAAGACGGAGAAGTTCCTAGCATTTGTTGTGGAGATGCAAAGGAAAATGAACAAATGGCAAGGCAAAATGCTCAAGAAACTTGCCAAGAAGGTCAAATCGCTTCAAGGAGGCTCGCCTAAGCAAGCTGCAAGTGAGGAGGTTCAACAACCCGAGAAGAGGAGGCTTTCAACCGGTGGAGTTGTAATCCGTGAGACTCAAGGCAGCAACATTCTACCGGCGCGTCTCTCTCTTCAAGAGCCACGCTCCAAAGGCAAAGCCGTAGTATCTAGCTCCTCTGGAACATCCTCAAGTTCCAGCCGAGACTAGACCCGAGGTAACAACCTTCTTCCATTGTATATACCACTCATGTTTGCTTCTTTTTGCATTGTGTTTTGGTGCTCCTTTGAATTTGTTTGCCATCGGGCTGGTGTCAAGCAAGTTTGGGGGAGTATGTGTGTGGTTTAACATGTGTTTTCTGATCTTATTTTCCTTTTAGCATCTTTGCGTCTTCATTGCAAAAATTGGTAAAATTTTTAAAAAAATTTTTACAAAAATTCATGTAGTTGCATTCATCTTGTTAAACATTTTAGGATTGAGTCTAGAATTTTAAAGCATCTAGGTTGTTCACACTTGCATAAGGGGTTAAAGTTTTTCTTAAAAAGGTGTTTTAAACTCATGAATTGTTTCAATGCCCTAGTTAGTAGTTCTCCAATGCTTGTTCATGCTTTGAAAGTAAGTTCTTACCATGCTTGGATCACTTGCTATGATTTTCGTGACTTGAATTGAACTCTCATGATTTGAAACTTGTCCTAATAAGTGAAAACCTTAATCTGAAATTTTAATTATCATCGTCATGCATTTGATAATGAACACATGGATTTTAAAATATTTAGGCTCTCTTCTTCCTTTCACCACTCTTTGTGAGCCTAAGTAGAACTCCCACCTTGACCCTGACCTTTCTTTGAAGCCAAGCTTTCTTGTGTGGCATCTTTGTGAGGCCTTTTTCCGGTTTGAACTTAGCATAAAGTGTTAGGTTTAGGCGACATGATTAGGTTCTCATATGACTGATAGCTTTGCATTTTGAAGCTAGATGTAGGCTTAGGATAATTTTGGGGGATCATTGGGGTTGCTTACATGCTTTCATGCTTTCGATTTCAAAAGAGTTTGATATTTGAAGTAAGAAAAAAGTTTTAAGTGAAAGGTTTGTGTTTAAAATTATTTATGCTCTAATAAATTCAGAAGATAGCTCTCTAAAAAAAAATAATAAAGAAAAAAAAAGAAGAGCCTAAGTGCCAAAATAAAAGAAAGAGAAGAAAGAAAAAAACATAAAGAGAGCTATCAATAAGAAAAATATAAAGAGCTAAGTGTTTTTAAAACTTTTTCACTAACCTAAATGAGTTAAAATGTTTTCTGTTTTGTTTTGGGGATTGCTAAGCTTTTGCTTTAAGAAAAGAGCAGATTCTAAGTGGTGAGTGAGCTTAAAAGAAAATAAATGAGAGGGGTTTAGGATCATTGTTAGTTTACATGGATAGATGAAAATTTAATCATGTATGCATCAATTGCCTTCACCTTTAGCATTATGCATAAAGTTCTTACCATTCTTGAGAAAGACCCTTGTTTTAAATGAAAACCCTTTTCAAATGAGATCATTCTATGCTCACAGCCTGCACTGTTAGCCAAATGTGTTCTGCTTTAAAATGCATAAGTTTGATTCATGGTTCGGTTATTAATGAATGTTAAAGGATGAGTTTCTTTGATTGTTAGGAATAGGAGAGTCATGATCTGAATTTCTTTGTGTGATGAGTATGGCTACGTTCTTTGGAGTATGAGTGTGCGCATTGCATTTTAGAACTGGTAACTAGGACATTGAGATTGATTCATTTGAAAGGCACCTTTGCAAGAAGCTTAAACTCCCGTCAGTTCTAAAACCTCTCTTCCCTTCTTATTTTCTGTTGCTTGAGGGCAAGCAAGAAGTAAGTTTGGGGGAGTTGATATTGCTGCATATTGCATGTATTTTGCATACATATAAGTTAGCTTTTCATGCATTTACATCACACTTTAGGCTAGAATGCATCACTTTAGGTCCTAGAGCATTCTTGCACCAGCATACGCATGTTCCTTGCATTTTGCATCATATTCAGGTTGTTTCTGGCTGCTTTGGAGTCGTGGAGGTTCGTGGACGTGCTGAGGCTAGTGTGGAGATTCGTGGGAACATCAGATGTTTGCTAAGGACTAGTGATCGGGGAGCAGATCGAGCACGGCCGGTCGATCTAGATGAGATCGACCAGAAGATCGAGTAGTCCTTCCGGTCCAAGGAATCTGATCGAGACGGAGATCGAGTGAAGCAATTGATATATCATGGTTTTATGGTTTTTAACCATGATATAAGTCCTTTTTTATTGAGTCTTTTTGGTCTTTTTAGAGTTCCAAAAGAGTCTTTGCAGGTTATAGCATGTCTGGAGCATAATTGGAGATTTTGGAACCTTTTGGAGCATTTTGGGTTGAAGCCACGAAGTACCAAGCTCGAAGCAGAAAGTATCCCATATGGTGACGCTCGTCACCACCTTTGGTGACGCTCATCACCCATCAAGGAAGGAGTGTGGCTGTTTTATTAAAAGTGTGAAGAAGATTTGCAGAATTGGCCCAGAAGTTCCATTATTTACAAGAAGACCCCAGATCGTGTTTAGCCTCTATTTATTAGGTTTTTCAGCCATTGTTGGCCATGATCTTAGTTTTTGAGAATTCAGAGAGCTTAGAGAGAGACTTATTCATAGCTTTTTGGGGAGACAAAACCTGTACTCTTTTGAGAAGATTTCGAACCCCCTTATTCTTTTACTCTTTCTCTGAATGCAATTTTATTCAGTTATGTTTTGTGATCTCATAATCATATCTGAGTAATCTGCTAGTTAAGTTAGGGCTTTTTCAAGGGTTGATGAAGAGATTGTAGAATCGCAATTCTGTTAGGAATATCTTTTGGTTTTTCATCTCTGCTTGCTTTAAAATCGAATTTCTGAGAAACATCATCTAGGAATCCGAAAATCTTAGGTTGCTAAATATATGTGAGAGCATTATTCATAACCTGAACTAGTATTTGATGAGCAAAACAACTTATGCAAAGAGATTTGGCTTAGGAGTTTTGTAAGCAACTGAATCTGATCATTCCTGCATACTTAGGTTGTTAGGATTTGCAAAGAGATTTGAAACTCTGTGATTTAGGCATAGATCACTTTTGCAATGAGAATTGATTAGTTATACATTAGTGATTCATGTTTAAAACGGTTCTTAATCATTTCTGATTTCATGCATTCTACATTCTTGGATTCAACCTGCGAACTGTCCTGACTTAGCGCTTTTAGTCTTCTGAAACTTAGATCACTTACAAAATCGTTTGCTTACTTTTATTTATTTATTCGCATTACATACATCATATCTTGCTTAGTTAAATCTGAACCTACATTCGATAGTGTAGTCTGCATTACTCTCTTGGGATTTCGATATCCTTTGTATTACAACTGTTTTGCTGTGCACTTGCAGTAGTTTTATTTGGGTAAAACCTGAGCCCTATCAAGATTTTGGCGCCGTTGCCAGGGAGTAATAGCTGCCTATCGATTTTTAGTATTAGGATTTTGTCTAAGTTTTAATTTGTTTACTGACTTTCTGCTGTTTTTCTTTGTTCTTGTTTCAGGTGTATGCCTAATCGCAGAACCAGAAGCAACAAAGAGAAGGAGCTTGTGACTTTAAGCATCGACGAGCTTGCTAGGTTGGAGAGAACTAACAGGAAGGCTAAGAAGCAATCTACGATGGTTGGTCCACTTATCTTGGTTGAAGATGCAGAAGATCACTTTGTTGACAGGGAAGGAAACAGGAGAAACGAAGAGGGGCAGAGAATTGATCAAGAGGGAAATGTCATTGTTGAACAGCAGGTTCAACAAGTGAATGAGAACGTGGGAGTCCCTGCTGCTGCCAATAACGCTGCTGGGCATTTTGTTCAGAGGACTCTAAGTGATTACAACAGACCTGATCAGTTCTATGCCAACAGAGCTGCAATCCGACCTCCTGCCTTCCAGAGGAACGATTTTGAGGTTAAACCTGTCTAATATCAGCTGGTTGGCCAGCATCCATTCCATGGCTTACCTCATTGAGCATCCTATGGATCACATTGAGAGGTTTGAGGATTTAGCTTCCAATGTCAAAGCTAATGGGGTTAGCAATGATTTTCTGTTCTGTAAGCTTTTCCCTTACTCTCTTGAAGAAGAAGCTGCATATTGGCTGAAGCAATTGGAGTCTGCTTCATTGACCACTTGGGAAGACACCAAGAATGCTTTTCTGAATAACTTCTATGATGATGCAAGATCAGAGGACATGAGGACGAAAATTGCATCCTTTACACAAGGCCCTACTGAAGCTTTTAAGGCTTCTTGGATCAGGTTCAAGTCTTATCAAAGGGACAGTCCTCATCATGGTTTAAGTCAGGTGCAATTACTTGGGATTTTCTTCAGAGGTATTGACTGGAAGTATCAGATGGCGCTGGATGCAGCAAGTGCAGGAAACTTCAACACCAACAGACCAGAAGAGGCGATCAGACTGATTGAGAATTTGGTCTGCAGCAACAGCACTAAAAATGCAGACTTTCAGAGGATGAAACAAGCTGGTGTGGCTGATGGAAATCAGATTGCTGAAGTTAAGGCTAAGTTGGACGATATGCACAGCCTGCTTTGCTGCAGAAGTGGAAACTTTCGAAGCTCCAGAGGAGGTTGAACAAGAGGATGTAAATTTCATTAATTCTGGTGGTTTTCAGGGTCAAAGGTATGAGAATCAGCAGTGGAACAGAGGATACAACAACAACAATCAGAAGAACACCTTTACAGGAGGACAGAGCACGCCTGGTTTCACTCCTAAGCCCCCATTCCAAAAGACAGAGTACCAGAAGCCATTCCAGAACAGTGAAAATTACAGAAATTATGGTTCTTCTTCCTATCAACCAGCACCTCCACAAGGGAACAAAATGGAAGCAATGTCAGAACAGATCTTAGAAGGACAACAGCAGCTTACAGTGGACTTCAATGGCAAGATAGATTCTCTCTATCAGGATTTGAATGGACAAACTGAGAGTCTGAACTCTCATATGAAGAAGCTTGATGTTTAAGTTGACCAAACTGCAGGAGCTGTTCAGAGGCAAGAAGGATTTCTTCCAGGAATAACTGATGCTAATCCCAAACACCATGTGAATGCCATCACATTGAGGAGTGGAAAGAACCTGCAACCAGTGTTGCAGAAAGATTTAACCTCAAGAAATTTCGAGGGTATTGAAGAGTATGAAGATGAAGAAATATCTGCTGAAGATCCACGGGTGACGCTCGTCACCAATAATGGGTGTCGCTCATCACCCATCGAGCACAAACCCGACCCCGACTCTTCACAATTTGGTGACGACCGTTACCAGGAGGGTGACGCTTGTCACCCAAATCCAATGATCAACCCCGACTTGTCCAAAGTGAGTGACACTCGTCACCAACCCAGTGACGCTCGTCACCAGACGCCATATGCTGCAGTTTCGCCTAAGACTTCAGATAATGCTAAGGAGACCGTGTATAAACCCAAGATACCTTATCCTAAGCATCCTAAGAAGTCTAAGCAAGAGCTTGAAGATGCAAGATGCAAGGCTATCATGGACAAGTTGGTTATAAAAATCCCATTGATTGATGCTGTAAGGATCACTCCTGTTATAAGGAGGTATGTGAAGAGGATGGTGACCAATAACTTGAGTCTAGAGGCTGGAGCTATGATGATCAACGAGCAGGTCAGTGCAATGATTCAGAACAGAGTCCCAGAGAAGCTTTCAGACCAAGGAAGCTTTGTTTTAGACTACACAATCTTCAATGAAAAGTTTGAGAGGTCATTGTGTGATCTTGGTTCTAGTGTGAACCTCATGCCTCATTCTGTTGCCAAGAGCTTGGGGATGACCAATTTCAAAGCTACAAGGATATCTCTGGTCCTAGCTGATAGATCAGTTAGAGTTCCTGAAGGAGTGATAGAGGATGTTCCTATCAAAGTAGGAGATTGTATGATTCCTACTGATTTTGTGGTTCTGGAGTATGGAGAGGAACCCAAAGATCCCTTGATTCTTGGCAGACCCTTTTTGGCTACTGCAAGAGCTATTATTGATGTCAGGAAGGGTATAATAGAGCTGAATGTTGGTGATTTAGTGATGAAATTCGAAATGGACAAGCTGATGAAGAGGCCAACCATAGATGGACATACTTTTTATGTGGATTTTCTCACAAACATTGCTGATCAGATCTTCCATGAGATGAGTTCAGAGGATCCCTTGGAAAGGGCGTTGACCACTTCTACAGCTGAGTATGAGCATTTAGATGTTGCTGCAACAGGGTACACAAAGATGATGGATGCTACTGCACAAGTGATGCAACTGGTTGCACAGGATGAGCTTGTCTCCACATCTGCAAAAGCTGCCATAATGGGTGATTGGTCTGCAGCAAAAGCACCAAAAATTGAGCTTAAACATCTCCCTGTAGGGCTAAGGTACGCATTTCTTGGAGAAAACTCCACCTATCCTGTTATTGTTAATGCTTCATTGAACAATGCAGAGCTCACCCTTTTGCTAAGTAAGCTGCGAAAATTTTGCAAAGCTCTTGGCTACTCTCTTGATGAAATTTCAGGTATCTCTCCAGACTTGTGCATGCATAGGATACACTTGGAGGATGAGTCGAAATCATCAGTTGAGCATCAGAGGAGGCTTGATCCGAATTTGCAGGATGTAGTCAAGAAAGAGATCATGAAGTTGTTGTAGACTGGTATCATCTATCCTATATCAGACAGTGCTTGGGTGAGTCCAGTGCACGTGGTGCCTAAGAAAGGAGGTGTCACTGTGGTGAAGAATGACAAGGATGAGCTGATTCCAACCAGGACTGTCACAGGACACAGGATGTGCATTGACTACAGGAAACTGAATGCAGCAACAAGGAATGATCATTTTCCTCTGCCTTTCATCGATCATATGCTGGAGAGGCTGGCGAATCACAAGTATTACTGCTTCCTTGATGGGTATTCAGGCTTCTTTCAGATCCCCATTCATCCAGATGATCAGGAGAAGACCACTTTTACCTGTCCCTATGGCACTTTTGCATATCGCAGAATGCCCTTTGGGCTGTGTAATGCTCCTGCAACCTTCCAGAGATGCATGATGTCAATTTTCACAGACATGATAGAGAAGTTTATGGAGGTGTTCATGGATGACTTCTCTGTTTATGGGTCTTCTTTCAAGAGCTGCTTGGATAATCTGTGTGCAGTTCCGCAGAGATGTGAGGCGAAGCACTTGGTTTTGAACTGGGAGAAGTGCCTTTTTATGGTTCATGATGGTATTGTGCTTGGCCACAGAGTCTCAGGAGATGGTATAGAGGTGGATAAGGCAAAAATTGAGGTGATGACAAGTCTGCAAGCACCTGATTCAGTCAAAGCAGTGAGGAGTTTTCTGGATCAAGCAGGTTTCTACAGAAGATTCATCAAGGACTTTAGCAAGATAGCACGCCCCCTTACTGCTCTCCTCTGCAAAGATGTGAAGTTTGAGTTCACAGAAGAGTGCAAATCTGCCTTTGAACAGATCAAGCAAGCTTTGGTTACAGCTCCTGTTGCGCAGCCACCAGATTGGGACTTACCTTTTGAGGTAATGTGTGATGCCAGCGATTTTGCAGTTGGAGCAGTGCTGGGACAGAGGAAAGACAAGAAACTCCACACCATCTACTATGCAAGTAGAACTTTGGATGATGCTCAAAAAAATTATGCAACAACTGAGAAGGAATTGTTAGCTGTTGTGTTTGCTTTTGAGAAGTTCAGGCAATATCTTGTTGGCTCCAAGGTCGTGGTTCATACTGATCATTCAGCACTGAAGTATCTGATGCAAAAGAAGGATGCAAAGCCAAGGCTGTTGAGATGGATCCTGCTTCTTCAGGAATTTGACATTGAAGTGAAGGACAAGAAAGGGGTTGAGAATAGAGTTGCTGATCATCTATCCCGGATTCAAGTCGAGGACAGTGTCCCAATCAATGATTTCTTGCCTGAAGAGAATGTTTACTTGGTGGAAACAAGAGAACAGGAGGAAAATATTGAAAACCTGCAGTTTTCTCGAAACTGCAGGGGAGTGACGAGCGACACCAGGAGGGTGACGCTCGTCACCAACCCAGAACAGCCACGACCAAAGTGTATGAAAGAGGTGGCGCTCGTCACCAATCTCTACACTTTTCTGCGATTTGTGCAAGCTTGGAGATGACTTTTGAAGAGCCTGTTTATGCTTTGAATGATCCAAAGAGGCCCTGGTATGCTGATATTGCCAATTACCTTGCTGCAGAGGATGAACCACATGACTTCAAAGGCTATGCTAAGAAGAAGTTCTTGAGAGAACTTAGGAGATTCTATTGGGATGAGCCATACCTCTACAAGCATTGTGCTGATGAGATCTACAGGAGATGCATAGCAGAAGAAGAAGTGCAGGACGTCCTATTTCATTGTCATGGATCAGAGTATGCTGGACACTTTGCTACATTCAAAACTGTCTCTAAGGTATTGCAAGCTGGATTTTGGTGGCCTACTATGTTCAGAAACGCCCAGGCCTTCATCATAAGCTGTGATACTTGTCAGAGAAGAGGAAAAATCAGCAGGAGACATGAGATGCCACATAACTTCATTCTGGAAGTTGAAGTCTTTGATTGTTGGGGTATTGATTTCATGGGACCTTTTCCCTCATCCTATGGGAATAGATACATTCTGGTTGCTGTTGATTATGTATCTAAGTGGGTAGAGGCGTTGGCTACTCCTACTAATGATGCAGCAGTAGTTTTGAAACTGTTTAAGACCATTATCTTTCCCAGATTTGGTATCCCGCGGATTGTCATAAGTGATGGTGGTTCCACTTTGTCAATAAGGTTTTTGACAAACTGTTGAAGAAGTATGATGTACAGCACAGAGTAGCCACGCCCTATCACCCCCTAAAAAAGGAGGCAAGTTGAAGTTTTCAACAAGTAGATCAAGCAGATTCTGGAAAAGACAGTTGGAAAGACAAGGAAAGATTGGTCTGCAAAGCTGGATGATGCATTATGAGCTTACAGAACAGCATACAAAATGCCACTTGGGACTACACCATTCCATCTTCTCTATGGCAAGGCGTGCCATCTACCAGTAGAGTTGGAGTTCAAAGCAGAATGGGCCATCAAGAAGCTGAACTTCGATCTGAAGCCTGCTGCAGAAAGGCGCTTGATTCAGCTCAATGAACTGGATGAGATCAGATATCTGGCCTATGAAAACTCCAAGTTATACAAGGAGAGGACAAAGACATATCATGATAAAAAGATCATCTCCAGGCATTTCGAGCCCAATGACCAGGTATTACTCTACAACTCTCGTTTACAGCTTTTTCCTAGTAAATTGCGTTCTCGATGGTCAGGTCCTTTCACTGTCAAAGAAGCTCGTCCACATGGTGCAATTGTCCTGATTAACTCCAAAGGAGAGGAGTTCACTGTCAATGGACAAAGGGTGAAGCATTAATGGACACAAGCAGAGATTCCAGCAGGACACATTGTGTCTCTGGATGATGCACCAGCTGTCTAAACAGCCAACCAAAGTCAAGCTAATGACTTTAAACAAGCGCTTAGTGGGAGGCAACCCACTGGTAAGTTGTAGATATTATATTTAGCTATTACTTTCGTGCTTAGGATTAGTAATAACAATTTTATTCAGTTAAAAAAAAAAAAAAAAAAAAAAAAAAAATTGGTGACAATCGTCACCTTAGAAATTGAGCACGAGTACTTATTCTTCTTCTTCTTCTTCTTCGTGCTCATAACTGCTAAAACCAACGAACACTTACAAATTTTCAGAGATTCATAACTTTTGATTTTCTAAACCAAATTGAGTGATTCAAGAGTCTAATCCGTGCAGATTTTTCTCCTCTTTCTGAATATCAACTCGGTTTTTAAGATCTGCAAGGTATGTGTTCGGAATCCCTAATTTTCAGTCCGCCATAGGTTTGGTAAAATCCGATTTTTGACTTGATTGTCTTGATTTAACTGTTGAATCATGGTTAGTTAGGTTGTATTAGAGGAATGGAACCATCTATGTGAGCTTTTATCGGTTGATTTTCAAGTTTTGAATTTTCGAGTTCATGATGAAAATTTCAAAAATCTGGAAATTTTGGGTGGTTTGGGTTGAACTGATGATTGAATTGTGTTCCTGATAGTGCTGTAGTTGATCCCCATCAGTTATTTCATCTTGATTGATTGATTTTTTTGAATTTTGAAAAATTTGCTATTTTTGGTGGTGTTTTTGGTCGATTTTGATCTTTAATTTTCAGATGCCTAGATAGGAGAAACGACCAAGGCAAAGCTCATCTTCAAGCACTGCAACAGGTTCTACAGATTCCTCCAGTCAGTACCCGATTTGCAGGCCTCCATGGCCCAAGCGAGAAGATCGAAAAATTGCCTCTGGAGTGGCTTGGGCAAGAACTCCGAGGCAGGAAATATCATGGGACACTTGTATATTCCGTGATATCCAGGAAGAGTGGGATGAGTATGACACGCTATTCTACAATGCGTAACTGGGAGTGAAGATTATCCCCACTCGGTTCGCGGATTCTGCTTTTCTGCAGAAGATGGGGATCTTCGAGGAGGTTGTTCAGATTCTGGAGAGCATTGGGATGGGGACTATGCCGTTCCAGTAGTATGATATATACCCAGATTTGGACCGCCAGTTTCTCTCTACAGTTCGCGTCTACTATGCGAATGAGCTGACGAAACGTGCGCAGGAAGGCACGATGACGTTTCTGATCCGAGGGGTTCGATACCGGATCAGTCTGATGGAGCTTTGTGGGATATATGGCATCTCTGACCATCCCACAGGCGTTCTCCTTCCCTCTCAGTGGACTCATATGCGGACATTCTGGTCCAAGTTCGGGAATAGAGTCTATAACAGCAAGACTAGCACGCAGACAGAGGTTCGCCATCCTGTCTTGAGGTACATTCTGCGCCTCTTTGGCCATACCATTTTGTGCAAGTCTGCGCCTAGCAAGACTCGGGTTAGTGAGCTGATTCTCCTCTACTACGGACTTTATGAGATGCTTGATGATGTGATCCTTATCGCTAGCATGGTTCGCGCCAACTTGGGCGCTGTTTTCGCTGAGCATCTGGTCTCCTTGAAGACCAAGCCGTTCACCAGTCCGGGGGAGAAGACCGAGAGTGTTGGCAGCCTTCTGATACCGATCTTTCATCATTTCCAGATCGATGTCACTCCTTGCAGTCTGCGCAGTGACAAATCACTTATAAATGACCAGTATCTGCGCCATGTCACATGGCTGAAGATTGGAGTTGTCTGGACTTTCACTACTACTTCTGGAGAGTATGTTGGCATTAAGTTGCTGCAGAGAGCCCTCACTACGATTCAGGGAGTCCCACGCCAGTTTTTCTTCATGCCAGCTCAGACTCTGCTGCGCCCTTTGGCTCTGCGCCATGCTAGAGCTGCTACAGGTGGTGCCTCTGCTTCTACTGCCGCTGCTGCTGATGCTGGACCTTCTACACGCCAGAGTGGCTCCTCTACTGCTTTCAGGCGTCCTCCATGACCAGAGACACCCATGGATAGGGCTGCTTTTCAGGAGTATGTCATTGACAGCTTTTAGGGACTCTGGGATGCTGTTTCTACACTTAGCAACTGTGGTTGTGTCCGCCCCTATTACACCCCTGAGCCTTGCGAGGATGAGGACTGAGGCTCCACTATCTGGTTACTTGTTTCTTTTTCTCTTTTATTTTTATTTCTCTTGAGTCATTTTATGTTTTCTTTGAGTCACTTGTCAGTTTCTTTGATGATGTTTTGTGAGATTGTTGAACTAGGTTATTATTGCTATGTTTGGATGTTGTTAATTATGTGTTTGAGTGCTCAAAAAGTCTAACTTTCGAGTACACATGACAACACTTCGTTAGTTAACATCTAACTTAACAATTGGGTAATACAGGTCGTGGTGACGCTCGTCACCAGATTGGTGAAGCTCGTCACCTGACCCCACGCGAGGTAACACTTTTCTGACTTGGTTTTTCGACTTCTCATTCATTTTTCTGACCAACTCTTGGCTTAATAACACTGGGGACAGTGTTGTTTAAGTCTGGGGGAGGTCGTTACTGACGTTGTGTGCTTTGTGTCATGTTTATAGAGTCTTAAAGTTGAGTCAAAAACCTGTTTTATAGAGTCAAAATTTTGAAACTGTCAGTTTTTCTTGGAACTAACCATAGGACGTTTTTGCTTATAAGAACCATTGCCACAGTAGTTGATTACAAGTCTTACTAAGTTGAAAGTCATAGGTAGATCAGTCTAGCAATGAAGGTTTAAGTTCTTAGAGAATCTGGAAAATTTGCTGTTATCTCCACCTTAATGAACTTTAAACTTCTTATCTTGGTTATTGATTCTTATTGATCTTGATTCTCTCTTTCAGCACTGACAATAAAGTTAAGATACAGTCTCTTTTTGATCTTCCCTGATGTAGTTTTTAAGAGTTTAAGTCCATCGAATGGTGCATTCATGACCCTGTCTCCTCACAAGGAACAACAGTAATGAACACACTCAAGAACCTGTCTCCTCACAAGGAACACAAGTATTGAGCAGCACCATATCTTAGATTGTAAAAGTTGAGAAAAAGAAGTGAAAAATCGAAAATATCCAAAGGAAAAGATCAGGGAAGAGAAAATAGGAGAGCTGTGTTGAGATTAAATTGTTCAGTTGTTAGGAAGGGAAAACAATCTGTAAAGTGATTGAGATGATAGAACCTTGATGAGATATCACACTTAGATAAAAAATATAAGGAGTTGACAGTAGAAATTTCGGATTTCTTGAAGGGATTTGGACTGGACTTAAGAGATTTGCTATGCTTGTGATGATTAGACTGAAATTTGATCTTGTGTTGACTCTGTGGTATGTGGATTCGAAAGTTCAAACTAGTGTGG
Source organism: Thlaspi arvense (assembly GCA_911865555.2). Classification (NCBI taxonomy): domain Eukaryota; kingdom Viridiplantae; phylum Streptophyta; class Magnoliopsida; order Brassicales; family Brassicaceae; genus Thlaspi; species Thlaspi arvense. The sequence continues at coordinate 35,121,662 of OU466861.1, read as the reverse complement.
TGTTCCTGATGATTGACTGACTGTTTCTTGTTTTCAAACCTCGACCCTGTTCTCTGTCTGATGTTTGCTTGAGGGCAAGCAAAAGCTAAGTCTGGGGGAGTTGATATATCATGGTTTTTTTTATGATTTTTAACCATGATATAAATCCTTTTTTATTGAGTCTTTTTGGTCTTTTTAGAGTCCTAGAAGAGTCTTTGCAGGTTATAGCATGTCTGAAGCATAATTGGAGATTTTGGAACATTTTGGAGCATTCTGAGTTGAAGCCACGAAGTACCAAGCTCGAAGCGGAAAGTATCCCATATGGTGACACTCGTCACCAACTTTGGTGACGCTCGTCACCCATCAAGGAAGGAGCGTGGCTGTTTTATTAAAAGTGTGAAGAAGATCTGCAGAATTGGCCCAGAAGTTCCATTATTTACAAAAATACCTCAGATCGTGTTTAGCCTCTATTTATTAGGTTTTTCAGCCATTGTTGGCCATGATCTTAGTTTTTGAGAATTCAGAGAGCTTAGAGAGAGACTTATTCTGAGATTTTTGGGGAGACAAATCCTGTATTCTTTTGAGAAGATTTCGAACCCCCTTATTTTTTTACTCTTTCTCTCAATGCAATTTTATTCAGTTATGTTTTGTGATCTCATAGTCATGTCTGAGTAATCTGCTAGTTAAGTTAGGGCTTTTTCAAGGGTTGATGAAGAGATTGTAGAATCGCAATTCTGTTAGGAATATCTTTTGGTTTTTCATCTCTGCTTGCTTTAAAATCGAATTTCTGAGAAACATCATCTAGGAATCCGAAAATCTTAGGTTGCTAAATATATGTGAGAGCATTATTCATAACCTGAACTAGTATTTGATGAGCAAAACAACTTAGTGCAAAGAGATTTGGCTTAGGAGTTTTGTAAGCAACTGAATCTGATCATTCCTGCATGCTTAGGTTGTTAGGGTTTGCAAAGAGATTTGAAACTCTGTGATTTAGGCATATATCACTTTTGCAATGAGAATTGATTAGTTATACATTAGTGATTCATGTTTAAAATGGTTCTTAATCATTCTTGATTTCATGCATTCTATATTCTTGGACTCAACCTGCGAACTGTCATGACTTAGCGCTTTTAGTCTTCTAAAACTTAGATCATCTTACAAAATCGTTTGCTTACTTTTATTTATTTATTCGCATTACATACATCATATCTTGCTTAGCTAAATCCGAACCTACATTCGATAGTGTAGTCTGCATTACTCTCTTGGGATTTCGATACCCTTTGTATAACAACTGCTTTGCTGTGCACTTTCAGTAGTTTTATTTGGGTAAAACCTGAGCCCTATCAGCAATCGATCAAGTGGTACGGACGTAAATGACGCCATGCCGAGCGAGAGCCGGATTGAGTCCACCACTCGATCTGCCGAAGATCGATACCAAGATCGGATGCAACACTCGATCCACCGAAGAGGATCGAGACACATATCGAGTTGAAGACACGATGTCCGAAGATGTTCGAGCAGCATGCTCGATCACATTTTCACACACGCTTTCAATTTTGCTTTTTTTTTTTATCATCTTTCTCTCTGGTTTTTAGGCGATTCCGCCATTGTTGCATTTCAGAGCTTTTGTTCTTAGATCTTTTGAATCGTTTAAGCTTTAAAGAATCATCTTTTATGTTTATCTCTTTCCACCAAACGCCATGGGTTTGGAGGAGAGGATGAAGGAGTGATCCATACCGCAAGCCACGGATGGATCTTGTTTTGTTTTCAAGGCTTAGAGAATCTCACAAAGTGAGTAGATCTAGAGTTTTCAAACCAAGCTTGGGCCTTTGAAACCCCTAAACATGAATCTCAACCCTAAACCCTTCTTTCTTAGCATTCTTACATCTTCGTTAATCATTCGCTTGATACTCGTCGCATCCTGGACATTAGTTTCATTGCACTTGCACTTTTAGACGAGATCGATCGTTGTTGCTCGATCTAGTGGTTGATCCCGTGGTCGATCTACTAGTCGATTTTTATAAATTCATAGCTTTGCATTTTAATCATTCTGTTTGTTCCTAGTGGTAGTTTAATCATCGCTGGTATTTTTAAAATTGTCCTGCATTCCATTTTACTACTGCATCTAGTTTTTAGGATTTTCACAAAACCGCTTATCATTTGCTTAGCTTTACTCGATCCTTGCATTCTCACTGATCTTTCTAGCTCTTGGGATTGGATTGATACTCGCTTGCATACTTTACTACAACTAAGTGTTGCATTTAAGCTTTGATACATCATTGCATACACTCTGCACCAAAAATCTTGTTGCGGATAGGCCAATATCGATGACAATATCGACGTTATCTGATTGATATGGTGCATATCGATGAGAGTATCGACCACTTCAACATCGATACCGCAAGAGCGTGGTGTAAAGGCAGCATATCGACTAAGAAGGACCTCGATACACTAAGAAGGGCCTCGTACCGAGCAGTGTATCATTATCCCATGCCGATACACCTTTGATAAGACAATACTGAGGTGCTGTGTCGATGTGTTTTCCCGATAAGCCTTAACTAAACAGCGATTGTATCGATTTCACACCAAGGAGGGTCAAGCCGATACAACCTTGAAGCCTTCCGTATCGACCAACATATCGACCAAGGGACATCGATACAACCCATAAGAAGACATGATATCGACGTGTGTATTGATGTGCATGATCGATATGGTCCATTTGAGTCAGCCTATTTTCGGTTTAATCTTGGTTTATTAGGGGTTTTCAAGTTCCCCTATAAATACTAAAGTCCTAAAATGGTTAGTCAACTTAGATCTTATTATTTTTCTTATGTTCTTGCACTTAAAACTTTTCCTTTTTCAGCTTTGCTTTGTAAGAACTAGTTTGATTAAGTGAATTTTTGCATTTACCTTTAATCTATTCTTGCTTATTCTGCTTTCGAATCATGCTTAACCATTATTTCTCTTTGGAATCTGTGGTTTTGATTATGGCTAGTGAGTAGTCTTATTTAGGATTTGAGATGGGATAGATTAGAGAGGTTTTACGACTAAATTAGTGATGTCTTATGCTTAACATGATTGTCTTCTCTCTATTAGATGTGCTTAACACTAGATTAGTCTTAACCAGGCTTGTATAAATAGGAAGTTTCCATTGGAGGTTGTATCCAAGAGCATTCTTATCTTTGGGAGAGCGCCTCTGTATAGGGTGGAGAGGAGGGAAGCTTGTGAGAAGCCATTGTGAGGACACTAAAGTGTGTACCCTTTGAATCTCTCCCATGCTTCACCAAAACTCTCACTTTTCTTTTGAGGAAAACCAGAGATTTCATTCATGATTCTAGCTGTCCTTGAAGTAGAGAAGAACTTGGCCAGGAATGCTCTCTTGCACTCATCCCAACTTGTGATGCTTCCCTGAGGTAAGTTTTTCTCCCATTGATGAGCTTTGTCTCCTAGAGAGAATGGAAAGAGCCTCAACTTAAAACCATCTTCGTTGACTCCATTTATCTTGGTGAGTGAACAGAGCCTATCAAAGGTGTCTAAATGGTCCAAGGGGTCTTCTAAAGGTATGCCATGGAACTTGCTTCCTTCTACCATGGAGATCAATCCAGACTTGATCTCGAAATTGTTGTTCTCAACAGCTGGAGGGATGTTTCCTGTTCTGTTGTTGTAAGCATTGGGCACATCTCTTGCTCCAATGGGTCTGATTGGGCGTGCACCATGTACTGGTCCTCTCTGACCTTGCTCACCTTGGACTCCCTGTTGTCCCTGAACACCAGCAACTCCTTGAACACCTTGTGCTCCTGGTGGTCCCTGAAATCGCTGATCATTTATACCATGCTCCATGCTGAGCTGATGGAGCCTTTGCAGTCTCTCTCTTTCCTTTGTTGCTTTTAATGCTCTCTCCACTTGTAGAATGTTGTGTTGATAATCCAGCAGGTTTTGATTGCCTCTAGACCTCAAGTTCATACACCTATAACAGGAAGAGCAAACTTGCAAATCAGTAACAAACAGAAAATTAATAGCTTGATCTCAAGCAATTCACAAATCCTAATGCTTAAACTAAACCCATGGCAACGGCGCCAATTTGATAGCAGGATTTTACTTAGCTTTTTAAATCCTAACACACACTTGTCATTGCATCATGTAAGGTATCAATCCATCTGAGTTCATTAGACACTAAGAATGCAGCAAATCACTCAAGTCAAGCCAAATTCAAGAAAGCAGTTGTGATCAAGCTAAACAAAACTAAAGACTGAACAAAACAAAGCAGGAAATTCAAATAGATTAAAGTAAGAATCTAAGATGGGGGTTATTGATTAAGAGAGGATTAGAACTTAACTAGTGATGCTTCAAAACCATTCAAACAATGCGATCTTCTAAGCATAGGATTAACATTTATAACTAGCACAGTTCCTTGACACTAATCACTTTGCTACGCACATATTCAAGACAAATTCCTTTACTCAAACACATGATCAACAAGCATTTAAAACAGAACTCCAATCCTATAAAGCCAAAATGCACCTTAGACATCTAATTCCTTAGGCTAAGAGAACAAATCCTCTAAGAGACTCATAGCAGCATTTCATCAAACACTTATAAGGCATAAGAGAAAGCCAAGATACTAAACAAGCCTGGACAAGACTAATCTAGTGTTAAGCACATATAATAGACAGAAGACAATCATATTAAGCATAAGACATCACTAATCTAGTCCTAAAACCCCATGAATATATCCCATCTCAAACCCTAAATAAGACTACTCACTAGCCATAATCAAAACCAAAGATTCCAAAGAGAAATTGATATCTCCTGCATTTACATCATTTATTCTTGCATTTAGTTCATGTTTTGGTTTCCTTTTTGCATGTTCTCCTTCTTTTTAGTCCCATTTTCCTTTCCTGTTAGACTTAGGATGCATTTAGGTTGTAGTTTGCATTTTCTATGCATTAAGAATGTTTTTAGGTACCAAATGAGCTGTTTGGAACAAGCATGGGGATGATTCAAGGAGTTCCCTAAGCTAAGGAAGAGCAAAAGGATCCAAGGAGGATGGTTTTTGGTGCAGCATCGATCAAAAGCATAACAATATCGATCACTAGTGATCGATGTAGTTCACATCGATCAAGCCTGGAGTCCACATCGATCTCATCTGGTCAATGTACATCAACAGAGAAGATGGAGTTCCACATCGGTCATCCACATCGGTCACATGTGATCGATGTAAAGAGACATGACACTCACATCAATCAGCAGCATCGATCAAGACTAATCGATGTAGACGGGCAAGGACTTCAGGACATCCACATCGATTAAGCACATCGATCATCAGCTGATCGATGTCAAGCACCAGGAAGCAGCATCGATCATCCACATCGATCACTTGTGATCGATGTTGGCCTTATCCGAACACCTTTTATGTACAAGTTTGCCACTGTTTTAGGGTTTTTGGCTTTTAGTATAAATAGCCAAGAACCAAAGGTTTTTAGTATGTTCTAAGTTCTTGCAAAACTTTTATTGCTTTTCTATCTTTGTAAGAACAAAATTCATCTTTTTAATTAAAGTTTTGTATTTGTATCATTAATTCTTCTCTAATCTCTCTCCTAATCATGTTTAACATCACTTACTCTTGTGATTTGGTGTTTGCATTGATGATGAGTGAGTAGACGTATTAGGGTTCTTAGATGTGGTAGATTAGGAGAATTTAGAGGTTTGATTAGAGTTTGTTAGTGTTTAATTAGGTTGATTCCTCTCTATTAATCTGTGTTTAGACTAGTTTTGTCTTGATCACATGAATCTAGATTTATGCTTCATCTTATGCCCACCAAGTGTTTGATGAAATGCTGATCTTGTTTGATAGAGGATTTACTGGTCTTAGCTCAAGAGATTGACTGTCTGAGAAATATTTTGGCTTGAATAGAGTTGGTTTTGCATGCTTGTTGATTGTTCTAGCAAAATGAGAGTTAGTTCTTGTTAGTATGATTAGCAAAGGGTTATTTGTCAAGAGATTGAACTTAACTTGATTGTGAACTCTATGCCTAGGAATTAGTATTTATTGCTTGCTTGCATTGTCAATGATGTTTGGAACTGCCTAAGTCTTGCCTTTGAACTCCCCAAAGTCAATAACCACATCTAGGAACTTGTTTTCTCTTATTGAATTTCGAATTTGCTCTAAGTGCTCTGTTTTTATTGCTTTGTTTTGCATTGGATCATTGCTTGGTATTGCTTTAACTAGTTGTGCTTGGTTCTTGATTCACTTAGGTTGATAGTTTAGTTGTGTTAAACAGCAAATCTTCTCTGAATTCACTTTACTTAAGGTTTTCTGCTCTTAATTCTATTGGCATCTATACATAACTCCTTTGGATTGATAAAAACATATGTTACACTACAACTGATTAGTACAAGCTGGGTGATTGACCAAGAGACCTAAAACTCTTGTATCAATTTGGCGCCGTTGCCATTGGGGTTATTGTTTGGATCATTAGAATTTGTGGAATCTTTAAGATCAGGTTTTATTTGAATTTGGTTACTAATAGTCTTCAACTCTCATTGCTGTTTTCAGCTGTATGAACATTAGATCAAGAGGCTCTAGCAAGTTCTAGCAAAATGAGAGTTCGTTCTTGTTAATATGATTAGCAAAGGGTTATTTGTCAAGATATTGAACTTAACTTGATTGTGAACTCTATGCCTAGGAATTAGCATTGATTGCTTGTTTGCATTGTCAATAATGTTTGGAACAGCCTAAGTCTTGCCTTTGAATTCCCCAAAGTCAATAACCACATCTAGGAACTTGTGTTCTCTTATTGAATTTCGAATTTGGTCTAAGTGCTCTGTTTTTATTGCTCTGTTTTGCATTGGATCATTGCTTGGTATTGCTTTAACTAGTTGTGCTTGGTTCTTGATTCACTTAGGTTGATATTTTAGTTGTGTTAAACAGCAAATCTTCTCTGAATTCACTTGACTTAAGGTTTTATGCTCTTAATTCTATTGGCATCTATTAATAACTCCTTTGGATTGATAAAAACCCTATGCTATACTACAACTGATAGGATCAAGGACTGCTAGGATCAGGAATAAATCTATAGTTTTTCTCAAAGGAACAATGAGAGCTTTGGTGAAGTATGGGAAAGGTTTAAAGGCTACACACTTCAGTGCCCACACCATGGGTTTTCACAAGCTTCACTCCTCTCCACTCTATACAGAGGCGCCCTACCAAAGATCAGAATGCTCCTAGATACTACATCTAATGGTAACTTCTTATCTAAAGATGTTGATGAGGGATTAGAACTTGTGGAGAATCTAGCACAATCAGATGAGAATGATAATGTGGAGTTTGATAGAACTCCTAGGAGTGCTAAGGATGAACTGGAGTCTAACAAGAAGGAGATCAAGGCTTTACATGTGAAGATTGATAGAACTCCTAGGAGTGCTAAGGATGAACTGGAGTCTAACAAGAAGGAGATCAAGGCTTTACACGTGAAGATTGATCTGTTGCTAAGGGAAAGGAAGAAAGTTAACTTTGTTGGTGACTTGGTTCAGATTGAAGATCAAGAAGGCTGCCAAGTTGAGGAGATGAACTATCTTGGTAATCAAGGAGGATACAATAGATATGGGAACTACAGACCTAACCCAAATCTATCCTACAGAAGCAAAAATGTTGCCAACCCTCAAGACCAAGTTTATCCACCTCAACAGCAACAACAAGCTGGTCAAAGACTTTTTGTGCCTTACAACAACAATAATCAAGGCTTTCAACAAAGGAACAACAACTTCCAGCCTAGAGCGCCCTACAACCCTCCAAGATTCAATGCTCAAGCACCAGTTCAATCCTCTTCCAGTACTCCAGATGGTGAGATCAAGACTCTCATCCAACATATGCTTCAAAATCAGATCAACACTGCCTTGGAGATGAACAAAACGTTTGTTGAGGTCCATAACAAGATAGACTCTGTTCATGTGGAGCTGACAAACAAGTTTGGTGGTCTAGCTGCAAGGGTGAAGACTTTAGAGAACAACAATGGAGTAGCTGGTGCACCACTCCCTCAAGGTAACCTTCCTGGAAAGTGTGAGATGAATCATAAGGAGTATTGCCAAGCTGTTGATTCTCTAGATGCTTTCACCACTGAGGAAGATGCTGTTATATATGAGATGATCAATGAGGACATTGATGAACAAAGTGAGGGAGAAGACTTTGTTCAAGTTTCTGAGGCTAAGAAGGAGGCTCAAGCTGATCTGTTTCCAGCTTACCAACCTGACATTCCATTTCCAGGAAGATTCAAAGAGCAGCTAGTCAACAAGTATGCAACTCTTTATACTGCTGAAATGGAAATGAGAGGTCTAGATGCTGAAGAAGAGCTTGGGAAAGTTCTAGCCAAGGTCGTGGAACCAGAAGTCAAGGAGATGGACATCAAGAAGCTTGGAGATCCTGGTTGCTTTACTCTCCCATGTGAACTCAAAGAAAGAACCTTCAAGAGCTGCTTGTGTGACTTGGGTACTAGCATAAATCTGTTGCCATCAACTACAGCTAAGGAGTTGGGTTACACCAAGTTTCAGCAAAGCAATGTGTCCTTAACCATTGCTGATGGGACAATGAAGATGCCATTATGAGCTCTCAAGGACGTGCCTATGAAGATTAAGGGAGTGACTATCCCAATTGATTTCTTCGTGTTGGATGTTGAAGGGCAGATCAAGAATGCATTCATAGTTAGAAGACCATTCTTAGCTTCATCTGGTGCTGTCTTTGATGCCAGGGAAAGCACAATAGAGCTTAGGCTCACAAAGGAGAAGGTCTTGAAGTTTGATAGCAAAAGGAACAAGCTGGAGCATGAACATGTTTTCTCCATGAAGCTGAACAAGATGAAAAGAGTTGACAAGAACTGGCCTGAGTTTGAAGGCTATACAGGAGAGAGCTTTGATGGCTGATGCTTGTCCAAGTTGTTCCAAGAACCTACTGAAGAGGAGGTCCTCCAGGTGGTTAGTTTGAAGATGATGAATGATATTGTGTTGGGTACCAAAGAAGATGGGGTGATCTTGAAAATAGTGGTGAGATCTGCTACAAGGTCAAGCAAAGAGGCAAGTCCAAGCCCTTTGCTGTGATGAAGATTCATGGGGTCACCACAAGGGTCAAGAGAACCAAGACACCACCAAGGAGTTCCAAAACTCCTTCACTTCACCTCCACTAAAGAGGTAATCAAAGTCAAGCTAAGTGACTTTAAACAAGCACACTTGGGAGGTAGTCCCATGGTATCTTTTGTATATATTTAGGCTCCTTAGTTTATGTTTTATGCATTTTAGTTGTTCTTAGAAGCAGGTGTTGGGTTAAGAGGATGAGAAGATGTTGGGGAACCAAAGAAGATGCATTCTGGTTAACATCGAGCATCAACATCGATCATGCCAGATCGATGTTGGGTGCATCGGTCATTCACATCGGTCAGTAATACTCTATGTTGTGGAACCAAGAATGCATTGGGCAACCACATCGACCACTTGTGATCAGTGTGGGAAAGGAAGTGCTTCGGGTAGATCACATCGGTCACTCACATCGATCAGGAATGATCGATGTAATCAACCCGAGTGTCAGGAAAACTCACATCGGTCATGAACATCAATCATGGTGAGCGATGTGGATCACATCGATCACTTACATCGGTCAGAAGTGATCGATGTAAGCTGACCAAGAGTTTTGGGGTTTTACATCGAGCAAGAGCATTGGTCAGAGCTTGCTCAATGTGCCTACATCGATCACTCACATCGGTTAAAGAGTGATCGATGTAAATGGGCAGGAGGTTTTGAAAGCCAGCATTGATCAACAGCATCGATCAACCATGATCGATGCCGACCACATCGATCAGAATTGATCAATGTGGTCAGCGAGGTATGAACTTCAATTTTCAAAAAAATTCCCTCTTGATTTGGAGCCAAGAGAGTTTGAATTTGAATTTTTTGACTCCTCCCTGCCATCCTGACCCACTTCTGAGCATTTTTAGTTTTGTCCCCCACTCCATAGATTCCTTATGTTCCCTCTTTGGTTCTGTATAAACCACTTATCTACTCTTCACTCTTTACTCTTCACACTTCACATTTTCTCTTCTCTTACCTTAGCCACGAAATTTCTTAGCTCTCTCTCTCTTTTATTAGTTCTTGAAAGTGCTCAGAAGTCCAAAGAAGTTTGCTTTCATGAACTCTTCATTACTTGTTCTTATACTTTGAGCTTTTTGAGAATTAACGAATCTTTTGCTATAAGAACTAGTTCTGTTTAGTTTAAGTGCTTGATTTAATTTTGCATGGTGGGATTTGTTAGTTTAAGCAAGTAAAATGTTTAATGCTGATTACTGTTCATGAATTTACTAGCTTGATTTACTTTGAATCCACTTTGCATAATCATGTTTCATATTGTTTAAAGGCCACCATGCTAGGTTCATGTGCATAAGTATTTTAAATTTTTTTAGAACTTTAGCATGTTTATGATTTTTTCTCTTGAATCATCTTAGTTCTTTAGAGGTCTGTCTTGTTTAAATACTAGTTAAGCCTCTCTTAGATTTGAAAAAAAAAAAAATTAAGAGCTTTAAATAATTGCTTTTAAGCTTTTGTTCTTATGCTCATTAGATGTTCAAGCATTATTCTTGTAGATACTATGGGGGGAACTTGAGAAGTTGCCAAAAACAAAGGCCAAGCACCAAGGAAGAAGGCGCCAACAGCATCACTTGCAATCAAGGACAAGGGCAAAAGTGTTTTTGAAGGACCCTCCTCAAAAGCTGCAGTAAAAAGGGTAGTGGAAGGCAAGACTACCAAGTCTAAGGACAAGGGGAAGGGCAAGGTTGTAGAAGAAGCCCCAAGTAAGGAACCAAGTGCAAGAGAACTTGTGGAACCAAGTGCAAGAGACCAGAAGAGCCCTCTTTCCTTTGTTCAAGGTCCAGCTCCTATAAGTGTACAACACTGAGAGGTTTCACTTCAAACCTCATGAAGTGTCAAGTCAAGGGAGCTCTCTGAATTATGCACATGACCACATAAACAATCTTCAAAGGTGGTGCAAATGGCAAGACAAAACAATCAAGAAGCTTGTCAAAATGGTGAAAGAGAAGTTCAAGAAGAATAAGTCCAAATCACATGGAACTTCCCAACAGAGCCAAGGTCATGAGTATACCTCACACTATGAAGAGCAAGTGCACCAGGAAGATCCCAATGAAGAAGAGCAAGCGATCTGGATGCCCCAAAGGAGACATTCATTCCAAGTGCAACAAGATGAGCAATGGCCAGCTTGGGAACCAGCTAGGGCTTCATCATATGTCCCTATGTCTCAGCCGACATCAGCATGGGAAGCGCCAGCTTACTCTCCTTCTGAGGTCTACACCACTTGGCAGGAGTATGAAGATCAAGGAAATCCAACTCAAGTGCAAGCACATTGGCCTAGTTGGGTGCCTCCACCTCAAATAGCAACTTCTTCACAAGAGAGGAGAAGGAACAAGAGAAGGGCAAGTCAGCCTCCACAACCAGCAACATCAGGATCCTTCATTAATCCAGGAGAGACTTATGAACTCTCTTACTCATCCAACCATTCCTCCCACCACAACTAAGGTACCACATCCTTACCGTTGTATATACCATTGCAATTTTTTAGTTCTTGTAATATATTTATGTTGCTTCTATCTCTCATTCTTTTATTACACAAAATATTGTGTAATTTAAGTGTGGGGGAGGGATTTGGGGTTTGACATTGTGTGTTCTTTTCTTAGTTTTTCATTTCTTTCACCTTTGAGTCACATGCATCTCATGCATATATATAAGGCACAGAAAAATACAAAAAAAAAAAAAATTGCATGTCTTTAAACCAAAAAGAGAGCATATAGTTGCATTTCATTTGCTTAAGATTGAGTCTAGTGTTTGCATATTGGCTGCATTGCATTCGCATAGCGCATAATGATGAATTTTTCTTGAAAAATGTTAAATGTTTATGATTGAATTAAATGTCTAAGTGGTTAATTGTTTGATGCATCATGAGAATGTTAGAAGTTAAGGCTTAACCATGTTTGAATTGCTAAATTTGATTCTCTTATCTCATACTGAAACCATTTGTTCATTGAAAATCAACTCTATCTATTTGAACCTTAATCTGATTTTCGAATTATCATGTTTGTGCATTGAAAAGTGAATTCATGGCTACCATATACATATTTGAATCATTGATATATCATGGGTTTTATTGTTTTTAACCAGGTTATAAGTCCTTTTTATTAAGTCTTTTTGGTCTTTTAAGAGTCCTAGTAGAGTCTTTGCAAGTTATAGCATGTTCGGAGCACAATTAAAGATTTTGGAGCTTTTTGGAGCATTGCAAGATACAACTACGAAGTGTACAACTCAGAATCGTTGCTCAGCACTTGGTGACGATCATCACCACTCAAGGGTGACGCTCGTCACCCGTATCTGGGAAAGAGTCGCGAGTATTGTTAAAAGATTGAGAAGAAATTGCAGTTTTGGCCCAGAAGATCCAGTATTTGCAAAAGTGTTCCAGCTCGTGTTTTAGCTTGTATATATTAGGTTTTCAGCCATTGTTGGCTTTTATCTTGGATTTTAAAATTCAGAAAGGTTTAGAGAGAGATTTATTCAAAGCTTTTTTGGGAGACAGATCATGTACTCTTTTGAGAAGATTTCGAACTGATACAGAGGTTTTTAGGCTCTTGATGTCAATCACCCAAGCGTACTAGCCAGTTGTAGTATAGCATTGGGTTTTATGTCAATCCATGGGGAGTTGTTGAATACAAAAGAGTTGCAAGCAGAAATCCTTAAGTCAAGTGAAGCAAAGAAGGTTTTTGTTGCCTAAGCAACTAAACTAGCAACTTAAAGTGACCAATCACCAAAGAGAACTCAAAAGAGACAGTTTAGCAATGATCAAAGAAGTAAAACAGAGTACTAAGCAAATTCGAAATTCAATAAAAGAGAAAGCAAGTTCATAGATGTGGTTATTGACTTTGGGGAATTCAGAGACTAACTAAAGTTGTTTCAAACAGCATTGATCAAGCAAACAAGCTAGCAATGGTGGTTCCTAGACATAGAGTTCACAAACAAGCAAGCTAAGTCCAATCTCTTGATAAATAGCCCTTTACTAAACACCTTAACAAGAACGAACTTTTATTAGTGCTAAAAAATTCAGCAAGCAATAATAACCAACTCTATTCATGTCAAAATGCTCCTCAAACAGTCAATATCTTGAGCCAAGGCCAGCAAATCCTCTGTCAAACAAGATCAGCATTTTATCAGACACTTGGTGGGCATAAGAGAAAGCTCAAATCCTAGATAAGTGTGATCAAGACAAATCTAGCTTAAAAACAGATTAATAGAGAAGAACCCATGTTATTAAGCACTAAACAAACCTTAATCAATCCCTAAATCCCCTTAATCTACCACATCTAAGAACCCTAAGAAAACTACTCGCTAATAGCTATTTTTTTTACACCAAATCACAAGAGGAAAAAATGCTAATCATGATTAAAAGAGAGATTAAGAAAAGATTAATGGCAAATACATATTTATATTAAATAAAGCAAGAAATTTGTCTTACAAACTTAGAAAAATAACTCAAGAACAGTGATATGACATGACTTGTCGAAAATCCAAAAAGGGGTATTTATACATAAAAGAAGGAAACCCTAAAGTAATGGCAAAAGTGTAATAAAAAGCATCTTCGGACTGGGTTCCTATCGGTCAATTGTGACCGATACGGTGATCGATAGAGATCTTATCAGTCTAGAAGATGACCGATAGGGTGACCAAAATCCATACGGTGTACTTCTATCGGTCACTTCTCTGACCGATAGGTCTGGTCGATAGTCCTTCTAGCGGTCACTCCTTGACCGATAGGCCTTGTGTCTTGACCGATAGGCTCCGCAGAGATTGTCTGCCTTGGTCCCTTTTGCTCCTCTTGGCTCAGCTAGCTTCCTGGATCATCCCCAAAGCTCCTCCATGCTCCTCTTAGCTCCATAAGTACCTAAAAACATCCATGATGCAAAGAAAATGCAAACTACATCCTAAATGCAACCTAAGTTTAAAAGGAGAAGAGAATGGGACAAAAGATAAGGAAAACATGCAATAGAAAACCAAAATATGCACTAAATGCAAGCCTAAATGGTATAAATACAAGAGATATCAACACCCCCACACTTGCCTTTTGCTTGTCCTCAAGCAAATAAGAACAAATGAGAGAGTGAGGTTTGAAGGTGGGCATTCAAATCTAAAAATGCAAAGGTAAAGAGATGGTATTGATAACAAGCTTTTATGGTCTATAGGAGTAATGCAAGCAGGAGGTTATCAAAACTCAAGCATCACACAGTCGTAGTATAGTGCAAGAGGAATCAATCCAATCTAGGAGCTAGAAAGTGCAATGAGAATGCAAGGATTATGCAAAGCTAAGCAAATGGTGAACGGTTTTGTAAAAATCCTAAAAACTAAATGCAACAGTCAAATGCAAAGCAAAACTATTTTAAAAATACTAGAAACGAGTGAACTATCACGAGAAACAAACATAATGATCAAAATGCAAAGTTATGAATTATTAAAAATCGACTAGTGGATCGACCACTTGATCGACCACTAGATCGAGCACCAACGATCGATCTCGTCTAAAAGTTCAACAGAAATGAATCTAATGACCAGGATGCGAACATATAGCAAGCGAATGATTAACAGAGATGAGAAAATACTAAGAAAAAGGGTCCAGGGTTGAGATTCATGTTCAAGGGTTTCAAAGGTTCAAGCTTGGTTTGAAAACTTTAGATCTACTCAGTTTGTGAGATTCTCTAGGCCTTGAAAACAAAACGAGATCCATCCATGGCGTGTGGTATGGATCACTCCTTTATTCTCTCCTCCAGACTCATGGCGTTTGGCGGAAAAAGAGATTGAAGGGTATAAAGCTTAGATTTCAAACACACGGCCTAACTAGTCCCCTAAACTACCATGGCGTTTGGGAAAGGTAGACTAGCCTCTAGGATTCGATTGTCCAGGACCTCTGGATCCTGTCAAGGTAAGAGGCCCTTTGGATCATAGAGATCTTGTCGTGAGACTCACTAAGCCTTAAGCACTTGAAATCCTAGAAGAGAAGGCAATGAAGAACAAGAAAACACCAAGCTTTTAAAACCCTTTTCAACCCCTTTGAATCCTCTCAACCCCAGAACCTGATAAGACTACTCGCTACACATAAAGTAAACCCAACAAAGCATAGAAGATTATCTAGTAAACATGAAAAACGATTGCTTTAACTTAAACGATTTAATATTCAAGAACAAAGCAAGAAAAACTCAAAGTTTAACAATGGCGGAGATAATCGCCTAAGCAAAAAGATAACAGGAAAAAGACAGAATGAAGGTGGAAAAAGCAATCGCCGTTTTTAGCCAAAATTGGCTAAGGGCGTAAACTGCCCCCTCGCTAGCATCCAAGAACAGGCTGGATGGATAAGGTAAGTTTGGGATCGGGCGGGAGCCTCGATCTTCGGCTGGGATCGGGTGACTTTGGTCGATCTCTGAGTCGATCTTGTGCTGATAGGGTTGGAAAGTCGATCCGGTACTCGATCTGCATGGCGTCATTTACGTCCGTACTTCAGATCGATCTCACGTCTCGATCTTGGTCTCGATCCATTTCCTTGCATCGACTCGGCTACTCGATCTTCTGGTCGATCTCATCTAGATCGACCTGCCATGCTCGATCCGCTTCTCGATCTCTGATCCTTAGCAAGCGTTCCTGAATTCTCCAAGTGTCCACAAACCTCCTCACGAGCCTTAGCACGTCCATGAATCCTCCAAAGCTCCAAAGTAGCTGAAAACAACCTAAATGCAATGCAAAATGCAAGAAACATGCAAATGCTGGTGCAAAAGTACTCTAGGACCTAAAGTGATGCAAACTAGCCTAAAGTGCAAGGTAATGCATGAGAAACTAACTTATATGCATGCAAAATACATGAAATATGCAGTAATATCAACTCCTCCAAACTTATCTTTTGCTTGCCCTCAAGCAAACAAAATCTAAGAAGGGAGAGATGTTTTAAAACAAACGGGGGTTTAAGCTTCTTACAAAGGTGTCTTCAAATGAATCAATCTCAACGTCCTAGTTACTAGTTCTAAGATGCAATGCTCACACTCATACTCCAAAGAAGTTATCCATACTCATCACACAATGAATTTCAAATCATGACTCTCCTATTCCAAACAATCAAAGAAACTCATCCTTTAACATTCATTAACGATCAAACCATGAATCAAACTTATGCACTTTAAAGCAGAACACATATGGCTAAGGGTGTAGGTTATGAGCATAGAATGATCTCATTTTAAAAAGGGTTATACAATGCAAAGGGTTTCTCTCACGAATGGTATGAACTTTATGCATAATGCTAAAGGTAAAGGCAATTGATGCATACATGATTAGATTTTCATCTACCCTTATATGCTAACAATGATCCTAGACCCCTCTCATTTTCTTTTCTTTTTAGCTCACCCACCCTCCTAGAGACTACACTTATTAAGCTCAAACCCAAATAAAAACAGAAAACATTCTTACTCTTTTAGGCTAGTGAAAAAGGCTGAAAATATTTTAGCTCTTTATTTTTTTCTTAGTGATAGCTCTCTTATTCTTTTCTTTCCCTTCTTTTTTTCTTCTCTTTTTATTTGGCACTTAGGCTCTTTTTTCTTTTCTTTTTATTTTACTTGAAAGAGCTATCTTCTGAAATACTTAGAGCATTATACATTTTGAAAACAAAGCCTTTCACTTAAAACCTTTTATTCACTTCAATTACCAAACCCTTTTGAAACCGTAAGCATATAAACAAGAAGGCAATCCCATCAAACCCTCAAACTTATCCTAAGCCTACAACTAGCTTCAAAATGCAATGCTAGCAATCATATGAGAACCTAATCATGTCGCCTAAACGTAACACATTATGCTAAGTTCAAACCAAAAAGAGGCCTCACAATGATGTCACACAAGAAAGCTTGGCTTGAAAGAAAGGTAAGGGTGATGGTGGGCGTTCTACTTAGGCTCACAAAGAGTGGTAAAAGGAGGAAGAGAGCCTAAATATGTATAAGATCCATGTGTTCATTTTCAAATGCATAAGAATGATATTTAAAAATCCAGGTTAGGGTTCTCACTTATTAGGACAAGTTTCAAATCATGAATGTTCAATTCAAGTCACGAAAATCAAAGCAAGTGATCCAAGCATGGTAAGGACTTGCTTTCAAAGCGTGAGCAAAGCATCAAACAACTACTAACTAGGGCATTGAAACAATCCATGAGCTTAAAACACCTTTTTAAGAAATCTTTAACCCCTTATGCAAATGTAAACAACCTAGATGCTTAAAAATTCTAGACTCAATCCTAAAATGTTTAACAAATTGAATGCAACTACATGAATATTTTTGAAAATTTTTAAAACATTTTACCAATTTTTTCTTTTCTTTTCTATGCCTTAGATGCAATGAAGACTCAAGGGATGCAAAGGGAAAATAAGAGCAAAATAAACATGTCAAACCACACACATACTCCCCCAAACTTGAATGACACTGTCTCGGTGGCAAACAAATTCAAAGGAGCTCAAAAACACAAAGCAAAAACAGAAGAAGAATGCGTGGTATGTACAATGGAAGGTTGTTGTTACCTCGGATCTAGTCTCGGCTGGAACTTGAGGATGTCCCATACGAGCTAGATACTATGGCTTTGCCTTTGGAGGCTGGTTCTTGAAGAGAGAGATGCACCGGCTGGATGTTGCTTGCTTGGGTCTCACTGATGACAACTTCTCCGGTTGAAAGCCTCCTCTTCTCGGGCTGTTGGACCTCCTCACTTGCAGCCTGCTTTGGTGAACCTCCTTGAAGTGCCTTGACTTTCTTGGCAAGCTTCTTTAGCACCTTGCTCTGCCATTTGTTGATTTTCTTTTGCATCTCCACAATAGAAGCAAGGAACTTCTCCGTCTTAGTCCGTGGCTCAAAATCAAGCTTAGGGAGGACAAAGGCTTCGGGCATCTCATCATCCGTGGCTGGAGACTCCGATCTTGGCCGAGCAGATTGGCGTATGGTGGCTGTGACTCCTAGAGGAGCCATACACTCCTCTACGCTTGGGAGAAACTCGATGTTCCCAACTCCCAACAGTCCGGTTTCGCGCCTGTTTGGCAAGATACACACCCTCTTCTCATTCTCCGTGACAATGAACAGATATGCAAAGAAACCCTCAACTGGCGTGCGTCCCAAGCTATCCGTGTTCCTTAGGTATGTCTCATCCATGAAAGCTCTATCCGGAACAGGAGTGAAGTCTTGAAGCGGTACACCAGCTTGC
Organism: Thlaspi arvense; assembly: GCA_911865555.2. Taxonomy (NCBI): domain Eukaryota; kingdom Viridiplantae; phylum Streptophyta; class Magnoliopsida; order Brassicales; family Brassicaceae; genus Thlaspi; species Thlaspi arvense. The sequence continues at coordinate 35,103,383 of OU466861.1, read as the reverse complement.
ACGAACAAGGGAGTGAGGAAGCCGCCAATATGCGATGAGCTTGCCTTGCATCTCAAGGCATACGCCTTGTATTTCACCAATGAAGCAGCCAGAATGCATCCGTAGTTCACGTCATCGCTGAGCTGGTCTTTCAACGCCTCATCATTCTCATCTGGGTCACACACGAGATGCGTGATGCCTTGGAACAAGAAGCAAAGCTCTGTCCTGGTGACCGTAGGGGCTATTGACCGTCCGCTGAAGGTGTTGGCAATCAGTTTCAATGTGTAACGCAGCACCGGGCTCCTTACTCTCTTGATCTTTGCAGTATTCGCCTTGTAGTCATCGTCGGCTATGATGTCCCACAGCTTGTTTGCTTGAGTGAAGGAGGGAAAGTCAACCTTTGTGGCAGCAGCAGCGAGGCCATAAGCTTGGCAAAGCTCGGGGATTGAGATGCTGAAGGCTTGACGTTTGATTTTGAACGAGAGGCGGCCTTGTAAAGGAGTTGGGACGTTCGGATTCGTGTACGCAAACTCCAAGGTAGCAAGGAAGTCAATTGTCACTTCGGGATAGGTCGGGCAATCCATCCGTGACAAACACCTCAGCCCTATCTTCTGGAGGAGTTGATCAAAGTCTCCTAAAATCCCCATCTTAGCCAGCAATTCTCTGTCCGCGAACTTAGTTGGCTCGAACCGAAGCCTTTCCAACCGCTTCTTGTCTAGTTTCTCATCTTTACTCCATCAAACCCTCTCCTGAACAGCCACTTCTTGATTTTCTCCCTCTTGTGCTGTCTCCTCTCTTGTTCTTTTGGGGGCCATAGTGCCTGAAACAAGTTTCTCAAGCAAGAGAATAAGCAAATCGGCGATTGTAGAGAGAAAGAGAGAAACAAGAAAGAAAACGTATAACTAATACCCTAGAATTTTAGGGGATATATAAAAACTATAGCAATATAATAGAGAATCATATATAGAGATATACTGAAATCCAGAATTTTTACTATCATCAAGCTAGTTTTTAAAAATTCAAACCGCCCTAGCATCTAAAACAATAAAAGCGAATAAAAAAGGATTTTCTTGAAGATTTTCTTGAAGATTCGAAAATACCTTTGCAAAGATTGTAAAAAGATGCTGTTAGCCTTTAGAAAACAAAGAACTCACACTCTCTTTTGCTTAAGAGTTCGTGAAAACAAAAATGAGAGAGTGTGAGAATAGTTGAAAATATATAAAGGCTAACAAAACACAAAACCATGGGTAAAAGAAGTGGTTTCTGAAAAAAGCTGTGGTCAAGGCACATCTTTCATGGTCAAAGATGCTTGCCTTGACCACTTTTTGAATTTAAAAATTGGAGGGAAAGTGGGAAAGGGAGAAGAGAAAATGTTACCTCGGCACGAGATCGAGTCTATTTGGTCGATCTAGGACTCGATCTCATGCCCATAATGGCTTGGATCGAGAGGGTTGCTCGATTTGGGACTCGATTCGAATTGAATCGAGTCTTGGATTGATAGCACCTCTCGTTCCTTGAGTTTTTAGCACAACAGCTAAGTCCTCATGATCGAGCCACGTTCTCGATTCAGGGGTCGATTTAAGCTTGGATCAAGTGGCAGATCGTATGACTCAGTCGATCCACCTCTCGTTTGCTTTTCAGGCTAAACGTATAGGGTGTTCGTCCTCTCGTGATCGACTGTGTCACACGATCTGTCTACTCGATCTCGTATATATCGACTGAATCCTCTCGATTCACTAGCTCAATCTAGCAAAGATCGAGCCAGGATGAGTCGATCTAGCACTCGATCTCTAGCCTATATTCGCCCCTTCTTACTCCTTTCAGATCTAAGATTATGCTCTGCCATCCCTCATACCTGTTCCTACACACTCATAAGATAAAAATATAAAACTGAAAGAGAAATAAAGCAAAAATATATACAAGATAGTCATGGGAATGCCTCCCAAGTGCGCTTTCTTTAACGTCTTTAGCTAGACTTTACTTGGTTTAGGCAGATGGTGGGTCTTGGAAAAGCATTGAGGTGCTCTGCTTGTCAAATGCACTCGCCATGTATGGCTTAACTCTGTGTCTGTTCACTGTGAATGCATTCCCATTCTTGCCGACCAAAGTGACAGCTCCGTAGGGCAATACCTCCTTGATTTCATATGGCCCACTCCATCGTGACTTCAGCTTCCCTGGAAAGAGCTTGAGCCTTGAGTTGTAAAGCAGCACCAAACTCCCTTCCTTAAGCTCCTTGGGTACCAACTTCTTTTCATGAGCAGCCTTGGTGCGCTCCTTGTAGATCTTAGCGCTTTCCTAAGCATCCAGCCTTAGCTCATCAAGTTCGTGAAGCTGGAACAAGTGCTCCTCCTGAGCCGTCTTTAGATCAAAATTCATCCGCTTTACAGCCCACAATGCTCTATGTTCCTGCTCAACGGGGAGGTGACATCCTTTGCCGTAGAGAAGAGTGGAAGGAGTAGTACCAATGGGTGTTTTGAAAGCAGTCCGGTAAGCCCACAAAGCGTCGTCTAACTTCACTGCCCAATCCTTCCGAGTTGTCCCAAGTATCGCCTTGATCTGCCGGTTAGAGACCTCCACTTGGCCACTCGTTTGAGGATGGTAAGGTGTTGCTACCTTGTGCTTCACGCCATACTTCCTTAGAAGGTTTTCAAACAACTTGTTGATGAAATAGCTTCCTCCGTCGCTTATCACCATCTTGGGTACTCCAAACCTCGGGAATATGATGCCCTTAAAGAGCTTGATCACCACCTTAGAGTCGTTTGTAGGGGAAGCAATGGCCTCAACCCATTTAGAAACGTAGTCAACAGCCACCAAAATGAATTTGTTGCCATAGGAAGAAGGGAAAGGCCCCATGAAGTCTATGCCCCATGCGTCAAACACGTCTACCTCAAAGATGGGAACTTGAGGCATCTCATTCCTCTTAGTAATATTCCCTGCTCGTTGACAAGCTTCGCAACTCTTCACAAACTCATGGGTGTCTTTGAAGATGGACGGCCACCAGAAACTGGCTTGCAAGACTTTAGTGGCAGTTTTGAATGAAGCAAAGTGGCCGCCTTACGATGAGCCATGGCAGTGAAAGATGTCTCTTGCTTCCTCTTTTGTCACACATCTCCTGTATACGCTGTCAACACCTCTCTTGTATAAATAGGGTTCATCCCAGAAGTAGTGGCTTACGTCCCTCATGAACTTCGTCCTGTGATGGTTGTCAAGATGTGAAGGCTCTTCCCCACATGCCAAGTAGTTCACAATGTCAGCGTACCAAGGAAGATCCTCCTCTTTGAAGCTCAGAACCTCCTCAAACTGCCCTTCTAGCTTTCCACAAACAGCCGTAGTGATCGCCATGAGTTATTCCTCGGGAAGCGAATCATCTAAGGGTAGAGACTCGTTGATTCTCAATCGAGAGAGGTGGTCAGCAACACCGTTCTCTATCCCTTTCTTGTCCTTGATCTCCATGTCAAACTCCTGAAGAAGAAGTATCCATCTCAAGAGTCTTGGCTTAGTATCTTTCTTGGAGTAGATGTATCTAAGCGTCGCGTGATCTGTGTAGACAACAACCTTGGCTCCCACTAGATAAGCTCTGAACTTCTCAAAGGTAAACACTACTGCCAATAGCTCCTTCTCCGTGGTAGTGTATCTTGTTTGCGTGTCATCCAAGGTTCTTGAAGCATAGTAAATCACGTGCAGCAGCTTGTCTTTTCTCTGCCCTAGAACAGCTCCCACATCATAGTCACTAGCATCACACATGATCTCAAACGGCACTAGCATCACACATGATCTCAAACGGTAGACTCCAGTCTGGTGCTTGAACTATTGGTGCCGTGACAAGAGCTTCCTTAATGGTCTTGAAAGCTTGCAAGCACTCCTCATCAAAGACAAAGTCGGCTTCCTTGCACAACAGCCGTGTGAGAGGGCGTGCAATCTTGGAAAAATCTTTGATGAAGCGCCTGTAGAAGCCAGCGTGCCCCAAGAAACTCCTGATCCCTTTGACATTAACCGGCGGCTCAAGACTCATCATGACCTCAACCTTAGCCTTATCAACCTCAATGCCCTTCTCTGATATCTTATGACCGAGCACGATCCCTTCCTTCACCATGAAGTGACATTTTTCCCAATTAAGCACCAAGTTTGTCTCCTCACAACGCTTTAGTATCTTGCAAAGATTAAACAAACATGCAGAAAAGGACGCACCATAGACAGAGAAGTCATCCATAAAAACTTCTACCATTTCTTCTATTAGATCGGAGAAAATCGACATCATACACCGCTGAAACGTAGCCGGTGCATTACACAACCCGAATGGCATCCTTCGATACGCGAAGGTGCCATAAGGGCATGTAAAGGTCGTCTTCTCCTGATAATTTGGATGGATTGGTATTTGAAAGAATCCACTATATCCATCAAGAAAGCAATAGTAGGGATGATTAGCAACTCTTTCAAGCATTTGATCAATAAAAGGGAAGGGAAAATGATCCTTTCTAGTAGCAAGATTAAGCTTCCTATAGTCAATACACATACGGTGTCTTGTAATAGTCCTAGTAGGTATAAGCTCATCTTTATCATTCTTAATGACTGTGTCCCTCCCTTCTTAGGCACCACGTGTACGGGAGAAACCCACGTGCTTCTAATAGCTTAAGAATCTCCTTCTTAAAAACCTCTTTCAAATTAGGATTCAAACGCCTTTGATGTTATATAGAAGAGGCGTTCTCATTATCCAAGTGAATCCTATGAGTGCAAAGCATTGGTGAAAGGCCCTTGATGTCACTTAGAGAGTACCCAATGGCCTTCCTATACTTTCTCAGCTCAGTTAGGAGCGAGTGCAACTCATCATCACTTAAGTTTTCATTCAGAATCACAGGATAGGTTTCGTTAAGCCCTAAGAAAGCATACCTTAGCCCTTTTGGGAGCTCCTTAAGGTCAACCTTTGGGGCTAGCAGCTCGCTCCAGTCATCCTCGTGGCTGTTGTTGTTGTTTTCCTCCTTGGAACCCTCCTTAGAACCCAAGACATAACCCTTAAGGCTGCTTTCTTGAACCGTTGTCCCCTTTGAGATCGAGTCATCTAGTCGATCTTGCTCTCGATGTCGTCTAGATCGAGCAATTTCACTCGATTCGCTCACTCGATTTAACGTGGATTGAGTGAGAGATCGAGATGCTGAGTCGTTCTCCAGAATGGACCCTGAACTGATCGGAAGGCATCTCTCGATCTCGGACTCGATTGATTGCCTGGATCGTTCACCCTTCTCGATATGACTGTCGATTATTGCACTGGATCGAGTTGTGTTCTTGATTGTCTTGTCGATTTGACCCCTGGATCGAGTGATAGCATCGATCTTCGGAGTCGATTTCTAGGCAAGCGCCTTCATCTTCTAGCACAACTTTCCTTGAATCAAGTAGATTAACGTACTCCTGAGTCCTCTGATCCCCGAAACCGAACTCCTCTGGCTTCTTAGTCAATGCCAGCTTCAAATGATCCTCCTGAGCCAACTCTTCTAGCAACTCATCCGCCAAAGCGTCCAACGTCTCAATGTAGAAAGCTTGTCCTTCTATTGTAGGCTTTTTCAAAACCTCATTGATGTCAAATTCCAGCCTTATATCTTTACCCAAGTGCAGAGCTATCTTCCCATTCTTAACGTCGATGATGGCTCCAGCGGTGGCTAAGAACGGTCTACCAAGAATGAGCGGATCCTTAGGTTCTTCATCCATTTCCAACACAACAAAGTCCGTAGGCATGTTTACACCGCTGATTCTCACTGGCAAGTCCTCAAGTAGACCCATGGGTAACCTCACGCGTCTGTCAGCTAGCACCAAGAAGATTCTACAATCTTTGAATCTCGTGAATCCCAACTTCTTTGCTATAGAATGAGGCATCAAATTTATACTAGCTCCCAAATCGCAAAGACAACTCTTGAACTCCAATGGACCTAATGTGCAAGGTATAGTGAAGCTTCCAGGATCTCCCAACTTCTTGGGAACTATCTCCTTGTGTATTACGGCGCTACATTCTTCACTAAGTACTGGCACTTCCTTGCTTTCCTTATTCTTCTTTGCAAGCGTTTCTTTGAAAAATTCTGCACATTTAGGCATCATGGCAAGGCACTCTACGAGAGGTAGCTTGATCTCTACGTCTTTTAGATGCTTCTCAAACAAAATTTTGTGCTTCTCTAGAAGTTGCATCTTGAAGCGGCCAGGAAAAGGTAGCTTGGGTACATACGGTGGAGGCACATAAGCGTCTTTCTCCTTAGCAGCTTCCTCCACTTTCTTCTCTACAGCAACCTCCTTACCCTTTCTTGGTCTCTTAATCCAAACATTGTGGAAGTTGATCTCATCATCAGCTGAAAGCTTACCCTCCTCCTCTTGAATCACAACGTCCTCATTATTCTTAGGAGTAACCGTAGGTGCAAGCTCTTTCCCACTCCTTAGTGTAATGGCGTTGACGTGTTCCTTGGGATTCTGCTCACATTTGCCCGATAAGCTATTCTGACCACTTGTACTCGTCTTTCCTTTCTCTAGCTGCTTGATCTTGTTATTCAAGTTTGTAATCTGAGTAGAGAAGTCAGTGAGGGAGGAGTCTAAGTGAGTGTTCATCTCGGCAAACTTCTGGTTTGTAGAGGCTTGACCTTGAATCAATTGTTGAAACATGGCTTGTACATGATCAACTTGTTGTTACTGCATCGGTTGTTGAGGAGCAAAGCCCGGAGGGTACATTGGTGTAAAACCCTTGTTTCCTTGCTGTGGTCCTTGGAAGTTGCCTTGCCCTTGCCCTTGGAAACCACCACTCGGCTGAAAACCTTTGTTGTAGGGAACAAATGGTTTTGCTTGCTGAGCAGGGTACACTTGATCTTTAGGGTTTGTGTGGGCTGGATTTCACACAATAGAATTTGTCTATGTAAAAACAAAAGAGGACGTAAAGATTCTAAGATAAAACAGGAGAGAGCAAAGATCCAAAGATGGTGATTTTATTGGTGCTTTTTTGATAAGCTTTTGGTACAAGTGTATTGCTAAGTCTTTTGCTAGGTCCAAAAGATCCCCTTTTGCTAATGAGTTAAACTCTCTAATTATACGACTCCTAGTCGTAATCTAAACGAAGATCTCTGAGTATATTTGTGTAGACAATCCTTCCCTATGCCCTTCGCGGCGCCCCCTTCCTCAAGGCTTCGTCTTCTAGGGTAAACACCGTTTCGTACTTCTTCGTGGATTTAGGCTTGGCCCACTTGCACATTGCTTCGCCTTGGGTCTGACTTAGGGCTTCGCCTTATTGCTTCGTGGGCCTTCACCTTCGAGCTTGATTTGAAGTTTTCTCGCCAATGCATGATTTGGGCGAGGTGATTGGCTTCGCCCGGGTTTTGCACGGTTCACCTCGCCCACGGTTTGGGCGAGGTGATTGGCTTCGCCTGAGTTTTGCACGGTTCACCTCACCCGTGCACGGTTTGGGCGAGGTGATTGGCTTCGCCCGGGTTTTGCACGGTTCACCTCGCCCGTGCACGGTTTGGGCGAGGTGATTGGCTTCGCCCGGGTTTTGCACGGTTCACCTCGCCCGTGCACAGTTTGGGCGAGGTGATTGGCTTCGCCCGGGTTTTGCACGGTTCACCTCGCCCGTGCACGGTTTGGGCGAGATGATTGGCTTCGCCCGGGTTTTACACGGTTCACCTCGCCCGTACACGGTTTGAGCGAGGTGATTGGCTTCACCCGGGTTTTGCACGGTTCACCTCGCCCGTGCACGGTTTGGGCGAGGTGATTGGCTTCGCCCGTGCAAAGTCTGGGCATCGTCAAGAATCACTTCTATACTTAGCCATTTTCTCGTTGATCTCGCTAGGGTGGAAGCCGACCCCAACAGTTAGCTCCCCAGCTCGTTAGACTCAAGATGAGGGTGACGAGGTGCTACGAGAGGTGAGATCAATGGTCAAGAGTTTTTGCTTCGCCAGGATGAGATGCTTCGTTTTGGCAGGACGAGGTGAAAATGCCTCCACTTCCCCTCGTCGGGACGAAGCGAAACTGCCTTACTTTTCCTCGCCGGAGCGAGGTAAAAATGCTCTGCTTCTCCTCGCTAGGGCGAGGTGAATGTGCCATGCTTCACCTCGCCGGAGTGAGATGAAAGTGCTCCGCTTCTCCTCGCCAGGGCGAGGTGGCTATGCCTTGCTTCTCCTTGCGATGGCGAGGTGGCTATGCCTTGCTTCTCCTCGTGATCTGAGTTGGATATTCAACTGGCGAAGCGAGGCAAATCCCTGCGCGAGCGAGGAGTCTGCTTCGTCGTGGCGAGGTGCTTTGTTCAGCTGGTGCGAAGTGTCTTTCTTCGCCAAGTTACATCTTGCTTCGCCATTGCTCAGCCTGGGCATAACGTTTCGCTCGAAGTTGACGAGGTGATTACCCACTTTGAGCAAGGTGGAGAAAACTTCCTCCTTGACGAAGCGGTATGATTTTTTTTTACGCTGGCGAGGTGAAACGACCCGCTACGTAGGCGAGATGAAATGACTCGTTGGTCCATAAGTTTGGCTTCGCCCCTGCCTTGCCGAAGCGTTGAGTTTAGCCTCGCTATTTCTTTATACTTAGAATTTTTCAGAACATCTTCTTCTGGATTTGTTAATGGGCCTTGATTTCTGATCTCTTTGGGCCTAAAAAGCCTGTTTAGAAATCAATCCTCCTTGGGGACTGTAACCGTTTCGCGTACTCCCGAGGCGAGGTGTTGAAGTGGCTATAAGTAGCAAGGTCTCTCCTCATTTTTTTTCATTACCTTCAATCTTCAAAAAATTTCAAAGGTTTGTTTTCTCTCTTCTCTCTCTATCTCTTTTTTTATGTTAGAGTTCCGATTAGGGTTTTTCTTTTCTTGGCCGTTCCGGCGCCGTTCGCCTTAAATACTCCGGTCCGTCTTTGATCTCTCTCCAAAAACCTCCATGGCATCTTCTCCCTCTTCTGGGTCCGAGGCGAATCCTTTGACTGCTGGATCCAACCAAGGCGACGCACGCTCCAGAGCTTCAATGTCTAGACGGGGTGAGTCGAGTCGTCGGGACGAAGTCGGTGTGCCGTCTTGACGAGGCGAGGTGAGATCTCGCAGCGGTGTGAATTTTTGGAGCAAAGCCGTCGGGTCGTCCTGCCGAGGCGAGGCAGGATCTCGTGGCGAGGCGAATGTATCATCTCGCCGAGGTGAGGAATCCTGTGGCGGGGCGAGCGTATCACCTTGCCGAGGTGAGGACTCTCATGGCGAGGCGAGTGTATCATCTTGCCGAGGTGAGGCGGGATCTCGGGGCAAGGCGTGTGTATTATCTCGCAGAGGCGAGGAGAGTCATTGCGGCGAGGTCGATTCAAGCCTTGATGGCTCAGTTAATTCTTTGAGTAGTGGACCGAACGAAGCAGGTTTCGGGGGAGACGCTCCGGTCATCGAGGGTGAGAATCCCCATACCACAGTCAATCATCTTTCTCAAGCAGTTGACGCGATAGAGACAAAACCCGAGGAAAAGGACTTGAACTGGGACCCAGCCGTGGCGAGGAGAGAGCTTGCAGAGATGGTGAAACTTCAGAAGGAGCAACAGCCAAAAAAGAAGAGGGCAAAGAAGAAAGTTGCTGATCCGCCAGGGTCTACGCTCTCGACTATTGAGAGTTTAAGAGATCTGAGGGCTCGCTTCAATATCAGCGAGGAGGTTGAGTTCCTGCTACCCACTTCAGCAGAGCGAGCAGACCATCCGCCTTCCGGGTACTTTACAGTTTATGAGAGTTTCTTCTACCTTTGCCTTCTTTGGTTTCCCATCCCGGAAGTTATCTCTCAGTATTAATGGAAATACAAGCTTGCCTTAGCCCAAATTACACCTCGAGGCCTTCGCCATCTTATTGGTCTTGTCGTTCTCAGGTACGAGTGCAAGGTTGAGCTTACTGTTGGTCATCTTCTTAGCTTGTTGGATATTCGTAGGAATCCAAAATTCGAGACGTACTGCATTGGTAACAAAAGGGATTGGCGGATTATCCACGGATTTCCTAGTAGTGACAGAGACTGGAAGAGCCGTTTCTTCTTTGTTTTGATAAACGATGCCTCCGTGCCAGCGGCATGGCTTGACAAGGCCAAGACAGACTGGGGGCGAATCGGTAGCGGATCGTTGCCAAACTTAGGAATTTTATACCTGAGTCGATGTGAGTATTGTTGCTAACGTTTATTTTTTTTTTGTTGCAGACCGTCAGATCGTGCTAAGGATTCCTGAAGGTTTTCTCGACTCGGTCAAGCTTTTTTGCCAGAGGAGGACTTATTGGACGAGGAGTTTCACGTTGCAAAGGGTTGAACGTGCTCGAGCTTTCAACGTCGGGATCAATATAGATTACTCCGAATCTTCTCATTCATCCGACGTCGTTCCAATTTACAAGCTGGCGGCCAAAATGACTCTTCGCGATAAAACGGCGATGGAAGCCAAGAGGCGAGCGGGAGAAAAGGAGAAAGAACCAGTTAGGTCGAAGGAGGCGAGCCCTAGAGTTTCGGGCGAGGAAAACGCGAGCTCCACGATTCTGGGCGAGGTGAACACTGGTTCGAAATTCTCAAGTGAGGCAAGGCCAAAGGCAGCTAGAGTTTCTTCTGAGATCGTCGCGGGTTTGAAGTCTTCTCTGCGACCTGAGGGATCGTCTTTGTCTTGTCATGTGGAGAAATCAAAGGTGACTCCTCGAGCCGATGGAGGTGAAGCGGACAAAAGGGGTTTGAAGTGCGTCGCGTTAAGGGAATATAAGGCGAGCGATGCAGCTGTTTCGAAGAAGAAGGCGAAGAAAGATCCTCTCGTTCCTGCGTCTGTTCCCGACGCAAATCTTGCCACAGCCGCTTCGGATGCGCCTGCCGATGAGGCCGCGATGTCCGTGAGGCTCTTCTCCAAGATCACTCGTCCAGGAGATCGTCTTCCCGCGCCGGATACTCTTGCTTTGAGCAAGAAATACGCCAAGATGGCACTCAGAGGAGTCAAGGTAATTGTCTTTTATCTCCGCTACTCTTTGATAACTACTTTCTTTGCAAGGGTGAGGATGCAATGAGGCTATCAAACTCAAATGCAACACTTAGGTTGTAGTACAGTATGCAAGTGAGAGTCAATCCATTTCTAGGATCTAGAAAGAACAAAGAGAGTGCAAGAGCAGTGTAAAGCTAAGCAAATAACAGGCGGTTTTTTGTAAAAATCCTAAAAACTATATGCAGCAACCAAATGAAATGCAAATCTATTTTAAAAATACCAGGAATGATTAAACTACCACGGAGAACAAACAGAATAATTAAAATGCAAGGCTATGATTTAACAAAAATCGACTAGTGGATCGACCACAGGATCGACCACTAGATCGAGCAGTTTGGATCGATCTCGTCTAAAAATGCAAGCATGAAGAACCTAATGACCAGGATGCAGTGAATATCAAGCGAATGACTAACGAAGATGTAAGAATGCTAGGAAAGAAGGGTCTAGGGTTGAGATTCATGGTCCGGGGTTTCAAGGGTCCAAGTTGGGGTTGAAAACTTTAAAACGACTCACTTTGTGAGATTTCCTAAGCCTTGAAAACGAAAACAAGATCCATCTGTGGCTTTCGGTATGGATCACTCCTTCATCCTATCCTCCAAACCCATGGCTTCTGGTGGAAAGAGAGGTTGAAGGGCAATGAACTCAGATTTCAAACACACGGCCTAACTAGTCCCCTAAACTTCCATGGCTTTTGGGAAAGGGTAACTAGTCTTTAGGATGTGATTTTCAGAGATCTCGGGATCCTGTCAAGGTAAGAGGCCTCTCTGATCATAAAGATCTTGGCGTGAGAGTCTTTAAGCCTTAGGGACTCAACATCCTAGAAGAGAAAGCCATTAAGAACAAGAAAACTAGCAACTTGAAAACCCCTTAGACCCCGTGAATCCTCTCAACCCCGAGACCCAAAGGAAACTACTAGCTACACATGAGAATAACCGAAATAAACATGAAAGATGAAGCGATGGACATGAAAACGATTACTTAAAGCTTAAACGATTCGAAAATATTCAAGAACAAAGCTCAATGTCTAACAATGGCGGATCGTCTCCAAAACCAGAGAGAAAAGCATAAAAAGATAAGAATGAAAAAGTTTGTGTGGAAAAAGACATCGCCGCCTTCCCAAAATGGCGAAAACAGCTCGATGGTCCCCCCCTCACCAGCGGCCAAAAGCGGTTGAAAGGACAGAGATCGACTTCGGGATCGAGCGGCTCTCTCGATCTCTTTCGGACATCGTGTCTTCAACTCGATCTGGGTCTCGATCATCTTCGGCGGATCGAATGTTGCATCCGATCTTGGTATCGATCTTCGGTTGGATCGAGCGGTGGACTCGATCCGGCTCTCGCTCTGCATGGCGTCATTTACGTCCGTACCATTTGATCGATTGCTCTACTCGATCTTCGTCTCGATCATTTTCCCTGGATCGCCTGGTCTTCTCGATCTTCTGGTCGATCTCATCTAGATCGACCTGCCATGCTCGATCTGCTCCCCGATCTCTGTTCCTTAGTAAACATCCGACCTTCCACGAACCGCCACAATAGCTTCAGCACGTCCACGAACCTCCACGACTCCAAAGTAGCCGGAAACAACCTGAATATGATGCAAAATGCAAGGAACATTCGTATGCTGGTGCGAGAACGCTCTAGGACCCTAAGTGATGCAATCTAGTCTAAAGTGTGATGTAAATGCATGAAAAGCTAACTGATATGTATGCAAAATGCATGCAATATGTAGTTACATCAACTCCCCCAAACTTACTTCTTGCTTGCCCTCAAGCAACAGAAAATAAGAAAGGAAGAGAGGTTTAAAAAACGAACGGGGGTTTAAGCTTCTTGCAAAGGTGCCTTTCAAATGAATCAATCTCAATGTCCTAGTTATTAGTTCTAAAATGCAATGCGCACACTCCTACTCCAAAGAACTTAGCCATACTCATCACACAAAGAAATTCAGATCATGACTCTCCTATTCCTAACAATCAAAGAAACTCATCCTTTAACATTCATTAACACCTGAACCATGAATCAAACTTATGCACTTTAAAGCTGAACACATTTGGTTAAGGGCGCAGGCTATGAGCATATAATGATCTCATTTGAAAAGGGTTTTCAATTTAAACAAGGGTTTTTCTCAAAAATGGCAAGAACTTTATGCATAATGCTAAAGGTGAAGGCAATTGATGCATACATGATCAGATTCTCATCTACCCATGTAAACTAGCAATGATCCTAAACCCTTCTCATTTATTAACTTTTATCCTCACTCACCACTTAGAATCTACCATTTTCTCAAAGAAAAAGCTTAGCATTCCCCAATTCAAAACAGAAAACATTTTTTTTACTCTTTTAGACTAGTGAAAAGGTTGAAAATAATTTGCTCTTTACATACTTCTTATTGGTAGCTCTCTTGTTTATTTATAATTATTATTTTTTTTCTTTTTCTTTTATTCTCGTACTTAGGCTCTTTTCTTTTCTTTTTTTTTTCATTTTGAGAGAGCTACCTTCTGAAATTATTAGAGCATACAAATTTTTAAACACAAACCTTTCACTTAAAACCTTTTTCTTTCTTTCAAATGCCAAACTCATTTGAAACCGAGAACATATAAACATGAAGACAACCCCAATGATCCCCCAAACTTATTCTAAGCATATATCTAGCTTCAAAATTCAAAGCTAGCAATCACATGAGAACCCAATCATGTCGCCTAAACCTAACACTTTATGCTAAGTTCAAAACCGAAAAAGAAGGCCTCACAATGATGTCACACAAGAAAAATTTAGCTTCAAAGAAGGGTAAGGGTCAAGGTGGGAGTTCTACTTAGGCTCACAAAGAGTGGTAAAAGGAAGAAAAGAGCCTAAATATTTTAAAATCCATGTGTTCATTTTCAAATGCATAAGGATGAAAATTGAAATTTCAGATTAAGGTTTTCACTTATTAGGACAAGCTTCAAATCATAAGAGTTCAGTTCAAGTCACGAAAATCATAGTAAGTGATCCAAGGATGGTAAGAACTTACTTTCAAAGTATGAGCAAGGCATTAGAGAACTACTAACTAGGGCATTGAAACAATTCATGAGTTTAAAACACCTTTTTAAGAAAAACTCTAACCCCTTATGTGAATATGAACAACCTAGATGCTTTAAGATTCTAGACTCAATCCTAAAATTAATGAGATGAATGCAACTACATGAATCTTTGAAAATTTTTTAAAAATTTTACCAATTTTTCATGTAATGAAGACTCAAGGATGCTAAAGGGAAAATAAGATCAGAAAACACAAGTCAAACCACACATATACTCCCCCAAACTTGCTTGACACCGTCCCGGTGGCAAACAAATTCAAAGGAGCATCAAAACACAAAGCAAAAAGAAGCAAACGTGAGCGGTATGTACAATGGAAGAAGGTTGTTACCTCGGGTCTAGTCTCGGCTGAAACTTGAGGATGTTCCAGAGGAGCTAGATGCTATGGCTTTGCCTTTGGAGCCTGGCTCTTGAAGGGAGAGACGCGCCGGTTGAATGTTGCTGCCTTGAGTCTCACGGATTACAACTCCACCGGTTGAAAGCCTCCTCTTCTCGGGTTGTTGAACCTCTTCACTTGCATCTTTCTTAGGCGAGCCTCCTTGAAGCGATTTGACCTTCTTGGCAAGTTTGTTGAGCATTTTGCCTTGCCATTTGTTGATTTTCCTTTACATCTCCACAACAGATGCTAGGAACTTCTCCGTTTTGGTTCTCGGCTCAAAGTCTATCTTGGGAAGGGTGTAAGCCTCGGGCATCTCATCTTCCGTGGCTGGGAACTCAGACCTTTGACGAGGAGCAATCGCTGGGGCAGGCGTTCCTCCTAGAGGAGCAAAGCACTCCTCTTCTGTTGGCAAGAACTCGATGTTCCCAACACCAAGCAGCTCGGTCGCGTCCTTGTTTGGTAGGATGCACACTCTCTCCTCATTTTCGTCGTCTATGAAGAGATAAGCGTAGAACCCTTCTGCTGGCGTGCGTCCTAAGCTGTCGGTATTCCTCATGTAGACCTCATCCATGAAAGCTGTAGCCGGGACGGGTGTGAAGTCGTGTATAGGTACGTCGGCTTGTATGAATAGAGGAGTGAGGAAGCCGCCAATGAAAGAAGAGGTTGCCTTGCACCGCAAGGCATAAGCCTTGTACTTCACCAAGGAGGCAGCAAGCACGCATCCATAGTTCACCTCGTCGCCGAGTTCATCCTCCATAGGTTCTTCATTCTCAGCCGGATCACACAACAAATGCTTCACGCCTTGGAACAGGAAGCAAAGCTCGGTCTTCGTGACCGTGGGAGCAACTGACCTTCTGCTGAATGTGTTGGCGATCAGCTTCAAGGTGTACCTCAACACCGGGCTTCTCACTCTCTTGATTTTGGCAGTGTTGGCCTTGTAGTCTTCGTTGCTGATCAGGTCCCAAAAATCGTTTGCTCGCGTGAAGGAGGGGAACTCGATCTTGGTGGCGGCTGCGTTGAGACCATACGCTTGACATAGCTTGGGGATTGAGAGGCTGAAGGCTTGACGTCCAACCTTGAAGGAGACGCGGCCTTGTGAAGGAACGGGGGCGCTAGGGTTCTCGTAACGAAACTCCAACGTGGCAAGGAAGTCTATTGTCACTTCTGGAATGGTTGGGCAATCCATTCGTGACAGACATCTTAAGCCAATGTTCTTGAGGAGTTGGTCAAAATCTCCAAGGATCCATAGCTTGAACAGCAGCTCCCGGTCCTCAAACTTAATAGGCTCAAACCAAAGCCTTTCAAGCCGTTTCTTGTCCCTCTTCTCATCCTTACTCCATCTGACCCTCTCTTGAACAGCCACCTCCTTTCCTCCCTCTTGTGCTGTCTCTTCTCTCGTTCTCTAGGGAGCCATTGTGCCTGAAACAAATTTCTCAAGCAATTGGATAAGCAAAACGGCGATCGTTTGAGAGAAGAAGAGGGGCGAAGAGGAAAACTTATAACTAAAACCATAGAATTTTGGGAAATTAATAAAAATTATGGCAAAATAAAGGAGAATCAAATCTAGAGATACTAGAAAATCCAGGATTTTTCCTATTATTTTGCTAAATTTAAAAATTCAAAACTGCCCTAGCATCTAAAACAATCAAAGCCGAAATAAAAGGGAATTTTCCTTAAGATTTTTATCAAATATCCGAAAATACCTTTTGCAGAGATTGTTAAGAAGCTTGTTAGCCTTTAGAAAATAAATAACTCTCACTCTCTTTGCTTAAAATTTTTGATAAAACAAGAATGAAAGAGTGTGAAGTTGTTGAAAACATTTAAAGGCCAACAACAAATAAAACTATGGGTAAAAGGAGGTGGTTTCTGACACAAGTCTTGGTCAAGGCACATCTTTCATGGTCAAAGATGCTTGCCTTGACCAAGTTTTGAATTTAAAAACTAGAGGGAAAAGAATAAAGGAGGGAAAGAAAATGTTACCTCGGCATGAGATCGAGTCCGTTTGGTCGATCTAGGACTCGATCTCATGCCCATAATGGCTTAGATCGAGAGGGTTACTCGATTTGTGACTCGATTCATGATGA
This sequence comes from Thlaspi arvense, assembly GCA_911865555.2. Taxonomy (NCBI): domain Eukaryota; kingdom Viridiplantae; phylum Streptophyta; class Magnoliopsida; order Brassicales; family Brassicaceae; genus Thlaspi; species Thlaspi arvense. The sequence goes on along the minus strand of OU466861.1, from coordinate 35,086,906 downwards.
ATCGAGTCCCGGATCGATTGGCTCTCTCGATCGTTGAGATTTTGGCTCCTCGGCTAAGTCCTCATGATCGAGCTACGACCTCGATTTGGGGGTCAATTTGGCTGAGATCGAGTGATGGATCGAGTCGAATGATCGATCTTTCTTTTAAGGATTTCCCGAGAGAAATTAGATCGGTCGATCCATTTAGGATCGATCGATCCATTTTCATCTAGATCGATCTTATCACTCGGTCTTGTCTAGATCGACTGGCTCCTCTCGATTCACTAACTCGATCTAGCAAAGATCAAGTCAGGATTAGTCGATCCAGCACTCGATCTCTAGCCTTTTCTTAACCCCTATCGCCTCTTTTGGACTTCAAGATCGAGGTTTAGACTCCTCATACCTGTTCCTACACACTTTGCAAAATAAAAACATAAAACTGAAAGAGAAATAAAGCAGAAATATGTACAAGATAGACATAGGAATGCCTCCCAAGTGCGCTTTCTTTAACGTCTTTAGCTAACCTTTACTTGGTTTAGGCAGATGGTGGGTCTTGGAGAAGCACCGAGGTACTCTCCTTGTCATAGCTGTCCGCCAAGTAAGGCTTCACCCTGTGTTCGTTCACGGTGAATGCACTGCCACTCTTGCCCATCAATGTAACAGCTCCATAAGGCAGCACTTCTTGGATCACAAACGGCCCGCTCCACCTCGACTTCAGCTTTCCCGGGAAGAGTTTGAGTCTTGAATTGTACAGCAATACCAAACCTCCTTCCTTAAGCTCCTTGGCAACCAACTTCTTGTCATGAGCTTCCTTAGTCCGCTCCTTGTATATCCGAGAGCTCTCATAAGCGTTCATCCTTAGTTCGTCCAGTTCATGTAGCTGGATGAGGCGCCTCTCTTGAGCAGTCTTGAGGTCAAAGTTCAGCCTCTTCACAGCCCATAATGCACGGTGTTCCAGCTCAACTGGGAGGTGACAGCCTTTGCCATAGAGCAGAGTGAAAGGAGTCGTACCAATCGGCATTTTAAAGGCGGTACGGTAGGCCCTAAGAGCGTCGTCCAGCTTTACTGCCCAGTCTTTCCTTGTTGCTCCGACCGTTTTCTCTAGTATAGCCTTGATTTGCCGGTTGGAGACTTCCACTTGACCGCTCGTTTGAGGATGATACGGTGTAGCCACTTTATGCTTAACGGCGTACTTCCTCAAAAGGTTCTCAAAGACCTTGTTTATGAAGTGGCTTCCTCCATCGCTTATAACCACCTTTGGTACCCCAAACCTCGGGAAAATGATGCTTTTAAACAGCTTGATCACCACCTTAGAATCGTTTGTAGGAGAAGCAACAGCCTCAACCCATTTGGAGACATAATCAACCGCTACTAAGATGTACTTGTTGTCGTGTGAAGAAGGAAATGGCCCCATGAAGTCTATGCCCCACGCGTCAAACATGTCAACCTCGAAGATAGGAACCTGAGGCATCTCGTTCCTCTTAGTGATATTCCCTGCTCGTTGACATGCCTCACAGATCTTCACAAACTCGTGTGCATCTTTGAAGATGGACGGACACCAGAAACCAGCTTGCAACACTTTCGTGGCAGTCTTGAATGAAGCGAAGTGTCCTCCGTAGGAAGAGCCATGACAGTGAAAGAGGATGTCTCTAGCTTCTTCCTTCGTGACACACCTCCGGTACAGACTGTCCACCCCTCTCTTGTACAAGTAGGGCTCGTCCCCAAAATAGTCACTCGCCTCTCTCATAAACCTCTTCTTGTGATAGCTGTTGAGATGTGTTGGCTCCTCTCCGCATGTTAAGTAGTTCACAACATCAGCGTACCAGGGAAGCTCCTCCTCTTTGAAGCTCAACACCTCCTCAAACTGCCCTTCTAGCCTTCCACAAACAGCCGTGGTGATCTCCATGAGTTGCTCTTCTGGAAGAGAATCATCTAAGGGGAGGGACTCGTTGATTCTTAGCCGAGATAGATGGTCAGCGACTCCGTTTTCTATTCCCTTCTTGTCTTTAATTTCCATATCAAACTCCTGAAGCAAGAGGATCCACCTCAAAAGCCGAGGCTTAGTGTCCTTCTTTGAATAGATTGATAGGGTCAGGTTTTACCCAAATAAAACTACTGCAAGTGCACAGCAAAAGCAGTTGTAGTACAAGGGGTTATCGAATCCCAAGGGAGTAAGTAAACTACACTATCGAGTTCAGGTTCGGATTAAGCTAAGCGATAAATAATGAATGTAATGCAAAACAGTAAAATAAATGCAGGAGGGCGTTTTTATGCTTGTTCTTAAAGTTCAGAAGGCTAAAGGCGCTAAATCAGGACAGTTCGCAGGTTGAATCCGAGAGTGTAGAATGCATGCAATCAGGAATGAATTAAAACCGTCTTGAACATGAATCGCAAAGATATAACTAATCAATTCTCATTGCAGAAGTTATCTATGTCTAAATCACAGAGTTTCAAATCTCTTTGCAAACCCTAACAACCTAAACATGCAGTAATGATCAGGTTCAATTGTTCACAAAACTCCTAAGCCAAATCTCTTTGTACTAGGGCGTTTTGCTCATCTAATACTAGTTCAGGTGATTAATAATGCTCTCACATCTATCAAAAACCTAGGGTTTCGAAATCCAGATGATGTGTCTAAGAAATCGATATGAATGCAAGCACAGATGAAGAACCAATGAATTTCCTAGAAGTTTTTAGCAATTCTACAAACTCTTCTTCAACCTTTGAAAAGCCCTAACTTAACTAACAAACTACTCAGACATGGTGATTTGAGAAAACATCATGAAAAGAATAGATTGCATAAAAGAAATAAGAAGTAGAAATAAAGAAGTTCAAAATCTGCTCTGAAGGAGTCTGATTTGTCTCTCCAAAAGCTCTTCTACAAATCTCTCTCTAAAGCTCTCCAAAATAATAAGATACAAGATATATGCCAAAAGAATGGCTGAAAAACCTAATATACAAGCTAAAACACGATCTGGGGCTTTTTTGCAAAAACTAGAACTTCTGGGCCAAAACTGCAATTTCTTCCCAATCTTTTAAAAACAAGCCACGACCCCTTCCTTTCTGGGTGACGAGCGTCACCAGCTTGGTGACGAGCGTCACCATATGGCATACTTTCTTCTTCGAGCTAGGTACTTCGTGGCTTCAACTCAGAATGCTCCAAAAGGTTCCAAAATCTCCAATTATGCTCCAGACATGCTATAACCTGCAAAAACTCTTCTAGGACTCTAAAAAGACCAAAAAGACTCAATAAAAAGGAATTATATCATGGTTAAAAACCATAAAAACCATGATATATCAACTCCCCCAGACTTAGCTTTTGCTTGCCCTCAAGCAAACATTAGACAAAGAATAAGGTCGAGGTTTGAAAACAAGAAACAATAAGTCAGTCATCAGAAACACCACAATAGTTAAAGCTTTCGAATCCACATACCACAGAGTCAACACAAGATCAAATTTCAGTCTAATTATCACAAGCTTAGCAAATCTCTCAAGTCCAGTCCAAATCCCTTCAAGAAATCCGAAATTTCTACTATCAACTCCTTATTTTTATCTAAGTGTGAAGTCTCATCAAAGCTCTATCATCTTAATCACTTTACAGATTCTTTTTCCTTCCTAACAACTGAACAAATCAATCTCAACACAGCTCTCCTATTTTCTCTTCCCTTAATCTTTTTCTTTAGGATATTTTCGATTTTTCACTTCTTTTTCTCAACTTTTTCAGTCTAAGAAATGGTGCTACTCAATACTTGTGTTCCTTGTGAGGAGACAGGTTCTTGAATGTGTTCACTACTGTTGTTCCTTGTGAGGAGACAGGGTCATGAATGCACCATTCTTTGGACTTAATTTCTTTTAAAAACTACATCAGGGAAGATCAAAGAGAGACTGTATCTTAACCTTATTGTCAGTGCTTAAAGAGAGAATCAAGATCAATAAGAATCAATCACCAAGACAAGAAATTTAAAGTTCATTAAGGTGGAGCTAACAGCAAATTTTCCAGATTCTCTAAGAACCTAAACCTTCATTGCTAGACTGATCTACCTATGACTTTCAACTTAGTAAGACTTGTAATCAACTACTGTGGCAATGGTTCTTATCAGCAAAAACGTCCTATGGTTAGTTCCAAGAAAAACTGACAATTTCAAATTTTTGACTCTAGAAAAACAGGTTTTTGACTCAACTTTAAGACTCTATAAATATTACACAAAGCACACAACGTCAGTAACCACCTCTCCCAGACTTAAATAACACTGTCCCCAGTGTTATTAAGCCAAGAGTTGGTCAAAATGAAGCATGAGAACGTGTAAAACCAAGGTGGAAAAATGGTACCTCGTGAAGGAGCTAGTGACGAGCGTCACTACTCTGAAACTTCAGAAATCGTCATGTTGGATGTTTAAATGCTATGCCATCATGTGTACTCCGAAGTCAAACTGTAAGAGCACTAAAAACACACATCAAAACATCCAAACAAAGCATAATCCATGATCCAACAAGTTCACAAGATATCATCCAAGCAAACTGAACAAACTGACTCTTTTTTTTTTTTGATTTTTCTCATGTTTTTGGGTTTTTTTTTTAGCTATGTAATAGAAAACTAAACTAATATATGAAAAAGAAAACTTACTAGTGGGTTGCCTCCCGCTAAGCGCTTGTTTAAAGTCATTAGCTCGACTTTGAATGCTGCTCAGACAGCTGGTGGAACAGAAGGTGGCAGTGAATACCTTGGAGAAGAATGTCTCCTCATCCATGGTGGTTTATAGGCAGTAGATGTATGAACACTTCCAAGGAAGTGAGGAACATCAGCAGGGTGGGTCGTGAGTGTGGGTGGGACATTTCGTTTTCCTGCAGAATCATCAAAAGAAACACCAAGCTTTCTACGAGAATCTCGTTGCTTGCATAAGTGTGAAGCAGCTTTTTCACCTTTTAAATTCTTATTGATGAGATTAGGAGGTTTGGAACTGGTTCCAGGAAGTGCATACCTTTGCTTAGTTGCAGGTTTCTAGGTTATGGACTGTTGAATTTTCGGATTGGCAACATATGATGGACTTGTAGAGCAAATATCACGTCTCTCCTTTGTGTCCAGGTTGGTGACGAGCGTCACCAGGTCAGTGACGCTCGTCACTGACTCTGCAGTTCGAGTTTCTGCAGTTTTCCTGCAATTCAGCTATGCAAGTGTTGCTTCCATCACAAACACGTCTTCCTCCAGCAATTTGGCATTCATTGGAACCTCTTTTTCAAGCCTAGTCATGAAGATATGATCTTCACTGCAATCCTCAAACCCAACAGCTTCTGCAGAAGTTTCAGATATTGGCTCTTCAACAGCCATCTTGCTCACTTGCCCACTTATATCTGATTCATTGACACACTCAGCAATAGTGTCTTCTGAATGCTCCATGACAGTCTCTTTATCTCTGGAAGTTCTTACAGAAAAGGTCTGACCATCAATGGTAGAACTCTTTCTTAACTTATCCATGTCAAAGTTCATGACAGCATCACCAAGATCAAGCTCAATATTCCCCCTTCTAACATCAATGATGGCTCCAGCAGTAGCCAAGAATGGTCTTCCCAGAATAAGAGGATCTTTAGGTTCTTCAGCATATTTCAGAACCACAAAATCTGTAGGAATTATGCAGCCTTCAATGTTAACATGAACATTCTCTAACATGCCTTCTGGGGTCCTTATGGATCGATCTGCTAGGATGAGAGAGATCCCAGCTGGCTTGAAATCAGTTATTCCAAGTCTAGCAGCAACAGAGAAAGGCATCAAGTTAATACTTGACCCTAGATCACATAGAGAGTGGGGAAAACGTCCTGCAGATATTGAGCAATCAAGCACAAAGGTCCCTGGATCAGATAGCTTCTCTGGAACTCTGCTTTGAGTGATGGTATTGACTTGTTCAGAAACAGTCACCTTCTTCTTCTTCTTTGGAACTGTGCCTAAGAGAATTGCACTGATGTCTCTGGTAAGCAATGCTCCTTCCTCAGGACTTACACCATTCACAACCATTCTCTTTACATACCTTCTTAGAGCTGGTGAAAGCTTGACTGCATCAACAAGAGGGATCTCAAGCATCAGCTTGTCTATCATAGCTTTACATCTGGCTTCTTCTATCTCCTGTTTAGACTTCCTAGGATGCTTGGGGAATGGTGTTTTGGGTTTATAGACACGTTCCTGGTCATAATTTGCAGTTACAGGCGAAGCAGCTTCGTTCTGGGGTGGGTGACGACCGTCACCAGGGGGGTGACGCTCGTCACTCACTTGTGACAACCCCCGATACCCTTCTATGTTGGTGACGAGCGTCACTCCTCCTTGGTGACGCTCGTCACTCACCTCTGAGACAGAAAAAATTTCATCTTCAGACTCCATGAGTTGCACGATCTGTTCTGCACTCAACCTCTTTTTCTGCACTGTTTTAAGCTCCTTTTCATTCCTTACTGTGATGGCATTAACCTGATGCTTGGGATTGATGTCAGTCCTTCCAGGAAGGAATCCCTCTTGCCTTTGAACAGCTTCTGCAGTTTGAGCAACCTGCACATCAAGCTTCTTCATGTGAGAGTTCAGACTCTCAATTTTTCCATTCAGGTCTTGATACAGCGAATCTAGCTTGCCATTGAAGTTCACTGTCATCTTCTGCTGTCCTTCAAGTACCTGCTCCAGCATAGCTTCCATTTTATTGTCTTGTGGAGGTGCAGTTTGGTAGGAAGAAGAACCATAATTTCTGCTGTTTTGGTAAGGTTTCTCAACTTCAGTCTTCTGGAATGGGGGCTTAGGAGTGTAACCAGGCGTGCTCTATCCTCCTGTAAAGGTACTCTGCTGATTATTGCTGTTGTAACCTCTGTTCCATTACTGATTTCCAAACCTTTGGATCTGAAAACCCCCTCCATTGATGAAATTAACATCTTTCTGCTCAAATTCTTCAGGATTTTCGAAACTCTCCACTTCTGCAGCAAACTGAACTGACTTCTTTCCCACCAAAAGGCTGTGCATGCTGTCCAACTTAGCCTTAACTTCAGCTATTTGGTTTCCATCATTCAAACCAGCCTGCTGCTTTCTCTGAAAATCTGCATTTTTAGTGCTGTTACTGCAGGCCAAGTTTTCAATCAATCTTACAGCTTCTTCTGGTCTGTTGGTGTTGAAGTTTCCTGCACTTGCTGCATCCAGAGCCATCTGGTACTTCCAGTCAATGCCTCTGAAGAAGATCCCAAGTAATTGCACCTGATTGAAACCATGATGAGGACAGTCCCTTTGATAAGACTTGAATCTGATCCAAGAAGCCTTAAAAGCTTCAGTAGGGCCTTGTGTAAAGGAAGCAATTTTCGTCCTCATGTCCTCTGATCTTGCATCATCATAGAAGTTGTTCAGAAAGGCGTTCTTGGTGTCCTCCCAAGTAGTTAATGAACCAGGCTCCAGTTGCTTCAGCCAATATGCAGCCTCTCCTCCAAGAGAGTAAGGGAAAAGCTTGCAGAACAGAAAGACATTGCTGACCCCATTAGCTTTGACACTTGAAGCTAGGTCCTCAAATCTCTCTATGTGATCCATAGGATGTTCATGAGGTAAACCATGGAAGGGATGCTGACCAACCAGCTGATAGTAGACAGGTTTGACCTCAAAATCGTTCCTCTGGAAGGCAGGAGGTCGGATTGCAGCTCTGTTGGCATAGAACTGATCAGGTCTGTTGTAGTCACCTAGAGTCCTCTGAACAAAACGCCCAGCAGCGTTATTGACAGCAGCAGGGACCTCCACGTTCTCAGCCACTTGCTGAACCTGCTGTTCAACAATGACATTCCCCTCTTGATCAATTCTCTGCCCCTTTTCGTTCCTCCTATTTCCTTCCCTGTCAACCAAGTGACCTTCTGCATCTTCAACCAAGATCAGTGGAGCGACCATTGCAGATTGCTTCTTAGCTTTCCTGTTAGTTCTCTCCAACCTAGCAAGCTCGTCGATGCTCAAAGTCACAAGCTCCTTCTCTTTGTTGCTTATGGTTCTGCGATTAGGCATACACCTGAAACAGGAACAAAGAAAAGTAGCTGAAAATCAGTAAACAAATAAAAACTTAGACAAAATCCTAATACTAAAAATCGATAGGCAGCTATTACTCCCCGGCAACGGCGCCAAAAACTTGATAGGGTCAGGTTTTACCCAAATAAAACTACTGCAAGTGCACAACAAAAGCAGTTGTAGTACAAGGGGTTATCGAATCCCAAGGGAGTAAGTAAACTACACTATCGAGTTCAGGTTCGGATTAAGCTAAGCGATAAATAATGAATATAATGCAAAACAGTAAAATAAATGCAGGAGGGCGTTTTTATGCTTGTTCTTAAAGTTCAGAAAGCTAAAGGCGCTAAATCAGGACAGTTCGCAGGTTGAATCCGAGAGTGTAGAATGCATGCAATCAGGAATGAATTAAAACCATCTTGAACATGAATCGCAAAGATATAACTAATCAATTCTCATTGCAGAAGTTATCTATGTCTAAATCACAGAATTTCAAATCTCTTTGCAAACCCTAACAACCTAAACATGCAGTAATGATCAGGTTCAATTGTTCACAAAACTCCTAAGCCAAATCTCTTTGTACTAGGGCGTTTTGCTCATCTAATACTAGTTCAGGTGATTAATAATGCTCTCACATCTATCAAAAACCTAGGGTTTCGAAATCCAGATGATGTGTCTAAGAAATCGATATGAATGCAAGCACAGATGAAGAACCAATGAATTTCCTAGAAGTTTTTAGCAATTCTACAAACTCTTCTTCAACCTTTGAAAAGCCCTAACTTAACTAACAAACTACTCAGACATGGTGATTTGAGAAAACATCATGAAAAGAATAGATTGCATAAAAGAAATAAGAAGTAGAAATAAAGGAGTTCAAAATCTCCTCTTAAGGAGTCTGATTTGTCTCTCCAAAAGCTCTTCTACAAATCTCTCTCTAAAGCTCTCCAAAATAATAAGATACAAGATATATGCCAAAAGAATGGCTGAAAAACCTAATAAATAGGGGCTAAACACGATCTGGGGTCTTCATATAAATAAAAGAAACTTCTGGGTAAGTTCTGCAATTCTTCTTGATACTTTTAACAAATAGCCACGCTCCTTCCTATCTGGGTGACGAGCGTCACCAGTGGGGTGACGATCGTCACCATATGGGATACTTTTCTGCTTCAAGCTTGGTACTTCGTGGCTTCAACTCAGAATGCTCCAAAAGGTTCCAAAATCTCCAATTATGCTCCAGACATGCTATAACCTGCAAAGACTCTTCTAGGACTCTAAAAAGACCAAAAAGACTCAATAAAAAGGAATTATATCATGGTTAAAAACCATAAAAACCATGATATATCATAGATGTATCGCAAAGTCGCGTGATCTGTGTAGACAATAGCCTTGGAACCCACACGATACGACCTGAACTTCTCAAAGGCGAACACTACTGCAAGCAACTCCTTCTCTATAGTAGTATACCTCGTTTGCGTGTCATCCAAGGTTCTTGAAGCATAGTAAATCACGTGCAGCTTCTTGTCTTTCCTCTGACCAAGAACGGCTCCTACGGCATAGTCACTAGCATCACACATGATCTCAAAGGGTAGTGTCCAGTCTGGTGCTTGAACTATAGGGGTGATGTAAGGGCTTCCTTGATGGTCACGAAAGCTCGCAAACACTCCTCATCAAACACAAACTCAGCTTCTTTGCACAGCAACCGTGTAAGAGGGCGTACAATCTTGGAAAAATCCTTGATGAAGCGCCTATAGAACCCGGCGTGTCCCAAGAAACTTCTGACTCCCTTAACGTTAACCGGCACCTCAAGACCCATCATGACTTCCACTTTAGCCTGATCAACCTCAATGCCCTTCTCTGATATCTTATGACTAAGCACGATCCCATCCTTAACCATAACGTGGCACTTCTCCCAGTTTAACACCAAGTTTGTCTCTTCACAACGCTTTAGTACCCTGAAAAGATTCAACAAACACGCAGAAAAGGATGCACCATAGACAGAGAAGTCATCCATAAACACCTCTACCATCTCTTCTATTAGATCGGAGAAGATCGATATCATACACCGCTGAAACGTAGCCGGTGCGTTACACAATCCAAATGGCATCCTTCGATAAGCGAAGGTACCATAGGGACATGTGATGGTCGTCTTCTCCTGATCATTTGGGTGAATTGGTATCTGAAAGAAACCGCTATACCCATCGAGGAAACAATAGTAAGGGTGATTAGCAAGTCTCTCAAGCATTTGATCAATAAAAGGTAAAGGGAAATGATCCTTCCTAGTTGCAAGATTAAGTTTCCCATAATCAATACACATCCTATGACTAGTGATGGTCCTAGTAGGAATAAGCTCATCTTTATCGTTCCTTATGACCGTGATCCCTCCCTTCTTAGGCACCACGGGTACAGGAGAAACCCACGTGCTGTCACTTATGGGATAGATCACGTCAGCCTCTAAAAGCTTAAGGATCTCTTTCTTAACAACCTCTTTCAAATTAGGATTCAAACGCCTTTGATGTTCTATAGAAGAGGCGTTCTCATTTTCCAAGTGAATCCTGTGAGTGCAAAGCATTGGTGAAAGGCCCTTGATGTCACTGAGAGAGTACCCAATGGCCTTCCTATACTTTCTCAGCTCAGTCAGGAGCGAGTGCAACTCATCATCACTTAAGTTTTCATTCACAATCAAGGGATATGTGTTATTAGGCCCTAAGAAAGCATACCTTAGCCCTTATGGGAGCTCCTTAAGGTCCACCTTTGGGGCTAACAGCTCGCTCCAGTCATCCTCGTGGCTGTTGTTGTTTTCCTCCTTGGAGCCCTCCTTAGAACCCGAGGCATGGCCCTTAAGACCGCTTTCTCCAACCACTATCCCTTCTGAAATCGAGTCGCCTGATCGATCTTGCTCTCGATATCGTCTAGATCGAGCAGTTTCGCTCGATTCACTCACTCGATTTGATGTGGATCGAGTAAGGGATCGAGACGCTGAGTCGATCTCCGGATTAGACCCCAAACTGATCGGAAGGTCTTTCTCGATATTTGACTCGATTGTTTTCCCGGATCGATCACCTCTCTCGATCTGACTGTCGATTGTTGCACCGGATCGAGTTGTGTTCTCGATTGCCTTGTCGATCTGACATATGGATCGAGTGATAGCATCGATTTCAGAGTCGATTTCTAGGCAGCAGCTTTCATCCTTCTTAGCAACCTTCCTAGAATCCAGCAAGTTAACGTACTCCTGGGTCCTCTGATCCACATAACCAAGCTCTCCTGGCTCCTTAGTCAGTGCCAGCTTCAAATGATCTTCCTGAGCCAGCTCTTCCAGCAACTCATCCGCTAAGGCGTCCAATGTATCAATGTAGAAAGCTTGCCCTTCTATAGTCGGCTTCTTCAGAACCCATTGATATCAAAGTCCAGCCTTATATCGTTTCCCAAGTGCAAGGCAATCTTCCCGTTCTTGACATCAATGATAGCCCCGACGGTTGCAAGGAATGGCCTTCCAAGGACGAGCGGGTCCTTAGGCTCTTCATCCATCTCCCACACGACGAAGTCCGTAGGCACGTTCACACTGCTGATTCGCACCAGTAGATCTTCAAGCAGCCCCACTGGTAGCCTCACACTCCTATCAGCCAGTACCAACGAGATTCTACAGTCTTTGAAACGGGTAAAGCCAAGCTTCTTCGCCACAGAATGAGGCATCAGATTTATGCTAGCTCCGAGATCACAAAGGCAACTCTTGAACTCCAAAGGACCTAAAGCGCAGGCTATAGTGAAGCTCCCAGGGTCTCCCAACTTCTTAGGGACTATTTCCTTATGTATCACAGCACTACACTCTTCACTTAGAACAAGCACCTCCTTACTTTCCTTATTCTTCTTCACGAGAGTGTCTTTGAAGAATTTGGCGCATTTAGGCATCATTGCAAGGCAGTCCACGAGAGGTAGATTGATCTCTACGTCCTTAAGATGCTTTTCAAACAAGACTCTATGCTTCTCTATGAGTTGCTTCTTGAAACGGCCAGGAAAAGGCAGCTTAGGTACATACGGTGGAGGTACATAAGCATCCTTCTCCTTAGTAGTTTGCTCTGCTTTCTTCTCAACAACCGCTTTGTCTCCTCTTCTTGGCCCTTGAATCCAGACGTTGTCAAAGTTGATCTCATCATCAGCGGAAAGCTTACCATCCCCCTCTTGAATTACAACGTCCTCGTTGTTCTTTGGAGTAACCGGAGGTGCTAGCTCTTTGCCGCTTCTTAACGTGATGGCGTTGGCATATTCCTTAGGATTCTGCTCACACTTGCACGGTAGGCTATTCTGACCACTTGTACTCACTTTCCCCTTCTCTAGCTGCTTGATCTTGTTGTTTAAGTTGGTGATCTGAGTGGAGAAGTCAGTGAGAGACGAGTCTAAACGAGTGTTCATCTCGGTGAACTTCTGGTTTGTAGAGGCTTGCCCTTCGATCAGCTGCTGAAACATGGCCTGAACCGGATCAACTTGTTGTTGCATCGGCTGTTGCTGCTGAGGTGCAAAGCCCGGAGGGTAGTTTGGCGTATAACCCTTGTTACCTTGATGTTGCCCTTGGAAGTTGTTCTGCCCTTGACCTTTGAAGCCACCACTCGGCTGAAAACCTTTGTTGTAAGGTATGAAAGGTTTTGCTTGCTGAGCAGGGTACACTTGGTCCTTAGGGTTGGTGACGTTGGTACTACGGTAGGAGAGATTGTTGTTCTGGTTATAGTTTTGGGTGTAGCCGTGAGGTTTGTAATTGTTCTGTCCCACCACCCAATTGGCTTCTTCCTGGCTCAACTCAAGCTCTTCTTGATTCTCATCCGCTTCACCAACAAAGTGAACATGCTTCTGGTTGGCTAACACCAGCTTATCAATCTTCTCATGCAAGGATTTCAGCTCCTTTTTGTGAGACTCTAGCTCAGATCCTCTCGGTGCACGATCATAATCTTCAGCATAGTTGCCGTCACTCAATGCTAAGTTTTCAATCAGCTCCATTCCCTCTTCTACCTCCTGACCAAGGAAGTTCCCTTTACTAGCTGTGTCATGCAACAACCTGATCTTTGGTGAGGCTCCGCGGTAGATGGTGCTGAGTAGGGTCTCCTCACTGAAACCGTGATGAGGACATTGGATCGTGTAATCTTTAAAACGTTCCATTGCCTCATTGAATGTCTCATTGTTCTGCTGAGTGAAGCCGCTGATTTCGCTTCTTAGCCTTGCCGTTCTGGTGCTAGAGAAGAATTTTGAGAGGTAAGCTTTCTTACACTCGGCCCATGAGGTGATGGGTCCTTGTGGAAGGGTCTTCTCCCAATGCCTAGCTTTGTCTCCGAGTGAAAAGGGAAAGAGACGCAGCTTGAAAGCATCCTCTGATATGCCGTTTATCTTTATCATCCCACATACTTGCTCGAAATTGTCAAGGTGCTCCAAGGGATCTTCCATTGCTAAGCCGTGGAACTTGTTGTTTTGCACCATGGAGATGAAACCTGGCTTAATCTCGAAGTTGTTGTTTTGTACAGGAGGAGGAGTGATCCCAAACCTATTGTGATGAGTATTGGGAGCATCTCCGGCTCTTATGATCCGTGGGGGTCTAGCTGCGTGTTGGGGGTTTCCATTGCCCCATTCCACTGCCCCGTGAGCTGGAGGAGGTCCCTCTGAATGCTCGTGTTCAGCCATAGCTTCAAAGTCAACCAAACCGTGCTGAACAATCTCCTCAAAGGCTCTGGCTTGTTCTCATACTCTTATTTGCCGTAAATGACCGAGCTGATGAATGTTGTCCAAGGGTTGAAGTAGATTGTTGTCTCCCCTTGAACGAAGATTCATGTACCTGAGAGACACACGTTTGAGAGTAGAGAGATTAGTAACTAAAATCTCTATGCTTTCTAACACTCCTAGAATGGCAACGGCGCCATTTGATAACTTCTTTCTTTGCAAGGGTGAGGATGCAATGAGGCTATCAAACTCAAATGCAACACTTAGGTTGTAGTACAGTATGCAAGTGAGAGTCAATCCATTTCTAGGAGCTAGGAAGATCAAAGAGAATGCAAGAGCAGTGTAAAGCAAAGCAAATAACAGGCGGTTTTTTGTAAAAATCCTAAAAACTATATGCAGCAACCAAATGAAATGCAACTCTATTTTAAAAATACCAGGAATGATTAAACTACCACGGAGAACAAACAGAATAATTAAAATGCAAGGCTATGATTTAACAAAAATCGACTAGTGGATCGACCACTTGATCGAGCAGTTTGGATCGATCTCGTCTAAAAATGCAAGCATGAAGAACCTAATGACCAGGATGCAGCGAATATCAAGCGAATGACTAACAAAGATGTAAGAATGCTAGGAAAGAAGGGTCTAGGGTTGAGATTCATGGTCCGGGGTTTCAAGGGTCCAAGTTGGGGTTGAAAACTTTAAAACGACTCACTTTGTGAGATTCCCTAAGCCTTGAAAACGAAAACAAGATCCATCTGTGGCTTTCCGTATGGATCACTCCTTCATCCTCTCCTCCAAACCCATGGCTTCTGGTGGAAAGATAGGTTGAAGGGCAATGAACTCAGATTTCAAACACACGGCCTAACTAGTCCCCTAAACTTCCATGGCTTTTGGGAAAGGGTAACTAGTGCCTAGGATGTGATTTTCAGAGATCTCTGGATCCTGTCAAAGTAAGAGACCTCTCTGATCATAAAGATCTTGGCGTGAGAGTCTTTAAGCCTTAAGGACTCAACATCCTAGAAGAGAAATCCATTAAGAACAAGAAAACTACCAACTTGAAAACCCCTTAGACCCCGTGAATCCTCGCAACCCCGAGACCCAAAGGAGACTACTCGCTACACATGAGAATAACCGAAATAAACATGAAAGATGAAGCGATGAACATGAAAACGATTACTTAAAGCTTAAACGATTCAAAAATATTCAAGAACAAAGCTCAATGTCTAACAATGGCGGATCGTCTCCAAAACCAGAGAGAAAAGCATAAAAAGATAAGAAAGAAAAAGTGTGTGTGGAAAAAGACATCGCCGCCTTCCCAAAATAGCGAAAACAGCTCGATGGTCCCCCCCTCGCTAGCGGCCAAAAGCGGTTGAAAGGACAGAGATCGACTTCGGGATCGAGCGGCTGTCTCGATCACTTTCTGACATCGTGTCTTCAACTCGATCTGGGTCTCGATCATCTTCGGCGGATCGAGTGTTGCATCCGATCTTGGTATCGATCTTTGGTTGGATCGAGTGTTGGACTCGATCCGGCTCTCGCTCTGCATGGCGTCATTTACGTCCGTACCATTTGATCGATTGCTCCACTCGATCTTCGTCTTGATCATTTTCCCTGGATCGCTTGGTCTTCTTGATCTTCTGGTCGATCTCATCTAGATCGACCTGCCATGCTCGATCTGCTCCCCGATCTCTGATCCTTAGCAAACATCCGACCTTCCACGAACCGCCACAACAGCTTCAGCATGTCCACGAACCTCCACGACTCCAAAGTAGCTGGAAACAACCTGAATATGATGCAAAATGCAAGGAACATGCGTATGCTGGTGCGAGAATGCTCTAGGACCCTAAGTGATGCAATCTAGTCTAAAGTGTGATGTAAATGCATGAAAAGCTAACTGATATGTATGCAAATTGCATGCAATATATAGTGACATCACTCTTGTGATACGTGTGTATATATATATATATTTTAACAAAGAGCTTGTGATCATGTTTCAGTTTATCGAGGCAGCGAACGAGGTGGTCGCGGGCTATGAACGGGATGCTCGGGAGGATTTGTGTCGTATCCAGGAAGCTTGCGGCGATGCTATTGCTCTCAAGGCTAGTCTCGACGAGGCCGAGCTAAAACATTCCGCCGAGCTAGAGAAGGCCGCAACTCGGATGAAAAAACTTGAGGACAAGAGGGACAACTTCAGGAAAAAGCGCGACGAAGCCGAGACCCTTGCCGTTCGTCTCAACGAGCAGAAGCTCAGACATGAGTCGGACATCGCTTCTCTCAAGCGACAGCTCGAGGCGAAGAGAGAGCTGCACTAGGTTGAGGCCAGGAAAGCGCGTAAGGAGGCGAGGAGAGAACTAGGCCAGAAGTTCCAGGATCGTATTCGCCAAGCGGAGGAGAAGATCGAGAAGCTAAAGGGGCCTGCCCGTACGAGGGTTGTTGAGCTTACGCAGGCCGAGGGGAATCTCCAGCTCGTCGAGCTTCTTATGGGCGAGGACCCTCCTTCTCTGGATGCAGAGTTGGCGACCCTGACCGAAAGGAAAGAGCAGCTTGCCGATACTGACGCAGAATTCGAGCGTCTTGCGACTGACTTGCGAGAGGATCTGAAACTTTCTCCGGCTTCCAGCGATTCTGTCCCACCCTTCTTTGCTAATGAATCGACGGAAGTTATGGCTTCGAAGGCTGGCGTGGAAGATCCCGCAGGGTCGAACGTTGATACTCCTAGGGTTGACGAGTTGATCGCCGAGAAGGGTTCTTAGCAGGACGTGTCAAAGGTGTCCGAGATCGCCGAGACTTCCGAGGCTGTAGTTTAGAAAATTCCATCGAATGTTCATGCTTTGATTTGGTTTTTATTTGACTTTTTGTTATTGCGCATCCATGCATCGGATGTGCTTTTTTGTTTCGAACTTGGTGCCTGGATGGCTTTATCCGCTTAGACTTTATACTATGGGTTTTATATGATATTATACTTTGTTATCGAGCCAAAGTGTTGCTGTTCTGTTTTGGATTGCGGCGAAACGAAGTGCTCAAGTTACTCACTTGAACATGTCTGATTTTTTTATACTCAAAACAGTTTAAGAGTTTTTCCGACTCGTCTTTTTCTATAGGGCGAGCCATAGCCAAAAGAGGCGTAGTGGTTAGGATCAGTGACGTTCAGGGGCGAGGTGACTATGGAGTCTAGGGTAGATAAACACGACCCTTTTATGCTTAATGATTAAGAGTTGAGTTGTGTTCGGGCAAAGCATTTTGCTTTGCTCGGGATTGCGGCTAAGCGATGGCTTCGTGTTCGTCTGATAAGGCCTACTCGCGAGGCGATTGTAAAGGTTAGACTTCGAGTTCGAATGTATATAGACGAAGCGTAATGTTGCCATGTGGCGAAGTGTTTGCCTCGGTTTTAAGTTTGAATGTGTTTAGTATTTTTGTGATAAAACAGTGTTTCCGAAGTGTTTTGAGAAACAAGCTGAAAATGGGCGAGCTGCGGTATTTCGACCGCGGTCAACCCACAGGTGTTTTGTAGCGTTTAGGACCAGCGTTGCTTAGAAGCGAGGTGTTTGCTGGGTTTATGTTCGAAAATATTCGGATATTATGTACCTGATTGTGCACATCAGATACGAAATTCCAAAAATGTTTTAAGAGACCAGCTGCGGCTGGGCGAGCCGCAGTGTCTCGCTCGTGATTGACCTATAAATGCTATGTAGCGTAAATGACCAGCGTTGCAAAGGAGCGAGGCGTTTTGCTGGGTTTAGGTTTGAACATATATGGGTACCTCATATTCTATAACCAACCGTGAATATTATGTTCGTGAGGTGTTATAAGACCAATGTTGCTTAGAACGAACTGTTGTTGGGTTTAGGATGTTTTGCCACAGCTTTAGGACTTGCGAATCCAACTCGACTTATTTATCCGTTTTTCCGGGAAAAGATAAAGAACATCGTATGGGATTTACCCAATGATGTTTGACAGGGGTATACCCAGCCGTGATTTCTATAGCGCGCTTTAATCCGTGGAGGATGTTTGAGAACCCCATTGTCCAGTGAGAACGCAGGAGTTAGAATCCGTCAAGGATGTAATAGTTCGTCTGTTGTGGCCAACAATGGACGAGGTGAGTGATAAGAGTTGATGTGTGAGTTGAGTAAACTTGCTCTTTGATTTCTTAGAAGTGATTTACAAAGCATGGGAGTATACGAGTATACGTACCCCACTCCCCCCCCCCCCTCCCTTTTGGGAGGGGGGCAGTTGAACTCGTCCTGAGACGAGCTGCCTACGTACCCCTTTCGGGAATCAAACTGCCTCGTAGTTCATGGTTTTGTCAGAATGACTTAGAAGTAGTACTTCTTTAGGTGCATCGCGTTCCAGGATCTTGGTACTGCGAAGTCAGTTATGTTGTTGGCGAGCTCATAAACGCCAGGTCGGACTACCTTGGTAATGTGGTAAGGCCCTTCCCAGTTAGCCCCCAGTTTGCCGGCGTTCCATTCGGCTGTGTTTTGGAAAACTTTGCGGAGGACGAGGTCTGATATGAGAATGGGGACACCTAACCTAGAAGATGAGCTTGTAGCCGTTGGACAACAAGATCAAGACCAGAAGGAGGTTGAAGAAGTTCTTAAGGTGGAAGGAGGCCCAATGACCCGAGCTAAGACTAAGGCATTTCAAAATGCCTTAGAGGTTCTACTTAATCAGTTTAAGTATGAATCAAGTACTAAGGAGGCTACACGTTCCACACTGGTCTGCATTGTAGCCGGGGACTAAGCTAGTAGGTTTGTGGGATACTTTGTGCTCTTTTTCCCTTAGTGAGTTTTGTCCCATTGGGTTTTCTCACTAAGGTTTTTAACGAGGCAAGTATTCCCACAATGTCATTGCCCATTTAGCTTGGCCTTGTTCCAAGCCTAGTTCTTTCTACCATCCGTGGCTTGGATGTGTCTAGGTTCATTTCTTTGTTTTAGTTGTGTCTTTTCTTGTAGTTTGTGATATTTTGAACAAGAATCATGCATGGTTAGTCAAGGGGGTTTGTCCCAAGACCAACTTATTGCTCTCTTGTTGACCGTTCTCCTTCCTCTCTCTCTTCTCTTCTTAAAACCGTGTGTTAGTTGTTTGTGTGGTTTCATCTATCTTATGAATAAAAATCTTCTTTACAAAATAGATCATCTCTCTTGGTGCGTCATATCCTTGAGAAATCCTGCTTAGAACCTAGGTGCTTCATATCCTTGTGTTCTAGTAGTTGTGTATCAAGAGCCTTCCATCGCTCTTGCTACATTCCATCTTCACTCTTCCCCCACTTTTCCCCTTCAACCGGATCAACCCCTTTACTACCGTTCGGATCATTTGACCATCTCACAATAAGTAATTCGCCTCTTAGCTTGAAAGGATCGATCATTGACCGGGATCATATCAAGTGGTATCAGAGCAACCCTTCCAAAGCTAAGTTTTCTGATCCAATCTGTCCTTGTTCATCATTTCAATATTTTTGACTCTTTATCTGCTGTCAAAAATATTTTTAAAATTATTGTTCGTAACGGTTTTGATCTCTTGTTTGGCCACAAATTTTTAAAAATAGTTTGGAATTTTTATAAAATTCTAATTTACCCAAGAACTACTTACTGCGAGAAATTTTGTTTTCAAGAGCAATGGCCGGGGAAGATGACCCGGAACCTTCAGCTGTACGTGCTCAGAGGATGTTGGTCAAAGCCCTCACGGCTGAGATGAAAAAAATGAACAAGTTGAGGTAGACAAGATCAGGCAAAGCTATGAACAGAGAGAAACAGAACAGAGACGCCAAGGCAAAGAAACCATGAGAGAAGATGAACAAGAAAGGCAGGCTGGTGGACATCAGACTGATCAATACTACAAAAGCAGTAACTCCTCTAAAAGTGGCCGTAGAAGTTCTAGACAAGGCAGAGATCGTGTGCAAGACAACTTGGCCGGTCTCAAGTTGAAGATTCCCTCTTTTCACGGCAAGTGTGATCCGGATGCCTACCTTGAGTGAGAAAAGAAGATAGAGCTGGTATTCAATGTTCAACATTACACTGAGGAAAACCGTGTTAAGGTGGCGGCCACAGAGTTCTACGACTATGCCCTAAGCTGGTGGGATCAACTCGTCACGACTAGAAGGAGAAACTAGGAGTATCCGGTTACAACTTGGAACGAGATGAGAAACTTGATGAGGAAACGGTTTGTTCCGAGCCATTACCATCGCGAGCTACATCAGAGGCTTTGGAGATTGACGCAAGGCAACTGTTCTGTGGAGGAATATTTTCAGGAAATGGAAACACTAATGCTTCGTGCAGCTATCTTGGAGGACAGTGAAGCTAAGATGGCTAGGTTCCTCGGAGGCCTTAACCGAGAGATTCAGGACCGCCTGGAGACTCAACATTATGTCGACTTAGAGGAGATGCTTCACAAAGCAATGTTGTTTGAGCAGCAAGTCACGAGAAAAGGGTCGTACCGTTCGAGTTCTAGTACCGGACCAAACAGTCGGACAGTTTATCCGCGGGACGATAGAAACTCGTACCGGTCAGCATATCCACAGAATCAGCCGAGAGAAGGTAAGCCGATCAGTTCCAAATCCGAAATTGTCCAACCATATGGGAAACCTAAGGAGGCTAACACCAAGGCTCGTGATGTAAAGTGCTTCAAATGCCAAGGCCGTGGATATTACGCCAATGAGTGCATCAACAAACGTGTTATGGTGTTACTAGAAAACGGAGACATAGAATCAGAGGATGAGCAACAAGAAGAAACAGAGGAGGAACATGAGTTATTGCCAGTACAAGGAGAGTTGCTTGTAGCAAGAAGGACATTGACCGTGCAAAGCAAACCAGAAGAACAAGATCAGCGTGAGAATCTGTTTCACACTCGTTGCTTGGTTCAAGGAAAAGTTTGCAGTTTGATCATAGACGGTGGGAGTTGCGCTAATGTGGCAAGCAGTATCATGGTTAAGAAGCTGAGTTTGCAAGCCACTCCTCACCCCAGCCCGTATAAGCTACACTGGTTGAATGACAAAGGAGAAATGAAGGTCACCGAACAAGTCTTAGTTCCACTAGCCATAGGTGAGTATAAAGATGAGATACTTTGTGATGTGCTACCTATGGAAGCAAGTCATATCCTGCTAGGGAGGCCGTGGCAATCTGACCGCCGGGTGATACATGATGGATTCTCCAACCGGCACTCCTTTGAGTTTAAGGGTAAGAAGAATACTTTGATACCCATGACTCCTCAAGAAGTCTACAACGATCAGAAACACACCTTGAGGTCAGCCAAACATTTAAACTTCTTTGCTAAGGCTGGACAGGTTAAGAAAGCTTTATACTCCGAAACACCTATGCTATTATTTGTTTATAAAGAAACATTGACCACCATGGCTGATCTTACACCGGTGTATCCGAGTGATATGCAAGCTCTTTTGCAGGACTATGAAGATGTCTTCCCGGAAGAGACACCAACGGGACTACCTCCCATCCGGGGTATAGAACACCAAATAGACTTCATTCCCGGGGCATCATTGCCAAACCGTCCCGCCTACCGTACCAACCCTGTGGAGACCAAAGAACTACAAAAGCAGGTGGATGAACTGATGGCCAAGGACATATCCGTGAAAGCATGAGCCCTTATGCAGTACCAGTCCTTCTTGTTCCAAAGAAAGACGGTAGCTGGAGGATGTGTGTTGACTGCCGTGCAATCAACAATATCACGGTGAAGTATCGCCATCCCATTCCTAGGCTAGATGACATGTTAGATGAATTGCATGGTTCTAACATTTTCTCCAAAATTGATTTAAAGAGTGGTTACCACCAGATCAGAATGAAAGAAAGGGATGAATGGAAAACCGCATTCAAAACCAAACATGGTTTATATGAATGGCTGGTTATGCCATTCAGATTGACTAATGCCCCTAGCACTTTAATGAATCATGTTCTTAGGGCGTATATAGGCATCTTTGTGGTGGTTTATTTTGATGACATCCTTGTTTATAGCAAAGGTCTAGAAGAGCATGTGGAACACATTAGACTAGTGCTTGATTTTCTCAGAAAAGAAAAACTAAATGCTAACCTTAAGAAGTGTACTTTCTGCACTTCTAGTCTTGTTTTTCTTGGTTTTGTAGTGAGCTCAGAAGGAGTCAAAGTGGATGAGGAGAAAGTAAAGGCCATACGTGACTGGCCAAGTCCTAAGACCGTAGGAGAAGTAAGGAGTTTCCATGGCCTAGCCAGCTTTTATAGGAGATTCGTGAGGGACTTCAGCACTATAGCTGCCCCACTCACTGAAGTCATCAAAAAGGAAGTTGGGTTCAAGTGGGAAACGGCTCAAGAAGAGGCTTTCCAAAGCCTAGAAGAGAAGCTTACTAACGCCCCTGTCCTTATATTGCCTAATTTCTTAAAGACTTTTGAGATTGAGTGTGATGCATCAGGAATAGGTATTGGCGCTGTTCTAATGCAAGAGAAGCAACCCATAGCATTTTTTAGTGAGAAGCTTGGAGGAGCCACGCTCAACTATCCAACATATGATAAGGAGTTATACGCCTTGGTGAGAGCCTTACAAACGTGGCAACACTACCTCTGGCCTAAAGAATTTGTCATTCACACGGACCATGAGTCCCTCAAACACCTCAAAGGTCAGCAAAAGCTCAACAAAAGGCACGCAAGGTGGGTTGAATTCATAGAAACCTTCCCATATGTCATAAAGTACAAACAAGGTAAAGACAATGTGGTTGCTGATGCATTGTAAAGAAGGTACACTCTTCTCACTACTTTAGAAGCTAAGTTGCTTGGATTTGATCAGTTTAAAGAGCTCTATAAAGATGATGATGATTTTTCAGAAATTTTTGCTTCTTGTGTCAAATCTCCTTCGGATAAATTCTTTAAACAAGATGGGTTTCTCTTCTATGAGAACCGTCTTTGTGTACCTAATTGTTCTATGAGAGATTTGTTTATCAGGGAAGCACACGGAGGCGGTTTAATGGGTCACTTTGGCGTAGCAAAAACCTTAGAAGTAATGAAAGATCATTTCTATTTGCCACACATGAGACGGGATGTGGAGAGAATTTGTGGGAGATGCAATACTTGTAAACAAGCCAAGTCCAAGGTCCAAAATCACGGTTTGTACTCACCCTTACCCATACCCTCTCATCCGTGGAATGACATTTCCATGGACTTTGTTTTAGGCTTGCCTAGAACAAAGACAGGTAAGGACTCTATTTTTGTTGTAGTGGATAGATTCTCTAAGATGGCTCATTTTATTGCTTGTCATAAGACAGATGATGCTTTGCATATAGCCAATTTTTTTTAAAAGAAATAGTTCACATTCATGGTATACCTAAGTCCATTGTTTCGGATAGAGACACTAAGTTCCTTAGCTTCTTTTGGAAAACCTTATGGTCTAAGCTAGGAACTAAGCTTATGTTTTCTACTACTTGTCATCCGCAAACTGATGGTCAGACCGAGGTAGTAAATAGGACTTTAGGTACTTTGTTGAGAGCTTTGATTAAAAAAAACCTTAAGTCTTGGGAGGATTGTTTGCCGCATATAGAGTTTGCATATAACCATGCTGTGCATTCTGCTTCTAAGTATTCACCTTTTCAGATTGTTTATGGGTTCAACCCCACTTCTCCTTTGGATTTAATGCCTTTACCTTTGAGTGAAAGGATAAGTATGGACGGAAAGAGAAAAGCCGACTTGGTCAAACTAATACATTCGGATGCTAAGAAGAACTTAGAAGAGAAGACTAAGCTTTATGCCAAACATGCGAATAAAGTCGGAAGAAACAAGGTGGTTTTTGAAGCTGGTGATCAAGTGTGGGTGCATATAAGGAAAGAGCGCTTCCCAGCAGAGAGAAAATCCAAGTTGATGCCACGGATTGATGGTCCTTTTACAGTTACAAAGAAGATCAACAACAATGCCTATCAACTTGACCTCCAAGGTAAGTATCCTATTAGCTCAAGTTTTAACATTACTGATTTACTTCCTTATGTTGCAGATGAGTTGGATTTGAGGTCAAATCCTTTTCAAGAAGGAGGGGATGATATGAGAATGGGGACACCTAACCTAGAAGATGAGCTTGTAGCCGTTGGACAACAAGATCAAGACCAGAAGGAGGTTGAAGAAGTTCTTAAGGTGCAAGGAGGCCCAATGACCCGAGCTAAGACTAAGGCATTTCAAAATGCCTTAGAGGTTCTACTTAATCAGTTTAAGTATGAATCAAGTACTAAGGAGGCTACACGTTCCACACTGGTCCGCATTATAGCCGGTGACTAAGCTAGTGGGTTTGTGGGATACTTTGTGCTCTTTTTCCCTTAGTGAGTTTTGTCCCATTGGGTTTTCTTACTAAGGTTTTTAACGAGGCAAGTATTCCCGCAATGTCATTGCCCATTTAGCTTGGCCTTGTTCCAAGCCCACATCTTTCTACCATCCGTGGCTTGGATGTGTCTAGGTTCATTTCTTTGTTTTAGTTGTGCCTTTTCTTGTAGTTTGTGATATTTTGAACAAGAGTCATGCATGGTTAGTCAAGGGGGTTTGTCCCAAGACCAACTTATTGCTCTCTTGTTGACCGTTCTCCTTCCTCTCTCTCTTCTCTTCTTAAAACCGTGTGTTAGTTGTTTTTGTGGTTTCATCTATCTTTTGAATAAAAAACTCCTTTACAAAATAGATCATCTCTCTTGGTGCGTCATATCCTTGAGAAATCTTGCTTAGAACCTAGGTGTGTCATATCCTTGTGTTCTAGTAGTTGTGTATCAAGAGCCTTCCATCTCTCTTGCTACATTCCATCTTCACTCTTCCCCCACTTTTCCCCTTCAAACGGATCAACCCTTTTACTACCGTTCAGATCATTTCACCATCTCACAATAAGTAATTCGCCACTTAGCTTGAAAGGATCGATCATTGACCGGGATCATATCAAGGTCTCCTTCGTTGAACCGACGGCTTCTTACGTTCGAGTTGTAATCCTTAGCCGTGGCTTGTTGATAGTTCTGCATCCGAATAAGTGCTTGGTCGCATCGCTCGTTGATCAAGTCGAGGTCGTCTAAGAGCATGAGGTGATTCAGGCCTTCTTGTCCGGGCATAAGTCGTTGGCCAACTCCGGGAAAATCTACCTCGGGCGGAATTACACATTCGGTTTCGTAGATAAGTGTGAATGGTGTTTCGCCTGTTGCTCGTTTCGGGGTTGTTCGATGCGACCAGAGGACTCCTTCTAGCTCGTTTGCCAAGCGTCCTTTCTTTTCGTCGGGGCGTTTCTTCAGGCCATCGAGTATGATTTTGTTCGCCGTCTCGGCTTGTCCGTTTCCTTGTGGATAGAGAGGCGTGGATTTACTGAGCCTTATCTTCCAGTTTTCACAAATAGTTTCGAAGCGAGTGGAGATGAATTGGGAACCATTGTCAGTCACAATCTCGTAAGGGACTCCGTGCCGACATATGATGTGCTTCCACACGAAACTCTCGACTTGGGCGTCTTTGATGCTAGCGTACGATTCTGCCTCGACCCACTTGAAGAAATAATCAGTAAGGACGAGGAGAAATCTCTTTTGCTTCGATCGATGTAGCGGGCTGATGATGTCCATCGACCATCGCATGAAAGGGTACAGCGAGGAGATGGAGAAGAGCAATTCCGTGGGTTGGTGGATCGTTGGGGCCTGGCGCTGGCACATCTCGCATTTCCGCTAATATATTTTGCAATCTTTCACCATGGTTGGCTAATAATATCCATGACGCTTGATCTTGATTGCCAACGATCTTCCGCCAGAGTGATTTCCGCACGAGCCCTCGTCAACTTCTTTCATGATCTTCCTCGCTTTGGAGCCTTCAACGCACGTCATTAATGGTCCCGAGAATCTCCATTTGAATACTTCGCCGTCGAGTAGGATATACCGAGCTGCTTGGGCTTTGAGTTTTCGAGCCGACCATTTGTCTGTTAGGACTTCTCCATCCATTATGTAGGATCGGATTGGTCCCATCCATTCATGGTCGCATCCGTATTCGTTCTCCTGTTGTGGTTCTGTCTCTATCTCTGCTTGTCTGTCATTCGCTGGCCCGACTTCCTGCGCTTGTTCATCGATTATCGCCTCCTCTTCTACTGTCGGATTGATCAAGTTGACTGTTTCGGGATTTCTGATGCTAGGTCGCTCGATAAACTCCACTGGGATGACTCTCTTCAAACCAGGATCTGAGGACGAGGCGAGGGCTGCCAGTGCGTCGGCTTGAGCGTTGTCGCCTTGGGGTATTATTGTTAGTTCGAACTCTAAAAACTCTTTAGCGAGTATTTGGACGATACTTAAGTATGCTTCCATCCTCTCGTCCCTCGCCGTATATTATACATTAAACTGGTTTGCGACGAGTTGGGAGTCGCAAAAAGCACGGATTTTATGGACTTTAAGTCCGTGAGCCAATCTGAGTCCGGCGATCAGGGCCTCATATTCAGCTTCATTGTTTGACGCATGGAAGGCCAATCTGAAAGACTACTCCAAGATTTCGCCAGTTGGCGAAGTCAACCGGATCCCGACTCATGACCCTTGCTTGGATGACGAGCCATCGACGTGGAGGATCCAAGTAGAATCTTGGGTTGGTTCGTCGGTCCCTTCGGTTGGGAGTTCGATCAAGAAATCCGCCAGGACTTGAGATTTCGCGCAGGTTTTGCTCCTGTACTCGATGTCATATTCGCTAAGCTCCACTGCCCATTTGGCTAGTCTTCCGGATTGGCTTGGACTGTGCAGTATAGCCCGCAGTGGGAAGGAGGTTAGTAATATGATAGAGTGCGATTGGAAGTACGGCCTGAGTTTTCGTGCGGACATCACCACTGCGAGTGCCAACTTCTCCATTTGCGGGTATCGCGTCTCCGCATCGGCCAGAGTTTGGCTTACGTAGAAGATGGGCTTCTGTTCGCCTCGCTCCTCTCGGACTAGGACTCCGCTTACCGCTATAACTGACACAGTAATGTACAGGTATAGTGGCTCTCCCTCGACTGGTTTTGCAAGCACGGGCGGGGTGGCGAGGTAACTTTTTAAATCCTGGAAGGCCTGCTCACACTCCTCCGTCCACTCAAATTTTTTATTGCCTCGGAGCGTGTCGTAGAAAGGCAAGCATTTATCCGTCGATCTTGAGATGAATCAGTTTAGCGCGGCGACGCGTCCAGTCAGTCGCTGCACTTTTCGTTTGTTCTTGGGCGATGCCATCTGAATCAGGGCGTCGATCTGCTTGGGATTTGCTTTGATTTCGTCACCAATTATTCGAGAAATTCTCCGAAGGTTACTGCGAATCGGCACTTCGTTGGATTTAACTTCATGTTATGTTGATTTAGTTAGGCGAAGCAGACTATGAGGTGAGCGTCGTGATCTTTCTTTTCGAGTGACTTCACCAACATGTCATCTATGTAAACTTCCATTGTTTTTCCGAGTTGACTTGCGAACATCTTATTCACCAGCCTTTAGGTAGGTCGCCCCGGCATTTTTGAGCCCGAAGGGCATTACTTTGTAGCAGTATATCCCCAAATCCGTTATGAATGATGTCTTTTCTCTGTCGTCGGGATTCATCAGGATCTGATTATATCCAGAAAAAGCATCCATAAACGAAAGGAGTTTGTTGCCAGCAGTCGCTTCGACGAGGCGATCTATGTGAGGTAGCGGGAATCTATCCTTTGTTTAGATCTGTAAAGTCTACGCAGATCCGCCATTTCTCATTCTTCTTTTTTAGTACTACTGGGTTCACGAGCCAGTCGGGATACTTCGCCTCGGCAATAGATCCCACCTTCAAAAGTCTGTTTACTTTGTCGTTAACCGCTTTCGCTCGCTCCGGCCCGAGCTTCCTTCTCTTCTGCTTCACGGGTTTGAAGGTCGGATCGACATTCAGTTCGTGGCAGGTAACATCGATGCTGATCCCGGTCATGTCTTCTGCGGCCCATGCGAAAGTGTTAATGTTCTCCAAAAAGAAGGAGATCAGCTCGGTTTTTAATGTCTCGTCCTGCTCGGCTCCGATTTCTACGCATCTCTCTGGGGTCGCCTCGTCTATGCACACCGAGATTATAGGGGCACACCTCGGCTGTTCGCCCTCTCCTTCCTCCGACTTTTGTAATTGCTATAAAAGTCTCGACCGCCTTAGCTTTGCTTCGCGGTTCGTCTTGATCTTCTTATGCTCCGTATCTCCCTTCGCCTCGGTCTTGGGATTTCTGAGTTTGTGTTCGGCCATGAAGCATATCCTGGACTCTTTTTGGCTCCCCCATAACGTTTTTATCCCATTCGAGCCTGGGAATTTTAAGCACAAATGGTATGTCGAGGCGACAGCTCGCATATAATTAATCCATGGCATTCCCATGATGATATTATAGATCACCGGGCTATCAGTGACTGAGAAATCGACGATCCTAGTCACGTCTCTGGCTCGGACAGGCAACTTAATGGTTCCCAGCGTCATTATTGTATCCCCAGCAAAACCAGTCAGAGGACTCGGGGTCAGCATGACTTCGGACATATCGACTCCCATTTTGACTAGTGTATCTCGAAAGATAACGTCTACGGAACATCCGGTATCGATGAGGACTCTGGCCACGTCATGATCTTTCACGATCAGTTCGATGACAAGCGGGTCATTATGCGGCTTGTCGATGCCCTTGGTCTCGCGTTCTTCGAAGCTGATGATATCGTTTGGATTTTTCGTTGGTGCAGACCAGTTGATGCTCACGTCGGCTCGCCTTTAAAAGGACTTGATCACGGAGATAGTGTCTCGGCAATATTGTGATCCGCCCATGATCATATTTATCCTTTGTCGTGTCCCCGGTTCAGTTTCCTTGTCATTCTTCCGATTACGCTTCGGGGTTGCACATGGCCTCACCTCGGGATCCCTCCTCGCCTCGGGATCTCTCCTCGCCTCAGGATCTCTCCTCGTCTCGGGGCCTTTTTCTTCTGGAGCTGGCTCGCCTTGTTGCTCTGCTTCTACTGTGATTTCTCCTTCGAGGTCCTTCAAGGTCACCGCGTTGCCGAGCTCTCCTGCTATGAGTTTCTCTGTGAGTTTTGCTCCGATTTTTTGGCACTTTGACGTCGGATGTCCGTAGGTCTTGTGCCATTTGCAGTATGCTTTTTTCGTCATACGAATTTGGGTTTCTCGTTCAGGTATTACTCCACGGGAGTTTACCTTGGCTAGTGCCTATTTGATAGTTATGTGCTCTGCGGAAATTTGGTCCTTCTTGGTGTACGTATGAGTTGCTATGGTAACTCTTCTTTTGGGATGGTTGACTTGGCGTCGCGACTTGATTCTTGCTACTCGCCTTCGCCGAACCAAAGCGTTGGTCCAAAGTTTTGAATTCTTCCTCTTCCAGTATAAAGTCCGAAGTGCGGTGCATGGCATCCTGGATAGTTTGCGGCTTGTTTCGGCTTATTTCCTTCCTGGATTCCGACTTATACCAGAGGGATTTTCACAAAGCGATGAGTGCTCCCTTGTCGCTTACATTCTCCACCTTCGACATGTCTGCTTTAAAACGTCCCATGAACGCCCTAAGCGATTCGGTCGGCCCTTGTGACAAAGTCCAGAGGTCTGCATCTGAAACGCCTTGGTTCATGAACATGGAATACTGTTTCATGAATTCCCTGGTCAGTTGCTTGAAGTTATCGATCGAGTTCCTTTCCAAGCGCGAGAACCATTCAAGGGCTGCTCCTTGAAGGCTTTCTACGAAAAGGAGGTAGAAACCGGCATCTCATTCGTTCTACTTGAACTTGGATCTCGCCATCGCGGTGTTGAATGTTCTGACGTGCTCCTTTGGATCGGTAGTTCCTTCGTAGGTGGGCAGTCGGATTTTCTCTGGATCATATACTCTCGCCTTGGTGATCCGAGCGGTGAATGGGGTCTTCTGGACTTCCTCTAGCAGCAAGTCTATCTCCGGTGCCGTGCTGGTTGCCTTATGCACCTCGGATCTGATGGCTCGCACCTCGGCGTTTGCTCGTGCTAAAGCGGCTCGGATCTCACTAAGGGCATCTCCTCCTCGGCTCCCTCGACTGCATTGGATAATGTGGCTCCTATCTGCGGTTCTATGCTCCTCAGGGTATCGAGCTTGATCGCCCCACGCGAGATCTTCGTCCTCCTCGTCCGAGTCATGCTCGAGCTCCGCATCGCCGACATCTCGTTTTGCTCAGCTCTGCATCGCTGTGATATTATTTGTATTAAGTTGGGTCGGGTCCGTCTGCGTCTCCTCGGCCGTAACCGGATTGGCTTCACTCCCAACTGGTTCATCACTGGCGCCGCCTGGCTGTTGGTCCCCCTGCTCCTGGGCGACCCCTCTCCAGTTCAAGCGCGGTGGGATTGTGATGTTTGGCCTCGTTGCGGCAGGCGTCTGTTCTTCGGGGGCAGTTTGTGATTGGAGAACTCCTGAACCTCCGGGTCTGCTGCCGCTCGTCACTGGCGTAGAGAAATTGAGTGCCGTAGGGTTGAGTCCGTGTCTCCTGAACCTGCCTGGTGGGTTTGGCGATGGAAGGATGCTCCCGGTGCGTTGGCTCTGGGTTTGACTCTCTGCTACTAACGCCTTGAGGGTTTTATCTTGCTCTCCCGCCTTCTTCGCCAGCGTCGCCAACATCTATTTCACCTCTGCTAGGGCAGCCGTGAGCGCCTCGGCTTGCGTCTGTGGATGCTGAACCGTATCGTCTGCGCCTCCATCACCTCGCCTAGCTCCGGTGTTATCTCCGTCTTGTGCTCCAGTGGACATCTCTTCAGATCTCGCGTCTCTCGGTTCGTGGGTGTAAGAATTCTTCTTCTCCCTCTCCCTCTAGTGCCAAATTTTGTGGGCTGGATTTCACACAATATAATTTGTCTATGTAAAAACTAAAGAGGACATAAAGATTCTAAGTTAAAACAGGAGAGAGCAAAGATCCAAAGATAGTGATTTTATTAGTGCTGCTTTGATAAGCTTTAGGTACAAGTGTATTGCTAAGTCTTTTGCTAGGTCCAAAAGATCCCCCTTCGCTAATGATTTAAACACTCTATTTATACGACTCCTAGTCGTAATCTAAGATCTCGAAGTATATTTGCATAGATAATCCTTCTCTAGGCCCTTTGCGGCGCCCCCTTCCTCAAGGCTTCGTCTTCTAGGGTAAACACCGCTTCGGACTTCTGCGTGGATTTGGGCTCGGCCCACTTGTACATCGCTTTGCCTTGGGTCTGACTTGGGGCTTCGCCTTATTGCTTCGTGGGCCTTCGCCTTCGGGCTTGATTAGAAGTTTCCTCGCCCGTGCACGATTTGGGCGAGGTGATTGGCTTCGCTCGGGTTTTGCACGGTTCACCTCGCCCGTGCACGGTTTGGGCGAGGTGATTGGCTTCGCCCGGGTTTTGCACGGTTCACCTCTCCCGTGCACAGTTTGGGCGAGGTGATTGGCTTCGCCTGGGTTTTGCACGGTTCACCTCGCCCGTGCACGGTTTGGGCAAGGTGATTGGCTTCACCCGGGTTTTGTACGGTTCACCTCGCCTGTGCACGGTTTGGGCGAGGTGATTGGCTTCGCCCGGGTTTTGCACGGTTCACCTCCCCCGTTCACGGTTTGGGCGAGATGATTGGCTTCGCCCGGGTTTTGCACGGTTCACCTCGCCCGTACACGGTTTGGGCGAGGTGATTAGCTTCGCTCGGATTTTGCACGGTTCACCTTGCCCGTGCACGGTTTGGGCGAGGTGATTGGCTTCGTCCGTGCAAAGTCTGGGCATCCCCAACAGGGTTCGCGACATTGGTGTTTCTATAGGAGAGATTGTTGTTCTAGTTGTAGCCTTGTGAATACCCTTGAGGTTTGTAGTTGTTCTGACCGGCTACCCAATTAGCTTCTTCTTCTTCGCATTGCTCTAGCTCATTCAAGACATCCGCGGCTTCACCAACAAAATGGACATGCTTTTGGTTAGCAAGCATGAGCTTATCGATCTTCTCATGTAGAGTCTTCATTTCCTTCTTGTTGGCTTCACGATCAGCTCCTCTTGGTGCACGGTCATAGTCCTCTGAATAATTTCCATCACTTAACGCCAAGTTTTCAGTTAGCTCCATACCTTCCTCAATCTCTTGACCAATGAAGTTTCCTTTGCTTGCCGTGTCAAGTAGTAGTCTGATCTTTGGAAGTGCTCCGCGGTAGATAGTACTCAATAAGGTCTCTTCACTGAAACCGTGGTGAGGGCAAGCGATTGTGTAATCCTTAAAGCGCTCTGTAGCCTCGTTGAATGACTCATTCTGTCGCTGAGTGAAGCCACTGATCTCGCTTCTTAACCTTGCTGTCCGAGAGCTGGAGAAAAACTTGGAGAGGAAAGCTTTCTTACAATCTGCTCAAGAAGTGATAGTGCCTTGTGGAAGAGTCTTCTCCCAGTGCCGTGCCTTGTCGCCTAAGGAAAAAGGGAACAAGCGCAGCTTGAAGCTGTCTTCCGAGATGCCATTTATCTTGAGCATTCCACAAAGCTGCTCAAAGTTGTCTAGATGCGCCAATGGGTCCTCCAGAGCTAACCCATGAAATTTGTTGTTTTGCACCATCTGAACAAATCCTGGCTTGATCTCGAAATTATTGTTCTGCACTGGAGGAGGAGTGATCCCAAACCTATTATAGTGAGTATTGGGGGCATCTCCCGCTCCAATGATACGTAAGGGTCTAGCCGCGTGGTGGGGGTTTCCATTGCCCCTTCCCACAGCTTGATGAGGTCCCTCAGGATGTTCGTGCTCAGCCATTGCTTCAAAATCCACTGAACCTTGCTGAACAATCTCCTGAAAAGCTCTAGCTTGCTCTCTAACTCTTCGTTGTCTTGAATGGCCGAGTTGATGAATGTTGTCCAAGGGTTGAAGTAGATTCTTGTCTCCCCTTGAACGTAGATTCATGTACCTGAAAGCCACAAGTTTGAGAGTAGAGAAATCAGTAACCAAAAGAAAAACAAAGGCTTAGCCTTTACTAAACCCCAAATCTCAATGCTTTCTAAACACTCCTAAGATGGCAACGGCGCCATTTGATTACAAGCCTTTATGGTCTATATGAGTAATGCAAGCAGGAGGTTATCAAAACTGAAGCAGCACACAGTCGTAGTATAGTGCAAGAGGAATCAATCCAACCTAGGAGCTAGAAAGTGCAATGAGAATGCAAGGATCATGCAAAGCTAACCAAATGGTGAACGGTTTTGTAAAAATCCTAAAAACTAGATGCAACAGTCAAATGCAAAGCAAAACTATTTTAAAAATACTAGAAACGAGTGAACTACCACGAGGAACAAACAGAATGATCAAAATGCAAATCTATGAATTATTAAAAATCGACTAGTGGATCGACCACTGGATCGACCACTAGATCGAGCAACAACGATCGATCTCATCTAAAAGTTCAACAGAAATGAATCTAATGACCAGGATGCGAACAGATAGCAAGCGAATGATTAACAGAGATGAGAAAATACTAAGAAAGAGGGTCCAGGGTTGAGATTCATGTTTAAGAGTTTCAAAGGTTCAAGCTTGGTTTGAAAACTTTAGATCTACTCACTTTGTGAGATTCTCTAGGCCTTGAAAACAAAACGAGATCCATCCATGGCGTGTGGTATGGATCACTCCTTCATTCTCTCCTCCAGACCCATGGCAATTGGCGGAAAAAGAGATTGAAGGGCATAAAGCTTAGATTTCAAACACACGGCCTAACTAGTCCCCTAAACTACCATGGCGTTTGGGAAAGGTAGACTAGCCTCTAGGATTCGATTGTCCGGGACCTCTGGATCCTGTCAAGGTAAGAGTTCCTCTGGATCATGGAGATCTTGGCGTGAGACTCTCTAAGCCTTAAGCACTCGAAATCCTAGAAGAGAAGGCAATGAAGAACAAGAAAACATCAAGCTTTTAAAACCCTTTTCAACCCCTTTGAATCCTCTCAACCCCGAACCCGATAAGACTACTCGCTACACAAAAAGTAAACCGAACAAAGCATAGAAGATGATCTAGTAAACATGAAAAACGATTGCTTTAACTTAAACGATTCAATATTCAAGAACAAAGCAAGAAAAACTCATAGTCTAACAATGGCGGAGATAATCGCCTAAGCAAAAAGATAACAGGAAAAAGACAGAATGAAGGTAGAAAAAGCAATCGCCGTTTTTAGCCAAAATTGGCTAAGGGCGTGTACTGGTCCCCCCCCCCCCTCGCTAGCGTCCAAGAACAGGCTGGATGGATAAGGTAAGTCTGGGATCGGGCGGGAGCCTCGATCTGGCTCTCGAACTTCGGCTGGGATCGGGTGACTTTGGTCGATCTCTGAGTCGATCTTGTGCTGATCGGGTTGGAAAGTCGATCCGGTACACGATCTGCATGGCGTGATTTAAGTCCGAACTTCAGATCGATCTCCCGTCTCGATCTTGGTCTCGATCCATTTCCTTGCATCGACTCGGCTACTCGATCTTCTGGTCGATCTCATCTAGATCGACCTGCCATGCTCGATCCGCTTCTCGATCTCTGATCCTTAGCAAGCGTTCCTGAATTCTCCAAGTGTCCACGAACCTCCTCACGAGCCTTAGCACGTCCATGAATCCTCCAAAGCTCCAAAGTAGCCGAAAACAACCTAAATGCAATGCAAAATGCAAGAAACATGTAAATGCTGGTGCAAAAGTACTCTAGGACCTAAAGTGATGTAAATTAGCCTAAAGTGCAAGGTAAATACATGAGAAACTAACTTATATGCATGCAAAATACATAAAATATGCAGTAATATCAGGTATCAATGCTTAAGTGTCTAGTTGTAGGATGCAAACATGATCAGCTATACTTTAAAGAACTTAGCCATGCTCATCATGTTTTAAAATGATCTCAAATCTGAACTGAGGCAAATGCTCAAATCAAACAATTTTTTAACATTCCATTAAGCTCAAAACCATGAATCATGCATATGCAAATCAAGTGAAGACATTTGGTTCAAAGGGTAAGGTTATGAGATAAAAATGATCTCATTCAAGCAAAGGGTTTTCAAACATCAGGGATCACTCAATGAAAATGATTCTATCTTAGGCAAAATGCTAAAGGTAAAAACATACTTATGCATGCAATTCAAAGCTTCCTTCTACCCAAAGATGAATCCTAAGCACTTCTAAACCCAAAAGTGAACCCCTAAGTCTACCCTTTTCCTACACTCTACCCTTTTACCTTTCTTCATGGCTGGGGACACTTCTTCTTTTTGCTTGTGTGGTTGCTTCTTTTTGGTTGGTACTTGCTCTTCTTTGTTGTATTGGCGCCTTCTTCACCTTTGGTGGATTGCTTTGGGCCTGATTTCTTCTTTGGATTGACCTTTCAAAACTTTTAAGTTGCTGGCGCCATTCTTTCTAAACACTTAGAGCTTTTACTTCCCTTTACTTAACCACAATGCTAAACTGTTTCCCCTTTTCTACCATTTCAAACTTTTCCCTCTTCTTTTCAAAGCATATAAACATGAAGTTCAAACTACTTAACTCTACCCTTTTAACCCAAAACTCCTATCCTAGAATCAAGCTCAAGATGCAAGCTGATATCTACAAGAGAGCTCATTATTGCCAGCCTTATTCCTAACACTTTTTGCCAAGACAAAATCGAAAATGATATGCAAAAGCCTCACAGCTCTCAAGATAGTGTTTAAGCTCAAAAAGAGGTTTTGGTTAAGGGAGTGGATTAACTGTCCCATAAGTATGAAGATCAGCTATTTGGATCAACAAAAGTGGTAAAAAGGAGAAAGATGATCCAATTATGTATATGGTAGCCATGAATTCACTTTTCAATGCATAAGACATGATAATTAAAAGTCCAAATTAAGGTTCAAGTTGATGGAGTTGATTTTCAGAGAAAAAAAATGCTTTCAGTATGAGATGAGATGATCAAAATTAGCAATCCAAACATGGTTCAGTCTTAACTTCTAGCTTTTTTATGATGCATCAAACAACTAATCACTTAAACATTGAA
This sequence comes from Thlaspi arvense, assembly GCA_911865555.2. Taxonomy (NCBI): domain Eukaryota; kingdom Viridiplantae; phylum Streptophyta; class Magnoliopsida; order Brassicales; family Brassicaceae; genus Thlaspi; species Thlaspi arvense. Next base: position 35,051,379 of record OU466861.1, on the reverse strand, counting down.
ATCATCTCTAAACTATAAGCACATTACAAAGAAGATTCATCATTATGCCCTATGCAAATGCAATGCAACCTATATGTCAACACTAGACTCAATCCTAAAAGAATGAAATGCAACTACATGCTTTTTTTTTGTTTGCAAAAATATGCAAAAATTTTCAAATTTTTCAATTTTTGTGTTTTTCTGTGCCTTAAATGAATGCATGATATACATGTGACTCAAGATGAAAGAAAATGAAAAACTAAGAAAACAGAACACAAAGTCAAACCCCAAATCTCTCCCCCACACTTAAATTACACAATCCCTTGTGTAATAAAAGCAATGAGAGAGAGAAGCAACAAAATATAATACAAAATCGAAAAAGATGCAATGGTATAAACAATGAATAGGATGTGGTACCTTTTTTTAGTAGGTGGAGTGTTGGGAGGATACAGATGTCTGTGGAGACTTGATAGCTCTCCTCTTATTCCTCCTCCCTTGGCTTTGTGAAGTTGTTGATGCTGCTTGATGTGGATGAACCCAGCTTGACCATATCTGTTCAGCTTGAGAAGAATCACCTTGATTACCTCATTGCCATGTTTGTTGAACTTCAGAAGGGTTGGGAGTTGGCACTTCCCATGCTGATGGTGTATGGGTCCTTGGCTCATATGATGAAGCCCTCGGTTGTACCCATGTTCCCTAGTGATCACTTGGTTGTGCATGAAAGAAATGTCTTCCATGGGGCTTCCTCTTCTTCAGTTGGGTCAACTTGTGGCATTGGCTCTTCATAGTGAGAAGTGTACTCATGAGTGTGGCTCTGATGGGAAGCTTCTCCTGATGTAGCTTTATTCTTTTTGAACTTCTCCTTTACCATCTTCACCAGCTTCTTCACGGCTTTGTCTTGCCACTTACACCATTTCTGAAGGCTGTTGATATGCTCATCAGCAGACTTCATAGAGCTCTCTTGGCTTGGGCCTTCATAAGGCTTGAAGTAGAACTGCTTTGAGTTGTAGTTCATCACCTCATCTTCATCAAGTTCTTCTTCTTGGGTTTCTCCTTGGCCTTCAGCACCAGCAGTAACATCTTCATGGACTTCTTCTTCACCTTCTTCTCTTCTTTCCTCTTCAACCTCTTCTGGTTCTACTTCCTCACTAGCTTCTTCTCTATCTTCTGGAAAAGGACCGCCCTTGTAAAGCTGATCTTCACTTGGGTTGAAACTGATGTTGCTCTTCACGGTGATGGATGTGAGCCTTGGATAAGGGAGGAGGACTCTTGCTGGATTTTCTAAGTCATTGAGGAACTTGTAGACATGCTTGTCTTGAATGCTCTTCTCAATGAAATGGCTTCTCTTAAGATAGTGCATATCTATCCATAATGGCTCCAGAGCATCTTTTTCATGTTCCTCAAGGTCTACACCACTAGCCATAAGAACAGCTGTCACAACTCCTCCAATGTGGAGCTGTGGGTTCTTCTCCCTTTTCCCTTTGTGCACGACCCAGCTCTTGTAGTTTAAGAGCTGCTCCATCAGCATGGTGACAAAGCATGAGAACTTGGTTGGTGGCTCTAATGTTGTTCTATTTCTGCTGGTGCCTACAAGCTCATACATCCCATAGTATAGGATGTCTCTCTCTTTTCCAGTGAAGTTTGTTGTTTCCTTCCTTGCAAAAAAATGTATTTGCAAGCGTTTTGTGGGCATACCTCACTGCAGGATTCTTCAGATGTTGATTCCTTGTGGCTCCAGCTATGAAATTTCCAGCCCCAATCATCCCCCATAGCATCCTGTGCTTCTTTTGGCCGATGAAGAATTTATTCCTCTTGTGAGCATAAGACATCAGACCAAGTGCTTTGGAGATATCAAGGAAGGTTGTTGTGACCCTTTGCTTTCCAAGCTTGAAGGAGATCCACCCATCTTTGTTGGAGAGCTCACTTTCATCATATCCAACCACTTTGAGAGTAGAGAGGAATTGATAAGTGAGCTGCTGGTAGGAAGGAAGTGGCATTGCCATGAACTCACCAAGCCCCATGTGATCAAAGATACCCTTGCAGTCATGATAGATCCCAAGTGCTTTCGTTGTGTTAGCACAAGGGTATCTTGTGGGCTTGAAGGTGCACTGGTTGAAAGCCTCCATGAGTTCTCTAGCACTTGCCTCATGGTATGGGACTTCTTCCTTCACAGTTCTACCCTTTCCTTTCTGCTTGGAAGCCTTGTCTCCAGCTTATTTCTTGATAATCGCTTTTCTTATGGTCTAATGCAGCAGAGAGGTTATCAAAACTCTAATGCAAGCAATGTTGTAGTAAGGCAAGCAGGAGAGTGTCAATCCACTTCTAGATGATAGAGAATCCACAGAGAATGCAAGGTCTAAGACAAATCTAAGCGAATGAGACAGTTTATGAGAAATAATCTAAAAACTAAATGCAGCAACCTAAACGGAGTGAAACCTATTTTAAAAATACTAGAAAGGAAGCAGTTACCACGAGGAACAAACAGATAAATTAAAGGGAAGAGCTTCGAATTGTTAAAATTCGACTAGTGGATCGACCACAAGATCGACCACTAGATCGAGCAGAAACGATCGATCTCGTCTAAAACCGTAGGAACAATGAATCTAAAGACCAGGATGCTATCAGGTAACAAGCTAAAGATGATATGAGGTGAAAATATGCTAGAAGAGAGGGCTTGAGGGTTGAGATTCATATAAGGGGTTTCAAGGAACGATCTTGGGTTTGAAACTTTGGATCGACTCACTTGGTGAGGATCTCTAAGCCTCAAAAACAAAACAAGATCTATCCGTGGCTTTCGGTATAGATCACTCTTTCATCCTCTCCTCCAAACCCATGGCTTTTGGTGGAAAGAGAGGTCGAAAGGCAAGGAAAACAGATTTCGAACAATGGCTTAACTAGTCCCCCAAACTTCCATGGCTTTTTGGGAAGGGGTAACTAGAATACAAAAGCTTGCAAAGAAAACTGGTTTAACAATGGTGTTCTTCCGAAAACGAGAGAGAGAACTTGAAGGAAAAAGTTAGAAAATCTAAAAGTTATCGAAAAAGCATTCGCCGCTTTGCCTAAAATGTCAAAACAGTCCAATGGTCCCCCCTTCGCTAACAGCCAAAAACGGTTGAAAGGACAGAGATCGACCATTGGATCGAGTTGTTCTATCGATCATATCCGGCCATCGTGTCTTCAGCTCGATCCGGGTCTCGATCTTCTTCGGTGAATCGAGTGTTGCATCCGATCTCGGTATCGATCTTCGGGAGGATCGAGTGGTGTACTCGATCCGGCTCTCGCTCTGCATGGCGTCATTTACGTCCGTACCGATACATCGATTGCTTCACTCGATCTCCATCTCGATCATTATCCTTGGATCGCCTAGTTGGCTCGATCTTCTGGTCGATCAACTCCTAGATCGACCGGCCATGCTCGATCTGCTCCTCGATCACTGGTCCTTAGCACACTCCCGAGCTTCCATGAACTGCTACATCGGCCTCCACACCTCCACGAACCTCCGTGTCTCCAAAGCAACCAGAAACAACCTGGAATGAATGCAAAATGCAGAGAAAATGCACATGCTGATGCAAGAATGCTCTAGGACCCTAAGTGATGCAATCTAGCCTAAAACATGATACAAATGCATGAAAAACTACCTAATGAGTATGCAGAATGTATGCAATATGCAATGGTATCAACTCCCCCAAACTTACTTCTTGCTTGCCCTCAAGCAACAAAAAACAGGTAAGGAAGAGAGGTTTTCAGAAAATTCAAAGGGGTTTTAAACTTTTTGCAAAGGTGCCTTTCGAATAGATCATCTCAATGTCCTAGTTAACAGTTCTAAAATGCTAAGCTTACACTCATACTCCAAAGGACTTAGCCATACTCATCACACAAAGAAATTCAAATCATGAGTCTCTTATTCCTAACAATCAAAGAAATTCATCCTTTAACATTCATTAACATTCAAACCATGAATCAAACTTATGCACTTTAAAGCAAAACACATTTGGCTAAGGGTTATGGTTATGAGCATAGAATGATCTCATTTGAAAAGGATTTACAATTAGACAAGGGTTTCTCTCAAAAATGGTTTGAACTAATGCATAATGCTAAAGGTAAAGACAATTTATGCATACATGATTAGATTTTCATCTACCCATGTAAACTATCAAACAGTCCTATACCCCTCTTATTTAAGAAATTTAATCCTCACTCACCACTTAAAAGTCTACCCCTTCTTCTCAACTTAGCAATCCCCAATTCAAAATAAAGACATTTTTGAACTTTTTAGGCTGGTGAAAAGGTTTTGAAAAATAATTTTTGCTCTTAGGAATTTCTTATTAGTAGCTCTCTTATTATTACTATTTTTCTCTTCATTTTTTTTTATTTATTTGGCACTTAGGCTCTTTTATTTTTTTTCTTCTTTTTTTTTTTTCTTTATTTTATTATGGAAAGCTACCTCTTGAAATTAGAGCATACTTATGTTTTAAAAACAAACATTTCACTTAAAACCTCATTTCTTTCCTTAAAACACAAACTCTTTTGAACCGAAAACAAATTCACAAGAAAGCAACCCCAATGATCCCCCAAACTTATCCTAAGCCTATACCTAGCTTCAAAATGTAAAGCTAGCAATCAATTATGAAAACCAAATCATGTAGCCTAAACCTAACACTTTATGCCAAGTTCAAACCGAAAATAAGGCCTCACAAAGATGTCACACAAGAACATTTGGCTTCAAAGGAGGGTAAGGTTCAAGGAGGGAGTTCTACTTAGGCTCACAAAGAGTGGTGAAAAGGAAGAAGAGAGCCTAAATATTTTAAAACCATGTGTTTATTTTCAAATGCATAAGAATGATAATTAGATTTTCAAATTAAGGTTTTCACTTAGTAGGATGAGTTTCAAATCATGAGAGTTCAATTCAAGCCACGAAAATCCTAACTAGTGATCCAAGCATGGTTAGAACTTACTTTCAAAGCATAAACAAAGCATTAGAGAACTACTAACTAGGGCATTGAAATGATTCATAAGTAAAACACCTTTTTAAGAAATTCTAACCCCTTATGCAAAATGCAAACAACCTAGGTGATATGAGAAATTCTAGACTCAATCCTAACATGTTTTTAAAGAGATGAATGCAACTACATGAATCTTTGAAAAAATTTTAAAAATTTTACCAATTTTTCATGAACTAAGACTCAAAGATGCAAAAAGGAAAATAAGATCAAAGAACACAAGATTAAATCACACAAGTACTCCCCCAAACTTGCTTGACACCGTCCCGGTGGCAAACTCATCCGAAGAAGCAAACAAACACAATGCAAGAAACAAAGATGTGCGGTTATATACAATGGAGGAAGGTTGTTACCTCTTGTCTAGGCTCGGCTGGAACTTGAGGATGTTCCAGAGGAGCTAGAGATTGTTGCCTTTCCTTTGTTGCCTGGTTCTTGGAGGGAGTGGCGAGCCGGTTGAATGTTTTCTCCTTGGGTCTCGCGGATCACAACTCCTCCAGTTGAGAGTCTCCTCTTCTCGGGTTGTTGTATCTCCTGGCTTACAGCTGGCTTAGGCTGGCTTCCTTGGAGTTGTTTGACCTTCTTCCCCAGCTTCTTAAGCATCTTCCCTTGCCACTTGTTTATCTTCCGCTGCATCTCCACCACCGAGGCTAAGAACTTCTCGGTTTTGGTCTTAGGCTCAAAATCCAGCTTGGGAAGTGTGTAAACCTCGGGCATCTCATCCTCTGTTCCTGGAGACTCTGACCTTTGGTGCGGGGCAATGGCTGAAGCAGGCGGTCCTCCTAAAGGGGCAAAGCATTCTTCCTCCGTGGGTAAGAACTCGATGTTCCCAACACCAAGCAGCTCGGTCTCGTCTTTGTTGGGCAGGATGCACACTCTCTTCTTGTCTTCCTCATCCATGAAGAGGTAAGCATAAAACCCTTCTGCTGGCGTGCGTCCCAAGCTATCAGTGTTTCTCATGTATGCTTCATCCATGAAAGCTCTGTTTGGGACGTGAGCAAAGTCATGGATGGGCACACCGGCTTGCACGAACAAAGGAGTAAGGAAACCGTCAATATAGGAAGAGGTTACCTTGCACCGTAAGGCATAAGCCTTGTACTTCACCAGAGAAGCCGCGAGCACACAGCCGTAATTCACTTCATCGCCGAGTTCATCTTCTATGGGTTCTTCATTCGCATCCGGATCAGACACCAAATGCTTCACGCCTTGGAAAAGGAAGCACAGCTCCGTCTTCGTGACAGTAGGAGCAACAGACCTCCCAGTGAATGTATTAGCTATCAGCTTCAAAGTATACCTCAGCACCGGACTCCTAACTCTCTTGATCTTGGCGGTGTTTGCTTTGTAGTCTTCATTGCTGATTAGGTCCCAAAACTCGTCGGCTTTCTTGAAGGCTGGGAACTCCACCTTGTGTGCATCAGCCTTAAGACCGTAGGCTTGGCATAGCTCGGGGATGGATAGTGTGTAGGCTTGGCGGCCAACCATGAAATAGAGATGGCCTTGAGAAGGAACAGGTGCACTCGGATTCTCGTACCAGAACTCCAAAGTGGCTAGGAAATCTATCGTCACCTCGGGAATTGTAGGGCAGTCCATCCGCGATAAGCACCTCAGACCAATGTTCTTGAGGAGTTGGTCGAAGTCCTCAAGGATCCCGAGCCTGGACAGAAGCTCTCGATCAGCAAAATTTGTAGGTTCAAACCGGAGCCTCTCCAACCTCTTCTTATCCCTCTTCTCATCTTTGCTCCACCGGACCCTCTCTTGAACCACCACTTCTTGTGTTTCTCCTTCTTGCACTCGCTCCTCTCTTGTTCTCTTTGGTGCCATTGCTCCTCGGCATGAGATCGAGTCCTTTTGGTCGATCTAGGACTCGATTTAGGGGTCGATTTAGCATAGATCGAGTGATGGATCGAGTCGAGTGATCGATCAATTTTCAACAGATTTTCCGAGAGAAATTAGATCGGTCGATCCTATTTGGATCGATCGATCCTTTTTCGTCAAGATCGATCTTGTCACTCGTTCTCGTCTAGATCGACTGGCTCCTCTCGATTCACTGGCTCGATCTAGCAAAGATCAAGCCAGGATCAGTCGATCTAGCACTCGATCTCTAGCTTTATCTTAACCCCTATTGCTCCTTTTGGAACCCAAAGATAAGGTTTAGATTTCTTATACCTGTTCCTACACACTAAAAACATAAAAACATAAAGCTGAAAGAGAAATAAAAGCAAAAATATGTACAAGATAAACATGGGAATGCCTCCCAAGTGCGCTTTCTTTAACGTCTTTAGCTAGACCTTACTTGGTCTAGGCGGATGGTGGGTCTTGGAGAAGCACCGAGGTACTCTCCTTGTCAAAGCTGTCCGCCAGGTAGGGCTTGACTCTGTGTCCGTTGACGGTGAATGCACTACCACTTCTTCCCATCAGAGTAACAGCTCCATATGGCAAGACCTCTTGAATCACGAACGGTCCGCTCCACCTTGATTTCAGCTTGCCCGGGAAGAGCTTCAGCCTCGAGTTGTACAGCAACACCAGTCCTCCTTCCTTAAGCTCCTTGGCAACCAATTTCTTGTCATGAGCCTCCTTAGTTCGCTCCTTGTAGATCTTGGAACTCTCGTAAGCATTCAACCTCAACTCGTCCAGTTCGTGTAGCTGAATAAGACGCCTTTCCTGAGCCATCTTGAGATCAAAGTTCAGCCTCTTCACAGCCCACAATGCACGGTGTTCCAGCTCAACCGGGAGGTGACAACCCTTGCCATAGAGTAGAGTGAAAGGGGTTGTACCAATCGGCGTCTTGAAGGCAGTACGGTAGGCCCAAAGAGCATCGTCCAGTTTCACTGACCAGTCCTTCCTTGTTGCTCCAACGGTCTTCTCCAGAATAGCTTTGATCTGCCTGTTAGAGACTTCCACCTGACCGCTCGTTTGAGGATGATACGGTGTAGCCACCTTATGCTTAACCCCATACTTTCTCAAGAGGCTCTCAAAAACCTTGTTTACAAAATGGCTTCCTCCATCACTTATAACAACCTTGGGTACCCCAAACCTTGGAAAGATGATACTCTTGAACAACTTGATCACAACCTTAGAGTCGTTTGTAGGGGAAGCGACAGCCTCAACCCATTTGGAGACATAATCCACAGCTACTAAGATGTACTTGTTGCCGTATGAAGAAGGAAAAGGCCCTATGAAGTCAATACCCCACGCATCGAACACGTCAACCTCGAAGATAGGAACTTGAGGCATTTCATTCCTCTTGGTAATGTTCCCTGCTCGCTGACATGCCTCACAGCTCTTCACAAACTCGTGTGCATATTTGAAGATAGACGGCCACCAGAAACCCGCTTGCAACACTTTCGTGGCAGTTTTGAATGAAGCGAAGTGTCCTCCGTAGGAAGAGCCATGGCAATGATAGAGGATATCCTGGCTTCTTCCTTTGTAACACATCTTCGGTACAAGCTGTCTACTCCTCTTTTGTATAGGTAAGGCTCATCCCAAAAGTAGTCACTAGCCTCCCTCAAAAACCTCTTCTTGTGATAGCTGTTGAGATGTGTTGGCTCCTCACCACATGCCAGGTAGTTCACCATATCAGCATACCATGGTAGATCCTCCTCTTTAAAACTCAACACTTCCTCAAACCTTCCTTCTAGCTTCCCACAAACAGCAGTAGTAATCGCCATAAGTTGTTCTTCTGGAAGAGAATCGTCTAAAGGGAGAGACTTGTTGATCCTTAGTCTTGAGAGGTGGTCAGCGACTCCATTTTCTATCCCCTTCTTGTCTTTAATTTCCATGTCAAACTCCTGAAGTAAGAGAATCCATCTTAAGAGCCGAGGCTTAGTGTCTTTCTTTGAATAGATGTATCGTAGAGCAGCATGATCCGTGTATACAATAGCCTTGGAGCCAACGAGATACGATCTGAACTTCTCAAAGGCGAAGACTACTGCAAGCATCTCCTTCTCCGTAGTGGTGTATCGTGATTGCGTGTCATCCAAGGTCCTTGAAGCATAATAGATCACATGTAGCTTCTTGTCCTTCTTCTGACCAAGGACTGCTCCTACAGCATAGTCACTAGCATCACACATAATCTCAAAAGGGAGAGACCAGTCTGGTGCTTGGACTATAGGGGCTGACGTGAGGGCTTCCTTGATGGTCACGAAAGCCTTCAAACACTCCTCATCGAATACAAACTCAGCTTCCTTGCATAACAGCCGTGTAAGGGGGCGTGCAATCTTGGAGAAATCTTTGATGAAGCGCCTATAGAACCCTGCGTGTCCCAAGAAGCTTCTAATCCCTTTAACATTAACCGGCGGCTCCAAACCCATCATAACCTCAACCTTAGCCTGATCAACCTCAATACCCCTCTCTGAAATCTTGTGACCGAGTACTATCCCTTCCTTGACCATGAAGTGGCATTTCTCCCAGTTCAGCACTAGGTTTGTTTCTTCACAACGTTTAAGTACCCTGCAAAGATTCAACAAACACGCAGGAAAGGACGCACCATACACAGAGAAGTCATCCATGAACACCTCTACCATCTCCTCTATAAGATCGGAGAAGATCGACATCATACACCGCTGAAAGGTAGCCGGTGCATTACACAATCCAAACGGCATCCTTCGATATGCAAAGGTACCGTAGGGACATGTAAAAGTCGTTTTCTCCTGATCGTTTGGGTGGATAGGTATTTGGAAGAAACCGCTATACCCATCGAGAAAACAGTAGTAAAGGTGATTTGCAAGTCTCTCAAGCATCTGATCAATGAAAGGCAAAGGGAAATGGTCTTTTCTAGTCGCAAGGTTAAGCTTTCTATAGTCAATACACATTCTATGGCCAGTAATGGTCCTAGTAGGGATAAGTTCATCTTTTTCATTCCTTATGACCGTGATCCCTCCCTTCTTAGGCACCACGTGTACAGGTGAAACCCACGTGCTGTCACTTATGGGATAGATCACGTCAGCCTCTAAAAGCTTAAGGATTTCCTTCTTAACAACCTCTTTCAAGTTAGGATTCAAACGCCTTTGATGTTCTACAGAAGTGGCGTTCTCATTATCCAAGTGAATCCTATGAGTGCAAAGCATTGGTGAAAGGCCTTTGATGTCACTTAAAGAGTACCCAATGGCCTTCCTATACTTTCTCAGCTCAGTTAAGAGCGAGTGCAACTCATCATCACTAAGGTTTTCATTTACTATCACGGGATAGGTGTCATTAGGTCCTAAGAAAGCATACCTTAGCCCTTTTGGGAGCTCCTTAAGGTCCACCTTTGGGGCTAACAGCTCACTCCAGTCATCCTCATGGCTGTTGTTGTTGTTCTCCTCCTTGGAACTCTCCCTTGAACTCGAGGCATGGCCCTTCAGACTGCTTTCCTCTATCGCTATCCCTTCTGTGATCGAGTCCTCCGGTCGATTCTCCTCTTGATGTCGTCTAGATTGAGCCATTTCACTCGATTCACTTACTCGATTTGATATGGATCGAGTAAGGGATCGAGACGTTGAGTCGATCTCTTGATTGGACTCCAAAATGATCGGGGGGTCTTTCTCGATCGTCAACTCGATTGTTTCTTCTGATCGAGCATCATTCTCGATCTGTTGGTCGATTGTTGCACCGGATCGAGTTGGGTTCTCGATTGGCTTGTCGATCTGACTCCTGGATCGAGTGATAGCGTCGATCTCGGGGTCGATTTCTAGGCAACATCCTTCTTCATTCTTGATGATTCTCCTCGAATCTAGCAGGTTCACGTACTCTTGGGTCCTTTGGTCCACATAGCCAAACTCTCCTGGCTCCTTAGTGAGTGCTAGCTTCAAATGGTCTTCTAAAGCTAGCTCTTTCCAGCAACTCATCCGCCAAGGCATCCATCGTTTCGATATAGAAAGCTTGTCCTTCAATGGTTGGCTTCTTTAGAACCTTGTTGATGTCAAAGTCTAGCCTGATCTCTTTCCCCAAATGCAAGGCAATCTTCCCATTCTTCACGTCTATTATGGCTCCGGCGGTTGCAAGGAATGGTCTCCCTAAGATGAGTGGGTCTTTCGGCTCCTCGTCCATCTCCAGCACTACAAAGTCTGTAGGTACATTCACACCACTGATTCGCACCGGTAAGTCTTCGAGCAGCCCTACCGGTAATCTCACGCTCCTATCAGCCAGCACCAATGAGATCCGACATTCCTTAAACCGAGTGAAACCAAGCTTCTTAGCCACGGAGTGAGGCATCAAGTTTATGCTAGCTCCGAGATCACACAAGCAACTCTTGAACTCTAGAGGACCTAAAGCACAAGGTATGGTGAAGCTTCCCGGATCTCCCAGCTTCTTAGGCACTATCTCCTTATGAATAACCGCGCTACACTCTTCGCTTAGTACAAGCACCTCTTTGCTTTCTTTGTTCTTCTTCACAAGGGTTTCCTTGAAAAACTTGGCGGACTTGGGCATCATAGCGAGACAGTCTACAAGAGGCAACTTTATCTCCACGTCTCTCAAGTGCTTCTCAAACAGGATCCGGTGTTTCTCTATTAATTGCTATTTGAAACGACCCGGGAATGGCAACTTTGGTACGTAAGGTGGGGGCACGTAGTCATCCTTTTCCTTGGTGGTTTTCTCAGCCTTTTTCTCAATGAATGCCTTGTCACCTCTTCTCGGTCCTTGGATCCATACGTTGTCAAAGTTTATCTCCTCATTATCAGCTGAAAGTTTACCCTCCCCCTCTTGAATTACAACGTCCTCGTTGTTCTTGGTAGAGACCGGAGGCTCAAGCTCTTTGCCACTTCGTAACGTAATAGCATTGGCATACTCCTTGGGGTTTTGCTCACACTTTCCCGGGAGGCTGTTCTGTCCACTCGTGCTTGCCTTGCCCTTCTCCAGCTGCTTTATTTTGTTGTTGAGGTTTGTGATTTGAGTGGAGAAGTCGGTTAAGGATGAATCTAGCCGAGTGTTCATTTCAGCGAACTTCTGATTTGTAGAAGCTTGCCCTTGTATTAGCTGTTGGAACATTGCTTGAACCGGATCAACTTGTTGTTGCATCGGTTGTTGTTGCTGTTGAGGTGTAAAGCCCGGAGGGTAGTTGGTAGTATAACCCTTGTTTTGTTGTTGTTGCCCTTGACCTTGGAAGTTGCCTTGCCCTTGACCTTGGAAACCACTGCTCGGTTGAAAACCTTTGTTGTAAGGGATGAAAGGCTTAACTTGTTGAGCAGGGTACACTTGATCTTTAGGGTTGGCTACATTGGTGTTTCGGTAAGAGAGATTGTTGTTTTGGTAGCCTTGGTTGTAGCCTTGAGACTTGTAGTTGTTTTGTCCAGCCACCCAATTTGCTTCTTCTTGGCTTAGCTCTAACTCCTCTTGGTTTTCATCAGCTTCACCAACGAAGTGAACATGCTTTTGGTTAGCTAAAACCAACTTGTCAATCTTCTCATGCAACGATTTGAGCTCCTTCTTGTGAGACTCTAATTCTGATCCCCTCGGTGCTCGGTCATAATCCTCAGCATAGTTTCCATCACTCAACGCCAGGTTCTCTATCAGCTCCATACCCTTTTCTACTTCTTGACCAAGGAAGTTCCCTTTGCTAGCTGTATCAAGCAACAACCGGATCTTTGGTGAAGCCCCACGGTATATGGTACTGAGTAGAGTCTCCTCACTAAACCCGTGATGAGGGCATTGGATCATGTAATCTTTGAAACGCTCCATAGCCTCATTGAATGTCTCATTGTTCCTTTGAGTGAAACCGCTGATTTCGCTTCTCAACCGAGCAGTCCTGGTGCTTGAGAAGAACTTTGAGAGGAAAGCCTTCTTACATTCAGCCCATGATGTGATGGTGCCTTGTGGGAGGGTCTTCTCCCAATGTCTAGCTTTGTCTCCGAGTGAAAAGGGGAAGAGACGCAGCTTGAAGGCATCTTCTGATATACCGTTGATCTTAATCATTCCACACACTTGCTCGAAATTGTCCAAGTGCTCCAAGGGGTCTTCCATTGCTAAGCCGTGGAACTTGTTGTTTTGCACCATAGATATGAACCCGGCTTGATCTCAAAGTTATTGTTTTGTACCGGAGGAGGAGTGATCCCAAACCTATTGTGGTGGGTATTGGGAGCATCTCCGGCTCCTATGATCCTCGGAGGTCTAGCCGCGTGTTGGGGGTTTCCATTGCCCCGTCCTGCTGGAGCTGGTCCTTCTGGATGCTCGTGTGCAGCCATGTCTTCAAAGTTAACCAGACCTTGCTGAACAATGTCCTCAAAGGCTCTTGTTTGATCTCTGACTCTTCTTTGCCGTGAGTGACCAAGCTGATGAATGTTGTCTAAGGGTTGTAGAAGATTGTTGTCTCCCCTTGAACGAAGATTCATGTACCTGAAAACACACGGTTTAGAGTAGTAGGATTAGTAACTTGAAAAAGGTAAAAACTTAGTCTTTGCTTAGACCCAAATCTCTATGTTCTCTAAGCAACCTAGAATGGCCAGGATGCTATCAGGTAACAAGCTAAAGATGATATGAGGTGAAAATATGCTAGAAGAGAGGGCTTGAGGGTTGAGATTCATATAAGGGGTTTCAAGGAACGATCTTGGGTTTGAAACATTGGATCGACTCACTTGGTGAGGATCTCTAAGCCTCGAAAACAAAACAAGATCTATCCGTGGCTTTCGGTATAGATCACTCTTTCATCCTCTCCTCCAAACCCATGGCTTTTGGTGGAAAGAGAGGCCGAAAGGCAAGGAAAACAGATTTCGAACAATGGCTTAACTAGTCCCCCAAACTTCCATGGCTTTTGGGAAGGGGTAACTAGTCTCTAAGGTGAGATTTTCCGAGGCCCCTGGATCCTGTCAAGGTAAGGGACCTCTCGGATCATGAAGCTCTTGGCGTGAGACTCTTCAAGCATTAAGCTTTCAAAACCTTAGAAGAGATAGCCTTAAAAACGTTTAGAAAACAAACCAAGATCGAACCTTTTCTACCCCTTAATCCTCTCGACCCCTAACCCAAAGTAAACTACTCACTACACATAAAGTAAATCAAGCAAGGTGGATGAGATGAAACGATAAACATGAAACAACGACTAGATTAAACGATAAGGTTCGAGAATACAAAAGCTTGCAAAGAAAACTGGTTTAACAATGGTGTTCTTCCGAAAACGAGAGAGAGAACTTGAAGGAAAAAGTTCGAAAATCTAAAAGTTATCGAAAAAGCATTCGCCGCCTTGCCTAAAATGTCAAAACAGTCCAATGGTTCCCCCTTCGCTAACAGCCAAAAATGGTTGAAAGGACAGAGATCGACCATTGGATCGAGTTGTTCTATCGATCATATCCGGCCATCGTGTCTTCAGCTCGATCCGGGTCTCGATCTTCTTCGGTGAATCGAGTGTTGCATCCGATCTCGGTATCGATCTTCGGGAGGATCGAGTGGTGTACTCGATCCGGCTCTCGCTCTGCATGGCGTCATTTACGTCCGTACCGATACATCGATTGCTTCACTCGATCTCCATCTCGATCATTATCCTTGGATTGCCTAGTTGGCTCGATCTTCTGGTCGATCAACTCCTAGATCGACCGGCCATGCTCGATCTGCTCCTCGATCACTGGTCCTTAGCACACTCCCGAGCTTCCATGAACTGCTACATCGGCCTCCACACCTCCACGAACCTCCGTGTCTCCAAAGCAACCAGAAACAACCTGGAATGAATGCAAAATGCAGAGAAAATGCACATGCTGATGCAAAAATGCTCTAGGACCCTAAGTGATGCAATCTAGCCTAAAACATGATACAAATGCATGAAAAACTACCTAATGAGTATGCAGAATGTATGCAATATACAATGATATCATTTCTTCCCAGCAGATTTTGATGACTGCCCAGCAGCTTTTGATGACTGCCCAGCAGCAGTACCCTTGCTCTTATCTCTTCTAACTCTGGGTGAAGTGGGCGCTTCCTCTTGTGGTGCTTTCCCTTTGCTTCCAGCAGCAGTCCTTGATTTACCCATGGTACCTACAAAAACAAAGCTTGAAGATACTATAAGTAAAAGAACAAAAGTTTGAGAAACCAATAACTGAAAGCTTAAGAAGGAATTTCTCTAAGCTAAAAGAAGTTTAACTAGTTCTTAAACAAGACTAAACTTTCAAAAAGCAAAAGGAATTCACAAGCTAACAGTTTAGACATGCTAGAGTTCATAAATAAAAATCAAACATTTATGCATGTGAATCTAGCAAGGTGGCTCTAAGCAAAAGAGAAAATGATTATGCAAAGGGATATTAAACAAGCAAGAACTGAGATTTAAGAACAGCAAACAATGCTTTAACAGTTAATTTGCTCATTTTAAACATATCCACCATGCAAAATCAAAGCACAACATCTTAAACTAAACAAAACTTGTTCTAAAAACCATAGTTTTAACAATTTTAAGCACATGCAAAATGTAAGAACAAGAAGTGAATAGTTGAGAAAGCAAACATCAATGAAGCTTCTGAGCACTTATAAAAGATAAATAAAAGAAAGAGAGAGCTAAAAATTTTGGATTTTGGTGAGAGAAGTAGTAAAATGAAGTGTGGAGAGAAGAGAAGAGATTGTTGGTTCTTAAAGAGAAATGTGGGGAACCAAGGGAATCTAAAGAGTGGGGGAAAATAACAAAAGTGCTCAGGAGCTCTGCAAAGTGTCAGGAAGGAGCCAAATTTTGTCCAAGCCAAAAGAGGGAAATATTTTTTGAAAATTTTGAACACTTATCTCGCGGGTTATCAGTCATTTTTGACCGATAGGATTGATTGATAGGGTGCCTATCGATAACACCAATAGCTTCCTGTAAAATCCTATCGGTCTCTAGCTGATCGATACACTGACCAAAATACATCTGATTGCTTTGTATCGGTCACTCTCTAGACTGATAGAGTGATCGAAATACAACCGATGTATTTCCATCTGTCAGTATCTGATCGATAGCTAGACCGATAAAATCCACACTAAGCAAACTCCTTTCCTTATGGCTCACAAGTGATCGATAGGTTGACCGGTGCATTCTGGCTCTACTACTATCGATCACAAGCTGACCGATAGCATGACCAATATGGTCTGTATCAGTCTTGTCTTGACCGATATTGTGATCGATAGTAGCCAAAATGCACATGTTCTTTGTCCCTTAGACAATTTTTCAATCCCCAAACCAAATTTCTGCTTCTATACACATTAACTAAGCATAAAAATAAACTAGAAAGTATAATATATACAAAGGATACCATGGGACTACCTCCCAAGTGTGCTTGTTTAAAGTCACTAAGCTTGACTTTGCTTACCTCACTAGTAGAGGTGATGAGAAGGAGTTTTGGAACTCATTGGTGTTGCAGTTTCCTTTTAGATCCTTCTGGTGACCCCATCAATCTTCAACACAGCATGGGGCTTTGGCTTACCTCCCCCTTTCATCTTGTTGATATATCATGGTTTTTATGGTTTTTAACCATGATATAAGTCCTTTTTATTGAGTCTTTTTGGTCTTTTTAGAGTCCTAGAAGAGTCTTTGCAGGTTAAAGCATGTCTGGAGCATAATTGGAGATATTGGAACCTTTTGGAGCATTCTGAGTTGAAGCCACGAAGTACCAAGATCGAAGCAGAAAGTATTCACTAATGGTGACGATCGTCACCCCATTGGTGACGCTCGTCACCCAGATAGGAAGGAGCGTGGCTATTTGTTAAAAGTATCAAGAAGAATTGCAGAACTTACCCAGATGTTTCCTTTATTTATATGAAGACCCTAGATCGTGTTTAGCCCCTATTTATTAGGTTTTTCAGCCACTGTTGGCAGGGATCTGAGTTTTTGAGAATTGAGAGAGCTAGAGAGAGATTTTATTCAGAGCTTTTTGGGGAGACAAATCCTGTACTCTTAGGAGAAGATTTCGAACCCCCTTTGTTTTCTACTCTTTCTCTTAATGCAATTTTATTCAGTTATGCTTTGTGATCTCATAATCATGTCTGAGTAATCTGCTAGTTAAGTTAGGGTTTTTCAAAGGTTGATGAAAAGAGTGTAGAATCGCTATCTGTTAGGATTATCTCATGGTTTTTCATCTCTGCTTGCTTTAAAATCGAATTTCTGAGACACATCATCTAGGAATCCGAAAATCATAGGTTGTTAAATATATGTGAGAGCATTATTCATAATCTGAACTAGTATTTGATGAGCAAAACAACTTAGTACAAAGAGATTTGGCTTAGGAGTTTTGTAAACAATTGAACCTAATCATTCCTGCATACTTAGGTTGTTAGGGTTTGCAAAGAGATTTGAAACTCTGTGATCTAGGTATAGATAACTTCTGCAATGAGAATTGATTAATTATGCATTAGAGATTCATGTTTAAAAATGGTTCTTAATCATTCCTGATTCCCTGCATTCTGCATTCTTGGATTCATACCTGCGAATTACCCTAGCTTAGCGCTTTTAGTCTTCCTGAACTTAGAACATATCATACCATCGTTTGCTTATTTCTAATTATTCATTCGCATTACATACATCATATTTCGCTTAGCTTAGTCCAAATCTATAATCGCTAGTGTGGTTTACATACTCCCTTGGGATTCGATAACCCCTTGTACTACAACTGCTTTTGCTGTGCACTTGCAGTAGTTTTATTTGGGTAAAACCTGACCTTATCAAGTTTTTGGCGCCGTTGCCGGGGAGTAATAGCTGCCTATCGATTTTTAGTATTAGGATTTTGTCTAAGTTTTTATTTCTTTACTGATTTTCAGCTACTTTTCTTTGTTCCTGTTTCAGGTGTATGCCTAATCGCAGAACCAGAAGCAACAAAGAGAAGGAGCTTGTGACTTTGAGCATCGACGAGCTTGCTAGGTTGGAGAGAACTAACAGGAAAGCTAAGAAGCAATCTGCAATGGTCGCTCCACTGATCTTGGTTGAAGATGCAGAAGGTCACTTGGTTGACAGGGAAGGAAATAGGAGGAACGAAGAGGGGCAGAGAATTGATCAAGAGGGGAATGTCATTGTTGAACAGCAGGTTCAGCAAGTGGCTGAGAACGTGGGAGTCCCTGCTGCTGTCAATAACGCTGCTGGGCGTTTTGTTCAGAGGACTCTAGGTGATTACAACAGACCTGATCAGTTCTATGCCAACAGAGCTGCAATCCGACCTCCTGCCTTCCAGAGGAACGATTTTGAGGTCAAACCTGTCTACTATCAGCTGGTTGGACAGCATCCCTTCCATGGTTTACCTCATGAGCATCCTATGGATCACATAGAGAGGTTTGAGGACCTAGCTTCCAGTGTCAAAGCTAATGGGGTTAGCAATGACTTTCTGTTCTGCAAGCTTTTTCCCTATTCTCTTGGAGGAGAAGCTACATATTGGCTAAAGCAACTGGAACCTGCTTCACTAACTACTTGGGAGGATACCAAGAATGCTTTTCTGAACAATTTCTATGATGATGCCAGATCAGAAGACATGAGAACGAAAATTGCATCATTTACACAAGGCCCTACTGAAGCTTTCAAGGCTTCTTGGATCAGGTTCAAGTCTTATCAGAGGGACTGTCCTCATCATGGTTTCAGTCAGGTGCAATTGCTTGGGATCTTTTTCAGAGGCATTGACTGGAAATATCAGATGGCGCTGGATGCTTCAAGCAGTGGAAACTTCAATACCAACAGACCAGAGGAGGCGGTGAGACTGATTGAGAACTTGGTCTGCAGCAACAGCACTAAAAATGCAGACTTTCAGAGAATGAAACAAGCTGGTGCAGCTGATGGAAATCAGATTGCTGAAGTTAAGGCTAAGTTGGATGATATGCACAGCCTTTTGGTAGGGAAGAAGTCAGTTCACTTTGCTGCAGAAGTAGAGACTTTCGAAGCTCCAGAGGAAGTTGAGCAGGAGGATGTAAATTTCATCAACTCTGGCGGATTTCAGGGACAAAGGTATGGGAATCAGCAGTGGAACAGAGGATACAGCAACAACAATCAGAAAAACGCCCCTACAGGAGGACAGAACACGCCTGGTTTCACTCCGAGACCCCCTTTTCAGAAGACAGAGTATCAGAAGCCATTCCAGAGCAGTGGAAACTACAGAAACTATGGTTCTACTTCCTATCAACCAGCACCTCCACAAGAGAACAAAATGGAAGCAATGTTAGAACAGATTCTGGAAGGACAACAGAAGCTTACTGTGAACTTCAATGGCAAGATAGATTCGCTCTATCAGGACCTGAATGGGAAAATTGAGAGTCTGAACTCTCATATGAAGAAGCTTGATGTTCAAGTTGCTCAAACTGCAGGAGCTGTTCAGAGGCAAGAAGGATTTCTTCCAGGAAAAACTGATGCTAATCCCAAACACCACGTGAATGCCATCACATTGAGGAATGGAAGGAACCTGCAACCAGTGTTGCAGAAGGATATAACCTCAAGAAATTTCGTGGGTGTAGAAAAGTATGAAGATGAAGAAAATTCTGCTGCAGAACCATTGGTGACGATCGTCACCAATAATGGGTGTCGCTCGTCACCCAATGAGGACAACCCCGAGCCTGATTCTTCACTTATTGGTGACGACCGTCACCAAGGGAGTGACGCTCGTCACCCAAATCCAGTACTCGACCCCGACTTGTCCAAAGTGAGTGACGCTCGTCACCAGTCCAGTGACGCTCGTCACCAGACACCACATATTGCAGTTTCGCCTAAGACTTCAGATAATGCTAAGGAGACCGTGTATAAACCCAAGATACCCTATCCTAAGCATCCTAAGAAGTCTAAGCAGGAGCTTGAGGATGCCAGATGCAAGGCTATCATGGACAAGTTGGTGATAGAGATCCCATTGATTGATGCTGTAAGGATCACTCCTGTTATTAGGAGGTATGTGAAGAGAATGGTGACCAACAACTTGAGCCTTGAGGTTGGAGCTATGATGATCAACGAGCAGGTCAGTGCAGTGATTCAGAACAGAGTTCCAGAGAAGCTTTCAGACCCAGGAAGTTTTGTTTTAGACTGCACCATCTTCAATGACAAGTTTGAGAGGTCATTGTGTGACCTTGGTTCTAGTGTGAACCTCATGCCCCACTCTGTTGCAAAGAGTTTGGGGATGACTGATTTTAAAACTACAAGGATATCTCTTGTCCTAGCTGATAGATCAGTTAGAGTTCCTGAAGGGGTAATAGAGGATGTTCCTATCAAAGTAGGAGATTGTATGATCCCTACTGATTTTGTGGTTTTAGAGTATGGAGAAGAGCCCAAAGACTCCTTGATTCTTGGCAGACCCTTCCTGGCCACTGCAGGAGCTATTATTGACGTCAGGAAGGGTAGAATAGAGCTGAATGTTGGCGATTTAGTGATGAAATTCGAAATGGACAAGCTGATGAAGAGGCCAACCATAGATGGACAGACTTTTTATGTTGATGTTCTCACAAACATTGCTGATCAGATCTTCCATGAGATGAGTTCAGATGACCCCTTGGAAAGGGCGTTGACCACTTCTACAGCTGAGTATGAGCATTTAGATGCTGCTGCAACAGGCTACACAAAGATGATGGATGCTACTGCACAAGTTATGCAACTGGTTGCACAGGATGAACTTGTCTCCACATCTGCAAAAGCCGCCACAATGGGTGACTGGTCAGCAGCAAAAGCACCAAAAGTTGAGCTTAAACAGCTCCCTGCAGGGCTAAGGTACGCATTCCTAGGAGAAAACTCCACCTATCCTGTTATTGTTAATGCTTCATTGAACAATGCAGAGCTCACCCTATTGCTAAGCAAGCTGCGAAAAATTTCGCAAAGCTCTTGGCTATTCTCTTGATGACATTTCAGGTATCTCTCCAGACTTGTGCATGCATAGAATACACCTAGAAGATGAGTCGAAATCATCAGTTGAGCTTCAGAGGAGGCTAAATCCGAATTTGCAAGATGTGGTCAAGAAAGAAATCATGAAGTTGTTGCAGGCTGGTATCATCTATCCTATTTCAGACAGTGCTTGGGTGAGTCCAGTGCACGTGGTGCCTAAGAAAGGAGGTGTCACCGTGGTCAAGAATGACAAGGATGAGCTGATTCCAACCAGGACTGTGACAGGACACAGGATGTGTATAGACTACAGGAAACTGAATGCAGCAATAAGGAAGGACCATTTTCCTCTACCTTTCATCGATCAGATGCTAGAAAGACTGGAGAATCACAAGTATTACTGCTTCCTTGATGGGTATTCAGGCTTCTTTCAGATCCCCATCCATCCAGATGATCAGGAGAAGACCACGTTTACCTGTCCTTCTGGCACTTTTGCCTATCGCAGAATGCCCTTTGGTCTGTGTAATGCTCCTGCAACCTTCCAGAGATGCATGATGTCGATTTTCACAGACATGATAGAGAAGTTTATGGAGGTGTTCATGGATGACTTCTCTGTTTATGGATCTTCTTTCAAGAGCTGTTTGGACAACCTGTGTGCAGTTCTGCAGAGATGCGAAGAGAAACACTTGGTTTTAAATTGGGAGAAGTGCCATTTTATGGTACAGGATGGTATTGTACTTGGTCACAGAGTCTTAGGAGACGGTATAGAGGTGGATAGGGCGAAAATTGAGGTGATGACAAGTCTGCAAGCACCTGATTCAGTCAAAGCAGTGAGGAGTTTTCTGGAACATGCAGGCTTCTACAGAAGGTTCATCAAAGATTTTAGCAAGATAGCACGTCCACTTACTGCTCTCCTCTGCAAAGATGTGAAGTTTGAGTTCACAGAAGAATGCAAATCTGCTTTTGAACAGATCAAACAGGCGTTGGTTACAGCCCCTGTTGTGCAGCCTCCAGATTGGGACTTACCTTTTGAGGTAATGTGTGATGCCAGCGATTTTGCAGTTGGAGCAGTGCTGGGACAGAGGAAAGACACGAAACTCCACGCCATCTACTATGCAAGTAGGACTTTGGATGATGCTCAGAAGAATTATGCAACAACTGAGAAGGAATTGTTAGCTGTTGTGTTTGCTTTTGAGAAGTTCAGGCAGTATCTTGTTGGCTCCAAGGTCGTGGTTCATACTGACCATTCAGCACTGAAGTACTTAATGCAGAAGAAGGATGCAAAACCAAGGCTGTTGAGATGGATCCTGCTTCTTCAGGAATTTGATATTGAAGTGAAGGATAAGAAAGGGGTTGAGAATGGAGTTGCTGACCATTTATCCCGGATTCAGGTCGAAGACAGTGTTCCCATCAATGATTTCTTGCCTGAAGAGAATATTTACTTAGTGGAAACCAGAGAACAGGAGGAAAGTGTCGAAAACCTGCAGTTTTCACGAAACTACAGGGGAGTGACGAGCGACACCAGGGGGTGACGCTCGTCACCAACCAAGACCATTCGTGACAAAAGTATACGAGCGAGGTGACGCTCGTCACCAACATTGGTGACGCTCGTCACCGATCTCCACATTTATCTGCGATTTGTGCAAGCTTGGGGAAAGCTTTTGCAGAGCCTGTTTATGCTTTACATGATCCAAAGAGACCCTGGTATGCTGATATTGCAAACTACCTTGCTGCAGAGGATGAACCACATGATTTTAAAGGATATGCTAAGAAGAAGTTCTTGAGAGAACTTAGGAGATTCTATTGGGATGAGCCATACCTCTACAAGCATTGTGCTGATGGTATTTACAGAAGATGTTTAGCAGAAGAAGAAGTTCAGGACGTGCTCTTCCACTGTCATGGATCAGACTATGCTGGACACTTTGCTACATTCAAGACTGTCTCTAAGGTTTTGCAGGCTGGATTTTGGTGGCCTACCATGTTCAGGGACGCCCAAGCCTTCATCACAAGCTGTGATACTTGTCAGAGAAGAGGAAAAATCAGCAGGAGACATGAGATGCCACAGAACTTCATTCTGGAAGTTGAAGTTTTCGATTGTTGGGGTATTGACTTCATGGGACCTTTTCCCTCATCTTATGGGAATAGATACATTCTGGTTGCTGTTGATTATGTATCTAAGTGGGTAGAGGCGTTGGCTACTCCTACTAATGATGCTGCAGTGGTTTTGAAGCTGTTTAAGACCATTATCTTTCCCAGATTTGGTGTCCCACGGATTGTCATAAGTGATGGGGGTTCTCACTTTGTCAACAAGGTTTTTGACAAGCTGTTGAAGAAGTATGGTGTACAGCACAGAGTGGCCACGCCCTATCACCCCCAAACAAGTGGACAAGTCGAGGTTTCCAACAGACAGATCAAGCAAATTCTGGAAAAGACAGTTGGGAAAACAAGGAAGGATTGGTCTGCAAAGCTGGATGATGCATTATGGGCCTACAGGAATGCCTACAAAACGCCACTTGGGACTACTCCTTTCCACCTTCTCTATGGGAAGGCGTGCCATCTACCAGTAGAGCTGGAGTTCAGAGCAGAATGGGCAATCAAGAAGCTGAATTTTGATCTGAAACCTGCTGCAGAAAGGCGCTTGATTCAGCTCAATGAACTGGATGAGATTCGATATCTAGCCTATGAAAACTCCAAGTTATACAAGGAGAGGACAAAGGCATATCATGATAAGAAGATCATCTCCAGGCATTTCGAGCCCAATGACCAGGTATTACTCTATAACTCTCGTTTACAGCTTTTTCCTGGTAAACTGCGTTCTAGATGGTCAGGTCCTTTCACTGTCAAAGAGGCTCGCCCACATGGTGCAATTGTCCTGATTAACTCCAAAGGAGAGGAGTTTATAGTCAATGGACAAAGGGTGAAGCATTACTGGGCACAAGCAGAGATTCCAGCAGGACACATTGTGTCTCTGGATCAGGCACCAGCTGTCTAAACAGCCAACCAAAGTCAAGCTAATGACTTTAAAAGAGCGCTTAGTGGGAGGCAACCCACTGGTAAGTTGTAGATATAATACTTAGGAATTATTTTCGTGCTTAGAACTAGTAATTAGAATTTTATTCAGTTATAAAAAAAAAAAAAAAAAAAAAAACCGGTGACGATCGTCACCCTTATGGTGACGCTCGTCACCCATAAGAATCGAACACGGGTTTTAACTTCTTCTTCTTCTCCCTCGAGCCAAAACCTGCAAAATAACCGAACACTTAGAGAGAAATAGGAATTTCATAACTTTTGATTTTCTTAGCCAAATTGAGTGATTCAAGAGTCTAATCCGTGTGGATTTTACTCCTCTTTCTGAATATCAACTTAGTTTTTACGATCCGCAAGGTATGTTTTCGGAATCTCCAATTTTCAGTCCGCCTCAGGTTTGGTAAAATTCGATTTTTGACTTGATTGGCTTGATTTAACTGTTGAATCATGGTTAGTTAGGTTGTATTAGAGGAATGGAACCATCTTTCTGCGATTTAATCGGTTGATTTGCACTGTTTGTATTTTCGAGTTCATGATGAAAGTTGCAAAAATCTGGAAATTTTGGGTGATTTAGGTTGAACTGATGCTTGAATTGTG
The DNA here is from genome assembly GCA_911865555.2 of Thlaspi arvense. NCBI lineage: Eukaryota > Viridiplantae > Streptophyta > Magnoliopsida > Brassicales > Brassicaceae > Thlaspi > Thlaspi arvense. The sequence continues at coordinate 35,027,091 of OU466861.1, read as the reverse complement.
TTCTTGGTAGTATAGAGATTAATCGCCATTAGCTATTTGATCCTGTTTGGTTGATTTTTCGAACTTTGAAAAATTTGCTAACTTTTGAGATGGTTTTGGTCGATTTTGGTACTCAATTTGCAGATGCCTCGTCAAGAGAAAAGAGTAAGACAAAGCTCGTCTTCCAGCACTGCAACAGGGTCTACAGATTCCTTCAGTCAGCACCCGGTTTGCAGGCCCCCATGGCCCAAACGAGAGGATCGGAAAATAGCCTCGGAGATGGCTTGGGCAGGGACTCCGAAGCAAGAAGTGGCTCGGGATACCTGTGTATTCCGTGATATTCAGGAGGAGTGGGATGAGTATGACACGCTGTTCTACAATGCGTGGCTAGGAGTTAAGATTATCCCTACTAGGCTCGCGGATCCTGCTGTTCTGCAGAAGATGGGGATCTTTGAGGAGGTTTATGAGATTTTGGAGCGCATTGGCATGGGGACTATGCCATTCCAGCAGTACGACTTGTACCCAGATTTGGTCCGCCAGTTTCTCTCTACAGTTCGCGTCTACTACGCGAATGAGCTGGCGAAGCGTGCTCAGGAAGGCACTATGACATTTCTGATCCGAGGGATTCGATACCGGATCAGTCTGATGGAGCTTTGTGGGATCTATGGCTTCTCTGACCATCCCACAGGCGTTCTCCTTCTCTCTCAGTGGACCCATATGAGGACATTCTGGTCCAAGTTCGGGAATGGAGTCTATGATAGCAAGACCAGCACGCAGACAGAGGTTAGACATCCGGTTTTGAGGTACCTTCTGCGCCTCTTTGGTCATACTATTCTGTGCAAGTCTGCGCCCAGCAAGACTCGAGTTAGCGAGCTGATTCTCCTTTACTACGGACTTTATGAGATGCTGGATGATTCGATACCAGTTGATAGTATGGTTCGCGCCAAATTAGGTGCTGTTTTCGCTGAGCATTTGGTCTCTTTGAAGACCAAGCCATTCACCAGTCCAGGGGAGAAGACTGAGAGTGTGGGCAGCTTGTTGACACCGATCTTCCATCATTTCCAGATCGATGTTACCCCTTGCAGTCTGCGCAGTGATAGATCGCTTATGGATGAGCAGTATCTGCGCCATGTCACTTGGATGAAGACCGGAGTTGTCTGGACTTTTACTACTACTTTTGGAGAGTATGTTGGCATTAAGTTGCCACAGAGAGCACTCACTACTATCCAGACAGACCCACGCCAGCTATTCTTCATGCCAGCACAGACTCTTCTGCGCCCCTTGACTCTGCGCCCTGCAAGAGCTGCTACAGCTGGTCCCTCTGCTTCTACTGCTGCTGCTACTGATGCTGGACCTTCTACGCGTCAGAGTGACTCTTCTGCTGCCTTCAGGCGTCCTCCACGACCACAGACACCCATGGATATGGCTGCTTTTCAGGAGTATGTCATTGATAGCTTTGAGGGACTCTGGGATGCTGTTGCTACACTTAGCAACTGTGGTTGTGTCCGCCCCCACTACACTACTGAGCCTTGTGAGGATGAGGATTGAGGCTTCATTATCTGGTTACTTGTTCCTTTTTCCCTTTTTATTTTTCCTTCTTTTGAGTCATTTTTATGTTTCTTTTGAGTCAGTTGTCAGTTTCTTTGATGATGTTTTGTGAGATTGTTGAACCAGGTTATTATTGCTATGTTTGGATGTTGTTAATTATGTGTTTGAATGCTCAAAAAGTCTAACTTTCGAGTACACATGCAAACACTTCGTTAATTAACATCTACCATAAGATTTATGCAATACAGGTCGTGGTGATGCTCGTCACAAGATTGGTGACGCTCGTCACCCGACCCCACACGAGGTACACTTTTCTGACTTGGTTTTTCGACTTCTCATTCATTTTTCTGACCAACTCTTGGCTTAATAACACTGGGGACAGTGTTGTTCAAGTCTGGGGGAGGTGGTTACTGACGTTGTGTGCTTTGTGTCATGTTTATAGAGTCTTAAAATTGAGTAAAAAAACCTGTTTTTCTAGAGTCAAAACTTTTGAAACTGTTAGTTTTTCTTGGAACTAGCCATAGGACGTTTTTGCTGATAAGAACCATTGCCACAATAGTTGATTACAAGTCTTACTAAGTTGAAAGTCATAGGTAGATCAGTCTAGCAATGAAGGTTTAAATACTTAGAGAATCTGGAAAATTTGCTGTTAGCTCCACCTTAATGAACTTTAAATTTCTTGTCTTGGTGATTGATTCTTATTGATCTTGATTCTCTCTTTAAGCACTGACAATAAGGTTAAAATACAGTCTCTCTTTGATCTTCCCTGATGTAGTTTTTAAAAGTTTAAGTCCAAAGAATGGTGCATTCATGACCCTGTCTCCTCACAAGGAACAACAGTAGTGAACACACTCAAGAACCTGTCTCCTCACAAGGAACACAAGTATTGAGTAGCACCATATCTTAGACTGAAAAAGTTGAGAAAAAGAAGTGAAAAATCGAAAATATCCTAAGGAAAAAGATTAAGGGAAGAGAAAATAGGAGAGCTGTGTTGAGATTGATTTGTTCAGTTGTTAGGAAGGGAAAAGAATCTGTAAAGTGATTGAGATGATAGAGCCTTGATGAGACTTCACACTTAGATTAAAAAAAATAAGGAGTTAACAGTAGAAATTTCGGATTTCTTGAAGGGATTTGGACTGGACTTGAGAGATTTGCTAAGCTTGTGATGATTAGACTGAAATTTGATCTTGTGTTGACTATGTGGTATGTGGATTCGAAAACTTTAACTAGTATGGTGTTTCTGATGACTAACTGACTGTTTCTTGTTTTCAAACCTCGACCCTGTACTCTATCTGATGTTTGCTTGAGGGCAAGCAAAAGCTAAGTCTGGGGGAGTTGATATATCATGGTTTTTATGGTTTTTAACCATGATATAAGTCCTTTTTATTGAGTCTTTTTGGTCTTTTTAGAGTCCTAGAAGAGTCTTTGCAGGTTAAAGCATGTCTGGAGCATAATTGGAGATATTGGAACCTTTTGGAGCATTCTGAGTTGAAGCCACGAAGTACCAAGATCGAAGCAGAAAGTATTCACTAATGGTGACGATCGTCACCCCATTGGTGACGCTCGTCACCCAGATAGGAAGGAGCGTGGCTATTTGTTAAAAGTATCAAGAAGAATTGCAGAACTTACCCAGAAGTTTCCTTTATTTATATGAAGACCCCAGATCGTGTTTAGCCCCTATTTATTAGGTTTTTCAGCCACTGTTGGCAGGGATCTGAGTTTTTGAGAATTGAGAGAGCTAGAGAGAGATTTTATTCAGAGCTTTTTGGGGAGACAAATCCTGTACTCTTAGGAGAAGATTTCGAAC